>CM031244.1:264991550-266395233 GCA_018340775.1 Taxus wallichiana var. yunnanensis | reverse complement strand
TCTTACGGTTTCACGTTGGTAGGTTTATTAAGTTGGTTTGTTGGGGTTCAAATTGCGAGTGCACTGGTCTTTTCTTTAGGTCGGCCGGTGTACATTGAATAGTTTTGGATCACCTTTGGCTATGAACACCTTTCTAAATGCAAAATCTTACTTCTTGAAATAGCGTAGAAGGATTGCCTTAAATGCACGATTGTATGCATGGTCGGCCGAGGATCATATTGTAGTTAGTTTCCCAATCTATAATATAAAACTCAGTCAGGATTATCATGGCCCTCTTGGCATATTTTCAAGTTGTGGAACAATTCATTTTCCATACCTAGCTTTTGGGTCCTAAGGTGACCGGTAGTATTATAGTTCAGTGAGGTGTCTTTAAGGCTATCATAGCCTCTTAGCATATTTGAGTTGTGGAATTCCACATTTCTCCATACCCTAGCTTTTGAAGGAAAGAGAAAGGGAATTTGTTAATTTTTGCCCCATCGTAAATCGACCATCGTGGGTTTCACATAATTTTATAAACCCATACTTGAAAATGTAAGGTGGATCACCTCAGCGTGCACGATCTCGGCGAGCTGTTGGCATTTTGTTTATTTCAAATATGAATTCGAGTATCCTATCCAGGCTGCCCCAGGAGGTGGATATCAAAGTCTATATGGCTTGTGTTTTAAGAGGTGGGTGATGTTAATTAGATGGCCTAAACCTAATGCCTCTAAAAGAGAATCCTGTGGGCGGGATAATTCTTTATGAAGTCCAACAAAGAAATGTGCGAGAAGGTTTTTGTTAGATCACTAATTAAATCGTAGGCACCTACGGGTCTTACTAACATTTGTTGGATATTATCTGTCTCTGGTAGGTAACTTGGACTTGGCTAAGAGGAATACTCTCGTGTTCTTGTTATAGCCTCTACGGGTAGTTCGGTGTCTAACTCTACTAAACCGACTATCTTGGGTCACGGTTGACTCCTAATTGTGGCACAACTAATGGATTTAGTGAAGTTGAGGCTTCATGATCATGGTTTCCTGTTATTACACCCTTGTTTGTCCCATTTGAATTTAACCCGTTGTTGTTGTGATTTGGGAGTGGATCATTGAAGATCTTAAGGGGTGCATTTTGAGGGGAAACTACCCCTATAAAAGTATTTGGTGCCGGTGACGTAGGATCTGCCAAGAACATATCTATGAAAAGTTGTCTTTGTTCCTCTGGAAAATGTTGCATGAATTTATTGTAGTCACGGCATGTTCTGGTGTCATGGCCTCGGATTTTATGAAAACCACAATACGAGTTAGGATTGTAATTCCTAGTCTACGTTGGTTTGGTGTATATTGTGGCCCAAAACTCTGATCAAACCGTTGCCTATTAGGATTAAAGTTTTGCATTTGTTGTTTTTGGTTTTGGTTCTGGTTTTGATATCCAGTTGAGTTTTGGCTTGGACCTGTGTAGGGTTTTACCGTTGTCGTTGTTGTTGTTGTGGATGATTAAAATCCACTACATTGATTGTTGGGGTAAAGTTGTTATTTCGTTGGTTGTTTACTAGTGGTGGAGTATTTACAACATTTACCCTTTTGGGCTGATCAGTTACTCCATCTGTTGTCACTCCATGATTTTTATTAAGGATTTTAGGTCCTTGATTAGTACTTGTGGTGGTAGGATAAGCCGTGGTATTTTGGTTGGAGGTGATTAACCTCCCATTTGTTCCATACGTCTTATGACCGCTATCTATTACCACTTGATCTATTTGGAGAGCGCTCTCAAGTACTTCATCGTAAGTCCTTAGTGGGAACTTCTGGACTTCTTCCTTCACTTCTCTACTAAGAGAATGAAGGAATAAATCGCATAGTTCCATTTGGTCCATATTTGGAGCACTGGCTAAAGAATAAAGAACTGTACGCCACCTCTGGATGAAATGAGCAACGGATTCATTGTGTTCCTGCTTAATGTGCAAGAATTCCCTAATTCCTATTCTTAATAGTTTGTTCATGTCAAACACCTTAATGAACTCTGAAACGAGTTGTTTAAATGAATGGATGGAAGCCTCAGGTATTCTATAATACCAATTGAGAGAGATACCCTCCAAAGTTTTGGGAATATTTTTTAACAACCCCATCCCAAGGAGTATTTCTCGAATAGCTATGGCGTAAGCCTTGATATGTGCATTTGAATCTCCCTCACCTTTATATTTGGGAAAATTGGGAAGAGATCTTGGAAGTATAATGCTTCATATGGTGAAGTCTAAGAGGTTCTTTCAAATATTCTGAATAAGTCCCTATTGCATAGGTTTCGACCATTGATGGTGCCTGCTGAGGGTGGCGGTGGAATGGGTTGTTGGTATGGCGTAGCGTATGCATTGGCAGGGGCATATGGAAGCCCCTGTGTTTGAGAAAACATACCGGGAGAGGAGAACATGTCCCCTTGTGGTGATTTGGAGTATATGTTTAAGTATGAAGGGGTATTGTCTAGGAATGGATTATTTTGTACTAGAGTGGGAGGTATCGGAATGATGTTAGAAATGGCGAGTTCTTGTTGGTGTTAATTGTGAATGCGAGAGTCATGCCTAACATGCCTATTCCTGCGAGGAGGTCTACTTAGCTAGGATGGTGTGGAGGACTAGAACTTCTGCTGTATGAATTGAGAATGGTGATTTTCTGAGCAATTTCCAACCCCTAACTTTTCTACTAGAGTTGAAATGACCTCGAGTTAGTGAAGTCATGATATTTTTCCTTAGTGGCATTTGTTGTATATCCTGGTGTTGTATAGGCATGTGATATCCTGCTATGAATTGATCACCGCCTGCCAAGTTTCCCCGAGGGCGTTTCCTATATGTAGTGGCATGGAGGTATTTTCTTGAGAAGAGATCTCGAGGTTGTGTTTGTAAACCTCCTATAGGTGGGTACATACTCCGAGAGTGTTGTTCATTTCTGGCATGACGTACTGAATGTTCATCATCTAAAACCAGGTATGGATCTGATTGTCTACTAATTTGTGGTCTAAGCAGTACCTGAGGAGATGAACCAGATTCTCTTGTGAACATCATATTGTTCGAACTGAAGGCTCTGTGTGTTGCGTTTGAGCGAGCTGATCCAACTCCTTTATTTAGAAAGATAAGCTATATCGATCCTTGGAGATGGAGTTTGTGTTGACAATTTGGTTAGTCAGTAGTTATCACCCCATCTGCGAGAGTGAGGGTGATGATTATCTATTCAATTGGCGTACTATGCTTGAGACCTAGGAAAGGTCTACCATATGCATCGAATCTTGACATATTCGGGGTATATGAATACCCATGAGAATAATGGGTAAGAGCGAAGGTGGAAGGAAGAAGTGAAAATAAAAGAGGAGAAGCTGTTTAGTTCACTTGGGTTCACCAATTTTATACGATGGAAAAGTGACAAGTGGCGTGGGAATCTACAAGTAACTCTTCCTCACACGACCTCTTGAGGTCATGCCAAGCTTGATTGATGGGGATAGAATATGCGTGGGATGCAGAAAAACTAGTTAGGTAATCGATGTCTTCGGCGCACTAGTGGGCTGCTGAATCTAAGGCAAAGAAGGCCCTCCTAACTTTGAAATGGTGTGATAGATCGATCTGCGAGGATGTTTGCTTTCGAAGGCTCCAATCAATATTGAGCTCGGTGTGATTCGGTCTATGGGTTATGGAATACGTGGAAAATAACCTAGGATAGTCTCGTGTATATCTCAGGATAGGGTCATAGGGTGGATGATGGGTATAGCGGACTCTCACGAGGTGATTATCGACCTAGTCCGAATTCCCTAGCTTTATTAGCTCTTTATGTCTAATAAGGATAAGCTGTTCGATGATGATAGGTGGAAGTGGATTGGATACGAATACTAATGTGCGTAGGCTAGTATCATGTCGATTCACCTATGGATTTGTTGGGGGCTGTGGGATTTGTGGGTCATAACCGTAGATTCGTGGTTGTTGTGGTCTGCTTATGGTCATGTACGGAATCGAGTCCCTAATCCCTAGTATCAATAATCATATGCTTTCTCAAGCCTCTATGTCTAGGATTAACGGTTGTGCAATCTTCTCGGAGTATCTCACGAGGCATTCGTGCTGACACGAATTCTTAAGCTTGTATCTATGTGCGTGAGAGTGTCTCATGTGCTGGTTGTGGGACCAAATGATCACAACCGAATGTTTGCTCTCTTTCAAGCCCTTCTCGAGTTATGCGGATATATATCTAGGGTAATCTATAGTTTGGTTGATTTGACCAAAGCGTGTGCGCAGTGGTCGTCTTTTATGTTTAACCGCTTAACTAGAAGCTGATCTGTTGTAAGTTTGTCATTGTTCGGAAGACTTGGATCCTAAGATTGATCTATATCGATTATTCTTTGTGATGATATTAGGTTGGGGCACGATTGGCTTGAATACATATTCTCTGGGCTCTCTAGGTCCCGTGATTGTCATACAAAAGCAACAATGTAAATCTAATTGCAGCAAAGTAAAATTGACTATGTGAAATATATCTATAACATATATAACTTCTCTATTTTTGTATTTTTCTGATGAATTTATATGAATGAAATTGAAGGAGCAACTATTTTAATATATCTAGAAATTGACAACTAATCTAATGATGAATTTAAAACAAACAAAGCAACCGAGTATAGCTACTTGCCTATGCAGTTGTAAATCTATTCTAAATAATGAAATAACTGATCTAATCTATTTGAAAGACTCTCGATCCTACCTCAGAAGTGAGGAATGAATCATATTTTCTCATAAACTATCAATCCCCACAGCTTCCTGGTGAAAGCAAAATTGGTGAAATAAAGTGATTGGCTACTCTATTTGATATGCTTCTAACTAGAACTTTGAAAGCTAGAACCTAGATTTTGTAGAACAGTGGCGAATCCAATGGTGTGTGTGGTTTTGTCCCCTCAGTGTGATCTCCTCGTTCCTTCGTGCTCACGTGGATCCAGAAAAGTGTGTAATGCTAGCATCAGCGGGAGTATATTTTGGAAAAGGGGAGCTTAGAATGTAGGTGAATACAATGCGAGTAGGAGAGGGATAGCGCAAGAGTACAGAGCTTGGCTTATGCAATTCCTAGCGGGATTTATTACGAGTCATGCAACATAAAACGTCCAGAACCTAAAACTATCCTATTTGTGAGTAAAACTTGTAACTTTAATGGCTTCCCTCTTGAGAATTAAGTCGTTCTATTTCAATGGATTGCATGAAGTAATGTGACATTTGTACAAGATGGATATGTGGCTTTCTAATAGCAAAATGACATTAACTAAGCATGCGATGAACTAAACTACGAATTCTAAGCAAAATAAAAGTGAACTACTGAAATGAGAAATTGAGAGGTAAATTTGAGGGGCCATTTGCTTGAGCACAAGCCAACTATTTATAGCATTTCCATTTACCCAAAGGTAAAAACTAAATTGATACATTGTTAAACCATAAACAAAGCTAAAACACTATTTTAGGGAATCATAATCATTAATGCAAGCAAAAGGTAGTGAAAAAGCTAGTAAATGTTGAAATTTATGTGAGTCGTGTTAAAAAAAAAAACGGAAAACACGTAAAGGACCACTTTGCCCTTCTAGGCGGTGGTCACGAGATGCCCGCTTTAGGCAAGGCGGTGGTTTCATCACTAAAGGAAAAAACACAATGAAAAGAGGAGAAAAGAGAACAACAAAGCACACAGGGGCTAAGCGGGGCATGCGGGATGTTAACACACACTCGGGGAGATTTTTTGGATCCCTAACACCTTGTGAGGAGACCTGTATCATCATTGGGGCACGTGTTACTTTGTTACTAGCGGTGCGGTACCTTACTGATTTTGGGTACGTCTGAGACACCCATAATCTGATCAAGCAATTTTAATACCTAAATTACCTTGATTGTCCTCTTTCTGACAATTGATGATGCTTTGTCAATAAACCACCATTTTTCCCTCTATCACCATTAATTAATTATGTTTCACTAATTAATTAACCTTCTATCACTCGGGATGCCAATTAGCGACATTTTGTTAATTAAAGTCCTTTTCCGGGGTTAATTAATTATTATTAATTAATTACGCCCACTAATCTAAATCAATAAATTCTCATTAATTAACCTTCTTATCATTCAGGATGCCAATTAACGACCTTTCATTAATTAACATCCGCTTCTACTTGGGTTAATTAATTATTCTTAATTAATTATGACCACTAATCTAGATCAATAAATCACCATTTATTGGACCAATTTCCTCTCTTAAATCCCCCGAATCACACTAATTTTCCTCTAATAAGCTTCTATAAGCTTACCCCTACTATTAATTAATCACCTTATATTAATTAAACCCCCTTTCAATTCCCACAAAGTGTACATACTTTATTAAACATACACGGCCTTTGTATTTCCTCTTTGGGGTTTATCCCACATTCATCAATTTGCTAGCCTTTCCTGAACTCGAAAGTTATATAAGAAACCCTCCTCCTTACCTTTCTTATTACATATTAGATACATTGTTATAAACTATCGACATTTTGATCTTGAGAATTCCTTCATTATTTTGAGCTAGCCTCTTCATCTTGCATTCATCCACTCAAAGTTGAGTAATATTAGAAGACCCAAAATGGCCTTGTAGCGATTCTTGGTGAGATTCCATTCTCAATCCTTGAGATTAATAAAAACTCAGGTTTTATTTCTAAATGATCTATTTAGGTTCATATTTTAGTTAGTAAACTAAAGAGTAGAAATGAATTAGTATGTTAGTTTTATTTATTTCAATTTTTCATGCATTTGAAGAAGTTCGTTTCCATGACTCTTATCTTGATGGTTATTGTTTAATTATCTTTACTTTGGAAATATTATGTGTTAGTTTCAATTCATCTAGCATATTTAATTACACATGAGCACATATGGCATGCACAGTGGGAGTTACTCCATTTTCCTTTGCACTTAATTTTAAGTTTTAGTAGTTAAATTTCAATTTTTGTTATTAACCCTCCTTTTGAATGTATTGGCATAACTTTTTTTTCCTTAAATTTTTTTGTTGATTTTGCATGTGAGGAGTATTTATTGTAGGTATAAAGGAGGTGAATTGTTGTCAAAATTGGATCTTGATGAGAAAAATTCAATATTTCTCCATGTTTTCATGTTTAGAACTTCATTTTTCAACATTCTCCATGCTAGTTTTAACAATTTCTTGAAAATATTAAATTTTTGAGCATGTGGATTAGTGTTTGATAGTGTTGATTCTTCTACTCACATATTAAGGAGATGAGTTGTTTTCAAAATTGAATATTTGTGAGAAAAATTCAATATTTCTCCATGTTTTCATTTTTAGAGCTTACTTTTTCATTATTCTACATGCTAGTTTTGTCAATTTCTTGAAAACCTTAAATTTTTATCATGAATGTTAATGTTTGATAGCATTGAGTATTTTTTCATGTATTAATTATATGGGTTACTCTCAAAATTAAATCTTGGGTGGAAAAATTTGACTCTTTTGCAGATTAAGGGACATTTTTTTCCTTTTTTGAGTACATGTTAAGTGTATACATGTGAGCATAAAAGCATATGCGTAACCCATCTTCGAAGGTAGTAAATTTTTCTCCCATACTCAAAACGGCTCCATTTTTTCATTGGAAAGGTATTGAAGTGAAATACGAAATGAAATCATAAATTAAGAATTAATACTTACATAAAATGTAGGATTTTTTTATTATAAAACTGGTCATTTCGTGCATGCTAGATTCACTTTTGATCAACCCCACGTATGATCTTCTCGGGTGACCTTGACAATCAAAAATAGCTTTGATTATGGATATTTTCCTAACACATTTCATTTCTTTAATGAATGTTCTTTTCCATATTTCACTTACTTAGATAAAAGTTTGTGTATGCTCTTCTCTTGCACCTTTTGGCAATCTTGAGAATTAAAAGTAACTTTGGTCTTCTTTTCCAACAACTTGCGAGGTTTTCTAAAATCTAACTATTCATTCGAGGTATATTTGATCATGCTTTGTGTTAATTTATTTGGTTAAGCTAATGAATGTTGCATTTTTCATTTATGAGGATAGGATTGTGTATGCTCGTCCCTCACACCTTCTAGGTGATCTTGGGAATAAGAAACGATTCTAAACATTTTTCATGCTCCCAAGACTTTTTTAAAAAAATTCTAAGGGAATGAACTTCAATTTGGATAAAATGAATGATTTGTGCATTTAAGGTATTGGCTTCCATTATTTGCTAACTATTTGGATTTCTTGTTGCGTATGCTCTTCTCTTGCATCTTAGGATGATCTTGAGAATCAAAACCAACATTTTATCCTATTTTTATGATGTTTTGATCATTTGGAAAACTACTAAACTTTGCATGTAGGACCTAAATATGTTTGTCAAAGAAAGGAGAATATAAACAAAACTACTAATACAATTTGATGCAAGTTGACAAATGGTGTACAACAAACCCACATTAAGTTCAAAGATATGTAATTACACCACATTAAGAAAAATTTGTATATACGAGGTTTCCGTTAAAGTTACAACATGTCTGCTTTGAACTAGGAGAAAATACCTTTGGCATTATCCTTAAGATAACAAGAGGAATGCTCCTATGAACCTTAAATTATTCTATGCAAGAGGGAACCTTGAGGATGAAACAAGAAGTACTCCACTGACCTACTTATCTAGTATACACTTATGAGATTTGGAGTCAAAATTATCTTCACGCGACCCCGGTGAGAATACAATGAATGCATATAATGCTCATTGTATTAAAGGCGGTAAATTAAATTTGGGATACTCTAAGGTTTAGTCAATGTGACTTCCTTGAAAAATCATCTCGTAGAGATTGTTTGTGACACCTAGTTGAGATAACCAAATAAGAATCCATTTTTTCGAGAGCCAACTTGACCATCTCAAAACCAATCGTGTTTCATAGAGCATTCATGAAGTAAGAAATTTTTCAAAGTCAAAAACTTGTTTTTGAACAAGGGGAGAGTCCATCAAATTTTGAACTAAGTGTCATTCATCACAAAATTTGTGAATCATTACTTTGTCTTAGTTTTCACTGCCTACACTAAGGCAACGTGAAACTCTTCCAAAGTGAGGCCTAGTATTTTCAACCCCACTTTATCTTCTCATTTACTCTCTTATTGATATTTTGGATCAAAGAGGAGCAACATACATTTGATATTAATCGATTGGGTCTACCACTTTTTCACCCATTTACATTTGTCCTTGCTTGAGATTGGATGGTAAAGCGTTAAAAGCGTGTTGGTACATCTTAATATCTTAATAGTCATTTGATCTTCATATCCAAGTTAATATTTTCATCGTAATTAGGATTTGTTCTTCATTGATTTTAATTTGAAGTGTTATGTTGCTTGTATCGCATCGAAACAATTTCGATACTTACATCTTATTTCTTGTAAACTTGACCTAAGTGTCTAGATTGTAACATTACGCTATGCGCATCTTAACAATTCCTTAGTATACTTTGGCCTTGTTTGTTTTCAAACATTACCTCAACCTTAAAAAGTGTTGTCGTTACTTTTTTCATGTCGTGTCAATATTATTTCAATACTAATACCTTTCTTTTTCACAAATCTTGGTTAACGTATCTTAGTGGTATTGTTACGTTGCTCACATTCGTAACTTCCACTTTTTGGGATTTAGGTCTTTCTTGGATCTAAAATCGCTATAGTATACTTTGATTATAAATCACATCAACCCCTTGTTAATACTTACACCTTGTTTATCTTAAACTTGACATAAGTGTTGACATTGTGTTGATAATTTTACGTCAAACTATAATTGAAACACATAGGGAGTAGTTCTTTGTTGATTGATCGAGTTTACCAAAACTTGTGTGATTGTTCCTTGCGTGTTATCTATCTTGAAAACTTATTTTCTAGGACAATCCTTTGATCCATTGATTCATTATTGTTGACATTCCTTTACGACATTGACAATTTTCACACATTTTACTTAGGTTTGTTGTATTCTTGAACACATTAAATGAAACCTTTATAGCCTTTACGTTGCTAAAACTTTGATCAAACTATTTTGACATTTACACTTGTAAATTGTTAGTCGAACCTTCTTGATTCTTCAAAATTGTGTTAATCATGATGTCTAATTTTCTTATATTCCCTTTGAAAATAACACAAGAATCTCTTTGTTTGCAAAATGTCTAGTTGGTTATCATTATGCTTCCCAAATCGATATGGAACCTTCTTCACTTTGAAGAAGTTCGATCACACTATCTAGGTCTAGGAATTTGTGCACGAACAACACCAATAATGACTAACTATTGCATGATTACTCAAACTTCTCATGATTGATGGTGTGATCATAATACAAATTAGTCTTTTGATTCCCTGCAATATCATAATTCATATGATCCAAACTACTATTGATTCCTCTCAATATTTTGAAGATTCGGATCCCAATTACTATTCTAATTCCTCTAATTTGAATCCTAAGTCGGGCCCCCCTTTCTTTGTAGGACCCCCGTTATCTATCATGGAAACCACATATTCTTTCTTTGCAGATCCATGTGACTCCAATTCCATCCAACCAAACACCTAATTTGATTATTGAGTCGTGGTACTCCCTTTCTCTGCGGGACCTCTTTTATTGATCACCTTAATGAGGTATTCCTCCTTTGAAGATTCATGTGACTCAAAGTCCTTCTAGTCACTCATCCAAGTTGACTCCTACATCGTGATTTATAGAATTTTAGATACACAATCCTCTTATTATTCCTCCATGATGTCATCTTATAGGAAACCTATACCAACCAATTATAAATCCACATCTTCTTCCAAATCCATATCTTCTTCCAAATCCATATCTTCTTCCAAATTCATATCTTCTTCCAAATCCATATCTTCTTCAAAATCCACATCTTCATCGATTTAAACCAATTTATTCTCTTGGGTCATCTTCTTCTAGCAAACAAAACCCAATCCTTGTTGGACTTGATCCCATCAATATTGATTTTTGTTATCACCCTTATGATTCTTCTAAATACAAATGTTTGAGTTCACTTTGACCTAGTCATAAGACATGATTTGCTAATATATATTTTCAAAGCTCTATCTAGTCTATTTGTGGACACAATAAGGTCAAACCTTATCCTCATCAAATCATCAAACATCTTATAAATCTTCCACACTTATTGGACCTCATTATTTCAATTCACCTACTATGGTGAACAAAAACCTATACCAATTGATTTATTTCAAAATGAAGAAGTGATCAGAAATTCATGGGGCTACATGATGACATTCTTCTAGAGAAATATGAGAAAGGATTCTCTTTATACCTCGATGCACTCATGTATTGTGGGGGAATAATTTCATTCCTTTTTCATAAAATAAAGGAAGATCTTAGGATCATCGAAATTGATCCTCCTCTTACACCTCCATCTTCACATTCTTCATTGCATAATGAACTTCCTGAGTCTAGCATAGATCCATGGCCCATCTTCTCATTTCCCAATCATTCTTTACACATCAAGATTCCTCAATCACAATCACACCTTGGGTCACCTCTTGGTAGCTCATCATCTTCTTCTATGTGTGGGTCTCCACTAAGTAGCCCATCAACTTCTATTCTTAGGTCGCCTCCTAGTAGACCATCATCTTCTATACTTGGGTCACCTCCTGGTAATCCATTATCTTTTATTCTTGGACCACCGCCTAGTAGTCCGCCATCTTTTGTTTATGGGACACCTTTGGGTAGTCCTTCATATTTTATCTATAGGACACCTCTTGGTATCCCATTATCTTCTATACTTGGGCCACATCCTTGTAGCCCCCATTTTTAGTTCACCTCTAGGTATCCCTTGTTATTCCATCTTGATGCCACATCCTAGTATCCTTCTATATTCTATCGTGGCTCACCTCCTGGTAGCCCATCCTCTTGATTCTTGGACCGTATCCTCCTTCTTAATAATATCATCCTTCTATTAAAAATCAAGGTAATCCCACTATCATTTCTACTAATCCTATCATCTCTCCTAAACATCTGTCTTCTTCTCCCACGTGTAAGGATCAAATAGATTATGCATTGTTTTGGTGTGAAACCCAAACAATGTCTTCTTCAAGATAGGATCAGAACTACGAATCTCTCTATAGCTCCAAGAAAATCAAATGGTCATAAAGTTAAAAATAGAATTTGATTTAAGAATGCACACCAACTTACCCATCAAGTATGGAAAAAGTGCGTGAAAACTCGTTGATAGGGAACTCAAGCTCCTGAATACAACATCCATGTTTAAAAGTAAGTTACACTCATTTTTATTATGATCTCACCACGATCATTGATTTTGAATATAATATTACCCTTGATGAGAAAACACACCTAGTCTCCCTTATCAAGGAAATCACAAATATTGATGTTGAATATTATCACGTCGAGTGACATTGTTGGTCCCAACTTCCAAAAAATCTACAAAAAAATTCAAATAATTGCAATTTTTTTCAAAAATACTAAAAAACATGAGAAAACATTAAAAATAAAAGGTACAAAGATCAAACATTCCAATCAAGTATTACATGCACATGGATTTTATTTCTCCCCTTTCTTTCTATTCCTCTACAAGTCATCCACCATTTATATCCCTTCGATGAAATTTTGGTTATCTTATTCACACACATTTTGTGACATTTATCTATATGGTATCCATTTGACCTTAGTCTTTCATCATCTTGGTAAATTAAAGAACAAATGACCTCTTAGAGATCCTATCACTATCTACATCTAATAAAGTTTTTGTAAATAAATTTTGGACATATTTTTGACACTTACCAATGTCGTCATCGCAATCACTTCCATATCTTTCCATCAAGTCATCATTGGTTCTTAAACCCTTGTCAAAATAATGAAGAGAGATGATTTTTTTCAAAAAGTAAATGAATCAATCAAAAGAAAAAGCAAAAAAGAAAATCAATATACAACTCTCTCTTGGGGTATTTCCAATATATATACCAAGGCTATGGACACCTAATGGTAGTAGAGCAATGTTGTGATTAGAATCAAGTACATATCCATTGGGGATATGGACACCTAGCTAGGAGCGAAGAAATTTACGACTCTCCTTCCACCTTTCATTCACAAATCAACTTTGAAAACAAATCATTCCTACACATTGGATAGTTTTTCCTCATTTATTGCCTATTAAATCTTCCCTCCAAGAGGTAATTCATTTCCATGTGCACACACTAGATCTCTATGAGTAAATAAGACTAGTATGTTACCAAGTGTCTTTTTTTGGACCTTTTTCAAACTCTTTCTTTATTGAATGTCTTGTCGATGATTTGTGCCTTTAGCTAATAAATATTTCATCGACCTTCTTTTAGCTACATTTTCCATATCTTTTCATAGCATTTTTTTCTTCTTCTTCATTTAGAACATCCATGTGTATAATATATCCTATTTACTATGTTTGAGGAAACTTTGTCCCTTCATTCAATAAAAATATTCTACTTCTTTCTATCAACGTCTTCTTGTCTAAACTTGCACTAGGGGCATCCTTTCTCCTTCTTGGTAATTCATTAGTTTTGGTCATCATCGGGTTGAAGATATCTATTTTGGACTTGATCAAATCTATCCTCTTGTATATATGTGTAGGGTTTTCCTTTTTATATTCCCATCTCATGTAGGGGGAATCTTCAAATTTTCACCTTCTTGAACATACGCATGTCTTTATGCCCTTCTACATCCCATTTATCACTTTGGGGCATCCACACTTCTTTTTTCCTGTATATAGCTTTGGAAAACTTTAAAAAAATATTTATATAAATTTTGAACATCCCAAAACATTCAAATATGTTTTGTTAGAAAATAAATACATTTATATATGTTTCAACAAACCCAAACAAATTGGTAAAACATCAAAAATCTAAAAAATTGTGAAAATTCATTTTTTTTTCAAAAATTGGTAAAAAGCATGCACACAGCTGAAGCCTGTGTCAAACACATTATATTCAAACATATATTTCTTACGTTTTCACTTGTTTTTGTAACAATGACTCCCAGATAATTTTGATCTACCCCCATTTACAAATTTTGTTTGCTTGATATGTCTGTACTATCTTAGCACAACGAGTTGCCTAGTATTATGTCATAGTGCATGAATTCTTTTCATCAAACCCCTGAGTCATCCATTATTCCCCTCACATGTATCCTTTCTTGGGGCACCATATTTAACCATTATCGTTAAACAAAAACAATCGTGAATTAAATCTTGATAACAAAACATTTGTGCAACTATCTTGAGTGTTATTTGTTTGAGTATGTGGGTTTGTACTTGTTTCCTATCAGGTTAACTAGTTTACTTTCTCTTATTGCATTACATTTTTTATGTTGCATGGAATTAGTATTCTAGTAATGAATATTTTTTTGTATTATGGCTTTTCATGCCATTATACACTTTTGTTGTATGCTTACATTTTTAATAAGGACCGATGATGTAGATCATAAGAAATATGATGAAATAAAGTTGTTTTGAATGAACACTAGATGAAAGCTATTTCCATCCCCCTTCATCTTCATTTTTCTTCATAATCATTTTATTCTATCAAGACTATTCTTCCAAATCACTTGGGGCAATAGGGATCACCTTTTATCCCCCTCCCACTCCTTATTCTTCTATCCATTTCCTTCATCTTTTCGATCGTCGATTGACCTCTTTCATCACCCCATCGACACTCGAGGGGGCATCCTTCACTCTACTAATTTTTCTTCCACTCCTTCAAAATTTTACTTGTATGTGCTTTTCTACTATCTTTGAAGTGGCATCACTTACACCACCCCAAAGAGGGGCAAATGTAGACACCCATAATTTGATCAAGCAATTTTAATACTTAAATTGCACTAACTATCCTCTTTCCCATAAATTGATGACACTTCATCAATAAACCACCATTGTCCCTCTATCATCATTAATTAATTACATTTCACTAATTAATTATCCTTCTTATCACTCAGGATGCTAATTAACGACCTTTTGTTAATTAATGTCCACTTTACCGAGTTAATTAATTATGGCCGTTAATCTAAATTAATAAATTCTTGTTAATTAATTACATTTCACTAATTAATTAACCTTCCTATCATCCATGATGTTGATTAACTACCTTTCGTTAATTAATGCCCACTTCTTTTGGGTTAATTAATTATGACCGCTAATCTAAATCAATAAATCACCATTTATTGAACCAAATTCCTCTCTTAAATCCCCCAAATCATACTAATTTTCCTCTAATAAGCTTCTATAAGCATACCCCCACTATTAATTAATCACCTTTGATTAATTAAACCCCTTTCAATTCCCACAAAGTGCACATACTTTATTAAACATACATGACCTTTGTATTTCCTCTTTGGGGTTTATCCCACATTCATCAATTTTCTAGCCTTTCTTGCTTGAAAGCTATATAATAAACCCTCCTCCTTACCTTTCTTCTTACACCTTACATGCATTAGTCTAAACTATATGCATTTTGATCTTGAGCATTCCTCCATTAGTTTGAGTTATCCTCTTCATCTTGCATTCATCCACTCAAAGTTGAGTAATATGGGAAGATCCAAAATGGCCTTATAGTCATTCTTGGTGAGATTCCATTCTCAATCCTTGAGATCAAGAAACAATCCACTTTGATTTCTAAATGATCTATTTAGGTTCATGTTTTATTTAGTAATGTAAAGAGTAGAAATGACATAGTATGGTAGATTTATTTATTTCAAGTTTTCATGCATTTGAAGAAGTTAGTTTCCATAAGCTCTTATCTTGATGGTTCTTGTTTAATTAGATTTTATTTAGAACTATTAGGTGTTAGTTTTAATTCATCTAGCATAGTTAATTACACATGAGCACAATAGGCACAAATGATAGAGAGAAGGTTCTCTTCTAATTTTTTGAGATCCAACAACCTTATATCTGCATATAGGGAAAACAAGGAGATTTATTTAGTGACTATGAGTATTCAAATAAATAGTTATAGATATATTCGTATAGATCTATTTGTACTTAGATATGTGTAGGGATATTTGTAGTGGTAAAGAGAAATATGGCCCATTTTTTAGCCGACGTGGCTCATGTTGTATGTTAATGACAAATTTTGTATATTGTTCTAGGATATATTATTTATATTGATGTGGAAATTTGACTTAATTTTGATATGTATGCATATAAAATTATAATTTGTGTATTCCAATTTTATTTTGTTATCTATTAAATGTTTTATTCATATTCAATTCACTAAGTAATGTGGTGAGATGATGTTATAATATTATCATTTTAATGTCTATAATAAGGTTTGAAATGGAGCTCAAGCTTTTAAAAATGTAAGGAACCCAAGAAAAATAACTTGAGGAAGATAATGTTGTTCCACATGCAAGGGAAAATATAAAATCAAAATTGCAAGATTGAAGATAATGCTAAGGATATCAATTCACATTAAGCCTATAAAAGACTTGTAACTAGGTGAATCTAAATAATTACCCATAATAATATAAAATCCAAATCATTTGAAATTCTTGTAAAATAATTTCCAAACATCTAATTCGATTAACGTGATGAGTAAACATGCTAGGAAACCCACAAATAATGTTTCAAATGGCTTTACATTTTACGACAATGAGAATAATGTGGAATCACACAATTAAGAGAATCATGAAACCCAAAAAATTCTTATATTATCATAGTTCCTTAATAATCCCAACGAATGGATAAAATGACACAAGCATTAGTAAAGTCACTCCAATTTGGAACATCTTTAAATATTCCATAAGTCCATGAAACAACCATAATCTTGATTCATATATAAAACCACAAAAAATATTCAATATTCATGACCATAAGACATGTGACTATTTAGAGAATACTTTTACTCAACTATATGAGTTCCCTTTGTGGGGTGATACTATGTGTTTCTTGAAAAATACTTTAAAACCAATTATATTGGCTCTTACTCCTCCTAATCCTGAAAAGAGCATCACAACTTTGGTTAAGGATTTTGGGAATTGAGGAATATGGAAAATTTGATGCTAATATAGAGACCAAGAATAATGGTACGAAGTTTACTAGTGTTCATTATAGTCAATCGGGTAATTCCCACTTAAGCCACCTAAGTAGGCCATAAATCCCTTTGGTCGGTTTTTAGTTTATTAAGACTATGAATTCCTCTAGGGAAAGTAAAGGAAAATATTAAGGAGTTATTGATCAGAAATAATAGACATTTTTAGCTCTTGCATTCCCTATCATCCACGAGAAAACTAGGTTGAGAGGAGAGAAAATAAGATATTATTTTGTACATATGCCTAATTTCAAGTTGTAGGATTAGATGGGAGGATCCCGGGTGCCACATTTTGTGATAACTTACCCACAAAAGTTTGGTATTTTTGGTCTCAAGGATATTAAAAGACATCAACCAACCGATGTAGATGAGAAGGTTCAAACTATTGAGTAGAAAAAAATCCTCGATAATGTATACTAGCCTTCCCATACACGTGGGATACATCCATTGTTGGAGATCACAAACACCGAGAAGGGGCTCCCTAAATAATTGTAGATTAAAATTAATTTTTAGAGTTATACCAATTCACAATTTTTATTTTTGCGATTCTTATATCATGTGCATTTTGTTAAACATATATCAGATAAGTAAAATGCTGAACACATAATTTATGGTGGAAAACCCTTTCGGGATAAAAACCCACTCAAAACCACAACTTTATTAGGAACACCAATTCCAAAGTCATACAATAGTTTTGGTTGAGCTCCCACTCAAATATTTTCTAAGCACCCACTCAATGAATTTTTGCAATCATCAACTTGCAAGGAGAACCAACCCCTAATTTAATCAGATATAATTGATCTTTTACAGGCACCCACCTAGAAGGAGGTTGTGACCCCTTGAAAATGCTAAGATACAACTTAGACTTATTTTACATATAAATTTTGATCATCTAGTTACAAAATTGCTTGCACAATAGATTATGATCACTCTTATGTATCTTGTTTGTGTTCTTTCTATCACTCTCTTCTACTCATCGATTTGAATTCTCTTGATCAATAAATCTACCACACCGATTCTCTTCTTCTTTGATTCTTCAATAATTTATGTATTCTCTCCTCTTTCCTCTCTCTTTTATTTTTGTAGCTCTCTCTCGGTTCGATTACATCATATTCTCACTTGAGAAACTTCTTGTATTGGTATCAAATTTTCTCTATATAGTTAATTGACCCATTCCAATGCTTCCTCTAGATTTCCATTCACTCTTTCCTACTTTTCTCCTGAAAATATGGTTCATTAAATGAATATAGCTAACTCTAGATTTTTCTCTTGCTATATTCGGCTTGATTTCACCTTTTTCTATGCATTCACTAGAAAATATTTATTAGTTGATACCTAAAAATAGATTTCTCATCTTTCTAGGATTTCCAACATGATCAAGATGAGTGAGCCACTTTCTTCTTTGATATTTAATTTTTCCTTGAAATCAGGAATCACATAGAGAACTGCAACTATATTTCCACAAATTTAATGAGCATTAAATGTGGATAGCTGGAACTGTATATTTCTTCATTTTTCATGGAGCTGAATTCATATGCATAGCCACAATCACCAGATAATTGAATCACCCTTGATTTTTGAGAAAAAAATATCACTAGTCCATGTTTAACTCAATTTTATTTTTCTTGAGCCATGTTCTAGTCCATCTTATTCAATTTGTGGCTTTTATAAGCTTCTTTGAAATTATCCTTTATATCACAACTCTATATTTTTATCTACAAAATTTCTTCTTTCTTGGCATATTTTTAGTCATCTGCATGACTTTTATTTTCTTCTCATGGCTTTTACATTGTTACACACCTTTCTTCCTTGTCTTTTCCTTCCTCTGATTTGTCCCATGTCCACAGCTATTTTCTTTTATGTGTGGTTTCTATAGTTTTCTGCACCTTTTCCTCTTTACTTGTGGCTTCCTTTGAATTTCCCTTACTTCCACGACTTGGCCTTGGTTCATCCTTGTTTATGCAGCTATTCCTTTACATTTTCGGCTTCATATTTCTCACTAGTGGCTCATCCTTTGGCTTCTTTTTGCTTTGTGGATTCATTCCTTTTAATCCTAGTCTTTAGTAAGCTTCCACGGCTTCTTCCATATTTTTACATCTTCCTGGACTTCAGCAGACTACTTCAAGACTTTGGTGGTTATCACCTTATGTCCGTGGCTTTCAAAAAGTTGATTAAGTCCCTTAGAACTTATCCTTGACCATCTTGAAGCCTCTGTGAGTTGACACTACCAATCAACCTTCATCTTTTTCACTTTCTCACTTTACCAATTAACCATTTTGTCATCAATGCAAATTGACATCAATGACAACACATATGACAATGACAAAGGTCTAACAATCTCCCCCTTGTCATTGATGGAAACACCTCAACACTTCAATACCATAGAAACCTACACCCTTTTGATGAAAAAAATACTTGCATACTTGGTTTCTGAAAACACTTTGTATCTCTCTTTTGGTAGATTTATGTTTTCAACTTCTCTCCCCTTTTGATATGACTAGTTGGTTTCTAAATTTCATCTTCTCTCCCCATTTGAAAACAATGAAAAATGGCCATTTATGCCACATTATGATGGAAAGGTTGGTAAGATGGATGTAGAATGATCCTTCCATATTAATCCCCCTTGGCACATGCTTATGATTCAAAGGACTGATATGATCGCGACAATTCTCCCCGAGAGTGATGCATACTTTTATAAAATTGAGCTAGAAAAGAATATCCCGTATCAAAAATATTTTTGGCACAGATAAGGAGCTGATATCACCTAAGAATCCCCCTCATTTTATCTCCACACCTTCTAGTTGTTGGTGGGATCAAGAATGAGCCCCAATTCATTCCTTAAGTTCTCAAAGGTAGCTTTTGGTAGGGGCTTCATCATAATGTCTCGCAATTTCTTCGTTTGTGTCACATATTCTAAACTTATTCTCTTATCATTCACTTGTTCCCTCAAGAAATGATTTCTAATTGGAATATGATTGGTCTTTGAGTTGAACACGGGGTTCTTAGTGACACTTATTGTACTTATGATATAACAAAATAAGGGAATTGAACTATCAGATTTTACCTTGTAATCTTCCGATTCTGCTTCCTTCATAAAACTTGAGTGCATCACATTACGGTGGCTATATATATTACGCTTCACATGTTGAGAGTGCCACTGATGATTTCTTCTTGCTCAACCAAGGGACTAGATAGATTCCAACAAATAATTATTTGTTACAAATATATTGTGACATTATTAATAAAAGCTGTAATATTATTAAAATGATTTTATAGAACTCATATTAATAATATAGTTGTAATAGTTAGTATTAGCATTTGTGTGAGTTGTGAGAACAACTCATGTAGATATTTTGGTGTGTGAGATAATAAAGGGATGAGAGAGATATCCTAGGATAAATCTAATAGATTTATGGAGAGAGATTATAGGGTTTGAAGATGAGTGTTGAATCCGCCTTTATAGAAGATCAAACATTATAAATTATATGCTCCACCTATGTAAAGATATCCCATATAAATTTTATATAGTATTTTATATTATGTGTTTTTATGATATTATTGTGTTAGATTGTTTGTAATAATCTGGACCAAATTTATTATTTGGTATTAGATCGAATTTGATCTATGTGCGTGAGGAAATAACAAATGTGAAGGGGCACATCTCTTTGTGTTAAGCCCCGACTAATGGAAATATCACGAGACAATAGTATTTGTATTATTATATTTTAGTATATTTGATTGTGCATCATATTGGTTTTGGTCTACATCAGTGAAGCATTGCATGGAAGTATTGATTTGTTTACAAGGCGTTTGGTTCCTCCTACCTTTGTATCTTAAACAAGTTGTTTATTTGTATTTTTGTGCAAGAAAAATGTGGCAGAGACCTTGTGAATTTCATTTTATTTCCATATTTGTGTTCTCTTTATTTAAGTACGTTGCCACAAATTTTGGGAAGTGAAAATAAAATTCAAAAGATCTCATCTAGTGCGTGAAGGGCTATTCTTGTCTCAAGCTTGACATCTTTAATGCGGAGCTATGTGCTTATTTCGAGAAAACAACTACATAGTCACTATTTATCGTCTTAGACACTTGTCTCACTTTTGTGCCATTGGGTGGAGTCAAGTTTAATTCTATTGCCTACATACGAATTGAAATATCAAAATGTACCTACGTGATCTAAAAATTGAAATTTTTCATGCATTGGCCAATCTGAAACTCACAACCAATTAGGACGTCGATCGATCTTTGGAACATTATGGCATTTTGTAGAGCATTGAGGTATCTAAGTGTGGAAATGATTATTTTTTAACTTATATTTCTCATTTACGTTATCGACCTCCAACAACAAGTTTCACATATAGGTATGTGCTTTTACATCAAATTTCTAAACATGTAGCAAGAGAATTATTTGGTTCAAATTACAAGGTCGTTGTAGTTTCCATTATTTGTGGAAGCTAGAAATCCACGTATTACTCCATTCATATATCAAAAGCATTGATGTGGAGTGGCCATCTAACACATGGATTCAATAGTAGAAGCTTGTGTTTGTTAATGTGTACATGATCTCCTCAAAACTTATGGTTAGGCATTCACAAAGATTTCAAAGTATTATCTTAGCATATGATTTCTTTTCCCATTCATCAAGTCTAGATTCATTTAATTCCTATTTAGGTATACACATTTGTTATGAATTGGTCGATGTAAATAAATTCTAAATCAACTTCATTGATTTATTTTTTAGTATAGGTAATAGTTTTATTGTGTTACAATAGTCAATTCTTCATTTGGATCCATTGTCTATTCCAGAGTCATTTTTAGTACATGTTAAGTTATCAAAAGTGTTATTATACATCTAAGTGGTCATAGTTTTGTATTGTCTAGTTAAGTCAATACTACCTTTGTGAGTTATTGTCAAAAAGTCATGTCTGTAAAGTGTCATTGTAAAAGGTGAAAAAATAATAAAAAAATTCCCGCATTTTAATTTTGGACACATTTTCACTTGTATGCGATGTCTAAATTATTGAAGGTATTTTGAGATTCATGATCACATCCGGCTGAGGTAGCAGTATGACATATAGAGGATGGAGGAAATGGAGGATAGAGGGAAATCAATGACCTCTCGTAAGTCACCAATGATGAGGCCACACAAAGCTATGGTGGTAGTGTGTGTGTGTGTGTGTATGTATGTTTTCTTTTATTTCAGATTTGCAATATGATTTCAAAGTTCATGTTTGAATAAGTGAAATGTTCACATTGAGGGGGACTAGAACATAGTCTAAATGTTCAATTTTCCCACTATTAGTCTATATTCGAGTAAGTAGTGGTTCCTACATGATTCTTTGAAGGAAAGATAGTGGGACAGGATGAAAGAACAAAGGAAAAGTAACAACATGAAATTTGGGTTGTTGGTTGTCCTATAAAACCATCCTTTGTTTCATGAGCATGCATAGGCGGAAAAAACCATCCAAAATCATGATCGTGCATGGGTGACAAGCTGCATAAGGAAGTGTGATTGTTGTTTCTATAATGTCAACATTAGGGGAGTGTATATTGGGAATTAATAATGCTTTTATCATAGGCAAATATTTTTGAAGGGACTATACCTGTATTCTGACAAAGGCTCAATAGCCAAATCAAAAATAAAAGCATAAAAATAGGATCTAAATCCAAATATTATGATAATTCCAACAGTAGTAAACAAAAGAAGCTACTAATAAAAAGCAAAATAGGGACATAACATGACAACTAAACAACAAAAAAATAACAAACTATCAGAAATAAAACAACTTGAACTCCTCTAGTACTGCCCAGAACGTATTATTTATTCGAGGCCCTTTCAATCCTTGATTTGATCATCTATAGGGAGGTAAAAAGTTCCAGTGGTGACATGTGTTGGGTCATTAATGTTTAGCTACGATATGACCTGATTTCTCTCCTTTTAGTGCCCCAAATATCCTCAGGGACTCCACTCAACAATGTGATGCTTCTAACATGTTGTTCAAGAAACTCACGATTGCTTTGAAGATGGCCATATTGTGGTCATGTCTATCCTTATTTCTCCCAGTCTATTATCCAGTGAGTTCAATTTTATGTAAATTTCTTCAGTCTAATCTATGCCAAAACCTGTATCATCATTTATCTTTCTTTTTCCTTTTTCTTGTTTAGCTGATGTATCTCTTTCTTGATATTTTCAACCTCATTTTCCAGTGTTTCCATTCTAAGGAGAATATTATCCCTCTCATGTTGGGAAGCTTTTCCTACCCTGCATTATTGATATGCAAGAGATTGTGAACCATTTCCATATCCTTGTTACTCTAGAGGACACATGGCTAGAGGTAGGTGGGGTCACTTTGTGGGGTGCAGGGTTCTTAGCCTTGACATTCTGATAATGGAAGAGTTGGTCGGGTTGGGAGTGGGTGTGCTATGGAAGGGAGTGGGCTGAATGCTAGGGGAAACAGGAATGGTAGGGAAATTGATGAGGCAATGCTTGTGAAGGAGAAAGATGAGCCCCTGGTGAAGGGGATGGCCCTAGTATGTTTTTGAAAATCAAGAATGGATCATTCCAAAGAATTCAAGAGGTAGTGCAGGAACAAACAACAAGATTTATCCTAAAGTGATTAAGGAAAACCAAGTGTTTGGTGGGAATAGTAATGTAATGACCTTCGAGAGATATATCTTTGCACCATCATTTTAGTGATTTCATTGAAAGGTTCTGGAATGGAGATTACCTGAATTTGGCCATAACAAAGATGATCTCCTCCCCTGCGTTAGTAAACTTCTTTGCTTTAGCATTTTTTTCAACCCTTTTGTTGAAGAACCGGATGTCATCCAAAGCCAACCTTGTAACCTCTGCAATTAGCTCCTCATTCATCAACACCCTTTGCCCTCCATATTTAACCTTCCTGTCCTTCCAATCTGTGGCAAAACACACTGAAATGTGTTGATCATGACCTTGGATTTTCTCAATAAAGTTGGAGACACCCCCATTTGGAGATAATTCCATATCTCAATGTTATCCTTCCAAGCAGGATTGTAGTGGGTTCTAACTGGCATGGAGCTCCCCCATATTTCTTCCTCTACTATTTCCATGATTACTCTGCTGCAAACCACCCATGAAAAGGTAGTTTTTGTTTTCCTATACCATTTTTGAGAATCCATCTTGAAATCGAGAATCATGCAAACTTTTTTTCTTGGTAATTGGAATAACTCCTCTCGTATGTTACATCTTTCTTATCCATAGATTCCCATGCTTTCTTGTGAGAGATTCTATTTAAGACATGAATGCTCATAATTATCCTTGCTAATACCATTCTCTACTTGTGTGGGAATTAATAATGTTAACAATAGGGGAGTGAATGTTACAAATATATTGTGACATTATTAATAAATTGTAATATTATTAATAATGAGTTTATAGAACTCATATTAATAATATAGTTGTAATAGTTAGTATTAGTATTTGGGTGAGTTGTGAGAATAACTCATGTAGCTATTTTGGTGTGTGAGATAATAAAGGGATGAGAGAGATATCCTAGGGATAAATCTGAGAGATTCATGGAGAGAGATTGTAGGGTTTGAAGATGAGTGTTGACTCCACCTTTGTAGGAGATCAAACACTATAAATTATATGCTCCATCTATGTAAAGATATCTAGATAAATTTTATATAGTATTTTATATTCTTTGTTTTTATTATATTATTGTGTTAGATTATTTGTAATAATCTAGACAAAAATTAATTTATTATGCTCTACCACTTGTACTCTTCATATCATCAACACTTCCTACCTAATCAACATCTGTATATGCTTTTATGTTGAATTCATTTCTTTTGGGGTACCACAGTCCATAATCAAGTGTTCCCATGAGATATCTCAAAATTCTCTTTATTGCCTTGAAGTGTGTTTCCCTTAGATCTTCTTGAAATCTTCCAACTAGACCCACCACTGCATAATATCAAGTCTTGATGTCATGGAATAGAGTAGACTACCAATCATGGATCTATACAAGGTTTTGTCTACTTTTGGTGAGTTTTCCTCTTTTCTTAGCTTGCATCCACTTCCATTGGTGTTCCTATAGGTCTGCAATCTTCCATCCTGAACCTTTTCAACATTTCTTTGATATACTTGGTTTGGGATATGAAGATACCTTGATCTGATTGACTGATTTGTAAGCCCAAAAATAATGAGAGGTCTCCCAAAGCATTGACATTTCAAATTCTTCTTTCATCATATCAGCAAATTCATATGTCATCTTATCATAATATCCTCCAAAAATGATGTCATCCACATATACAATGACAATAAGTAGATGATCTTCTTCTTCCTTGATGTAGAGATTACTATCAGCAACACCTTTTCTAAAACCTTTCTCAATGAGGTATGAATCCAATCTATTGTACCAAGCTCTAGGAGCTTGTTTGAGTCCATATAACTCCTTTTTCAACCTGCACACATAATATTTATCTTTAATTATTAAAAATTCATTAGGTTGTTTAATATATACCTCTTCATTCAAAAAAACCATTTAGGAAGGATGATTTCACATCCATTTGGAACACCCTAATCTTCTTTTAAACCACGTCGCCCGAGAAATAGTCTTATTACTTCCATCCTTACCACTGGTGTAAATGTTTCATCAAAGTCAATTCCTTCCATTTGCACATAGCCTTTACACACAAGTATTTCCTTATTTCTTATTACTTCTCCTTTTTCATTCAAATTATTTCTGAAAACCCACTTTGTTCCAATTATATTTTTGTCATACGACTCCAAGGTACAAGCTCCCATGTTTCATTCTTTTCAATCTAATCAAGTTCTTCATTCATTGTGTCTACCCAATGTTGATCCTTACCTTCTTTTGCAATGCTTTTGGGTTCTACCATGGAAAGGAGTGTTATATCTTCATGATTTTGTTGATCTCTTAGTCTTCTTTTGCTTATAATGTCACCTTATTTATTTCCAATTATATGATTTGTTAAATGGTCCCTTTTGATTTACCTTGAGGGTGCCTTGGAGTCTAGCCTTTCTTCCTCTTCATCTACTTCTCCATGAGGACTGTACACTTCCTCATCATCTTTTTGTTCTTCATGATTGTTATTATGTTGAGTTCTAGACTTGGGATTCTCATCTACCTTTACATTTTCTCTTTCATAAATCTTCTGCAACCTCTTATTGTAGCACCTGTAAGCCACGTTGATTGCCTTTGAGTAGCCAAGAAATATGCCTTCATCACATCTTGAGTCAAATTTTCCCAAATTATCTTCATCTCTTTTTATGTAGCACTTACTTCCAAAAATCTTATGTGTTTCACATTCGCAAGATTGTTTTTCCATAATTCATATGGTGTTTCATCATCGTTCACTCTTAATTGAGATCTATTTAAAATGTACATCATGGTGTATACCACTTCACTCCAATATCTATCTAGTAATTTGGATTCATTTAGCATTGTTCTCACCATTTCTTGCATAGTCTTGTTCTTCCTTTCAACAAATCTATTTTGTTGAGGTGTTTTAGCCTACTAAGAATTGTCTTCTAATTCCATTTTCTTCACAAAATTCATCAAACTCATTAGACCAAAATTCTCCACCTTTGTCTGATCTTAAGCATTTGATATTTTTGTTCTTCTCATTCTCCACCAGTGCCTTGAATTTCTTGAATCTATCTAAGGCTTCTGAATTTTTCTTTAAACATGCTACCCATGTCATTCTGGTGTAATCATCTATTAGTAGCATGAAATACACCTCACCTTGTATACTTTTAGTTTTGGTAGGACCACAGAGATATGTATGAATCAACTCCAGAGGTCTATTTTTGAGTATTCCTTTGATTTGAATGATCTCCTTGTTTGTTTACCATGCAAGCATGCTTTACAAAGTGTATCTGTTGGTTTTACAATTTTTGGCATATGTTTCACACACCCTTTAGCACTTAGTTTTACCAAATTATCAAAGATCATGTGTCAAGCCTCATGTGCCACAAGCAGTTGTAATCAACCTTACTTGTGAAGAATTTTTCATTATTTATTTCATTTAGCACATACATGTTGTTCTGTCCTTTTAGCTTTTGCAACTTTCTTTCATGTTTTTCCATTGATGATATCACATCCTTTGTCATGGAAGATCAAATTATATCCCCTTTTGCAAATTTGACTTATGCTTAATAGATTGTGCTTGAGACCTTCAATGTATAGAACATTTTCTATGATAGTCTTTCCATTGTCTAGAATCAAGGTTCCTTTTCCAACTATATTTTTGAATTGTTATCACCAAATATCACAATACGATACATTGTTTGACAGTGAAATGAATTTTCTTTTGTCACCTGTCATATGGCTAGAGCATCCACTATCCAGATACAGATTTTATCTTCATTTTGCACATGAAATGTGGTTTGTACTATTGAGAAAGACTCTTTTCTCTTGTTGTCATCTTTCTTTACAACATACACCCATTTATTTTGTTTAGGAGGTTCTTGTTTACTTGTTGATGCCTCATTTATTTTCTTGTAATAATTGTAGTGGACATCATTATAGTTTAGTCTGGTGTAAGATGGGCCAAAGTTTCTTCTATAGCCTCTAGAGAATTTTCTACACTTAGCAACCTTATGTCCAAACTAATTACATGAATAAAAATAACCATAGAAAGAATGTGTGTACCTCATAGCATAGGTGATTCTAGGAGCAGTAGTCCTTCTCTTGGTGGATTTTCTAAACTCTTTATTTACAGCAGAAGATGTGCTTAGAGTTGATGCAGTCTTGTTTCCTTCATTCTTTGTAGGATCCTTTTCCTTACTTTCTTCCTTGAAACCAATCCTAGACTTATCATTTGTATCACGTTGGCCACTTAATATACCATTCAAAACATTTTAACTCTTCTCTATATATTCATACACAATTGTCTTTTTGTTCATTTGTTCCATCTCAACCTTTAGTTGTTCCAGTTCTGAGTTTAGTTTTGTGCATTCATCCTCCTTTGATTTGTAAGAGTTTGAGATCTTTTCTAGCTGATTTTCAAGTTCTTTGAGTTCATTAGCCTCTTCTTCTTCTCTTAGAGTTTGTCTTTCTTCAAATGTGCATATTTTTTCTTCATAATATTTCAGTGTGCACCTTATATTTTGATTCTTTCTTCTACATAGTTTCAATTCTTCAAGATCACATACTAATTCAGCTTCAAGATTTACTTCAACTTCTTCTTCATCAGAGTCTTCAAAGTCAACTATATTATTTCCTTTAGAGCTGCATTCTTCAGACACATCCATGGCCATGAACAAACATTCAGAATGATCTTCATCATTTTCATTTTCAGAGCTACTTAGGTTTCTTGAATCATATTCACTTGATTCTTATTTTGAATAGAAGTTCCTTTTATTCTTAAAGAACTTCTTCTTGCTATTTTTCTTTTTAGACACGGTTTATTTCTTATGGTTTTAATGATTATATTTTTCATGTGTTGACTAATCTTATTTATTTTTATTTGGAAATTTAACAAAAAAATGACCTACTTGTCCACATGTGAAGAATTTGAAAGGGATTTTTCCTTTATACTTACTTGAACCTCTTTTTAGTCTTCTTACAAACATTGCTTCAATATTTTCATCATCTAATTCATCCTCTAAATCTAATTCTTCTTCTTCTTATTCTTCTTTCTTAGACTAGGTTTATTTCTTGACCTTGAATGTTACTTCTTTCTTGGTAGTATTGGATCCAATAGTCCTCATCTCATATGCTGAAAGAGTGCTCTATAATTCATCCATTGTGAGATTCTTCATGTCTTTGGCTTCTTCTATAGCTGAAACCTTTGCATCATACTTGTCAGTCAGAGATCTCAGAATCTTTTGGACTATAAAAATTCTTCTAGTTTCTCACCTAGGCCTCTGATCATGTTGATGACTTCATCTATTCTCTTGCATGTAGGTTGTTATACTCTCATCATCTTTCATCTTGATTCTCAAACTGAGCTCTGTAGGTCTACAACTTTTCTAACTTAAATTTTTCATCTCCTTCATAAATAATCTGAAGTTTGGTCCAAATATCCTTTGTTGTTGTGTAGTGCATAAATTTTACAAATTATGTTTTAGTCAATCTGTATAGGTGACATTCATTACTCTTGATTTATACTCATATTTTGATTTTTTCTGAAGAAGTGATTAGCATAGCTACAAGATTGTATCCTTTCTCAATGCATTCCCAAATATAAAAACCAAGTGACATCAGATATGTTTTCATCCTTATTCTCTAGAATGCATAGTCTATTATAATGAAGTGAGGTGATCTTTGGTGATAAACCACCTTGAGCCTAATTTTCTTCCATGCTTGTGAAAAGAGGATCTCCTTGAAGATGATAAGCTTTTGATAGAAGTACCCACTTTGATATCAATTTTGGAGATCACAAGCACTAAGAGGCGGTGAATTTGTGTAGATTTAAAATTAATTTTTCGAGTTATACCAATTCAAAATTTTAATTTTTGCAATTACTATATCATGTGCATTTTGTCAAACATATATCAAATAGTAAAATGTTGAACACAAAATTTATAGTGGGAAACCCTTTTAGGATAAAAACCCACTTGAAACCACAACTTTATTAGGAACACCAATTCCAAATTCTTGCAATGGTTTTAGTTGAGCACCCACTCAACCTATTAATCACCCACTTCACAACATCAAGCACCCACTCAATTAATTTTAGCAAGCACCAACTTGCAAGGAGCACCAACCCCTAATTTAATTAGCTACAACTAATATTTTGTAGGAACCCACCCACAAGGAGGCTGTAACCCCCTGAAAATTCTAAGATATAACTTAGACTTATTTTACATACAAATTTTGATCATCTAGTTACAAAAATTGCTTACACAATAGATTATGATCACTCTTCTATATGTTTGTGTTCTTTTTTTCACTCTCTTCTACTCATCGACTCGAACTATATTTCTTAATCAATATACCACATTGATGCTCTTCTCATCTAATTCTTTAATACTTCATATGTCTTCTCTCCTCTTCCTGTCTCTTTTATTTATGTCTCTCTCTCAACTCAATTGCATCATCTTCTCACTTGAGAAGCTTCTCGTATTGGTATCAAATTTTCTCTATATAGTTAATTGACCCATTTTAACACTTCTGTCACGTGTTGTGCACTCTTTCCTACTTTGTCACCTAAAAATATGGTTCATTAAATGAATATTGCTAACTCCATATTTTCTCTTGCTATAGAAGGCTTGATTTCACCTTTTTCTATGCATTTGCCAAAAACTATTTATCAGTTCTACCTAAAAATGGATTTTCCATCTTTCTATAATTTCTATTGTAATCAAGATGAGTGACCCACTTTCTTCTCTGATATTTAATTTTTCCTTGAAATCAGAAATCACATAGAGAATTGTAGCGTATTTTCACAAATTCAATGAGCATCAAATGTGGACAGCTGGAACTGTAGATTTCTTCATTCTTCATGGAGCTCACATTTTATACACATGACCATAATCACCAAATAACCTAATCACCTTTGATTTTCAAGAAAAAAATCTCACTACTCCATGTTTAACTCAATTTGATTGTCCTCAAGCCATGTTCAGTCCATCTTATTCAATTTGTGGCTCTTATAAGCTTATTTGACATTTTAATTTGTATCATGTCTCTATCCTTTGATCTGCAAAATTTCTTCTTTGTTGGCGGATTTTTAGTCATCTATGGCTTTTCTTTGCTTCTCGAATCTTTTAGATTGTTACGTGACTTTCCTCCTTGTCCTCTACCTTCCCACGGATTTTTCCCATGTCCATGGCTATTTTATTTTATTTGCGGTTTGTATGGTTTTAAGCACCTTTTTCTCTTTACTTGCACTCCCTCACGAATTTCCCTTACTTTCACAAACTTGGCCTTGAGTTCATCCTTTCTTGCACGGTTCTTCCTTCACATTCATGGCTTCACCTTTCTCACCCACGGGTCATCCTTTGGCTTCCTTTTTCTTTGCTAGTTCATTCCTTTTATTCACGGTCTTTACTAAGCTTCGTGGCTTCTTCAGAGGAGTTATGCGACTTATAACAAATTTGATTGGCACTTCAATACTTGGTAAGCTATCTCCTTATGTCCACAACTTGCACAAGAGCTGATTAAGTCCCTTAGAAATTATCCTTGACCATCCTCTAGCCTCGGTGATATGACATTACCAATAAATCTTCATCGTTTTCACTTTGTAACTTTACCAATTAACCCTTTTTCCATCAATGTAACTTGACATCAATGACAACACATATGACAATGACAAATTTCTCAAGTCCATTTGGTTCCATGAGGTTTTTTTCACAAGATATTGCCTCAAACACCCTAACACTAACTTAAATGGATTCTTTTTAGTGCATTAAATTCACTACCACTCCAAGAAAAATAAGTGGAGATGAGAGAAACCAAGAGAGTGTTTTATATATATTCATGATGATGAGTTTTAGGTTCATATGATAGGTTCATATCTGCCATAGTTTTCGAGAACATACTCGCTAAAGTTTGAAATTTTTGGTCTCAAGGATCTTAAGAGATGTCACCTCCACTAATGTAGTTGGAAAGTTATAGGATGTTTGGGTAGTGAAATAATATTTCTCATAATGTATACTAGCCCTCTCGGATGTTTAGATGTCTTCCATTTGGTGCCATGAGGTTTTATTCATAAAATATTACCTTAGAAAGCTGACTCAAAAGAAAACCATCTAGAGATGAGAGAAAAAAATACAAGATATTTTATATGCTACTAATACCAAGCGATAGGTTCAGACATGAGGTTTCTAGGTGCCACATTTTGTGATAAATTTCCCATCAAAGTTTGAATTTTCGGTCTCAGGGATCTTAAGAGACACCACCTAACCAATGTAGATCAAAATTTAATGGTAGTTGGATGGAAAAATTACACCTCCAAAATCATATTTTATCTCACCCAGATGTGTGGGCACCATCCATTTGATGATATGAGGTTTTATTCACAAGATATTTCCCCAAAAACCCTAAAACCGACTCATATTGATATTTTTGGCACATTACATTTACTACCACCCCGCGAAAAATAAATAGCATTATACGAGGTATTTAGGTGACAAGGTTTACAATAATTTTCCTCCAAATTTTGAAATTTTTTGGTCTCGAGCTCTATTATAACCTGAATCTTACATCCATTTGATCAATTACATGATTTAGTGTAAAAATAGGAACATCCCCAAGGTATGGGACCTTGGCTTCTTAGGATGAACCTCTAGAGAAGTCGACTCCCTTCCTAAACTGAATTCATCTTATGTAAGATCATCCTGCAAGCCTAAAACACTACTAAAGGGACTTATTTTGCAACTATAATTATGATTTCGTTATGGGAAAGTGGTTATAAGTAACTTAAATTCACAAAATGTTGATGCACCAAGATTAGATAGCTCAATTCATTGAAATGACACAAGAAATATTTAGAAGTGATGGGAAATAACTCAAATTTCAAACAATATACAAATTTATCAAGCTTTACATAAGTATTTTGTATGGAGGTAGAAAATGTACACAACATAAAACATATAAAATAGAGTGTAAGAATGATTGAACAAAATTACAAGGGAAGAAAACATCTGCTAAGTAAATATCAACAACTCAAAATCACATAATATTTTTAAAAATTAACAAAGTATGAATGAGGCAAATATAAGTTCTTTATTAAATTCAAGTCATAAAGCATGAGTTATAAGTCTCAAATGAGAAAAATTTTGCTACCCCAAATTAAAGGGCTTTGTTTATTAATTTTAACAATCGTGTGTGTGTGTGTGTGTGTGTGTGTGTGTGTGTGTGTGTGTGTGTGTGTGTGTGTGTGTGTGTGCGTGCGTGTGTGTGTGTGTGTGTGTGTGTGTGTGTGTGTGTGTGTGTATTATAGATAAGAGAGAGAAAAGATATATATGTGTATTCAATGCATTGAAAAATAAATAAATAAGGAGAGGAAATGGGGTGATTCATCAGGTTCTTTTATATTTGAAAGTATCTTCCTTAACCAAAACAACTCACATGTTTATAAAATCAAGGGAATTCCCATATATATATTTCTACTTTATGTTCTCATAATGCATATTGTATACTTTTAAGAGCCTCCAAATCGGCATTTTCCCATCATCCCGAGTATTAAATAGTATAAAAATTACTTTTTAGTGTTTTCTCCCTTGTTTTAATAGCGAAACACTTATCAACAATGTCAACAACCTTGGAAGTCTTCATGCTTAAGTGGTGGAGTGAAGCCCTTAAATGTAGGATTAACTACATGTTTCCTAAAATTGTGGGTCACCTCACATTTTACTACTTTAATATGTTCTTTTTTTTACTTATTTCCTTCATGTAGTGTTGAAACACGTTGGGTTTGGAGCATAAAGCCTGAATTTTGAATTTTGCCTCCAATACACCTTGTTTACTTCCTAAAAACATAAATTTGTATTGCATATAGGCTAAAAATGAAAGGAAAATTAAATCTCATAATTTTAATACATGGAATACATTCCAATAATTCCATCCAAGATCAAACATTATCCAAAATCCTCACTAAAATCGAATTTGGGCCAATTTTGTATTTTGGAGGGAAACTAGAAATTCAAATTTTAAAACTAGGAAATCACTATTTTGAGTGATTTTAAGGAATTTACTCTAAATTTTATTATTATGAATGATTTTTTTCCTTATTTTTTCCTTCATAACATTTTTCTCATGATTTTTCATGTTTTGGAATGTTCGAAGTGATCAAAACATGAGAATGCACCAAATTGCTCTAGAAAACTAGTCATGGACTATCATAAGAATAATGATATCAAATGACCTCTAAATGTAGTCTAATATTTTTATGATAATATCCTTAGAACACAAGGAAAATTCTATTCTATTTTTTTATTGTTGTGTGTTATTGAAAGGTTCTTAAAAACTCAAAATGTATACCTTATCGTAAACAAAAAAAGTACTGTCTAAACCATCCTATGAAAACCAAATCCAATGGATTTATCGGCATTTAAAATGATAATTAATAGTATGTATGACCTCCTTCACTTATTCCCAAATTTTATATGGCTTATAATGAGTTTAATGCATTTATATCTTGAAAAAACTACCTCGTTAGTCCTATTTTCTTCAATATGCATTTTTACATCATTCCTCTCAAAAGGGGGTCAAACGGATTGAACAAGACCTAAAAATGATATGTGAGGATCCCAGTATCATCACCAACATATTCATAAAATTATATAAGCATACCATATACATAAAAATATAAATCATCAAAATATTTCCTTCTTGGTAATGTAAAACCAGTTTCTTTCATGTTGATGTTGTAAGAATACCATATTTTCTCTTGCATGTTATTAAAAAGGTTAAAACCCTTGGAAACATGCTTATAATTATTTTTGGTTTTCTTATATCAAGAGAATTTTTTTCAATATTTGAAACTTTTTTTGGTATTTCTTATAAACCTCACCTACCATGTTCTTGTTCTCATAGAGATTTCTTTGTCTTCTTTACGTGTAGACCTAGAATATGGTTTCCTTGAAAGCTTACGAGACTTGATAGCCTATTTAAATTCTTATTTTATAGATTACATACTTTAATAATATGTATTTACTCTAGGATACTTGAAACTCTGATTTTATTGCTTTCTTATAGATCTTCTTCTTTTTTATGCTCCTTGTGTACATGTATCATACTCTTAGGACTCTCAAACCTAGAACCTATCATTGAAGCTTTTAATCTTGTTGAATTTTCATTTATTATCCTATAGATATTTCCATTCGTAACCTGAAAACTAATATGTTATGACTGAAAATCATATTTGGAAGCCATGAATAATGTTTAAATGATGATTTTTAGAGAAAAGAGGGAGTGGGGTTTGAATATTTTCATGAAACTTGTATTAAAACACCTTAGAGACCATTAATGATGCTTTTACTTGCTAGAATGAAGTATAATTATGTTGTAGCACACTTGAATATGCCTTTTAGTTAATTTCATATGTGTTGAAGACTTAAAAATCTTACATGGAGGAAAAGAGGAGGGAAATTTAAACCAAATAGGACTCCTCAACGAGGTGATTTGAAATGGGTCTTTTAATTCTTAAATTACCTTTATGATTTGATATATGACCTTTTATGTTTTCACATTTAAACACACCATTTATACCATCTAAGCCATCAAATAGGCCTCAACAAGGACTAATATGACCATATGATCTCAAATATGCTCATTAGGCTTATTGGAACATGAAAATACAGTTTTTGGTCTAAATGGTCGACATGATAGTTGGTGAAGGTTTGGAACTAAATCTTGTTAAGATTTACTTTGCATAAAAATCTTACTTCCAACATGTGGGGTGATATAGAAATCAAGGAGATTTGAAAATTCAACATTTTTGGGACTTTTATGGGTTGTTTTTTTTTCTAAGCAAGGATCTAGTAGCCTTATGCATATCCATTAGGAATATGAGTCACTAAAATCTTTAAAACAACTCAATATGTAAATAAAACCATGACTAAAACATGTTTGGATACCCTCTAAATGAGTTATAGATGGCTCAAAACACACAACAAGAAATCAATGAATATCAAAAATGTGCAAACACTTAGAGTAATGAGAAACTACTTCACTACTATGTAGAATGTTTGAAAATTACCTCAAAGGCATGGTTTGAGGTGTATCTCATTGACTAAAATAGGTCATGCTTCTCTATTCATCTTTGAGAGTTGGAAATCATTTTCTTACTTGCATCTAGTGATAATGTATGGGCCAATTCAAATGCGATCAAATTGTGTATGTCTTCCATCCTCATCTCTATCTTCATCCCACTTCAAAACTAGAACTCCTTTTTGAAGTTTCTAATAGAATATTTTTATCAAATGTTCTCTTCACTTGGACTTAGTGATCCTCAAGAGTATGCATTGGTTGGTCTCTTACCTATTCTAGCACTGTCAAATCATTCATCCTTACTATCATTACATCATTGTCTATCATTTCTAGTTGTTTTGCAAGCTCAAGAGAAGGTAATTACAATGACAAAGAAATATATTCCTCTCTCTCATATACTAACATGAAGGGTGTTACCAATGTATATCTTAAGTTTAATTTGGTTAGCCCAAAAATTTTCCTTGAGATTTGTGCACTAGGTTCTTTGCTTTATTTTTATAGTTCTCTTAATGATCTGTATGAGGCTCTTGTATGTAGATTCAGCCAAGCCATTAGCTTTGAGGGTAATAATTCAAAAAAAAAAAAGATAAATGTCATGTTCGACTTCCCATTGACTAATGTGTGTGCCTAAAAATCCCTTAGCATTATTAGAAATAATAGTAAGTGGGATACCAAATCTTATAATAATAACTTCCAAGAAATATAGGATGGAATATTCATTTTTCTCCTTTAGTTTGATTGTCTCAACCCATCTAGTGAATTAATATGTAGTATTCAACACCCACTTATGGCAGAAAAATATGGTGGATTTATCACACCAATGAAGTATAAAACCCACTGGAAAATGGATCGATCTATTTTAATAGGATGAAGAGGAAGGGAAGATAAAAAAAAGTTCAATGAAGAAGACACACTTCTTGCAATTTCTCACCCATTTAGGACCATCTCTAAAAAAATTAGGAGAATAATAACCTTCTCTCATGATCTTAGTAGTAGTATTTATAACTAAAAAATGTCCTCCTAGTAGGCCATCATGAAATTCTTCAAAGTTACTACCAAACTTCTCATTCTCAATACACCTTAATATAATTCCATTCATATCTTTTCTAAAAAAACATCATCAATAAGAGTAAAAGCAATGGATTGGCGTAAAGTTCCTCCTCTTTTCCTTGTCAAATCATTATGGATACTCACCTTTTTGTAACAATTTAATTATATTTTTGATCTAGCCATTTTACCTTCTTGTATTAGGTATATTTTATTTTTATCATCTTCTAAGTTCATCAAGTTGTTCACATAGTCATTTACTTTGATATGCACATCATATTCAATGACTTTTGTGATCCATCTATGTTTTTATCATTCGCATCCCCAATAAAGAGGAACTTATTCACACTTGGATGAGGAATCATTAGTTGTATCTTATTGTTAGAAATCATATTTCTAAACTTATTAAGTGCTCGATAAAATCAAAAACTTGTTTTTCAATAAAAATATACATCAACTCATAGTTCTTGAGAGCTTACTCAAGAAATCTATAGGTTTCTCTATGTGATCATTGTTTTGTTGAGAAAATATGGTTGATATAAATTCATTTCCACAAAATTCAGAAAAAAATAAAATCTTCATCATAATTAGGATTTAAAGAGTAGGAGATTGAGAAATGGTCTACTAAATGGCCTCAAAATTGTCCTTTCCGTCCCATGTCCAACCAAAGGCAACACCTTTCTTAAACATAGAATTAAATAGCTTCATCAAGGTGGAAAAGTGTTGGCCATTATGTGTTAGTGTTTCAGTTGATGTCAATTACATTGATTTAAAAGTGTGTCATGGTGTTGTGTGAGTCCTGTGTGGTGTTATTCAATGGTAAAACATGACGGTTGATTGGTAGTAATAGGATTTGGTGAGTTCTAGGAGGTTCTAGAACTTGGTTTACTAGGCATAGTCATGGTTTGAGTCATCCTGAGTTGGATGGAGAGTTTCATGAATCTACACATGGTCATAGAGGTTTGTTATATATGTATATGAGTGCGGATGAGGTCAAAAAGGTCAATTCATGAGAAGTAAGTGTTGAGTCGGGTCATTTCGGCCTATTCCTATCCCTGGAGCATGCATAATGAGGTAGAGGTATGAGTTTTGGAGATGATTAGTATTATCTAAATATGGTAGTAACATGGTGGTAGTATATATGAGGTTTATGGTGAGTTTTAGCTCGGTTCTCAAAGGTGTGATGCATGTATGAGGTCCTTAGGAAGCAAGCAGGTGAGAACATTCATTTTAGCATAGGTAATTCTTAATGGGTGGAGAGTTTAAAATAAATTTAGGCTATGTGAGTTTGGATAGTTATAGGATGTTTTCATGATTCTTCATGAAAAGTTTCATGTTATTCTCAAGAAGGAAGCTGCAAGATATTGTTGTTTTGACAAAATGGGTGTTTCACAATGTGATTTTAAGGCAAGTGGACCTTCTTATGCTCGTAGAACTGTGTGCTTTGCATGGTGACATGATATCCTTGGCATAGATTATAAGGTAATTTATTATTTTTACAAAAATAATGAGGTTGTTTTTATCGTCATGTTTTTATGAATGATTGTTAAGAAGGTAAGATGCTTTCAAACCCTAGCTAAACTCTATCTCAAAACGACTTGGATAAAAATAGGTATATTTGAACCTGTTTTGATTGATTTTGAAAAATGGATGATTTTATGTTGTAGAGGACTCTTCATATTTCTAGAAAGGTATATTAGTGCATATGACCATATGTGGGTGCACTTTGAAATTTCTTATTTCGTAGAAATTTAGTTTTTGAATAATTTGTCCAAAGAAGGTGATGAATAACCGACATTTTTTTAGCCCCTAATATTTTCTAGGTTTCTATTATATCTTCATGTAATGGTTGAAGTGAAAAATGTAAAAGTGTACCCTATTTATGAAGACTGGTTTTTGAGGTAGTTTATAGAAGTGCGTGGTAAAAGTTGTATTGCAGAAGAGCTATAAGAAAAGATAGGAATCCATTTAAGTTGTGTTTTGATCTTGGTTATGATATCTTTCTAATGGTATATCAAAATTATATTTTTGATATGGTATGAATAAGTTATTCTCGATCTTGGAAGGTAAAATATGGAGGATGCTTGATATAGCAGGTGCTTAAGTGGATTCAGAGGTAAAGTGAAGATTATAAGTTGTTCATACTTGTTTTGTAAATTATTAGAGATATTTGCACACAAATATAATAATAATCATTTTATTCTCAATATATTATTTGTCAGAATATCTCGTGTAATACATTAGGCTATTATATAGCCATCATAAAAGCTAAACAACCTCCTAGAAAATAGGAAGGTGTTACAACAATTAACCCGGAATGTTATTCACGGGTATAACAAACTCTATGAATAATATATTGTTATCTGCAACAATATAATAATTATACTAACAAACTATATTACCATATTTACTCACGGTAAGCAGATAAATACTAACAGTGAATGATCTAATCTCAAGGCAAAGCAGAGTGGCTTTATCAAAGGCAGGATTATACAAGACGGAGTGATTATGGTTCATGAGACCATACATTCTATGGAAAATAATAAAAAGGCAAATATGGCCCTCAAGCTTGATATGAATAAAGCCTTTGACAAGGTCTCTTGGGTTTCCTTGACAAAGTCTTAACTAAATTTGGTTTTCCGGACAAATTTAGAAAAATTATTAAGGCTTGTATCTCTACGGCCAGATTCTCAGTGGTGGTTAATGGTGAGCCTGTGGGTTTTTTCACTAGCAGCAGAGGGCTTAGGCAAGGGGACCCTATCTCCCCCTTGCTCTTCATTCTTTTGGCTGATAGCCTTAGTAGAACAATTGGCAAAGCAGTTAATGACGGTCTTTTAAATGGCTCTAAGCCCACTTCCATCAGTCAAGTTGTCTCCCATCAGCAATTTGTGGATGATACTATCCTCCTTCTTCTGGCGTCAGTCATTGAAGCCAAGGCTACCAAGGCTTTACTGCAGCTCTACGAATCTACTTCTGGGCAAGAGATCAATTATGATAAAAGCTCCATCTTCTTTTTCAACACTCCTGAGGAAAGGTAGCTTAAAATTGCTAAAATTCTGGGTTGTAAAATAAGTGCGCTTCCAGCCACTTACTTGGGCCTTCCTCTCGGCACTAGGAAAGTCTCTAGCAAGGTGTGGGATGATTTATTGGAGAGATTCCAAAAAAAATGGCTGGTTGGAAAGGAGCCATTTTATCTAGTGCTGGTAAGTGCTTGCTCATTAAAAGTACTCTTCAAAATCTGCCCATTTATGTCATGTCGCTCTACAAGATCCCCTCTTCCTTCAGAGATAAGATTGAAAGGATTCAGAAAAAAATTTTATGGCAAGGCATGGAAGAGAAGTTCAAATTTCACTTAGTTGCTTGGGATAAGGTTTGCACCCCGAAGTTTATGGGAGGACTGGGTATAAAAGATATTGAGAAAATGAATGAGGCCCTCATTGCTAAAATGGGCTGGAGAATGTTGTCTGAGAAACAACCCTGGATTGATTTAATCAAAGCAAAATACCTAAATCATCAAATTGTGTACTCTTTCCTGCAAGATGAGCACCTCCCCTATGGTTCCATCTTTTGGAACAATCTAGTTAAGAGCAGAAATTTCATTAAGTAGGGCAGTAAATGGAAAGTGGGGGATGGTTGGGACATAAACTTTTGGGATGATAATTGGTTTAATGGAAATCTCATGGATAGATTTGGGATTGTTAAGGACAGTCTTGTAAGCAAGTATGGCATTAAAATCAAGGACTATATTGAGGGAAATGGCACCAGCAAGAATTGGAAAAAACTTTCTGTGGAGAGAGATGATCTGATGCAAATTACTTCCTCCCTTCAAGATCAATTAGATCTTATTCCCTTAAGTCAATTGGATTCCAAGGATGAGCTAGTATGGAATAATTCCAATGATGGGAATTACTCTGTCAAAACTGGATATAATAATTTCTTCCACAGTAGTCAAACAGAGTTCAATTGGAATAAGATTTGGATGATTTGAATTAACTCCTAAAATAAAAATTTTCCTTTGGCTGGGTATCGAGGCAGGATTCTTACCACTGACAACCTGATGAGAAGAGGATTTATAATGCCTAATAGGTGTCATCTTTATAAGAAAGATTATGAGAATATCAGTCATCTGTTCATTCATTGTGAGTATGCTACCAGAATATGGAGTTTTGCCCTCTCTAAATTTGAAGCTCTCTGGGTGGTGCCGAAGGATCTATATTAGCTATGGACTCAATGGAACCCACCCTTTAGGCATTGTGTTTTCAAAAGGATCGGAAGTGGTTATCCCTCATTTAATCTGGAGGATATGGAAGGATAGAAATGATATTATCTTTAGAAATAAGAAGTAAAAATATAAACTTAGTATTGGTAAAATTTCTAATGGTATCAAAGAGAACATTCTAGATTTAAACCCCCAAGAACAAGAGATATCCAGAGAATGAAGAATATATCTTATCCAACTGGTGATTGGAACCGTCAATAATAGTAGCAATCACGGGAACAACATTGATAGATCTTTGATTAAATGGCATCCTCCGATTTTAATTGGTTTAAGTTGAACTTTGATGGGGCCTCTAAGGGAACCACGGGATTGCGGCGGGGGAGGAGTGATATGGGATCATAAAGGTAGTCTGATTGCTGCATATGCTGGGAAAATGGGAATTCAAACCAATCATTTTTCCGAAGCATTATCTACTTTATGGGGCATGAGAATTGCCCAGACTCAAAATATCCAGAACCTCATTATTGAAGGGGACTCCCTGAATATCATTAATCTCCTTAAACAGTGCTCATCTCCAAGTTGGAGCATCAAGGATTTTATCTCAGAGTCCATAAGTATTTGTCAAACATTCAATAACATCAAGATCATGCATACTTACCGGGAGGGTAATAAATTGGCAGATGCACTAGCTAATTATGGAATTAATGTTAATCACATTGTTTGGGATAACAATAGCATCCCTAAGCAGCTTCAAAACAACATTCATGTGGATTTCTATACGCACGCAATTTCTTGAGTTGAGTTATGATTATTGGGCATGGATCAGTATCAATAAAACTCCCACACGTGTTGACTTAAAAACTATGATTATGCAAATCTTGTCGAATAATCAAGATAGTGTGAAGTATATGGGGAAGTCCAAGTGGAGTTACATTGATATGAAAATTGCACATGCAGGCAACATTGTGCTTGCTAAAATTTGGATACAAGGCTCCATGAATACCGAAGACAGTAATAATGTAATTGATGATAGGGAGTGGGCTAGCAAAAAGGCCGTTATTCCCACATGTGAACTTCGCAGCTCAGATCAGCAGGCACGCGGATGTTCGTGGGAAGAGCAATGACTCTCATTTTCAACATTGTGCGGATTACAACAGTAAAAAGTAGACTGGCTTCAGTGCTCTCAAGGATTTTGGAATTTGTTGCAAACAGTTAAGCACGGTGAAGATGGGGGGTCCCCCTTGCCAAATTGAGCCTAGTGCGGACCCGGCTGGAAGGATAATGTAGAGCTATGGAATATACTCAGCAAGGGTGGCATCACCAACTTCATGGAGAAGGTTCAGGGACATGATCAAAGCATCTCAGTGCGTTTTGCGAAGGATTGGAAGGAGCGAACTGTGGAATATGGGGGGTAGAAGATCTTGGTCAACGAGGAGCTTATTGCTGAAGCGACCGGCCTTGGCATGGAGGGCTACCATTTTTTTAACAAAAGGGTCGACAGAGATGCTGAAGAGAGGAGATTTGTGGAGGGATCTGAGAAGCTGATCCATGTTACCGGCCTGCTTGTTAGCTCGATCCCTCCGCCTTATGATGAGGTTACTCGCATGATGATATGATTCATTTCTTTGGAAGGGAGGTTTGTCACCGTACCTGCTAAGCACCTTATCTTTCTCAACCACTTCCGTAGGAATCGCATGGTTTGTTTCCCCCATTATTTTCTAAACTCTCTTGAGCGCTCCATTTTGGAGTTTCAAAAGCATACCAGCGGTTCCTTTACACTAGGGGCTTATTTTATTGCTGCATAAATTTTGTCTTCTTCGGTATCCTAGTCTCCCTTCCTCCCCTAGCTCAGTTCCCCCTCTGCCAGGAGTTACTGTTTGCTGCTTTAGCCCCATTTCTCCACTCTCTGCCCCCCGCCAAAGCACTATTGTCTACCCCTGCTGGCCGTCCAGGTTTCATCTTCCATTCCCCCTCTGCTGCTTCGCCCCCCACTTCGCTTCCACCTCGGCCAGACTGGTCACCAGGTCATCTAGAAGGCTTAACCTCGATACTCTTGCTGTGGGGAAGGGTCCTCATGAAATTGAAATTGCACATGACCTCCTGAATATTAGCAGTGCTAGTCCCGGGATGTGCATATGGAGAGCTCTACAAAAATTTGGAAAGATGATATGAAGCGGTTGAAGGATGAGGTTAAGAACTTGGCAAAATAGAAAGGTAAGAGGAAGAAGGAGGAGGAGGTGGTGATTGATAATAGCGGATTGAAGATATCTACAAGAAGTGAACTCCTTAGACTCCCGTTTAGGGAAGGCCAAAACTTGTCATGATTACAATATGGCCATTTTAGTGCGATTGATGAGTTCATTGAGCAAAAGCGTGTCGAAGTGTCTCAATCTCGGCGGAGTTCCGGCAACACTTTGGGGCAATGATAAGGAAAGCAAAATGACCATTGATCAGCTGGATAAGACTGACGCCCACATGACAACTTTGGGAATGTTCAAATCCTAGAAGAACATCAAAACCAGCATCGACAAAGTTGCAAGAAGTAGTTGTAGGTGCTTTAGCTGCTCTTGTATGTTTTTTTGCTATTTTTTGCGGTCTCTTTGCTACTTTTTTGCAGAGTTTTTACTATTTTGTCTTGATTGGGTAGTTGTTTTTGGCTACTTTGGGCTTCATTGTCACACTTGGATTCTGATCCTTTTTTTTTTGGTTTTCATTCCTATTCTGGCTCTTAGGCCCTCTATTGTACACAAGGGTATAGTCCCTTTCAAAAAACTATTTGCTAATAATAAAAAAAGAAAACGGTAAATAATAATTTACCCATGTAAATATTAATTTCCTAACATTCCCCCCTTAATGTTTACATGGTAGTAAAAGAATTTTCACACTTCCTCTATAGCTTTGCCACCTCTGCGCGCTCATGATCTTGGCACACACTTAAACTGAAGGTAGAAGAAGGAACACATCAACTTCTTATCAACCATGCACTATCGGGAACACATCTGACCGACAAGGATGGGAACATGCTCAAGAATCATCTGCTTATCAACTTGTCACTCTACGGAACACATCTAAGTAGCCTTCAATGGTTTTCCAGAGGCTAACCACAAACCTAGGTATGAACAGGAACACATCTGACTATTCAACCTCATCAAGACTCATGATGCTACATTTCATTGTGCTATTTGCTCTTCACTATGTTTTTGCATAGGGGAAATAGGAATAGCCACATACCAGTGAACAGGAATGAACCACATCTATTCTTATTTTTCACACCATGCTGAAAATCACACCAAACTGAAATCCACACCACACAACTGAATCTGGAACACTACAAAACTCAAAAACAAGTACTCACACTGCACACACATTCCACCAAATCATTATGTGCGGCCCTGTCATTGGTGATTGACTAGAGGTCATTGGTTGTCCTCTAGCCTCTCGGGTGCCTCCTTCCTCTAATATATGTGTTGCTAACTTAGCGGGATGCGAACATGAAGCACATTTTTTCCACATTGAGTTTATTCTTTCCCTCTGTGATGTGAAACACTTTATTTTTCGGATGTTGGGTAACACCGAAAATGCGTCTGTAAGACAAAACAAATTCAAACTTTTACAATGACATGTCTTTAGATGACAAATCACAAATTCTACAATGTCTTTGACTCGAGATAAATCACAAAAGGAATCTACAATAAAATGGACTTCACATGGACAAATGTCTTTTGATGGCTAGATTTTTAATGATGAATACTATGACAATATCCAAACTTATTAACTCTTTATTAAATGGACAACAATACAATTTTAACCGGACTTGAAAACTTATAAAACATATACTACCACATACTTTAACTTATAATAACATTTGAATAAAAGGAAAAATATATGAATTTCATACTAATCATCTCGACACGAACAAACACTATTATATGAATTTAAAAAACATAGTTTGACAACAAAGACAGACACGTAAAGACTATATTTTTACACGAAAAGACATACTATTTACTTTTATTGAAACTGGACTATATCAATTTGTATGGTTTGACTAACCATATAAGGAATTTCTATAAAAAAAGAAATATGGAATCTCTCACCAAAGCCGTATATCGAGTAGAACATGCACACTTCTATTATCACGCATAATATATCTCCACGTATTGTGATTGTGAACACAAATTTATATGAATGGGATCTTGCATCAGTAGTGAACATTTATTTCTTTGCAAAATAATCTTCAGAAAAATACGTTGAATGAAGATAAGAGACTGTTTGATATATTGGGAAAATATCTAAAACTGATTCGAATTTTTGGATATGCAATAATAGTTCAAATTGTTCGACGAGGAAATGGAATCCTGATCTCTATTTGGCGTGTATTCATCTATAAAAAACCATAAAATGGGCCTTAGATCCAGCCGCAAATATTGACAGGATAGGTGAGAATGAGGATACACTTCGATGCACAAATGTTGAATGCATGAATTTGGTTCAAGCTGTGGTGTTTCAGATGAGGTCGTTTCTGCTCAAATTCACCAAGTAACCAAGTGTACCTCTGATGGAGTATCCAGGTCTTGGAGAACTGATCCAAATGTGCTCTTATGGATTAATATTCCCACACGTTGATCAAGACCGTAATATCGATATCCATGCAGATCAGAATAGAAGTAAATCCACAAATATGTAATTACACAAAAATTAAACTGGAAGACGCACAACTAAATGTGAATGGCTTTCATTAATCAGGAAATACAGAAGTAAAGAATCTCTCTTCACAATTTCTTTAATCTTTCATTCCCCATTTTTTAGACTAAACTTCAACGGATGACACGGAATGGACACTTCAACATTCAGATATTAAAAAAAAAAATCGTTCTATGCTAGACTTCTAAACCTTTTCACTATCCTCTCTCTCGACTCTCATCATGATCGATATACCAAATATAAATTATCAGAGAGATTTGCACACGAATATAATAATAATCATTGTATTCTCAATATATTATTTGTCATAATATCTCGTGCAATACATTAGGCTATTATATAGCCATCATAAAAGCTAAACAACCTCCTAGAAAATAGGAAGGTGTTACAACAATTAACCCGGAATGTTATTCACGGGTATAACAAACTCTAAGAATAATATATTGTTATCTGCAACAATATAATAATTATACTAACAAACTATATTACCGTATTTACTCACGGTAACAGTAAATAATAATTTACCCATGTAAATATTAATTTCCTAACACAATGAAGGTTTATGAGAGATTATATACCATCTATAAGGTTTTTCCATGTTTTGGTTAATCTTGTAAGTGATTTTTGAGGTTATGGAGCAAGGTGAGCTCATGGCCAATTCTTGAATCTGGATGGCTTTAAGAAGCGGTTTGCAAGAATGGTCTTTGTTAAAAGCCTTCAAATTTTATTTGGAAGGAGTTATAATATGTTATGGAAGTATAATTAAGATGTATTTCTAATGATTTATACTTTATTTCTTGGTGAGATGATTTGTGGTCATCAAGGTCAGTCGTTTTGAGGAAGAAGATATCTTGGTTTTCGAGGACATGATTGGTTAGGATGAAAGATTGAGTTATTTGAGGCATGATATGTATTATTTTATTTTTTATATCACCTAAAAAGCTAATAGGGATTAATTTTGCTCTATTAAATTCCTTTTATGGTATTGGAAGTGGTAGAAAGGGTGAAAACCAGTTGAGTTTGTAAAACTACTTTCTGGGTAGCTTGATTTGGTGAAGAGGAAATTTATTATAGTTTAAACACATGGATGTGATTAAATGTATTGAGGATTCCATATAGTGGTTACATGCCATAGTTTATTTTTTCTTGAGTGGTCTTGATGCCTAAAGGTGAAGACATAGTGCTGGAAGTAGTTTGGTGAAGGATATGAGCCATTTGGCTTGTGTTAGGAAATATTTGATTCAGGGTTCATTTTAAGGCACCTCTATAAAATTGTAGGTGGAAAATACAGACGAATATCCAGGAACAAGTTTCATGAAAGGCAAATTTGTGAGTATTCCAAAGATGAATTTTCCCCTAGTTTTCTGAGCTGGAGAAATCAGAGTTCCAGACATGGTTGCACCATTGATGCACAACAATACGACGTCAACAACTATTTTTGATGCACTTCAAGACAACGTCGTCCGAGAACCCATTGACGCGTGTCGATGTTATCCGTCCATGCCGACGCGCCAATGGCCTCTGTTGACGCGTGACAATGGATTCATTTGGTGAGCGTCAATGTTGTCGGACGCGCGCGTCGATCGGCTCCGATTGACTCACGTCAATGGATTCTATTGACGTGCATCAATAGAAAGCTTGATTGATGTGCATCAAGCGAGAGGCCATTGACGACGTCAGCAGAGGCCATGATTTATGTCAATAGAAAGAATTTTCGTGTGTCAATGGGATCGTTAGTGCGCGTCAATCGCGACTGTTGACATCCGTCAATAGAATTTTTGGCACACGTCAATAGAATTAGTTGACGGCGTCAAGAGGGCACATTGACACGTGTCAACAGAGGCCATTGACGCGTGATTTGGCCTATAAATACCCTCCCACTGGTCATTTTCTTGTTTACACTTTCCGGCTCTCGATTTTTTGCAGGTGTCCCTCATTGTCAAAGACACAAGCACAACTACAATGTCGACTTCACATGCTTCCCAACTGCAAGCTCAAGAAAAAAATCAAGAGAATCCACTCCAATCCACGGCCAAGATCATCTACAGGAATCCCTTGTGCCCTCACATCCATATTGTTTTAAAGATGTCTTCCGAATATAAAGATTTGATGGATGCGTGTGAGTTTACAGGGCTCGTTAATATGCCCCATTTCGAAACAAATATGGATATTTTGAATTACCTTCTGTCGTCCTATAATTCAGAGGACGGCCTTTTTTATGTGACTCTGAACGACAGCCGAATGTTCCAATTCAGTATCAAAGCAAATGACATCCATCGGTTTACGGGCCTTCCGTTTAGAAATTTACCAATTGTTACAACGAAGGCAACACTCCTGGAAGAAGACAAGAAATTTCTCAAATCAACATTTGGTTTCCATGTTGATTGTAAGTATAATTCGTTTTAATTCATCATTTTTATTCTTTTTTATTCTGATACAATTTGGTGTTATAAATTTATAGTAATTCTCACTGTTTGGCATTTGCAGCCCATGTCAATAAATCCAGGCGTGGTGTGGATACGCAATCAATTACACACCACTTTCTTGCTGCAGTTATTTCATTTTTTCAATCCAGAATAGTTTTGCAGGGTCGCCAAACAGATATACCAAATTGGGCCATTGCATGTACATAGTTAGAACTATCTCAAAACAAAAATTTATTGGTGCACCTATCTATTAAAAAAATAAGAACCGACATAACAAATTCGAAACTTTCAAGAAAAACCTATCATTTATTCCACAAACTATCTCCTTGGCCTTTATTACAAGGCACTTTTAAATTTAAAAGATAAAAAAATTCCTACTTGCACTGACGAGGAGTTGATGAAGTTGTCAATTCCATTTGAAGAACAACAGGTATAAACTATTTAGTTTGTATTTCAATTTTCAACATTGACCCTTTGCCACGATTATTAACACTTAATGTTTTGCAGAGAAGATTTATTGAAGCCCTTCCCCAAAAAAAGGTGTTATCAAGAGGAAGAGGCCAACAACACGCTGAGGCTTCGGGAGACTCCCAATCTGAAATGGAAGCTCACTCCTCTCCAAACCCTCAATAGTTTGAACTCGTTAAACACCAGAGAAGTAATACCTTCTCATATATTATTTACAAATTCCAAATTTGTAATTTTATTTTTCAATTTAAATTTTAACCAAATGAATTGACATAACATTTAATGTTGATGACATTGCATGGAATTTGGACCATACATGTGTTTGAAAACTCAACCTTCTTCCCCAACTCACTCCATACGATTTGCATGCATTCGTATCTTCTGAAAAAAAACCAAATACAACTCCTACATGGCCACCCTTAGCACTACAAAAACTACCCCTCACAACAAGGTACAATTTTTGATAGTATGTTTAATTACGTAGTTTTTACCTTTTTGAATTGTTTTCCTATTTTTCATGTTTTTTCTTGTGCTTTTCAGCACATTGCAGTCCTGATCAAACTACAACACTGACACCCACTCAACCAATGATTTTTAAAATGCCAACTAGAGGAACAGTGAAAAAGAACATTGGTAAATGCATGCCAATTGCTCGGCCCCAGCGGGACACTAAACATTGCCTCCTCCTTTCGAATTCCAACTCTCTCACTTGGTGGCTTGCCTAGTGCAATGGGCATATCGGTTTTGAACAATATAAATTTAGATGAAGATTATTTGGGCATTGATAGCAATGACCCAACTGGTTTTTTCAATACCCATGAGATGATTCAAGGCCAGCAGGTATACTTCAATTTAAATATGCTTTACAATTTTGAATTACATTTCAATTTAAATTTATTTATCTGAATCTTGATTAATTTTATCACAAACAGGATCAGGCCACCCAAAGGCGAAACAAGTAACAGTTGATCTTGCTGAAAGCTCCCATACTTCTCCAACAAGATCATCTTCATCAGATTCAGATAGTGAACAGTTGCTACCTTTTCCTTTGGAGAACTTAATTGGTTACGATTGTCAATCCCATGTCAGTGAGTTTATTCTACCTCATATCAATCAGCTTATAGAATGGGAGAGAAGGGCTAAAGTTCTTATCAATGAGATTATTAGTCGTTATGAAAATTATTGGCAAAGGGATAGTTTATACGCTGCAATCCAAAATCAACCTACGAAGATGGATTCCTTACTTACCCAAGTAAGAAGTGGGACTATCACATATAACAACTATAAAGACGACATTTTGGATAAGTCATTAAACAAATTGGAAAATATTAGTGCTGAGGCCTAGGCATATTTTAACAAATGGTCTAAGGACAAGGATTTGGTAGCAATTGCAAATGCTGAAAGAGATAGAGCGGTTGTAAGTACTAACACTTTCAAACAAACATTCTTGTTAATTTGAAATTTTCATTTTTTAGTAATATTTTGAATTGACATTACTCTTTTTGTGTAGTTGAAATATGAAAATTTGAAGAGTCAAGAAAAGGTATTGCAAGTTCACTTGGAAACAACGAAGAACAGTTTATCCATAGCAAAGAATTTGAAGCAAAATATTGTTTTGGTTAACAAACAAAACAATACACTAAAGCAGGATAATTAAAGAGCATGGCTTCGACCCTGACATATTATTCAAAGCTAAGGCAACAACTGATCCAAATTTGTTGTCGCATGGAGATGCGAAAAATCAAGAAGAAAGAATTTTAAAAAATATGGACAGTGCTGTGGAAGATCTTGTAAGTTCTGGGGTTATTTCGGCTATTGGGGAAAGGGGTACAACCACAGTGGAAGAAACCATTGGGGAAAGGAGCACAGGAGTAGAAATGGATAAAGAAAAAGAGGGTTGAAAACTTGAAACTTTTATTATTGTGGAAACTTTAAATATTGAGTGTGGAAACTTTTAATATTGAGTATGGTATTTGAATTTAATTATATGGATTTGATAGCCTTTTAAAATTTGAAATACTATATAATCTTTCATTTTGATTGCATATGGATTTGATATGGAGTTTATGATTTTTGGTTTACTCTTAATGGTGATTGCATTAGATGGGGATTATCATGAATTATCATGAATTATATGTATGTTTCTTGTTTACTTGGATTATCATGAATTGTATGTGGACGTAGATGATGAATGATGATAATGGATAATTGTTTTACAAACATGGAATGATGAAAGATGATGAGTGACGATAATGATATGATATATATGAACGATGATCAATTTAATGTGGATGTAGATTTATCTTCAAGCACAATAACTCTTCTTCTCTAGACATTTAAACTTGTTTTAAGATAATTCTTCTTCTCTATACTTGTAATGATATGATAATAGATATTAACATCGTAAGCAGAGGATGAACCAAGGATATTGAAGTTAGGATCCTCGTTAACTCCATCAGAAGTAGAAATACACACTCAAATCCTCAAAGAACATCGGAAGGCTTTTGCATTTAATTATAAGGAAATGACAGGGGTTGCACCACACATTGTGGTACATAACCTCGTCACTAAATCAGATGCAAAGCTGATTAAACAAAAATTGAGACCAATGAAACCTAAGGTAGCTCTCATGGTGAAAGAGGAGGTAATGAAACTCCTCCAAGTAGGATTCATCAAGCCAGTCGATTACTCTCAATGGGTATCTAATATTGTTCCCATTCTAAAAAAGAATGGGAAGATACGCATTTGCATAGACTTCGAGACATTAACAAGGCATGTCCTAAGGATGACTTCCCATTACCATCCATAGACGTCATTGTTGACGCAACAACTAGATTTGAGCTTTTGTCTCTCATGGATGGATTCTCGGGATATAATCAAATTAGAATATCCAAACAAGATCAAGCTAAAACCACGTTTATAACTCCTTGGGGAACCTATTGCTATGTTGTTATGCCATTCGGTCTCAAGAACACTGGCGCTACATACCAGCGCGCTATGACGTATATATTTCATGACCTTATTCATAAAATTGTGGAATCCTACGTAGATGACTTGTTGGCCAAGGCCAAGAAGCGTTGTGACCATCCAGAAGTGCTTCACGTCATTCTTTCATGTATGATAGAATACGGAGTCACCCTAAATCCAGAAAAATGCATCTTCGGTGTAACGGGAGGAAGCTCCTAGGTTACATTGTATCGTCATGCGGGATCGATGTTGACCCAACCAAAATTAGGGTTGTTCTCGAAATGGTCCCACCTTCGGATGAATCTAGAATCAGGTCATTTCTTAGAAAACTTGGTGCAATCCAGAGATTCATCCCAGATTTAAGCTTCGCCATTCATCCAATTAACAATCTACTCAAGAAAGATTATAGTATTGATTGGACCAAAGATTGCAATGAAGCTTTCAACGTAGTTAAGCATTTCTTGTTATCACCACCTACATTAATGCCGCCTAAGCCAGACTTCCCATTAATTTTATATTCGCGAGCTACCAATGTCTCGCTAGCTTCAGTATATCGACTCAAGAATATGATGACACGAGAGAACGTGCAATCTACTTCATTAGCCGAACGCGTTGCTCGACTATGAAACACGTTATACATGTAGAATGAGAATGCCTTGCCATAGTATTTACAACCAAACACTTAAGACATTATATGTTAAATCAAGAAACGAGGGTCATTGTAAAGATAGAGCATTTCTGAACTTTCCTCACACAAGGGTCCTTGTCTAAAAAGGTGGATGCTTTATAACCTTAATGGGGAGTTCGAATTAAAATTTGTAAATCGGGAAGTCCGTTAAAGGAAAAATCATCATGGATTGGTTAGCTGATAACCCAATAGACGGAGGCAATCCAGTAGATCTAGACTTTCTGAAGGATGCGTATACTACATCGAAACCGAGACCTCCCGCCTCTCGAGTGTCTTTGGTATGTTGATATTATTAATTATATCATGGATCATACATATCCGAAAGGTGCTACACTACAAAAAAGAAGGTGGTTATGCATTATCGTAGCCAAATACATCATTATAGAGCAAGTGCTCTATCGAAAAGCATTCGATGGAATGCTTCTAAGATGTGTCGACACAAGAGAATCCAAGAAGATTCTCCACGAATCTCACAGTGGAATGTGTGGAGGCCACTTCGGTGGCCATGCCACCACTCGTAAAATACATCGGATGGGTTATTTCTGGCCTACCCTAGATTACGATGCAGTAGAGTTTGTATGAAGATGTCATAAGTGCCAAGAATTCTCCCACGAGATCCACATGCCAACACAAGCTCTACAACCAATCGCTACTCCATGGCCCTTTTCTACGTGGGGCCTCGATTTGATAGGGAAATTCTCTCCCTCATCCACAGACGGCCATAATTTCATAATCATGGCCACCGAATATTTTACCAAGTGGGTAGAGGCTATGCCTCTTACTACTATACCGGGTTCTGTAATCGCCAAGTTCATTTTGAACCAAATCATTTACAGGTACAGTGTCCCGCAAATCATTATCTCAGATAATGGGACTTCTTTTAAAAATGATGAAGTTTGTGAATTGTGCAATAAATTTAAAATAAGCCATCATACGGCCTCCTTGTATTACCCTCAAGCCAACGGACAAGCTGAAGCAACAAACAAAACATTAAAAGCCATTCTTCTTAAAACTGTGAAAGAAAACAAACGAGATTGGCATTTGAAGTTATATCCGGCCTTATGGGCCCACCGAACCTCAATAAGAACACCAACAGGAGTGACTCCTTTCTCGTTGGTATTCGGGGCAGAAGCAGATTCTCCCACTTGAGGTTGAAATACCTAGTCTCCATATCTCATTACAAGGGATCCTGGACAAAGATGCTTACAGAGAAGCACGTCTCTCCCAACTAGAAAGCCTAGATGAAGCCAGGTTAGATGCTAAATAGCGGCACATAGTCTATGCTAACCAGATGTACCGACAAAAGATAACAAGAAGGTCTATGAATGAGACATATATGAAGGTGATCTAGTTCTAAGGCTAGAGGCAATGCCGGATCGATAAAAAGACCAGCGAAGGAAGGAAGTTTTGGCCCAAATGGTTGGGCCCATACCGAGTCATGAAGGACTATGGAAATGGTGCATATCTCTTATGCACACTAGAAGGTGAGGAATTTGGTGAAATAGTCAATTCCCTACACCTTAAACGATTCTATCATGCATAAGCAACTAGCACCTTGCTTGTATAATTATAGCTACATTGCATCTTCATATAGTTAGGATCATTTTGTCCGCTTGTTTCGTACAATTTTGTGATCAAGGAATATATTCTTAAAAGCAATGCATTACAAATGTCTGATGATATTGGCATAAACACACTAATCATACTTCTTCATTTCCATGATATCATCAACTATTTCGGAATCATTTCATCAAATAAAGCTAGATATGACAAAGTCTTAACGGTAACCATACCAAGGTCTGCATACTTGTTCTCACTTTTGGTTTCTTCTTAGGATAGGTGTCTTGCCTATGGTCTATTCTAGAAGCTTCATCATGTCACATCTATCCCATATGTATATCTCTCTAGAAGTAAGAGCATGTTGACATTTTACTCAAAAAAACAAGTCAAATATAAATCAAACAGAAAATTTTAAATTTACACATTTCCTTGCCCCACCAACCTTTGGTGATGAGCTTGCATCTCTTACTAGTGACATAGGGTTGGGAAAGGATGGAAATGCCCTTACTTGCCTATGCCTTGCCCATGGTGATAAACCCATGCTTCTTACTAGTAGCATGGGGCAAGGTGTAGGGGGTCCTCTTGACAAACAAACGTTAAAGGTCATAAACAAACAATTCAAATCTTGAAGTCTTGAGTCAAAAACAAATGAATCAGATGTTCAAAATTTCAAGAGAGTTAAAAATCCTAAAACCCAGATTTTGTCTACCATGTGGCCATCTACGGATCTAAGTCTAGATAAACCGCAAAGCAAGTTGCATCCCGAACTATGGAGTCACTCGAGTAGAATAGGCTTGTAGCATCCTAATTTGGTTCCACCAAAGCTTTGTCTATCTTTCATCACTATCATTTCAACACATTTCATAACTTGTGCCCTTTCTAGCTCTCGGTGACGAGCCCTCGCATCTTACTAGTTACATGGAGTTAGAAGTGGGGCAAGTATATCTGCTCATCATACCGGCTTATCTTCACCACTTTGCCAAAACAGATATGAGGTATCAAAATTGCTTAAAGAAATTAAAATTTCAAAATCACATTGTATCTACATTATCATATATCAACATCATGGAATACAGAAAGAAAGTAAACACTTGTATCATTTGTTCTCCATTACATACATTCTAAAAAGCATATAAGCATAACATCATAGTTTACATGTGGAAACGGAAATGGAAGAAAGGTCATAGATGCCAAGAGTCTGATCCAAAAAGAATATATATATATGAATGATCAAAATTCTGTACAATGTCATCATGCGCTAAGCATGGTCAAAACACTCAAAGAGCCCGGGAAATACAAAAACATCATACAAAAATCTAAGAGAGCCAAGTGGCTTCTCAACCCCTATGAGATCCCTCTGAGGGTGCACGTCACGCCTAGGACTCCAACTACGCCGGTGCTCTGAGTGCATGGAGGGCTCACGATCTTGAGGGGTAGCTGTAGTCTCGCCATGAGAATGACTCCTCATCAGGCGCTCTGCTGTCCTATACCCTACCAGCTCAGTACGGAGGGTAGATACCATCCTGGCCACATGCCAGATGGGGAAAAAATGTCAGTATGTCTGCTAGCACCGAGGGCTCCTTGCATCCACAAAAACTTTACACGGGTCCTCTCCATAGGGATCATCGGGGTATTAGTGCATACCAGTAAATTAGATCTTGCCATTCATCGTGGTCTCTACAAACAAAGGAGAGAATGAATTAGAAATAAAGCAAGAGATAGACACAAATGTAAACAAAAGGAAGATGGAAATTAAAGCTATCCTAACTTAAAGCAAAGGGAAGATAACTTATCTCTAGGGTCAGCACCTACCATAGATGTCAGTTACGACCGAGGTACTCCTCCCATGGTGGAGTGACGTAGCGTCTCGAAATGGAATCATCCTCCCCACCATGGCCCTGGGAGAGTGGCTCCTCTTAAACCAGAGTCACCCTCTCTGCACTCTACTCTACCCTCTCTGCCTGCATGATATCCTGAGTATCATGCCACTCAGATCACTATCCTCCTGGGTCTCCTCCTTAGTCTCCTCCCCTATAAACTCCTCGGACTCGGAGTCCGTGTCAATCAGTAGGGTCGTCACTATTGTGAGGGGGACCGGCGGAAATCTGAAGTAAGGGTGCCTAAGGGGCATCGGCTCTCCCTCGGGCACGTACTACCTGCCTAGCCATAATGGGAACACTAGGGGTAACAACTGTCCAACCCCAGCCTCTAGGACCCCCCCTGGCCTCTCAAACTCGACTCCGTATACTAGCACTACCGAGGGAAGCATACCCACGTAAGGTAGGCCAAACTCATCGCTAAACTTGGCCAAAGGGGTGTATCTCCACTCTCCCTACTCTATCAACAAGCTAGCCCTGTGGTGGAGCAGGAGATCAAAGTAAGAGCCTCCTTGCCCCATAAACCTACCATGGCCTGATACGGTGTGGCCTCCATGTCATCAATGGTTAGGGAAGCAACTAGCTAGTGAGGTGCTCTGAGCACCGACATATCTGTCCATCTGGCTACCCTCATAGCTCCGGGATCTGCTACCTCTACACCTCTACCGTAGGGGATGAAGCGCTCATAGACCCAGCTCATAACCAGGGTCGGGTGGCTCAAAGACTACCCCTGTAAATGGACTACCCTGTACAAGTCATGGTAGGTAGTCCCAAGTATATCAGCTCCCCAGGCATAAATCCGCCATGTCCCTCGATCTGTGCAATGATGGGGGACCAGTAATATAGTAGTGTGTCTCCTCCCTTGTCCCCGATCAATCTCGAGGCAAGGATCCCCATAATGGCCTGGCGAATCAAGGGGATGGGCAGGCTAGGAATAGATCGGACCCTCACCCCCTTCTTCGACCCAGTGGAGATAACTGCATCTCCCATGTAAGAAGCCCACTTGTGCTATCCGGGCCCGTGAACTTGCCGTCTCAAGAGTAAGTCATCTCCCGATGATTGGGACCCCCAGAATATGGTAAACATCCTCTAAAGTGATGGTCCACTCACCTCGGACCCCTGGTAACCGGAAGGTGTTCCGATCAACATCCTAATAAGAAAATAAGTCACAAAGTATGTGACTGGATGGAGCAACATGTGGGACACGTGATATACGCAGTATGCCGGCCCTCTGAAGAGTGCCCACCTCATCCTGTGAAAGGGCATCTAACACTATCTGGGAGCCAGTCACACTCTCTCTCCCGACTCCATCGAATGTACTCCTCTCTTGCCTGCATACCCCTAAAAACACACAAAATAGAGCAAGTTAGCATTTGAATGACATTAGAAAAATCATGAAAACACATAAAGATGCTAAAAATACAAAAACAATTTTAAACAAGTGTTCCTTTGACATTTTGTTAGGAACCGCCACCCTAAGCAGAGAGTTGCGGTTTCAGAATCGCCGCCTTAAAAGTGGCGGTCTTGTAAGCTGCTGCCATGAATAGGGCAGCGGTCGTGTCCTAAAAGCTACACAGGTTTTACACCTTAAAAAGCCTAAAAATCGCAAAAAGGAACTATTTTGACTAAAAAAATCCTACCCAGTAGGTGCCCCCCCTAGATAGACCTTTTGAACCTAACATTTTCAAAAATAACCCCCCCACAACAAAGATTTTAACATTTCAAAATTTTGGGGGTAAAAATGATAAATTGAGAAAAACTAACCTGTGATCTCGCAGTCGATAATCTGCTTGCGGAGGCATGATTGCTATCTCGTCATGAATGTTTTGACTCTACTCTTGTAAGAAACCGTCACCGTGGGTCCCAGAGCTCAAAACCAACCAAATCAACACGCACAAATGAATAGGAAAATGGGCCCACTTTCATATATATAGCAACCTGACTCATTTTGAATCCCCTTTTCACAGGTTTGGAGCACCAACGGAGGTAAGTTCTTACCCCTGCACAAATGGTACGTCCTCATTTCCTATTATTTTAGCATTTATTTTCCGATCTATTTTGTCTATCTGCACTTGATTCCTCTTTTCATTTTGCAGGTGGCGGGAATTGTGGATGGCGTCATTTCGACACACGGACGTATCAGGTATAACTTCCAACTTCCCATTTTGGGACCGCATACTCAGACCCACCATTTTACGCCTCTTCATGGCTAAAATGCTTCTCCAAGGGGGCAATATGTACGTACCCAAAATTGTAAGGTACTTGCATTGCTTTGGAACAAAGTAACACGCGCCCCAATGATGATACAGGTCTCCTCGTAAGGTGTTCGGGATCTGGAAAAGCTCCCCAAGTGTGTGTTAACATCCCGCATGCCCCACTTAGCCCCTACATGCTTTGTTGTTCTCTTTTCCCCTCTTTTCTTTGTGTTTTATTCTTCAGTGATGAAACCGCCACCGCTCGGGTGGTGGTCTTGTACCGCCACCCGTGAAGGGTGGTGGGTCCTATAACCGCCGCCTTACTCAAGGTGGTGGTCCTTTACGCATTTTCCAGAATGTTATTTTTAACGTGACTCACGTAAATTTCAATGTTTACCAAAGCTTGTTCACCACCTTTGGCTTGCATTAATGATTCTAGTTCCCTAGAATAGTGTTTTGGCTTTGTTTATGGTTTAAGAGATCAATTTGGTTTTTACCTTTGGGTAAATGGAAATGCTATAAATAGTTGGCTTGTGCTCAAGCAAATGGCCCCTCAAATTTACCTCTCAATTTCTCATTTCAGTAGTTTAGTCTTTTATTTTTCTTAGAATTCATAGTTTAGTTCATTGCATGCTTAGTTAATGTTATTTTGCTATTAGAAAGCCACATATCCATCTTGTGCAAATGTTGTCATTACTTCATGCAATCCATTGAAATAGAGCAACTTAATTCTTAGTAGGAAGCCATTAAAGTTACAGGTTTTTCTCACAAATAGGATAGTTTCAGGTTCTGGATGTTTTATGTTGCATGACTCGCAATAAATCCCGCTAGGAATTGCATAAGCCAAGCTCTGTACTCTTGCGCTATCCCTCTCCTACTCGCATTGTATTCAGTCTGCATTCTAAGCTCCCCTTTTCCAAAATATACTCTTGTTGATGCTAGCATTACATGTTTTTATGGATCCACGTGAGCATGAAGGAACAAGGAGATCACACTGAGGGGACAAAACCACACACACCATCGGATTCACCACTGTTCTGCAAAATCCAGGTTCTAGCTTTCAAATTTCTAGTTAGAAGCATATCAAATAGAGTAGCCAATCACTTTATTTTAGTCAATTTTACTTTCGATATTACCAGGGAAGCTATGGGGATTGATAGTTTCTGAGAAACTATGATTCATTCCTCACTTCTAAGGTAGGATCGAGAGTCTTTCAAATAGATTAGATCAGTTATTTCATTATTTAGAATAGATTTACAACTACACAGGAAAGTAGCTATACTCGGTTGCTTTGTTTGTTTTAAATTCATCATTAGATTAGTTGTCAATTTCTAGATATATTAAAAATAGTTTCTCCTTCAATTTCATTCATATAAATTCATCAGAAAAATACAAAAATAGAGAAGTTATATATGTTATAGATATATTTCACATAGTCAATTTTACTTTGCTGCAATTAGATTTACATTGTTGCTTTTGTATGACAATCATAGGACCTAGAGAGCCCAGAGAATACGTATTCAAGCCAATCATGCCCCAACCCAATCTCATCATAGCAATAACTAATATAGATCAGAATCTTAGGATCCAAGTCTTCCTAGAACAATGACAAACTTACAATAGATCAACTTCTAGTTAAGCGGGTTAAACATAGAAGACGACTGCAAGCGCACATGTTTTGGTCAAATCAACAAAACTATAGATTACCCTAGATATATATCCACATGATAGTAGAAGGTCTTGAAGAGAGCAAACTTTTGGTTGTGATCCTTTAGTCCCACAACCAAAGCGTAGGAGACACTCTCATGTAGACATAGATACTAGCTTAAGAATTCAAGTTGCACGAATGCCCGTGAGATACTCCGAGAAGATCACACTATAACTTAATCAATTTTAAAAATGTACTTGCATATATGCATCTATAACTCTAATAGATGTTACATCAGAGAATATAATCTAGGAGGTGTGGCTATGGCATCAACCATCAACTATATAAAAAATATGAATAATTTAGAATTATGAATCAATTACTTATAAACATATATTAAGACAAATTTATTATTACTTAGATACAACAAAATTATGATTAATTACCTCTATGAATAAGAAAAAGAAATAGTTACATCCTTAGTATCTCACTCTGCACCCTTTAAATGTTCTGTAACTAAATGAGATACTTGGACGTCCCGTACATCTATCTATGTATCATCCCTAGATGGTAGAGTAATAATAGATGACATAGACTATTGTGTAGAGTACCATAAAATGGTATCATCAAGCTCTGCAAAAGGTATGTAGGATCTAAAGATGTAGTTTGTGTAGATGGTTCATCACATCCTCCCATAAGATTTACATGTATGCAAAAAAATGTAATGTCATTGCTACCTATGTCACCACCTAAACATCTTGATACAAGTACTCACACGTAGCATAAAAACTATGAGGGAAACTATGACTCGAGATACCTATTGAGCAAAAAAAAGTGTGACACTTATTAGAAGACACACATGAAGGTTCACATATGCGAATAGGGCACAATCAAAGGCGTGTAAGGATCGAAAAGGACATGCACATGAAAGATAAGGATGGATTTGAGACTTAGCCATTTTCACATGAATGGGATATTTTTGGAGATAGCGTGCGAACCCACAAACCAGATAAAGACTTGTGTAACAAGCATGAATAATTTTTGGAAGAGTGGATACTAATAGTTTTGCATGAGTGCGGGCTAAGAGTAGAATTTATACTTGCAGCTTAAATAGAAGAGGTCTATTGTTAGTGTACTTTCATGTGTGGATATTATTTTAAAGGTGCATGGCTATTTTTAGCATGTGACCTATTTTTGTAGTTATGCAAGTGGTGAAGGGAAATTCCCCACCCTTATAAATATGTAATGATCTACGTAGAATAGAAGGAGTGTGTGAGAACTAAATTACTGTGAAGTTATGCTACCAAATATGATGCGCTTTACATAAGGTATGGTATTATCTATGTAATGAGCTCACGTGTATTTATCATGTTTAATATAATGGAGTGTATTGGCTGAATCATAGTATTAATCCTGAGTATAATTGGTTCTTGCATGATTGATTTCATTATGGATATTATTTAAACCTGTTATTCTTTAGATCTAGATCTGGACATGCTCTATAGAATGTTATGTTAATTATGCATATGAATGCATTAAATCTTCATCATGCTAACATCCGTAACAACAACCCTAAAGAGGGCCCTGGTACCTTTGTACATTTTGGGTGAGCACTCGAGTCCAGGCCGAGTGATGTGCCAACGCGCCTAGGCTTTTACTGGTAAATTCTAGGTTGCATCATTGGTTCCATTGTTGGGACCTATTTTTCAATTGTTTTCAGGATGGTTTGCGATGAAGACATACTAGTTGACCCTAGCAAGTGTTGAGGAGTGGATACATGATCTAGAAGAAGAATATGCATGGAGGTTCAACACCATATTTTAGTTTAAGCCATGCACATGGGTGGAGAAGAATCAGTATGACGGGTTTGTATGAGAGATTATTCTCTATTTTTCCAGAGATCTATACGAGTGGCTGATTGCTTATGCGTCTAAAAGGAATTGGAGGTATCACACACTTGTTTGGATGCAAGAAGAATTTTAGGCCCTTTATGATGTTGATTTGATTTGGACACGCGCTATGGATACTTGGTTTCATGGTTTTCTAAACAACTATATTCTGGAGTACTCAATTTTAAATTATTCTTTCCTAGAGGTAGAAAAATTCCAATTTTTATGATATACCAAGGGAACTTACCTACAAGGCATTCCACTGGTGATAAAAATCTTGATGGTAACCCTGAACTTAGAAAGCAAACCAATGGATAACTAAACCCCGCCACACGCAGGGAAGGAGCAGTTTGATGAAAGATGGGAGACCTAAATGGCGTAAAGGTAGAGAGAGAAAAGGCAACTTAAGTATAATGATGTGTGCGAGAGGGAGATATAGAAGCAACAGGATGTTGTAGAGTGACTGGCTTTATGGAGAGAGATGCATCATGAAGGATTTGAAGTTCACATAGAAGACATAGAACCAGAGCATCAAGAACTCCCCCATTTGGGAAAGCATGATAGGGAAACCCCCTTGGCCTCACGTAGAAGTGTGTTAGTAGAGAAGACCTAGGCCATGGGCACACATTTGAATCTAGCTGGAAAATTTTCCTTGCACTTGGTCTTCCAGCATCTAGTACAAAAACAATCAGCAAGCTAATTTAGGTAGTGGGAGAGCAGGAGTAAGTCATATAACAAGCACATCGATGGCAGCACAAATGTATTCATTATTTTTGGAAGTACCACTTTAGGTGTATCATCCACGCATAATTCAAGCGTGCGAGAATCTTGGATTAACTTCTTGGAATGGTAACACTTTACAAATGGTAAGGTTGTAGTTCAAGATCTTATTGTTGGGACACATGGAAGTACATCTTCCGGTCCAAATCTAGCTATAGGTTTAGGATCAAGAGGTATATGTTATCCAAAATTCACCCCCAAGGTAATTTTGATAACATGCAAGCAATTATATTGATTAGGGCAAAAGGTCATATTTCTAGGGTCCCCTCATATTTGTCTAACTCCCCTGTCCAAGAGGAAGAGAGTAAGTTCTGAGAAAATGTGAAAAAGGTTCAAGAAGGCAAATAGGTCAATCCAGGAAAAATCGTGAAAATTGGCTAAGTCCTGCTCAAGGTCACCTCCGGGACGTGTGGGACAGAAAGGCGCGAACCGGCCGGTTCGGCCGAAATCAGCACAAACAGTTCGAAACGCAGCAGGGACAAATGGGACAAAAGTACGCGGCGGGCGCGGAAATCCGAACTGGCCGAAAGAGAGAAAAAATTGGCTAAGTGTTGCTTGGGGACGCTTGGGACAAAAAGACCCAAACCGCCGAAATAAGCACAGCACAAGCGTCAAAAACGATTGGGACATCGGGCCGAAAAGCGCGAACCGCCGAACGAGCTAAGGTAAAAGGTCGAAGTCATCAAGGCAAATGGGACAAACGGGACAAATGGGCCCGAACCGGCCGGATCGGCCGAAATCAGTCAAGACAGCACTAATCAAATGGGACATCCGGGACAAATGGAGCCGAAGGAGCCGAGGACCAATCAGATCATGACACGTGTCGCAGGAGGAAAAGTCAACGTTTGGTCCGGAAACTTCAAACGGCCATAACTTTTGACTCCGAGCTCCGATTTTGATAAAATTGGACTTTCTGGAACGAGCACGACGTCCTCTACGCCACAAAAACTGGATTTCTTATTTTTAATGAGGGTAGATATATTTAAATAAAAGAAACATATTCGGCTCCAGTCAATCAATGCTCATTCCCGTCAAATGACAGAAAACGCCTGCCAGGCCCAAAACAGCTGCCCGCACTCAGAAGGCCATAACTTTTGCATTTCTCAACAAAATCGCACAAAATTGGTACCGTTGGAATCGTGGTTCCGAGCCCGACACACAGAAATCAAGAAATTCCAGATTTGATCAGAAATTGATTGAGATTTTTAAGAAAACGTGGCCGGGTTCAGAACAGTGTTTTATTTGGTAGCTGGGAGTGCAATTAAGAGGCATGGTCATCATTCCTTCTCTGCTGCAGCACATGGGACAGTATGGGGAGCCTTTTGCAAGTAATGTATACCCATTCCACTCAATTTAATGCCTCTTACAGGTGGTTGAAGGACAGATTTCGGGATTTCCATTTTTCCCTTCTCTTTTCCTTCTCATTTTTCTATAAATTGGAGTGTTGGGCTCATTGTAAAGGGGAGAGTTTTTGGGTAACAAAGCTCACAAAATTGCTTGTGAAGCCGCAGTGTGTTGCAGGCCCTTGTAGTGGACTCCTTGCATGGTGATCCAGCCCTTATCTTGTAATAGATTGAATTGTGCATATCATGAAGCAATAAAATATCGCTTGTGGATATATCTTCCTATTTGTGTTTCCTTGCATTCTTCTTGCCCCTTTAATCTTTCTACAAGTATATTGTGTCTATTTATTATGTTCTTGCAGGAATTCATTATCATCAGTGTGTGCTTAGAATATTTCTTTGAATGCATTTTTTGGATTATGGTGAACTGTCATCACCTCTTCTAGTGTGCACTTTGCCTCCGTATTTCACACATTTGGAGATTACTCTCACACCCTTTTTCCGGTGTATCACCGCTTTAGTGTAGGCTTTCATTTTATGCATCTTCTCTCTCTCTCGGTCCCTTGGAATTTTAGGTTAGAATAGCTAGTTTCTCCTGCATTAGAGTAGATTGTGGCAGGTAGTTTAGGAGCAAGAACCAGCTTTCTCTGGAGGTCTATCTCAAGTAGCAAGTCCCACAACTTGGAGATAGTACCCATGTTATCCAATCACACTGGATGCTTAGAGTGATCAAACTAGAAATTTGATCAACATCCAGGGGTGCTGTGATTCGGTGATAACTGTGATATAGGTGGTTATAGTTCGGTGGATTTGGTGGTTCTAGAGGTAGAGGAAACACATGAGGTTTTGAATTAGGTGGGAGAGGTCCGTACAACCCCAAAATATTTACATGGAGATATCTATTCATCTCCTAGTGTATAGGGCTATAGAGGATTCTTTTGAACATGTGCACATGTATGAAATATTGTGGCATGTAAAAGGAATCATGACTTCGAGTGAGTGGGCAAGTCAATTTTCCACTACGTTACAAGGGCATGCACACAACTGGTATAGAAAGTTTGACCCTGATCAGACTTGTGTAGACTATGTAGCTTTAAAATATGCTTTCCTTAAATATTTTCACATCCTTGAGTTTCAAGAAGAGTATAAGCACACTCAAGGATATTAAGAAAGAAACTACCGAGAGTGTCGAGAGTATGATTTCCATTTCAATTTTTTTATCTAAGCTTTCTTATTATATTCACGTAAGCCAAAGATGCGCAATGGTTTGTGAGGGGTCCGATTACACCTTTTAGAAGGGTGCTATCACATAAGCCATACACTCGATATGTGTGAAGCACTTGAAGCTTATTTATGCATTGATGCATTCGAGAGTATAAACACTGGTGAGCCCATTTTTAGATACACAAATCATAGCCATGGTGAAGAAGTTAGAGAAGCTATCAAAAATTTAGCACATGAGACACGCACGGGAATTTGGTGTACGTGATTGTGAGGTGGAAGGTCACACCAAGGATATTTTTCCCCACATATCAATACACTCATTGTTCTCTAGACTGTGAGATATGTAATTTAAACCATGATGTTAGCCGTTGCCCATTATTACAATGTGCAATAAGGAAGAATGTCTCTTGTTCTGTGTAAAATTTGTAGGTATACAACTCACAACATGAAGAAGACGTCGACTATTTTTTCAGATCCATGATGTTATAGATATTGGTGTATGACAGACAGAGTATTAGATAACTCTAAAGGCAAGAACGAGCATCAGGATCGAGGATCACAATCAAGCGCGCTATGATCGGAATGAAGGGAATTTTGAAGGAGGTCATGGTAGAGGTCAAGGATACCATGGTGGATTTGGAGGATGAGGCCATGGTGGTGGATGAGGTGAGTTTCCTTTGGAACATGTTATACATGTGGATCTCCTGACCACTACATGCATGAATGTCCTCAAAATATTACATGTTATTTCTGTGGAAAGAATCATAGTTATGAGGAATGCCTAGACTTGTATGAGCATCTTAGTAAGAAACATAAACAAGAAAAAAAGGCGCAAGGATGGTTAGGATACAATGCAATGTGGAAAATCAGTGGATTCCCAAGTTTGAACCAGAATCTGAGGCATTTCCGATAAATATCACTACCTTCGTTGAAGCAAGTGTGTGCAAAGAAGCATTGCAAAAAAATACTACCATCACTAAGGAGGAGGTTTTACATGCATGTTACCTAGATCCTGTCCATCAGAAGGAGATTTATCAGGAAACCATGGAGGTACTTAGAAATCTTGAGGGCAAAATATAGTATTTAAAGGAGAAATCGCAGAAGATAGAGCCAAAGAAAGAAAACGAAACGGTCCAATCTGATATGGTGACTTGAAATAAGTGTGAAAGATGTTGTGTCAGGAGAATATCATACCACTTTTAGGGAATTGGTTAAAGGGAAACACTCTGCGTACAAGTATTGAGACTTGGAAAAAAATCTTGGATGCAAATATTCCCCCTCATAGCTTAGATTATGACAAGGAAATCACTCTAAATGTTGTTGTGGATGGATGGATTTTGAGTAATATATTGATTGATATAGGTGTGAAATTCAATGTTCTTACTCTAGATGCATGAGTATAAATGGGGAGACCTCCATTGCGAGCCATATTCAAATGTATTGTTCATGGTTAACCAAACTAAGGCCGGTCCCATTAGAGTTTTGAAAGATGCATCCATTACTATTCAGGAGCCAAGTTCATTGGGGATTTTGAGTTTTCAAAGTCTTGGAAGAGGAAGATAGTTTCCAGCTCTACTTGGGTATCCTTGGTGCTATGAAAATAATGTTGATCTTTAGTTCAACAAGGGTTATATAAGTTTTGAAAATAAGGAGGAAAGAGTTATTATCCCTTTAACAGATGGAAAATTTGCACCCTATGTTGAGCCTTTGAGTGAGGAAGACCTGAATAGGATTTATGTACGTGTCGTTCGGGACCTAGAGGTGCTTAAGCCATCTAAAGAAGGAATCCTTCAGTGGGAAGATACATAGTTTATTAGTGATACTACGAGTGTTGCTTGTGATAATTGGTATCATATTACTTATGAGTTGGTAGGGCGTGAAGTAAAGATCACATTTGTGTGGGATAACATACCTCGTCAGTATCGGAGAGAACAGTAAAAAATATGTACCTCGTTATACCGGAGAAGGAGATCCATGGTATGTTTGTGCGCTATGGAGGAACATTAGATAGACTAGTTAGAGAGATAAAATATGCTCGCATATACCCTACGTGGGATAACAACACACTTTGGTGGGTGGTTCACAAGGATAATCACGTAGGTTGGAATGAAATTAGGATTGCTCTTGCTACTAGGTTCTTCAGAACAATGCACCTACTCAAATATGCACTTATCATGGTAATCAACCTATTCAACACCATGTTCAGTAGTGTGAGAGACTCTAGACAGAGGGGTAGGAAGCTTTACCACCTTCACTCTAGGTGCAAAAATTTTATTCCACTTTACAAGGCTACGCGTTCTTGATATGTATATACGCAAAACTCCATAGAGAGACTAGAAATTGGTAGGATTTAATTATAGGAATGACCCAAACATTTGAATTTTTCTCTACTAAACCTCCGGTAGAAGAGGCATTAAAGGTTATAAAGTGCTTAACTATGGGAGATAGTGCCAAGGTGGAAGAACTCATTTAGGAGTTATTTGATGAAGGAGACTCAAAGGGGCACATTTTGCTAAAGAAACAAAGACAGATGCCACACTACTTAGGCGCACTTGCCTTGAGAAGGAAAAAGGAAAGATGGTCTACTTAGTGGATGATGAAGAAGTAGAAAATCTAGATGTAGAACATTCAATAGGTAGGCGTGAGGTTTTGGACAGTGCAGATAAGACCACACATGCCTATCATGAACCTATGAAGACAAAGAAAGTGAATATTGGATCAGATGTTGAGCCTAAGGAGGCCATAATTGGGGACTATTGGTCTGACTCTGAAGTGGAAAAAATCATTGAGTTACTATGCAAGATTATCAAGACTTATTCCCTTGGGGATACCATGAACTCAAAGGCATGCATGAATCATTAGGAGAGATGAAGATAAAGCTTAAGGAAGGTGCGCGCCTAGTTAGAAAGAGACCCTACAGGATGAACCCCAACTTGCATGAAAAGTTCAAAGAAGAAATTGATAAAATGTTCAAGGCTGGAATTATCAAGGCCCTAGACGAGTCGAATGGGTTAGCCCAATGGTGATCAAAAGATTAAGAAGTATGGTTGGATTATGATCTCGTGTGGACTAGGAGCTGAATGTTGCATGTATTATTGGTCCCTTTTGTATTCCATTCACTAAGGAAATACTAGAAGGTGTTAAGGTGCATAATCTATTCATTTACGATGGATTGTCCGGGTATCATCGAGGTTAGGATTGTATAGAAGAATCAGAAAATACTAATTTTACTATCGAATGAGGAAGCTTCACCTATCTTGTGATGCCCTTTGGTTTGAAAAAATGCTTTATGTATTTTGCGCATAGTTTTTCAAGCGTTGAAAGATTTTATTCACAACTTCTTGTAGGTTTATTTAGATGATTGGATAGTGTATGGACTTGTTAAAGATCATTGTGAAAATCTATGCTTAATGTTTGAAAGATGTAGATAATTGAGTATTTCTTTGAACATCAAGAAATGTGTATTTGCTACACCATTTGGAATATTGTTAGGGTACATCATCTGCAAGGAAGGTTTTTTGGTTGATCCAGCTAAGGTTGTAGCCATTATTGGCCTAAAAGAGCCTACCAGTCAAAGTGAAGAGCACAGATTCTTGGGTCACACTGGGTATTATAGAAAATTAATAAAGGGGTATGATAAGGTCTCCACACCCTTGGAGGAGTTAATAAAAGGAAAAGTGATGTTCTAATTGGGAGAACTACAACAACGTGCATTCGAGACATTAAAGGAGAAACTTACTATAACACCTATTATACGCTTTCCTTCATGGGCCAATTGTTTTATGTACATGTGGATGCCTCTGGCATGACCATTGGTGCATGTTGGCTCAGCCGGGAAGGTATTATAGATCATCCTATCTATTTTGCTAGTAGAAATTTGACTCTTGTAGAACAAAATTATACAACTACAGAGTGCGAAGCTTTGTCAATGATCTATGCGCTACATAAATTCAGACAGTACTCTACCTCGGCAACACCATTTGTATTTTATACCGATCACATAACGTTGAATTATTTAGTAAACAAGCACATTTTACGAGGCACATATGCAGATGGGTACTATTATTCCAAGAATTTGATTTCACGGTTGTGGTAAAACTAGGAAAAGTAATTATAGACCGGATCATCTATCCATAATACTGATCAAGAAGAAGCGCAGCAATTGAAGATACCATGCCCGATACATAACTATACAAAGTTACAATGTGTTACATCTAAATTAGAGGACATTTTTTTCTTTCTACAAATAGTTATGGCACCAAAAGGGATAAAATCCTTAGAAAACAAACAACTTACTATTCGCGCAACACCGTTTATGTTGATTAGCGGTGACCCTATGTACAAGTTAGGTTGGGATGAAGTATTACGTCGCTATGTCTTGAAACATGAGTGCACAAGTATCATTGAGGAGGCTCATGGGAGTATTCCGGTGGGTACTATATAGGTGATGCCATTACGCGCAAGATTCTACTTGTTAGATTATGATGGGATACCCCGTATAAAAATTGTAAAGCATATTACAAGGCTTGTGATCACCAAGTAATGGCGCCTTAGAAAACTAGGTCAAAGATATGAAATGCCTCTAAGACCTTTTAATAGTGTAGAACCATTTGAAAAATGGGCTATAGATTTTGTGGGTCCTATTTCACTAGGCAGTGTGCGAGGATTGGTGCGTCGTCTTATACCATTACTTGCATAGACTATCTAACAAGGTGGGCAAAAGCATTACATACAAAGGATTAAAGAGTGGCTACAACAACTAGGTTTCTATAGGAAAATATTATTACAATGTATGGATGCCCGTTGAGTTTGACCAATGAAAGGGAAAATATTTTCTAAACGAGACAATCATAATTTTATTAGATGAATTCATGATTGCACACCATAAGAATACACCATATCATCCTCAAGAAAATGGGACTGCTGAGGCTTTCAACAAGATTTTGAGCTAGACATTGACAAAAATTTGTGATGTTGGAAGAAAGGATTGGGATGATAAAGTTTTTGCAGTACTTTGGGTGTATAGAACAACATATAAGCGGTTAAACAAGGCCACACCTTTTCAATTGGTGTTTGGCACAAAAGTAGTTCTTCCTATGGAATTCATGTTACCTTCTTTTGCGTATTATGTGCATTTGGAGGTCTAGCTGATGAGAAAGCATTAGAATAATGGATTGACAATTTGATTAAGTTGGATGAGAAATGAGAAATAACACGCTAGATTCAGAAGCAAGAAAAATCCAAGAAGAAAGCATGACATGATAGGAACATCGGGACAAGAAGCTTGAGATAGGATAGATGGTGCTTCTCTATGATTCTAAATTTCTGCGCCATCTAGGCAAACTCAAAGTACATTGGTTAGGACCATATGTTATCACTCACATACTTGAAACAAGATCTTGTCAGTTAGAAACGCTTGATGGAATACGGTTACACGGTTGCAGTTTCTTGATGGTATTATAAATAAGTATTCTTGGTGTTTGTAATAAGGAAATATTTCTATTTAGATTAGGTTTTCAATTATGTATTCCCTTCATGGATTTCCTTCTTCGTCACTATTCTTTGTCAATTTAGTTGGTGTTTTGTAAAATAAATGTGTTTACACACTAGAAGCTAATTACCATTTGTAGTATTTTATGTGTAGAGAAGTACACATACCATTTGTGTAGGGTGGTTATTGAGAAATGGATACATGTAAAGGAACAAACTGCTACGAGGTGTTAATCAAGTTTGAAGAGTTGGTGAATGGAAGATTGCTTCAAATAAGGACCATAGATAGAGATAAATGAAAGAAATAGTAGAACATGAGGTAAGTAGTGGATGTGGACACTACTAGGAGAAGCGTAAGTAACGAGGTACTCGGTGCATGGAAGTGCGGCCAAGAGAAGCTTGTAGCTAGAAGGTAGGAAGGCATGCTAAAAGGTTATAGCTGAGGCACAAAGATGTACCACATAGAAAAATGTGAAAAGGGTCAATTAATGAGGATTGTTGGTAGGTGAAGGAGTAATAAATGCACTAATTTTTCAAAATCTATATAAGGAAGGGATACGAGTTCATTTTTACCATTGTAAATCACAAAAATTTGAAAGAGCTAAGTGTGACTAAGATGAGTGAAGAGTATTGAGGTGCGAAGAGTGTGAAACCAGATGTGAGGAGTAGATTTGTGTGCAGGAGAAGCTTACATCCCCATTGGTGAAGGGTTTGAGTGAAGTAGAGTGTTTGAAAGAGCTAGGGCATGTGATTTCAACTAGGGCATGTGGATTCGAGCTAGGGTTTGAGTTTTCACATTGTAGAAGCTAGAAGGTGAGAATTTGAGGATAGAAAGTTGTGATTTATAGATGGCACCAAAGAAAGCACCTGTTGTAGGAGAAAAAGGGAAGAAGAAGGTGGAAGTGGAGGTTGAAATTACTCCCAAGAGTAATTTTTTCAGAGATGCAATATCTAGAAGGCATGATAGTGGGAAAATAATGGGATTCTCACGTGTGAAACCGTAAGATCGGTGACTAAAACCACCGCACATCAGATAATGAAAAGGAGTTGGATGCACTATTGAATATGAAGACAAACAAGTGCACAACAAAGGACATGTCAATGTATGATGACGCTGGAGAGAAGATGCTTAAATAGATTGGAGTTTACCAGTTGTACAATCTTCCATATTTTGGAAAGTATGAACCTTTGTACCAGTGGTTGATGAGTAGGGTACATGAAGATTTATTCTATTTCACGGACGTAGGGTAAGGATTACAGCCATTCTGATTTTAACTATAATAGGATGGAGGGAATATGAGTGGACCTAAACGGTGACTTCACGAGATAAAAAATCCATCTTGGAGATGCATAAGGAGTTAGGATATACCAAATATCCTGCATGAAATGGATATCAACAAACTGAAAAAGTATCCAGTGGTACAGGTAGTTGCACATGTAGTCACCAAATTGAATGATCAAGAGAGATGGTCCTAGGTGAACACAATGTGGCTACACATTGCAAGACGAATGTCACAGGGAAAAATTTACAACATTTCAGGCTACATTGTGGAAACTATCATCAAGGAAGCACACATAGGTGAGAAGATCAGTTTTGGCACTGTCCTATTTTCGTTGGTATTTTTGGAAATTAGAGTGCCCGATGGGCCAAAGAATAAAATTTGGGAGTACCACATGTAGAATAAGTACCTTGCAGAAATATTTGAGAATTACTTGTGTGAAGGGTTAATAAGTGGGTTGTTCAAAGAGGGTGGAGATGTGGTATATTGGCTTTGCATGGTGTTTAAAGAGGAATGAAGCATCCCCAAGGAGTTGCAGTGGTGGGAAAGGCGATCTAATTTACGGTATATCAACACTTCTGCATCGTGTGATTTATGATGAAGGATGGGACTTGGAGCCCCTAGTGTAAGCTACCATATGCCTTCACAACGCATTACTTCTAGGCATTAGTCCATCAATTCAACAATGCGTGACACCTGAATTTTATTATAGAAAAGGTAGACTGTGACTACCACATGCTGTGTAAGACTTATGTATATCAAGGCAGACCACCTACATAGAGAGGCTAATTTCATACATGATAAGTATGAAGCCTGTGAGTTTGGCGATTGGAGATAGTGGGGCCGTGCTTATCTACCTTCAACTCAAGCCTAAGTTGGAGGGTAAAAATATGCGAGATAACAAGTTCATGTTCCCTGGGGATGCCTAAGGGAAATCATATAGATGAGAATGTACTAGATTCGAAGCCCACTGAACCTATAGAGGTAGATGACGAGGAGGAAGAGAGTGAAGATAGTGGTGGCTTGGTGCATAGAGGATGAAGGTAACCCTTGGATAGATAGGGACAAGAAGAAGGGGAGAAAGAATTGAAGGTAGGAGAAAACCTTAAACAACGCCGATTTAAGAGGGTGTTCAGATGAACAAAAAATCAAGGAGCTACTCCCAATTAGTATGGAGATCACTTCAAATCTCTCCACAGAAGGAGACAACTAAGAAGAGAAGGAGAAAATTGAAGCTGAATGAGGAGGTAGAAGAGTCTAAAGAGAGTGCACCTAAATCTCCTACATAACCAGAGGACGTGGAAGAACCAAAATATGAAGAAATGAAAGATGAATATGTGAAGAATGAAGGATAAGGGGTAAAGGAAGGAGAGACATAAGAGAATCTGCTCAAGACATTGAAGATCTAGCTCCAAATCTTGGTGCTCCAGTTCCTAAGGGGCCAAGAACTAAAATAAAAAGTGGGAGTTTACTATTCTAGCTTTGGGCTATGTTGAGGACACAAGTAAAATTGTCCACGCCCATTTTCAAAGCACGGTGAGCCCTAAGGAGTTATATGGATGGGATTTGATGGATGAAGACATGGCCACCATGCACACAAGGAAGAAACTATCTTGGTCTATGCACACACACATGGACGAGCCAAACTTCGACGTATGTGAAGAATATTATGTGTCAAGAAGGTTGAAGAAGGTACATCAAGCTATACATATAACCATAAAAGCCACTATTTTTACGATGAACAAGTAAGTAATGGCTTGATAAAAGTATCTACAAGGGTAGCATGGAGGAAAATAGAAAAATATGCCACTATCAAGGCACTAAGAGAAGAGATCAAGGCCAAAGATGTAGAGATCACGTGCTTGAAAGGAGAGAAGGACCTAGAGTAGAAGAAGAATGGGGTTCTTATCGGCATGGAAGAGGAGATCGGGGATCATGTCCTCTAAGAAAGACCATACTTATAGCCCAAAGTACCTAAAAAGTTCCCTTCAGCTATGTACTATACATGTACCTTAGTTGATCTGGTGCTTGAGAACGGACCAGTTCGGATGCCAACACCAAAGCACCCTAATCAAGAGGCGAGAGAGGAAAAGGATGTAGTAGTATGAAATATTTCATCATATAAGGAATTGCTTCAAACCTTGCAGGAGGAGTGAAGAAAGAAGATCAAGCGTTGAATATTTGTACAGCTCCAGAGGTAGTCATAAGAATAAGGACCATGGTAGAGGACAATGAAGTCCTAAAAGCAATGAAGGATGAAACCTTGGGGCACGAGAGAGATTGGCATTGGTAAAGAAAAAGCGTGAGGCCCTTGCGGCCCAAGAGCCCCATAAGAACAGGTTGGATGAACTTGGGAAACTTATAGCATAGAAGATGGATCTTATGGAGGGAGAATGTCTGCAATGTCTAACATTATGTTAGTATTATAGAATGAAAAGGGAGAAATTTCCAAGGATGAATTGGAGTCTATTGCAGTAAATATTCTAGAGAAGGCAGAGGCCATCGTTGAATGAGTGGAAAACATTAGAGGTAGAAATAAAAGAAGAATATCCAGAACTAATTCTTCCAGTTGAAGTAGAGGATGTTGTAGAGTAAATAATTATTCTTTGTATAGTAATTCTTTACATTCATCCATTCCTTATTATTTATTCATTTCATATCACAAGGAAACCATTTTCGGGGTGGCAATGTAGTTTAGTGTGGGGTAATGTTGAGCAAATAAAGTGTGAAACTTAGTAGAAGGAACACGGAAGCTTCGTGTGTGAGAACATGGCACAATGAAAGACAACGATGGAAAGGGAAGGAAACACGAGAAAAGATAAGGGTGGATTCAAGACTTAGCCATTTTCACATTTTTTGGAGATAGTGTATAGAGCACACAAACCAGGACAAAGACTTGCATAACACGCATCAACTATTTTTGGAAGAGTGGATACTAAGTGCTTTACATGAGTGTGGGCTAAGAGTAGAATTACTCTTGTCGTTAACTAGAATAGGTCTATTGTTAGCGCACTTTGTATGTGTGGCTATTATTCTAAAGGCGTGTGGCTATTTTCAGCATGTGACCTTTTTTTGGAGTTATGCAAGTGGTCAAGGGAAAGTCCCCACCCTTATAAATATGTAATGATCTGCGTAGAATATGATTGTGTGAGAATTGAATTACTTTGTGAAGTTATACTCCCAAATATGATGCGTGCATAAGATTTGGTATTATATATTTAAATGAGATTACGTGTATCTATCATGTTTAATATAATGGAGTATATTGGCTGAATCAGAGTATTAATCCTAAGTATAATTAGTTCTTGCATGATTGATTTCATTATGGATATTATTTAAACATGTTATTCTTTAGATCTAGATCTGGACATGCTCTGTAGAATGTTATGTTAATTATGGATTTGAATGCATTAAGTCTTCATCATGCTAACATCTTGCAATAACAACCCTAAAGAGGGGCTTGGTACCTTTGTGCGCTTCAGGTGAGTGCTCAGTCTAGGCTGAGTGATGTGCCAAGTGCTCACTAAGGATTTTCTTGGTAAATTCTAGGTTGCATCAAATACCACAAGTAGCCCTATAGTTTGAGAACTATGTGTACCCCCAATATTCCTCCCATGTGAAATCAATGTATTTTTCATATTGGTGAATGAATGAATGGGATCCTTTCCGTATTGTGATACATTTTACAATGGATGAAAACATGTAATTTTGTCCTCCTATCTCTTGAGGGATGGTTTTTACATTTTCATCTCACCTAGCACCAAGTCGCTCATATGATGACCAACCTCTTTTCCCTTAGATGCTCTAAAATTTAAAAAAATTGGATTCCTATTATGTACAAACTCACAATATAATTATCATAAAACATGTAACGAAATCTCATTATTGTTATATAAAGTCTTGTCAAATACCATCCACTCCTTGCCCCAAAAGTTATTTTTTCATTTCTTCATAGATACACAAATCAATGCTAACATGTTTCCTTCATTAGTGGTTGATGATTCTTTTAGGCTTATGAAATAATTAAAATTGTATTTTTTTAATATTTTCATGCCCTTTATGGCATCATATGACAATCCATCAACATATAATTATCTGCATGCATCCCTTTCACTTTTCATTAAATCTAATTTCCCCAAAACATTTTTACTTTATTGTAAACACTTTCCAACATATTTGTAAGAGCACTACATGCATTGTTGGTTGAGGAATCACACAAACTATTTATGATTATTTCAATTGTTGTTGGTTTGCATTATATTGTTGTAATAATTCCTCTTCTTCATGTCTATGGGCCTATTTGGATTTCTAAGGATTTTAGGTTGGGTTTCTTGTGGTTTATAAAAATTTTTCGCACCCCCATATTTCCTTCAGAAAATTCCTCCTTTAATATATATTTCTAAAAATAAAAAATAAAACTTTTACTTTCTTTTTGAAACCCCTAATTTAACAAAAAAAAATTGAAAAAATAAACTCACTTGAGCCGTGGAAGACTTTTTGCTTATGTGCATGATGAAATAAATTGGGATAAAGGTTTTCAAATAATATACATACTTTGAATATGATCTCTAACTCCTCCTTTCAAGTCACAGGTTTGTTGACTATGTGTAGGTATATGTTTTTAAATTTTATTCTCTATAAATGGCATACACCCTTTTTATTCAAATGGGTGTACAACCTTTAATGGTAAAAAGGGAACACATCCTTTCTGTTAAATATGGTATATTCCACTTTCATAACAAAGATAATATACCTTTTTCCTTCAATTTTCTTGGACCTATTCAAAATAGGTTCAAAATATTTTTTAAGGGTGTACGCTATTTGTGAAAAATCGACAAAGTGGTGACAAAATTTACTCCCAAATTTGTGACTCTACCCCAACATCCTTCTATTGAAAATATATTCAAGGCCCATAAATGATATTTTGAATCTTGAATTATTTCTTCCCTTATAATTAGGTCATCAACATTAAATAGGAGTTTCACTACATATTTGGCTAATTGGACCCCTCCTCCACTAAAAATATTTTTCCATTCTTCTAACTTATCAAGATATAGTCTAGAAATATTTGGCAATAAGAGGAAACCTTGTTTTATTCTCATATCACTCCAAAAAAAATGATATGGCCCTTCTTGTATTTTGATTTCAGCCTTTAACTTCTCAAATAATCTATTAACTACTTCTTTGTAGCGCTTACATAGACCCCTAGTTTCTCCATTCTGTCCTTAATTTGTTCCTTGGTATTGTATGAAATGCCATAATGAAGTATATAGAATAATAATGTGAATCCAATTTTGATCCTTTTTTTCAACTAGGTGTTAAGCGTGAAATGATGATCTATAGTTGAATGTTTGTGTCTCAAATCCACTTTCCATTTTCTCTCTTTCCTCTTTCATCCTCCCAAATATTAGTCATACACAATATCATAGTGTTAAACAACTTTTTGAAAAGAGGGTTGACCATGATAGTATGATAATTGAGGGTTTTTGTACATATCTTCTTTTGAACAATTATTTTTGATGATCTCATTGAAAATTTCTTTGATTTTGGGGGTGTTAGAATATGGATTTGGACACCTATAAATGACATGCAATAGTGTGGGAAGCGAATTCCCTCCTCAATGAAGGTGAGGATGCCTTTATTGAAAACCAAAACTATATTTACATCTGTACATTCAAAATTGTATGTGAAGGGTGTTTTGGAACATCAATGGAAAGAAAAGTGAATGAGGGAGATGGAATGGAATGAAGGAAAGGAATGGAAAGGAATGAATAAAAGGAACATGCAAGAGTTAGGTAAAATAGAGCCTAATATTACATGAAGAAGAAATATGAATAACTAACACAAATAAAATGGAATTTGAGTTAGCTAAACAAGAATGAGTAAAGGGAACACACATGAACAAGTAAATAACGAGCTTGATCTTTGTGATAAAGAACAACAGTTAATAGCGTTGACGATAAAATCAAAGACAATATTTGCATGCAAGATTTAAACATCTAACATCTAATGCACATAAGAACATCAAATATTATGAGAGATAATGAATGAGACACAAAGTTCATATTTCATTAACTCCAAAATGTCTTCACAAAATAACACAAAGTTTCTTCCTGAAATAAAGCTTTCCCACAAAAGTATTTTCTTCTCCTCTCTCAAAGTCACCCTTTAAAATGAGCCCTCACTTCCTTTTATAACCCAAAAGTTGGTTACAAAGTAGTTAGGGTTTTACATGAATATTAAATAAGACACTCAAGTGACATTTGACTTTTTCTAACCAAATTTATTAAAAATAAATAAAAATAGAAATCACTTAAATTATCCAAACTTCCGAAAGAAAATAAAAACATCTTTTTCTTAAAATTAACTTTTTAAAATATACAATAATAACTAGCGCCTTATCCATTGAAATGGGGTCACGCTTTATCTCAAACGTATGAGAAATGGAATCTCCCACTTTGTTAGATACGAAGAAATTATCTCCCTAAACGGTTGGTGAATTTAGGATTTGCGCTTTTTCTAGTTGAAAGGGTCTAAACCTTCCCAAAGTTTCAAATATTTTTCTTCTTTTGGAGGTTCATTTGGTGAAGAATAGCCTCACAAAATATTTGCAATTCAAGAATCCTACTTGGCATATCATTTAAATTAATAATCTTTGATTGAGCATTCTCAAATAAGTTCTTTAATTTGGTACACCGCTCCATTCAAACCGATGAGAAATTATTGATGGGAGTGTACATGTCCTTAAACAATTGTGAAAATTACACTTCCACCTGTTTTGATGAAAACCTTTTATTATGTTCATTTACGAGGTTAGTAAGGATCTCGGTTATGAATTCTTGAATCAAGGTGAGTGAAGTGAAGGATTCATTGCATATGATCTCATAATGGATCATAGAATCCTTGAGAAGTGTCTTCCTGATTTGAGATGTAAACAACAAAGAAAACGTGTCCCTCGATGTTCAAATTCAAGAATTCCTTCAATGGCTAAAAGCGAGGATTCCATACTCATCATCTCTTCTTGCAGATTGGGCAATATCTCATCCAAATTTGATATATTAGAAAAAAAGTTTCCTTGAAATAAATAATTTGATCAAGATACACATTGACATATTCATGGAGCTTAACCGCTATTTTCATCATCCCTTGGCCTAAAACGAGAATATCGAAAGCCAAGTTTTAGTGACATGGCCCAATGTGTTTATTTGTTTTGACAAATTGAGATTTTATTCATCAAGGCCAGCCACTGCATCAAGTACTGGGAAAGTGGATGATATGGGATTTATTAGATGTTGAACATATTCCACCAATTGATTCTTTTTGGCCTTGAGATGAGAGTTCCGAGACTTATATTTCTCAAGTCTCTTTAGCACAATATCAATTGAATCTTGAGCCATTGCCATGTCACTTTCTAATGTGGACCTCCCAAGTCCAATTCTAGAAACTTCATAATCAATAGGTGTCATGGCATCACACTCCTTATCAACTTGTGGGATGGCAAGATCTGAGAATTTGTTCCGTTATTATCCACCATTATTCAAGAAAGCACCTTAGGATTCACGGGAATGACATAATTCAAAAGTTTGAAAATGGCATCAAAATCAATTTCAATTGCCTTGACAACCCTCTTCCTTTTCTTAACCTCGGAATCAACCGGGAAGGAGTATCATTCACTATTTATGCATAAAAATCCTAGATCTCGAAGCAATATTCTCATTGTTCTTAACATCATAAGATCCTATAAGAATCCTACCACAACCTTGATTTGAGGAGAAATAACCTCAATATACACCTCCCTGATCATTTGGGATATTTTGGGAAATCTTTTCATGAACCGTAGGTTCAAGTGTTTGATATTTGGACTACACTGCATCTAAGTGGATGCTTGTGCAAGGCATGATGAGAAGATCATTTGTCACTAGCTTTTGAGAAATATTAAGAACGTGAGTAGAAGAATCTCTACTTGAAGTAGAAAATCATGATAGATGCTCTCTTCCTTCACTGGTCTAGGGCCTTTATATTTTCTCCTCGTGGCACATTATTCGGAAAAATGGATTTTGGAAAGCACTCCTTTCTTGCTTGTTGTGTATGATTAGATGGTACATAGGTTGATCGAGAAGGAGATTTGGTTAAATGAATACCTCCTTGAGATGGAAATTTGTGTGATCCTGAATTATGATCATGAGTTGATTGTAACTTGGAAAGTTCTCTGTTGTACTAAGATATGCTTCTTTCAAGAATCGGTTGATTCTTGCTATTAAGAGAAAATTCATCTCTTTTGGTCCTGTCAATTCAAGCGACGAGGTAAAACAAACTACATCATATGAAGGATCAATAGCATCTTCATCATTAGTTACGAATGAATCGGGAGGGTTATTGATGTGAAAGGCCTTGATCCGAGCAAGTCTTAGGAAAGACAACTCTCATCTTCTTACTTCATGTTTGTCCAAACAGAAAGCCCAAAAATCTTCCATGCTAGGGTTATGTTGATACTTTGCTCCAAGAATCTTCTGCATATATCCATTGATAGAAAACTAGGCTCTCTTCACATATGGATGAATTGTGATGAGAGTGAACACTTTTTCCATGAGTTGTGCCTTTGAAAATATTTAGACATTGGTATTCCTCGATTTGGATTGGGAAATGAATTTCCGAACGATGCTTGTCATTGAGAAGAAAGTGAACTTGGAATAGTTGTCACACAAGCTCCATTAATTCCCATATGTCACTGATGTACTTAGGAATCTTCCATGGAGTACCGAGTAAAGCCACTCACGCGAATGTAGGAAAAGGATGAAAATTGAATAAACCGGAGTTCCTCATTAGGAAATGACATTCATGGCTTCTTTAGAAAATATTTCATCTATATTCCGATTCAGCCTTCGAATCACACAGAAAGTAAATACATCATTGAATCTTCTGAAATGGTGAGAGCTATTTTGAAACTTAGTTGCGAGTAATGATGAAAAGCACTATTTGATGACCCCATGACTCCTCTTGTTTGAGTCCATAAAATATCTTTCTTATTGCTACTCTGCATAATTCAGATTACGATGTCATGAAGAAGCATATAGTAATCTTAACTTCTATCAATTATTTGTGAAGGTATTGCGATAATAGTGGCCCAATCCGCAAACTCTTTCTTGGCTTGAGGATGATACGAGATAAATTGATACATCCATGGGTGGAAAATCCTAGCAGAGGGTAAACTGAAAACTCAACTTAGGAGAGTAATCATGTCCCGATTTCTTCCACAAACTCAACGCGGTATAGTTCTTTGGGAAGCCAGTCAATTCGAGGCCTCTTGGTCACTAACCAGTTGTTATTAACCATCTTTCTCCACCTAAGGGGTTCTTCATCCCAAAATTATTGTGCTGACTAGCGAGTGATATCCGCATTCTCAGGAAATTCAGGTATGCCGAGCAATTCCTCAATGTGCTCTGGTGTGATTAAGAGGAAAGGCTCGCGATTATCTTTAAAAATTCCTCATCTCTTAGGATCATAGTGTTCTGCATAAGAGATAACCAGCTCTATTCATTGCGTTGATATAGGAAATGCTACTACTTGGGGTAGACCACTATGGTAAATCCTATCCGATAATATGGTTTTGCCTTGGTTCTCACCCGTTCATAGAATTGTTGCACATTGATGTTACCCAGATTTGTATAAACGATATTGTCATTTCTTGACTTAATAAAGCGGGAGGGATGATTCCTTGGAATTTATACTTGAGCGTAGATTTGTTTGATTTCTCCACTAGCTTCCTTAATCTTCTTGCAAATCGGTTAGATTTTTCATCCATTATGAATTTCATAGAAAAATGACTTAGGCACGTAAAACAATGCAAGCGAGGTTGGGTCTTAGTCTACGAAACCCCGTCACTTTGCAAGAACAAATATTACTTGTGTGATTATCACTATTATTAATATTTATAATAATAATAATAACAACCAGTCCGATTACAAGAATTATTATTTTTAATACATCACACCGAGACTAGGTTTGAATTAAACTTGGCGACAACGTTTTCTAATTTTAAATAAATGAAATAACACGATTTCTAATATCCTGATTTTTTATTTAATTTTAAAAGCAAATTCTCCTTGGTATGCATGAAAATGGCCTAATTTTAATGAACTCGGACTTTGGGCTTTCCTTTCAACTGCGTGAAATCTTGTTATTTCTTACTTTTTAGGTGTTGAAAGCTGGTCTATTCTCTTTGCTAGACTACATTTCTCCTTCTGTGTGTAAGCGAGGTATTTATTCTCTCACGTGGTGAATAATTTATTTGTTTTCTTCCTCCCCCTGTATGGATAAATACGTGAGAACTAAAAAAATTTTCCTTTCGGAGAGCTCCTAATTTTTATTTTTTTGCAGTTCTTTCTCCCTGGCACGTGTGGAATATTTTCCTAGGGAATGCGTTCTTTACGTGGATTTTTCTTCTCAAAATTACGTGGAAAACTACTTCTTTTCTTTGGTAAATGCGTGAAATTTACAAAAATAAATGAGTGGGTAGGTTATTTGATTCTATTTGACCAATGCGTGGCCTGTGTGGGATTTTTTTGTTTGTTTGGACTGTCCTCCTTATGAAAAATGTGTGGGAACTTTTAATTTTAAAACCAATCACTTTTCCCCTTGTGTGGCATTTGCATGGTCTTTGTCTTGTGTTTGTGGGATATTTTTTGGGTACTGTTGCTTTGCATGGAGATTAGCTTTGACCTCTGCATGGAGTCTCACTTTTCACACTATTCTCTTTTCCAATATGTGGAAGTGGTTATCTTTCACCTTTTCATGGATAATAGTGAATGCGTGGACAATGTGTCTCCTCCTTTTCTATTTACCAATGTGTGAAAAATTCTTCCAATTGTTGTGTTTCCTTGTCTAATGCATGGCCAATCTGGTATTCCTAGGCTCTCTTCCAAGGAAATGTGGGTGCTTCTCACATGTGTCCTATGCTTTGCCTTCTCTCTGCATCACCTCACTTGTGTGGAATGGTTTTGATATATTTCTTTATACGCAAGATGTTGAATAAGTTGAAAGCTTTGTTATTAGATTTTCATTGATGTATCAAAACAACACTTGGTCCTCCTACTTCTTCAAAATGGTGTTCACGATAAACTAGTATTTTTTGAGGCATGTGATACAAATATTACTTTGTTCCTTTAGAATAAATAAGAATCAATTTGGAAAGTTTTGTATGAATCTTTCCTACGAGTTTGATAGAGGAATTTATGAGGATTAATTCAACTTCCCTCCTTCTCGGGTAGTGGAATTAATTTCTAGGAAAAGGGAAAATCAATTGCCAATTTCCAATGGAAATGGCAAGGTGGGTTGGGAAATCCCCAAGTGGGAAATTGGTGCGATGGTCAATACCAAAATTTTCTTTACTATATAATCAAGAGCTTGAACCTACTCTAATACTCCAACCAACCCCTGCTTGAGGATCACTAACTAAGGTTTATGCACATTGTTAGGTTCCTAAAACTTTAAGTCCTTCCTAAAAAAGGAATTGCATGTAATTACTATACACCTTAGCATGTACTTCTAGTTCTTGATGTCTATGGAGGCCTAATGCATGTTTTGTATGAAAGAAAAACCCTTAAAGGACTTCCTTGATCAGAGATGAGCTAAGGTGATCATTTTGTGACCATAGACACAATGTATAATAGATATGTAATGCTCCTACATTCATATACATGACTGTCCCAAGATACAAAATCTATTGATAAGGTATCTAGCATATGTTACCTTTTGATATTTCTTACCATACACTTTACTCCCAATGGAGTTCTTATTCACTACTGATCACAAGATTTCTTCAGCCTTTGATTGAACATGATCAAGAAAACAAACCAAAGTTTCAAGCTCCCTTATGAATGCTCAAGCATTTCTCTTCAAGTGTGCAATCTCAACACTCTACCCCAAGGATTCTCAAGATCCTTATTTGTCTAATTCAAGGCCATATATGTAAAGACAAGGTTTCAAATCCTAAAGTAACTGTTATCTAGACTCAATTCACCTTAACCAAGGTGTCTAAGACCCTTTATTTAACTGTACCTTGCATCTTATGCTAGTTTTTCTCTTTTGGACCTTATTGGCTACTAGACTTTTGAGCATGCAAATTCTGTCTTATCTCAATTTACCATGAAGCAACCATACATATAGATTAATGACCCAAATATCCTTTATAAGGATCTATAATATCATTAAATTTCATACGTTGTTTCCTTGTTAGAAAATACACGTCCTTTATATTTGTAGCATAAACAAATCAGACCTATTCTCGACCCTAGCTATGACAGTAGGAACTTGGATTTGATCTCACCTAGAGCTTGATGGATCCACTTCAAAAATGTCATCAAGATGACTGCTACAAAATTTGGTGGCTTGATTCCACGTTATGACCATTCATGCACTTCAATTCCTCTCTCCACTGTACATTGTGTATTCCTTGTCATAATTCAAAAACACAGTCATGTATATCTTGAGTGATACAAACCCATTATCCTTGAAATTTGGATGATCAATAGATCATAACAAGATAGAGGTATTATATAAGTTTTGAGAAATTCCATCCATGCAATAAAAAGATATGTGATGCCCTAGTTCGGGTCAAAAGCCTTCAATTTGTAATAACTATTAAATTACACTATTTCAAAGCTCATAAAAATAATGGATACCTTCCTTAATGTTTGTGGGAGCTTCTTATCCTAATAGTCAGAAGAAATCCATCTTGAAAACACCATTGAGGATTTGTAGCTTGTTGTCCAGGCACAATCTTCATCACAGTCACTTTGAAAAAATGTAATTTCATGCAAAAAGCAGAGTATTATTCTCCTTTCAAAACATCATACATACGTTATTATTCATTGTTCCATATTATAAAACCTTGATAACCTTTGTTCTACTTCATTTCCATGAATCACCTATGAAATAGGTATTCATTAGCTAAGAATAGACTCTAACAAGCTCCTAAATTGACTCCTAAGCCAACTCACACTCCTAAGAAGACTAAACAATCTTCTCAAGATAGAAATCCTATGTATATCACTTTGATATTCTCCTATAATTCATACAAGACAACTATTACATGATGTTAAGGTTTAAAAAGACCTTATTTAGCCTATATTACCCCTTAAATGCCAAGTCAAGTCACCTTATCATCTTCTTACAAGAACATATTCACTTTTACAACATATTTAACTCTAACACACCTATAGAAAACATGTATCATGGTCTTGTATGACCTTATTATGCCTTGGTTCTTGATGCTCCTGCATCAGAGTGCCCTTGAGAGAAGAAATTTGAGCTCCTGCTCAAATGGTTCTTCTTCTTTCTTGTCTTCCAATTCATCCTCATTGCATTTTCTTGTATACTTTGTCTCCTCCATCTGCTCTTGCATTGCTTCTCCTTAATTCTGCTCTTCTTGCTTGCTCCTTGCTTCATCTTCCTCTTCATGGTCTTTGTCTTCAAGTTTTCCTCTTGTAGGTCTTCTATCTCCTTCATGATGATCATCAACTCTACCTTGTGTTCATAGGTACATGTAGTTACAGCTCCTTGATCATTGATAAGAATGTTCTCACAAGACTTGATAGTCTTCTCCACCTGCTTCATCAACAATCCTCTTTTTTTCTTCATCTTTGGCCTCTTGATAGGCTTGCTTCACCTTAGGAATGAAGTGAAGGTATTCAATGTTGAAATATTCCTCCTCAAGCATGCTTTGAAGTTTCATATGCCTCCTCAACTGAAAACTGATTGTCTTCTACCACCTCTGCACTTGTATGGTCTTCATGTCTATCTGCATGATCTTCCTTGGCTTGATATATGACTTCTTCTAAATATTTTAGTTCTTCTTTCAGCTGCTCCATACTTATGTATTCAAAATCATACTTTGGTGCTTCTTCACCTTCAAGTGCCTCAACTTCATCATCATATATGTCTTCTATATCTTCTTGTTCCTCTTGTCTCATGAGCTTTCTCATTGAATCATACACTTGATTCATCTCCATGTCTTCCAAACCTGTATTCACATTATTAAAAACAACATTAGAAGTAAAATTTTGAGGCCATGAAGCCTCTTGAATGCCTACAAAGTGCTCTTCTTCTTCATTTCTTTTTGTTTTTCATTGACCATATTCAACTTGGTCATTTTCATTCTTTCTCTTTCTTGCTTTGCCTTTTCCTTCTTTGGCACCTCTTCTTTTCCTTGTTGCATTTCTTGCAACTTCTCATGTTGCTCTATCCTTGGCAACATCTCTTCTCTCTCCTTCTTCTCAACTGTTCTCCTTCTTCTTCTCACAATTTCCTGATTTCCTTTTGTTTTTGCTGTCATTCTCCTCTGAGAAGATTCCATCAACTCTTCTAGTATCCTCATTTCTTCTTCCAAGTCAACTCCATCAACCTCTCCTTCATCTTCATCATATATAGGATCTGTTTTTTCTTCATCCTTCTCGAAATTTGAATTCCATTACTGTATTCAGCCCTTGCTTCACCATCTTTTGAGAAACTTCCACTTTCCATCACTTCATGTTTGATGACTTTGTACTGCTGCTCCTTGAAGCTCTTAGCTTTCCATACCTTGTACTGGATGACCTTAGGTTGATACACCATTTTTTTTTCATGTTTTCTTCTCCATTCATGAGTTAGACTGTGTTTGTACTCATTTCTACATTCTTGTGCACCTACCTGCTGGACTGATTTCACCCTGAAAACTGAATTTTCCTCCATACCTTGCCTTGGTTCTTCATGACTGTGCTCAGGTTTGATGGTCTCCTTCTTGGACTCTATCTTCTCCTATTTTTCGTTAGTTTCTCAATCCATTTAGGCATCACATAATCATGCTTGATCTCTTTGGGTAGCATATACTTCTGATGACCTGTTGGTTTCTCTTCATTCTCTATTTCCTTGAGCCTTTTAGGCATTGTATGATCACACACATCTTCTTGTTTTAACCTCCTATCATTATCTTTCCTTAGGTCTTCTTCAATGTCAGAAACATCACCTTCATAAATATTATCATCATATTTAGTCATCATACTTACTTGTTCAATGGCATTTAGCTTGCCTATCTCCTTCTTAATGGCTTCTTGTCTAGCTTTGCTCTCTTCCTGGACCTCTTCTTCACTTGGGATGCTATCCAATGCATCATAATACTCCATGTCCTCTGTCATACCTCCCTTTTCATCATGGAGGTCTTCATTCTTTCCATATCCTTCTTCAAGTTGGTCCTTGTAGTTGTCTTGTTCATTTCTCTCTATGGGTGCTTGGCTTACACCATCCTTCATATTTCTCAAGATCTTAAGCTTAACCTACATCAACAAGTTCTTCATACCTGAAAATATAAACACAAGCTTAGATATAAAAACTAGAGACCATAGTGTCTCCATGAGTGCTCCTTTCCTTAGCACCTTCTCCTCATTCTCCTTGAGTGCTTGTTTTGGCACTTTTTCTTCTTTCTTGTTCTCTACAATGAGAAATTTCTTCACCTCTTCTTGTTGCTCACCTGAAACTATTCTCTCTTCCTCAAGGCATCCTCTCTGTGCCTTCTATCTCTTCTCACCAATGACCTCACAGGCCATTTTATCTTCCTCTTCAATACTAGGCCACTCTTCTTCTGATGGCTCTCTTCTTCCTGCAACTGTAACCACATGGTGGTCACTTTCTCCAAATCTCTCTTCACTTCCTCTAATCTTCTCCTCTTTACTTTTTTATCTTTCTTTTCTTGTTCCTTTTGATAGCTTAGGAACTTAACTAAATCATACACTTCTCCTACCTCCATGTCTGATTCAATCACACATCGCTCCGATACCAAAATGGTGCAATGGTCAATACCAAAATTTTCTTTACTAGATAATCAAGAGCTTGAACTTTCTCTAATACTCCAACCAACCCCTTCTTGAGGATCGCTAACTGAGGTTCATGCACATTGTTAGGTTCCAAACACTTTAAGTCCTTCCTACAATAGGAATTGCATGTAATTACTATACACCTTAGCCTGTAATTTTAGTTCTTGATGTCTATGGAGGCCTAATGCATGTTTTGTATGAAAGAAAAACCCTTAAAGGGCTTCCTTGATCAGAGATGAGCTAAGGTGATCACTTTTTGATCACAGACACAATGTATAATAGATATGTAAGGCTCCTATATTCATCTACATGACTGTCCCAAGCTACAAAATCTATTGATAAGGTATCTAGCATACATACCTTTTGATCTTTCTTACCATACACTTTACTCCCAATGGAGTTCTTCTTTACTACAGTCACAAGCTCTCTTCTTCCTGATTGAACATGATCAAGACAACAAACCAAAGTTTCAAGCTCCCTTATGAATGCTCAAGCATTGCTCTTCAAGTGTGCAATCTCAACACTCTGCCCCAAGGATTCTCAAGATCCTTATTTGTCTAATTCAAGGCCATATATGTAAAGAAAAGGTTTCAAATCCTGAGTAACTGTTATCTAGACTCAATTCACCTTAACCAAGGTGTCTAAGACCCTTTATTTAACTGTACCTTGCATCTTATGCTAGTTTTTCTCTTTTGGACCCTATTGGCTACTAGCCTTTTAAACATGCAAATGCTCTCTTATCTCAATTTCCCATGAAGCAACCATACATATAGATTAATGACCCAAATATCCTTTATAGGGCTCTCCAATATCACTAAATTTCATACCTTGTTTCCTTGTTAGAAAATACACCTCCTTTATGGCTGTAGCATACAAAAATCAGGCCTATTCTGACCCTAGCTATGACAGTAGGCACTTAGGAATTTGATCTCACCTGGAGCTTGATGGATCCACTTCAGAAATGTCATCAAGATGACTGCTACAAAATTTGGTGGCTTGATTCCATGTTATGACCATTCATGCACTTTAATTCCTCTCTCCACTGTACACTGTGTATTCCTTGTCATAATTCAAAAAAACAGTCATGTATATCTTGAGTGATACAAACCCATTATCCTTGAAATTTGGATGATCGATATATCATAACAAGATAGAGGTATTCTAAAAATTTTGAGCAATTCCATCCATGCAATAAAAATATATGTGATGCCCTAGTTCAGGGCCGAGAGCCTTCAATTTGCAATAACTATTAAATTACACTATTTCAAAGCTCATAAAAATAATGGATAACTTCCTTAATGTTTGTGGGAGCTTCTTATCCTAACAGATTAAGAAATCCATCTCAAAAATACCATTGGAGTTTGTAGCTTGCTTTGTCGATTGCCGAGGCACAGTCTTCATCACAGTCACTTTGAAAACATGCAATTTCATGCAAAACAGAGTATAATTCTTCTTTCAAAACATCATACATACATTATTATTCATTGTTCCATCTTCTACAACCTTGAGAACCTTTGTTCTACTTCATTTCCATCGAATCACCTATGAAATAGGTATTCATTAGCTAAGAATAGACTCTAACAAGCTCCTAAATTGACTCCTAAGCCAACTCACACTCCTAAGAAGACTAAACAATCTTCTCAACATAGAAATCCTATGTATATCACCTTGATATTCTCCTGTAATCCATACAAGACAACTATTACATGATGTCAAGGCTTAAAAATACCTTATTTATCCTATATTACCCCTTAAATGCCAAGTCAAGTCACCTTATCATCTTCTTACAAGCACATATTCACTTTTACAACATATTTAACTCTAACACACCTATAGCAAACATGTATCATGGTCTTGTATGACCTTATTATGCCTTGGTTCTTGATGCTCCTACATCATAAATCGGGATATTTTGTTTCCATTTGCCAATTCATTAATTTGGCAATCGGGGGAAGAAATCCCACAAGTAGGGATTTAAAACAAATTTTCAAGAAAGGGGAAATCTGGGCCTGGGAAGCCAATTTGGCATCCCGACAATGGGAAGCGGAAGCTTATTTTTCCCTGGAAATTAAAATAAAACTTGTTGAATGAATTTTAATTAATATTTATTTAATTAAAAACCCCAAAGTTATTAAAAATTAATTTTATCAAACAAAGAGTAATTAATTAATTAAATATTAATTAATTAATATTTAACGTAGTTTATGACTCAAGCGGGAGAAGTTCTTTCCATGCAATGGATGTGAAATGAAGGCCGAACAATAAAAAGAATGAGATGATCACAATGAGAGTGATAAATCATGCAAAGTAACACTTTTGAAAAAATTCAAAATTTCCATTTTTTTTATTAATTTTGTGAAGTCAAAATTACTGATAATAGTTGGCTCTAATTGGGGACAAGGACTTCATGGATGTAGCAACAGACCTAGACCAAAATATTCATGAACATGATCTCAAAACAATGGGGCACAAAAAATGGGGTGATATAAGAGAGGAGACCAAAAGACGAGGAAAAGAAACAAACCAAAATCCTAATTAATTATGTACATACGGGGAACAACCCATTTTCAATTTTGATAGTGCTTGAGATATTTCCCACTGTAGGGAAAATGAAAATGAGTTCCATCATGATACACCAAGTAATAGGTGATATCTTCACATAAATGTATGATTTTGAAAGGGCCTAGCCATAGCATATAAAACTTCCCATGCTTTCCTTTTGGTTCACGTCTCTTGTCCTGAGCAGAAGAACCAAGTCATTGATTTGTAATTGCCTCTCCTTGGTTTTTCTATAAAATAACCTGTTTAATTTGGACTGATGTTCCTCTATCCTATTTGCTACTTGAATTATTTGTTCCTCAAGCTTTCTTAGGAACATAATCCTTTATCTAATGTATTGGTGAAGCATTCATCATTAATTGCTTGAGCTAATCGTAATGCTGGTAATTCTAGTGTGATGGGAATTTGAGCATCGGTTCCATACAAAAGTTGAAATGGAGACATCCCGATTGCTCTTTTGGGAGTTATGCAGTCAGCCCATAATGCATCATATAACTTTTTGTGCCAAGTTCTTTGATTTTATTTGACTAACTTGCACACGATAGTAATGATGTTTTTGTTATTGGATTCTGCTTGATTGTTTCCCTAAGGGTAGTAATATGATGAATGAGATAAAGATATCCCATACCCATAAAAAAAACCTATCATCTTTGTAGAATAAAAATTTGAGGCATTGTCTGTCACGATCTTGTGTGGAATTCCATAACGAACCAATATATTTTCTTTGATGAAGTCACAAATTACCGTAGTAGATGTTTGTTTCACTGGTATAGCTTCTACCCACTTTGTAAAGTAGTCAGTTGTGGTGAGCACGTGAGTATGACCAACACTAGAATTAGGATTCAAAACCTCGATGAAATCTAAACCCCATTATTGAAAGGGTTCTTCAATGACAACTGGCTTCAAAGGAAAAGCTACCAATTTTGGTCTTCCAACAAATTATTGACAAGCTTCACATTTTGTCACCCATTTTTGAGCATCAAAAACATAGTGGGCCAAGTAATAATGTGCTCACAAAATTTTATGAGCTGTCACAGGGCCGAGAAATGACCACCGCAAGCATGATTGTGGAAGGCTTCCAACAACCTAGGTTGTTGCTCTTTATCAACACATCTAAGGAACATGTCATCAACTCCTTTCTTGAACAAAGTGTTGTCCCAAATGACATACATGGTAGATCTTAGTTTGATAGCTAGTTTTTCCTTAGCTGTCAGATTATCTAGACACTCACCATATGTGAGAAAGTAGGCTATATCAGAATACCATTCATCGTGATGGTTGAAAAAAACTACAAAGTGGTAAATTTTTCTCAACCGGTTCTTCTTGAGTCATCTTGTGGTTAATTTTCTGCGATGAGTCGGCAGAGTCCTCTTCCTTGAACCAACTTGATAGGATTGATATAAAAATCATATTCCTGGATCTTAGAGACCCAATTATCTCTTTTAGAGCCCGGTTTTTGTTGTGTTAGAATCAATTTAAGCTGTGATGTCTGGAACTAAGACTTTGGTATGTGAATTCAACACATAGTACTCGAAGTGTTTTAGGGCTGTCACCATTGTGTACGTATGCCTCTCAAGGGGAGTGTGATTGAGTTCATGTTTCTTGAACCCAGGTAACTCATGAATGCAATAAGAGATTCAAATCCTTCTTGATTGTGTTGAGTCAGGATGGCAGAGATTATGTGCAAGTGAAGCATAACAATAGATTATGAAATCCTTTTTAAAATTAGGACACACCAATGTAGGGGCTTTTGCAATAGCACCCTTGATTTTTTCAAATGCCTCTCTACCTTCCCTAGACCATTTGAAGGATTATTTTCCTTTCATCATATCAACGATTTCTTTAGTTGTCTCGGAAAAATTTGGCACGAACCATCTCAAAAAGTTCATCTTCCTAACGAATAAGTGGACCCTGTGCTTACTTGTAAGAAAGGAAAGATTCTTGATAGCTTGAACATGCTCGAGATTGATCTTAGTTCCTTCCTTATAAACAATATGACCTATGAGGTTCCCTTCCATAACTCCGAACACACTTTTTTGGATTCAGAGAGATCTTATGAAGTCTACACCTATACAATATTTTCTCTAAATCTCTTAGGTGATCTTCTTGCTTCTTTGAGAAAATCAAGTCATCTAGGTATATCATGGCAATCTTGTATTTATAATCTATGAATGCCATATCCATAGCCCTTTGAAAATTTATGCCAACATTGATCAAACCAAAAGGCATTCTTCTATACACGAACGTACCCCAGGGGGTGGTGAATGTGGTTTTATGTTGATCTTCTCTAGCCACTTCAATTTGATTATAGCTAGAGAAACCATCTAGCATAGATAGCATTTCCGATCCAGTTACTACTGCAGAATATGGTCCATGATTGGTAGTGGGTAGTTATCCTTCAAGGAAGCTTGATTAAGATTGTAGAAATCCACACAAATCCTAATTTCTCCATTTTTCTTGTGAACTGGTACAATATTAGCTATCCAGGTTAAATGTCAAATAGGAAACAATATCCATGCATCTAAAATATTTTGAACCTCATGAAATATTGTTCTTGCAATCTTGGGATTCACCTTTCTTTCCTTTTTCTGAAAGGAACTGCACTAGGCTTCAAGGGTATGGCATGCTCTATTTCCCTGGCTGGAAAGACTTCAAGTCTTCATATGAGAAAGCCAATATGTCAGAATATTTGGTAAGGAGGCTTATGAATTTCTTGCACTCCTCAGGTGAGCAACACTTACCGATGTTGACTAGGAGAGGTTTATCCTTGGTACCAATGTTGACTTTCTCATAGTAAGATGAATTCGTAGGTCCTACCTGCTCTTTCTCTTTGATAAACCTGTCATGTTTATTAAAAAGTTCTTCAAGTGAAACCAATCCTTTTGGAATTTTATTTCCTTTGAGTTGTATGATGCCATCACCAGGATATTCATTCTTAACTCCTTGAATGGGTGAGGTCATTGATTTGCGAAACATAGAATCACTTCCTTCAAAGTAGAATTGTTCAAAATTATCCCATTTTTCCAAGAAAGCAATAATTTGTTGATCATCATTGAATAATTTCCAATTTTTGCATTGTCAGGAACACTTGGCCTAAAAACCATTTCAATGGTGTATTTTTCTTGATCAAACTCTGAATGAGGAATCATTAATGAAGCTGAGACTACTAGAGAATCTGATTTGTCATTCTTTTCACGAGGGACAAATTTTATGGAAAAAGCATCAAAGACTTCTATCGCATCCCACACTTTATTTATGTAGTGTCTTAAACGATCATTCTTTACTTGGAACTGATTTCTTACTTGTTTCATGATCAATTCCACATCTCCAAAGACTTCCAAATTTTTGATCCCTTTCTCCTCTATACTTGAAGGCCAAGGATTAATGCCTCGTATTCTGTAGTGTTGTTAGTATTTGAAAATTCAAGTTTGTAGGAAAAAGGAAATATTTTACCATTTAGAGATATGAGCACCACTCCTACACCAAAACCCATTGAGAAACAACTTCCATCCATAATTTATTAGAATCTTGACAAGAGATCTTAGGGGTATGAATTTCTACAGTCATCATATAATTACCCATACTTGAGCCTTGGAAAAGGATCTGTGCGTGAGGATCTTTGGTTTTAGTTACCGTGAACTTTGCTTGAGTTTCGGCATTAGCTTCTTCATTTCTCCATTGATAGGGATCATGGCATGAGACTAATCCATTTGAATCTCTCCACCTAGATCTCTACAAAATTTCCTGCTCAACAACATACCATACAAAGCATGAATTTCAGCAAAAAAAATAGTTACCGAAACCCACTTTTGAGGGAATTGGGCTAAAACCATTTGGGCATCTTTAATATTCTTGATCAGAGGAACTTTCTTGGTTTCTATGAGTAACACAATCTGAATGTTCTTGTATAAGTTAACCTAAGAGCATGTTCTACCTTGGTAGGCATCACATTATCCGAGGCTCTAGAATCTATGATGCAATTACTTAATTTGCATCCGTTGATCAGAAAGGACACAAAGAAAGGTTCAATATTTTCATTTGAAGGTGTAGTAAACTTGCAACAATATTTTGAGTTTTCCCATCTTTGGGATTTTTCATAATTCCTTTGGAGGAATGAACAAGAGAGTCACATTGATAAACTAGACCAATTTCTCGAGTTGATCCTTATTAGACTTTAAGTACTTTAGTCATGACATGGAAATTTTATTTGATTGATATGATCAATGATATCAAATTTGGGCAAAGTAACCATACTTAATGTCTCAGATACTAGTTCTTTCGAACTTGATGATGGCACACTTTTGACCTTTACTTCAGGCTTGGTTGATACTGATGTAGAAGAAGAAAATTTCTTCGTAGCTGATTTATCTATGGATTGACTCGGCAAAGGTTCTCCTTTCTTTAAGATAGTTTTGACCTTAGGATTCTCAGTTATATTTGATTATTTGGAAGCTTCTTTAATTTTGGATTCTTTAGGAACTTCCTTCGAAACCTCTTTATCTCCCATCTTAGTGGTATTTTTCTCCTTTTTCTGAGAGTGTGTGAAGACATCAAAGACTGGCTATTCATATCTTCTATAATTTCTTCGTATTCATCATCTTCTTTGATGGGTACTTCAAAGAAATTATTATTACTTTCTCCCTCAAGATCTTCAACTTTAGGTTTAGATGTTCAGAATTTGGCTCTTCCTCATCAACCTCGATGACTTCAACTTCATCATCACTTTCTTCAATGACATCACATTTTTAGTTTGTTGTGGGAGCTTATTTAATAACAAGCCTCATCGGAGGACCTGCAATCTTAGCTTTGTTGGGAATGTAGCCTTTCCTTGGAATGTCTTTGTAAGGAGAGGGTTTACTACTTTGAGTAACTTGCTTTTTCAAAGCTATCACATCATTAGCTAACTTAGTAAGTATAGCTTCTGAAGCATTGGGAGTTTCTTGACTCTTTCCCTTGAGGGAATTTTTCTTGAATTTTCCTACCATGATTAAGTCATCCTCAATTTCTATGGCCAAGGATTGAGCAAGTTCCAAATTAGCCACTCTAGCCCTTCTTAGCTAATAGCACACTTCTGGTTGTTGTGCATTAATAAAGAAACATTTTTGTCTCATTAGATTCAGGCGAATCTTGACAGAACTTTATTCACCATTTTGTTGAATTTAGCCACAAAATTCCTCATGGGTTCTATTGGCTCTTTCTTCACCTAAGATAGATGGGAAAGAAGAGCATGTTCATCTTCTACCATCTTGAATCGATCTTCAAACTTAGTTTTCATATCATTCCAATTTGTAATGCATTCGTTGGTCGAGATGATGAAATCAATCTATAACAACATCATGCAAAATTTCAATGAAGAGGAAAAAAACATCTTAATATTCCACTAAAAACCTACACATGCAATAAAGAAAGTAGAAATGTGGTCATCTGGTGATGTCTTCCTGTCTCAATCAAACTTGGGAAGAATCTTCCTCAATCCTCGTGGGAGTTCATGTCGAGCTAGTAAGGATAATGGGCCTATGCCATTTCCCATGGTACGTTGACTTCCATTTTGGGAAAGGTGGTATGTGAAGGTAAAACAATGTGAGCAAGGACAAGTGCTTGACTGGTAGTGATTCCTTCCTTGCTTTCTCTTTCAGACTTGATGCAAGGCTTGCAGATCTACAAGGTGTGTTATTCTTCGAGGAGATAACTTGAAACTAAACTTTCCTTGAAAGTCAAAAATGGGATCAGATCAACCTTTAGCTTTTTCTCCTCGCATAAACCTCTTTCCTTCCAATTTGAAATATTTATTGTGAAGGGATCACTGGCATGTTCTGATCAGCTCTAGCCTTTTCTCTCTCTCTCTTTCTTGAGATATTTTGCTCGAATAACTCTAAGCAACTCTCATGACTTCCTCTTCTTCGTTATCTAGTACCGATAAGCAGATGAAAATGATAGTTATTCGTGCACTTTTCCTAAATAGCTTGCCTCAAATATGATGATATATCTTCTTGAGTATCTACAAAAAGAAGATTTGGTTGCAAGATAGGTGGGTTACCTGTAATAGTCATACAAATTATTTCCTTGGTGGAAGAGGACCGTATGTGAACAATGATCAACACATGTCTAGGAGGTCTTCTCTGACAAGTGTGGGTGCTCTTCTTCTATGGTATTCAATGTATATTTCTCTCACAATGGCTCTATCAACAACCAATTTGCTATAAAATTTCATTATTTTCCCAAGCTACTGTTCAAGGTTCAGGCAGCAATGTCTCCTTAAAAATCTTCATTGGGCACAAGGTTCGGTTGAATAATCGAGCTTGTGCAGAGGGATAGTCAAAAATATTTAACCAAGCATTAGTTAACGATTCATGAATCCCCAGAGTCACCAAAACTATTAGTATATGGATTTTCATGCATGCAAATGACATGTAACATTGTGGGAACGAAGTCCCTCCTCAATGAAGGTGAGGCTACCTTTATTAAAAACCAAAATTGTATTTACATCTGTACATTCAAAATTGTATGTGGGGGGTGTTTTGGAACATCAATGGAAAGAAAAGTGAATGAGGGAGATGGAATGGAATGAAAGAAAGGAATGGAAAGGAATGAATAAAATGAAAATGCAAGAGTTAGGTAAAACAAAGCCTAATATTGCATGAAGAAGAATGACAAATAACTAACACAAATAAAACAGAGTTTGAGTTAGCTAAACAAGAATGAGTAAAGGGAACACACATGAGCAAGTAAATAAGCAGAGCTTGATCACTGTGAACAAGAACAACAGATTAATAACATTGACAATAAGATCAAAGACAATATTTGCATGCAAGATTTAAACATCTAACATCTAATGAACATAAGAACATCAAATGTTATAAGAGACAATGAATGAGACACAAAGTTCATATTTCATTAACTCCAAAATGTATTCACAAAAGAACAAAAGTTTCTTCTGAAATAAAGCTTGCACACAAAAGTATTTTATTCTCCTCTCTCAAATTCACCTTTACAGATGAGCCCCTCACTTTCTTTCATAACCCAAAAGTTGGTTACAAAGTAGTTAGGGTTTTATATGACCATTAAATAAGGCACTCAAGTGACCTTTGAATTTTTCTAACCAACTTTATTAAAAACAACAAAAAATAGAAATAACTTAAATTATCCACAGCTTCACGAAATCAAATAACAATCCTTTTCTTAAAAATCCACTTTTTAAAATATACAATAATAACCAGTGCCTTATCCATTGAAATGGGGTCCGCCTATCTCAAACATATGAGAAATGGACTCTCCCACTTTGTTGGATACCAAGAAAATTATCTCCTTGAATCCGCCGGTGAAATGAGGATCGCCACTTTTGCCAGTTGAAAGGATCTAAACATTCCCAAAGTTTCAAACATATTTTCTTCTTCTTGAGTTCATTTGGTCAAAGAATAGTCTCACAAAATACCTGCAATTCAAGAATCCTACTTGGCATATCATTTAAATTAACAATATTTGATTGAGCGTTCTCAAATAAGTTCTTTAATTTGATACACATCTCCATTCAAATTGATGAGAAATTATTGGTGGGAGTGTACATGTCCTTAAATAATTGTGAAAATTGTTCTTCCACTTGTTCCGATGAACACCTTTGATTATGTTTATTTATGAGGTTGCAAGGGATCTCAACTATGAATTATTGAATCAAGGAGAGTGAAGTGAAGGCTTCATTGCATATGCTCTCATAATGGATCATAGAATCCTCGAGAAGCATCTTCCTTGATTTGATATGCAAACACTAAAGAAAATGTGTCCCTCGATGTTCAAATTCGATAATTCCTTCAATGGCTAAAACTGAGGATTCCATACTCGTCATCTCCTATAGAATAGGCAATATCTCATCCAAATTTGATATATTAGAAACAAAAGTTTCCTTGAAAGAAAGAATTGGATCAAGATACACATTGACATCTTTATGGAGCTTTTAACCATTGTTTTGATCATCCCTTGGCCTAAAATGAGAATCTTTGAAAGCCAAGTTTTAGTGACATGGCCCAATGTGTTTATTTCTTTTGAAAATTGAGAGTTTCTTCATCAAGGGCAGCCACTACATTAAGTACTGGGAAAGTGGATGATATGGGATTTATCAAATGTTGAACATATTCCACCAATTGATTCTTTTTGACCTTGAGATGAGAGTTTTGAGACTTATATTTCTCAAGTCTCTTTAGCATGATATCAATTGAATCTCAAGCCATTGCCATGTCACTTTCTAATGTGGACCTCCCAAGTCAAGTCTAGAAACTTCATAATTAGCAGTGTCATGGCATCACGCTCCTTATCAACTTGTGGGATGGCAAGATCTATAAATCTGTTTCCGTCATTATCCACCATTATTCAAGAAATCACCTTAGGCTTCTTGGGAATGATGTCATTTCAAAAGTTTGAAAATGACATCAAAATCAATGTCAATTACCTTGACAACCCTCTTCCTTTTCTTAACCTCGGAATCAACCCAGGAAGGAGTATCATTCATTATTTCCGCATACAAAATCCTATAGAGCTCAAAGCAATATTCTCATTGTTCTTGAAATCATGAGATCCTACAAGAATCCTATCCATGACCTCGATTTGAGGATAAATAACCTCAATTCCACCTCCCGATCATTTGGAATATTTTGGGAAATCTCTTCATGAATCGTAGAGGTTCCAAAGTGTTTGTTATTTGAAGTACTTGCACTTGAGTGGATGCTTGTGCAAGGCATGGTTGAGGATCGTTTGTCACTAGCTTCTAAGAACTATTAACAACGTGAGTAGAAGAATTTCTACTTGAAGTAGAAAATCTTGATACACACTCTCTTCCTTCACCGGGGCTAGGGTCTTTAGATTTTTCTCCTCGTGGCACATTATTCGGCGAAGTGGATTTTGGAAACCACTCCTTTCTTGCTTGTTGTGTATGATTGGATGGTATAGAGGTTGATCAAGAAGGGGATTTGGTTGAATGAAGACCTCCTCGAGTTGGCAATTTTTTTGATCCTGAAGTATGATCTTGAATTGATTGTAACTTGGAAAGTTCTCTATTGTACCAAGATATGCTTCTTTCAAGAATCGGTTGATTCTTGCTATCAAGAGAAAATTCATCTCTTTTGGTCCAATCAATTCAAGGCAATAGGGTAAAAGAAACTACATCATATGAAGGATCAATAACATCTTCATCATCATTTACAAATGAATCGGGAGGGTTCTTGATGTGAAAGGCCTTGATCTAAGCAAGTGTTAGGTGAGAAAACTCTCGTCTTCTTACTTCATGTTTGTCCGAACAGGAGCCCAAAAATCTTCCATGGTAGGGTTATGTTGATACTTTGCTCCAAGAATCTTCTGCATATATCCATTGATATCAAATACTTCAAACTGGATGAACTGATGAAAGATTTGGACATTAAAAGATTTGTATTTCCCGATTTGGATTGGGAAATGAATTCCTGAACGGTGCTTGTCACTGAGAAGATGGTGAACTTGGAATAATTTTCACACAAGCTCCATTAATGCCCATCTATCACTTACGTACTTAGGAAGCTTCCATGGAGTACTAGAAAATCCACTCACGTTAATTTAGGAAAAGGATGAAAATTGAATAAACCAGGTTCCCTATTGGGAAATGACATTCATGGCTTATTTAGAAAATATTTCTCCTTTGTATTTCGATTCAGTTCCAAATCACATGGAAAGTAAATGCATCGTTGACCCTTCTGAAATGGTGAGAGCTATTTTTGAAACTTAGTTGTGGGTAATAATGAAAAACACTATTTGATGGCCCCATGACTCCTCTTGTTTTGAGTCTAGAAAATAGATTTCTTCTTACTACTACATAAGTCAGATACGATGTCATGTAGAAGCATACAATCATCTTAACTTCAATCAATTATTTGTGAAGGGTATTACTGATAATGGTGGCCCAATCCACAAACTCTTTCTTGGCAAGGATGATACAGATAAACTGATACATCCATGGGTGGAAAATCCTAGTAGAGGGTAAACCAAAAAATTGACTTAGGAGAGTAATCATGTCCCCGATTTCTTCCACGAACTCAACGCAGTACAATTCTTTGGGAAGCCGGTCAATTCAAGGCCTCTTGGTCACTAACTAGTTGTTATTAACCATCTTGCTCCACCTAAGGGGTTCTTCATCCCAAAATTCTTGTGCTGACTGGCAAGTGATATCCGCATTCTTAGGAAAGTCAGGTATGCCGAGAAATTCCTCAATGTTCTCTGGTGTGATTAAGAGGAAAGGCTCATGATTATCTTTAAAAATTCCTCATCTCTCAAGATCATAGTGCTCCACACAAGCGATAACCAGCTCTAGACACTGCACCGAGATAGGAAATGCTACTACTTGGGGTAGACCACTATGGTAAATCCTATCCAAGAATATGGTTTTGCCTTCAGTTTTCACCCATTCACAAAATTGTTGCACATTGATGTGACCCAGATTTGTATCAGTGATATTGTCATATGCTAACTTAATGGAACTAGGAGGGATGATTCCTTGGAATTCATACTTGAGCACGGATTTGTTTGATTTCTCCATTGGCTTCCTCGATCTTCCTGTAGATTTGTTAGATTTTTGGCCATTATGAATTTCATAGAAAAATGACTCGGGCACGTAAAACAATGCAAGCAAGGTTGGGTCTCGATCTCAAACTCCCATCCATGAAAGAACAAATATGACTTGTTTGATTATTATTATTATTATTTAAAATAATAATAATAATAACAACCAGTCCTGGTTACAATTTTTTTTTAATACATCACACCGAGACTAGGTTTGAATTCCAACTCGGGCGACAACGTTTTTTAATTTTAAATAAACGAAATCACCCAATTTCTAATATCTCAATTTTTTATTTAATTTTCCGGAGCAAATTCTCCTTGGTATGCGTGAAAATGGCCTAATTTTAATGACCTCGGACTTTGGGCTTTCCTTTGACTGCGTGAAATCTTGTTGTTTCTTCCTTCTTGGGCATTGAAACTGGTCTATTCTCTTTGCTAGACTACATTTCTCCTCCCTGCGTGTAAATTGAGGTATTTCTTCTCTCACGTGGAGACTGATTTCTTTGTTTGCTGCCTCCCCTGCATGGAGAAATGCGTGAGAACTACAAACTTTTCCTTTCCTGGAGAGCTCCTGATTTTTTATTTTTTGCAGTTCTTTCTCCCTAGCATGTGTGGAATATTTTCTTGGGGAATGCGTTCTTTGCTTGGATTTTTCTTCTCAAAACCTGCATGGAAAACTGCTTCTTTTCTTTGGTAAATGCGTGAACTTTACAAAAGGAAATGAGTGGGCAGGTTATTTGATTCTATTTGACCAATGCGTGGCCTGTGTGGGATTTTTTTATTTGTTTGGACTGTCCTCCTTATGACAAATGCGTGGGAACTTTTACTTTTAAAACCAATCACTTTTCCCCCTGCGTGGCCTTTGCATGGTCTTTGTCTTGTGTGCGTGGGCTATTTGTTTGGACTGTCCTCCTGCTGCGTGGAGATTAGCTTTGACTCTTCCAACATGAAGTCTCACTTTTGCACTGTTCTCTTTGCCAATGCGTGGAAGTTTTTATCTTTCACCTTTGCATGGACAATAGTGAATGTGTGGATAAATGTGTCTCCTCCTTTTCTATTTACCAATGTGTGGAAAATTCTTCCAATTGTTGTGTTGCCTTGACCAATGCGTGGCCAATATGGTATTCCTAGGCTCTCTTCCAAGGAAATGTGGGTTTGCCTCTCACACGTGGCCTTTGCTGCCTTCTCCTTTGTGTCAACTGGTTTGGATATATTTCCTTGTGCAAATGTGGATTTTGAATAAGTGGAAAGCTTTGTTATTATCTTTTCATTGATGCATCAAAACAAAACTTGGTCCTCCTGCTTCTTGAAAATGGCGTTCATAGTAAACTAGTATTGTTTGAGGGATGTGATACAAATATTACTTTGTTCCTTTAGAATAAATAAGAAGCAATTTGGAAAGCTTCGCATGACTCTTTCCAATGAGTTTGATGGAGGAATTTATGAGGATTAATTCAACTTCCCTCCTTCTGGGTAGTGGAATTAATTACTGGGGAAGTGGGGAAATCAATGGCCAATTTCCAATGGAAATGGTAAGGCGGGATGACAATCCCCATTTTATTTCCCCATGTGGGAAATCGGGAGATTTTTTTTGCTTGCCAATTCATTAATTTGGCAATCGGGGGAAGAAATCCCACAAGCGGGGATTTAAAACAAATTTTCCAAGAAAGGGGAAATTTGGGCCCAGAAGCCAATTTGGCATCCCTAGCAATGGGAAGCGGAAGCATATTTTCCCCCCAGAATTAAAATAAAACTTGTCGAATGAAATTTTAATTAATATTTATTTAATTAAAAACCCCAAAGTTATTAAAAATTAATTTTATCAAACAAAGAGTAATTAATTAATATTTAACACATGCTTTATGACATGGCGGGAGAAGTTCTCACCCGAAATGGATGAAACGAAGACCATAATGATCATGAAAATGAGACGATCACGATGAGAGTGATAAATCACGTAAAGTAACACTTTTGAAAATTTTCAAAATTTATATTTTTTTATATTGATTTTGTGAAGTCAAAATTGGTTGATAACAGGGGGATATAGTATATACTCTCTATTTTAAAGGGTATGGTTGCATGTTTTCTACGTCTCTAGCTTTACTCGTTGCTAGATTTTAATACCTTGAGTGATCTATTGAGTAACAAAAAAGTATCCATTTAAAATAATTGTGGGAGGTGTGTATTGTTCATAATCATGCTCATGCAATTATTTTGAATATTCCAACCACTATTTTATTCTTATGTTGTTATCTCGCTTATGTTTTTTCCTCGCACAACTCCCTACAAAACATCCTTGGTTTATATTTTCCTAAGTAAATTTATTTTGGTTATTTTTTTAATGTAATTATCCACTAGTAATTTACATTAGGTGTTATTTGCACATTGTTTTGGTCTTATTGGTATATTTTCTCTTTTCTTGACTTTCACTCTCTTACTAATTTGTTTTTTATTTGAATTTTTACTATGATTCATATGCACTTAATGTCCTTAGTTTTTAAAAAATGTGGGGTGAATGTTCCTAATTTTTTGTGGCTTTTTGATTGAGTAAGGTGTATAACCTTGATCTGGTGTAATCTTTTTAGACTTTAAATTGTTATTTATTTCAACTTGCATACTAGTAGGGCCCTACTTTGAATTTCAAGTATCTATATATACAAGGATACCCTAATTCATTTAGACATTTAGAATTTATCTAGAAGCACTCTTTGATATAAAAATTGAAAAGTAAAAAAAAACATTAAATTATTGTTATAGGAATTTAACAAGAATTATACAAGATCGTGTAATTATGATAAACATATATTGTTGATCCATATCAAATTGGGAATATGGAAGAAAATACACTAAAGTGTGGAAATTAATGTATTATACATAAAATTAATATTAATTACAACAAGTGCAACATAAAATGTCATAAAATAATATTGTGGGACTATAAGAAAACAAAAAAAACAAATGAATAGAAATAAGATATACATAAAGAGATAAAAGTTGAGTATTTTTTTGTCTCTTCATTAATATGAGAGGTATATACGACTATCTTTGTGAAGTGACATGAGTTGCTATCTCTATAGAGAGATATGAGATGATAGATTACTTAATTTCCATACATTATTGCATGATTATAAGATGTGATTTTAATATTATTAGTAATTTAATATGTTGTTAATTCACCGGTTGATGTACACTTATCCACATCTATCAATAGGGAAGAGTATCAATCAAGTTACTTGCTTGTTTGACTTCTACTATTAATTGTACTTTCTAAGACTTGTTTTACAAAAAAAATACTTACCAAACCTAACCCCTCTTACATTTTATTTATAAGATAATATAGGTAGTTTATGTGGTGTTTAATATGGAAGAGAATTATTCTTTCTCGGTGAATTCAAGTAAAAATTTCTTGATAAAATTGTGGTAGTAATGCTATCATGTTGATAAATATTTGTCATGTATTTTTTTTAAAGCATTCATAGATATATTATATATAAATTCATGTTGATGTTTATCTTATTGTTGTTTATAGTGATTCTAGATAATTCTAATAACATTAATACGAGATGTTATCTCTATGTAGATACTATGATATTTCTCTTGTACTATTAAAAATAAAAGGTAGCAATATCTAAGAAAATATGTCAAACTAGTGCACTCTATTATACATATTTAAGATTATAGTGATTTCTAAGAAGAAGTGAGAAGATACATGACTCTTTGTTCACAATTCACTACAATTCCTTCCCCATTTTAACTTTTAGGTTCCTTTGTCTTTATATCTATTTTTAGCAAGAAATGAACAATATAAAAATGGAATATAAATTCCTTCAACTTAGAAGGTGAAGAGTCATGTCATGTGTTCCCAATAAGTTCATGGGTTTTTCCATTACCTAAAATTACCAAAAATAGTAAAGTATAATTTTAGTATTTTAAGGTATTCAAACATTTTTAGACCCTAAAATTTGGTGAGTTCCTACATGGGTCTCCAAATGCACTTATTGGAGGGCGCATAAACAAGTCGATGATGATATTTTCAATGCATACCAAATTTTACAATTCTAATCAATGGTCTAGGAGATATGACCCTATCAAGGTGATTTACTACTGATGCACTAATTTTATTGATAAATTTTCTATAAAAAGGCTCAAGGATGACCTATCGATCATTGTAGCATTTAAGTTCATGTTTAAATAGATACTACATTGTGTAATTTAACATGTTGATGAATAATTAAAATTATTAGTGTGTTATTTATCATATTGCACAACATTAAGGGTTTTAGGAAATATCAAGATAGCTAAATTATTCCTTGGTATACAATGAACCCCAAAACACATCTTAGTTTACTTATAATTTCAGGATTGAGTGCCTTATTAGGTTAAAGAGGAAGAAGGAGATTTCCCAATAATTAAAATGAATTTGCCAAAAACAATGCTATAAAAAGTGTAATTTGTGATATGTTTGTGTAAAATTTATGCTATAAATTGATATTTTTGTTGTTTCGACATGAAATATTGGGAATCAAATTCATTTTTGTAGTGTGAACTTGGTGTTGACTTTAGAAAAGGATGATACATTAGCATTTGGGTTCACAGTCTATCCTATATCAACTTAAAATAGATTTATTCATTGTTTTTATTTGGGTATACATTTTTGATGTTTATGGGTTGGAAATGATGAAATATTTGGAAAAACATATATTAATATGTTGATTTCAAAGAGTGTGTAACATTATTAGACAATATTATCATGGGGCACATTTCTAATACACAATGCCAAGTTTGTTTCTTAGTCCGTATAATTTTGGAGGTATCATGAGGGTGGATGTCATGTCAAAACAATAAAGACATTATGTGACATTTAAAATCTACATTTTATGTGATAGGATATTATGAAGTTAATTGGGAATCATAAAAATTAGAGAAACATCATTTGAATTCACAAATATTAGAAAGGATGACTAAGTCATGTAATGGGTCCTTTAGTTTGAATTGGTTATTTGGACAATAATTTCATATTAGTTATGAAGTTTTGGAATTTAATGGATATATAAATAAATCCCAATGACCATAAGGATTCAACCTTGGGGTTTTAAGGAATGAAATAATTCATAGAGAAGAGTGGGGATGAAATATTAAATTAGATTTTCTTACGGTTGGGAGTTATCTTACATGCAGATACTAACGAAAAGTATGGATTTTTGTAAGGGACATTATGGTATTATAAGCCTATGGAATCGATAGGATTTATAAGGATGTATCATTGGTGTTTAGTCTCTATTGTAATTTAGTTTGTTTAGTATAATATTTGTTTTCAAACATGGTGTTGAGTTGAGTTTCTTTTTCTTGATGATATTTATATAAGTAATTATATAATTAAACATATATAGATGGTACCCTTTAATAACACCTCATACTCATCTACATAATTACATATCAGAGTGATTCACCACTATAGGATTTGAGATTTAATTTCTCCATATTATGAGTTAAGTACCAAACATGGGAGATATAAAAATGTCTGCAAAGGTTCATGAAGAGTGTGATAGTAGATATAAGATATGTGGAGAGAAAATCCACCTAGAAGAGGAAAGGAAGTACGGTGTCGAATAACATAGTTGAAAGGATTGAGGAGGTTACATAGATAGTATAGAAAATTCATGTTAGGATAACAATAATGGAAGAGGACTACAAAAGCGGATTTTTCTCGAGGGATAATATGAGTGATACAAAAGAAGGAAGAACATAGATAGCACCTGAAGGTGACACCAAAAGAGTGGTTCTAACAATAGAATATGAAGAAAATGTGGAGGACACATTGCTCAAATATGTGTTGAGGATTAGTAGAGTGTCAATTAAAGTTCCTTGTTTTTAGAGACACTGAATATGGAAGAGCTAATTGATTAGCTCATAGAAATTGAGGAGAATTTTAAGCTTGATAAGATTATGCAAGAACATAAGGTGAATATTATATATATATATATATATATATATATATATATATATATATATATATAAGTTGAAGATCATGTAAAATTATGGTGGAAGGAAGTTCATATGTATTATAAATTGGAAAGGAAAAGATAAGATAACAAAATGGGAATGCATGGTTGTAAAGATAAAAGGTAAACTTCTACTTGAAGATTATCAACTAGGTACGCTAAATAAGTTGTAGAGTTTACAACAAAATGAGCTAAGTGTAAAGGAGTGCACAGAGGGGTTTTATAAGGTCACAATTTAAGAAAATAATAATTATATTGATCGAGATAAGGTGACACATTACATGAATGGATGGATTGTCGTGGATGATCCAAGGTGAGACCACTTTAATAAAGATAAAAATGGTGGAAAAAGAATACTAGCATTCCCTTAGGGAAGGGGATAAAATAGTTTTAGAAATAAATAAAATAAGAATTGAGAAACGACCCATAGTGACAAAGAACCAAGTATGCCTAAGATAAAGTATGATGAGTTCTCAAGCAACAAAAAGACACAAAAATAAGGAAAACACCAATTCTACGATAGGAAGAGGTCATGGTGGAAGATTTAGTGGAACATGATTTTGATAGGGTGAAGTAGGAGCATAGATTACAAGTTTATGTAGAAGGATGATGGAAAGAGGAAGGGTACAAGTGCACACATTACACATGCAGTAAGAAAGTGATGCAATAGAAGAAAGAAAATTAGGGGAAGGATTGATGATATTAAGTAGTGTCTCAGAGAAACAAAAGAGATGAATAATTTGTGGTGTGAGAGGTAATATATATTTTTCACAAGGTGAAATATTAAAGGGATGTGTTGTATAGTGGAGGTCAATAGTTGAAACATAGACAATTTGGAATATATGAAGATGATATGGAACTCGAAATTAGAGCAGACGCTAAATACAAGTCCTTATAATGTAACTTAGTTCATGGAAGAAATAAAGGGTTTGTACAAGAACAATGTGAGGTAGAGAAGATGAATGGATGAAGGAAATTTTTTATGTGATATTTAATTGATGGATGACTATCATATATTATTGGGAATACATTAGTAGTTTAACAAGGAGATGTTGTATAATAATATATAAAATACTGTGAGAGTTATGAAGGATGGAAATTATTACATTTCAAAGCTTCTAAGAGAAGAAGATGAAGGAATGTACACAAGTCACATGGTGAATAGGGTTAGAAAAGAAGGACATATACATTAAATTGAAATGATAAAAGGGTACACATAAGGATAAAGAAAAGTGGGTGAAAAGAGAATATAAAATAAGTATGGAGAAGTACACAAGATAATGGGAGGATACTCTATTAATGATTCAAATGGATATTACATGTTGGAAGAAATTATGAAGAAGTTAATATGTAGGTGGTGCAAAGATGAGAAATAAACTGAAGTTGATAGGAGCTTGTACACATGATTTTAACCATATTTATAGGACGGGAAAATTTATGAGCCAACTACCACAAATAGTTAGAAGATGGGTAAATCCCATTAGTGAATAGTCATGCCAAGTCCTTACCAAAAGGATGAAAAGGTGGTTCTACCAATTGGTCCATAAATGTAAGCACTATTCCCACATTTCTTATTACCCGAGGTATACCGATATGTAAACTCTTCAACTTTGGAATTATTCACAAATCACAATATTAATAATCTGCTTGTTTACTTTCTATTAGAAAATAATAGAGATAGCTAGTGAATGAATTACTATTGTGCTTAGAATCAACAATTGTAGTAAAGGAAAGAATACAAGCTCATAACACCAACAATTTTATCTCGAAAACCTCCAATGGAGGAAAAACCAGTCAGGAAGGGAAATTGCTCTTTCTTCCCACTTATATTGGCCAATTTAAATCAATAGGTATAGAATTTACAATTTAAGTAAGAAAGAGAAGTAGATAATATCTCAACACTTCCTTTCAGTTACTTGTTTGTTTTTTTCAACACTCCTTTCTTCTACAAAATAAGATGTCCAATACTAAGATTTCTTGCTCACTTTCTCCCATGCTTCGATGATCTTCTACACTTCTACAATCATGTATTTATAGCCTTTCTCATGTCCTCCCATGCACTGGAGAATGGGAAAGGTCATGAAGGAGAAGAGAAACAAACATCCTTTAAAATTCAGAGGCTATTCATTTTGATTTTTTTTTCTATCCGTAATGGCCACGACCGCCGCCGTGCAAACCGAAGGTCCTAGGATTGCCACCTTGGCTGACGCGCAGCCTGCAACCACCACGCAAGCAGGTAGTGGTCCTATTACTTAAAAGATAGAACCTCCGTTTGTTGTTTTTCTTCTCTGTGCTGACTATTTCGATGAAGTAGAGTTATTTCAGATCCCTATGGATCACACCTCCCCTTCTTAGGAGGATTTTAGTCCCACAAAATCTTAGTGGGGGAGTAGATGAGGGAACAATTCCCTCGCTTTCTCCTTTAAGTACCATCGGGCTTGCCTTGGTGTCTTTCCTTTCAGTCCAATCTGCCAAGACTCCTGTGGACCTCTTCTAGTCTCTCTGACTTTCTGTTGTAGCACTACATCCTCCTCCAATTCACCTCGTGAGTCCAAGATGCAATCCTCAATGGAAGGTAGCAATTGTAGTTCTTCATCTTCATCCAACATGGATGGCTCATATAGGTGCAAGTTCTTGCAGTTTACTACAAAGTACATCCTCATGAATGATGGAAAATCAAGTCAAAAAGCATTTTCCCCAACCTACTCCAATATGGTGAAGGGTCCATATCGTAGTGGCTTGAGCTTATGTGCTCTACATTGTAGTCTCTCCTTGCTCAAGCAAAGCCAAAATTTGTCTCCAACATGAAGTTTGGGTTCCTCCTATGCTTGATCGTGCCTAGCTTTATACTTTGCTTGAGATTTCTCTAGTTGTTCTTTGACCTTGAGATGGATTTGATGGATCCTCTCAATGAACCTATTGGCTCTAGTCACCTCTCGTGTCTCGTGTGTATCCTCCTCATCTTGTTGTCCAACCGCTATGTCCGAAATTTTTTTGGGTAGATATCCCAAGTATGCTTCAAATGGTGACTTCATAGTGGATGTGTGTACTGCCCGGTTATAGGAATGTTGAATGTAGGCTAAGGACTCATCCCAAGTCCTTGGGTACTTACTATTATACCCTCTGATCAACTATACCAAAGTCTTATTTACCACCTCTATTTGTCCATCTGTCTGTGGATGGAAATTTGTGCTCCTCTGTAACCTGGTATCCATCTTGTCCCACAAAGTAGTCCAAAACTTCCCCAAGAACCTAGAATCCTGTCAGAGACAATATACTTTGGCAAACCAAAATGCACCCATACATTAACAAAGAAAAATTCTCCGCCTCATGTGCTTTTACTATCTTTTTACATGTCATAAGAATACACATTTTACTAAATCTATCCACAACAACATAGAGATAGTCATGGCCATGTTTAGACATAGGTAATCCTCCTACAAAATCCATAGAAATGTCCTCCCACGGACGAGTAGGTACTGGTAAAGGCATATACAAACCTTCCTTCCTAGTTTTAGGCTTGCTAGTACAACAAATTTTACATCCACAAATAAATTTTGATACTTCTTCTTGCATGTTGGGCCAATATACATACCTTTTCAAGTGGGCTAGGGTCTTACCAACACCAAAATGTATTATTAATTTCGAGGTATGTGCTTCCCTCATTAATAGAAGTCTTTCTTCTTTGGGCACACAAAGTTTCCCCCATCGGTAGAGCAGCCCATCTTTGAGATAACATTTTCAATCCCCGTTTCAAATTTCCTGGGACTCGCAACTTCTAAAATGTTACCCCAAAGTCTTTGTCTTGGGCATATGCTTCTCCGTAAGCTTCCTTCATGAAGGGCTCGATCTAAGAGATAGTGGCCAAACAAGAGAAATTTTCTTGTGTGGGTGGCCTAGACAACATGTCTGCCACCAAATTTTTACTACCTTTCTTATATTTGATCACTAGATGGAACTGCTGAAGAAACCCCATCCATTTGTAGTGCCTTGCCTGCTACAATTTAGACTGTGCTTGTAAATACTGGAGAGGTTTGTGGTCAGTGTGCACAATAGTTTCTTTACCCAACAAATAATGTTTCCATTTTTTAATTTCTTGAACTAGTGCATACATTTATTTATCATATATTGAATATCCTTTAACTGCTGAAGTGAAGGTTTTAGAATGATAACATACAAGTTTACCTCCTTGAAGCAACACTATTCCCATAACATAATCACTAGCATCTATCTCTACTTCAAAAGGATGTAAACTAGGAAGAGCAAGTATTGGAGCATGACTAATCTTGTATTTCAATAACTCAAAGGATTTTTCTTGTTCCTTACCCCAATCAAAACCCTTACTCTTTGCAACCACTATGTGTAGAGGTGCTGCAATTACCGAGAAACTCAGACGGAATTTCCACATGTACTATACTTCTCCCACAAAGCTTCTAGTCTTTGTGGCTCCCATTGGTGTTGGAAAATTTGTGATGGCTTCCACCTTCTTTGGATCCACTCATAGTTCTCCTCCTCCAACCACATGCCTAAGATAGACAAGTGACTGTTTGGAAAATTCACATTTCTTCATATTACAAAGTAGTTGTTTCTCCCTAAGAACTTGCAAGACTTGCTGCAAATGTGTTAGATGTTCTTCCCATGTGGCACTAAAAATCAAGATATCATCTAGGTATATAATGACACATGAATCTATGAAATCCCGCAATACATCATTCATCAATCTCATAAATGTAGTGGGTGCATTACATAATCCAAAAGGAAGTACTAACCATTCATACAAACCTTGTTTTGTTTTGAAGGTAGTCTTCCATATATCCTCCTCCTTCATCCTGACTTGGTGATAACCTGACTTGAGATCCAAATTCATGAAAAAAATTGGCATGCTGAAGCTAGTCCAAGAGATCATCTAGGCGTGGGAGTGGATATATGTTCTTTATGGTGATCTTATTCAAAGCGCAATAGTCGATGCACATTCTCCAAGAACCATCCTTCTTTGGCACCATCACAATAGGATAACCACATGGTGAGGTGCTCGGACATATCACCCCTTGGTCTATTAGTTCCTGGAGTTGTTTCTTTACTTCAGTGCTCTCAAGCAAGGATTTCCTATACAACCCGATGTTTGGTAGAGGTGACTCTAGCAATAGCTGAATCTCATGCTCTACTTCCCGTTTTGGTGGTAATCCACTAGGAGCCTAAAATACTTCCTGAAAAGACTAAATAATACTATCCAAATATTGTTTTCCCTAGTTAGAAATCTCTAAAACTTCTACCCCATCTTGTTTATCCTTTAATAAAAGAAAACAAAATTGATTATGATTTGACTGAATAAGTTGTTTTACTTGGTTAGCACTTACCATAGTAACCTATTTCTTATGCTTTGGTGTGCCTAGATGTCAGAGTAGCCTGATCCCATCCTTGACCCATCTGTACACGGTTTTCCCTTCTCATAAAGATAGCACCCCTAACATACAAGTAAGGACTCTCGAATAATACATCAAAAGCATCAAGTGAAATAACGTCAGCTTCAAAAACATCTATATATTGGGAATTTATCCCAAACTTGACCTTACATCTTCTTGTTACCTAAATTTCAACACCCTTCTTCACCGAACCCAAAGGATATGGGTGCAGATGCTCCTAAGTCTCAATACCAAGCTTCTTTACAACTTCCTCATAAATCAAGTTAGATTGAGAACCAAGATCAACCAAAGCATTTACCTTAGTCCTCTTGATTTGTATTTTTCTCTGGAATAGTCTACTCATCTCCTCTTCACAGTTTGTCCATGTTGTTGGCCATGCATCAAAGCCTTTCGTCTACATCGTAGAGTCATCTTCGATTTCCACCTCCCTTCGTCTTTACAGCCTATCATGGACTTCTTGGAGTCCTTTGTTCGGTTCTTCGGATGTAACTCGGATGTAACTTCCAACATGTAGCGCAAGATGACCATTAATATCACAATTCTTGCAAAAAAATTCGGATCTTTACAAGTATTTAAAGTAGTGGAAGCTTGTTTACCTTTCCTTTCCACTTACTCTTGTTACTTGTTTGTCCATAATCCTTTTTTTGCTGATTTGTTGACTTCTTTACCCTCAGTTCTGCTTCTCCTTGCTTTTTCTCATCATCTATGTAGTATGCTTGTACACATGCTTCATTGAGATCCTTGGGTTTTGTGGAGATGACTTTTCTTTGAAGGTGAGTGTGAAGTCCTCCCAAGTACTTGGTTAGAATATCCTCATCCTCCAAATCCATGTTTAGCAACATGGCTTGCCTCCAAAACTCCATAGTATAGTCCTGCACACTTTGACCACTACCTTGTCTAAAATACTGCCATTTAATCATTTGGTCAGTTTTATGGCCAATAGGATAGAAGTTAGCTCTAAGTAATTCCTTAAATTCTTGCCAAGATTTCACAATAGGACGTTTCTTCTTTTCACAAGTAGTTAGATGAGTTTCCCACCAAACTAGAGCATGTCCCTCCATTTTGAGACGTGCAAAGGTGATCCTTTGTGCCTCAGTGACATTATGGACACTAAAATAGACTTCTAACTATTTTAACCATTTATCCAGTAATTTTGCATCTACTTGTCCTTCAAATATTTTGATTTCAACTTTAGTCTCAACTTTAAAAGGAGTATGTTCAGATTTTACCTTTTCTCTTGTGTTAGAAGTCTCTTCTTCATGCTCTTCCCCATAATCTTCCTCATGGTGACTCTTGCCTATACCAAACTTTTCGGCTAAGCCTCGAACCACCAAGTCCATGGAGTCTTGCTTGATGGAAGCTGTCTTCTGCAAATCTGCAAGTTCCTCTTGCCTTCTAAACATCCTATCCATCATGGTCTCTAGCATCTCGATTCTACGGACCAAGTTCTCTTCCTCCATTTCTCCCCAAATTCTCTATTTCCACTTCTTTGTAGAAATCTCCGGATCGCAAGGTAAAGCTTCTTCGCCTTTAGATCTTATCATTGTCATACAAATTCAAGAATGAAATACCACAGATCTGGATACTTTTAGCTCACGATACCAAAATGATATGTAAACTCTTCAACTTTAGAATTATTCACAAATCACAATATTAATCATTGTTTTTACTTTCTATTAGAAAATAAAAGAGATAGCTAGTGAATGAATTACTAATTGTGCTTAGAATAAAAAATTATAGTAAAGGAAAGAATATAAGCTCATAACACCAACAATTTTATCCTGGAAAACCTCCAATGGAGGAAAAACCAGTTGGGAAGGGAAATTTCTCTTTCTTCCCACTTTTATTGGCCAATTTAAATCAATAAGTACAAAATTTACAATAAGTAAGAAAGAGAAGTAGATAATATCTCAACACTTCCTTTTAGTTACTTGTTTGCTCTGTCTCAACACTCCTTTCTTCTACAAAATACAATTTCTAGCACTAAGATTTCTTGCTCACTTGCTCCCATGCTTCGATGATCTTCTACACTTCTACAATCATGTATTTATAGCCTTTCTCATGTCCTCCCATGCACTGGAGAATGGGAAAGGTCATGAAGGAGAAGAGAAACGAACATCCTTTCAAATTTAGAGGCTATTCATTTTGAATTTTGTTTTCTGTTTGTAATGGCCAGGACGCTGCCTTCACATGCACCGTTGGTCTTGGGACCGCCACCCTAGCTTGGTGGCGGTCTTGTTACATTTAAAAAGACGAGTAACCTCTCTGTTTGTTTTTTTTTCTTCTTTGTGCTGATTGTTTCTGATGAAGTAGAGTTATTTCAGATCCCTATGGATCATATATGATACAAGGTCATATAAGATCATAATCCATTTTGAATCAACTCAAAATATATTTGAAAATCAATTTTTACATTTTGTGATGTTTATGGGTCATGAAATGATGAAATATGTTATTAGAAGATCATATATTATTGTATCAAATTCAAAGAGTATAAAATATTATTACACAATGTAAATATAGGATATAGTTATATGTTATCTGTCAAGTCTTTTACATAGTGCACATAATATGTTAGATGTATCATGATCTAGATCAGGTACTACAAACCACTAAAGACACACACACAATAATTCAAATATAAATTTTAGAAAGAAAAATAATTAGAAGATATGAAGAATTACAGGAATAAAATTATAATTTGTGAAGCTTAGAAAGGATAAATTATTCATGTCTAATGGGTACATTAGTATGATTTTTTCCTATAGACCATAACCTCATAATAGTTATAAATCTATTATTTTTAATGACTATATAAAAATCCCAATGACCTTAAGGATCCGGTCTTAGGGGTTTTAAGGCATAAAGAAACTCATAGAGCATAGTGGGGATGTAATATTAAGGCTCAAGTAAAGTGTCTTAGAGTCATAATTTTTCTTCCATGTAGAGGCTTATACATAAGTTTAAATTTTTGTAAGGGAAATTGTGGCATCAGTACGGATGTGAGATTGATCTAAGTTGAAAGACTATGTCATTGGTGATTGGTCCTTATCATAGTATGATTTTTTTAATATAATATTTGTTGTCAAACATGGTGTTGATTTGATTTTCTTGTTCTTAAGTAATATTTATGTTTATAATGTTGTAAGAAAATTTATAAATGTGGTGCCCTAATATAACACCTCATACATATATACATCAAAGAAACATCACTTGATCTCTATTATCATCCACATAGGAGTGAGACAAATGACACAAGATAATTTGTTGGTGTAAAAACATAATATTTTGACATGTGGCAACACAAGACTTGATAAGAGAGGATAATATAAAATTGTGTGACCCCATAAAGAATAAGGAGAAGAATCTAAAACTGAAAAATTCATTCCAACTCATGAAAACCATACATCTTAAAATGATATAGATAGGGATCTTTAGATTATTTATATAAAAACCGGTTATGCTAGGTTATATGTGAATTCTAAAAGTACATAATATTTCTTCATAGTAGAGAGATATTTTGATAGATATTTAGAGTTGTCTATAAATTATTGTAAATCTTATGGTGTCAAGAAAAGGTTTTGTACATATTCATGTTGGATAACTATGTAATTGCATATGTTTTTTATATGTAGTAGTGCATATCACATGATGAACCTTAGATCATGAATATAATGGATTCTTACTACATTTGTGAAGGGTGATAGTTTTATGAGTATTTTTTGTTTTATTATGAGTGATATATTGAAATGTATAATCACACACACACACACACACACATTTAGTGTTATATTTTGAGCACTTGTTACCTATTCACAATTTTCTCAAAATATGAGGTTTTTAGTGTTTGACATTCTCTCTATGTCTCAAGTGAGACCTTCAATGCAGGATTGATTAAATATATCAAATCATTTTAGATTTATATATTGCTACATAATTTTCTCAAATATATAAAGATATTTTACTAAATGCTACAAAACCCGTACGATAACATTTAGTTCTACTATTAGGACCTCATTGACATTGTTTTTAAGGATTTGGCGTGAATCATCACATATATGGTGTAACATGAAAATTAAGATTTAAGATAATTTAGACTTATTAATGTGTAAATATGAATTTTAACTAGAAATAAAACAATGATATTAAATCATTGATCCTAATAACATGTATTACAATATAGTACAATATTATACAAGATCTTGAAAGCTAGATAAAGAAGTATGGGTCAATAATATGAGATAATGCACCAATTATTGGCCTGAGAAAGAGTGAAAGTGATATGAAAGTTTGTAAGAAGTATTTGTAGAGTCTTTTGATATATATTGAAACTATGGAGATTTGAAACTAAAGAGAGGACAAGATATCTTGTTTAGGGAAAAGTCTCTTGGACGTAATTTTCTAGTGTAATTTTTGTTGAATTCAACTTTTAACACTATGATATTTTTGTTTTTACCTTTAATTATTGTGTTTGAAAATTTATAATCATGATTTTGTAGTTCTTCAAACCCTAACGATCCTCTTTAAAGACCTAAAAATGGATAGTCTTATTTGAATTGCATTTCCCCACAACACCTACATAGAAATATCATTAAGAGGCATCAAACCCCTATAGTTCTCTCCGCCCGATGAATGTGTAAATGTCTAATAGAAATGTGTATAGAAATGAAGAACCTAATAGGAATTTTGAAACTTTTTAATGATATTTGGTGTAGGATCTAGCTTTGTAAATTGTTTTAGGTGGTCATATATGATGTATGTAGACTTAATGTTGGATGGTGTTATTGAGAGAGTTATTAGATATTATGGTTTTTTTTTTTTATCCCCTAGGTTTTCCAAAATATGTGATGTTGGAAGGCCTTTGAATGAGTGGGTTGATTTTTATTTTATAGATGATTTTTTTGAAAGAATTTTCCTTTCAATTGGCACTAGGCCAACTTGGATAACGTTTTCATTTATAAAAGTGAACGTAAAGTGAGTGGAGAAGAGAATGTCAACCGTAGGAAAAAACCACCGATTATTTTTATCTCATAAGAGACTATGTCCCGTGAAAGTGTAAAATATGTTATGATACATGAATAAGGTGTTAATACGTCTAATGATGTGTTCTACATTCATAAAATAGGTTTTTAATGGATTAATAATGTAGTAACAAGTGTGACCTAATGGTCAAAAAGTGCTAAAATGAGTAGGATTCCAGTAGAAATTAGTCATTTAAGTGCATAATAGGAAATGGATGAAATTAATGCAAAGGATAATTTCATAATGTTATTAGACAAAATTTAATGTACTACATTTTGCTCCCATTTTAATCTAGTAATTAAAAACAACTCTATTAAAATAAATGAATCAGTAAATACAAATTTACTTGTAAGGATAAAGAATGTGCGAGATGGAAATGTGTGTGTTTCCTTATCCTTTATCTTTAAGATACATGTGAACCTACATGATGTATGAAAAATGTACATAAATTTCTAATCAAGATGTTTATGAAAATTAGTAAATAAAAAAATTTGATATTAAATCATGAAATGTGTACACATGTATGCCCCTAGTGTCAAATGTAAGGAATAGAAATGTTGAAAATGTAATATAACTATATAAATTGATATTTTTATGTGAAGAAAACTTTAATGATTAAGATTACTATGTAAATCCATTGATAGTAATTGAGCATGTTATGTAAATGATGGGAGTAGAATAGGTCTCATCCGAGTTACAAAATAACACTCTTTTCTCCATTGAAATTGATTTTAAAGTGGTCTTAGATGTATTTTCAAGAATTAATAGTTTATTTATAGTAAAATATAGAATATATATCTAGTGTTTTTCTTAAAATTAAATTGCAATGTAATTGTTAATATGGCATAATATTTCTTGTAAGATAAAATTTAATTTTGTGTATTTCAAGCCAAAAACAACTTAAAATATAAATACAAACTCTTAAGTATAAATAAATAGAATTGAAGACTATTTATGAAGTATTTTGTGCATTTCTTATAATTATGGACTCTTCCAATAAAATTATATGTGGAATACACAACTATCTTTAGAAAATTTTAGTCACAAATTTATATGGGAATATATATCTAGAATAGCTTTAAATTTTTCCGGCTAGTTCAGAATGTTTGAGTTGGTTTTGCATACCAAAAGGTAGATCAAAAATATTAAAGAAGGTATTTTTAAGTAATAATATGAAATGTCAAGGATCCATATGTATTAAATGGTCACATAACTCTATTTTTGAATGTTGGAAAGTGGAATTAGGACTTTCTGAAGGTTGGTAAGTGACATTAGGATTCCATGAAGGTTTATATGTGGAATTAGGACTCTATGAAGGTTATTCGGTGGTATTAAAATATACCAAGGGAAAAAAGTGACAAATTAAATGCATGATTTGGTTAAATCCATTGATTTAACATTCTCTCAATTTTTCCCTAAAATGTTGGAGATGAGTTTCTATTTTATAGAGAAACCATAAAGTAACATTGTAAGTATAGTAAATTTTAGATATTTCCCTTAATTATTAACGAAATATTAATTTCAAAATGTTATGAAAAACTTAGAAAGAGAAGAAAAAAATCCATTAAACCATTTGAAGATATTATCAAAATTTACATAACATTTTTGAGAAGAAAATGAGAGACATGAATCTCTAGAAATGTGGAAGTGTCTACAAGAGTAGTTTCCATTTTTCTAAAAATAGATGAGAGAAAAAAGAGGTTGTTATTTTAGCATTGGAGTAGGGAATGCACAATGTTTTTTCGTGAAAATTATGGGAAGTTAGTTTCCATTTTTCTAATAATAAGCAAGCGCATTTGATAACACACTCACTCATGTCTCTCCTAGATAATTAGGATGAACACCAATATATTTTTAGGAGTGTTAAACAAATTGTTCTACCATATTTATCTCCTAGGTGGTTAGGATGAGAAATAGGATTAATTTTCATTTAGTATTATTTAATAAAGACTCTCCAATATGTTGGTCCTAAGTATAACAAAAATAAACCAAAAAAACAAAAAAATAACCTAAACAACCCTAACCCCTAACAAACTCCCCATGAGCCTAAAACCATTATAAACCATGTAAATCCTGAAAAAGGAGATGGTTGGAGCTATATTCAAGAATTTTCCTTGAAAAAGATCAAAATTGTTGAAATCCCTTAGATCAGCATCGATTGATGTTGATCATCACCGATCGATGCTTGATCAACGCCGATTCAGCTAAATGACATCGATCCTATAAACATTTACACAATACATTGCCCAAGGATAAAAAAATTTCTCAAAGTGGAAAGGTTGTCTAAGTGAACATATGAAGAGCTAAGTTGAGGTCCATTATTTATGAGAATAAATAGAGCTCCTTGGTGTGCTAACCTCTCTTTAGAGAAGACTTATTCAGTTCTTAACCATCCCACTCACCTCTCAAGCACAAAAACTATGCCATTCATTTGAATATGTAAGTCATTGTTTCCAAACTCAAATTATAACACTATTCACCATATCCAAGTATCTAAACCTTGATGCACCCCATCTAATCATTCTCTCTAAAAATCAATTTTGTTAATCATTCATAATTTTATGGATAACGATTGACATCGATCGTATGGATCGACATCAATTATCATGATCGATGTTGATCCTGTCAAAATACCCAAATTTACATTTTCAAAACATTTTGATATATTATTGTAATATTTCAAAATCATGGTTCACAAACATGGTTCTCTATTATATGACTATTCCGGGAGTGGTGTACATAGCCACAAGAATTTACTATCTCCCCATATTTCACCAACCATTCATGTGGGAGTAATCTAACATCAACAAAAAAATTGAGCATATGTGTGATTATCCGTACGTCTAATCTAGATGACATTCATAAATAGTTGGATATTATCCTTAAACAAAATGATGATGACAATATTTATTGGGAAAATATTTTCAAGACACCTTAGCTTTGTCATCGAGGATGTCGATTGAATCTCGACATCCAAACATTTCATGTTCATAGTTTTTTATTCACATTATCTCATATTATAAGTTGTAATTTCAATATTGTTCACTCCTAACTTGATTGCCTAAAAGTGAGTTGACATTCATCAAAGGAATCCCTTTGGTTCTGGAATTTACCTTTTCCAAGCAACTTGCCTCATAATTATATAATCTATCTTTGTCAAGTTTTCACACGTGTATAGGTTCTGTTTCCATGGAAGAGGAGTTTTTTTGCACCTATTTGAATCTACCATATTTCATCATCACCATCCACGCAGGTTTTTCTAAACCATGTCATTTATGAGTTTTAGTGATTTATTTCATAAAGTAAAATTGAATCCTAAAATATACTAAAACAAACCCTCAATAATAAAAATAAACTTTATTGAAATTGATCTAGGCATGTTGTAATTTGGAAATCTATGACAATAAACCCAAGTTTAATTTTTTACTACACACAAAAAGGTTAAATTTGGCTTTAAAATAACACTTTTATTGAATTTTAAAGGGGAACATTTATTAATTTTCTAAAATTTGAATAGGGAGATAGATCTAGGAGTCTAGATTCAGATAAAAATAGAATCATGTCATTCTAACATATAAAAATTATTCCCAAAACATGAATGATGTTTAAGAGAAAAATTGTAAAAATATATGTTTAATTAAATTTTAAAGGGAAAAATTAGGAAATTTTAATACTTGTTTATATGGAAAGTAGATCTATAATTATAGATTTATTTCTAATTATAATTGTGTCATTATAATATAAAATGAAAACATTATTTTCAAAATAATGAATGTTAGTCTACAATAAAGTATGAAAAACCATATAAATTTGATTATTTTTAGTAAATTTGACATTATAAATTAAATATTTTGAATTTTATTTTATATTAATGATAGTATCTTAAATCTAGAATCTAATTTTTTAATCATTTCATTTTGATGCATTATGAGTGACATATAGCCAAAATACCAACTACTAGTTTTAGTCATCTAAAAACAAAATAGGAAAACTTAATGACATTTTCAAAGTCAAAGTAAGATGGATTATTGCATGTTATAATTATTTCATCAAAAATATCAAGTAAAAATTTATTGATTCAATTTTTTCCACCATGATATGCATGTTACATTCCAATAAGTTGCAACTAGAAATAAAATTGTGTGATGAATTCCATTTAGGTTTGTGTTACAAACATTTATTTTATAATCTTAAAAGAGGAATACAATAAATTTATATTTATTATAGATGTTATTATATAATTTAGAATATATGAACTCAATTTGATTATTGATATCATTATGGAAATTAACTATTTGAATCAATATATAGATGAAAGAATATTTGAGTCAACAATATATGCCACCACGTAAACTAATATTTAGTTCCACTTCCTATATAATCAGCATGAGTTATAATGACTAGTTACCCATGTACTATGGTTATATGGAATGAAAAACATAGAGAAACTTGTTGATATTCATATTATTTCACAAGTCAAGCTACATAATGTGGATTTTTGTTGTAAATCACAAGTGGAGTTTATCTTCACTCAAAAATTAGCGAGGTAATTTTATAGACGTGGATGTGACTTATCATAGTTTTTTAAGAAACATGATCGATTTAGTAGAATTTTTATGAGATATAGATAATGTGAGCAATGTGGCTTCAACTTCATTTTTGCATTGAGGATTTCTCAAATAAGCATTTATTTCTTGCATGTTTGTCATTGAATCTCAATTCCTTTCAACACCCCCATACATTACTCCACATAAAATTGTTTCTTTTATAATTAAAACCACATATATCCTCATTCCAATTAACATAACCTATTATATCAATTTTCATCCTATTTCTTTCACACTTTATTTTATGTAGATTATTTTTACAGGATCATAAAAAGAATCAGTTCATATTCATGTGTTCTCATGGAGATACATGAAACAAAAATAAATATAGAACAAATGGTTTACATTGAGGTTACAAATGAAATCAATGAACTATTAAAATATAGTATAAAATAAAAAGAGTTTTTAGTTGTATGATGTGAAAAAAATGCATTATGCTGGTCCTCACTATGCTTGCACTCTTCATGATATCGAAAGTGATAATTCTAACATAAGCAACAAGAATTGTGTGAAAGAAATTTACATATACTAGTTTTCTAGAGAAGAATTAAAAATAAGAAATGATAATTCTTTTCCAAATTAAATTAAAAAGAAAAGAAAAAAAAGAGGAAAGAGTTGAAACTTAGAAATGACAACTCTTTTTCAAAATAAAAAAATAGAGGAAAGATTTGAAAACCAATAGTATTGACTCTGTTTTGAAATATATATATATAGAGGAAATATTTGGAAAATGAGAAATGGTGGATCTTTTCAAAAAGGGAGGAAGATTTGAAAAATAGTAACAGTGTCTCTTTCTACCAAAGAATACGAAAATTTGAAAACCAACAAATAAAAAATCTTTTCCAAAATGTTGTGCTATCTCTATTTCTATCTCTTTGGCATAAAAGGAATCAGGATCATGTGACATGAAGAAATCAAGGAAATTTTTTGAATATGGATAAGGTATATTCTATTTTTAATAGTTATTAGTTTTGTTAATTATAAATACGTTAAACTTTAGGAAAGATAATTAAACCGGGACAATTTGTGAGAAAATATATACTCTAATTCCATAATATCTGTAAAGTGTGATATATACATTAAAATAAATATCCGGAGGGATTTTATTTTCCTTTTGGTATTATGATGAAAACCGATCTCCATTCTTACACAATAATAACAATTAAAAATTATGTGTTTGAGTCTCTATGGATCTTAAAAACACACTGCAAGAGATCTATAATACATTTAGCGTTTTTTACACATACTCAATTGAAGTTTTAAGATAGGTTTTTATTATACATAACAATTACGGGTCATGAGAATTTTAAGTTCTCATTTGTTTGTGAAAGTTTTAAAAAAGAGAAAAGAAGAGAAAGAAGTAAAAAAGAGTGGAATTTAAACCACGTGTGGAAATTTGACAACATCGTGATTTCAGAATTAATCTCTATGAAGCGAATTTAAGTTCCTATGAGAAGGTGAAGTCAAAAAGATTAAAGAAAAGAAAAAAGGAGAAATTTTATTGAGTGGAATACTAGCTTGCTAGTCACTCAAAAATAAAAATGTTTATAAGTGGTTTCATATCAACAATTTGATGCTAAGTACTCATGTATTAAATATTTTAGAAAATATGCATACAATTTGGGATTTAAGAAAAATATACGAAGAATTTGATATAATTGTTCAAAATAATAAAATTTGTGGTCTTTTCATTTAATATTTATGGATAAAAGAAAATATATGATAGAATAATAAATCCTTTAAGAAGAGGGATCCAATCTCCTTTAAAATTTTGAAATAGTCTTTCAAATAAAAAAAAGAGGCAGTAGTTTGTATAAGGAATTGCAAGAAGATAAGTTTCGGGGAGATGATGAGAGCATACTATTTCTCATCTAAGTCACAAAATAACACTCTTTTCTCCATTAAAAATTAACTTTAAATCAGGATTAGATGTAGTTTCCAAAACTAAAAACTTTTTAAAGTAAAAATATAATATATATCTAATATTTTTCGTAGAATTTAAAGCAATCTCATTGATAATATGTCTAAATATTTCTTGGAAGATATAATGCTATTTTTGTATTTTAGATTAAAAAAACCAACAAATTAAAATATAAACATGAAGTTTTGAGTACAAAGATTTATCCTTAAGAACCATTTATAAAGTATTTTGGGACATAAAATGCTTGAGTGTTCCTATATAACTTGATTTGGAAAACATAGTCAACTTTGAAAAAATTTCAGCACAAATTTGTATGGTAATATAGCTCTAGAGTAGCTCTTAACTTTTTCAACTAGCTTAAGAATGTTCTATCCGACTTCATACATTCATGTAGACGCTTAGAAATACTCAAGAAGGTATTTTTAATGAGAATATGATGTGACAAGGATACACAATCATTGAATTATCATGGTGATTTATTTTTAAAGGTCAAATATTGACATTAGTTGTCCATAAAGATTGGAAAGTGGCACTAAGAGTGTATGAAGGTTGGAAAAGGGCATTAATACCTTACCAAGGAAATAAAGTAATAAATAAATGCATGATTTTCTAAAATCCATGGATTTAACATTCTCTCAGCCTTTCTCCTAAAAAATTAGAAATGACTAGATATTTTATAGATTTTTTTTTCAAACAATTATAGGTTTATTAAAATCGTGATATCTCCCTCAATTCTTAATGAAAATAATAATTTCAAAATATTTTGCAAAGGTTAGAAAGAGGAGGAAAAACTATGAAACTTTTTAAAGAGATTCTACAAATTAAAAGAGCACTTTTGAGTATAAATTAAGGAACATGTATCTCTAACAATATGATAGTTTAAAAAAGATTTTTCTAATAATAGATGAGAGAATAAATGATGTTGTTTCTTCAACATTGGAGTATGGAATCTATAGTAATTTATTCTAAAATATTGGGAAGTTAGTTTCCATTTTTCCAATAATAATTAAGAGTATTCAATAAAAAAACTTACCCATGTTTCTCCAATATATGGTTGATCTAAAAATTTATTTCTTAAAAGTTATTTTGGAAAGTCCGAATATCTATTTCTAGCATTTTTGGGTAGCTTTAGTATTTTGTGATTTTGGGGTCTTCAGAGCATTATTTGGGATTCAAGTTGTATGATGATAGATGCAAGACTATTATCACAAGTGATTTTTTTATTTCATTCCATCATATTTCCAATGGATTTTGTATTTAGCAAATTGAGTCAATGAGCTAGAGATATTGTTGGAAATGAGAAGCACGAGAAGGGGGTGAATGAGTGTAGATAAAATTTTAAACATTTAAATATTATTAAGTATAACCAAAATTAAACCATGAATAAATCACAATGAATTCAAGAAGTAAAATACACAAGACACGAAATTTATGGTGGGAAACCCTAGAGGGAGAAAACCCACCGAAATCAAAATATTTATTTAGGAACACCTATTCCAAAGTGGAACAACCATTCCAAAGTCTTACAATGATCTCAACTTGTTTGAGTACCCACTCAAACTATGAAGCACCCACTTCTATGTTTTACCTAACACCCACTAGACTGGTTTAACAAGCTACAACTTGCAAGGAGATCCTACCCCGTAACCCAAGCACCCACTTAGGAAAAAAACAAAATAACAATGTTTAGACTTGATCATTTAGTTCCATTTTTATTACTGAACTAATCATGATCCTTTTCCGTCTCTTCACTCAACACAACACCATTCACTCGCTATATCAATGTCATCCCGAATATCAAATTTGTAGTTATGTTCTAGAGAAATTAGGTCACCATTTTGTACCCTTGTCCTCTTATGTTCATAGTATCTTCACACCTGCCTTTTTCTTGACTTCTCACTTCTTATTTTCTTAGCATGGTCTCATCACAATTCAGAAAACATCAATCATTCAATGCCACTCTTCATTAGTACAAGTATTCACTTCTAGACCTATCTTCTTGACTTCTCCTTCATACAAAATTTATTTAACTTCAATGCTATCTGAATTATTGATATTATTAATTCATGTATAATTGATTCATACTTCATTTGGCTATATGTTCCACATGCTCACAATCTTCATATCTCTTTGTCTCGATTTTGTTTCATGATCATAGTCCTCTTCATTCACCATCAATCAAATATATATATTCTACACTTGTTCTATATTATGGGATTATTCATGTCCAAACCTTGGCATCTTGATCGTTTCTCTCTTCTTATTCACTCTCTAGCATGTCTCACTTCACTAGCTTGTTAGCATTTCATTTCAACCACCATACTTTCCTTGTTTCCTTTGTTAGCTCTTAAACTACCACACCATTATTCACATCATACCTTTGTCCTTTATTTTCCAACTTACTATTTTTATCATTCTCATTACCTTTTTACTAAATCCATGGTTCTACATCTCTTCATCTTCCCAAGAGCATTTTGGTTATCATTTTTCAAGCTTGTTACATACTTGGTCGACCTATCAACTTCCCTTCAAACTTCAACTCATATTTCATCGAGTGCAAAATATGAGAGTGTCTATGTCTCTTCATATTGAAGAAGGTTCCATAATTTCCGTCTACTTTGACCTTTAGAAACTCTTAATATTTTATTGACCTCTTAGCTTATATCAACTACTTTCAATTTGACCATTGGAGAACTAACACATTTTTCTTTAAGGAATGAGAAAAGTATGTAAATGAAAGTGCATTTATTCTCTTAGATTAGTAATATATTACGTGATTCTATGATTTTATTTTCTCAACCAAGAAGATCACCTATAAATCCTACTAGATCACCTGTAATCTTAGCAAGGAAACATTGTAAATCCCTTGATAGTTCTGGAAGGATGAAAGAAACATATAGGCTTAACTTCCTTGTAAGAGATTAGAATTTGAAGGTCAATATTACCAACTTCCATTCACTTGTTAGAGACCTTTCAATTTGGCATTTGCGGTGAAACCCAAGTTTTGAACACCTCCCTTTATATTTTAAGCACTGAATGCTTGAAATATTTATGAATTCAACATCATATCATAGGGTCTAATTGGTTCATAAAAGGAAAAAGTCTAACTTTCAGTGGAAAGAGCCTTAATTCCATCTTTGTATACATAAACAAAGTCTTTGTCAATTGCAATAGTAGTGTTCTCACTCCTTGAATTGAGATGGAGTTTAGACATGCTAAAACAAGGCCCTCATAATATTTCAAATTCTCCTTACTTCTTGATTCAATCCTTAATTTCATTCAGACTTCAAGAAATCTCGAGCACACAAGAAGAATCCAAAGTAGTTTACTAACCTATGAAAGGTTTTGAGAATTTCGATAAAAAATTATTCGTTTATACTCAAAGAAAAACCTTCAACTCTCCTATGAACGAATTGTATGACTCCCACAAAACTTTGTATAATTTTTGCAAAGAATTTTTGGGTACAACTTTTTATGTGACCAAAATAAGTTGATGAGAAACCCTAATTTAGGGTTACAGTTTGAGAAGTCCAAGAACCTCTAAATTAAAATTCTCCCTCCAAATTGAATGGAACTAAAATTTCAAGATCTTGTAGATACTTGGTAGCAAGTTTCATCTTCTCTAACCTTTTCAATGTTTGAACTCCTTCAATCTTTCTCCATGAAATCATTGTTAGAGTACATGGTTAAGGAGGTTGGATCAGATAGTCACTTGTCAAGACAAAATACTTAACAAATCACTCTTGACAAATTCCTAAGATGCATTAAAGGATTTTAAGAGTAGTCTGCATATATGAATCCTTCATTTGTGATAAACACCACACTTTGAATTTAAAATTTACACTTTGATAGAGAAGGCTATCTTTTGCTTGAGTTTTTACAAGATAAGATAGTGAAGCTATAAGTAAAGAGAGGATACCATTATTTCAATCTAATGCTTCAACTAATTCATACTAATTCATGGAGAAAGACATAAAATATGTCATTCAAGTTGAGGGATCTAGTACATGATTGATGATTCTCATGAAGAACAAAATGGATAGACTCAAGAGGATTGTTCTTCAAAAAAATGGACATCAATAAGACCGACTAACTTTAAAGAAACTTGAGCACCAAATAATATCCTTCATGTTGTAAAAGATAAATCATTTGACCCTATAAATATACTGCCAATAATGATCAAAATCTTTGAAATGGAGGGAAGACTATCAGGACAAGTGACTTCAAGGAACATTGAGACAAGGTCTCTTCAGGACAGTATATGCCAAAATATTATATGTTACACTCGCACCAAAGGAAATTTTAGTTAATAAACCTCATTTCAAAATACATGTGTAATAGGTCTGGGTTCTTGTTAAGAAATTTATTCGCTAAAGACAACTAGTGCACACCCATATCAAGAGCATTCACAACCATGAACAATGACTTGAGCAACTATATGCACCTTCAAGGAGAATGACCTTAAAATATCCTTTGAGCTTGGGAAACATCATGAATGAACTGTAAAACACTCTAGAGGTGATTAAAAAAATTTGGATATCAATTTCATCTTCTTGTTCTTATCGATTCAGAGCACAATCTAGAGAGAGAAAACTGCTCCACTAAAATGCTCATATCTTTTCAAATACACCTCCTTTTGACAAACCACTTTTTACACATGATTTCTAGGATAATTTAATCCAAAATTCCTTCTATGATTTATCTATAGGCTTTTCCATAATTTTTTTCACCCTTAAGAAGCTAGACCGCTTGAAAACACTTCTCCAAAAGGTAATTTTAGAAAATATTGAATAACTAAAAACATCCTCTCTGCGTAATCTCATGAAATTTGATAGGAGAATTAAAATAAACCCCTATACATCTTACATGTGGTGATTATCCCCATTTTCCGTGAATCTCTACTCAATCTCATTTTCCTTTGAGAACACAATTAGTTCTCAAGACCACTTCTCTTTGCAATATGAGTTTTGACTCCAGAAGATGAACTAAGCCTTGAAATTTTTCAAACACACTGTATACACCTTATCAAAGATTCTTCTATGATCTCATGGTATTTTCATGACATGTACTAGAATTTAATACCTCATTAGGCTCTAGAAATAGGCCTAAATGAACTAGTTTGACCTTAGACTTCCACCAACTCACCTGATACTCACTCTTAGGAGCTTTCTATCATTCTTACATCCTCATACATGACCTGTACAACATCTAAACTAGTCATGCATACCATGCTTCCACTGGACTCTTTCCTCACCAACCAAGCCGAAGAGCACTGAGACCATCCTAAACTTCCTTACAAAGTCTCATTTCAGGCTTTGCCATCAATACCACTTGACATCAATGACAACACCAATGACCAAGGTTCAACAAACTCCCCCTTAGTGATTGATTGAAACCTACTCAAAAACTTATAAGATTTGATGAAAAATACTTGCATACCTAGTTTTTAGTTGAATACTCTGTATCTCTCCCCCTTTGACATCATTGACAAAGGTGTCTTGGCCACTTGACATAAACCAATGAAAATTAAGAACAAGAAAAATAATGAGCAAATAATCTTACCTGTCCACAAGCTCCCCCTTGGATAAGTGACTCCACCATCTGTTTTGAGCATCTTAGGATAACTTTTTGCATTCATGGAACTGATTCATACACATCTTCATCATGTCACCACTATCAGTAAACATCATCTCTCATCATCATGACACCTTTCTTGACCATGGACCATCATTTCTAGGCTTAACTCCATGTAATACAAGTCATCTTTCATACTCTTCACACTATACCTTGGTGTTAGTAACCTTTAAAGCCCTGAAAAACACTTTTAATGCAAAAATGACAATGTTCAACAAGCAACTGAAGGTCAACCATGCTTAGATTCATGCAATTATTACTCCCCCTGGATAAAATGACTCAAATTCTAGCTTAAGAGCACAACTTAGAGTTATTGGTTTAGCTATCATGCCTTGAATTCAACTCTACAATTTTTTCAAGGTCCTAAAGCTCCAAAACAATCTTCTACAATCATGTTTAACTGAGATAAGAAACACCAACTTAACTAATGAGAGAAACATCTCTTTCATACCCAAGTTACCAAATTTGTTGATCAGCGACAATCCAACACTATCATGTGTAACAAAAAAAATACCTTTTCTTGAATCCTCAAACCTTTTCTATCCTCTAGCCTTATGAGCTTAGATTATTTTTTCAAAATTTTAGCTTCAAAATCCTTCATTTGACCATTCAAAACCGAGTTTCCATCTCTACCACTTAAGAGGACTAAAACCCAGTCGGGGGTAGCGAGGTAGCATTTTTTCTTGATTTTACTCTTATCTCCTCCAAGCTAGTGTTCACACCTTGCAAAAACATCTATAACAATGTATAGTACCTTTTCAAATGAATACCAATCATGCTCAGCCCAAACTCATACCTGTAGCTCTTGAATTTTCTTAAAAAACTTGATAATGTGCTTTCTTGATCACATCACTATCTTAGTCAAGATATTTGAGATCTAACTAATCAAGTAGGACATGATCTCCTTAAACCACTTTCAAAGAGATTTTAGGGAACTATACACCACATTTTCATCTCCTTAAACCACTTGTGTGACATCTACATGGATTCATAATGTGATGGACTCATGAACACATTGAATGCAAGCTACACCAACACATGGTTACTTCAGACACACTCTGCTGAACTCAGATTTGACAACTATAAGGCTCATACCTCATGAATCTACTCACTCCCCGGGAGTATGCTCAATATGACTTTGGACCTTTGACCATAGACTGATGATGACAAAGACTTCATGACTAAGAACAAAATTTGACAAATTTGATGTTGCATTTGATCACATAACAAACCTCTTGATAGTGACACCACTCTTTTCAACACCTAGTGATGACAATATACACCTTCCTATCTTCATATATTCAACAATACTTACATACTTCATAAGACAAGGTCATGAGACTTATGAACATACACAACTATCTTAGATAAGCAATTTTAATCATGATTAGACCAACAAGAGCTTCATACCACCATACAACTGATTTCAAGACTTTTACATAAGAGAAACTAAACAAAACCTTGAAAAATCATAGAATTACATACCTTATGCATCATGGAGAAGACTCATTCTAACTCCAATGCTTCATTTAAGTGAATATTCCTCCTAGAAGCTTAGAGAAGGCATATTGTGAGCCTTGAATCATCTCAGAACAACATAAAGTCATCATAACAACATGATGAATCCATTTTCCCTTTCCTTGTCCTCACAATCTTGTTGAATTTCTTAGTTGTATCTCTAGGAGTAATAACCTCATTACCTGATCTCTCATCATCTGTTTGTGTGCCTAATAGACATAAATGTTGCACTTCATACACCTTCTATACCACTACTTGAGGAAGAAATTCCTCATCCTTGGTACTAGAGTTGTTTTCTTGTTTCTTTCCTTTTTCATCCTTTATTAATACAATATTAGCTTGTTGTGGCACCTTATTTTCAGTATTTTCTTTCTCAACTTCTGACTTTGCTTCCTTGATTCTGTATACCCATTTCATTTTCTTATTTTTAGGAGCTACTTGAGGCTTGGGTTGTCTATAGTTATAGCAGTGCTTTGAGAAATGCCCAACTTCATGACATGTATAACATATGACCTGATTTATCCTTTTTCTTGAGTGATGATTGTCATTGCTAAATTGGATTAGAGGTTCTTCTAAGCAATACTTGGCTATATGACCTTTATTTCTACAATTGAAACACACTATATTCCATTCATATTTAGTAGCACAGATCTCCATGGGTGCTCTTTGTCATAGTTTTTCATACACTCTCTAGCTCTATGTCCAAATACAGAACATGAGAAACAATAACCATTAAATTTCCTCTCATACCTGGATGCATTTGGCTATCTAATTGACTTGGATATTCCTATATTTGTCTGCTTCTTGTTAGTTTTCTTGTTAGGATCAACCTCTTTATTTTCCTTATTTTTAAATGGCTTGATTCAAGATTTAAATCTCTTTTCTTTTCTTGTGCCACTTCTTCTCTGATAGTATTCAAATCTACCCTTAATTTTTCACACTCTTTAGTCTTTGCTTGGATGGATGCTTGACATGAATTATGCTCTATTTCACCGATAGTTTGTGAATCGATTTTTAACTTGACTCAGTTCAGTTTTTAGGGTCTTTACCTCCTCTTCCAGTTTTAGGCAGTCATTCTCTTTTCCTTTCAGAGCTCTTGAAACATTTTCCACAAGTGTAGCTACTTCATTTAATTATTGAAAATGGTGAGCTTCCATGTGCTTAATCTTATTTTTCAGGGATCGATGTGATTAAGCAATTCCATATTTTCTCTTCAATATTGATTCAACCAAAGAACCCATGCTTGTGTTATCAGGATCACCTTCAAGCTATTAGGATTAACTCAGAAGGACTAGGATCTGACACCAATTGTTGGAAATCACAAGCACTGAGAGGGGGTGAATCAGTGCAGATAAATTTTTCAACCTTTAAATCTTCTTAATTATAACCAAAATCAAACCATGAAAAAATCAGAGTGCATGCAAGAAGACAAGTACACAAGACACCAAATTTATGGTGGGAAACCCTTAGAGGGAGAAAACCCACTGAAATCAAAATCTCTATTTAGGAACACCCATTCCAAAGTCTTACAATGATCTCAACTTGTTTGAGAACCCACTCAAACTATGAAACACCCACTTCTATGTTTTTCCTAGCACCCACTAGACTAGTTTAGCAAGATACAACTTGCAAGGAGCTCCTACCCCTGTATCCCAAGCACCCACTTAGGAAAAAAATATAATAACAATGTTTCAAATTGATCACTTAGTTTCATGTTTTTACTCAACTCATCATGATCCTTTTCTATATATTCACTCAACACAACACCATTCACTTGTTATATAACCTGTCATCCCGACTATCAGATTTGTAGTTCTATTCAAGAGAAATTAGGTCACTTTTTTACCCTTGTCCTCTTATGTTCATAGTATCTTTACACCTTCCATTTTCTAGACCTATCACTTCTTATTTTCTTATCATTTTCTCATCATAATTCACAAAACATCAATCATTATGTTCCACTCTTCATTAGTATAGTATTCACATCTAGACCTTTCATCTAACTTCACATTCATGCAACATTTATTTAACTTCATTGCTATCTGAATTAATGATATTCATAATTCATGTATAACTGAATCATACTTTAGTCAGCTCTATGTTCCACATGCTCACAATATTCATATATATATGTCTCTTATTTTGTTTCATGATCATAGTCATATCCATTCACCATCAATCAACAATATCTTCTACACATGTTCTCTATTTTTGGCTTATTCATGTCCACACCTTGACATCTTGATTGTTGTCTCTTCCTATTCACTCTCTAGCCTATCTCATTTCACTAGCTTGTTAGCATTTCATTTCAACTAGCATACTTTCCTTGTTTCCTTTGTTAGCTCTTCAAATACCACACCCTTCTTCATATCAAACCTATATCCTTTCTTTTCCAACTCACTATTTTTATCATCCTCATTACCTTTTTACTAAATCCAAGGTTATACATCTCTTCATCTTTCTAAGAGCCTTTTGGTTTTCCTTTTTCAAGATTGTTACATACTTGGTCTGACCTATCACCTCCCCTTCAAACTTCAACTAATATTTCATTGAGTGTAAAAGATGAGAGTTTTCGTATCTCTTCATATTCAAGAAGGTTCCACATATTCCATCTACTTTGACCTTTAGAAACTCTTAATATTCTATTGACCTCTCAACTTCTATCAACCACTTTGAATTTTACCACAAAATAACTAAAAGATTTTTCATGAAAGGAATGAGAAAAGTATGTAAATGACAAGATTGCATTTCTTGTCTCGGATTAGTACTATATTGAAATAGTCTATGATTCTCTTTTCTCAACCAATAAGATCACATGTAAATCCTACTAGATCACATATAATCTTAGCAAGGAAACATTATAACCATCTATATACTTATTAAGGTATGAGAGTAATATATAGGCTTAACTTCATTACAAGATATCAAAATTTGAAGATTAGTATTCTAAACTTCACTTCACTATTAGAGACATTTCGATTTTAAATTTGTAGTGAAACCCAGGTTTTGAACTCTAGCCTTTGCATTCAAGCACTGAATGCTTGAAAGATTTACAACTTCAACATCATATCATAGGGTCTAATTGGTTCATATAAGGAAAATTCTAAATTTGAGGGAAAGAGCCTTACTTCCATCTTTGTATGCATAAACATAGTCTTAATCAGAATACAGTAGTTTTCTCATTCCCGAATTGAGATGGAGTTTAGACATGTTAAAACAAGTCCCTCATAATATTTCACATTATCCTTACTTCTTGATTCAATCCTTAATTTGATTCATACTTCAAGAAATATTGAGCACTTAAGAAGAATCCAACATTTTACTAACCTATGCACGGTTTTAAGAATTTTTGATAAAAAAATTCTTCATTTGTACTAGAAGAAAAACCTTCAACTCTCCTCCAAAACAATTTTTGACTCCCACAAAATTTTGTATAATTTTTGCGAAGAATGGATGGGTAAAATTTTTATGCAACCACAATGATTGATGAGAAACCTAACTCAGGGTTATAGTTACAGAGAATCCCGAGAACCTCTAAAGTTGAATTCTCCCTCCAAATTTAATGGAAACAAAAATTTCAAGATCTTTTAGATGCTTGGGATAAAGTTTCATCTTCTAATACCTTCTCAATGTTTGAATTCCTTCGATTTTGTTCCATGAAATCTTTGTTGGAGTATAGGGTTAAGGAGGTTGACTGTATAATCACTTATTAAGATAGAGGACTTAACCAATCACCCTTGAAAAACTCCTAAGGTGCATTAAAGTATTTGAAGAGTATTTTGGAGCTCTGACTCCTTCAATTGTGAGAAAACCACACTTTGAATTCAAAATTTGCACTTTGATATAGAAGACTATCTTTTGTTTGAGTTTTTACAAGATGGTGAATGCACTAAGTAAAGAGAGGAGACCATCATTTAAATCTAATTCTTTAACTGATTCAAACCAATTCATGGAGAAAGACACATACAAGATGTCATTCAAGTTAAGGGCTCTTATATAGGATTGATGATTCTCATTGAAGAGTAGAATGGATAGACTCAAGAGGATTGTTCTTTGAATAAAATGGCCATCAGTAACACCAACTGAGTTTGAAGAAAATTGAGCACCAAATAAAATCCTTTACATTGTAAAATATAAATAATTTGAACCTATAAATATACTGCCAATAATGACCAAAGTATTTGAAATTGAGGGAAGACTATCAGGACAGTGGCTTCAAGAAACATTGAGACAAGGTCTCTCCAGGACAATATATGCCAACTGAGATTATATATTAGACTGAACCAAAGGAAATTTTAGTTAAAAATCATTAAAAAATACATGTGGAAGAAGTATGGGTTCTTTTTGAGCAAGTCCTCCACTTGAAGACAATTAGTACACACCCATATCAAGAGCATTCGCAACCATGAATAGTGACTTGAGAAACTATATGCACCTTCAAGGAGAATGACCTTCAAATATCCTCTGAGCTTGGGAAACATCATGAATAAGCTACAAAACATTCTAGAGATGGTTAAACAAGTTTTGATTTAAATTTCATCTTCTTATTCTTATCAATTTAGATCATAGTCTAGGAGAGAGAAAAACAACACTAAAATGCTCATATCTTTTCATATACATCTCGTTTTGATAAACCACTATTTTCACATGATATCTAGGCTAATTTACTCCAAAAATTCCTTCTATGATTTATCTGAAGGAGTCTCCATAATGTTTTTTACCCTTAAGAAACCAGAATGCTCTAAATGCACTTCTCAAAAAGGTAGTTTTAGTAAATATTGAATAACTCAAAAAAATCCTCTATAGAATCTGATGAAATTTGACATGGAGCATTGCAAGACACCCCTCTATACATTTCATGTGGTGATTAGCCCCATGTTTTCCTATGAATCTCTACTCAATCTCATTTTCCTTTGAGAACACAACTAGTTCTCAAGACCACTTCTCTATGCAATATGAGTTTTGACTCCAGAAGATGAACTAAGCCTTGAAATTTCTCAAACACACTGTATACACCTTATCAAATCTACTCTCATGATCTCATGGTCTTGTCATGACCTGTACTAGACTTTCATACCTCATTAGGCTCTAGAAATAGGCCTAAATGAAGTAGTTTGACCTTATAATTCCACCAACTCACTTGATACTCAATGTTAGGAGCTTTCTATCATGCTTACACTATCATACCTTACTTGTACCACATTTGAACTAGCCATGCCTTCCATGTCCATGCTTCCATTGGAATCCTACCTCACCAACAAATCCTGTAGAACACTAAGATCATCCTGAACTTCCTTACAAGGTCTCATTTCACTGATTTTCCATCAATGCCACTTGACATCAATGATAACACCAATGACTAGAGTTCAACAAATATAACTCCAACAAAGAGCACTAAATAAAATAATAGGATAAATTTGATATTTTTTCCACATATATATTTTTGAATCGATCCTTATGTTGGATGTGAATTGTGTCCATGTAGGATGACCTTTTGGTCCCTATCCAAAACCCTTCATATTCTATTTTTAGTAGTTTTTCATATTCTCCTTTGTAAAGCTATAAAACAACTTTTTTTTTTCCTTAAAGAGATAGATATATAGGCATACATATCTCTTATGGAGTTTTATAGTTTGTATAAATTATGAGTTGCAATAAAATCAATTTGTTTTTAAATCTATTTTATTGTGAATTGATTGTTATGATACATTAAACACCATGGTTAGTGGGTTGTTCACCAGGTTGCATCATGATCTCAATTAATGGTATCAAAGAAATTATTTTCCACTCTTACATGTCAAAATGCAAGAGGTTGCAATATTAGAAACACATTTTCAATACCCATTATCCTTCATATTACCTTAATTATTGCTTCAAATGACAATTGATGTAAGTTTGTTACATAGGATCCAACATGAGACAAGAAATTGATCTTACTTGTGTTAGAACTTTTGCTAGAAAAATATTCAAGGTACGTAATACTCTAAATGTATAACTCATCAAATAAATTGTATGAAATTTGTTAGCCCATAGAGGAACCAATAAACTTAAGAAAATTCCCAATCTATATTTATCTCAACTTAGTGATATTTACAATTAGATAAATCTTGGGAGTTCATAAAAAAATCAAAAAAGGAGGAAGGGTAAGGAAGAAAAGAAACTAGACTCTCTTTTTTATTACTAAAAACAAAATAAAATTTATTTTAATTAAACCACAAAAAAACTAGGGAATATAATAAATATATTTAAATTAATTCTATATAAACCCTAGGTTATAAGTTAAAGGAAATTAAACACCAAGAATCAAAATTTTTCATAATCCAAGTAAATAAATACAATTTATTCACTAATATTATAAGAAAGCTTAGTCAACATAAATAATGTTCAAGCTAACTAGATTCACCAAGAAAATATAATAATTATCCATGTGTTAATATCTCTAAACCCCTTAATTATATAAGATTGCAAAGCACATATAATGAAATAAGTGGAAGAATAATACCTCATGAAAGTAAGACCAAGTTATGCTCAATATCTTACCTTGAAAATTCAACTAAAATAAAAAGTAAAAAATATACTTAATAACTAAAAGAGATTTGTTTTCTAGGCATCAAGACATTGTTAGGAAATTTATATGTTATTGTGAACATTATTTATGTGTGTATTTGTAATATATGAGTTGTCATATAAACAACTCATATAATTTTGTAATATTTTAATTATATTGGTGAGTTGTGATAATAACACACGTAGATTATCTCTAGAGAGATATTAGGAGTTGAGTGAGAGATATGAGGGATTAGAGATAGGTGGAGAGATTAGTGGATAAGACTTGACTCCTAGTTAATAGGATCAAACATTTGTATAAAAACTCCATCTCTACATGAATAATACATCCTGAATGAATTAAATTGCAATATTTTTATATTCGGTGTTTTATTAGTGTGTTATATTTTATTGTTTCTACATTTGAATCTGAACCAAAAATAATATTTGGTATCAGAGCAGGTATGCAAACCTGACAATGGATTTTCTATGATTGAGCAAGAGCATTTTTTAAGAAAATCCATCTAAAGAATAGATTGTAGTTTTGTTCTAGGATCTAGGTTTCTCTAAAACTTATTGGGTTTCACGAAATATGGGTAATACAACTATAGAAGAAATTTCAGCCAGAACCTAGATAATATTTTTGGAGAAAAATGCATTTCACCGAGCCTACATTATACAAGTTAGGAGTTTCTGTAAATGTTTCTTTTACCACACGGTATTCGAGTTCGTGGGAGATTGCAGACCTGCCATGCCACATGGATCACATGTACCTTCCTTCTAGTCATGTAGTCATTTGGTCATTATTTTTTAGTCTCTGATTTATTTTACCGTCCACGTGTTGTTTTGGTTTTTGTTTATTTTTAAGAAGAAAAAAATGTGGTATTTCTTCTCTCTCGGTTAATTCATTAGGGAACAAGTCTTATTTATTGTTTAGTTACGTAAGTCTAAGTTGTATTTTTTTAAAGTTATATATGGTCAAATGTTTAGTTGAGAAAAAGTAAGTATACATTACTTTTTCATAAATTTATTAAGTTTTAGTATTTAATAATGGTCATAGTAATTATTTTTGATTTTCAATTTTAGACTTTTTAAAGTATTACCTAGTTAAGGTAGTTTTGTTTAATAATTCATGAAATATATATAGATATATATAGTTTTATTTTTTTAAATTATGATTTTTTAAAAGTTATTATATATATTTTATTTTGATTGTTTTGTTTATTTCATTTTTAGATTATGTTTATTTGTTAATTTTATTTGTATCATTACAAACATCATAAAGTCATCTTAAGTTAAATTGTTTTGTTGTATTGTCTTGTTCATCGTCTTTTGTCTAAAGTTGAGTCAAAAAATTTAAAGTCATTTTTGTTTCATTTAGGTGATTACTAGGAAAATTGTAAAAAAAGGTTTCTCGTATTTATTCTAGTCGCATTATGTTGTACTTGATGACCAAGTTCAAATTGAGGGGGGAATTTCATATTGAGCTTCATTTTGAAAAAAAAATTGAGTAACTAAGTAGTTTCGAGATCGAAGTAGGCGGCAATGAAGGAAGCGGGGTGATCAACGCCTCTCGTCAGTCTACCAATGGTGGGGCCACATTTTGCTTTATGGTGACCTCATTTTTAGTTGTGTTTTGTCTTTTAGCATGTGTTGTAGTAAATAAGAACAGATGGATAATTCCTATTCATAGTTGAAAGAGGGTTTAAAACCCTCAAGCGAGGATCACAAGGACGATATGCACATCAATGGACATGTGAATGACAACGTGAAGAGATCTCGGGAGGAGTGAGCATCAACTGAATGTGCATGTAAAGATTTAAAACACGGGTAGAACTTGGTTAAGCCATAAAACTCTCCTCTATCTCATAGATCAAATGGGTTGTACATATAAGAGGTGTTGAGTAACCCCAATGCTTCGCTATCATTACAACTCGAGTAGAGAGGGGGAGTTACATTCCCAGAATAGAAGTGTAACTCCCAATGATGCATATGATGCACTGACATGTAAGAGAATCTCATAATGACCCCTAAATGACACATGGACCTACGATCTCACCTAAGTGAGATGACTCACCTAATGATGTGGAAAATACACACACCAACACCCCCCCTTCATCGTAACTTAGGATGAGGCGGAAAGTTAGAAATGAGAAATGGGTCCTAGAACAAATCCTGATGAGGTACCCATGCACAAGAAAAAGGTCCCAAGCAGTGACGGAAAACCCAGTGGGAAAAACATCCACCACAAGAGAAAAAAACACTCTCTAATCTAAGAAAGATGCCAAATATGGGTCCCGGCCATAGACAAGCCTGAAAAGGTACCCACATACAAAGAGGCAATATCTCATAAAGAAGAAGAAGAGAGAAGAAGAGGGAGATGAGAGGAATGCAGAAGATTCCATGGATGATTTTAACTTTGCAGCTCTAGGAGGTCTCCTAGAAGAATGTCGATGACGAGATCCTCTACCTCTAGACTAAAGAAGAGCCACCCACAACAAACTGTGTGCCTACCCTTAGGAAGGACATAAATGATGTGTTGGAAGTCCACCCACTCCACAAAGGAAACTAAAGGCAGCAACACGAAGAACTCTGAGTCTGGTGCATGGAAGTGTGACATAGGTCTAGCGAGTGAGTGCCAAGGAACTGAAGGTAATGCCATGTGCACAAAATTGTCGAGTAAAAAATAGAACACCCACGAGAAAGGATGTCCAAGTGATGTGAAGGGAACAAAACATCCTCCATAACAAAAAAGGGATCCACAGCTGAGGGTGGATCAATGAAGGTCTCTGGAAATGTGGAAGTGATATGATTCCCGGAAGGGGCACTCCCAACAACAAAGATGATGAACTCCTCGAAAAACATGTAGATGGATGAGGGACTTGTAGTGCATCATAAGTGTAATCTATGAAAAGATGAAAAGGTCGAGTGCAGATACTCATCCCAATAAGGGGGCTCAACAAACAAAAGAGTGATGTTAGACAGGTATAAGTCATGCAATGAAGGTAGAGGAGTGGAAGGGGCCTCACACACTAGAAGTGGAAAGGAGGTGGGTGTGATGACTGTATGAGATTGAGAAGGAGACTGCTCGATATCTAATGAGATGTGGGAAGTGTCGACACTCTCGGAATAGTGAGAGAAAGAGGAGAAGAGTCCTTTGTAGTACTCTCGACATTAGAATCAGGCGCAAAATCCTCGTCATTAAAAGTAGAACCAAGCGAGTCTATGTTAGTAGAACTGTCATCACATGAAGAACAAGAGGAGAAAATGGACCAACAATAACAAAAATGGTGGTAGTATGTGAAGGGTCTCCATAGAGGGACTGAATAATGTTCCGCATACTGGTGGGGTGGATCTGAGTCTGCCACGTGAAACCGAGAGAGAATGAGAGACATGCATCATCATGTGACCAAAGACATGGTCACAAGTGTCAAGGAATTCTCCTCCGGATGATGAGTGCAGGAACTAGCCCAAGTAAGAAGGGTAAAAGAACCTCATTGGCGAAGTAATGTTCCATAGAAGCACACCAAAAGAATAGTTCCCTCTCCCGTTGAGAAGTGGTGGAGGCTGTAAAGTGATCCTATGACACTCAAGTCTAGAAAGAGCACTCTCCATGATGTGGAATCAAAAGTGCAAGGTGCACAAAAGTAAGACGTCGGACTCGGCTGATAATGTGTCTACGTGTGAAAGCCCAAGAGTACTAGTCAACCCCCCAGAATGCGGCACTTTATAAAGTAGTGCATTTACAAAATTGATAATTTCATCACGTAATGTGTGAGAAATCATGCAACTTTGACTAAAGAAGTGCTAAAAATGAGTTATGAGTCAAAATTTATGGCATTAAGACGATTCTCAGAATCGATGGAAAATGCCACTAAACGCGCTGCAAACACATTATAAAAGTGCTCAAAATGAGTGCAAAGGGTATTGTGTGACTACTCACTGAAACGACATCAAATTTTGGCAAGGTTTTTTTGCTTGTGAGGGGGATTAGCCTCCTACCAACCCCAGACCTCGCCCTTCGTCTTCGATGCTCATAGGAAGGGCATAATACAAGCCAAAATACAACCTTAAAAATTAATTTACAATGTCGTGATAAATGTTTTTCCTCAAAACATTAAAAATGAGGAATTTTTTTGACCTACAAACAATTTTAAAAGGAAGAGAGGGCCCACGTTGAAATGATTTGTAGTCCAAGTGAGTTGTCCACGTGTAGAGCTAGTTGGAAGGTCTTGTTTAAGCCAATAGGCTAGCTATTATGACCGAGCCGGGAAGAATGGGCCACGTGGACTATCAAAGCAGAGATTTGTAGGGGGTAACCGACACTAAGATGAGCATGTAGGATACTAGGGAGGATGTGGTGCGAGAATTCAACACGGTGCACTCAAGAACCAAAAAAATTAGCAACCAAACTCAACAACCAAAAATGTTTTCAAATGACCAGTCAAAATGAGAATTCAAAAAAATTCAATGTAGAGACACAAGGAGTAGACCTCCACGTGGTAGGGAGAACGGCCAAGTAGAGGAGAAAATGCAAGTTGAAGGCATTGAAATGACCACGTAAGGAGCAAAAATGTAGAGGTAGAGAATAATCCTGCAACAAGACTAACATGCAAAAGCTCGAGCAAGAGATGCAAGGATTATAGGTCACCGATGTGGAACAAGGATTGAGCCAGAGACTTCAAGGAAAAGAAGCTTGAAGAGGAGTGCAAAGAGGTGAGTTTGAAGCAGGATGGGCCAAAGGCAAAAACAAATAACCACGAATAGAAAAAGACTAGAAAGCCAACACAAGCAATAAGCGGGAACCGAGGTAGTCGAATGGAGGTTGAAGCCAACAAAAACTCGTATGTCGAAGACCAATGCAAAGAAACCCGAAAAAAGGAAACTGAGCAGTCGAGCTAAAAACAAGGCACAACGAGCTGGTGGCTATCCAAGGCGGTGAGCAAGGGGGAGCTCGGTTCCTAGCTCGGTGAGCTGGGGTCAAGGTAGACCCAAAAAGCACTTCAATAACCTTTAGAAACACACAAACTAGCACGAACAAAAACCCACGAGCAGTAAAACTCGAAACTACAACAACCTGAAGATGCTCCAAAAAATTGCATGCAAACCTCGAAGAAGCCTAAAAATCCGTAAACACCAACACAACCAAACACCACAAACAAACCAAAAAAGAGGTATGAGGCCTGAAATCAGTGCAAGTAGAGCATGGTCGGAATATCCATTATGACACACGCAACAAGAACTGGATATCACGCATTTGGAAGCTAAAAACACGCACGTAAACGCATTGATGAGTGCATGGATCCACAAGATCCACTTTGATACCATGAAAGAGGGTTTAAAACCTGCAAGCGAGGATCACGAGGATGATGTGCATGTCAATGGATGTGTAAATGACGGTGTGAAGAGATCTCGGGAGGAGTGAGCATGAACCGAATGTGCATGAAAATATTTGAAACATGGGTAGAACCTGATTAAGCCATAAAAATCTCCTCTATCTCATAGATCAAATGGTTTGTACATATAGGAGGTGCTTGAGTAACCCCAAAGTGTTGCAATCATGACAAATCGAGTAGAGGGGAGTTACATTCCCGAGAATAGAAGTGTAACTCCCATAGCGCATATGGCCTTGACATGTAAGAGAATCTCATAATGATCCCTAAATGACACATGGACCTACGATCTCACCTAAGTGAGATGACTCACCTAATGATGTGGAAAATACACACACAACAATAGTTAGGAACATATTATCCTATATTATGTTCTCTTTTGTAAAATATGGATGGGGAAACGTGTATGCTGCTATGAAAGTGATTGGTGGTCCATTGAAAAACAAATTTGGGAGTTTGTGAATCTCTTCAAAAATCACATATCGAGTGCTTAATGGTTTCACTAGAAAACCTCTGTTGGAGTTGATGGTACTCTTTGAAAACCATCGGATTGTAGAACATGAGCAGGTACTAGATAGAACTCACCCATGTTCACACTAAGGGGGTGAATGTTAGGAAATTTATATGTTATTGTGAACATTATTTATGTGTGTATTTGTAATATATGAGTTGTCATATAAACAACTCATATAATTTTGTAATAGTTTAATTATATTGGTGAGTTGTGATAATAACACACGTAGATTATCTCTAGAGAGATATTAGGAGTTGAGTGAGAGATATGAGGGATTAGAGATAGGTGGAGATATTAGTGGATAAGACTTGACTCCTGGTTAATAGGATCAAGCATTTGTATAAAAACTCCATCTCTACATGAATAATATATCTCGAATGAATTAAATTGCAATATTTTTATATTCGGTGTTTTATTAGTGTGTTATATTTTATTGTTTCTACATTTGAATCTAAACCAAAAATAATAGACATGGATAATAAATAAACAAATAACTCACAACAACCATGTGAAGCTTCAAAATTCCTTCTTTGTATTGAATTCACTATGTCAAGATGTTATTGCAATAAAATATGAATGCATATATAAACATATGAGATGAAATCATGTCCTCTACATGCTTTAGAGATTCCAAGAACAACAATCTATTCTAGAACTAGATAAAGAAAAAAATAAAATTGAATAAAGATAAGACATATAGTATGGGAACATGCTCCCATAATTTATATTGATCATTCTAAAATAGGCCCATTAATTTTCATAACAAAATCCAACACACACTAATCAAGATTGGTGGTGCCCGTGTTGTATGAACAAAATATCTCAAAATACATGATAAAATGTTTATTTTATTCTACATGATTGAATGAAAATTATGGTACCATTATCTTTCCCTATTTTGTACTAGTTTACATTTATTTTCTCACTTATTTCACTCAACTCTTGGTTCGTGCGAATGCTTAGCTTAATTGGATATGAAAAAATACCATCATTTTAGTTTTTATGACTCATCTCAATGAAGCATTCCACATATTTATTTATCTATTTTTTTTAATTTTATGCTCGAAACATAAATTCCACCGATATTCAATATGGGGAAATCATTGGTGTTTCCATGTTTGGAAAATTATTGAACTTTGTCTATAATATCTCCTTATTATGTAAAATTCTGGTTTATAGACATATGGATCTAATCAATGTATCCTCACTCGAGAGAATATTTGAACTCAACCTATTTCCACCCTATGAAGATGGATCATCAAAAAGTGGTAGGTATCGTTGTTTGTAACATTTGGGGTCTATAAATCTACTCACAATGGATTTATTACATGCAACTTTAATCGAATCTCTAATCATTTAGAGGATTATGAACTTATTCATACTAGATCATCAACACATGGCCTCTATTGGTGATTTTACCATCCATAAACATAAGTCTTATTTTTCCTTTTATGCATAATGACAATCACAAACACATGGTGGGAATTGGTTCCTTGGAATCTCTTAAATATTTAACTTTTGAATCCCTATTTTCATACTAATCTCCGAAACACCGATGAGTGGCACACATAGCTAATAGTTGAATTTTAAAACTAAAAATGTTTCATCCTCAATTAATCTAACATGATTCAAGGTAATAAAACCCAGGATCATGAATATCAAAATGAATGAAATATAGAGAATTATTTACAAAAGAGTAATAGTCTACGCTTTTTTCCCAATTTAAATTGCATCCATGATCGAAACTAAAACACTTGTGAAATATTCTTTTACAAATGAAAATTAATAAAAATGAAGAAAAACAAATATTTAACTTGGAAAATATTTTTAAAATCATAAATAAGTACAACTCTAAGTTTACATTTAACAAATTTTTGTAACTCAAGGTTTATTTAGAAGAAAAGATCAAGAATTTTTCTTTTTATGTTAAAGTTTATTTTTAAGGAGAGAAAACATTAAAAAGCTATATATGACTCAAGTTTCAATTTGGAAGCTTCAATATCTCCTTTTAATAGACTTTCTACTAAAAATGGGGCTCCATTTTCTTTTCATAAAGATATTGGGGGAGTAATGGATACAATAATGACCTTAAGAAACACAAGAAGAAATGGGAGATACCCTCAAATAATTACTTGATGCATCCCTTACGAGATAAAGGGGGAGATGAGGGAAGATTTTTTATGTCCTCTCATGGGTTTTCCCTCTAAATGTCCCCACCTCCACAACTATACTCACATCAAGTAGAACTTTGGAGCCCTGCCAAGGTACAAGTAATTTTTTACATTCAATAGTTTGAAGAAAAATTGATATTGATGATTTGGATTTTCACATCCCTCATTTTCATTCTAGTTATTGCAAGGGTAAGTTGCAATATGAAAAGTGGTTTATGAAGGCAAGGGGGAAAGGTTTTGTTACTTAGCTAAGTTTGCAGCTATACGTACATATGTATATCCCGAAAAGGATATATATACTTACATGTAGTTGCAATCCCAACTGTGTAACAATGCTTGTTGCCAAGCATTTGTGGAGTACTTGACATTTATAACTTATTTTTTCTATGCTAGGTTGTATGAGTTTACTTTACATCACCGTGTGCGATGATTTCGTGACATGGTGTGTTATTTGGTTGTTGTGCTGTTAATGTGATTAAATTTTATCTTTCTTACTTTGTTTATTGGTTTGCTGAAGTTGGTAAATATGTACATGGTTACAATTGTATTATTTCGTCATTGAGAAATAATTATGATTGTTTTATGATACTAACCTTTCTTTTTTATTACGACGGTCATAGACCGTAAGGCATTAAGATGATCTTCACAAAGGAACATGTAAAGTTTGAGATTATCAAGGTAAATGTTTATGAGGTTGAATTAATGATATTTTTATTAGTAATGTAAATATATTTCTTATAAGACCTAGACTATGGTAAAGTATTGCAAGACAAAATTATATTGGTCTTTGATTATATACTTGGCATATTTTTAAACTGATCAAACAATTTTCAACCATAGCTCATATGATGTTTTATTTGATGGTCGATTGACCCCACCATGCATTGATCAAAACTTATTTTATCTTATTATTGTCTTTGATTGATCATTTGATCCATGCAAAGTGGTTATTATTTGTGTTGGGTGTATTGGTCTAAGACCACAAGGAAAAAAATTAAAATATTGTTAATTTGTTTTAAAAACCCTTGATCATGGCAAATGAAATAAGGGGATTAATTATTAAAATGGTCAAAGATTTAGTTGATTGGAATTTTATTGTTATGGTCTTTGACCATACTCGATAGCATTTTGATTGTTTAATAATTAAAATTTGGTCATTGATCGACCCATGTAAAAGGTTTAATTTGTTTTTTTAATTTTTTTTTGTCTTGAGCCACTCGTAAATGCCACTAAGCTATTTCTATAGGGAAGTTGGGGATGGTGGTGGTAAGTGATCCGACCACTACATTGCGCCTATAAAACATAAAGAGAATTTCATATTTCCTGAAACTTGTGAATCTTTTGGAACAAGCTACCTTACATGCATTGGGAAATTCCATTTTTATTTTTTTAGTTATCATTGAGCTCCTCCTTTTCCATTCAAGCTCCACTATGTTCAAAACTTTGCATGAAGGTTTGAACACTATTTTCACTTAGATTTTTTAGGAGTTATTAATGGGAAACCCAACCATATATATTGTTGTTTTGTTTGGGTTATTGGAGTTTTTATATTTCAAGTATGGGTCAAATTATTCAAGGGTTTGTTGGATAAATACGGGAAAATTATTTCTTGGTCTACATGACCTACTTAAAGTTTTCAAAGGAAATAATAAAGGAAACATTGATGAAGATTTGTAGGAATAATATCCATTACCGCATGGATTTCCTTAACTCTCTCTCTCTATTTTGTTTGAATGATTGAATATTTGTTGGGTTAGATTATTTAACGATTTTTGGTTTTTCATCATTGTTTGGGTTGCAAATATATAGGTAAATAAACTAGGTTTATCTCATTATTTAGGTGCTTGAATAAAGTTACTATTGAGGTTATTTTGGGTTTATTAGATTTAGAGCTCAAATAGTTTCGTGTTTTATTCAATTTTAAAACCCATACTTCCAAGACATGATATGGGTATAGGCTGTTTTTTAAAACTTGCACAGGTTGGTTAAAACCATTTATTTGATTAATACATGTATAGGTGAAAATTACGCACGGGTATGTATTATTTTGTTTGTCTCATTTGGATTTGTTGATGAGAACATTATTAGGTCTACATGTTTAAGATCTTGTAATTTCTTATTAACTAATGTCATCGTGAATGATATTAGATGCGGGTGTGACTTGATATCTTTTGATTTCAAGGTTTTTATCTGCAATGTCATACTTAAGTAGTTGAATCTTGTCTTGTTCACTATAAACTCATTTTTTTGTGATTTTGGCTTACCAAATTGCAAGTTTTGCATACGAGTATTCATTGTGAATAATTCATTTTCTCCATTTTATTTGTGTTATTACAAGTTCAATGCTTTTTATGGTCTTTGTTAAGACTACAAGATCTAGGGACCATTTATATTCTTGTTGTAGGAATAGTACTTCTTCTTAGTTGTTTTACCAAGGACTCAAAAACATGTGCTCTTAATAGAAACTTTTCCCAAATTTGTAAACTTATGAATGCTTACTCATGGAGTAGGAGGCCTTGTTTATCTTTCTAAAAGATTGATGGTTAATTTTCATGATTAAAATACTTTTGGAATACGTTAGTTTCAGTAAATCATGCGTGTGGATACAAAAGAAGGTATAGATAAAAATATGTTATATAATCATTTGATTGAATTGTCAAATGCATTATTATTATTATATTGTTGATGTTAAACCCGATAGTAGTGTGAGGTTTAAGAATTTCACCCTTTTGTTATAGATGTGCATGGGAAAAGTGAACTAATCTACTTTGTGAATAGAAATAATGTAAAAACACAACAATCTTTGCTCCAAACATTAATCTTTATTCATGTCTCAAAATAGATTTACATCAGTCTCATACACAAATACAAATCTCTCTATACTTCATATATCTCTTGCTCATTAATGGCACACATATCTTATCTCTCAAAGACTCACATACATATTGTTCTCATATGACATAATTACCTTGATTCATGTGGCACACACTATGCATTAGGTTAATTACAATATTTTTCATAAAAATGACCCAAAAGTCACTACTTTTGGTCATGCCTCTATCGGCTTCTATCTTTCTTCCTTTTTATCCGTGGCTATGTATCATCTTTGATGGATTTCTCCAATGTATCACGACTTTATCAAGTGTACCTTAACTTTATCTAGTCTTCATCGGTTTCATTCTTCTAACCGCGGCTTTCTCAAATCCTTTGTGGCTTCCTCTAGACTTTGTGATTTCTTCCTTTATCCCTAGATTTCCCAAAAATTGATGAAGAACCCTTTCAAAATCATCCCCGAATTCAAACATTGTCTCATCCTCGAGACAACCAATTGATGAAGAATACTACCTTCTTCTTCAAATTTACTTACCAAAATTTTTGGACTTAACTTTAATGCTATATAGGCATAAACCCCGAAACTTAGACGTTTAGTGTAAGGAAAGATTCCCTTTCTTGACTTTCTCAACCGGAACTATACGATTCCATTTTGAAAGGTCATAGGCATCAACGGCCTAAAACATAGACATCTAGTGTAAGGAATAGGTCCTTTTCTCGACTCATCTAACTAGAATTATGGGACACCATGCCTCTTATTCTTCTTTATGGTGGAGCTTGGGGGATGTACTTGGTAATTTGTGGAGTAATTTTCTTCTCAAAAGTGTACCATAACTCTAAATGGATGTCAATTTGTTTTACCCATTCTTGAAGCTATGAATTTTCTTGGATCAAAGGAAGAATCTCAGAGGGTGGTTGTTTTGCTTGAATTTGACCCAATATTTGTTGAGAAATTATGAACTATTGTTGCATTATGATTAGTGCTTTGTCCATGGTGGCACTACATTCTTGCATATCAATGGTTTTATATGTCCATATCCATTTCTTGGTTTGATATTTTCCGCGAGTTCAACAAGTTTTCTTCTCTGATTTCCATCTTTGTCCTTGCTAATATCATACTGTGGACTCTAAATGTATTTTTTGTTCTAATTTATCAAGTTCTTCTTTTTCTTATTGGGTCTCACTGGGCCACCCTATATATATATATATATATATATATATATATATATATATATATATAGTATTTTGTAGTGTTATATAGTTATGTTTCCAGTTTATTAATAATGGATTGCATCTCTTTCCTTTGTTTTTGATTCTCCAATACATGAATTTTTATGATATCTTATTTATGTTCTTTAACAACTTCCTCGTGGATCTTCTTCTTCTCCAAAACCTAGATGATTTTTTTGTCCTTTAGTATCTTGTTAACAACCTATTCTACTACCACCTTTATCTATAGAATATGATCCGTATCGACCCGTGGCCTTACTATATGAATAGATGATAGTATTATCTTCATTGTTTCCTCCATGTCAATGCACATTGCATCCAATATTTTTTGCACTCTAATCCAACACTTGGCTACAAGAACTTTTTTTTTGAAGGGAGGAAAGTTTGTTCAAGTGTACCATGAATCCTTTTGTTGTTTGTTCTACCTCCCTTGTTGTAGCTAGATAGATTGATCCTTCTTTCTTTGTTAGAGTGTCTGTTTGATCTTTTCTAATGAATCTTGAGGGGCTTGTATAGGTACCATACTAGTAGAAGTTTCCATTGATGATGTTTATGGTAACATCTCGTATGGGATTTTTCCGTTTTTCCCTTATTTATGTTCCTTCTCCTATTTTTCCTTCTTTTTTCTTCTTCTTGTTTCTTTATTTCTTCAACTTTATTTTTTTCTTGTTCCTATATTTATTTCTCCTTCTTTTCATCCTCTTCTTTTTCCTTTTGTATTATTTCTTCTTCTTACTATTCCTTCTCCTTTATTTTCTTTTCGTTTTCTTCTTCCTTCTCTTTCTTTTCTTATAGGAATTGTGCATCCATATACAAACAGATAAATGGGTCATGATTAAAAATGAGAATCAAATACACACAATAATATTGTTAAAAAAATATAACAACTCCCATAGTGTTTTGAATAAAGACAATTAGATGGTTATGATGAAATATAACCATATAACATTAAATAAATAAACTAATTAATATGCAATGCATAATTAATAAAGGTAATAATATTTTACCCTAACATTCCCCCTTAATTTTGCATTTCCTCAAGGGATGAGGAGAGGAACTCTCTGAACATCTCAAATTTGTCACATGCAAGTGACTTTGTGAAGATATCTTCTCGTTGTTCAGCTGTTGGACAAAACTGAAGCTATATATTGTGCTTCAAGACATGCTCACATATGAAATGTACTGTACCTCAATGTGTTTTGTTCTTTCATGAAAAACTAGATTGCAAAAAATTTTGAGAACACCTTCATTTTCAACATACATGGTGGTCAATTTTTCCTATGGTATTCCAAGTCCTTTGAGTATGTGATGTAGCCAAATTGCTTCACAGACAACTTCTCCTACAGAATGATACTTGGCTTCTGTGGAAGAATGAGAAACAAAGTGTTGTTTCTTGCTTCCCCATGATATTGGTCCAGATCCCATAAAGAATACAAATCTTGAAGTGGATTTTCTATCATTAATATTGTCTACATTATCTGAATCCAAATATCCTAATAAGAAGAAGTTGTCATTCTCATTATATTCTAGAACAAGATCCACTGATCCTTTGAGATATCTCAAGATGTGTCTTGTTGATTTGTAATGAAAACTTTGGGTTCCTACATGAACTTTGGTAGATAGCTCACTGTAAATTTGATATTTGGTCTAGTGTAGGTCAAGTAAATGAGAATCCCAATCAATTTCGATAGAGATTAGAATTCACCTCAGAGATGGATCTAAACAAGATAACTACAATCTGTTCTCCATAGGTGTAGCAATTGGTGTGCAATCCATCATCCTAAATTTCTTGAGCATTGTCTTGGTATATTTCATTTGAGAAAAAAATGTGATTCTATTTCTATCATACTTCCAATCTAAGACAATAGTGCATTAGCTCGAGATCTGTCATGTTGAATGATTGATTAAGATCTTTCTTCGTTGCATCAATCATCCTCACTGAAATGATAGTGATGACTAGATCATCGATATAGACAACAAAAATCACAATCTCCCCCTTTCTTTTGAGGTAAATATTGGGATCTTATGGATTTCTAACAAATCCATGTTGTCACAGATGCTCATCAATTTTTTATGTACCATGCACAGGTGCCTATTTGAGGCCATACAGAGATTTCTTGAGTCTACATACCTTTTCTTCTTAACTAGGTACAATATATCCCCGAGGTTGAGTCATATAGAATTTTTCTTGTGAATATCCATTCGTGAAGGAACCTTTAACATCCATATGATGGACTTTCCAACCAAAATGTGTAGCTAGAGAAAATATCATCTTGATCATTTTGATCTTAGTTGTGGGAGAAAATGTCTCCTCATAGTCAATGCATTCGTTTTTTGCATACCCCTTTGCTACTAGTATAACTTTATACTTTTCCACTTTGTATCATCTAATTTTTATTTTGTTTTAAATATTCATCTCGCATCTAATGGGTTTCTTCCTCGGTGGAAGATTAACAAGCTACCAAGTGTTGTTTCTATATATTGGTCGATATTCGTAACCATGGCATCTTTCAAAGCTTTTGATTTTAGGGCTTCCTGGACTATAGAGGGCTCATCATATTCAATAACTCTACTCATCAAAAAAAAGTTAACTTCTCTTTATTTACTCATGAGTTCGTGGTCTAGGGGTAGATGTATCCGATAAAGCATCCATTCTTTCTTCACATAATGTGCTAGTAAACAACTTGGGAATATGTTGAACTATTCCCGTGGGTCGTGGTTCTATCAGATCAACACCATCATCCCCATCATCACTTTCATCATCTGTGGGAACATCAGCTTCAGTTTTTACAACTGGTGAAGAATCTACATCAGGTGAGTCTGGAGGAGGAGACTCTACTTCCTTCTTCTAAAAAAACTCAACATCTTTGCCAGTGTATACTTTTTTTGGTCTTTGGATCCATTAATATGTACCCAAGATTTTCTTCACTGTAGCCAATGAAAATGAGTTTATGTGACTTCATGTTCAATTTATTTTTGTTATTCTTGGTTATATGCATACTTTATTTACACCCTAATAATCTAATGTGTGTAACAGATGGTTTCCTCTTTGACCATGATTCATGTGGTGTTACTCCTTCAAGAGCAAGTGTGGCAACTCTATTAAAAAAATACACGATTGTATTTGTTGCTTCTACCTAGAATGTCTTTACAAGTCCGAGTCATTAATCATGCATCACACCATTTCCATGATAGTACAATTTCTTCTCTCAATAACACCATTCTCGTGTGGTGTTTGTGGAGGAGGCATTTTTCATAAAATCCGTGAGCTTGTAGGTAGTCTTTTAACTCATCACTGGTGAATTCCCCCCTTGATCTAAGTGGAGATTTATGATGTGATGACCAGTTTCATTCTCAACAACTACTTTGAAATTATTTAAGGTTTCAAAATCTTCACTTTTCTTGTGAAGACAATATATCCACATTTTCTATGAGTAGTCATCAACACAAAGCATGAATTATTGGAATCTAGAATGACTTGGTTTGCGTCGGACTACAAAAATTGGTATGAACCATATCAATCTTACCATGAGCTTGATGTGCACTCTTTTGGAACGAAGCTCTATGTTGTTTTCCTGCTAGGTAGTGAGGAAACTTGTTTGTATCCTTCTGAAGAGATGGTACCCCATGTAACATATTACGTCGGTGAAGTGTCTCGAGATACTTGAAACTAACATGACCAAGTCTTTGATGCCACAACTATACTAAGGTAGAGTTCTTAGCCACAAGTACCTAATCATCTCTGTGGAAAAATCAAGATGGAACATGCATCTAACATTGGAGGCTTTTGTAACTATTTTTGATCCTCGTGATTTGTCTCGAATTAAACATGTTTACTTTCCGAATGACTATCAAAGTGTATTTTTAAGTTGTGATCTAGGAGTTGATGACTGAAAGAAAAAAATTTAGTCAACCAGGAACATATAAGACATCTCGATAGTCTACAAGCTTGCATGAACCAAGGGGTAGAGAAATGTTCACAATCCCCTGAACTATATATGAAGAATCATCACCCAACGAAACATGGTTTTTCTAAGGCGTGTCCTCATTAAAGTAAAATAGTATCTATGGATGGTAATGTGTCAAGTGGATGCCAAATCAACATACCGACATTAATAGATAATGTGGAGGGTTCACTTGATCGATCAAAGTGTATAAGAAGTCTTCATTATCTGAATGTTCTTCTTGCTCAACAATATTTCCTTATTGATGGGGTTTTCTTTTCCAGTTCCCCTTTTTCTACCCTTGATTGTAGTTTGTATGTCCCTTGTGATATTGTTGGTGTTGAGGTCCATAATTACTTGATGAACCTTTCTTGTATGTATTATACCAACAATATTTCAACTCATGTCCTCTTTTACAGATTGGACATTACTTCTTCTGTTGTTTTTCCCTTGATGTTGATATTGATTCTGATGTTGGGAATTTTGATAGGAATTAGGTTTTCCTTTTCCTTTTCCTTTCCATTTTTTATGTGAAGAAAGTGCCTACTCCTCTTCATCATCCTTATTATGCATAGATTCCTCTTCATCAAGTAGGTCTATTAGTTTTTCAAAACTAACTCTGTCGTATTCGACAAGTTTAGTGTTGTTACAAAAATCCAAGAAGAAGAAGGGAGAAATCTCATAACAATAGGAACGAGAGCTTCATCTATGAAATCTTCTCTCGTGGATAGAAGTGAAGCCCTAGAATCTACAACTCTTCTCAAGAAAGATTCAATTTTCTCATTTTGCTTGAAATTCAGGTGTATGCTGACTCTGCAAATTCAATATGACATTCTTTTGTTTGGCCTTGTGTACCGTTCTTAACTTATCCCACTCTTCTTTGGTTGTTTTTACATCTTGAATGTGGGGTTGCACATCGTCGAACACTCCAAACAAGATGATGAGTTTGGTCTTCTGATCTGCTTTATCAAATTTTCATTGTCATGTTGTATCGTAGTTGATGTGGTCGAGTACCATTCACAACAAACTAGATCTCTTCAAACTCAAGTTGTGTATTTTTTTCTTCCATGCAGAATAGTTTGTTACTTTAAGTAATTGTGAATCTAGAAGAAAAAATTAGGGGCATTGAGTGCCCATATTATAGAAATCATTGACGTGGTTAGGCTCTTATCACTCCAGTTGTAGTGCCCACTTCCCTTTGGCACCTTTTATTACTGATCATGATACTATGGACTATGTGATGGACATTTTTATAGTTTTGATTTAGTATGATGTTAGATGTCAGATCCTAGATTACTGTTGAATCTGATTCATATATGATGCATGATGATTGTTGGAGACATTTTATATAGATGATTGACATGTTGTTGGACATGTTTATATATATATATATGGGTGTTGTTAGGACATGTGATATTTGGATATATTGAGTAGACCAAGAAAATTGAATTTAAAATTGATGATTATATAGTTGTTGATGAAATTGTAAGTGATATTGTTGATTGTCTAGATGTTGTTGTGAATCATATATATATATATATATATATATATATATATGTATGTATATATATATATATATATTGATGATTTTGAAATTATATTATATTCATTTTGGATGTTCTGATATGGCCATGAGGCTGAAGGAGGTATTTGTGTTTTGCAGGTTAAAAATCACAACAAACATCGGAGGATTGGAGACCAACCACAATGGAATTCTAGGTGAATTCGACAAGGTCACCATGGAAACTTGTTTTATTGTGTTGTGTTTGTTTGTTGTTAGGGATTCCCATGGGGGGATCACCTTTATATGTGACCATGGGTTTTGTGTATTTTATTAATGTGGTTACTTTTTATTATTGTTGTATGTATTTTATTAGTGATGTGTCCCTTTCTTTTATTTAATTAAATTGTGGTAGATTAATGAGAAAAATATGGTTAAAAGATAAATAAATCAAATTGGGATATGGGAAAGTAATTGTATAAGTTGTTGGCTTTTGTATTAAATATGTAAGAGATGTGTAAGTATGTGTAAGAGTTGTGTAATTCATATTTTGGAGTATGAAACACTCCACCTCCTTGGAAATTCGAATTTGTCCTTGGGGGCTATTTTTGGAGGCTTGTGGGACAAGTAAAACTTGTCCCATACCTCTTAAAGTTTAATTACCAACCATACCTATGGTTGGAGGGTTGATTTTAGACCCTTTTAATGCATTTTTATAAATCAAGTTACATGTTTTAATTGCACTTTCTTCATGTTTTAAATTTTGCAGTCCTTTGGGGTGTGGGATTTTTGGAGTGTGTAAGTATATTGTCATATTATTCACCCACCTCTTTATTGTGCATTGGAGAATGAATTTGACTTTTGTGTTGGAGTTGAGGATGTGTGATGTGGTATCCTACATGGATCCACCTCATCCTCTCCTCTTCCCTCTTCTATAAAATTCAAACTCTTTGCTTGTTTTGGGTTGTTGAATCTTTTGCATACTTCTTTGGGGCACATTTTTGTTGTTTGGAGCTCTTGTGGATTTTGGAGGATATTGGAGATAATTTCATACTTGGAATTGTTGTTTTGGGACTGTGTTCTTGGCATTGAGAGCTTTCTGTTTGGAAACAAAAGCTACCATGGAGAGGTAGGAGCTTAGCTCTTCTCTTATGTTGTTAATTCTTGTTGTGTTTGTGTGAATGGTGTATGTTTTGTTTATTTGTTGGCTATTTGGGTAGACTGCCATAGGGATGGTGTAGGAGAAGGCTATGGGGAATCCATGTGGGGGCATAAGGGAATGCCAGTGGCATCATATTTTGTGGAGGGATTTTGGGTTTGGGATCCACCATGGAAAATAAATAGCTTGCATTTCTTACTTTGTGGGGGGCATAAGGAAATATGTGGGGGCATAAGGAGGGATTGTGGGGGGCATAAGGATATGTGTGATGATGTATATTAGAAGTTTATTACCTGGTGGTACCTAATTCCCATTGGGAGGAATAAGTAGCTTCCCCCATAGTCCTTGATCCTTTGGCTTGCATGATAAATCCTGAGTTCTATTTGAATGTTTTCAAATGCAGTTGTAAACTATTGTCTTGTGTTGAACTATGTTTTAATTTGATTATGCATGTTGAAAGAATGTTGTGTGTTGTGGAAGCCTATTGTTTCCATGGGTTGCTATCCATTTCTTATTGCATTGTGGTTGGGGCTCGGGGGCCAATGATGAAGGATGGATTCTCCTTTCATTGGATGTCTTGGTTGGGTGGAGAGCATTGCCTTTCCCCCACTTTTTTTGTGATCAAATTGAAAGAAAAAGGAAACTTGGCATGTTGTTGTTCTGGAGCAGAAGAGAAAGATATTTGACTGTCCCTTGTGAAAAATATTATATTGTAACCTTTCCCACTTTGATGTGGATGAAATTGTAATGTATTTTGTGAAGTAAATATGTATGTAATTGGTTGTGAAAATGTATATTCGAAATGTGAAAGATATTTATATTTTGTTCTGTACATTTGAAGAAAGAAGGTGAAATATGCTAATTGCATTCAAGGAATGGAGAATGTGAAGATGTATTTATTTTTGAATTAATAAATAATTGCAAGACTTTCCCTCATATGCATTGTTGTGTTGAACTGGAATATCAAATTGTGATTGGAATCCCTATTTTGGAAAGTGGAAAAAAATGGAAGAAACACGTGGGATGTAATTGTATTATTCTGCCTTGTTTCAAATGTATGATTTTGGGAAGAGACAGAAACTGGATTCTTGTTTTAATGATTGATTGAAGAAGGAAAAACACTCAAGTATAGCATGGAATGAAGTCAATATTTCATTGTATGGAAAAAGAGAAAATTAAATCTCTATTTGAAAGGAAGAAATGTATGTGGGAATAATACAGTATTTTGTATCTTTTTGGAAATGTATAAAATTGAATTTCAGCATTGCATTTTGATTTAGAATGGTTTGTATAAATCACTTAAATGTAGTAGATTGGAAAGGAAAGGAACTTTCATACTTGGAAGTAGAAATGGCAATAAAATCCCTCAAGAAATTGATCTCTGTTGTAAATTTACAACTGGAAAATAATTTAATTAAAATGCACAGTTTGAACCTGCACTAAATAACCAACATTGAAACATTGAAATCTAGCATGTTATGATATCATGCTTTCATTTTGACAAAGAACACTTAAGAAATAATTTAAAACATTGAAAAATTAAGCCCAAACCTTTTCACAGTCATTTTCTGTCAATTGTTGGAAAAATGTAAATTGGAAATCAAGCAAGTAAAATTCACCTTCCTAAAACATCTTAAATCCTTCCTAGAACAATCCTCCATGTCTGTTTGGCATGTTGAGTGAAGGAGAAGATCAAATTGAACAAAATTTATAAGTTAGATTTTACCAGTTGGCTTTTTAAAATCCCTAGAACTTTTCTTAAAAATGACCTTCAAACTTTATCAAAATGTAAAATTGATGATTTCTATGCAAAGAGGGCATCGAGAGCTTTCCAGAAAGTCCTTCGTTTTCCCAAAACTGAGCTTCCTAGCAAAAGTATGGCCCTTTGAAGTTTTCCTTCCTTGGCAGGAAAATTTGGGAAAATTTTCCCTAAGCAGGCCCGCGGCCCAAAAATTTCCCTTTAAAAAAAAATCCTTAGAAAAATAAAATTTGAAAAATTCTTGGGGAAAATTTTTAAAAATTTCCTCCATCAACCTACAACCAATCGATCGCCACGTGTCCTCACAGGGAAACGGAGGAGGCGCGGCATCATTTTCTCCCTTGGGCCTTTTAAAATTTTGAAAATTTTACCTCTTTCCCCACCGGCCCACAATCCCACATCCATCGGGTACTACCACGTGGCAAGCATAGGAGATAGGAGAGTACTTGACATTTTTTTGTTTTTGAAATCTTGTTTTTGGAAAAATTTGGAGTTGACCTCCATGGCCTTGCACTCCCACCCTCACCTTGGTGTAATCCCCTCCGCAGATGCGTGGACCCACGCATGCCTCTTACCCCTTATCTCCCCCTTGGTGAAATCTCCCAAACTCTTCCACCACCCCACCCTTCCCTCACTTTCTCCCCCACTTGGCTAGTTGAGCACCATGTGTCCCTGATGGACCCATGGGCGTGCGGGCGCAATTTGGATTTTTCCTCCCATGCAAGAATAAAATATCAACACCACCGCGACCCACCAACCCAACAAAGGGCCTTCTTCCCCACTTGACACGTGTCCCCTTGGGGAAAATTTGACTCCCAAGGCCCACCGACCCATAACGAGAGTTTTACAAGGAGTTAGGAGGACTTCTTTACATCATCGGAAAGGTGAGAAAATTTCCTATCCAATGGGAATGATTTAGGGAAATTTTTAATGTGTTAAGTGTGAGAAAAATCAAGTTGAAACCCTGAGCCTGTTAGAGAGTGGGTATGGTGATAATTAACCCCTGAACCTTATTGAACCTTCTAACCCTAAATTTTGGACCTTGTGACCTCTGAGAATTGTTAGTAAAAGAAAAGTATGTTCTAGTAGATCGAATTGTCCTAGAACTTGTTAGTGACAATTGTGGTCTCGTAACCTGGTTGTAGACACTCTTAACCGAGTCCTGGGAGTGGGTAAGTAAGACTTTACTCTGATGATTTTAAATATGTATTCCTTTCCCCACTGTAATTTAACCCTACTCTTGTCTTAGATCTTGTGGAATTAAATACCTTGGGTATTTAATTGTTTTGGGTCCCTTAACCCTAAAATTTTATTCAAGGAATATTTAGCTAAAATGTCAATGTAATCAGTGATTAATTTAATCCCTAAGGAGATTTGAGCTAGGTGTGGACTTATTACACTTGTTTCTTTATAATGTGGTATTAGTAATTATTATAATGGGAAAAGTTATTAGTTGAATTTAATTGTCCTTGAGACTTTGGTTGTTAACTCCTAACACCTTTTAAAAAATAAAAAATTACTCCATAATTTTGTAACTAAACCTAGGTTGTTCATGGTTCTCAAGTGGGTTGTTTTAGTGGGCATTACACCAGGTATAAGGTCTCTCAATCTATATACCATCAATTTGATATACCAAACCTTTTTATATACATGCCCTTCTTATATATATACCACAGTACGCGGAAGAAGCTTGACCTTTCTATATACCCGATGGTATGTGAAAGAGGAGTTAATGTACGTGAAAGAATTCAACATGTGGTACAAGGAGAATAATTTGACAAGGGTTTATGTGATTATTTACATTGGCTCAAAGAAATATCCTCATACGCGTGCGTAAACTTGCTATATATACTTGGATAATTTCTCATTCTGGATTAATGTCTTGCAATCGTTCACGAGACGGATGGGATGGCTCATTGTGTGTGCACTATGACCTTATTACTCCCGTCGATTTAAAGGGTCGATGCCCAAACAATGTTGTTGTAGCCATATTAAGTGTTAAGTGCAGAGTAGTTTGACGGCTTTACCCATAAGCTCTTCCAAGAGGCACTGTATATACCGAATGTTGCGAATGAGATCTAGGATCTTGTGAGTGTTTTTGAACCAAATTTTATTGTTTTTGAGTACAATATTTTTCTAGTTTCTGAGCAATTACAAAGTTTTCGGTTGACTATGGCAACTGTAAATTTATAAAATACATCAAGTATACAATTACATTCAAAAATTTGGAAAAATTGAATGACAGGAATTTTTTTTGTTTTTTGGGGCCCTAATGGGCCACTGAGCCCAATCACGGCTTCTTTGAGCAAAAAGCGTTAAAAATAGGTCACAATGAAGTATTTAGGTAGCCCTCCGGCAAAAAGTGCTCAATGCAAAAATATGCAGAGTGGAGGAATTTTTTCCCCTAAAATAGGGTTTATCTTGCTAAATTTAGTTAGTTATAACTAAATTTGAATTCATCTTGAAGATAGCGGTTCCACTAAATTTTCTACCAAATTTGGTATAGGGTGAGGGAGGGGATTTGAACCCTCGACCTCTCTTGATGGGAAGTGTCTTAAAAATTTATGCCTCGCCACTTGGGCAGCTAAGCTAAACAAATATATGTAAAGAGAAAATTGTAATTAAAAACTTCCAAATCTGTGAAACCATACCTCTTTAAAAACCACGATTTGGGAAAGGTAGTTTTGAACATAAATTCCAGCAAAGAGAAAAAATGAAGTGTGGTTTTGACAAGAATGAAGGTGGTTTTGAGTGTGTATGGTGCCTTAGATCAATTTTCTTCCTTCCTTCAAGCTTGTAATCTCTTCCTTGGTGTATTAAATCCTCCTTAACCTTAGTTGCAATGAATAAATACGTTTTGATAAATTTGATGGTGGTTTTGAGAAATTTGATGATGGTATTGCATGGGATGGGGATGGGAAGTTACAGAGGAAACTTTGACTCTCCTTTTCTTAGACAAGCTTCTCCAATGCTCCTCAAACTCTGCTGCAATCCTCCAATATCCTTCAACCTACTATGAAACCAAATGTAATTTCACAAACAAGGACGTAAGCCTGTATAATTGTATTAATGTGAAATTATTCTAAATACATAGGTGCAGACTAAAATATATATATATATGTATTGACAAATCGAATTAAAAATAAATATGTTTCACATGTTCAACAATATTCCTTAATACACAAGCTTCCAAAATACCATCCGGGAAGCATAACAAAACTAAATACAACAGGCATATAGTTACACCAAATAAATAAATAATATGGTTAAGGAATATAACCATATAACAATGTAACTAATTAACCTATTTACCATAGTTACCTATAGTAACAATAAATACTAGGCAAAATTACTATTTACCCTAATAGTTCCTTCTTCTCTTTATCTTTTCCGTTGTCTTCTACCTTCTTCTATTTATCTTGTTCTTCTTGTTTTTTTCTTTTCTTCTTTTTCTACCCCTCTCTCTCTTTGTTCCTTTTTCTTCTTTTCTACTTCTTGTTTATTTTTCTCTTCTTCCTTCTCGTTTATTTTTATATCTTCCATCTCCTTTTTATTCTCTTCTTCTTAAGATATTATTTTTCTTCCTCGACCTCCTTCTTCTTTTTTATTATTTTTTTTTTCTTCTTTCATTTCTAAAAGTATTCTTCTTTTGTTTAGTTGCTTCCATGGATTTTTTGTTCTTCTTTGTTCTTTTTATTTTCTTTTCTTTTCTTCCAAGTCCTCCTTTATGTAAATCTGGTTTTTGAATTATAGATTCTACCCATCTCATTAAGTACTTTTTCCTTGTGATGATGAATCTTTCCTAATAATTTCGTGTGGTGGTTTTAATAGGTCCAATCAAATCTACGGCCCACTTCTCAAATGGGGATAGTACCAAGATTGGTTTTAAGGGAATCTCATCTCAAGAATTTGGTTTTCCCACCCGCTGAAAAATGTCACAATACCTTGCATGTTTATGTGCATCTTTAAATAATATACGCCACCATAGTCCTTCCTACATGAATTTTCTTGTTGTTTTTTCTTCTCCATCATTTCCTCCAACTATACCTTCATGGGACTCTGCTAATATATTCTTTTTCATGTTCTAGGGCCACCCTTCTAAGGACATCATCTTTTCCTTTCTTATATAACTGTCCTTGGATCAAATTAAAGGGGAAAGCTCAACTTACATCGAGTTCTTCTTCTATTGTTTTGTACACTTTGTGGAATTATTTTGTAGCCGAGAACTATGTAATGTCATCAAATTATTTTGGAATAGCCTCAACTCTAAATATATGTGCACCGGGAAGTCATCATCTATAGGTCCCTCATCTTCCCATGTTTCTATTCTTGATAGATAATTTGACCCATTATTCAATTCACTTGGTTTGACTAAAATAGTAAAGAAAAAATCTTGAAACAACATTAACATGCAACATATCCTCCCTTGTAGTACTCATCTCGTTGAGTAAGTATTTTAGTGGCTCATGGTCCGTGTAGAAAAATGATGTAGCCAATAGATATTGTCTATACTTTTGTAGGGAATAGACCATGCTTAGCACCTCTCTTTCTATAGTTGAGTAATTCCTCTCACCCTTGGATAAATTTTGGCTTGCAAAGGATATTGGATGATCCATTTTTTCTCTTGGTTGTGTAATTATTACTCCAATGGAAATGTCGATGCGTCGACATAGACATTGTGCACTACCAAAAATCTTGCAGAGCTAAATAACTAGACTAAGACCACAAAGTATATTAACAAAGATAGTAATTAACAATAGTAACATCAAGATCTTAGATTATAATGCTTAAGAAAACTAACATAATATCAATCAATCTAAGTTAAAGCATGCCTACTTAGTGTGAATTGCTAATTAAAATGGACCTATGAAGACCACTATCAAATCAAATTGGGTTGTTGCTTCTTCACAATGGTGAAAGGATATCTCTAAAAATGGCTACAAATCCATATTAGATATTCCTTTAATAACAAAGCATGAAGATTGGATGTAAATATTAAGCAAGCTAATCCATTAGTGGAAGTAAGGATATTTTATCATTTGTATTATATGATTAATACTATTCAAAGTATGGTGTAAAGTGTAAACATGTATATGAGTTCCTTTAAATAGCTTTGTATTTGGGGAAAATTGCATCTTGGTACATGTGGGACTAAAGGATAAAGTAGATTAAGGATTTTTAATCTTTATTAGTGAAATTAACAAGTGACTAGCATGTGAGGTTCCTTAATTGACCAATTAGGATCAATTAAGGGGCTAGGATAAGATTTTGAATTCTTTTGAGATGTCTTAGAGAAAAATGGGGTGGTTTTTAATGGTTATAAGAAGGGTGTTCAACCAATAATAGGGTTTATTGATCAAATACAAGTGTAAATCAGCTTAACTAGCTAATAAGCACGAATTGCTTGTCCAGGAAGAGAATAATAACTAACGATGTGTAGTCAATTGGAATTCAAAATGTGATAGAGGTTAGTTCATCAACAAAGAGTCGTTAACTAAATAGAATAGAGTAAAACATTAGTTAATTAATGGAAAACACTAATTATAATGGAAATAGTATGAATGAGACTAATTAGTGCACTTTTATCAATAAAACTACGTAAATGGATTTTAGGTGTCTATATTTGCCCCTGTTTAAAGTGAAGTAAGTGACATCATTTCAAACATATTAAAAAACATTAAAAAGTAAAATTTTGAAGAAAAATTAGTAGAATGAAAGATGCCCCCTCATGTGTCAATGGGGTGATATAAGAATTCAATCAACGATTAACAATTTTATGGAAATGGATAGAAGAAATAGGGTAGGGATAAAAATGATTTTTACCACCCCAATTGTTTTGGAAGAAAAATGAATAGTAATAAGACATGACAGTGAAGAATATAGGAATAGATTTTGCATTCAATCATTCAATAAAAACTCCATTTCATCATGTTTCTCATGATCTACATCATCAACCCTTATTAAAATAAAAGCATACAACAAAACGCAAGATAACATGAAAAGCTATATTACTAAGATTTGTTCATTCTAAAAAAGTGTAACTTCATGCAACATACATAATGCAATGCAATACGAGAAAATAAACTAACTAAATTAAAATAGAAACAAGTACAATCACATATACTCAAACAAACAACATTCAAGATAGTTTTACCAATGTCTTTGTTATCAAGCTTCAGTTCTTGAATGTTCATGTTTTAATGAAAAGGGTTAAAAATGGTGCCCTAAGAAAGGATACATGTGAGGGGAATAATGGAGGACACAAGTAGTCCCATGAAAAGAATTCTTGCACTATGACATAGTATATGGCAACTCATTGTTACACAGAGTACCAATATAGTAAGCAAGCCAAGCGTGTTAATGGAGGTAGATAAAAATGATCTGCGAGTTATTATGATAAAAATAAAAATAAACAAATGAAATATTCTTTGTAGGAAAAATTTTATGTTCGAGGAAAATGCATTTGATATAGGCTTCAATTACATGCATGATGTTTTCCAATTTTTGAGTTTTTTTGAATTTTTACATTTTTTTGGATTTTTAATGATTTTTATCAATTTTTAAAAAAATGTTTTGTATTTTACAATTTTTATTTTGGATTTTGAATTTTTAGGAAGAAAATTATCTAGAAGAATGACCATGTATGTGGACATCACCAAAAAAATGATGGAAAGAAAAAATATGCCCAGGTAATAGAAAGGGTCAGGAAGTAAAAATATGCCCCAACGTAGCGAAAACATGCCAAAAATGATTATTTATTAAAAATAAACAACACTGTTGTAAGTGCTAAAAGACTCCGAAAAGAATTGCAACAATCATGTCACCATCTACGACCATCCCAACTAGTGAAAACATCACGTAGGGGGATAAAATCTATAAATACCTAGCTTAGGGGGAACCATCGCATCCAGTTCATTTGCACTCCTCCCTTACTGAAATTTTTAGAGAGAGAGCTCTGAAATTGAGAGTTATGGCATGAATTGAGAGACATGTACACCATGTAGATAAAGTCCGAGAGTTTGAGAGGCCTTCCCATGATCCTATGTTGATAAGTAGATTTAAATTTTTATCTTTTAAGTGTATTTAATGCACTTTAGAGGTAGGAGAAATTTTTTAAAGATCCCTTAGGAGTGCATACGTGAGGGTTTGTGCATATGCAAAAATAGACATGTGGGTGTAACAAAAATAAATTGGTTTGGAAGGGGGAGCACATAAGCATGAAAATAGGAAAGTGTATGTAAAGAGGACACACATGTGCAACATTAGGGATCAGCCACTAAGATGCACGCATGCGTGAAAATAAACACATATATGTAACTAGGGGCATGCATGTGAAATAAAGAGAAATGGGTTTACCTAGGGGTGCGCATGTGTAAAATGGGGCACACAAGCACAAAAGAGGCGCGTGGTAAAAAAATGGGCCGCGCAGCACAAAATGTTTACCATAGGCTAGCTTTGAAGAAAAATATTTTCAACCTTATTGAGAATTTTCATAATAAAATAGAAGAATATAGAAGTAAACATAACACCTTAGGAAGATGTTTTTAGAAGAAATGTTTCTAATGAAGTGTTTGTGTAATCTTGTAGGAGAGATTGCGCAAGTTGGATACATGGGATTAGTTTGGGCACCTCAAATCCTTCAAAGGGATATTTAGATGATGAGAGAAACATGGGTTGATTTCTATCTTGTAGGCTACAGAGCTTGAACTATGTTGAAAACATGCCTCAAATATGACTAGATCACACCCTACTTACTGCCTTAATAGAGAGATGATAGAGTGAGTATCATTTTTTCAGATTACCACAGGTGAATTGACCGTTACACTAGATGATGTTTGGCGGACTCTTCAAGTACCTATCGGTGGTGCTTTTATAGAGTATGATGGACATCGAGGCTAGATCTGCTCCTACCTCTATGATATTTTTCTAATATGAGACATTCACGTGAGCAAGTATGTCGGTGGATCTCTATTCTATGTTTGATGATCAATAGCATGCGTGGATACCAATATATTTTATGGTTGTTGTCGTTGGCATCCCGATGCTAGAAAATATTGGCTCACACTTTCTTCTAGGCGACTAGGGTTATATACATGCTTATGGATGGCGAGAAGCTTTGTTGGGGACAATGTATATTGGGTGACTTATACTAGGATTTACATTTGATAGTATACCGAGGTCAGAAGAACCTCGCATTCGGGACTTTAATATAGATATGGGAATGGCACCACATAGCTAAAGGTCCTCGCATGGAGTACTATGAGATAAGGATGCGAGTGAGCCCTCTATTTATGGATGACATCTAGTGGGTGATGATGTACGATCACACTTGGGAAATACCTTCTATTACAAGAATGATTTAGATGATTTAAAGTTGTGCATGGTCACATGGCGACCTTACAGATTATACAGGTGGTGAGATGATGGATACTAGTTATGCATTTCCAAGATAGACCACTTTATTAGTGGGAGTTGGGGCTACATCATAGAGTAGTACAGAGTAGACTAGGTCTCGAGACAGTTTGGCCACTTTTAGGGTGTCCCGAGAGGTTATATGTGGTATGTGCCTAGGATGCATGAGAATTTTGATATGGGACCATGGAATAGTCAAAAATATCCTTTGATATCTTCCTTCAAATGGTTCTATGGCCATGGGTTCCATTTTCCCAAGTAGCGAGATCCGGGGACACAACCGGGTATGTATCCTCATATGTGACATTGGTTCCCTTGTGCCCGACCATTCCATATGCTATGATAGATGCAAGGATAGATGTGGTAGAAAATGTTCTACATGGTCGGGAACTCGAGAGATAGAGAAATATTAGGCCAGACCAAATATTGAGGTTGTACTACTACGGGGACAAGGCCTATAGATGACATAGGGATAGGGATAGATATTGGTACAAAAATAGGTGGTTGTATTGCAATGGGTAGTGGTACAACCACACATGAACATGTTCCACAGGATCCTTAGGTTCCACCACATGTGTCATTACGGAGTGCCCTTACAGTTCCCCCATCACCACGCATATAAGTCCTCCACATAGTCCACCAAGAGGTGGATGGGATGATGGAGGTGAAGGAGATGGATGAGACGGATGTGGTTCCCTACCACAAAGTTCCATGAGAGGTGGATGGGGATAGGGTACCAGGAGCTATCTTCCTTTTGTGGAAGTTGTAGTAGGTGGTCACACAATAACTATAGGTGATTTCGAGAGAGATCAAAGGCTATTACAGAGAAAGACCAACTAAGCGTAGAGTAAGATCAACTCTAGACGGAGAGAGATAAATTGACTATGGAGAGGAGCCACATCACTTCGAGAGAGATATCAGGTGACTTCTAAGTAATATCAGCTACAGTGGAGTTAGCTAGCATCGTAAGGCGAGCATGATACTATTTGGTAATAAATGACAATGAGCGGGAGAGGCCTAGAGATGGTCTTCTAGTGTTTAGTGATCACCTGGGAGGCCACATAGTATAGGATGTTATATCATTCAATGTTTGTGTCGGGTTGGGAAAATATATTTGGACTATAGTTAGATGGTAGGTATTCGGTGGAGATCCAAGTCACGAGAGAACATCTCGATCGGTGAGATCGGTGTAGTAGCCTTTAGTTCAAGAGAGTGTAGGTGTCTCTACAAGACCATCACATCGAGATGCCTCCACCTAACGATAGACCTATAAGTCCTCACATATGAGAGAGTTAGAGTTGACTCATGTTATTGATGTGATATGTACAAATGTATCTCTTTTTGATGTATGCCTTAATATGAAGGCACATTTTTGTACTAATGTACTATTTTTTTTTACTATGCCTCATGATGAAGGCATATTTTTGTATAGATGCCCATCATGGATCATTATATCAGATGTATATTGAGACACATTTTTTTGTACATAAACATTTATATTTATAATTATATATGATGATGATGGAATTTTTTTAGTTATCACATTTTGTGTATGAGATAGCATATTTAATCCACGTTTATATTATGGTCTATGTTAGAGGGGGATAGAAGGTGATCCCTCGTACCTCTCTTGCTAATATTATATGATGTTAGCTTAGCATACATGTTTAATTTTTAGTTTCATGATGATGTATCTTAGATTTTATTGATATATGATGTATATATGTGATGATAGATGATATGATGATGAGATGACAACAAACTGTACAAGCAAACAGAGAAAACACACATTAATCAAACCTAATCAAAGAAACACAACTATGTATAAGTATGCAAGATAAAAATGAACTTAATGCAATGCAAAACAAATTAAAGTAACACTCAATCTAAGTAAGAAAATGAATTCAATTTAAAGCACACAAGATGAAAAAGTAATGCAATAAAAACTATGAACAAACCAACAACTAAAGTAAGCAAACCACTACTTTGTTTTTGTGGGAAAGTTTTGAAAAAAATTCTTTGTTTTTGATATTATATTAAGGAAATGTTCTATTATTTTTGAATTTTCTACGAAATGTATTTGAATTTTTTTAGTTTTTTCGACTAACATATCCGAGTGTTTTAGTTTTTTTCAAAAATTTATATGAATTTTTGTGATTTTCTAAAAATTTTCTAAAGCTATGTGCAAGGAAATGAAGAAACGTGGATGCCCCCACCAATAGATGAGATATATGAGGGTATATTTCCACGCATTATGTGTAAGAATTAATGATGCAAAGTTTCCCCCAACATTAGATGGGAATATACAAAGGAAAAATCTTTCAATACAAAAAGTATGATCAACCGGATCAAGGCCAAGAGGTAAAATCTCAAAAGTATCTCAGATGATGGTTAAGACTAGTTTAGGAAAAAGATATCACAATCCTAGACCTGAAATGCTTGTGAAAAAAGGTCCTTCCAATGGCATCGGAAACCATTTTTCACCAAAGGACATGTCCAAAGTGCCACAATTGTGTGGTTTTCACTGTTGGACATATTTATTTCTCTTTTTTATATTTTAATACTTTTTTGTCATTTTTCGATATTTTAGGGACCCCACACTTAAGCATAGAAACACTTAAGATGAATTATGTTCATGGGTTCCTAAATTTCTGACCATCTGAGTAAGAAAGCTTGTAAGCACCTAAACCAAACTTAGCGACCACAACATATGGCCCTAACCAGTTAGGCTCAAAATTACCTTTCTTTTCCCGATCTTTGGTGGTGTTGAACTGATTTTATTTTAGCACCAAGTCTCCTACCTCAAATTGACAAGGTATCACTCTTTGTTGTAAATTCATCATACTCGATTCTAATACAATTTTAGGTGATCAAGGACATGAATTTTTTTCTCATCCAATAGTTCCAACTCTTCTAGGAAAGCCACTTTGTAGTATCCTCTTCATTCGAGTAATTTCTTATATCTATACACAAAGAGGGGATCTCGATCTCTAGAGGTAATATGGATTCTATGTTGAATATTAGGAAAATGGAGTGGCACCTATATGAGTGCATATATACATTCTATATTCCCATAGGGTAGGGTGAATATATAAATTCCGATTCTACTGTTATATTCTTTGTCTTCTCCATAATTGGACAAGGGTTTTATTGAAGCCTCATATTTCCCATTACCTTGAGGGTAATAGGGGTTGAATACTTGAGATTGATTTGAAAGTGTTAACACAACACCTTCAAAGATTTTATTTTTGAAAGACTTACCATTGTCAGCTACAATGGCAGAGGGGATGCCGTATCAATATATTATATGGTTCATTATAAAATATGATATCTCGTGAAACTTTCACATAGGTAAGAGGAAAAATTATACCCACTTTGTGAAGTACTCAATAGTAATGAAAATGAATAGGTGGCCATTAGAAGATGTAGGGTGAAGCTTACCTATAAGATCAAGCCCCCCTTGGAAAAAGGCCAAGGTGTTGTGATAGGTTGTAATGATTATGCCAATGCATGTATCAAATTATTGTATTTACGAAGCAATCATTCTCCATGGTAGGCCAATAGTATCCTACTCTTAGTATTTTCTTAGCTAAGACGATCCCATTCGTATGGGCCCCACATATGCCTTCATACACCTTAATAGCTAATATGGATTCATCCGAATTGAGCTAGCATAACAAATTCCCTTGACAACCGCGATGGTAGAGAGTGCCACCAAGTAAGGTATAATGGGCTATACACTTGGATAAGGTTTCTTTTATTAGCATGGGAAATGTCTATGGGAAAGGTTCCATCGTGAAGGTAGTTAAAAATGTCTACATACCAAGGGGAAAAGGGACCAACAACTTCACATACTTGAATAGGATTCTTACATGTCATATCTTTGGTGTCTACATATGTTATATGGAGAATGACATATAGTTTTTCCCATGTAGGATGCACAACATAGACCCCACCATGGCTTTAGCATCCACTAATTGGATTTTTCCTCTTAGGATTTGTTCAAATGTAATTTTCTCAAAGTAATCCTTCAGATAATCGACCATTTTCTTGTAAGGAAGAAGTTTCTCATCCTTAACTTTATACTCGTCTGTGACCTGTTTGATAATCAACATGGCATCAATGATCACATTCACTTGTCAGATGTCCCACTTGGTAGCCCGTTTCATCCTTGTAATAAGGGATTTATATTATGTTATATTGTTTGAACATGGGAACCTGAGTCAAAATTCCTGAGAGATCAAGTCTCCTAAAGGAGTGATCAAAGCAACCCGGCACCTAAACCATGAAAGGTAAAAGATCCATCAAAGTATAGTTGTCATATAATATATTCCTCAAGGTATAATGTAGATGAATCGGGAAGTTCCAGACTTAAAAGTTTAGTACATGGTAAAGGGGATTCGGCTAGTTGATCTACCAAAACCTTCCCTTTTATTGATTTCTGGTGAACATACTCGATGTCAAACTCACTGAGTAAAATAATCCAATTAACCATCTTTCTTGTAAGTGTGGGCTTTGAAAATAAGTACTTTAATGGATCAAATTTTGATATTAGCTTGATCTTATTATTTAGCAAGTAATGACACAATTTTTGAAAGGAAAAAACTATGACCAAACAAGCCTTTTCTATCTGTGGGTAGTTGAGCTCATAAGCAACCAACGCATGCGACTTAGGTAATGCGTAGCTTTTATTTCGATTCTTATCATCTTGGGCAATAATAGTGCCCCATTTGAAAAATGTGTGGCAAAAACATAGAGTAACAATGGTTCACCTATTGTGGGAATAATTAGAACATGGTGTTTGGAAAAATATTGCTTGAGTAAATCAAATTCTTGTTGTTGTTCTAGACCCCAATGAAAATTGACATCTTTCTTGAGAAGATGTGTAAATGTGTGACACTTGTCTGCAAGTGAGAGATGAATCTTCTAATTACTTTGATATTTCCTTGAAAGCTTCACAATTTTATGATATTCATCAGAGGAGGCATTTCTGTTATAGCAGTAACCTTTGCAGGATCTACTTTTATTCCTCTCTGTGAAACAATGAACCCTAATAGTTTTCTAGATAGCACACCGAAGACACATTTCTTCAAGTTGAGTTGGACCTTGTAGTCCCTAAGACGCTAAAATATATGCTGCAATATCCCTAGGTGATCTTCTTGAGTCTTATATTTTTCCAATATGTCATCCACATAATCTTCCATTATGTCACTAATCATGTCATGAAAGATTACAGTCATTACCCATTAATAGGTTACACCTACATTCTTGAGGCCGAAGGGTATGACTTGGTAACAAAATTTACCCCATGGGTTTGTAAATTTTGTATTATATTCATCCTCCTCAGTAATTTTTATCCGGTTGTATCCGAAGATCCATCCATGAGTGATATCATCTTGTAACTAGATGTTGAATTGATAATCATGTCGATGTTGGGAACAGGAAAGTAATATTTAGGAATTTTTTTATTGATATCTCTGAAATTAGTACAAACTCTAATACCAACAGGTTTCTTCTACACTAGGACTACATTTGAAATCCATTCTGAATAGTCGATAGGTCTAATGAAGCCTACCACCAATAATTTTTTAACTCTACTTTGACCAACAAGGCAATGAAAGGATGTATCTTTTGAAGATTTTGTTTTATGACATTTGATTTTTTGTGCACAACAAGGTTATGCACCACTAATTCTGGATATATCCCGACATGCTTGCATAATACCAAGAAAAGATATCTACAAATTCTCTCAAAATAAACACATATGTTTTTTTTCTTGAGATGAGAGAGAAGCTCCCAACTTGACTATAATGTGTAATTATTTTGTGGAAATATTGTCATCTATGGTCTCCTCCATGAGTAACTTGGAATCATCCTCCATGCACATAGGATCAGTAGGGAGATTAAGATCTTCTTCTTCTAAAGGTATCTCCATGAGATTTTCACCTTCAGGTTGGTCAACTATTTTTCTATTGATTTTTCTATTTGTTTGTCCACAAGCACCTCAAAGAGGTTTTCACTATAGGACTTGGAATTATTATTTTTGCAAGGATTTTATATGGAAATTTTCCCTTGCTTTTTTTTTTTCTTAGATGACCACATAACTCAACCTCCTCCCCAAAATACATGCATGCATTAAGCTTGATGGAGAAGCCTTTCTTGTGATCACCTACTGGAATGTTGTCACAAATACACCAATAAATTCATCATTTTGAAAAAAATCAATTGGTACATGTTTTTTTGGTCCCAATTCACGAGTGATGGGTAAACAAGGTTTAGTGTAGGAATGATAGGGGATATAGTTAAGACAACTATGTCTGAAAATAGGTTCGTGGAGGCAAGGTATTTGTAAAGACTACACTGGAATTTGTTTCACTTTCGTATTCGTAAGAAATATATTCACACTTATAAGAGGAAGCCTCAACCTTTGGGGTGTGATACCTATATATTTGATGCCAATACCATACTTACACACCTTGTGATGAGGTATTGGAAGAGCTTCTAGTGTACCTTGTTCGTTGATGTCGTAACCACATCCTTTGTATCCCATAGCATACATCATTTTATTGGGGATAACATACTTGGGTGATTGGTAACATAGATCCATTTCATCATCCGAAGGATGAGATATAATATTTTTGAGAAAATTTTCATCTACTAATAAACCACCAGGAGTAAAAGTGTCAAACCTATAGTTTTCCCTAGATTGTTGATACTTATAACACATCCTACCATGTGCTTTGGGTGATAAGGGGAGGTTAGAAACTAAGAGGGCCTGTTGGAGATCATATTCTCCATAGCCATTCACAATAACCTTCATCTCCCATGTAGAAAAGGGAGATTCTGATGTAGATGCACCATTATCATTGGGAGATAAGGTATTTAGATCCACTCTGAAGCAGCACCTTTGATTGAACCAAAATAACCATATGAGTAGAAGGAAATCATAAATGCTTTGGGAAATATCCCGATAATGCTGTGTAATGAGAAAAAGGTTGGGGATCTCCTTGAATAGTGAGGGTCTACCCTTCATGATGTAACTTCAAGAATTGATGATATGTGGAAGGTATGACCTGCATGGCATGAATCCATGGGTGGCCAAGAAATATGTTATAAGGGAGCTCCAAGTCTAAAACATGGAACTTTGTATCCTGATTGATAGGACCTACCTCTAGTGATAAATTTATCATACCGGATGACTTCCACTCTTCGTTGTCATATGCCTTGATGGTGATGACCTTTGTTTCTAAATCATCTTCAATACACCCTAGTTTCTGAACTAGCTTTAGAGTACAAATGTTTAAACTTGATCGACATCCACAAGAACTCTTTTGACCTTCTTACTTTTGATTATGAATTAAATATGTAAGGGTAAATTATGAGAGGGATTTTCTTCAGGATTTTTGGACTAAAGGTTATATGCTCTATAGAAAAATCTAGGCTACCATTACTTGTAAGCGTGTTGTGTCGATATCAACAGAGACTCCGACCCTTGCAATGTCTTCTAAAGGATGTCTTTATGAACATTGGATATTTTAAGAAGGTATAAGATTGAAATCTTGGCTGTAGTTTTATCTAATTATTCTAACATGTCATAATGATTGTCTTGAGGAGTAGAGGGAGGAGGTTCTGAAATAATAAGGTGAGCATGTCATGTTGCCATGATGCACTCCCTTGATTTAATATTTATTGTGTTGATATGCTCAACAGGTGGATTGAAAAAACCTATGAGGGCATCAAAATGGTTATCCATTTTTGAAACGTAATTCACATTCTTGGCTTGGAAGACTTCCCTTGATATGACTTTTCCTTTCCTTTATTATGCTTTGGAATTTGTTTAAAAAATATTCTCATGTTCACATTGGGAGATTTTCTCGAGTAAATAGTAATCTATTTCCACATTCTCGCTATCATTTAAGTCTTGAATATAGTTCTTTAATTTCAAACACTTATCTGTTTTATGACCCTTGACATGATGAAATCCACAATATTCATTTTCCCTAAACCATGATGGCTTAGGTGCGTCATCCCCATAAGGTGTAGTTTCAAGATACCTAACCATGTTAACTGCCTCTAACTATTTTAATATTGATGACATAGAGTCAGATAGAGGGTGAAGGCATGACATTTATATTATGTGACCTGGATTTCCCTTTGCAAGTTTCAAGGGAGCATGGTTTTGAACTGCTTGCACTCATTTAGAGTTTGTTATTCCATCGCCTATGATGTTTTGTTCTTATTGGGAACAAAATTTGTTTTGTCACTAGGTTTGGAATCATTATGATCATGCAAGAAGGGTTTTAAAGTCCCTTTGGCTAACAACACTTTCTCTATTTGACTACCCTTTTCTATCACCTCTTCAAATGTGTTTCCATAATGCATTTGCAAATGAATTGTAATTTTGGGTGTAAGTTGGGAACAAATATATTGATCAGCTGTTTCTCTAGTATAGAGAAAGGAAAATGGCTAGCTAACCCTCACATCATTGTAAGAAACTAGTGAATTTATCATTATTCCATTGTTTTACGTTACATAAATCTAACATGGTGATATCAATTTCTATATTAAATGAGAAGTGACGTACAAAGTTTTTGGCTAGTTCTAGCCATGTAGAGATAGATCCCTTAGGGATGTGTAAAAACATTCCAATGCTTGACCTCCTAAAATTCATGGGAAGAGGTGAATGAGATAGTTATTGCTATACGTGACCTCTTGACATGCCATATAAAAGTCCTTAATATGGTCTCTAGGGTCACCTTTTCCCTTATATTTTTCAAACTTTGGATAGTAAAAATGACATGGGAAAGGTACACGTTGGTTGATCAAACATGCACCCGCATCTCGGGAGATATCCGAAAAGGGATGAGGTGTCTGAGACCACAATGGAACCATCCCAAGTTGTGGGACCTTGCGCACTTGGGACGGATCTCCAGAGAAGGCCGATTCCTCTACCTACCTCTAACACTACTACTACTCCTAATGCTAAATGTAAATCCTAGACTAAACATGCCAAGGGACCAGGGATAGAAGGATATGCGAAAGGGAAAATCCTAAGCTAAGGAAGGTGATAACGCCAGAAGGAAAGGGTCAATCTCTCTCCACGAGTGGTAAAGGAAACAGAGAGGGTAGACAAGTGTGTGCCACAAATCAACACACATGATCAAACTTTAACACATGCACCACATGAACGTGGGAAATTTAAGTAGAGGAATACACATAGCATGCCAGAAAATGCAAACAAGAGAGGCGAGATGTAATGAAAATGAGAGAGGGAAGACAAGATTTCCATAAAACATGATTTTATTGCTTAAGGGATACACAGTCATTTACATTCACAAAGCAGGAGGAAAGAATACATTGTAGAGACCATGCCAAGGTCTGAGACCCATGGGAAGTCAACCACCATTTTGGCATGGTGCCGTTACAATAAGGAGAGATATTTTTACAAAGTAGAACTCTATTATTTATAGAAGAAGAAGGAGAGAAGAGAAGGAGAAAGGGAGGGAAACTCAGATTCAAATCTTCAACCACCAAAAACTAGTAATAAATGCCTACAAATCCACCTGTAAGGCTATCAGATGTACTTCCCCATGTCTATTTTGCATGTGGAAGAAGGAAGAAGGAAAGATCTGATGAAATCTGGTAGTTGAGGTCGATTAGATGTGTGCATTGATGAGTTGAAAGACGTTTCCCTATTTTTGCTTAACAAATCTTGCCTAAATTTGAACTTGAATAGTCCAATGTGTATCTTGTTATAACAATTCTCTGACAAGTCCAAGCATGTGCCGATCTAAGCTTTGTAGCAAAAGATACGGCTGTCAAAAGATGTCAAAGTCGTCGGCGCATGGAAAACACATGGCACACATAGGTTGGCTGAAATGATGGCCAACTATTCATTTTTTTGTCTTTTCTACCACGTGTCATGGAATGGCTAGTTTTTGAATTTGGTGCCTTGTTGGTGTGCTTTGATTGGTTATGCGTGGCACACTCAAGTCTGACAAAAGATGACTTGGCACAGAAGGGCACAAAGGAAGGCACAAGGCAATCGGATCAATAAGGAAACACATGAAAGGGAAACAAAAGGGAGGCATAGAGGAGCACATGTGATGCACATGGGGAGACAAGGAAAATGGTGAGCAAAGAACGTATGGTTAAGGCAAAACTATTACAAGGTAATGGGCGCAACGCACGAAGGGCCAAGGACTTAGCTGATAGAAGTAAGTGTGAGGCACGCAGAAGGGAAAAATGGAGGAGATAGAAGAATGCAAAGGGGAGTAAGAAGGTGCACAAGTGTACACAGAGGAACTATAACTGTGCCAAGGTGTCAAAAGAACAATCTTGAGTGCGTGCAACCTGAAATGTGAAACACCAGAGTCAGGATGAAAATATAAGTTATCCAGATAACTAGGAGAGTTATTTGGATAACATTTTTGTGACTTTTAGGGGCCATCTACCTACTAGATGAAGAGACCAGTAGCCTTAGAAGTCCATTGGGCATGGAGTTAGGTGCTAATCTTGAAGACCTAATCTACAACTTTGAAGAACATTCTGAAGTCACTTGAAGCTCTGTCTGAACTCTGAACTGAACTATTGTTCTCATATGAAGATATTCTGAATTGGATTGATGAGAGTGAAAGCTATGCACTGACCGTTGGAACTACCTCTACCAAAATTGAACTGATATCCCAGGAAGCAACAAAAGGGGCACGTGGGCATGACAACAAAGGAAAAGGTGCCAGAGGGAGCACGAGTGAAATAGGAGCACAACACTATGTACAAAAGCTGAAAATCATACGTGTCCCAAATGGAACATGCAGAGTGTGCGTGAGAACTTGTGTTACTGAAAGAAAACCTAAACTAACCTAAACTAACCAGAGGCAAGGGGGATCAAGTAAAACCTACAACAAGAAGAGAGAAGTAGCTTCCCTTCCTCACAAATTATGACCATGTAGTTGATTTGGTACTGAACATGGTGAAATGAGAGTGAAAAACCACCTTGCAGATGGTGTTTTCCCTCCTAAAAGTATCAAAAACATAAAATAAACCTCATAGATTTGTTTTGTACTTATATCTAGGAGGCGTCGTTGTTGACCTTTGGCACGCTGAAGCTCTACCTCATGCTCTGAAATGAGCATGACCGGTGACAAAAATTTTGGCTCTAGGCTAGCCAGATATCTGATTGGGCATGGTCTGATCCTTATGGTTTGCCCATTACTTTGAAGCTCAATCCCATAGATGGGATTTTCTTGTAGAATTTCCTCTTGAAGGGGAGCGCTTGTAGGCTAGGGCACATAAATCTTGGGCACACATGGTTCTACCTCTACAAGAAACTTGGTCTCCTCATGGACTATGCTCTCTGGAGCTAACTAATTCTCCTTTAGAATAGGCACCCATATGATTTCCTCTTCCCATTTGGAGTCACATGACTCACACCATTCTTCAACTATCCTGTAGTCATCGAACATGATGACATTGGTTGGGAGAGGCACATTGGCTGGGGGCTGTTCATTTATGGTACAACTAGACAAAGGGGACTTGGAAGAAAATGGGAGGATGGATGCAGAAGGGATGGAAGGTGCACGTGCAAGAGGAGTAGAGGCGCGTGTAGGAAGGGGAATGGAAGAGAAATGAAGGTGAGATGAAAGGGAGGGAGAAGGGATGGAATTCTCAGTGGGGGCAGCACGCAAGAAGCTAGGAACACACACAACGGGCTGAGATGATGTAGGTTGGTGTGAAGGAGTGGGAGGGCTATAGGATGGTAGTGTAGGATTGCCCCATTGACTGGGGTTTCGCGTGCTTTATATTTTTGAGCCTCCATTTCTTCCGTCCACTTGGTAATCTAGGGTAGCATCTTAATGATGAATTACAAATTTTGCTGGGTGCTAAACCAACATGGAACAGGGCCGACCCATGGACAAGGGACCTTGTAGCCAACTTTAGCTTCCTTTATAGAGAACTTGACTCTGAGCTACATCATGTCCATCTCCGTCTCTTGCACCTACCTCTCAAAATCAACTTTAGCCAAAGATTTGCCACCATCATCTGCATAAACATGTTCTTCATAAACATTTGGGTTAGAAAAAGTGGGTTGTATGCACTTTCGAGATAATGGGGCTTATAAAACTGATTTGGAGGAGGATTTTAAAACTGTGGGGATGGAGGGAAATAGTTATGCTGCAAATGAGAATTCCATGGCGGGAAAGAAGTCATGATTTCACAACTTCAAAATAAGAATGTGGAATGATGGAAAAGGAGAAATGAATGGAGGAATGAGGGAGACCGAGTTTGCACATAATATAATGGGTGTGTTGAATCAGTGGATTTTCCAGATGTGTTGAAAAATGCCTCCAAAGGCTAGATCTCAGCAATAACACATCGAACTTGCTGAGATGAAGATGTAAAGCTCTTCACTCTGGTCCCACCGGGCATGCCAGAAACTATTGGTTACTCAAACGTGCACCGCATATCGAATCTCTAAAAAGAGCCAAGGTGTCTGAGACCACAATGGAACCATCCCCAAGTTGTGGGACCTTTTGTGCTTGGGGAGATCTCTCGGAAAATGATGGTTCCTCTATGTACCTCTAATGCTATTGTTACTCCTAATGCGAATGCAAATCTAAGAGTAAACATGCCAAGGGACCATGGATAGAAGGATGTGTAGAAAGGGAAAATCCTAAGCTAAGGAAGGCGATAGCGCCAAAAGGAAAGGGTTGATCTCTCTCCACGAGTGGTGAAGGAAACAAAGAGGTGCGGGAGAAGAGTGTAGACGGTGTGCACCACAGATAAACACGCAGCTCAACCTTCCAAAACACACAACACATGAATGTGAGGATTATTGCAAGTAGAGGAATATGCACAACATGCCAGAAAATGCAAACAGAGAGGCAAGATGCAATGAAAATGAGAGAGGGAAGACAAGAGTTCCAAAAAACACAATTTTATTGCTTAAGGGATGCACAAGTCATTTACATTCACGACAGGAGGTGAGAATACATTGTAGAGACCACGCCAAGGTCTGAGACCCATGGGAATTCGGCCACCATTTTCGCATGGTTCCATTACCAGAAGGAGAGATATGTTTACAAATCAGAACACTACTATTTATAGAAGAAGGAGAGAAGAGAAGGAGAAAGGGAGGAAAACTCATATTCAAATCTTCAACCACCAACAACCAGCGATAAATGCTTGCAAATCCACCTACAAGGTTGTTAGATGCACTTCCCCATGTCTTTTTTACATGTGGAATAAGGAAGAAGGAAAGATTTGATGAAATTTGGTAGTTGAGGTCAATTGGATGTGTGCATTGATGAGCTAAAAGATGTTTCCTATTTTCACTTAACAAATCCTGCCTAAATTTGAACTTGAATAGTCCAACATGTAGCTTGTGTCAAGATCTCCGACAAAGTCTAGGTGCATGATGATCTCGAGCTCTGTAGCAAAAGATATGGCTGTTAGAAGATGTCGATTCATTAGCACACAGACAACACGTGACATGCGCAAAGTTGGCTGAAATGATGGCCAAGTATTCATTTGTTTTGTCTTTTCTACCACGTTTCATGCATTGGTTGGTTGTCTAGATTCAGCATCCTATTGACACACTTTAATTGGTTACGCGTAGCACACTCATGTTTGTAAGATGACTTGGGCGAAGAGCACAAAGGAAGGCACAAGGTGTGGGAGAGAGAAGTAAGTGCATGAAAGTGAAATAGAGGGGAGACGTAGAGGACCGCATGCGTGCACGTGGGGAGATGAGGAAAACTAGTGAGTAGAGAACGTACGGTTAAGGTGCAACTATTACAAGGTAATGGGTGCGGTGTGCGAAGGGCCAAGGACTTAGCTGATAGAAGTAAGTGCGAGGTGTGTGGGAAGGGGAAAATGGAGGAGATAGAAGAATGCAAAGGGGAGTAGGAAGGAACGCAAGTCCATATAGAGGAATTGCAACTGTGTTAAGGTGTTAAAAGAACAATCTTGAGTGCACGCAACCTGAAATGTGAAACACTAGAGTCAGGATGAAAATATAAGTTATCCAGATAACTAGGAGAGTTATTTGGATAACAAGACATGTAACATGGCCCTGTCAAAGGGATATGGGCATAAATTTTGAATTGGTACTTTGTGTTATTACTGTTTTGCCTTCTTATAAAGTTATAAGGGAATTTTTCATGGTTCACCACTCTTTATTGAAGAGTTGGTCATGTGTGGGTGGTGTTGGCCTGTACAAATGGTTAAATCTAGTTATATCCCCACCTTTATTTTTCGTATAAAATTCCTCATAAGACTCTTTATGTGCCTCCTGATGAGGAGTGTTGGTATTGAATTCTTGGTATGAATATTTTGGTTTATCTTGTTTTAAAGGCTTTATTTGTTCCTTGTTTACATGCGAAGCCAAACTTTCCAATTGGTGAGTGAGAGCTTACACTTGTTGTTCTAAAGTTACCTCTTGAGTGGGTACTTCTTTATGATTTTCATGAGGAGGAGGTTGTTCATGATGAGCATGCTCTTCATGGTCCTCACAATGAACTCTAACAATAGGTATATGATAGTCTCCATCATTTTGGAAAGGTATCTCCTCATCATTCCGGTGTCAAGAAGTAGAGGCATGACCTAGGTTTAAGATGTCATTAACATTATAATAAGGATGCTATGTTTCTTATTCTCCACAAACCATATTGGCAATGAGATAAGGATCAACCATAGAAGGTAACCTAGCTCCTATATCTACGAAACACATGAGAACTCCATGTTTTTTGGAACAAGAAATTATCAATATGAATGTGATTAAATTCAAAGTCTGCATGAGGATAATTATTCTCACCACCACTGTGATCAACCATTACGTTGTTGTCAAAAAGTAAATTTTCACCTCCAAAGGAATATATTCTTAATTTTTGGTTCCCCATTCTTGTAGTAGGAGGCATAATGTGAAATATTTCACTAAGGTTGACTAAAATGGACCCTAGGTAAATTTATGCAAAGTGTAACAACATCAAATCGTCACAAATAATGTGGAATAACAAATGGTCACAAATCCAAAGGATCAATATGAACCTAGGACACCAAAGAATAAAGAATGATAGTCTAACAAGGTTTTATATAACAAGAAGTACCTAGGACAAGATTATTAAGTACAATACTATAAATCTAATCACAAAAATAGTTTACTCCCTACGTTTTTCCAAGATAGGTTTAATGTAAATAGTGACAACACAATATCACCACTTAGGTCAAGTTTAAAATAAACAATACCTAAATACTAATAAATTGTTGACACGATCTCCTAACAAGGTATAATAAAACTAGTTTTAGACACAAACAAATTCCAAGTCTTTGAAAATGGAAGTTACAAATGCAAGCAGTGTAACAACACTATTTGGACACGTTAATCAAGATTTACAATGAAAGAAAGATTTTAGTATCAAAATGATGTTATCATAATGTGAACAACGTAACGTCAACACTCTCAAAAATCAAGGCAATGTTAGGATAAAAAACTAAGCCTAAGTATATCAAGAAGTTTTTATGTGTGTAAGTAACATAACAATACAATTTAGAGACTTAGATCAAGTTTCACAATGGAAACAAGACATAAGTATCACAATTATATGGTTATAATGTGGGAAATGTAACAACTCAAAGGAATTCAATGATGAGACAACCTAGCTACAATATGAAATATTGATTATGGGTATTGAGACAATAACTACCAAGATACAAAGATGTACCAACACACTTTGAAAACTTATTATCATAGTCGCATGGAGGAAGGATGTAAGTGGGTGCAAAATTGGTGGACACAATATTTGATGGCACTATCTATATATATATTTTTTTGCCCAAGTGGGTAACAATAAAACAAAGGAGTAGACCAAGTGGTGATGAAAATACTTGGTGTAACCGGTGTAGAGTTTCTTATCGTCTTAGGACAAGTGAAAAAATAGGAAAAAGTAACACTTTGTAAATTTCATGATGAAATAACACATAGTTTCAAATTTAATGAACTCTCCCCTTGTTCAAATAACAAGGTTTTTACTCTAATAAATTTTTCACGTTGTGAGAGATCTTTGAAACATGATGTCTAAAGTCAAATTGGATCCAAGCCACAAGTTTCCTATTGGTTCACTCTCTAGGTGTCACAAACTATCTCTACGAGCACAATTTTCCAAGAAAGTCACTGAATAAACCTTGGAGTATCTTGGATTTAATTTATCCCCTTCAATACAATGAGCAATAAATTGTGTTCAGTTGTATCTCACCAAGGTCGCATGAAGATAATTTTTACTCTAATCTCTCCAAGGTGTACTAATAAATTGGGTAGTGGAGAAATTTCACATTTTTTCCACAAGGTTCCCTCTTGTGTGGACTACTTTTGGGTTCCTATGAGCATCCTCATGGGTATTACGGATTATGCCAAGGCACTTCTCCCAATTCAAAGTGGACAAGCCATAAGTCTTAACCGAAACTTGCAAGTACAATGTATTGAATAATGTGGTGTGTGTTTTTATCTTTTGGATTAAGAAATTTGGTTTAAACCACCATTGGTAACCTACAACACACGTGTAATTAGAGTTTTGTTTAGATTATCCTTTCTTTGGAAATCGTTAGGTCCTACACATAAATAGTTAGTAGTTATCCAAAAATATCTACAATATCATAAAAATAGGATTAAATGTTGTTTTTGATTCTCAAGATCATCCAAGGATGTAAGAGAAGAGCATACACAATAAGAAAACCAACTAGATAACAATGAAAAACTTGTAAATAAAATAACCACCATAATGCTTTGTAAATCAACATTCATTCCCAATTAATCTAAGTGATTTTTAGTGAAAAACTAAAGTTATTTTTATTCTCAAGATCACACAATGGTGCAAGAGAAGAGCATACACAAGATTTTTCCTTAGTTTTTTATCAAATGAAAAGCTCTTAAATCAAAGTATCATACAAATTCCAAATGAAAAGTTCATTCCCTTAAGCATAAAAATGAATAATGAAATTTCCCACTTACTCTAATGTTAGCAAAAGAAGGTTTTAATGCTATTTTGATTCTCAAGATCACATAATGGTGTAAGAGAATAACATACAAAAACTTTATCCCAAACTCATACAAAGCATGGAAATAAAAGAATTCATCAAAAATTAAGAAAATTTGTTAGAAATCTATTTGGAAATGTTTAAAAACTTGTAGACAAACATTATAAATACTTGCAACCAACAAAAACCAAAAACTAAAACTCAAATTTTGAAATAAGTACCAATAACAGGACGAGAAGATTTCTTAGGATGCTAATAAAATGGAAGGTTGATCAATACGGGAAGCCTTCGATGCCATAATAAAAGAGTATCCATCCTTCAAGGGTATGGTCTACTTTATACATATATGATATAGATGGCAAGAATGATATATATGATATTCATCCTTTGAGGGATCGGTCTATTTATTTGATTTTATTTGATTTTATTTTCTTCTTATTTATTATTTTTTTATGAATTTTTTCCTTGAGGGATATTCATCCTTTTGAGTGATCGTTCTTTATTTGATTTTATTTGATTTTATTTTCTCTTTCTTATTTATTATTTTTATGAAAGCAAATATATTTTTGATAACTTTGATTTTGATAAGAGCATCCATGAATTTTGACTTTTACATGGGGAAGAGCTGGGAATAGCTAGGTAGACCACTTAGAGGGGGAAATGAATGTATAAGAGACACTTGTGAACCCTTTTCATGGTTTCAAGAGGTAAACAAGGGGGTGATGGATGTAATGATCATGGAGTTCTCACCAAGAAGGGAGAACCTATCCATAAGGAAAATCTATGGGAAGAGCCGTGGTGCCCATATTTAAGGTCATGTCTAAGAAAGTGATGGTAGACCACATAATTCCAAATCATTACAATGATAGATGGAAGAGGCTAATGATGGAGGGATGATCTAAAGATATGAATAAGTGCTCACTAGTAATGTGATAATAACAATAAAATGGTCAAAAGTGTAATGCTATAAGTGGTTTTACTTTTGGTTTACCATCAAGGAGGCGGAGGCTAAATGATAGGGAGGCAAAACTTATGTGTAATAATGTATGGTCCAATCTAGTTGGGGGAAAAATTTCCATATTTTCTCCTTTCTAGAGTAGTGACATTTTGATTTTATTTGAGGATGAGGTCACCAACATTAAAGTTGCACTCTTTGAGGTGCTTATTGTAAGCATGCTTGATGCGCTCTTGATAAACATGATGGTGTTCAAGAGTGAGGAGGACAACATTCATCTAACAATTTGAGCTATGTTAGATGCTCCTAGTGATAATATTCATTAGAGATGAAGTCACAAAGAGATGCACAAAAATTTGAACTTTGAGAGGAAGAATGGATTCAGATCCGTACATAAGAGAAAAGGGCATAGCTCTCGTGGAAGTGCGTATGCTAGTTCGATAAGCCCAAAGAGTGAAGGGAAGATGAAGATGTAAAGTACAATGACCAGATTGGTCAACCATCTTGGAAAGAATGTTTTGAAGGGTTTTATTAGTTGCTTCAACTTGGCCATTAGCTTGAGGATAATATGGTGAAGAGAAACTAAGTTGATATTGAATGAGTCACAAACTTTCTTGAGATATTTGTTTTTAAAGGACTTTTCATTGTCCGCATGATGAGTTTTGTGAGGATGCAAAGTAGAAAATGATATGTTGGTAGATAAAGTTAATGATTGGACTAGATTTAGTTGAAGTGAGGGGAATTTATTCCACCCACTTAGTGAAATATCGGTTGCAGTAGTGATGATAGAGTGATTTTTGTGAAGATCGAGGATTGATGAGACCAATGAGATCAAGACCCCATTGTGAGAAGGGCCAAAGGTCCTGAGCCAACTACAAAGATTGACTAGGAATGCAAATAAGATTAGAATGTTGCTGAAATTTTTCACATTTCTTAACATACTCACAATATTATCATGATTGAGGGAAGGCCAATAATAGCAAGAAAAGAACACACTTAGCAATGGCTAAGCCACTAAAATTTCCACCACAAATACTGTCATGGAATTCTTGGATAACATGAGAAGATTCATGGGATTTAAGGCATCGAAGGAGAATACCATCAAATCCATGCTTATAAAGGATGCAGCCAAGTATCACATAATAGTTAGCATGTGAAGGAAATACCTCCTAGCATTCTTGGATAGATGGGTGGAATGATGGATTTGGATAAATAATCAAAGATTTGGGAATACCAAAGATCTAATGAACTGGACTCAACAAGATTAACATGAGGTAAGTCATGAAATGGTCGATCACTACGATGAATGAAAAAAAAGTTTAGATTCTTTTTGTTTCCATGGGATGAGATTTGCAAGGGATGTCATCATATCAATGAAACAATTGGATGACCGAGGAACAACTTGATAGTATAAGAATCAAAGGCCTGAGGAAGAGATGAACAATGTCTCGATATTTTTGAAGAGTATCATTTTTACATTGATACTCACTGTGACTTGTTTGATGATAAGTTTAGAATCCCCATAGATGTCAAGAATTTGAACACCTAGAAAGAGAGCAGTTTCAAGACCTAAGATAAGGGCTTCATACTCCACCATATTATTCATGCACTCAAAATTGAGCTTTTTATGAGGGGAATAGGAGCATCCCCAAGAGGAGGAAAGAGAATGATGCATGAAGCGCCTCCCCTTATTGACATTTAGAACCATCAAAGAAGAGAGTCATTTTAAGGGTTTCATACTCATGATGAAAGTGATTAATGGATTCATTTGGGAACTTCTCATGAGGAAGATGTGAACTAGGAAGAGGGGCTTCTGCTAATTGGTTTGTGATAGCTTGGCCCTTAATGGATTTTTGAGAAATAAAATCAAGGTCAAACTTAGTCATGAGCATGAGCCATTGAGTGATATGATCATTGTGATATGGTTTAGAATGCATCATCTTAAGAAGATGAAAGCTAGTAATGACATAAGTCTTATGATTAAGAAGATAGTGTCGAAGCTTAGAGGTGGAAAAGAAGAGAGCACAACACAACTTTTCAGCTTTAGTGTAGTGAGTCTCATAGTTGTGGAGGGTGTGATTGATGTAATAAACAACCTTCTCATGACCTTGGTCATCATGATGTGCTAACATATCCCTAAAGCATGATTAGTAGTAGATGATGTATAGATAAAAGGGATCCCCCTCGCATGGAGGTGTAAGCACTAGTGGAGACAAAAGATATTGTTTAAGATCATCAAAATCCTTTTGAAATTATGATCCCAATTGAAGTCTATGTATTTACAAAGGAGATGATGAAAGGATGGAAACGATCTAAAAGTTGGGAAATGAAATGGAACCGATTGAAGTTGGCCTTGAAGACTATGAAGTTGCTTAAGATTGGAAGGAGGAGGCATTTGATGATTTATTTTATTTTCATGGGGTCAACTTCAATGCCCCTAATAGATATGATAAAGCCAAGGAGTTTACTAGTTAATACTCCAAACACACACTTGGTTGGATTGAGATGAAGAAAAAAATGAATAAGGTGCTTGAAAAGGACTTGAGAATGGAAAGATGGTCATGGTGATGTTTAGATTTACCTAAAATATCATTGACATAATATTCTATGGTTTTGTGGATGAGATCATGAAAAATGTAAGTCATGGCCCACTGATAAGTAGCTTCAAAATTTTTAAACCAAAGGGCATGATGTGGTAGCAAAAGGTCCCCCAAGGGGTGATGAAGGAAGTCTTATGTTGGTCTTTTCTGGGTGATAAGAATTTGATTATAAAGAAAACCCATCCATAAGAGAAAGCATCTCATGACCTATGGTAAGATCCATAAGTTGATCGATGTTGGGAAGAGGAAATTCATCTTTAGGGAAAGTGAGATTGAGATCTCAAAATTCGGTGCATATACAAAGTTTTTTACAGATTTAGCTTTAGTGACAGGTATGATATTAGAAACCCATTAGGGATATTAATGGGGATGATGAAATTAGAAAGAAAGAACATTGCAACTCCTCTTTGACAAGGAGGGAAACTTGAGGGTGCATGCATGAAGCTTTTTCTTAACCAATTTTGCATTGGGAAAGGTGATGATATTATGAATGATGATAAAGGGTCAAGACCTGGACATGTATGAATATGACCATGTGAATTCTTGGCTATGATGAGAGAGGAATGCAATGAAAGACTCAAGCTCATGTGGATCAAGGGATTGACCCATTTTGAGGATGTGAGGCTCTTGGGAGTCCCGATATTGATGTCGATGGTGGCTTTTTGAGAAGAGTGGATGTGTTAGATGGTAAGGTCTTATGAAGATAAGAATCCTCTACCCCCATGTGGGAAAGAATGGTGTTTGCAAGCACACTAAATAATTTCGATGGTAGAAGAGTCTTCTTCTATCATCTCCTGGATGGAAGGGGAAGGGACCTAGTCTGGTTTTCACACTGATAAGTGATTGGTCCCAAAGTGATGGTGGAGACTAAAAAAATCTAGAGGTAATAGACATGGTGTCATCCATATCCATGGACTCATGGGATGGAGAATATGGAGAAGGCATGTCCATGCACATCTCAGATGGTGGGATGGGGGTCAGAGGATTGCTCTTGATAGCCTAACCCAAACTTTTCATGAGGCTTACAAATTGATCAATAATAAGGCCATGTGGCCCATGCTCATAACGTCCCATGCCAAATCCATTCCATGTGCAATGGTGAAGATAGGTGTGGGTGAAGGATGGTTTTGTTAAGGAAGCCAAAACCACTAGTATAAGGTTTGGCATGTGGAAGATCAATGATGTGAGAAGAAGGGGTATCGAAACCACCATAGATGAGGTTGGTTTGAAGATGTGGTGGACTAAAAGGAACGATATCCCCAAACATTGGGTTGATACATTAGAGCTTGGTAGGTCTACCAAAGATGGTGAGGAGTGGGAAAGGTGTTGAGTGTAAGAAGACGATACTCCCCCAGTGTGATTTTATCCATTACTTTATCTAGGAGTCATCATTGGGAAGTTTAGATGAAGGGATGGATGAGCTGGTGGATGGTGTAGATGGATCATTCTTGGGAATGAGGACATCATTGGGTAGAATAGTCATGTTGCACATTTGGAAGGGAGGATCGTCCCTAGGAAGTGTCAAGATCTTCCCCTCATGCTCATATTTAAGACAATGATGAAGTGTAGAGGGGACACAACGCATAACACATGGATCCAAGGGTTCTAAGGAGAAATTATACTAAAATTATCCTTCTATGATGTATAATACCTCGTGGAGGAGATTCTTCACAATGCGATGGGAAGAAAAACCATTCCCAAGGAGGAAGTGATAGCATCATTGAAGGCATGAAGGACCATAGGTGTTTGGGTGATGGTGGATTTTGGGATCTTGAGTTGATCGAAGGTATGTGATGGGATGATGTTAATGTTTTCCCCATTATCAATCATGGATCATCAAATGAAAGTATCATTGATCCTAACCATGATGAAAAGGGGAAGGTCATGTTCTTCGGTGTGATGTCTAAATCTCAGTATCATCGAATGAAATGGTTGTAGAAGTTGTGACTCCTACGAGAGATGCGAAGGGTTGAGCCTCATCACTGGATGTCGAATACACTTCAAGGCTTCAGTGAGAGTATGTTTATGGTTTGGCAAGATTTGGATGAGCTCGTAAAGTGACATATTAACTAGGGCCTGATGAATTTGTTTGATGATACTTTGTTCAATAGGCCGAGGGAAGCTAAGATAGAAACCTTAGGTTTTGATGATGATGTGAGCTCCTTAGGAGGAGGAATGGTGACAAAGGTCCTTTTATTTTAGATGGGATGTTTGATTTAGGATCATGGGTCTGGATCGAGTGGATATCCAAACAACATTGATGAATAAAGGGGGACCATCCTCAAAATAATTGTTCATTTGGAGGTGGGATGGCCACAAAATTTCATGATGAATGAGGGGACTTATGCATTTGGATGGATGAATGAAATAGAAGGAGGAGATTGGTTTTCCTCAAGAAGAAGGTCATCTTCCTCAATGATGTTGTGGACAAGGGTTTGGAGTGATTTCAATGTTCAAGTGTTTGGTATCATGTCCAGGAGTAAAATGTAGGTTTGAATGAGGTTTGAATCAAACCATGATGGACTTCTTACTATTTGGGTCAAAGGCCTTAATAGGTGGAAGTGTGATGGTGAAGAAATTTGGAGTAAGTGTTGGAGGAATTCGCATAAGATTCGATCAAAATATTAGGAGGTGCCTTGTCTTTGTGAGATGTCTTGGTCTTAGAAGAAGAAGTGGAGGCTAAAGATGATTTGGGTGTTGAATGTGGAGTTGGAGTATTTTGGGTTTTGATGTCTTGATTTTTGGTTTAGTGATGATTGGTGCTCTAGAAGAAGAAGCATTGGATGGTTTTGGCTTAGGTTTGATTGGTTGATTGAAGTGTTTTTTTGATGAAGGGGCTGGTCTAAGAAGAGATGGATGTGGTCCTAAGATAGACGATGTAGTGTTGGATTGTTTGATCTTAGGAGGGGATGTTGATTTTCTTATGAGGACGTGAAAGAGAACGTTGAGGAAATGTGCCAAGGGTTCTAGATTTGGTTTTTAAAGAAGCACCCTTGGGAGGGATGACAAAAATATCAACTAGAGGGTCTGAAGGTGGTGTTTATAGAAGAGGGAGTAGTTTTTGCATGATGAGGTCAAAAGGAGGCAAATATTGGTTTGATGTGGAAGTGTTTGATTGTGTAGATGAGATGGGAGGATCATTTGAATTCAAGGTGAGTTGAAATGCTCTCATAAATTCTTCAAATGATGAAAGTGATGTGGAAGATGATGTAGATGTGGTGACAATAGTTGATGTGGTGGGTGTGGGAAAAAGTATGGAAAGAGGAACTGGGATTGATATTAAGATGGTATAATGGGTAAAGGTGGAATAGATGTGGATAAAGTAGTGAATCTAATGAAGTGGATGTGATAAGTGATGGAGTAGATGGGATAGGTAATGAAGTAGATATAGGTGTTGAATCGATGGTGGATGTGGAACTAGGTGGGAATGGTTGTTTCATAAATGTTTCAAGGGGCATCATTGATATGCTTGCGAATGGGGAAGATGTAGTGCGACATGTGGGATTGGGAATAGAGATGATGTCGAGATAGATGTGGTTTTGATTGATATGGTTATGGGGATAAGTGTTGATGGCTTGTAGATGTAGGAATGATGTCTAAAGAGGTGGATGTGATAGTTGATGAAGAAGGTGAGGTTATTGATGGGGTAGGATCTTGATCAATGGTATGGATAGTGTTTATGGTATGAGCATTGGGTGCTTGGGATGTAGAAGAAGTAGTGGCTTGAGTTGTTGGTATATGGTTGGAAATGGTTGTTTAAATATGTCAAGTGGTTGGTTGAGTGATCATTAGGATTTTCCACTTGAAGGTCACCTTGATCAATGATTCTTTGGACTAGGTATTTAAAGGTTCGACACCTCTCTATATCATGTCCTCAAACTTGGTGGTATTTATAGTAATGATCCTCACTATACCACATAGGTTTTGGTTTAGATTCATCAAATGGTTAGATTGGAGGAAGTGATAAGATTAACCACCATCAAATTGTCAAATATTGAACTATATGATTTCCAAAGGGAGTATAGTTGGGTGTAGGTCTAGGGGCTTGTTGTTCTGGCACATGTGCTAGATGTGGGTGTAGAAGAAGACTTAACAACCATGATATTGGTTACACTCTTATATTTATCATTGTGTGTGGATGGTTTGGTAAACTCAACTTTGGGTTTGTTTGATTTAAGTTTGAGTTGGCCTTGCTCAAGGGAACATGAGTTTTGAGTTTACAAGCCATGGTGAAGGCTTCTTCAAATGTTTGGAAAGATTGGATTTGCAATGTAGAAGAAATATTCTTTACACAAGAACATGAGAAGAGTTTGATGAGTTTGGTTTTATGGAAGAGTAAATGATAGTTGGTTTAAATGTCACACCATCATGTGAAAAATATGTAATATAATTGTCATCCTCAAACTTCTAATGGCATACAAGTCATTGATGGTGATTTTGTGTGCAATATTAATCAAAAAGTTCTCTAGGAACAATTGCAAGATGTGTGAAGGAGAATAGGGAATGTTGAGAATCATTGTACCAATCCAGCTTTGGACCATCCAAGACATAGGGAAGGGTGAATCATAAATTCTGATCATATGCAATATAAGGTAACATGCATGTTTAAATGCATGGAGATGTTATTGGGGATCTTCCTTACTATTGAACTTGGTAAAATTGGGAAGCTCCCAATGAGGGGTAAGGTTTGATTGGAACTAACATGGATGAATAGGTTCATTACATATTTTTTAAGATAATGTAACCTTGGGTCCCAAGGTAATGGCCTCTAGACTAGCCAACCTATTCATTAAGGCATGGATAGGATCATTTGATGTGATGATAGGTTGGGATTGTGATTGTGTGGCATGAAAAGTAGCTTGATAAGGTGGTTGATAAGTTTTTGGATGTGTGGGGGTTTGAGGAATAATTTGATAAGGAGGTTATTGCAATGTTTGATGTTGTGATTGTTGGGATTGGATTGGCTATTGTGGTAAATGATGAGTGGGAATGTAGGTATGAATGGCAAGAAAATGTTGATGAGGTGGATTAGACATCGTATAATTCAAAGAACTTGTATAGGTGAAGGTTGGGAAGTAATGATATGTACATGTGACATTAGAGGAAAAGAAGAGTTATGTTGTTTGGATATGGGAAATGACATTTGGGAAGATTGGGTAGGGACACTAGTAATAATAGTGGCCGAAGAGGTAATGGGAATGGTTGTGGTGATAGTTGTGTTGATTGGAGGAAGATGGGGAGGAATGGGTGTGACCAACTGATTGGTTTGATGAGGTGGGGGATTGGTAGAGGATGAAGCAAGATCACATTGGGCTATGATAAGTTGTTGGGTGATTTCAGGATTTGACTAATAAGGATAAAGTTGTTGAAGTGGTGGACCATCAATAGGAAGTTGGGTTGACTTCCTAAGAAGGTAGTCTTGAAGAGCTATCGGATTGGCATCAATAAGCTCTTGGAATTCCAAACTACCATAAGGGATAATAGGAGGTCCAAAAGGTTTAGATATAGGATATGGAGGGGTGGTTGGTTGAGACAAGATGGGATGATGATAAAAGAAAGGATTAGTCTCATCTATGGTAGTAGTTTGAAAAAATGATCCTTGGTGAGAAACATTGATGAGAGGTTGGGTGCCCATGGAGGAAGTGACCAAGGGAAAAAATGAGACATTGGTCATGATGTATGTTTTTTGAGATGAGATGACAAAACTATTTGAGGAAAAGTTTTGTTCCATTTTCTTGGCTACTAAATGAGTAACTATGGGCATGAAATGAAAACAAATTTTATACTAACTAAATCAACTAAGTCAAGAATTTTTTTTTTTGTTTTATTAAGAAAGTGAAAAATAAAAAGGGAATGGGTAACAAAGGTACCTTGGAAATGGAAATATAGAGTTTTTTTTAGGTTGTTATGGCTAGGGAGTCCTCGCTATACCCGAAGGTACGTGTTTCCTAATTTTGTACGAATTTTCTAACACACAATGACTAGAACACCATGAAGCTTTCTATTTGATGATGAAATCCCAATCAGTCCACCTAGTATGAATATTTCTAGATGTGTACATTGATGCATGAATTTTGGTTGTGTGTGATAACTTGTAAGATACCCGATTAACCCCACTGTAAACTATGTTTTAAAGCAAGGATGTAAAGGGTTATTTTTAATCCAAATACAAATGTGAGATTTTTATGAGAACACACACAAGGAAGGGAAAATGTGATGCAAAAAGAGAAAATGAGACAAAAAGGAGAATACATGTAGAAAATTTTTCCTTTTTATTTGATCTCAAAGAAGATACATGAAAAGAGTGATCCAAGAAATCAAGTGCAACACGAACAAGCAAAAAATGAAGCTTTCACTTGAAAGTGTTAGTAGAATATAGAAGAAACACAAAAATAAAAATAAAATGCAAGGAATCACCTAAAGGTTCGCCGAGGGTCACCAAATCTAATGAAGAAGAGGAGGATGAGGATGATATATAGGAGGATGCTTTGGGAGATGAAGATGAGGAGACACCTTAGAAGAAGCTACAACTCGAGAACATCAAGGGAACTAATACCATGGATGCCAATCCTCAAAGAATCAAACAAAAAATTAATGGTGTTGCTCTTGAACTTTAGGAGGTTTTGGCGAACTGTCTCTATTTTATGGTGTAGTTATGTAGTTTTTGTTTCTCTCATTGGTTGGGTTTCTGGACCTTTTTGTCTTGGGGTTAAGCTTGTTTAACCCTTTTTGGTCATGTTCCTTTTTTTGTTTTGTCTGTGAGCTTTCACATTGTTATCTTTCATGTACTAGGCCTTTGGGAGCCGATCCCTATTTTTACCCTATCTAATAAAAAAACCTAAAGGGTGGTCCCACCGAGCATGCCAAAATGTTGATCTAATTTTTCTTGTTCCTTTTCAATTTAATGATCTAGTACTAAATAAAACTAAATAACTCAAAACATGGAGGGTTTAAGGTACCTCAAATGTGTGATGGATGCAAGAAGATGGGTGTAAAGTGAATGATATCACTCCAAAATTGATAAAACTAAAATGCAATAAGAATGAAGAGGAAAATTGATTAGATGGTATATGCGGGGTTACCCGAAAATTTGGTTCCAAGAAGTGTTACCTTCCTTTCATGGATGTTAACCCCTGTTTGATAAAATAAAATGATATAAATGAAAGATGGTTGAATAACATGCAAGAATTGATGAAAAAAAACTATGAAAGTAAACAGAAATGGATGAAAAATTACTAAACCGATCTAAAAACCTTGAAATAAAATGTACTTGGTTGGGTCAACAATGACTCGGTACACAGAGAGGAAAGTCAATAGTGACCCAAGTGGATGAAGCTAGAAAAAAATATAATAATGTGTATTTGTAAGAATCTAAATGAAGAAGGTGGTCACAAAGACCTGAAGACACTGGAAGTGACATGTAGAGAAGGACATGACGGAACAAAATAATAAAATAGACACAAAAATAGAGATTTGGATGGATTGGTTGACAAATAGGAATGCATTCAACGATGACTGTGGTGGAGACAAAATAAATTTGGTATAACAGAGGAAACATGATGGAAGATCTAGAAACTGGAATAGAAATAGAGCACTAGAAGACACTTGGGAAAGATCTAGAAACTTAGAAATATGCTTACAGAGGGCTGGTCGATGATGACTCAAGCAATGTGAAATAAATCCGAAGGTAAATGGGTAGGAAGATTTTCCTATAAACAAAATGGTAAACAAGTTGATAATGAATACACGACAATAAATGAACTTGTAAGATGTTGGAGGATCATAGATAATAACATAGATAAGAAAAAAATCAAATTAAACCTCCTAAAATCATGCAAGTGTTGTGAAAACAAGCCCAAATGGAATACAAGAGGTTGACACAATTGTAAAATTCTCGTAGTTGATGATATGTTCATACAATGCAAGAAAGATAAGGATGTGTCTCATTTTAGAAGGATGTCGAGATGACTCTTATAGGGTCGATGATGACCCGGATGGGTCACCGCCAAATGTGGGAAACCATTCTTTAGATGGTAAAATCATTGATTTACATGAGATATGGGGTGTAGGGATATGGATAAATGTTTTAAATCATGTTCGCTAGAAAGGGTTTTTGGGGAAGTGTCATGGGTAGATAGGAGATAAAGATGGGTAGGATAAAAGTTGGAAAAATAATAGTGATGTATATTTAGGTGGTTAGGGATAAAATCATCCCAAAGAAATCTAATTAGAGATAATTAGTGGTTTATATTAATTAACAATATTTTCTTAATAATTAAAGGTGATTGATGATCATTTAAAAAAATGAATCAAATTAAATTAAAAATGGGTCTAGATAGGACCATGGTGAAAAATGCACATGCAGTAGTCAAGGGTAGCGATACCAAATTTTGGTGTCTACACATAGTTGTACTCAACATTCCTAATTGTTACTAATGATTTAAATGATCAATCCCAATTGTTGTGGATGGTTTGAAGGCTTAAATATATATTCCTAATTTTTGGATGGTTTAATGACTTCTCATAGTACGCATAATCACTAAAGTTTTATTTTTACTTACGTTGACATTACTCTTCCTTATATTCATCACTAGGGGAAAACAAATGTACATGTTTCTTAATTTTATCTTTTTAATTTATGTTATTTGCTAATTTTGTATTAACATCTTAGATGAAATTCACTAGAATTTTTGTGTACATGACACGTAGGTATATATATATATATATATATATATATATATATATATATATATATATATATATATATATATATATATATATATATAAACACAACATATTAAGGATAAAGGATCACACATGTTCTATTCTCACATGGACCAAGTTATTATGAGAGGCTTACATTTCATTTGTATTTTAATCAAGAAAATTTCAATTACTAATAATAAAACTGGGAAAATGTAGATACATATGTCTACACCTCTATGTATTTAGAAATTAATCCTTGGCACTTATAATTTTTTTATAAGTAATACTTAGAAAAGGCTCCAAGGGCCATGTAAAAAGATATTACAATGAAGCTCACAAAAAGAAAAAGACATCCAGCAAAATGTTTGAGTCAAAAATAAATTCACTCTTACAGAGCTCGGCCAAAGATATAAAAATAGGCAACAACTAGGATGCAAAATATTAGATCGGATGAACAAAACCAACATACGGTCAACAATAAAGTAGAAAAATTACACCTCGGGTAGATTTTCCATTCAAACTCATGTTAGGTCCCTCCTTGACTAGTTGATAGGATATTTTTGTCCTCCAAACTACTAATTGATAATTTCATTCTTTTCCCTTTATCAAAACCACTTCTCCTTACATAACATGAAGCCTTTGTCCCAAAACCATAAGCTTAGATTGATTCTCTATACGTTTATGATTAAATTTCATTTTTCAGCATTGATTTGGTCCACCATATCGTCCAATGCTTGAATTTTTTTAGCCAAAAATTAATAAGGATATTCGCCCCATAAAACCCTCGGAAGGACCCATGTCCATATCCGAGTAACCAATTGTTCAAAGGGAAGAAGAAGCATCTAAATCCTCTTAGGCCTTTTGATTCTTTTCCTTCATCTTCTTAAGTCTTATCATATCATATAGTGTGAGAAATCATTCCTAATCATCTCTCAAAATAGAGAAAGAAACCCTAGTTCATGGCTTTGGTGTACCCACTTTCATCGAAACAAGATAAGTCCCGCTGGATAGGCACTAAAACTTTATCACTTGGAAATACCTTATAGAAACTTGGAGAGATCTATAGAGGAAAAAGGGAATACTAATCTTCTTATCCCACCTAAAATGATTAAGCAACATGAAATGGTGTGAATGCAGTTTCCTAAACTTACCATCCAATGTAATATACTTCATCAAGTCAAAGCAGGACCTCTCGTTAATGCCCAAGAAGATCATACGATAAATGTTTTCCTCCAAATAGCATATCTTTTCATCATCCCCTAAAAATGTTTGAACCTCTTGATGAAGTCTAGTTCTATCTTTAAAAAAATTTGCCATTAAATTCCATCCCAATGACTCTTACTATAAACGTCTCGTAACCAAAAACTATTTCCATGAACTTTGAATACACCATTGTCCCAAGCAGTCACGAAATCCACATAAAAACTCTCATCATGCCCTTTCAGTCTCTGGAGAAAATTAGTAATCCCTCCCTACCTAAATATTTCCCAAATGATATTATCTCATTATAGACCCACATAGGATAACAATTCAAATCTTACCCTACTTCCCCCATTTCAAAAATTCAACACTTAAACCTAAAAAATAGGGGTAATGGAAACTGAAATAGGGCGAGCCTAACTTTGATGAAAATGACAAGATCCTTCACACAAAATGAAATAATGAAAAGGAAATCCCATATCCTCTATGCACACTTCTCATTGAAATTATTTTTCTTCATTTAAAATAATTTTGGTGTTGTCGGAGTCAATTACCCGATCTTTCCATTATGAATTTACATGGCCCAATCACCAAGATTTTCCAACTTGTTCACCCATTGATTCGCCTCTCTATACACATGCCTTGTATAAATCTCCTCAAAATTAGGTAAAAGACCAAAAATGTCTAGGTCTATGATATATCTAATGTTAATATGGAGCTTAGCTTCCCCCTCCATAGCTTTGATGACATATAAAGAATACCCCAAGTATGAAGGTTTTTTATTTTTGAGAAATAGCCCAAGTAATTCCCCTCAACACAACAAATTCTTTAGCATAATTGTTTTTCTTATTACCTATGGGCTCTGCATATGCTATAATAAGATAACCCCCATTATTTTGGATGATGCCTCCAATACCTACCATACAAGAAATCCATTTCGATGCTCTATCAAAGTTGATTTTTACCCAACCCTCTGAAGTTTTTTCCCACTTTACATTGTTCCAAAGATCTTTCTTCCAATTGGAGATTAGCTGAAAACTTTGGCTAATACCCAAGGACAAGATTATCTTTGTTTCATGATTTTGACAACCCTTAGGTTCTTTAAACTTAATAATGGAAAGGTTATTAACCATAGCTCCTAAAATAACATCTCATAACCTATAAGATCTTATCTATTTCTCCTTGAATATTCCATTGTTCCTTTCCAACCAAATATCCCATAATATTAAATACCATATTAAATACGTAATAGATCCAACATAGAATAATAAAATTAATAAGACTTTTGGTATGAAACTAATAAATTACTATGGTATTATCTTATTTGTTTATTTTTATTATAAATTTTTAACATGAGAAATGGAGTCTTCAAGAATGGAACCTTGAAGGAATATTACTTTTGTTTTAATGTCAAACTTTTGAATGATTAAGACATAAGAAACTACTAAAATTTTATTAGTTAAATTTTTAAATTATTCAACTCAATGGATGTATATATATATATATATATATATATATATATATATATATATATATATATATATACCTTCAACATGAAATAAACAAGGCCCTGATATAGTAGATTTTTCCAAAACTTAATGCATTTATGGAAAATGATAAAAATAAATGTAAATGAAATTAAAATATGGGTTGTAAAAACTATTTGGAGTGGTGATTCAACCCTAAAAATAAATAAATAAGACAATAGGTTTAGTTTTATTATTTATCTAAGGGTCAAAGGGTTAGAAACATGTTGGTATATTTAGATTAATTCATAAAAATTAATGCATATGTTAGAATATACTCTCATTGGAAATTATAAAATAAAACGTGGAAATGATTGATAAAACCTAAAGAAGTAGATGCAATTCTCTTATTATAGAGACATGAAATTGAGTTGACAATGCAAAGTAATGTACAAGTTGGAAATTACCTAGAATTACTTCACTTCTAGAACTAGAGTGAAAAGTTGAATATATATGGAACTATTCAATAGGTATGAATGTGTTATTATCTCCGGTCCCTTTTAAATACTTTCATATGAGGATGTTTTGGTACTTTGTAACTTTTTATGTGTTTATGACTCATCGTGGTTACCTTCATAATGGAACCCTAGGTTTGAGACATTTGTGAAACCCTTTGTATGATGTGAAACAATTTCAAACCCTAATTATAGGTAATATATCCCGTAAAAATGTTAGTGTTTGGGTTGATGTGAAATTTTTGTACCACCTACATGAAAACTACTCTAAAGAGGCCTCAAACTACATGTAGTTATCCACCTAGAATTTGATATTTATATGAATGCAACTACTTTAAAAACTTGACCACTTGATAAAAAGAAATAATGGACTAGCACACTTAAGCTTGGATTAGATTTGAAGGTGTCTAGATTCGGAAGTTTGACTCTTGAACCTTGTTGAGAGTGCTTCAAACCTATGTAGGGGATGATCCCGTGATGTGTTACTTATTTGATCAGATTTAGGAGAGCTCATGCGGTGCTTTTTGAATGTAATTTGTAATAATTTCTCATTATAGTTCCAAGTGACGTCAAGAGGTGGGTTATACTTGTTGTTATTGGTGATCACGTGTTTAATGTCGATTAAGACTAACTTATAGGATATGAATAAACCATAACATATATCAAATAAAAAGTAATTATCGGGTGATTGGAAAAAAACTATTAAAGGAACTCTGTTAGACTATTTGGGCCTATATGAACTATTCCATATAGGAAATCGGTGGGATTCTATAAATTTCTAGGAATTATTCCCTGTGAGGAATATATTGTTGTGGTCTTTTGCAAGTAGTATTTTGAGAAATTGAGTAGTTTGAATAGAGAAGAAATCCATGAAAGAGAAATAATGATATGTCACCTAAGCATGGAATGCACACACAAGTCATGATTTAGGTTCAAAGAAAAATTTATCATTGTCAAATAATAATTTACCAAAGTTATGTGTCGACATTTTCCCCCTTTAAGTATGAAATTAGAATTACATGCTTAAAGAAAAAAACACCTTAGTGTGTGAAATTTTTTATCTTTACTTGAATTTGTTGACTCCACTTGAATGTTGGCACATTATATGATGAAACCTATAACACAAAGTGTATTTAATGTCCATAACAAGAATTTAACTTGAATTTACATTTGAAAATATATATTTATATCTTGAAAATAAAACATGTAACAAGTAAAATAAAAATACCAAAGTATGGAAGGAGTACCCATGTTTCTTTAATAATGGATAAGATCTTAAGTTTTTCATGCTTACAAATTTGTATTTTAAACTAATTTACTTAAGGATTGGTGGTGATCAATCCCTCATCTTACTAAAGGATATGTTAGAGCCATAGAGGAATCAGAGGCCACTTGACCCAACACCAAAAAGGAGAGGTTGTATAAGACATTTTAGTCACACTAAGAAACTTGTAAAACAAGAAGTGTCATAGGGATTTCTGGTTGACAAAAATCCTCCTTTGAAGAGTGAGAAGAAGGGAGTCACAAGGATTTATATTCACCCCAAAATATTTTCCCATGAACCATACCACTTCAAATAAATCTATGTCCAATTGATAAATAAAAAAATCAAAATGGAATGACTTGTCTCATGTCCCTACCATATGGTCTATGTAAGTATCAGATGTATAATATTGAATATATTAATAGGATAATAAGGCTCATTCCCCATACCTTGTAGTGAAAAGTTTCTTGAGTTATGAAATATCAAAAGGAATTAATTACTCAAACCTCCCAGATTCTATACCAAAATATACTAGAACCTTCTATGAACTATGTAATAAGTTTCTAAACATGTATTAGAAACTTGTAACTATTTGTAATAATATAAGTATTTTATAATTTTTGAAAATATTCCCTGAGGAAATATCCATCCTAGGCCATGCTTTCTTGTTGTTTTTTCCTTGTATGTAATTTTTCATGTTATGTATCTAATTCTATATTGATTATTTATACCTTACCCTATTTTATTCTTGATTTTTAAATTATTTTTATGTACTTGATGTGCATAGATATTCATATAATAAACCCCATAGAATTTCCCCTCCTTTTGAAGTGATTGAGATGTGCAAATAGAAATCAAAAATAAAAATGAATGACGTGTATCCATGTCATATGTATATGATAATCAACATTAGGTCACATGGAGAATGTTTTAGGTGGCCACTCTTGAGATCTAGATCTTGTAAGAGTGTGCATGTAGAAATATTAACACAAAGAGAAAGTAAAAAAACACATAGTAAATTAAGCATACAAGTACAAAATAATTGTCACATATGATAACCATAAAGAAGGCCCAAGATGCCACAAGTAAGGGACACAAAAGTGTCACATGAAAAACAAGCATAAGGAATAGGTTATATAATCTACAAACAAGGGATATTAATGTGTGCAAATATAACCATATAAAATGCCATAGGACGCATACATGAATGTAATCATATAACCAAGAAATTGAACATAATATGATAACCCCAAGGTACATAGATCAACATAAGCTAGAACTACACAAGACACATTTGCTAGCAATATTAGTTGGAAAAATATCATATAACACAATATAAGAAATTGTGCATAATAAGGAATTTGAAGTAATTATATTGAAACAAAAGAACCTACATGGTGTAAGATATTCCCCTACATTATGTTAGAAAAAAACTTATCAAATGGGAAAATTAAGTATTTCTCACCAATAGTGTTGGGACTAAGTCCCTCTACGAATGGGACAAATCTATTGATTGAAAATAGGAAATTATGTACACTATTCTAATAACCGAGGGTGGTATTTTAACTAGGGATAACATAGGGATAATTTTATCACTGAATCAAAGCACCCCTTGAATTACTATCTCTTGAATGAGGCATTCGGTGTGATCTGGGTAATATGGGTACCATATCTCAAGATGTGGGACATGCAGAGACTTGAGATGGACCTCCAGATAAGGTTAGCTTCCTCTTCCTAATCCTACTGCTATAACTACTCCTAATGCAATAAAAACAACTCTATAAACCTATTATAACACTTTCAAGGAGACATGGGGAGATAAATAAATGAAATGCACAAAATCCTTCACTAGAAACAATGATACCACCAAGAGAAGGGGTTGTTAGATAAATTAAACCTACAAATGAAGAAGGATTAATATGGAGAGGGTGGACATGCATCATAGACTAGATTACATGCAATGAACCATTCCAAATAAGCACAACAACAACTAAATCCGACATTGGAAATAAGAATATGCACAAAACACTGTTTCATCATGGGATTCAAGATAAAACAATAAATCCATGCAAGGTTAGAGTATTTAACAAAAACATATTTTTATTACTCCATAAAGTATGCATAGTACATCATGGTGTAGGAGAGGAAATATTACCATTCCAATTTTAAGAGTGAAGGCTTGAAGCCTAAATTCACAATAGTCCAACTAAGGAGAAGAGGGGAGCAAGGGGAGAAAAATGTCTAACCTCTTGTAAAATGCATCCCATTTACAATTTAAAAAAGAAACGCGTTTTGCAAGAGAGAGGGAAAATAAGGATTTATAGGAGTTATGGGGCACCATGATAAATTACATCATAGTATGGGGGCCTTTGATGATGACCATGTCTTCTATACTCTTCCCTTTGTGAGAAAAATGGGTACCCATACCTCATTAATGGCTTCCCCACCTACCTTGACACTATTCAAATCTAGAGGAATCTCTAAAATTTCAGCATGCCAAATCCTTTATAAATCCATTTTTGATGGTTCCATACTATATCCCTCTAAATTTTCTTTCTAGAAACTATAATTTTGTGAAACTTAAATGAGAAGAGAAAATGTTATACCATTTTTAGCAAAAAGGGGGATTTTCCTATCTAGCTCACTATGCATTGTTTGGGGAAAGTAGCATGCCATGCTACTCGGTGAGGTAGGTGGAAAGCTTCTGTCTCGGTCTATCATAGGAATGCATTACTCCTACCTATCACTTTGAGCTCTTACCAAGCCTCAAAATTTAATGTTGAGCTTTGAATACACCTCTCGTGCCGTATCAATGATGAGATCTTCTCGCTTAATCCTTCATGGTTTGGTTGGCTTGTGAAAACACCTCGCTAAGATTCTCAAACACCTCAAAAAAACCCACCATTTCCATTTATCACCTCACCTCACTTGAATTTTTATCCTTACGTTGAGTTCTTATTGGCGATCCCCGAAAACATTCCAAGTACTTCATTTTAATGTCCAAGCCAACTCCCCTTTGACTTAGCCCCGATTTTAACTCCACATGGCATATGCTACTTGGTTGTCTCACCACCAGCCCCACCTACCATGGTCTAGTACCTAAGTAACTTGGATTCTTACATTTTCCTCCAAAGAATTCAGATTTTGACTCGCCTATGCTTGAGACCTGTTCATCGAGTGACTTAAGAAACTTTGAACTTCGAGATCCCAAAAGTCTCGAATTTCGACATCGAGCTTCGTGCATCACACTTGTCCAATCATCCAAATGGTCACTCAACTTATGATTTTATAAAGTCTAAAACTCAGAATTTTAGAGTTCATACATTGAAATCCCAACTTGCCATTTCATGTAAACACTCCCTCAACTTCCAAACTATGACATTTCATCTTCCAAAATTCCCCATAAAATGACTTGTTCACCTTGGTTCCACCTCTATGTTTGAATTGCTTAGAGTTAGCTCACTGATTTACTCGATGAGCCCTCCTTGCCTCCTCACATTCACCGATGTTAGTGTTGAGATCCTACATCCTTGGCAAGCTTCCGAGCCACTTTTATCCATTTTATATGGTGACACAACTTATCCATCAAGCTCCAACCCCTTCGCTTCGTACTCAACTTGGTTTCCACACAATCACCTCAATGCCTGCCTCGGTATCCCAAGCTCCCTACTCTCTGAGCTGATCCTCACCACCATGCCAAGATCTTGCGATGACCGACTCGCTGACTTCCACATGTGCCGAGCCCGCCACAATATCATCATCCCCACTTCTATATTTCCCTAGCTCATTCCACACCCACCAAATCTATCCGATTGTCCCACGAGCTACCACCTCCATCTCCGTGTAACCATGGCTCATTGACGTGGTAATATAAGAGCCACTCATCAAATAACTCCTCAAGTGGACTGACTATGATCACCACACATAGATCAACCTAAGCTATCAACATGACATCACCGATCTTCCTAAGGGCTTGCCTTCCTAATGCAACACCTTAGCTTGACGAGTTGTTTATTGGCTCGATGCCTCATATGGGTTATTTTTTCACCCTAACTTTGGATTTTTCATTTTTTTGAATTTTCTTAAACTGGAAGGCCCTTGGGGACAAAGGAAAATGTAATCAAGCTGTTACCAAAATTCAGTCATTATTGCTCATTTTGATCAAATATGGGTATTTCGGAGTCTGCTTACACCTTAGCCAAACATTAATCATTTCAAAATCTAGAAGAGGAAAAAATTCCTCTAAATGATTCCATACCTTACCCGAATCACTAAAATGCTCACGAAACATGAATTTCATCTCGTAAACCTTAGATTCTCCCGTGAAGGTCCTATCCAATCTCCATGTCTAATTCTCCCCTCGTTGTCCATTTTTCCTATGGGTGGAAAAATGGATTATAATTTTGGTGACTCGTGAGGACATTTTCTGCTAGAAGTGATTTTCGAGTAGCCCGAAGCCTCCATTAGGAATGGACTCGTTGTTGATTACTCAAAACTGATCCAAACCTCCGAACTTTACTCTCGTAACCACTTGAACACTATTAAACTTGGACCTTAGTTTGAATTGACCATATCATTTACAAGATTTTTGAATTACAATTTTTATGAAAGTGGAAAATTGTCTTGACAAGAAATTCAATTTTCACATTCACTTCTACAAATTGATCTATTGGGACTAAAATATAACCCTAACATATCCAAAAAATTAGCTTTTTTCCAAGTATAAGGTACAATTTACTAATGATTTCTTGGCCTATGTTGAACATTGCGAGCTTGGGACCACATGCTTTGAGGGTCAAGGATGCCTAAAAATCCACAATATTTTCAACTAAATTGAGCATAACAAGCATTTGAGGTTGAATTTCTTTGTTCAAACCGAGAGGAATTTTGAATGGATTGAGGAGGGTTGTTGATTAAACCTTAGGATTGTTGTTGTTATGAACTCTTCCACATGTAATGCAAGAACTACCCCGGGGCTGATTTTCCAATCTTACAAGGGGTCCTAGAAGCCTAAGTGATTGATATGAAGGAACAAGAGAATGGAAACTATTAAAATATATCCTTAATCTGATTTAGTTGCTATGTATTTGGAATGTCTCAAAGATTGAAACTGTTCCCGATAAGCGTGAGCTTCTTCCTATGTTGTATGGCATTCTTACCCTTGGAAAACTGAGGAATTATGCTATAGAAATATGAAAAACTCTATATATAAAGGAAATCATGCATTCCCAAGTGAGATATACAGAGTGTGCACAAGCACTTGTTCGTGGAAAGTAAACCTATTCGAACCTACACTAACCAAAGGAAAGGAATATTTAAAACAAAACCTAACACTGAAAATGAGAAGTAACTTCCGTTATAATTTGGAACCATGTAATTGGTGTTACAATGAGCACGATCACGCACAAGAGTGAAAAAAATAACTAAGAAGCATCTTTCCATGCATTTAGCAAAGGTATCAACATCAAAAATAAAATGCCTCCTTAAGTTGCTCCTTTGTTTAGATCTTAGATGTGTTGGAGCAGATCCTTGGTTCTATGGAGCTCATCGTCATGTGTGGAAGTAAACATGACCAGTTCAGGCTCCTCTTTTGGCTCCAATGAAGCCAAATACCTTATGGGGAAAGGTCTAATTTGTTGGATTGTTCCACTGCTCTGAGTCCCAACTTCAATAAAGAAGTCTTCTCATAGACATTCCTAGAAAAAGTGTGTCTTTGAGATGATTCTTTCCTTGTTTCTCATATATAGACAATTGATCTTCTTCTCTGGATGATTGGTATGTAAGTGGTGTCATCTTTTTGTCTCGTATACTTCTTATCTAGTGTAGAGCTTGGAATATTTAATTCCTCCAAACATGATTCAAGAGGATTGTTTGAAGAATTAGGTTTTTCTTGAATATATCCTTCCATGGAAATAAGAATTTTGAGTCATAGGATGGGAGTTGGGATAGCAAAAGTAACCAATTCCATAGGCCCTTCCCCATCGAAACACTCTAAATATGATAAATAAGTAGCTTCTTCATTTTACTCATGTACCAAGGATTCAACCTCCTTAGAGGTGTCTTTTTTTTATTTTCAATTTTTTCGCCATGGGTCTCCTCATCCTTAAAAAGAAGTTTGAGAGCCCAAACTTATCCCCAAAATAATAATTTTGGGAGGATTAAGTGGGAGAAAGGATTGAATTTTTTTGTGTGGCATGCTCTTTACTTAGGACCTCTAGATTTGAATGGTTACATTCATTTTATCTTCCTCTTATGGGTTTAGAGATGACCTTTCTTCCTATCCAATTGATTTTACAATGGATGGTGGATAAATAGCTTCCAAAAATATAGTGCTGACATGGACAAGACATTCGATCTCACCGATTGTTGATATTTTTTTCTTGTTCTTGCTTGATATTGCTGTAGGCTCAGTTTTCATCACATGTTCTTTAACCTTGGCCTCTTTTGGAGGTTTAACCACTAAGGGGATGCTATCAATTCCAAACCTTAAAGCCCAACTCTTTAAATTTCTCATCGTTTCTTCCCTTTTGGACTCTACTTATTTTTGTCCCTCTTGATTGTTTTTTTGAGTTTCTTCCCAACATGGATTTGGGAATGTAAGAGGAGGGGTGGGTTGGGATTTAGATTTTTTCTACTTTATTGGTGGTTGGAGGAAAGTTCAATCTCTTGTTTTTATGGAGGGGATGGACTCTATAAGGGAAAAGGGAAGAGAATTCAAGATGGGGTGGAGGAATAGGAGATGGAAAAGTGGATTCCACAATGGGGTATCGGGTAAAAATCTTGGGAAATGATTTTTAGGTTGAAATGGTAATGAGTGTGGAATGGGGAAAGGATTATAAGATGGTAATGCAAAATTTTCCCATTGACAGGAATAACTAGCATCATACTCATAGGCCTCAATTTCCTCAATCCATCTTTCAAGCTAGGATAACATTTAAACCATGAAGTATAGCATGTTGTAGGAAGTAATGTCTTAGAATAGGGCCAACCCATGGACAAGATGCCCTAAAACCAATCTTGAATGACTTCATCGAGATGTAGCTTTGGGAATACACCATACCGACCTCCATCTTTTGAATCTTCAGCTGTAACTCATCATCTCCATATGTGGGATGGCCTCCACAACCCGCATATCCCTTCTCTTGAATAGATGCAAAATCTGATGGGTAACGAAATCAGTTATGGTTTTATTTATTTGGATAAGCATATGTTGGTTTTCATCATAAAATGATTATGGAGGGGTGTGAAAATAACTTGGAGATGAATTTTGTAAATTCAAAGGTGGGTTGAATTGACATGGCCACTTTTATAAGTGTGAATTCCAAGGTGGAAATGAAGTAATGATTGAAAAAATTAATGAATGGAATGAAATGGAAATAGGTGGAAAGAAAAATGGATGGAAATGGGTGGAAGAAATGATCTGCAACTCAGAGAAAATGGGTTGATTTGGACCAATGGAGTTGCCATATGTGTTTTGCATGTTCCTCTAAAGGCTAGGGTTTTACCAAGACACACATCACCTCTTGGAGAAAATGAAATGCAACTCTTGAAATACTTAAAAATGATTTTGGATTTTGGACCTTGTTCCGTAGTTGTTAACCTCGAAATCTAAAATTTAGAACTTGGATCATGCAATAAAACCTCCGAAGTCTAAAATGAAAAGTGCATTTAAATCTCTAAAATAAAAAAAATTTGAATTATTAAATCCAAAATACAAAGGAACTTCGACCTCCGATATACCCTTTTTGGAACTTAATGCATTTTTATACACGTGAAAACTGAAAAATGATTTCAGAATTTTGACCCGCATTGTAACCGATGAAGTCTGAAATGTGTAATCATGGATAATATGTTGTAATGAATCTAATTTGAAGTTTTTATCTCTTGTTGTCCTACCAAGCATTCAAAAATTGTTATTTTTGGTAGCACGGATGGCGAAGATATTGGAATGATACACTGTGAAATGTAGAGCTTTCACCTTCTTATCCCATATGGTGTGCTAGTACTATTAGTTTTGGTAGCATGGCGGCCAAGATATTACAATGATACACCTATGAAATGTAGATATTTCACCTACTTGTCCCACCGAGCATGTCGAATAGTTATCACCAAATCAAAGTACCCCTTGAATTGCTATCTTTTGACTAAGAATTTGGTGTGACTGGGTAACATGTGTATGATCTCTCAAGTTGTGGGAGTTTTGGAATTAATATGGGCCTCTGAAGAAGTTCAAATTCCTCTTATTAATATTATTTCTACAGCTACTCATAACTAAAGAAAAACAACTATCTAAACCTATTCCAACACTTCCAAGGAGACAAAGGGAGAGAAATTCTTGAAATGAAGTAAATCATACACTAGAAATGGTGATAACACCAAGAGAAGGGGTTGTCAAACAAATATTAGCCTACAAATGGAGAAGGATGAATATGGAGAGGGTGGAGATACACCATAGACAATATTACATGCAATGCACGATCCGAATAAGCACAACAACTAAATCCTACAATGGAGATAGGAATATGCACAAAAACCTGTTTCGTGATGAGAGGCAACATAAAATATTAAACCCATACAATGTTAGATGATTTAACATGAAACATAATTTATTGCTCCATAAAGTATGCACTACACATCATGGTGTAGGGATAGGAAAAATCATCATTACAAGTATTCGAGTGAAGGCTTCAAGACCCTAAATTCCCACGGTCAACTAAGGAGAAGAGGGGAGCAAGGGGAGAAAAATGTCTAACATTTTATACTATGCATCCCTTTACAATTTATAGAAGAAAATTTTTGCAATAGAGAGGAAAATTCATATTTCTAGGATTTATAGGGCACCATACTAGATTACATCACAATATGGGGGCCTTTGATGTTGCCAATGTCTTATGTACTCTTCCCTTTGTGAGCACAACTAGAGGAATTTCTTAAATTTCAGAGTGCCAAATACTCTCAAAATCCATTTCTAATGGTTCCATACTATATCCCCTTGATTTATCTTTCCATCCACTATAATTTTTGAAAATCATATGAGAAGAGAAATGTTATACAATTTTTAGAAAAAATGGGGGAGGGGGGATTTTCCTATCCATCTCACTTTGCATTATTTGGGGTGGGATGTTCACCAAGCTAGGTGGTGAGCTCTTCTTTGATCTATCATGGGAGTATGCATTACTATCACCTATCGCTTTGATCTCTTATTGAGCTCCAAAATTCAATGGTCAACTCAAAATACACCTCCCTTGACCGCATCAATGAAAATATCTTCTTTGCTTAACCCTTTATGGTTTGGGTCACCCATGAAAACACCTCAACCGAAGCTTCTCAATCACCTCCATAACCCCACCTTTCCTATCTATCACCTCATCTCACCTGTATTTCTCTCCTCGTATTGAGTCTTTATTGGAGATCCTGAAAACATTCCAATCACTTTGTTTTAATGTTCAAGTTGACTCGGCCTTTACCTCAGCCCCCGAGTTGAACTACACATGGCATATGCTATTTTTTTTTGGCTTGCCATCGACCCCCTTACCATGGCCTAGTCCCCAAGTAACTTGGCTTTGGAAATTTTCCTTTGCAAAATTCAGAGTTTGACTCATGCCTACGCCCGATACTTGTTCATCGAGATACTCACTCGAGAACTCCATACTCGAGAGCCCGAAAGTCAAAATTTTAGACTTCGAGCTTCAAGCATCACGCTTCTCCAATCACCCAAATGGTCACTTGAATTTTGATTATAAAAAGTATGAAACTCTTAATATTAGATTTTGGACATTAAAAAATTATCTCATCATTTCATGTAAACACTCCCACAACTTCGCAAGAAAATCGACGTTTCATTTCGAAAATGCCCTAGTCGATGACTTGTTCACCTCAATTTTGGCATTTGTTTCTAACTCACTAAGAATCAACTCACCGAGTTACTTAGCGAGCCCCTCCTTACTTCATCCCATTCATGGATGTTAGTGCCAAGCTCTGCAACATTTTCGAGCTTCCAAACCACTTGTTCTCCCTTTGAGATGGCAGAAATAGCTCGACCCTCGAGCTCCAACCCTTCATTGTGTGCCGAATCGGTTTCCCCATGAGCATGTTACCGCTTTTTCGGTATCCCGAGCTCCTTCATCTTTGAGCCAATCCTCACCAAAAGTTAGGATCTAGCGGAAACCCTACTTGCCAACTTCCACTGCAGGCATTGATCCTACCACATCATCATCAACCCCACTTCCACCATGCCTCGGTTTGTTCTACACATGCTCGACTCTATTTTTCGACCCGTGAGCTTCCACCTCCATCTCCATGTAACCTTGGGTTGCTGGTGTGGCAATATAACCTTGTGTCACTCGTCAAATCACTACCAGAGCTAACTCGACCATGACCTCCATGCATAGCTCGACCCAAGCTTGATAAGGGATCACCTTCCCAATGCAAAACCTTAGCTCACCGAGCTGTTTTTCTTGGCTCGGTACCTATGGGCTATTTTTTCAATTTTTTTGAATTTTCTTGAACTAGAAGGCCCTTAGGGACTGAGGAAAATCTCATCGATCCCGTTACCCAAATTTGACCATTTTTCTTGTTTTAATCGAATGTGGGCCTTCCAGCCCATTTCCACCTTAGAAAAACACTCGAGTCCTTTCAAAAACCTAGAAGAGGAAAAATTTCCTCTTAATGATTCCACACCCTCTCGAATCATTGAAATTCTCTTGAAACATGAATTTCACCTATAAACCTCATATTCACCCATGAAGGTCCTATCTAATTCCCGAGTCCAATTCTTTCCTGTTGTCCATTTTTCCCACAGTGGTGGAAAAATGGATAATGATACTTCCATACACTGTGGAAAATTCTTGTAGATACTACAAGGAGGAAATAGCTTGAGAGAGAGGTGCAAAGATAATAGTGAGAGGGTTTTACAAAATAAATAACATAGTATATTTCATTTCTTAAAACCATATTTTAATGAGAATTCACCATCGAGAATAAACAAGGAACATGATACAAATAAAACAAAGCCTAAGTACATAACATTCAACAAGTACATTCTCATGGAGTGTAGTTGAGGTAGAGTAGAAATATAGAAAAGAAGATAGATGAAATCGATAACTTATTCCTAGAAAGAATATAAGAGCTAGTAAACAAGAACAACCATCCTTTGAAATGAGGAGACTCTCTCAATTTATAGCTTTACAATACAACTCTTCATCTACCCCCCACATGACTCTTTATGTCCCATCACTTGTGACTTTTCAATTGCCCTTAGAAGATAAAAATTAAGTACCTCTCTTATAATTTGAGAGATTACTTTTACATTTTACAAATATTTTATTGTCACTTAAGTAAATAGGACAAAATTTCATGATTACATACAATGAAGAATTAGAAAGGGGGAGAGAAGAGGAGAAGGAATGAAGAGAGGAGAGAAAATATTCTCCAAATCATGGATGAAGGTACCTCTACCCTTGATGGAGATAAAATTTGATGATGATGAAGATGGAATCTTGATCTATGATGACCCTTCACTATGATGCATTGGTGAAGAACTATGATGAAAACTTTGACCCTTCGAGACATCCTTAAAATGATGCACCTCTCGTAGAACATTTAGAATTATTAAAGAGAGAGGTGATGAAAAATTGACCATTGAATACAATGAAGTATTTCTTCTGAACTTAAAAACACTAACATTCCTCCAAAATAACAAGTTCTTGATGTAACTTGACACCATTGCCTATAAAATTCAACACGATGATCCTAGCCCTTAGGAAATGGAGAAACAATTGAGATGAGGTTAATAAAATTAAAAAATGAGATAAATGAATGTGGGAGATTGAATGGAATATTCTTCCAACACTTGATCAACCTGTCCGATGAATTGAGAAGAACTACTAGACCAAAATGCACCATCGTGACCAAAATTGGGAACCGAGAGGGATCATCTTACGGTTGAGATATAATGCCACTTTATACCCCTTTATATGCATGATTTTATCCTCCAAAAAGGTTGGCATTAGTTAGGAATGTGGAGGATGAAAAACATTACTATTTTGAGCATTTTCTGGAAACCTACTATCTTTAGTTAGGTCTTCTTACATTACTTGGTTTTGGCTATTTTGTCGAATTATCATTTTTTAGCACTTTCATCTTGGGAATGGACTAAGTAAAGAAAATACATTAATTATTTAGACTTACTATTCTTAGTAAGTGGATTGAATATGAAATTAATAAAAATATACATTGTCCATGGAGTGTCGGATCAGAGTGAAAATGGTTTCCAAAAATTCTACTTCACACCAAGATGCTTTTTCCAATTTTCAGGGGTTTCTCTCATTTGGATCTTCGTGAAAATGAAAAGTAAAATTACAAGTATATAATTTATTATTTGGATAGGGAAGAATTAAAAAAATAACATTCATCCATATCTTTAAGCACACTCAATTTCATGGGGCAAGCAAATGCTCATTAGAAATCTAATTTTTTGTAGATCACCATCTCCGATTTTGAGGTAATTTGGATCGCTGCAACTCCGTAGATCTGAGGAGACATTTTCCATGGATGAAAAATTTGTGAGACTGAAAAATAGATGAAATAGCTAATTAGGTAATGTAAACACTCTTCTTAAAGGCATTCTCATGGGGAAGCCACATCCAAGTTTCAGGGCCATCGAGGTGGGGTTTGCAAGCAATGAGCAAAAATGTATTTTGGCCATGGTGGATACCTTATTTTTCTTGGAAGGTATGAAATTCATAAAAATGGAGGGTGGTTTAAAATCATGGATAAACATGGAAAAATGGTTAATTTAGGGTTTTATACTCACCTTTATATTCAAAACATGTTCCCCCATTTTTTTCTTGTTTTTTAAAACATGAATGTTGACTATAGTCGACCAAACATGATGGGATGGGGTTAAAAGGTTATAAATGGGTTTCAAATATCCTCATGTACCTTACCACATTTATTTAGGTACAAATTGGAATGGGTGAAAAAATTCACATATTGTAGCAGAATCATGAGAAAGGGGCATGCAGATTTAAGTTGTGAGGTTCAAAACATCTACCTAGTGTACAAGTCATGAGTATTAAGTGACACAAATCTTCCTCATCCTTAGTGGTGAATTATTTTATCCCTAATGTCCCTTTAGAAAATTAAAAAGGGAAATAATCTCCTTAGAAGTGTACACATTATTATCTCATCATGATAAAGGGGCTAAAACTTAAAGTGTGTTGAAAACACTTACCTAACACATTAAGTTACAACTTAAGTGACACAACTTATGTTTATCCATATCCCTCCTTGGTACAGACCTAATTTCCCCCTATTACCCCTTTTACTTTTTTCAAAGTTATAAAGGGACATCATTGGTCTCTAAGTGTGCATTTTCCACTTTTGGAAGTTGGGTGTCACCATGGACAACTAAAAATAGCTTGTCGGGAGTGCTTTTTTCCCCAAGAGCTTCCTTTGGTGTCTCGTATGCCATAAATATATAATTTTAAGTTGAAAAATCCTAAGGAATCCAATGATAAATTTTTTAGAACCTTATTTTTCATTCTCTTTTAAATTTAACCCCTTTTCAATTCTAGTCACAGGAGGTTCTCGGAAGGTGAATCTAATACAAAAGAAAAATATTCCTTTTGTCCATCTCAACCTATGAAAAATTTATAGGTACCATTTTATCTAATTTATCAATGAATTATCTTCTAAATCTCCTTGGAACTCCTAGAATCCTTGGTTGAATTTTCACTAGAATCGAAGGTCTTTATTTTTTCATTGTCATGTGAATATCTCGCAAATCTACTCCTCATAATCCCTTGAAACATTTTTCAAAAATAAATAGACACTCTTATATTTCATATTCATGTATTCTACGAGTCTAAAATACTTTTGGAGCTTCCCGAACCATTTGAAACTTTAAAATATACTTTTAGGAAAGAACAATCCCCATCACCTGGATAAAAATAGCCCGGCTTTTGGAGAAGATTTTCCAGAGGTTCAAAATATTTTTTAAACAATCCTAAATCACTTTAGTGCATATTTTATATCCTCTTCACAGTTTCTAGGTGGGTAAATCCTCAATAGTCATCTTCCAAGGGGTGTCCACTAGTGTGAAAAATCCCGAAAAGGGCCTTTTTGGGCCTTTAGGAGAAAGTCCTTTTGAATGGTGCCTACACACAAAACACACTTGAAAATAAAATTATAAAATTCCTCCTAGCCATTATGAGGGTAAACAATAATTATGTTGGCAAGAGGACATGTTTATATTGACCAGGAGAGCAATTTTCAAATGAGGGCTAGGTTGTCAGGACATTTTTCTGAATTTTTCATGTTAAAAATTTAGCATGAAAACAATTAGTTATTTTTAAGGGAATTGTTCTAGATCAAACATAGTGAGAAAAAGTGATGCACCTAGAATTTATTTTGAATAACCCAAGTGTCGGCACATCACTCACTCTGTGTTGAGCGCTCACTCAAAGCATGCAAATGTACCAAGTCCCACTTTAGAGTTGCTTGTACAAAATGTTAGCATGATGGTGCATATAGATATCCAGATTCATTACAAATAGTAAACAACACATGGTGTATAAACCAAATCTAGTTCTTAGAATATATATATAAGATGAACTAAACAATGACTATAACAAAATTTGCATCAGTAAGAACCATATTCATTCATGTTTAACACCATTATCTAGACAATATCAACCATTGTATTAAATACTCTAAAAAAAAGAAGCTACTTACATTACATAAATATATCCATGAGTCATGTACATGAAAAAGGTCAATATCATAACTCTACATGTTTCACCGTTTTCTTTAAATTTTGAATGTGAAAAATAGTTATGAGTGTGGGCCAAGGAGGAATACCTATTGTGATGGTTGGTTTGTAGAGGGTGTGTGCACGTTCGACTTCTTGATCCAATGTTGATTGTGAGATATTCCTTTTGGCTAGGAGGAACTACCTAGAATAGAAAACAAGACCACAAAAGAGAGTTAAACAATATATGGTAGTGGACTACCTAGCGTGTGCTAGATCCAAGAAGTATGATACTTCCTAGATGGTTGTCAATCCATTGTTTAATACAACTTAATGCGAGAAATAATGTAAGTAAACAAAGTCCTACTATAGTTGATATGATTTAGGTATTTCATTCAAATACAATAAGAAAATTGAATATAACAGGCTAGGTTATAATTGGATCTGGAGGTGGGGTAGTTGGTCAGGGTTTTGGTACTAGTTAGGGTCAGATTCTAGGTCACTTAGGTTGTTTGGGTGAAGATTCTTAGGTTCGTTATTAATAGGATAGCCAAGTACAAAGACGAGTATCGATTAGGTATAACCGATGATGGTTCAGGGGGAACCAACGATAGTCATGGGTGAAGCGGCATCGGTACAATCGGGATGATAAGAAGTGATTGCCCCATGTGTGGGTGAAGGTGATCCCCCTCAAACCGGGCATTGATGAGGTGTAAGACAAAATCGGTGAGTGGTTTGATAAAGGTGTAGGTGGGGAAGATAGGTGGGGAAGGTTTGAGTATTGATGGTAAGGGGTAGTAGGTCATGGTCAAAATCGGGTCATGGGTAATGAAAATCAAACACATGCACATGTATAGATTGCAACACGATACCAAGTTGAAGAGCTTACAAACTCTACATTGTCCAAGGTCGATAGGTTTATCCAAACAAGGGTGAAGTGATTCATGTATCTAAGGTATAGGATATGGTGCGGAAACACAACATAGGTCAGGTGCAAGAATGTTTAGGTATGTTCCAATACACCAAAGGTTTGGTCGGGATAAACGACACGATAATAGGAAAGGTATGGTTATTAGGCTAAAACAACATAGGTAACAACATCACAAGGTATAATGAGTACATAAGGTCAATAGTCACACCAAGTAGGCCAAGTTCAAACAAACATGTCATGGCTACAGACGATAAGGCAAGTGTGTAGGTAAAGTAACAAATCCTAAGATGCAACAAAGGAAATGTAGGAGTAGGGTGGGTTGTAGGTATGTTTCAATGGGTGTCCGAATTGATAAAAGGTGCATTAGCACTAATGGTTACAAGAAAAAGGAAGCTTAGTAAGGCCAAATAGGTATAAGGGTTGACTAATGATGGTTGTAGGGTGACCGACATCGGTTGGATAGGGTAAAAACAGGAACGACATCGGTCGATTAGGTTGGGTTGGTAAAATAAAAATTCCATATTTTACGAAATCATTGTTGTGTTGTGAATTTGGAGAAAATGACAGAGTCGTTTGAATTTTTGGCACTTTTTCCGAGAGAAAAGGACGGGCATTATACCCAGCTGAGGTGGAGAGTTGAGTTGGCAAGCCTCGGAGCGGGTAATTGGTATTCAATAGGCAGTCCACAAGATAGGTGTGATCAATTTGATTGGGTGGAGGTGAGGAGGGCATTTGGTAATGGCAGAGGCAAGAGAGGGTTTGGTGGACAACAAGTGCGGAAAGCTTGACGTTCCCCCATGAAGACAACATCTCGATGAGCTAATATTTGATCCCATTCTATGTTGGTTAGGTAGATTGATTTGTAGAAATTGGGTTAGGGTAAAATGGGTAGTTGGGGGGAAAATTAAATGGAAATTTGGAAGCAAATGGGTGAAATAGGAAGGGTAGGAAGGTTGATGTGCATTAAGGGAGGTATGGGTGGAGGGTGGATTGTGCTAGGAATGGGTGGGTAGTTAGGGAGGAATGGTGAATTTTTAGAGAAAATGGGTAGGGTTTTGTGGATTTTGTCGTTGCGATAGTGATCTGATGTCTGTCAAGGTTTAGTCAACGTCGGTGGTAATGAGTTGACATTAGTCACAAATAAGGTGATGATGTTGGTTTTGGTAGGCGGTCTTGGAGTTAATAAGGAACTCGATGATGGTTTAGTATGAGGGAAAAATAGGCCAAGAGATGAGATAGGGTGGGTGGGGGAGATAAGCATGGGTAAGAGGTAAAAATAGGAAAGAGTCAAAGGGTGGGAAATTGAGGTGGAAGGAAAGTTAGGCACCGCGGTGGTTGGGGTGGGGAGATAAGTGTGGGTAAGAAGTGGAAAAAGGAAAGATTCAAGGGGTGGGAAATTAAGGTGAGGGGAAACATAGTTTTCAAGGTTGGGTGGTGAGATAGGTCATGAGTAGGGGGATCCGAGGAATAGGTGGGGGTTCAAGGGTGAATTGGAGTATGGTTGAGGTTTAATGATGTCATGGTTGTTGGATGTAGATGAGGACCATTACATGATATGTGATAGGGTATCACCCCTGTTATTAGTAGTAAGGGGGAGCAAAACAGTTGAGGAGTGGTGCCATGTGGCAGAGGTTGGCCTGATTGGGGTTAAACGTTACCGGCACGTAGTCTAGGAGCTGAGTTTGATGGTCACCCTCATTGAAAGATGGGATTTAGCGACCAACACATTTCATTTTCTCGACAAGTGAGATGACCGTCACTTTGGAGGATGTTTATAGGATCCTATGGTTTTCGATAGTAGGGATGCAAGTGTATTCCATTTCCTTAGAGGCATCTAAGGAGTTGATGTTGATAGTGTTTGGTGAGGGCTGGTGGAGTTGAGGTTCCATAATGCCAACATGAGTTATGGAGATATGTATTGGGCCCATCCAAAGGAGATGAGGTTAGTGGTGCTGATGATGGAGGTAATTTGTTGCTTTGTGCTACCAGATGCAGAGGGTGGGAGATTCCCATGGGCATTGATGGGGTTCTTCATGACATGATGGAGGATAGGACCTAGTTTGCATGGGCACCAACATTCTTGGTGTAGCTATATAGAGAGTTATGGGCCTATGGGCAAGATTCTGGCGATTCGGCCTATGTGGCACATCTTTACTACTTTGTTGGGCATATGAGCACATCATGTGTGTGTGTCTAGTGGGCATGCCCCAACCTGATGCATTCAAGGCGGGCATGGTTGGTGGGCTACAAGAAATGGGTACCTACTATTGGAGAGCATCGAGCTGTCAGGGTTACACATGATGTAGCATATTACAGGTGTATGCATTAGAGGGGTTATCGGTGTGGACATAATTTGGAGGCCATATGTGGGCTTCCCATCATATAGGAAAATGGCCAAGGATATACAGGAGCTACAATTTATTTGATGGATAAAGGGTGTCGTGCGAGAAAGTACGAGATGATACATCTTTGATAGGGTCATACGACAATTTGGGTTACCGTAGGATGTACCTCCACCATTTCCATAGTACATGAGGGATGATGTGGAGAGGCCTATGCCTCTACCATAGCCAAAGGTGCCTACATGGTAGGAGCAGAGATGGTATCTTTGAAGGATTGATGATGTCGAGGTTACAGATAGGTACATGATAGTGGTGGGTGGCACAAACACGGGCAATCGCCAGGCCGGAGGTAGCCCTGACTTAGCCACTATTATAGTTCGAGAGGATGCCTTACATGGGTAGGTAACTATCCGGTGACATGATTTGGGATAGTGTAGGGGTAGATAATGGGCCGTCGAGGTATGAGTGATCACACTACAGGCCCATGTAGCACGAGGACGGAGTGCCGCACGGGGTGGAGATGGAGATGGGGTATAGGTGGCTACTTTAAAGGCATAAATAGTAGGTTTGAAGGGCTAGTTATCCATTGCACATGCATAGGTTGTGGCCCTTCAGCTTAGGTACAGTACGAGAACATGCATCTACATAGGCTCGTGACGGGATCCCATTTTACAAGTAGGGGAGGGAAAAGCTCCCATGGTACAAGTACGGTGGTCAAAGGCTAACGGCACCACCATAGACAAGTACACATGATCAAAGTTCAGAAATGCCCTAGAGAGGTGAGATATTATCAGGATCACATGATGGCCGCAGGATAGATGTCCCTACCTATGTAGAGTATAGAGCATAACAGGCCTTGAGTGAGAGGACTAGGTCTCGCACTCATAGTGTGGAGAGTACAGGGGGCCAACAAGCCCTGAGATAGGGTCAGGTGAGGCCACCAGTGCACGAGAGGCTAGCTCTAGGTGAGGTACCAATAGAGGTCAGGCCAAGGCCCATAGAGGGCGGTGAGATGCTAGTGGGACACCACACGGGAGTAGAGGAGGAGACAAGTGAGAAAAAGATAGAGGATATCCAACGGGGATGCCCGATAGTTAGGTATACTTTCATTTTTGTGTATTTTTGGTATATGTCGTCCGTGTGCAAAAGAGAATGAGGTTTTATACGAGTTTTTTAATCATATATCATCCTACGTGTCGAAGATTGTGAGGATGTATCTGAGTGATTTGAGATATTTGTATTTATTTTTATTTGTGTATAGATGTATGTATACATAGGCTTTCTCATTTATATAGATGATGATATTCATAGTATAGAGGATGTACTTGTTTTAATTTTCATTATTATGTGTGTACATGAGGGAAACTAGGTGAATTAGGCATGATTGAGTCGAGGTCGTGTAGGCATGGTTTATTCAGTTAGTTAGGCATGTTGGAGTTAGGTTATAGGCATGATAGAGTCAGGTTATAGGCATGATGGAGTCAGGTCATAGGCATGATGGAGTCAAGTCATAGGCATGATGGGTTAGGTCATAGGCATGATGGAGATAAATGATGATGTATATGCATGTTATGGTTTAAGTTTCCCAATATTTGATATAGTGGAAATGTGAAAATATTAAATGAATAATGTGATGATATGGTAAAATTTTTCATCAATTATTACTTGTTTGATTTAATTTTCAATTGTTGATATAAAATCGAAACGAACTAAGGTAGGATGTGAATAGGGAAATAAAGGGAAAATATGTTAGGGTGAAGAGTGGCGAGCTAACCTTTAAGGGCCTCATTCCCTCAAAGTGCTACCTACATAGCCCCCAGACGAAAAGGGGCCTTAGGCCGTGTAGTTCTCCATAAGCTAGGGAAGAATATGATGAATTGGGGATGGGTGGTGAAATTTTAGGCATGGTTGAGTTTTAGGTCATAGGCATGGTTAAGTTGAGGTTATAGGCATGGTTGAGTGTTATGTCATAGCATGGTTGAGTGTTAGGTCATAGGCATGGTTGAGTGTTAGCTCATATAAGTGTCAATGATCGGTACTATATAGGATAATCAATAAGTAATGAGGAAGGTGAATGGGAAGAGGTGGAAAAATAGCAGTTAATTGATAAGAACCTAAATAAGTCTACCATATCCCGAGATGGGCTTATGAACTTAAGACCTTAAAGGCCTTGCATAATGGACTATTCTAAGGTTAAAGACACTCACATGATCATGAAATTTCGTGGTTGCAGAAAGTCCCGAGTAGAGAGAAAATTATAATGAAAAGTCAATGAGGTGAGAGCGGGTGGTTTAGCGTAACTTAGTGTATGACACAATATCTTTCTTAGCAAGAAACCTAAGATTAAAATAGGCAAGTCCATGACAAAAAAGTTAATATTTTTCCTTTTGCTTTTACTTTTTGTTTTTATTTTGATAGACTGACCTATGTAGGAATTATATGTGGGATGAGTACATTTTCTCGTTAAGGTCTTCGTGAAGTGATCGATGTGGAAGATTCTGAACATTTTAGTGTATTTTTGCAATGACTTTATATAGTTTTCCTTGAGGAACAACATATTTATAGTAGCTAGATAGAGAGAAGAGATGTACCTTTTTGAGGGAGTCATCTTTTGCTAGAAGTTTGAATCAAGGAGTTGAATCTATTTTTGTTTTTGGATGTTTAAGTTATGGATAAGATAATAGAGGAAGATTAGGTTCTTGTTTAGAAGACAAGACCATATCACACAAAGGTTAATTATGAAAGAGGTGGTTTCGAGTGATGAAAAACCATGGGATTCCATCTTCAAGAAGATGAAAAGTATCCATGAGAATCATGCTATGAGTAGAGTTGTGGTACTCATATTAAAGAGGAGGTTGAAAGGTGATGAGTGATCACATGATTCTTTTTAGTCATGGATCCTAAAAAATGGGTAATATGGAAGGTGAACAATGCTGAAGGGATGAGCAATGAACTGAAAAAAGTGTTATAGGAATTGATGTCAAAAATAAAACAGATCAAAGATGCAAGGAATCGAGGAGCATAGGTTCGATTTACCATCAAGTGAAGAAAAATGATAAGAACCGATCCATAGGCATGGGTAATGATATAGGGTCAAGCCAATTAGGATCAAATTTTCCCCGTTTAATTTTCTCCTCCTTAGTTACATATTGATTTTCCTTTAGGACAAGGTCTCCAAATTGAAAGGTTCGTTCGTGAACACATTTTTTGTAGGCACGTTTGATACATTTTTGGTAAATTTGGAGATGGTCAAGAGCGTTAAGACGATGCTCATCTAATAACTCAAGTTGCGCCAAACAATCTTGGAGAAATTCATCATCATTGAGCATGTCTTGTAGGGAGATGCAGAGAGATGGAATCTAGACTTTGAGAGGCAAGACAACCTTAGTACCATAGACCAAAGAGAAAGGTGTGGCTATAGTCGAAGTGCAAATACTATTTTAGTTATCCCATAAGGAAAAAGGAATGTGCATATGCCAATCCTTCCCAAAGATATCATTAACTACTTTCATAAGAATTTTTTCAAGGTTTTATTGGTTGATTACGCTTGGCCATTTGTTTATGGGTAATAAGGTGATGAGAAACTGAGTTGAATGCCAAAAGTGTCACAAAGCTTTTGTAGGGTTTTGTTTTTGAATTTCTTTCCATTATCAAGTGATGAGACAAGTGAGGAACACCAAAGCGAAAAATGATGTGATGGTTGATAAATTCACATATTTTCTTGACTTTTGTAGAAATGAGGGGAATATTTTCTACCCATTTAGTGTAATATTCAGTAGTGGTTATGATCCATTAATGGCATTGTGAAGAATGGGGATGGATCTCATCAAAAAGATCCAAGCCCCATTAAGAAAAGAGCCAAAGGTCTTGTGCTACCTGTAAGGCATGACTAGGTGTGTGATGAAGCTTATCATGTTGCTGGAATTTTACACAATGTTTGACATAGTCACAATAATCACAGTTTGAGGTTGACCAATAATAGCCAAGGTGAAGAATGCATTTTGTGACAACTAAACCATTAAAGTGGCCTCCAAAAATTCCATCATGGACTTCCTTAATGGTGTAGGGAATTTCAGAACTTGTAAGGCATCATAGGAGAATACCATCAAAGCCACACTTATAAAGGAGACCACCCATGATGACATAACAAGAGACATTTTTAAGAAAATCATGTTGTCCAAATTCACGAGTGAGATTGGTGGGTAGAATGGACAGGAAAGATAGTCTTCAAATTTCTTATACCAAAGGTCACATGGGTCGAGTCAACAGCTTTGATGGAGTAGACATCACGAGGTAAATAAGAGGGTGATTATAGCCTTTCTATTGTGAGAAAGATTTTAGAGTTGGTGGTGAAGCGGGTATCTGAGAAGCCAAGCATGTCATGGTATCCGCAAACTTATTGGTAGAATGTGGGGTGGTTTGAAGTTCGTAATGGTCAAAGGTGGTCAAAAGTATGTCTACGTGATGTTTATACTTTTGAAGTATCTCATTACAAAACTGGTATATACCATTGACTTGGTCTACAAAAAGATGGGAATCACCAAATATATCGATTTACTTAACATCTAAGGCATAAGCAATGTGGAGACCTAATACGAGTACTTCATAATTAGAAATATTATTTGTACGATAAAAATATAGTTTGAAAGACAAAGGCATAGGTTCTCCATCAAGAGGGATGAGGATAACACTAGACCCACCTCCACACTGACACTTGGATCCATCAAAGAAGAGTGTCATTTGGTAAGCGGTTTCATCTAAGGAGAGAGTAGCTATGGATTCCTCTGTGAAATTGAATTTAGAGGGTTGATTCTAAAAAGCGATGTGTCTTCTAGTTGGTCAATGATATCTTGGCCCTTGATAGACTTTTGATGAATGAATTTGAGTTCGAGGTCGACAAGAAGCATAAGCCAACATACAACACATTGATGTCGGTAGGGTTTGGCATACATATAGTGTATGGGGTTAGTATTTATACAACAAAGGGTTTTGGTTGAGGAGGTAATGGCAGAGTTTGGTGGTGATGAAAACTAAGGCTAAGCGGTGTTTTTCAAAGCATGGGTGTATCTAGTTTCGTAGTCCATAAGGGTACGGATTATATAATAAACCTGCTTGCTCATTGTGTTGCTCATCACGATGAGTGAGCATGGCACCTAAAGAAGTGTTAGTGGTAGAAATATATAGGTAAAAGGGTTGGTCATCCTTAGGAGGAATGGCAACTGGTGGTTAGAAGGTATTATTTTAAGGCTTTAAAGGCTTTATGGAATTCATCATCCCATTTGAATGAAATGTCCTTTTTGAGAAGATGATGAAATTATTGATAGTGGCTGGAAAAATATGAGATAAAAAGATGAATGGATTACAACTGACTTGCCTTGCAGCTTGAAGTTGATGGATATTAGTAGATGGAGGAATTTATATAATAGCCTTTACTTTAGAAGGATCGTCTTCTATGTGACGTAAAAAACTATTAAACCAAGGATTTTTCCTAAAAGTACCGCAAAGACGTAGTTCTTTGGTTGAAGATGAACACAATACTTGATGAGGCGGTCAAAGATGACCTTAAGGATGGTAATTTGTTCAGCTCGACCTTTGGATTTGGAAATAATATCATCTACGTAATCTTCCAATATGTGATGCATGATGTCATGGAAGATGTAAGTCATGGCTCGTTGGTAAGTAACACTAGTGTTTTTAAGGCCAAAAGGCATGAATCGATAGCAGAAGGTCCCCAAGGGGTGATGAAGGTAGTCTTGTGTTGATATTCTAGAGAAAGTAATATTTGATTGTAACCCAAGAAACCGTCCATGAGTGATATCATTTCATGGCCGGTGGTGAGATCAACTAGTTGGTTAATGCCTGGTAGGGGAAAATAATATTTGGGACAAGCTAGGTTGACGTCATAGAATTCAGTGCAAATGTGGATTCCCCTATCGCCTTTGTAAAAGGAATGATGTTAGAAATCCATTGGGGATATTCAATGGGTAGGATGAAGGAAACTGAGAGAAGGTGTTGAATCTCTTCTTTGACTAGAAGAGAAATGTGAGGATGCATTTTCCATGATTTTGTTTTATGGGTTTTGCATTAAGAATGGTTACAATATTGTGGACCATGATTTTGGGTCAATCTGGGCATATTAGAATATGATCAAGCAAAATCATTGTTATGTTCCCGAAGGAAAGAGGTAAAAGATTCTTGTTTAGAAACATCTAAAGACCTTCCCTTTCTTTAGAATGTGCAAAGTCATCCCGAGTTTTAATGTTGATTTCAAAGGTTGATTCATTTAACATGGTTTGCATCTCGAAGGTAACAACCGGTGAGTATAGGAGTCTTCCACACCAAGGTAGGTGAGGATAGACTCATCATCATAACATTGAACAACATTAATAGAAGGTGTATCATCATCGATCATGTCAGGATACAGGAATGGGAGAGAAGAGGGAGCCTCACCATTGCATTGATAGGTCAAAGGTCCCAGGGAAATTGTGTTTATGAAAAAAAAAAGAGGAATAGATTCGGGATCTATGGACTCTGTGGGTGAAGATGGTGACGTGGGTGAATGAGGTGGAGAAGGTTTGTCTTCCTCAATGAGGTCAATGTGAGCCTTTTTAGAGGTGGTGCATCAAATCCAATGCCACTATGGTCATTGTGTTTACGGGTGGTATAGGAAATGATAAAGCATGGTGGCCCTATTCATAAATACGAAGCCAAAGCCTTTCCATGTGCAACGATGGAGGAAAGTGTGAGTGAAGCGGCGGTTAGTAAGGGATTATAGGTCAGATGAAAATGGTCATGTTTGGGATGGAGGTTGGGTGAATAATTGGCAATATCAAGTCCCCCATACGTTAGATTAGTGCGTAGGGGAGAACCATAAGGAAAACCTCACCTACGTGGTAGTCATAACTAGGGTGTTGGTGCAGGTTCCCATACTCTTGTGGAGTGAGGAATGTGTTGATATTGTATAGGTGGTACTCCCCCAGAGTGAGACATTGAAAAACACCTTCTAAGGGATCAGTAGTCGATATGTAGGTAGCGGGGTTCTGCGGTCGAGGAGTTTCACAAAATCCTCATCACCGGTGGCGATGGGGATAAGCTAAGTCAGATCCATAGGTGATAGAATGGATGATGGTGATGGACTAGGTGGGAGTGGCTGACAAATAGCGTGAAACATGAGGGCATTAGTTTGGCTACGAGTCAACACCATGTGAATCAACATAAATTAGGTGAATTATACTCTGTAAATGACACAGGGGACAACAGAGATGGGACAAAATAGATTTTGAGAGGAAAATTGGGTAAATATTTTGATAAAAATCAAAACAGGGTGACCGATGCGGTTAAAAGAACCGATTCCGGTCACCAAATGACTATGACGATTCTATGTGAAGAATAAGAGTTTCGAGAAAATAAAGCAGAAATTGGTGATTGTTAGATAGGGAGATGGTATTGGAGGACTATGATTAGAATACAAAGAGTATGGTGACACACAAAAAATTTTAGACAGAAAATAAAGTGACATGAGTGTTCTATGGATGGTGACCGATCCAAGTAACAAAGAACCGATGCCGTTTTGGTAAACCGATGCCCGTCATATGTAAACCAATGTCGACTACTATGAAATCTAAAGAATGAATAAAAATGAGGTGTTTTGAATCTAGGATGTATGAAGAATCAACCTGCAATGCAGGTATGATAGGATGATGCCCTGACACACTCAAAGAAAGTTAGAATACTCCAACTATGATGGTAGAGTGTGAAAGGAAAAAGAAAGATGAAGAAAACATATCCTCTCACCTCAAAATGCAAGTCAAACACAAAGCTATGAAAACACATAGTCCTAAAAGTGAATTTTATATTTGTTGTAGCTTATGCTATTTATGATTGACACGTGAATTCAAAACATAGTTTTTGGTTAGGAAGGCATCCTACGAAAAAGGAAATCTAGAGGGTGAGGTTTCAGGTTATGTTATGGTGGGGGTGGCGCTTTCTCGACGAGGTACTAGGTAGAGATAACCATTTTGGGATTACCTGTTAATCCTCTAATCGTGTGATCATTGACAAGCTTTCCTGTAATATGTCATTTAAGAAGGTGTGTATATTCAAATTTTTGTGTAGTTTAGTAAGAGAGAGAGAGAGAGAATGTGCTTTCTACGATTCTTTTACGTCAACCATCAACTGTAGGCATGAATTCCAACATATAGGTTGCCCTCAATTTTATTGTGAGCTAAATGTGACATACAAGAAATGCAATGTAAGTTTTAAAACCCAAATCAAAGTGTGATGTTCGATGTTGCAAATAATGAATAGGAAGAGAAATGATCTTTCACTAATGCAATACTAATGAAAGAAAAGAAGTGTTCTTTTTTATAGCACAAAAACATGATTTATTTGAGACAATAGAAAGAGAGGAAGATTCTAGAGAAGGATAGTAATGAAAAATCCTTTTAGAAGGGAAACAAACATATAACTTTTTCCTAGGAATGAATAAGATACAAGGAACCCCATATGGGTCCCACTGGGTGTGCCAAAACGTTCTACCGTTTTCTTTACATTTTGAATGTGACGAAATAGATAAGGGTGTGGGCCAAGGAGGAATACCTATTATGATGGTTGGTTTGAAGGTTGTGCATGCATTCTGACTTCTTGATCCAATGTTGACTATGAGAGATTCCTTTTGGCTAGGAGGAACTACCTGGAATAGAAAACAAGACCACAAAAAGAGAGTTAAATGATATATGTAGTGGACTTCCTAGCGTGTGCTAGATCCGAGAAAGTAAAATACTTCCTAGATGGTTGTCAATCCACTATTTCATACAACTTAATGTGATAAATAATGTAAATAAACAAATTTCTACTTTTGTATTTGTTATGATTTAGGTATTTCATTCAATAAAACAAGCAAATCGAATATAACAAAGGCTAGGTTATAATTGGATTTGGAGGTGGGGGTAGTTAGTCGGTTCTGTACTAGTTAGGGTCAGATTCTGGGTCACTTAGGTTGTTTGGGTGAAGATTCTTAGGTTCTTTTATTAATAGGATGGCCAAGTACAAAGACCGGTATCGGTCTGTATAACCAATGACGGTTCAGTGGGGAACCGATGGTGGTCATGGGTAATCGTATCGGTGATAGTCGAGATGATAATAATTCAATAAGATTTGATTGTGGAAATTGGTCTAAGGTTAGACAAAGATTAAAAAATGGGAATGTTGATGTCTGTGGGGATCTTAGAAACACTCAGAGATGTATAAAGGTCGTGTATAAATGATCTAATGGTGTGGTGGTGAAGGGTTGAGTTTGCAGAAAGTGAATGGTGGGGGAATGGAGATGCTAATAAAAAATGATAACAGAGATGATAAGAACCTTTACAAAAAAACAAGGATGAAATGAAATAGGTGATAAATGCACTTATTGATGTTGCAGGTCCAATGGCTAGGTGGTGGTGATGATTGATCGGTGGGATGGAGCTTGGTGCCGTGGTGGTGCTTCCGAATTCTACCGTGAGAGTGATACCTCTAGATCTATCTTGATGCTAGCTATGGCTGCTTGGATGTGCGAAAGAGATCTAGTTCTTACTTGCATGTAGATCTCCTTTTTTCTCCCAAAATTTGAGAATGTGGCCAACCTCTCAAACAAGGTTACCAAAATGGTTAAATGGTAACCAACATGGGTTTTCGTTGACCGATGTTGGTTTCGGATAACGGGTGTCGGTTAAGATGGGATTCCCTAGGTTTACTAAAAATGACAGATCTTCCTAATCATTTGGGTCAGGTCTATCCATTTATTGTAGATCAAAATAGACATTATCTTTTAATGAGCGGGAATGTCTTTAGAGGAATAATAGGCATTGATTTTTAGGGTGGAATTCAGTCTTAGTTAGTTATGGTGAGTAGATACATACTAAAAATAGGTTTATAATGAGGTGTCTAGGTGAGGTGGAAATTGGTTTAATTAAGATAATTAAATAATGAATAAAGTGAGGATGAGTATTAATTTAATTAAAGTGATTAAATTAATATTAATGTGTGATGTAAGGGTCATGGTTAGGTAAAAGTGTTTAAGTTAGCTGTTTGAAAGGGGACCAAGGGGAGTGTGACCCAATTTTGGTGTCTACACTACAATTTGACACACACACACACACACCTCTAAAATGTGTAAATCAATACACATACATGCATGCATACATACATACATACATATTTATATGTATATAGGAGTGGGTACTTGACCTTCACTACCCATGCACTTCTCAAAATAGGTCACATGATAATAATAGTCATGTGCCTTTACAAAAGGATGCACAACATGCAAGTTCTCTTAATACTAGACAACCTATAGTTAATTCGAGTAAAAATCCTATTATTAACTTAAACTATGCATGGTGCTTATTTGTTGATTGTTCCAAAATACCATTTCATGGACTACAAGTCTTCATGTATTTGTGTGCTCAGCTCACTATCTCCCAAAATAACACTTATCCATAAAATTTCTAAGTCCCGAATTAAAAGTGTTCAGTGTGCACTTATTCTGCTATTCTTTCGCACCCTCAAATGTGCCTTGTTCCAACGCATGCATCCTTTATGTGCCTTCACCTTAGAGCAATATGTTATCTTCTCAACATTACCCCACACTAAAGTACATTTCGACTCCTAAATGGGAATTCCTTCTTATGTCTCCAATAATAAAGAATAAGGAATGAAATAATGAATGAAATTGCATACAAAAGAATGAAGTTTACTCTACAATACCCTCTTCCTTAGGTAGGACTAACTCTGGATATTCATTTTTGAGTTCAGCCTCCAAGGTTTGTCAGTCACTTAGCATGCTCTTATCTTTTCAAATTCGTCACTATGGCATCCATTTCATCCTGAGTGATCTTTTCCTTTTCATTTGCAACACTTGGAAAACATGTTCCATACTTGAGACCATTCCTCCATGGAGTCCATTTTCTACACTATAAGTTTCCCAAGTTCATTGATCCTATCTTTGTGTGGATCTTGGGATGTTGTAAGGGCCTCACGCTTTTGTTTTACTAGGGCTAACCTCTCTGTGCGCCCAAGTGTTTTGTCCTTCATTTCCTTCAGCACTTCATTATCCTCTGCTATAGTTTTGATTCTTATTATGGTGTCCGATGATACACACATGTTCAAAGATTGATCTTACTTTCTTTAGCTCATCTTTCAATGTTTGGAGCAAGGCCTCAAAAATTGAAATTTTCCTAACAATGGTAGCCCTTGCTCTTGTTGTTTCTTCTGTAGGATATTTTGGTGCAGCCATAACAATAAGATATTCATTCAAAATATAGATCCACTAGAGTGCGCAAATAATGCATTGCAGAGGAAATTCTAAGGAACTTTAGACTCCAAATGAGGCCTTACCTTAAGGATATGATCACCAAGTTCCTCAGCCATGCTAACAAAGGCCTCATTATTTTCCTCTTCTCATTCCTTCTCTACTTTTCAAGTAACTTTATCTCTATAGTCTTATCCTTGTTATCTTCAAGTAGCGCTCGAATGGTGGTTGCCTTATCAATGTTCCTCCACACCACTTCAAGATACCTTGACCAAGGAATTTCTTACTTTCTCATCGGACATTACAGGAGGCTTGACAGTCATGTGCCTAATGGTTTTTGGTTGCTTCTTTACCTGGAACGAGACACATGACTCCTCGCACACATCAAAATTTGGTTCATCCATGTGTGTCTGCATGGACCAGGAAAACTACTTTCTAGTCCATGCATTGGCCTTTTTGGGTCCATTAACTCCTAACCATATAAATCCTTTGGCCCTACCATGCTCTGGAACCTAGACATGAATGATCTTTTTGGATTCCTCTATGTACCCCATAGCTAGAGTCACATAGTCCTCACTGCCTTTCCTTTCTTTGTCTTCTTACCCTTGGAAACTAGGGCTAGAATCTATAGTGGGTCCTTCACCTTCTGTGTGGAGTGAGGCACCAGATGGCTCACCCATCTCCTCTTTTGTCTCCTTGACCCCCTCTTCATCATCTTTCATTTCCTCATCACATGAGGCTCCTCTATATTTTTGAGGCTGCATCGAGGTTCATGTGCTTTCACCAGACTCATCCTCTTCATCCTCTCTGAGCTTTAACTTTCTCCTCCTCTTCTTCTTAGGTACTTATTTCTGAGGGGAGATCGAGGTGATCTGCATGGAGGTTGTGATGGCCCCATGCTCTGAGTCCTTTCCTTCTAAACACCCTTTTAAATTGGTGTTCCTCATTTATTGAGTTCTACATCTAAGGTTGGCACATCTATTTCTAAGTCTTCCTCCTCTTTTGTTGCTGAGGAGGAGTAATCTCACGCTCACTTTCCTTAGTGTCTAAGGGTTGCCTCCATCCCCTATGCACTAAACCACCATTGTCCTCTTGTTCATTCTTCTTCTTCTTCTAATGGTGAAGTGGGATTTTCAGCCGCCAGGCTCCCAACTGTATGTTTCCCCTTTGGTGGGCCTAGTAGCATAAATTCATTTTCAACATACTTACCATTTTCCATCCTAGGCTTAAGCTGGATATAAATTAGCATGGCCCCATATTATCCAATGGCCAAAATGATAGCCTCATGGTTATATCATCTAATATGAACCTCTCAATATAAGAAGACTTACCTGGGTATGTGTAAGTCTTTCTCAAGGTATGGTAGTCACTGATCTACCTTGTTTGCATTGTAGATTAACCTTCACACATCAAAAAACATATGAACTTCCACTGGAAGAATCATGTTGTAAAGGCGTAAGGGAGTTTACACTAAGGATCCATGTCCCATCCTTCATTCAAATGTGCAATACAAAAGTGTTGGTACACAAAAAATTGTACCAACTTCCCAACTATTGATGGCAGCTCCTTAGGAATTCTCCATTCCTCTTGAAGGTCGTATGAAGTTTGTCATACCACATATCTTGCCCTTTGCTTGAATGGGCCACTCATAGATCCCTCACATAAATACTTCTCAAACCTCTCTGCTAGAGACTTATTCTCTAGGATACTCCCAAATCTTGTTCTTTGGCCCATCGAGGCACTCCAATTTCAACAAAAACAAGAGATAGAAAAATGGCACCAAAGCTTATCTTCTCACCTTTGCATGCACTTCTTCAATGATGGTATCTGCTATGTATCCTGCCAAGTTGTAAATTTCTCCTGTGACATCTTCTTGGAAATGTGTAGCCACATGGTGTTCACTTGTGACCACCTCTCCTGATCATTCAACTTTGTGAGTAAGTGCACGTGGCCACTACATAATAGGTACTTCCTTAACTTGTAAATATCCATTCCACGTGGACCCTTTGAGTAACCTAGACTCCTTGTGGGTGGCCAAAATAGCTTCTTTGTTAGATAAGTCACTTGGTAATCTCTGTCCTGTTCCCTTCAAACCTATTAGGCTTAGCAATTAAGGGCGCGTGATCCTCATCCGCCACCCAACAAAATAAAATAAGTCCTCATGGACTCTGCTCATAAGCCATTGATATAGTTTCTCAGGTTTTCCAAAGTAAGGGAGTTCATATAGCTACAAGACCCCTACCTTCTTCAACAATTTTCTCCAGCATCATCATAGACAGGCATGTCATTAATGTGTGCTTGTTTTCTTTCTGCTTAATAATGCATCCAACTCTTCCTTGTTGTCAGTCATGCGATGATTGTAGTCACTTACCTTGCTCTCCCCTGACATGAGAATCCCAGTCGTCCCATGATTACGTCCTTTGGGTACTACATTTTCAAAAACTTTTTTGGGGGCATCCTCGATCTCCACCTTGGTTTCTACCTTCTTCTTCCCCTTTGTTCCTGCTCTAGGTGCTCTCCTTGGTGCCATGGTAAGACAAAGGTTGCCTTTTACTTTTATCGAGAAAAAAAAGCTCAAATGCCCCCTAGCTTGAAATCATGTGCCCTAGCTTCTTCTCAAACCCTAGCACTCTATTTCTCCTCTCTGCATGCCTCTTACTTCACTCAAACCCTTCTCCAATGGGGATGCAAGCCAATTTCATGTGCACAAATCTACTCTCCTCACTTGGTTTCAACTCTTTGCACCTCAACGCATCTTCTTTCTCGGCTCGGTCACAATTAGCTCGCTCAAATACTCGTGATCGCAAAGGTAAAAGTGAACCCTGCATCACATCCTTATATAGATTTGGAAAAATTTATCACATTTATTTCTCCTCCACCTACCACCGATCCTCTCATTAATTGACCATTTACCAAATTTCATGTGATACACTTCACGCCACAACTATAACCTTCTAGTGCCTTTCTACCTTTTGGCTACAAACCTCTTTTCATGCTTCCATGTGCCAAAGTACCTCACCATTGTGCCTTCCTCTAAGTAGTTTCTATGGCCATACTTACCTCGCGTTACACTATGCATTCATTTTTTCCAACTATGGTCTTCTTTAGGAGAAATTTTCTTTCTAACAACACCTTTCCATACTATCTGCACTTTCTAACAAGAGAAATCACTACATAAGTATTTCCTTATGCATACCCATGTTTGAATGAAAACCACCCCACACTAAGGGTATGTGTAGTCCTCTATGCATAAAAACACTTCATATTGTAATCATCTTCGGTGTGCAAGCACACTTATTACACAAAACATTGAACTAAATTGACAAAGCATAATGATGAAGAAGGAAACACATTAAGGAAAAATATAGTAAGGAAATCTAATCTAAATGGAAATATTGCCTTATTACAAACACCAAGAAGGCTTATTTATAGTAGGGCTTTAGCCTACTCTGTTGAAGTAACCAGGTAACCGTGTTCCATCAAGTGCCTCTAGCTGGAAAGTTTTGAGTCAAGTATATGAGTGATAACATACGGTCCCAACCAATGCACCTTAAGCTTTCTGGGTGGCACAAAAACTTTGAATCATAAAGAAGTACCATCTGCCCAACCTCGAGCTTCTTATCCTTGATGTTCTGTGTGCCATGCCTTTTTCCTAGCTTTTTCTTGCTTTTGACTCCATCGTGTTATGGCACCTCTCATCAGTTGTATCAACTTGTCAATTCTCTCTTCAATGCTTTCTCATCAGCTAGACCTCCCCATGTGTGATAATACAAAGAAGGTAACATGAATTCCATGGGAATAAGAACTACTCTATGCCATACACCAACTGAAAGGGTGTTTCCTTATTCAACCTTTTGTAGGTTGTTCTATATGCCCAAAGCACAACGTAAAAACTTTATCATCCCAATCTTTCCTTCAACATCACAAATTTTTGTCAAAGTCTGGCTCAATATCTTGTTGAAATCCTCAGCAGTCCCATTTTCTGAGGGTGATAAGGTGTTGTCTTATGGTGTGCAACCATAAATTCATCCAATAATATCTGATTGTCACATTCAGGAAATGAGTGCCCCTATCACTTGTCAAACTCAAAGGACATCCATACATGGTAAGAATATTTTCCCACAAAGAACCTTGTTGTTGTAGTTATTGTATAATCCTTTGTAGGTGTCACTTCTTCCACCCACCTTGTAAGATAATCTATACAAGTGATGATATAGCGTGATCTAGTTCTATGTGTGGCTAGGGAAATAGGACCCATAAAGTTAATTTCCCATTTCTCAAAAGGCTTTGCACTAGTAATAGGCCTCAAAGGCATTTCATCTCTCTGCCTAGGTTTTCCAAGTCATTGACAGTGATCACATGCCTTACAATACTCTTTGTAATCCTTGTACAAGGTTTCCCACCATAAACTAGCTAGTAGAATCTTGTGCATGGTGGTGTCACTGCATAGTGTCCACCTACAATACCGCCATGAGCCTCCTCCATGATTTTCATGCTGCTCATGCTCTAGTACACACCAGTGTAATACTTCATCTCGGACCTAGTTTGTATAAGTCACCACTGATCAACATGAAAGGTGTGGTGTGAATTATAAGTTGTTTCTTTTCCAAGCCTTCATTCCTTGGGCATAATCATACTTGTGCGTAAAAAGACAAAAAATATCCTCTAACTCTAAGGGTGTGTGGTTTAACTTGTATAATTATGCATCTAACATTATATCTTCGATACTTTGTGCATCCTCTCTCTGATTGAATCCTTGATAAGTGGTCTAGGCTAGAATTACTTTTACCTAGCTTTACCACAACTGTAAAGTCAAACTCTTGGAATAATAGAACCCATCGACATATGTGCCCCTATAAAAAGCTTATTTACCAAGTATTTCAATGCCATGTGATCTGTATAGAACACAAAAGGTGTTGTTAGTAAGTATTATGAACTTATGTAGCACGTAGATCATTGAAAAGCCTCGCCTCTGTAGTTGTATAATTTTGTTCTGCAGGAGTCAACTTTCTACTAAAAAAAGATAGGATGATCTACAATACCTTCTCAGGATGAGCTAGAACTACACAATGGCCATGCTAGAGGCATCCACATGTACATGAAAGGGTAGATTCCATGAAGGAAAATGTAAAATAGGCGTCGTAGTAAGCCTCTCCTTCAGCGCTTGAATGTGCGTTGTTGTGGTTCTCCCCAATAGAACTTCCCTTTACCTTTTAATAACTCCTCCAAGGGCATGGAAATCTTAGCATATCCTTTGATAAATTTTCTATAATACCTGTGTGGCCCAAGAATCCACGCACCTCACTCTGACTTGTGGGTTCCTCCAAGCCTAAAATGACTTGCAATCTTAGCTTGGATCTACTAATAAACCCTCCTTGCAGATGATATGCCCTAGCTAGAGTTCAAAAGGTGTAGCAAATACACACTTCTTGATATTTAAAGAGATGCTTAACTATCTGCACCTCTCAAACATTAACCACAAATTGTCAATGATCCTTGATAAGCCCATACACGGTCAATCATCCAAGTAAACCTGTAAGAATTTGTGAATAAAATCTGGAATGCTTGAACCACAATGCGTAAAAATATTGTAGGCACATTCTTCAATCCAAAGGGCATCACTGTGTATGCAAAAACTTCCCCATTTAGTGGTGAAATTTGTCTTCTCTTGATCCTCCTTAGCAATTCTTACTTGATGATACCCAGAGAATCCATCTGTAAAAGAGTAAATTTTCACCCTACAATGCCTTCCAATATTTCCTCAGTGAATGGTGTAGGGAAAGGATCAATCACACATGCAACATTCAACTCCTTGTAGTCCACACAAATCTTGATTCTTCCATCTTTCTTTATGTTGATTACCATAGGGCTAACCCACTTTGATTCCTTTATGGGCTCAATAATGTCCATTCCAACATCTTGTCAATTTCTTCTTTAACTTTTATGCGTAGGTTAGGGTTCATCCTATAAGGTCTCTTCTAACTTAGGCACACACCTTCCTTTAACTTAATTTTCATCTCACCCAAAGATTCATGCACTCCTTTCAACTCATGGTATCCCCTAGGAAACAAGTCCTGGAAATCACGTAGTAACTCAATTATCTTAGCCACTTCAGAGTTAGACCAGTAATCTCAATTATGGCCTCCTTAGGTTCAACATCCATGCCAATGTTCACTTTCTTCATCTTCATAGGTTCATGGTAGGCTGCGTGCCTTCTCATCACATTATCTAAGACCTCGTGTGTACCCTCTGAATGATCTATGTCCAAATTTTCCACTTCTTCATCATCCACCATATAGACCATCTTTCCTTTCTCCTTCTCTAGGCAAGCATGCTCAAAAGTTCTACATCTATCTCATCTACTTCGTCAAAATGTGCTTCTAGATCTGACTCACCAAATAACTCTTGAATGAGTTCTTAGCCTTTGCACTATCTCCCATGGTCAATGCTTCATAACCTGTAATGCCTCTTTCACTGAGAGGTTTAGTGGAGAAGTAGTCAAAATTCTGGATCATTCCTGTAGTCAAGTCTTGCCAATTTCTAGTCTCTCTGCAGCTCTGCATAAACATACCAAGCATGCACGTAACCTCTGCAAGGTGAAATAAAGTTTTGTGCACCCAAAATGAAGGTGGTAAAGCTTCCTACCCCTCTATCAGAGTCTCTCACATTGTTGAACATGGTGTTGAACATGATTATTACCATGATATTCACATATTTGAGTAGGTGCATTACTCCTAAGAAACTAGGATGATAGAGAAATTCTCACTTCTCTCCATTCTATGAGATTATCCCTATGAACCATCCACCAGCATTGTTGTCCCACATAGGGTATACACTAACATATTCCTTTTTCCACTTGATCCTTCCATTGTACTTCCATGGCTCAAGAATACCTCAAGGTTTCCTTCGCCAGTGTCCGGGTATAGGGTTGTTGCCTAACCACCTAACACAGTGTGACCTACCTACTTACCGTGCAGTTATGCTTCTTACCTCGCACCAACCATCTCGTAAGTTCATGTGCCCAATTTTCATAGGAAATACTTGTAGTATCACTGATGGACTGTGCATCATCCCCATTGGAGAATTCCTTCCTTAGATGGCTCAAGTGCTTTCGGATCTCGAATGCATGTACATAAATTTTGTTCAAGTCTTCTTCACTTAAGGGCTCAACATAAGGTGCAGATTTCCCATTTATCAAAGGGATAATAACTCATTCTTCCTTGTTCTCAAAACTGATATATCCCTTATTGAACCATAGATCAACATTATTTGCATAGCACCAAGGGTGCCCAAGTAGAGTTAGGAAGTTGTTCCACTTCTGAAGTGCTAAGACCTCAAAGTCCCCAGTGAACTTGGCCCCTTGTATAGTAATGGATGCATCCTTCAATACTCCAATTGGCATGGCCTTAGTCGATTTTCCATATATAACACATTGGAAGATGGCTGCAATGGAGGTCTTCCCATCTGAACCCATGCATCTAAGGTAAGCACATTCACTTCCATGCTGTGTCAATCAAAATATTGCTCAAAATCCATCCATCCACAATAACATTAGAGTGATCTCCTTGTCATAATCAAGCTATGGGAGGGAGATTAGCATGCAAAATATCTATCATTCATTCTCAATACCAGTGTGTGGAGTGTTTCCTTTCAACCAACTCCCTAGTAATGGAATAATGTTCTCTGATGCAACATCTTGCATACTTCCTTTAGATCATCAACATCTAATTGGAAAGTCTCAATTGCCTTCTTTTATTCTAACTTCCGTGATTATTCCTTTAAACATTATATTTCACCCTGTAGATTTCTAAGTACCTCCATGGTTTCTGATAAACCTCCTTTTGATGTGTAGGGTCTTGGATATTTTTCATGTAAAACCTCCTCCTTAGTGATGGTAGGCTTTGTTGCAACATTCTCTGGTGTGCACGGCCTCAGTGCGTGTAGTAATCTTCACAGGTACTACCTCAGGATCCGGTGCTAACTTTGGCATCCATTGGTTTTCCATGGTGCATTGTATTCTAACCATCCATGTGCCCTTGTTCTCATGTTTGTGCTTCTTTCTCAGATGTTCATATAAGTCTGGGAACTCTTCATAGTTATGATTCTTTCCACAAAAATAACAAGTAATGTTCTAAGGACATTCACACTGTAATGGTCAGGTGATCCACATATATAACATGTTCCATGAGGGAACTCACCTCGTCCACCACCACATGACCTCGGCCTCTGAATCCACCATGGTATCCTCGACCTCTACCATGGCCTCCCTCAAAGTTCCCTTCATTTTGATCATAGCACCCTTGAGTGTGATCATGATCATGTTCTCACTTTTATCCTTAGAGTTATTCAAAACTCCCATCTATCGTACACCAATATCAATGGCATCATGGATCTGATCAATCAACCTACAATCTTTAATATTGTGAGTTGTGGACCGGAAAATTTTATAGTAGCAAGACACGTTCTTTCTTATCACACATTGCAATAATGGACAATGGCTTGCATCATGGTCTAAATGACATATCTCACATTCTAGTAACAAGGAGCACACTGATCTATGAGGAAAACTATCCTTAGTATGCCCCTCTACTTCACAATCTGTGCACCAAATTCCCCTTTGCATGTCTCATGTGTTGTATTGGTTGATAGTTTCTCCAATTGCTTTTCCATTGCTATAATATGAGCTTCAAGAATGGGCTCACTCTAAGTGTCTATGCTCCTGACTGCCTCAATGTGCAAAGCTGCTTCAAGTGCCTCGTGTGGGTCTATATATGTCTTATGTGAGAGTACCCTCCTAAAAGGTGTAATCAGGCCTCGATGAACCATTGTGTGCATGTTGACTTGCATGGATATCATATGATAGTTTAGAAAAGAGTGTTTTGAAATGAGCATCATATTCTCGAGACACTCTCAGTAGTGCCCTACTTGATATCCTTGAGTGTGCTTATACTTTTCTGCTGAACTCAGGGATATAAAATTCTTTAATGAAAGCATCTCATAATGTTGTATAATCCACACAAGTCTGATCAGGGTCAAACTTTTTGTACCAACTGTGTGCATCCTACACATAGTTTGCAAAACTAGCCTTTGCTCTGAAGTTGTAATTCCTTTTGCATGCCATAGTATCTCACACATATGCACATGCTCAACAACATCTTCTATTCCCTATACTCTGGGAGATGAAGTGACATCTCCATGTAAATATTCTGGGGCTGGTGAGGACCATGCCCACTAGATCCAGAACCTCTTGTGTTACCTCACCCCTAGATCCACAGATCCCTAGATCTGAGCCACATGTTCCTCCTGATCCTCCACCTATAATAGGAATTGAACTAGAGGATGCACTTGCCCTATGTCCCAATAGTGGTGCTAAACTGAACTCCTATAGTCTGTGAAGTTTTGTTACTCCCCGATGTGAGTCCAAAGTTATGTGTGCCTATGTTTATGTGCCGATGATACACCTGAAAAGGTTCCTCCAACCAGTCCTCCAAATAATAGGGAAGATGTCTTCTGACCATAAATGTACTTGTTATTTGATTCACTCTTGAACTTGTTGATAAGTCAACTCTACCTCTTTACTCTCTACTACCCAAACTAGCTTGTTGACTACTGGTTGTACTAGAAACTAGAAAACCAAGTGCAAGGGCTAGGTTTCTAGGTAGATTCTAGATGTGTGCCATGGCCCAAGTTGTCTTTGTTAGCGTGCTCTCATAAGAGGCCGATGAGGGTTCCTATCATGCTTTCCCAAATGGGGAGTTCCAGATGCTCTAGCTCCATGTCCTCTATGTGAGCTCAAATCCTTCATGAGCCATCTCTCTCCTCAATGCCATCCATTCTACAATCTCACATTACTTCTCTAAATCCCTCTCGTGTGCCTCATTGAACTTAAGTCACCTTTCTTCTCTTTTCCTCTCTGCCGCTAGGTCTCCATCCTTCACCACACCTACTCCTTCCCCCACACGTGGTGGGGTTTAGCTAGCCATCGACTTCTCTTCCAAATTTAGGGTTACCATCAAGATTTTGATCACTAGTGGAATGCCTTATAGATAGGTTCCCCTAGGATAACGTAAAAACTGGAACTCAGCTACCTCTGGACAAGAGTAAGTGGAAATTGAGTACTCCAAAATATAGCTATTTAGAACACCATGGAACCAAGTATCCACAACATGCGTCAAATTAGATCAGCATCATAGAGGCCTAAAATTATTCTTGCATCTAGACAAGTGTGTGAAACCTCAATTCCTTTTAGATGCATAAGAAACCACCACTCATATAGCTCTATTGGGAAGATAGCAAAGAAGCTCTCATATAAGTAGTCATACATATTCTACTCCACCCATGTGCGTGTGTCAAACTCAGATCTAGTGTTGAATCCAAGTGTACTCTTCTTCTAGATCTATTATCCACTCCTCAACACTTGCCAAGGTCAACCAAGTATGTCTTCATCATGCAACATCCTGAAAATAGCTGAAAAAGAGGTCCGACAATGGAACCAATGATGCAGCCTAGAATTTATTGTGAATAACCTAGGTGCGTTGGCACATCACTCAACTTGAGCTGAGCACTCACCCGAAGCATGTAAAGGCACCAAGTCCCTCTTTAGAGTTTCTTGTACAAAATGTTAGCATGATGGTGCATATAGGTATTCAGATTCATTACCAATAGTAAAAAACACACAGTGCATAAACAGATCTAGTTCTTAGAATATATATAAGATGAACTAAATAATGACTATAACAAGATTTACCATACAAGAACCAGATTTAGTCATGTTCAACACCATTATCCAGCCAATATGAACCATTTTATTAAATACTTCTAAAACATAGAAGCTTCTTACATTACATAAGTATCTCCATGAGTCATGCACGTGCAATGACATAAAACCAACAACATAACTCTACACACACACACACACACATACACACCTCTAAACCGTGTAAATAAATACATATATATAGGGGTGGGAACTTTCCCTTCACCACCCATGCACTTCTCAAAATAGGTCACATGTTAATAATAGCCATGCGCCTTTACAAAAGATGCACAACATGCAAGTGCTCTTAAGAATAGACTTCCTATAGTTAACTCTAAGTAGAAATCCTATTATTAGCTTAAACTATGCATGACACTCAACTGTTGCTTGTTCCCAAAATACCATTGTGTGGACTGCAAGTCTTCATGTCTTTGTGTTCTCAACACACTATCTCCAAGAATATCCCTTATCCAAAAAAATGGCTAAGTCCTAAATTCAAAGTGTTACGGTGTGCACTTATTATGCTATTCTTCTGCACCTGTTACCCAGTGCAGAAACACAATTGCTCAATAAAACCATTAATGGTTAACCAAAGTATGAACTATTCCTTCATTATTTTGGAAAAATTAGGGCTACGAGAAAAAACTAGATATCAAATTAATAGAAGGTAACAATTCTCCTCCTAGAGAGGCCAAAATGACCATCCATGTAGTCAAAGATCAAATTGAATAATTCATTTTCCTCACCAAACCGGAACTCTATTTCAAATGGACAATCCATGTCTTCACTCATTTGTGTAGGTTTTATTTCATCTGGTATCTCATGACTACCATAGGACTGATTTCTAATCATGTTGATCTCATCATATTCTTCATTAGGCCCATCAATGATCATGTGATCTTCACTTATTATGTCCTTCATGATCATTTCTTCCATGGGATGATCCTTGATAAGCATTGCATCAACACCATCAATGAATTCCAACTGATTTACTCCACTTGATTGGTCTAAATATTTTACTTCCATTACATGAATTAACTTACTGGGACATTCATGAGTTGTAACAAAACTCTCGTGATGGAGACATGGAGCTTATATATGATATTATCTACATGAGGTTCCCACAACTCATTTTCTTCCTTTGATGCATCATGGATACAATCTCTTCTAAGAGACATGAGAAAGAAAATATCAAGATCACATCCATCAGCCCACTGCGTCTTACGAGAGATATCATATTTTTCATCTTGACCTATTTCATCAAGAATTTTTTTAATCAACTGAGAAGTCAAAATTAGATTCATACCTATCTTGCATTTTCATGGCTTGCATTAGGAGTTCAAGGCTAAGTTGGGGATCTTCTATTTTACTACAACTCTCATCATTTTTTGCATATATTCCTATTTTAAATATTCTAAAGGCTCATCAAAAATCATCCTCTCTTCTTCATGGATGAAATCCTTAATGAGAGGCTCAAAAGATGTTTTATCAATACACGATCACCAAGAGAATATTATTCTTCAAATGGAAATAAGAACACCTCTTCTTCACAAAAAAATACATTAGTTGATTTTTCAATTTGGAACTCATCAAGAATCACTTCATCTTCCTCATGGCCTACATCATTTGAAAATTCTAGGTTTTTTCTTACAATTCAAGATATTTCCACTCTTCATCATTACTAATACCCAACTGGAAAGGAATGATTGGTATTTTCAAGAGAGGAATTTTAGCCTCATCTTTAGATGTTATGAAATGATTTCAATTCTTTCTATCCTTGTACAAGATATTGGATCTTGGATATTATGAACTTTGTACCATGTATTTCATCTTTCTTACAGGAAGAAACTTCTTCATTTAACCCTCAATGGAATGCTTGCGAAGCACAATCCATTTGGATTTCACCTCCCAAGTCTCAGTAGAAACTTCTACTTAGAAACATCTTGAATGATGCAAGAATATCTTCTACCTACCCACAATTATGACTTCCTTTGACTCCATAGAGTAGTAATGACCATTGGTCTGAGTCAAGGTAGGTCTAAGAGCATTGGAAAATTTTATGGGCATTACATTATCAGAAGCACCTAAATCTATTATATAGTTATTTAGTTGGTATCCTCCAATGAGAAGGGAGAGATAGAAAGGATCAACCTTATTGGTATTTTATGCATTGATCGCAAGACTATTTTGATATTGGATAGTAGGTGGAGTTGGTAGTAGTCCTTCAGAACTAGGAACCACAATATTAGGATTTGAACTACTACCTTTGATATAATAGACAAGCTTATCAAATTGTCCTAGGTGAGTCCAAAAATATTCAGATTTGGAAATCTACACTTTAGACTTATTTACATGTTCTATGATATCAAAAGAGGTGGATGTAGATGAGGTATATACCCCCAGGAAAATGGGTTATTTGAGGGGAGAAGGAGGTACTACCTTTGAGTTGTAACAAACTTATCAATGAGAGCATATGTTTGAGGAGAAGTGAATGATTTTGTAGGTACAGTAGAGAAGCTTTTAAAGGAATATATTATACATAAAAATTAGAAATAAGAGTATCATTGTGATACTTACATGGTACATTAAATAACATCCCACTTTTCATAAGGATCGAATTCTCCTTTAGAGATTCCATTGAATGTGGAAGTGGAGATACTCTATTCATTATTCTATTTAGTTGAGTCACCGCGCAGAGGACCTTCAATCTTATTATTTTTTGAAGCGAAGTGGAGGAGATTCTTATCCAATTTTAGGAGTGGGTTAACACTACACATGAGAATATAGGTGCATCATCATCATCTTCTTGTTCAACTTCTGAATATTTAAGGAATCCGATTTTTGCATCATCTACTTCTTTGATCTCCGAACATTGTTATCCTCACTTTCTTGTTCCAGATCTAAAAATTCTTCTTCATCTTATTTAGTTCCACATGTTGCATCAATCTGGTGGAGCTTCCAAGACAAGACTTTGGGGTGCTCCTACAACTCGATACCTATTCTCGGTTTTGGTGGAGTGCTCATTGAGAAACTTCCTTCTTCAACATTGTCAAGTCATTAGCCAAATTCTGCAATAATTAATTAGCTCTCTCATCTTTTGAATTTTAGGTGTTATCCTTCATTGTATGATTCTTGATTTTCCCTAAAAAGAAAATTTCATCTTCTAGTTCAATTTCTATTTATTGAGTGTTTTCCAAATCTCTTGGTTGAACTCTCCATAGAAAGAAACTAACTTTAGGAAACTGGGCATTCATGAAGAACCTTTTTAGATTATCTATAGTAGGATGAGAAACAATGGGAATCTTGTTGATCAACTTATTGAATTTTTCCATGAATTTTATCATCAAATCTTGTGGTTCTTTCTTCATTTGAGTTAATTGAGCAAGGAGGGCATGATCATCTTCTGCAGTCTTAAATATTTCTTCAAACTTACTTTTCATATTACCCCAATCAGTAATTGAGCATGATGGAAAATAGTAAAACCAGTCCATGATTATATCTTGTAATTTTTCCATCAATATCCATAATGCAATGTATATTATAATGTTGTACCCCTAGAATTCCACTTGTTGTGATGAAAAATTTGATATGATCATATGGTTGTTTCTTTCCATCTCCATAGAATTTTAGAAAGTTCTTTCTTAAACATTTTATAAGTTCAAGAAGTGAAGGAGTCAAAGCTAATAGAATAGTGGTTTTTTCCTAGGACACATGTGTTTATGATTCCATTTCTTCCTCTTCTCTTCTTCTTCTTATTATTATGGGAATTCAAAGTTCAATGGTGGGTGAAAGATAAGAGAATCAAGAGGATTTGTAGGAGTATTAGTAGGAGTTTGGATAGGATTTCCAGGGGTACCACTTGATGAATCATATGAAGATAAATATTGAGAGAAGAAATATGGATTATCTATAACTTCTTCTTCTTACTTTTTCAAAGCTTCAAAATCAGGGTCAATAAGTCCTCTCGAACTATTCAATTTAATATATATCTTATTTTGGCCACTTTTTGGGAAATCTTGGAAGTGGAACACCACTAAGATGGGAAGGGTTTCTAACAAAAAAAAATATTGAATGAATTTTTATTAATCAAAATTTTGAAATTTTTAGATTTTACATTTTTGTATTTTGAAATATTTTATTCATTTGTATTTTGTGTAATATGTATAAGGTGAAGATGTGCTAAATATACCCCACGGTGGGTGCCAAAAAATATTGGTGAAATAATTTAGCACATGGAAAAATTAAATATATCTCACCAACAGTGTTGGGACTAAGTCCCTCTACTTGAATGAAGCATATCCATTTATTGAAAATAGGGAAATTATGTAAACTATTCTAATAACTAGGGGGTATTTCGATTGCGGATCATACAGGGGTACTTCCCTACACCTGTGAAAAATGCTTGTAGATACTACAAGGGAGGAAATATCTTGAGAGAGAGGTGCGAAGATAATAGTGAGAGGGTTTTACACAATAAATAACACAATAGAGTTTATTGCTTAAAACTAGAATACATCCATGAATTCAATGAGAAGTCACCATGAGAATAAACAAGGAACATGATACAAATAACACAAAGTCTAAGTGCATAACATTCAAAAAGTACATGCTCATGGAGTGTAGTTGAGATGGAGAGGAAACATATACAAAGGAGATGGAGAAATTTATCACTTGTTTCGATAAATAATATGGGAGATAGTAAACAAGAATTATCATCCTTTAAAATGAGGAGGATCATGAAATTTATAGCTTTACAATGCAACTCTTCATCTAACCCCAACATGACTCTTCATGTCCCATCCCTTACAAATTTTCAATTACCAATATAAGATAAAAATTAAGTTCCTCTCTTATAATTTGAGAGAGTAATTTTACATTTTAAAAATATTTTATTGTCACTTAAGTAAATAGGATTAAATTTCACGATTACATACAATGAGGAATTATAAAGGGGAGAGAATATGAGAAGGAATGAAGAGAGGAAAGAAAAGATGCTCTAAATCATGGATGAAGGTACCTACACCATTGATGGAGATAAAATATAATGATGATGAAGATGGAATCTAAATAAATGATTACTATGCACTATGATGCACCTATGAAGAACTTCGATGAAAACTTTTCCCCTCGACACCTCCCTAGAATGATGCACCTCTGTAACACATTTAGACTTATGAAGAGAGAGGTGATGAAAGTTTGAACACCAAAGAAAATGAAGGATTATTTCCCTCACTTGAAAAATCCTTCTAAACTTTTAAATAATGGTATGCCTAAAAAATAACAAGTTTTTGATGCAACTTGAGACCATCACTCGCACAATTCAATATTATGATCCGGACCTTGGGAAATGGAGAAACTAATGAGATGACGAAAATAACATTTCTACAATAAGCTGAATGAAGGTGGGAGATTGAATGGGAGATTATTTCAACCATTGATCAACCCATCGATGAAGTGAGAAGCACACCGAGACAAAAATGTACCATCGTGACCAAAATTGGGAACCGAGAGGGCTCCTCTTCATTTGAGACGCAATGACTATCCACCCATTTACAAGCATGATTGTTTATTTTGTGAAGGTTGGGATTAGTGAGGCATGTGGAGGATGAACAACCATGACCATTTTTAGCATTTTTTGGACACTTATTATTTTTAGTAAATTCTTCTCAGTGACTGGTTTTGGCGATTTTGTCGAATTATCACTTTGGAGAACTTTCCTCTTGGGGATTTCACTAAGTGAAGGGAATCCACTCATTATTCATACTTACTATCATTATTAAGTGTATTTAATATGAAATTACTAAGAATATACATTTTCCATGGAGTTTGATTAGAGTTAACATGGTTTCAAAACATTCAACTGCACACCGAGATGATTTGTTCCATTTTTCTAAGGTTTCTCTTGTTTGGATCTTGGTGAAAAAAAAATTAAACTTGTAGGTCTGTAATTTATTCTTGAGATAGGGAAGAATGAAAAAATAATATTAATCCATATATTCAAGTACACTCAATTTCATGGGGAAATAAAATGTTCATTAGAAAGATGATTTTTGTATATCATCCACTCGATTTTAAGGTAATTTGGATTCTTGCAACTCTGTAGAATTGAGGAGACATTTTCCACAGCTAGAAAAATTTTTATACTATAAAAAATGTATGAGATAATTAATTAGGGAATTTAAACTCTCTTATTTAAGGCGTCCTCATGGGGAAGCCACAGTCCAAGTTTTAGGGCCATCGGAGGTGGGATTTGCAAGTAATGAGTAAAAATGTGTTTTATCCATGGTGGATGCCCGATCCTTCTTGGAAGGTATGAAATTCATCAGATAAATTAAGGGTTTTTAAAAATCATGGATAAAAATGTAAATATGGATAAATTTTGTTTTATACTCACATTTTTATTAAAACATGTTTTCCCTCATTTTGTTTGTTTTTGAATTTGAATGTTGACCATAGTTGACAAACCGTGGTTAGGATGGGGTGAATACTTTATAAATGTGTATCATAACCTCTCATGTAACCTACCACATCTAATAAGGGAAAAATGGATATAAGGGGTGAAGAAATACGCATAGGGTTGGAGCATCATGAGAAGGGGGCATGAGGATTTAAGTTGTGAGGTTGAAAACATCTACCTAGTGCACAAGTCATGAGTTTTAAGTGACGTAAATCTTCTTCATCCTTGGTGGAGAATTATTCTATCACCCATGTCCCTTTAGAAAATTTAAAAATTTACATCACCTCCTTCCAAGTGCGCATATGGTCATCTCGTCATGAGAAAGGGGCCAAAACTTAAAGTGAGTTAAAAACACTTACTTAACACCTTAAATTGTAACTTAAGTGATGAAACTTTTGATTCTCCATATCCCTCATTTTTAGCACACTGAGTGTACCATATGACATTTTTAAATTTTTTAAAATGGAAAAATGGACATCATGTGTCTCCAAGTGTGCATTTTCCACTTTGGAAGCTAGGTGTCACTTTATTGCAGACTCGTTAAAAATATCCTGTAGGAGTGCTGTTTACCTCAAGAGATTCCCTTGGTTTTTCCTAGGAAACAAATTATATAATGTTGAGTTTAAAACACCAAATAGGTCTAATTATACTATTTTTAGGACCTGATTATTCCTTATCTTTTAAAGTTAACCCCTTTTTCAATTCTGGTCATGGGCACTTCCCGAAAGGTCAAACTACCACCGAAGAAAAATCTAACTCTTTTTCTAACTAAAACTATGAAAAATGTATAGGGTAACATTTGATCCACTTTTTCCTTTGAATTAGATTATAAATATCCGTGTAACTCCTATAATACTTGAATTTTCACCAGGATCAAAGGTCTTTATTTATTCGCGAGCCAATATTTGCAAATCTGCTCCTAAAAATCCCTTGAAACATTTTGGAAAATGAATTAGATACTCTTATATTTACAATTCATGTATTATTATTTTTCAATAATTTTGGAGTTTCTTGAACCATATGAAACCCGAAAAGCTTCTTTTTTAGAATAAACAATTCCCATCACAGACTAAAAATAGTTCGGTTTGGTAGAATTTTTTCTCGAGGTTCCAAATATTTATTAAATTTTCCTAAATTAATTTAGTGCATCTTATATCTCCTCTAAAAAATACCAGTGGGGTTTTCCTCAAAATTCAACTTACGAGGAGTGTCCATCGGTGTGAGAAAACCCGAAAATGGGCCTTTTTGGGCCTCCAGGAGAAATTCCTTTTGGATTATTTTGAACGAATCCATGAATTACCTTCTTACACATGAAACAAACTTGAAAATCACATTATCACATTCCTCCTATCCATTATGAGGGTAATATATTAACCGAGTTGGCTAGAGGATGGGGTTTATATCGATCATGAGAGAGGATTTTCAAATGAGGGCTAGGTTATCATGACAATTTTTTTGAATTTTTCATGCTAAAAATTTAACATGAAAACACATTAAAAACACCACTAGGATGGAATTATACCAACACTTTTCATTGTGTATAATTCTATGTGTGTCTTGCATCAAGTTCAAAATACCTTATGAATGCATTTTTGTAAAGTGAAATGTTATCTATCAAACCATATGACAAACAAAATATCTAAATTGAAAAGTTAGTAAATCAATTCATATTTAGGTCATGATTTTTTATTTTGAAAATATTTTAAATATTTTGTGATTATAAAATTATTTGAATGTTTTTTTTTTTAATTTTAGAATATTTATGTAAAAGAAAGATAAAAATGAGAGCTGCCTTATGCTAGACTCATGAGGATGATGAGAAAATTTTATAGATAAGGGAGGATTAAACATCAATTACACAACATGTGTAGGTGAAATAGGATGTATCTATGAAATATAAATCTATAACCTTCTTAGAAAATTAAATATGTGCAAAAGGAGACCCGAGAAGAGGCCTGTGAGAGATAGATTTTCTAGAGGGAATATTATTAGGTGTAATATGCTTAGGTGTGGTAACTAACACTTTCGTAGTAAAAGGATTAGGAAAATGGGTCTCATATGGGATACGATTAACTCTAACAACTTTTTTATTGTAAATAAACAATATGCATTGGTGTAAATGGGAAGAGATAGCCTTAATATTATGGATCTAAGGGGAATGTAGACACATGTCATATGATCTATGGGAATAAGTAAATATGAAAGGTAGAACAATAGTACTAGAGCTAACAATAAGAGATAAAACAATATTCCCAAGATATTATTTTGTATCAAAATTCATGTGCTACTTGGTATAGCCAAGACGTGTAAGCAATTTTGTAATTCCCATAAAATTTCACCTTATAAACACCACTAAAAACATGGTAATTTGATCCAATCCAATTTTATATTTTATGATCTCCAAGTTTCACACCAACTTGCCTTGGTTCACAAACACAAACCATGATGCCAACATTCCCTTCTTTTATGAAACCTGTGGGGAAATAATAGTGACACAAGTATATGCCAAGCTATGCTGGGGTTAAAGGTTCCATGGAACCAATCTCAAGCTTCATTGAAAAAAATTTAATAGGATAAAAAAACATTACAATCCATGAAAGGGATGTCGCATTATCCCCAAGAGACAAAAACAAAAAAATTACATAATACCTATGAAAGAATAAATTAAGGCCTTTTACACCATGTACAATCTCATGAATGGGATAACAATAACTAACACCATGTTCACTCAAACGAGTGTAAAAAAATATAATAATATGACTATATGAGGGGAAAATTTCCTTAACAACCATATACATAGGTCCCAATATTTTTATTCCATAATTATTAAATTACTTTTATGTTAAAAAAATATTATACAACATGTTTCAATTATTATAAGCATATGATATCATTTACAAATCATGAGTTTTACATAATCACAATGTTTAATTACTAAGAAAATACTCATTTCATTCATTTTATATTATAATAATTTTAATATTTTTGATATCATATAAATTTTTCACTAGTCATGAAGTACTCATTATGAGTAGTGAATTCATGTTCCCAAGAGGCATGTTTATACGTGGGAATATCTTATATTAAACAATATAAGCTTGGCCATCTATTAAATGAGAGAAAACGTATTCACCTTACATTGTGAACGATCTTATTAAGTACCATTTGATAGTGGTAAACATGTTACATTCTTTTACACAAATGATTATACAAAAATTTTATGTATACCAATAACATCGATTGTGTTTCAAAATTTGCATATTTCTCACTTAATTATAAGCATGTACTCTCAAGTAGTACACCTCATTATTTTCATTCCTTACCACAATTAATTCCCATATTTCAATAATAGATAGAATAATTTTGAACACATACAATTAACTTAAGTCTAATTTTCAATCTAAGAGTTCATGCATCCGAGAGGCATGCTTCCTTATTGGGGATGTTTAACATTAAGATAAATGATATAACCAAAGATAAATGATATAGCTAAAGATACACCTCACTTTACAATATATTTCTACTTAACACAATTTTACAGATGTACATTGATAACAAGTTGTGTGAATAATTACCCCTTAAGGGTTATTATGCTTGACTCAACCCTATTATACTCAAAAGGAATACAAAGTATAATAGTATTAACACCGGGTAATTGGTACACCCCATATTCCATATTTGTAAATACATCCTCCGATCCCTTCTATACACTCAAAATTGAGATGTCCTTAGCTTAGGCCCATGAGAATGATGAGGGAGCATTGGGCTCCAAGGAAGATACTAACAACAATTAACTCTAACTCCTTACTTCAAGTAAATATGGATTGTATTATCCATAATATGCCTTCCTAGGATAACCACTAAGATACAAAATACATATAATGAAACACAAATATCACAACAAACCAAGCACAATGTTTATAGAATTACGGCCCCCAAGGGTAGGAGGATTAATTGGTTTAGAGAAAACAAAGGTACATAATGTGGTTATGCCCAAGTTGAGGCAACAATAAATAGAAGAAACCCGTAAGGTTTTATCATTTCTTGAAATTACACCTTTTCCAAAATGGTTAAATGAAGCCACTCATATGATTTGGGTGTTAAGATGTTATAAGGAGAGCTAAATCCAAATGTGTTGTCTAGATTGGACAAATTATTTTATCATGGATGATGTTGTCCCAATTTAGTTTCATAAGCACTTGGTTACCCACTAGAGTTTTAGGGTACAATATAGGTTGAGAGAACTCATTTAGTTTTCAATAGTTTAAGTGTCTAAGTTTACTACCAACTAATGTACCAAACAAAAATACAATACAATTCTTATTGATAGTCAAATCACATATACATTTTTAATGACATTGGTACCTAGTCTCATTCTCAAACACCATAGTAAATGTTGAAGAGATATATTTATAAATTCATGCTGAATAAAATGCAAACATGTTATAAACATACTTTGTTTTCTTCCTTTAATTCCTTCAACAAGTACAGTAGTTTAATAACAAGTTTTCAAATGCATAGTTTTATAATGATTTAGAAATTATCTATAGGATTCCCATACATTAGTCCTTTATTGCATATATAATTACATCAAATTTTTTAATTTACAAAACATACAAGCGTACATATAAATATAAAAAAAAAAACATTTTTTCCACTTCTATAGGAAAAAAATGGTCGAAAACCATATATATTTCAAATGTTTTATATTTTTGTTCTACCTACAACCTGGAAAACCATGTAATCATAGGTGAGAATTTTTTTGGCATGGACACACCCATACTATTTAACATGCTAACAAGGATCACACAATCAATGCAAGGTTGGAGAGAGAACAAAATATTTACTTTCCATACTTTTTAAACCATAACAACTTTTCAAGTTTTGAGAGAGAAAACACTCATTTTCTTGTACATAAGTCAACTAGTACATTTCTAGGATCAGAGAGGGTGAAATATGATACAAATTATTTTTCATTCATAACATAAAATTTTCAAAGGTTTTGAGAGTAACACCAATTTTACGACCTTTAACATAATTTCCATTTCCCATAGTTATTAAAGGAGTCCACATAAATGTGTCAAATTATGTGATTCCATATTTCCATGAATAGTTTTGTTTAAGTGTACAAAAACCTATATTTCTACTCATAATACATAGATCCAAACATCACATTATTTTTAAGCATTGAATGAACCTTATAGGGTCGATGCAAGTCCACGGTTCTTTGTTGTGTTGTTGCACAAAATAACCCAAGTACTCATGGAATGGGCCTACAAAAATGGTGCAAGACCCCAAAATGTCATGTTTAATTATTCTACCATATTCTCTATTATACATAGAATCATAAGAAACTAACAAGGTCTAAATATAGTAACCCAGGGCTTAAACTACAACTACTTTCTAGATTGATTTGGTTGATATCGATTGTTTACCCTCAAGCAAACTAAATAAAGTAGGCTCTAAAATGAGTGTGAAAAATGCACTTTATGAAGGTAACAGGTAAAAACATACTCTATACTATTCTCCATAAAGAAATGAAGATGTTTTCGGGGTCAAAATTTACTTCTAAAATCCATAGGATAAAATTTTAGTTGATTCCAAGGGGTTCGGTCGTAGAAAATGGTTGCTCCAAGTAGCAAGTTTTCTAAAGTGTCCAAAAACCAAGTTCATAAAATCATTCTCCAATTGTTTTAATGATTTTTGTTAGATTTAACGAGATCATCACGTGACAAGAAAGAGGTTATGGAATTTTAAGAAGCAAGGTATTTTAGAGGCACTTTTTTGCACGCCATTGAGTAGAGGCATTTGACACAACTTGAGGGTTGTTCAAAATTGTTAGTTTGAGTTATAGAGCACCTTTATCAATCTAGTTCGATCATCATGAGAAATGAGTAATGGTGAAAACATTATAGGTTTTTGTTTATCAACTTCAAGGCCTAGCATTTTTACATGTCATCCAAGGTGACCATTTACATCACTAGTTTAACATGACGTGGAATATGTGTTTATGTGGCTTATATTATGATTTGATAACAAAACATCAATAACAAGCTTGATTTCAAATTTTACATTTACACTATTATAAAAAGGGGAGGAATCAAAAGAAAATAGTAGATTAGGAGTGAATCCATGCTTGAAATTGATTGGAGGGTAGGAGTTGAGGATTTGAAGTTACACTTGCTAGTTATATTTGCTTTGCGACTTCCATGACCTTTTCACAACTCCATTTTTGCATACAATGTAAGCATTACCCAACATGTGAAAAATTATTTAACATCGATAAAGGAGTTTAGATATTCTACAAAGCATTTTTATACCCCATTTTTTCACTCCACTACTTCAAAACTATGAAAAAAATCTTTGTAGAAGTAATACATGCATACTAACTAAGCATTGTTTTCATGAGATCATAACTCTTTTATCCATTTTGTCAAAAAAAAAAATCCATGTTTTTTTGTTTGATTCCACATCATGTATACATGTTAGCCATGATATTTATAGCTACAACCAAACAAAATCCACATTCCATCATGCTTTAGTGAGTGTCAATACCAGTTGAAATATCTTATTTTACATAGTTTGTGAGTATGTTGGAAAGGGTTTGGGAGTTGGATTTAAACCCACCAAATAATTTTCTTAAATGCATCCAAGGAATTTTGACCAGCTCATTTGTGCATTTATTTCTTCCATAACATTCCACAATAGGAGATATGTATGAGGAATTTCTTTGAAAGGAATTAAAAAATTGTCAAAAAAACCATTTACCCTACCTTCTTCATGTTCTATATGACCACATTTATTGAAGCATTTTGTCAAAAAGTTCACATACTTTGTTTATACATCTACAACTTGCATATATATATATATATATATATATATATAAGAGAACCAAGTAAACACATTCACATGGCATTCAAAATTTTAATATACAAATTAATGACAAAGTTCATTTTTTCCTTAAAATAGAAGACACGATTAGGAATGCAACTTATGCCATTGGATTATTTACAACCCTCCTCTAAAGATGCACTATTGTAAAATAATAAAACTTAAAAATGAAGCTTGGATGGTCAGGGTATCCTCCGAGGGACTACATTTTCCATTGTATGCCTCCATTTTGTACATTATCTATAACTATTGTTGTCTCTGATCCGCATCTGCATGACATCGGATCCAAAATCCCTACTCTAGTTACTTTGGTGAATTCCGACCATGTTCTAAAGCTCTTATTTTGATGCAGACATGGAGGATATTGGAAAATATTATGGTTTTGGTTGTGTTCTTGTTAGAGTAGGTATTTACCTTAGCTCATGTTCACCTAGGTACATTATTTACCTTTATTGTATTTATCCTCACCCACTTATGTGTGTGGATATTTATTTTTATTTATTTAGATATTAGGAGATATTATCTAGTTGTTAGGTATAGTTCTTTCCTTGATCTATGGTATTGACTAGTTCTTTCCTAGATCTATGGTATTGACTAGTTCTTTCCTAGATCTATGGTATTGACTAGATCCTTGATGTCTAGTTCTCTCATAAATCTATGGACTTGACTAGTTATTTGATGACTAGTTCTTTCCATGATTTATGGTTTGATCTACGACCTTGACTGGTTCTTAGATTGTTATTCCTTGCCTATATAAGCAAGGCCCATTCTCATTGTATTTCATTGATTTCCATAATAATATATGATATTGCTGCTCATTTGTTTGCAAAGGTTTATGTAAAGTTATTCTGGTGAATTGCTTTCATCTTATTGATCATGATGTTTGATTAGCATCGTGTTCTTAGCTTAGCACGATCTAGTTATCGCCTTTTATGGTATCAGAGCTACATGACTTTCCGTCACACCAAAATCTTGAACTGGTGGTGGAGAGGGATCTCATCATGTTAATCAGTTGCTATGCCAATACCCTCCCACATGATGGAGCCAGGTATACACCTAATCAGGCCCAACAACATTAGGAGGAAGTGACACCGGGAATTTCCTAGGAGGTCACCCATCCCAGAGTAGTGAACTACTCTAGGGGTGGCATGCTTAATTGCACGATATCAAAGCTACAAGACTTTCCGTCACACCAAAAGCTTGAACTTCCTAGCTCGATACCAAACAATTTCTTTGATGAATAGTTCTTTCCATGATTTATGGCTTGATCTACGACCTTGACCTGGTTCTTAGTGTTAGAAATATCATAGTGCTCTCATTATTATATATTGTAATATTATTAATATGAGTTATATTATAACTCATTATTAATAATATAGGTTTGTTATATTGTTTCAACAATATATTTTTGTTATACCCATAATGATATTAATGGGTTGTTTTGTTGTGTGACTTCCTGGTTTGTAGGAGGTCAGTTTTCTATTTCCATGGCTATTTATTAGCCTTAGTATTGATTGTAATTAGGTTGAATACAATATCAGAATATTATTTCCTGTGTAACAATATTGTTGTTCCAATATTTGGTATCAGAGCTGGTTACAGTCTTCTGGAGTGCAATATGTTGTTTTGAAAACACCAAAGGCATTGCCAGATTTATGGCCGCCTCTATTAATGAGTTGTCTAAGAAATATATTCTATAATAATATATTGCAGAAGCTCTAACTCATTTGTAGCAGCATATTTTGTGTGTGATAGTTAGATTGTGTCTTTTCTTTGGCAGATAAAAGATTTGGGACATCACTGATATTCTGCAAGAATTAAATCTCTACGTACAAATTATCAACAACATTTTTTGGGCGTGTATATAATGTGAGGGAGGCTCTGAGCTTTGCTTGATGGCATCAAAGTGCAAATCTGTGTGCTATATTCATTGGAGATCCTTGATTTCATCCTTATTTCTAGCAACGACCTACAACATTGTATTGGAATTTGCCTTTGCCGTATTCAGATTTGAATCTATGTGGAGGAAGATTGATCGATCATAGATAGAACAGTCAGCAATTGCATGTCAAAATTGTCGGCAAGTGCATGGGCTCATAAAGACATTGATCTGGATTTTGCATATTTCATGTCCTTTGTATGTGTTTAGCGTTTCTCGGTGTGGCTGTATAGATCTGTGGACTTCATTGTAAGTGTTACTTCTCACCGGCCTTATTGCTGAGAACGTCCTGGTATCCTTAGCTGGAGCTTGGGAGGTGATTCACTGATTATCCTGGTGGGTCTGTGAATACAACTAAACTTGCATGCTATTTCCTTAGACGGTGGAGTGGCCACATCGTGTCGAACCTGTTACATAGAGCCGTCCAATATCCATGCGTAGATCTGTAAAGTTTGATCTTGGAACCATAAAAATGCTATTCACAGTTATTTGTGCATGCAACAGCCACGTGGGATCAAATTTATGTTAGTCATTTAAAAGCGTCATTTTAATAGTCTTTAGTTTTATTGGTGGGTCGATGTTTTTTGGTTTTAAATGCCACTCTTATATAGTTTCTCCCGAATTGAGTTAATGTCTCTCATTTGAGTTAATAACAATGTTATATTATTTTGTTGTGTCCATTGTAAAGTATGTCAGTTAAGTCATCGACTCTTTGATCGTATTTAGTTAATAGTCTTGTAATATATATATCGTTTCCTTCATAAGTTTAGTTTTTATTTTTATTTTTGTGAAAGCCATTCATCATTGTAAGTCATTTAGTATTGTCTAGGTATCAACATTGTTAAAATTGTGTTTAGGTGAATATAGGTAGTCAATGTTAAATAGGTGATTTTAGGATTATTGTCTTGTCAAGTGTTAAAGTCGTGTTATTGTAAAAAGTCCAAAAATAAAATAAAATAAAAAATTGCCTTATGGACGCATTTTCGGTGTTACCCGATGTCCGCAAAATACAGTGTTTCACATTGCAGGAGGGAAGAAAAGAATAAGCTCAATGTGGAAACAAATGTGCTTCATTTTCACATCTTGCTGAGTTAGCAGCACATACATTGGAGGATGGAGGCAACGGAGGCAGGAGGACAATCAGCGTCCTCGAGTTCGTCACTACCTCAGAGGCCACAAACTGCTTTAGTGACATCTTTGTGTCTTGTGTGATGAATAAGAATAGATGAGCATCCCTGTTCCTGTGTAGTGCAGTGCTTGTGTGTCCCCCGTGATGATAAATTGTACCATTGATACTATTACAGGAAGTGTTCTTGATCGAACTGATTTGATGGTTGATGTGAATTGGTTGAACGGTCCCAATTCATGTATTCATCTAATAGGTTGAACGGTCCCTAGATGATGTAGTTCCCACAGTCGGTGTTGAGGATCGAGACCATGTGCAAGCTACGGAGCGGCATGCTGCTTGGTTGAAGATGGTGTTTTCCCCATGTTCGCACTAAGGGGGGGAATGTTAGAAATATCATAGTGCTCTCATTATTATATATTGTAATATTATTAATATGAGTTATAACTCATTATTAATAATATAGGTTTGTTATATTGTTTCAACAATATATTTTTGTTATACCCGTAATGATATTAACGGGTTGTTTTGTTGTGTGACTTCCTGGTTTGTAGGAGGTCAGTTTTCTATATCCATGGCTATTTATTAGCCTTAGTATTGATTGTAATTAGGTTGAATATAATATCGAATATTATTTCTGTGTAACAATATTGTTGTTCCAATACTTAGATTGCTATTCCTTACTTATATAAGCAAAGCCCATTATCATTGTATTTCATTGAGTTCCATAATAATATATGATATTGCTTTACTCATTTTTTTGCAAAGGTTTATGTAAAGTTATTCGGTGAATTTCTTTCATCTTATTGATCGTGATGTTTGATTAGCATTTGTGTTCTTGGCTTGGCACAATCTGGTTATTGTTCCTTTTATGGTATTAGAGAAGGAGATTGCTATTGACATCTATCTGTAAGTTTTATTTTGTAAATAATTTTTTATATATTCATATATTTGAGGATTTACTCGTTTTTTTGTTTCATGTATACGTTTTTATGCAAAACAGAGGCTTCCATTGGCTCCGGAAGGTAGCAAAACCCTCATATGGTATGGTCATATGAGGGCTTAAATATTGTGATTCCTACTAGTAGGTGCTTAACTCCAACACCCTTTTTATTTTATTTGTGTGGTGAAGGCAAGAGTATTTTATTCTATTTTAGTGGAAACTAAAATAAATAGTAGAGCATAATATTGAAAAACTTGTATCTTTTGATTGGTAACTCGGTTTTGAGTGTCGTTTTTACAAAAGTGCATATTTTTTATGCTCTTTCCATTGGAAATATTTATTTTGATAATTACACTATAATTATAAAGTTTTATATTGTAACACGCACTCATTATAAAGTGCCAAAAATCTGGGGGCTCTTGTTGCATTGTTTGGGGGTCTTGTTACATTGCTTGGTTCTTGCATTTCTTTTGGTGATTTTTTGAGGATGGCATCTTTATCTACTTCTGCATTAGATCATGTTGAGCCATTAACAACACATAATTACCACACATGGAAACCAAGAATGGAAACAATAATCAAGTGGAAAGGATTATGGGCTTTAACTTCTTTAGAACAACCAGTGTTCACTAGAGAATATGAAAAATTTCAGTACAGTGCAAATTTGATGAGTGTATGGGTTTGATAGGAACTTATGTAAGTGACAAGTCTTTTATTTCATTTGGAAAAGTGTGACTCGCATTTCAAAATATGGAAGAAATTGGAGGATTTATTTTGTAAGGTGGATCATATGAGAGCCATACAACTTGAAATTGAGATCACCTCTCTTAATCATGAAGATTTTCCAACAATTATAGACTATCTTACCAAGTTCAAGAATTTGTTGACACAGTTGAAGGGAAGTGGAAGAGATAAGAAAGATGAAGAGTGTGTTTACTTGATTCTATCCAAGTTGAGAGGACCCTTCCAAATTTTTGCTTCTACCTTTTTCTCTAGCATGGATGCCTTAGGTGACACCTTCAAAATGCCTAACTTAGAAACATTTTGTGAAAGACTTACTAGGGAAGAATCCAAATTATCTCACCTTGAATCTTCCACCTCTCAAAAGGAATTAGTTGCATCTAATCCTAAGGACAAGGGAAAACCAAATAGTAAAACCTGAATCCACACCTTCTCCATCTAAAATGTTCCTAAACCCAAAGAAAACAACTCAAAACCTAAGGAGTGTTCTAAATCCAAGAATAAGTCTAGCCATTCATGCTCTTTTTTTGGGGTAGTAATCATGAAGAAAATAGGTGTTATAAGCGAATGCAAGCCTTAGAGGATGCAGTCAAGAAACACAAAATTTCTATCTCCACTCCACCTCCTTCTAATCAGCATGGAAAAGCACTTAATGTTGTTGGAAGATCTCAGTCACCACTTACAGACAATTGGGTTATAGATTCTGGTGCTTCTCATCACATGACTTCTTCCAAGGAGTCTTTTGTTTCTCTAGGTTTGAGTTCTACTTCCAAAATTGAGGTTGGAGATTCTTCCTTTCTTTTTGTTGAGGGAAAAGGTGATATACAACTTGATGGTGGCAATATCCAAGATGCACTATATGTTCCTAACATCACTACAAATTTGCTTTCTATATATCAAATTTGTCATTTTGGTTAAGGGAAAATAGTGACTTTTACACCACATGGGGTAGAAGTAAGAACTTTTTGGATCCTTATTCACTTGTTTCTCAGGGTATTATTGATCATAGTTCAAGACTATATCACTTTGAGGGTTTTGATGAAACTTCTTCTATAGGGACAAGATTGGTTTCTCATTCAAATTCAGAGAGTAAGCTTTGGCATGAAAGATTTGGACATCTCAATTACAAACATTTGAAGGAGTTGAGCACTCATGGTATGGTAGATGGTCTTCCTAGAGTTTCTTTTCTTGAGGAGTTTGTCATGGTTGTGCATTAGGGAAACAACACCAAGATTCTTTTCCTAAGAATTTGTCTAAGAGAGCTTCTTCACCACTTGAGCTTGTGCATAGTGACTTGATGGTTTTTCCTACCCCATCTTTCAATGGAGCTAAGTATGCACTTACATTATTGATAATTTCTCAAGGCATACTTGGGTTTATTTTCTCAAGTAAAAAAGTGATGTTTTTTCACACTTCAAAGTATTCAAGGCTTTGGTCAAGAAACAATCTTCTAGTAGCATAAAGAACCTTCACACTGATAATGGGGGGAGTACTTCAGCAATGAGTTTTTTAAATTTTTGGCAACTCAAGGCATTATTCACCAGCATTCTATTCCTCATACTCCATAATAGAATGGATTAGCAGAAAGGAAGAATAGAACTTTGAAGGAAATGGCTAACTATATGATGCATTCTAGAGATATACCTCCTATCTATTGGGTAGAAGCAGTTAATTGTGCTAACTATATTTAGAATCACACACCACACAGAGCACTTGAGCATTTGAATCTAGAGGAAGCTTGGTCTAACACTAAGCCAGATGTCTCATTTTTGAGTCTTTGGGAGCCATGCTTGGACCTTTGTGCAAAAGAAGAAAAGGAAAGCTTTAGATAAGTAGAGTAAACCTTTGATCTTTGTAGGGTATTGTGAGGACATGAGAGCTTATCGTCTTTTAGATCCTAATACACATGATGTTCTTTTTCGAACACATGTTCAGTTTGATGAGCGTTTCACTCCTCATGATTCTTCATCTTCTTCCATTCCTTCTTCTTCTTCATCTCATCTTGAGGATCCTTTCTTTGAGGAGATTGATGAGGAGGTTATAGATGCCATTGAGGATCTTATTCCCACTTATGAAGATCCTTTCATAGAGGATCTTCCACCCACTAGGCATCATCACGCACATTCTACAAGTTTTGGAATTTTGTGTCAGGTAGTTTATGAGGATCCACAGTCTTTTTCAAAGGCTCATGGGATACAGAGTGGGATGATGCGATGGCAGTTGAGTATTCTTCTTTGATGAAGAATCATACTTGGGATTTGGTATCTCTTCCTAAAGGAAGAAAGATGGTTAGGTGTAAGTGGGTATACCGAACCAAATACGTAGTTGACGGGTCCATTGACAAGTGTAAGGCTCATTTTGTTGCAAAGGGTTTTTCACAAGTCAAAGGTATTGATTACTCTGAAACTTTTGCACCCGTTGCCAAGATGGATTCTATATGCCTTGTACTTGTTATTGCTACATCATAGGGGTGGCCCGTATACCAGATGGACGTGAAGAGTGCCTTATTACATGGAGATCTACAAGAGGAAATATATATGGAGCAACCAACTTGGATTTGTTCAGGATTCTTCTCTTGTTTTTTGGCTTGACGGTCTCTCTACGGTCTCAAACAATCCCATTGGGCTTGGTATGAAAGATGGATTCTTTTCTTCTATCTACTGGTTTTGTTCATTGCCACTCCGATCATATAGTGTATCTCCAACATGTCGGTGAGGATATTGTGATACTTGTCTTGTATGTTGATGATATGTTACTTACTGGCAGCTCTTCTTCCCACATTCAGAGTATTTAGAGGGCTCTTTCTACATAGTTTGACATGACATATCTTGGGCTATTGCATTATTTCCTTGGTTTACAGATTTCTTAGATAGATTCAGGGATTCATTTGAGTTAGCAAAAGTACACCCATGATCTTCTTAGGCACTTTGATATGGCTGATTGCAAGCCAAGTCCATCTCCTTTTTTCGTCTGGAGTTACTCTTACATCCACATGTACCACACCACTTTGTGATCCTACATTGTATAGGCATTTGGTTGGGAGTCTCATGTACTTGACCCATACTCACCCTAATATTTCATTTGCAGTAGGGCTTGTATCTCGGTTTGCACATTCTCCTCATAGTAGTCACTGGCAAGCTGCTAAAAGGATTTTGCGCTATTTGCATGGCACTTCCCACTTTGGCCTACACTACACTAGGGGCTCTACTCAGTTGGTTGGGTATATAGATTTAGATTGGGTAGGTTCTATTGATGACAGGTGTTCCACTTCTAGCTATATTTTCTATCTTGGTTCTTCTCCAATTGCTTGGGCATGCAAAAGCAACATGCTATTGCACTTTCATCTTCAAAGGTAGAGTACAGGGTAGCAATTATAGCGAGTAAGTAGATTTTTTAGCTTTGCGCTTATTATTGTGAGTTTGGATTCCCACAAGATTCACCGAATGTACTTTGGTGTGACAACCAAAGTGCAATTCACATTTCTCACAACCTAGTTGAGCACCAATGGACCAAGCATATCAAGATACACATCCACTTCATTCGGCAGCACATTTAGGATGGAGTTCTTTTCTTAGAGTACCTTTTGACTCAGCACAGAGGTTGCAGACATCTTTACGAAGCCTTTTGCATCACCTCGCTACCTTGAGTTACGTGGAATGCTTGGGGTTTTGGAAGTTTTTCTTGGGGGTGTTCATGAGAACATCTTCCTTCTTCTTCTTCTTTATCTTTCCTTATAACAGGATTCTTTCCTTCTTTTGGTTCGAGATTTTTTCATGGATATATTGTACATGAGTACCTCATTAGGCCTAGTTTTCGGGACTCATACTGTGGACATGCCACTTCTATTTTTTCCCCTAGCTTCACTAAAGGGGGTGTTAGAGTAGGTATTTACCTTAGCTAATGTTCACCTAGGTACATTATTTACCTTTATTTTATTTATCCTCACCCACTTATGTGTGTGGATATTTCTTTTTATTTATTTAGATATTAGGAGATATTATCTAGTTGTTATGTATAGTTCTTTCCTTGATTTATGGTATTGACTAGATCCTTGATGTCTAGTTCTCTCATAAATCTATGGACTTGACTAGTTCTTTCCATGATTTATGGTTTGATCTACGACCTTGACTGGTTCTTAGATTGTTATTCCTTGCTTATATAAGCAAGGCCCATTCTCATTGTATTTAATTGAGCTCCATAATAATATATGATATTGCCGCTCATTTGTTTGCAAAGGTTTATGTAAATTTATTCTAGTGAATGGATTTCATCTTATTGATCATGATGTTTGATTAGCATCTGTGTTCTTGGCTTAGCACGATCTGGTTATCATTCCTTTTAGTTCTACCACAAAAATTACTTTAAAACTTCCGTGCACATTTCATTCACCCCTAATATGGAGCAAACCCTAAAACACTCCTTGCCTCAAATTCACCCCTTTCATTTTATTTATTTATTTTAATCAGTCATTATTATTATTATCATTGTTTAATATATATATTAAAAATAATAATCATCAAAATATATATATCTTAAATACATATACAAAAATTACGTCAAGAGATATGAATCCTAAGGTTCTTATCGTAATTTCATGAATATCACATTTAACAACTTCATTACTTTCTTCAATAGTTTCCTATAAAAAGGAGACAAAATGCAATGGGTCTAAGCTCCACCATCTAGAAAAATATTACAATTTTAATTAATGTCCAAAGAAAAATTTATAACATGATCTAAAACCAAAAATCATCCTAGGATGAAGAGAAGGTAGTTATGACATGTTTCTCTCTCTCACTTGCTCTCTCTCTCTTTCTCTCTCTCTCATGACATAGACATAGACACACACACACACACACACACACACAATAATATTCAAGTTAGTTACCTCGCGAGAGTCACCCACACAACTACAATGAACTAGAATGCTTCACAAGTGGGAGATGAGGAAACATTTGGAGGGGTAGTGCAAATTTAAATGTGTACATTTTGTGCTTACAACCACTATCAATCAAGACACTATAAATTGGGCTTATACTAACAAAGGCTTCAAAGAAATAAGATCATGAGAAATATCATAATCATAAAATGTAATAATGGGCCTAGGACATGGAGTAAGAGTGATAGAAATATTAAGATAATTCAATGGATGGTCATATGAAGGGGGGATTTAATCATGATAATTAGGTGTATTTGTGGATTATATGAAACAATATTGTGAGTATGAAGTGTGCCATTAAAAATCTTAAGATTATAATTTTTACTAGTAGGTTTAGATTTATTAGGAGGAAATTTGAAATCAATATCATTTGCATCAATAAGATCTTGGATAACATGTGAAGATTGAAGCATCTATTTTTAAAATGGATAACACATCTGTGATAATCACAATAGGCATTAAAATCAAAATATTTACGATGATGCTTTCTTATATTAACCTCTAGAAGCAGGAGAGATACAAGGTTGCATTCTAGAAACTTTTGAAAGACCACTTAGGGTGAAGAAGATAATTGTGTGAATTTCCTTTGAGGATGATATTTTAACTAAATATTATTGGGTTAACATACCATATTTATGGTATATTTAGCATCAATATTATTATCATTAGGTTTTCCTTTGTAAGTAGATTTTCCTTGAAATTTAAAGGTATATACATTAGGAGTTCTCATTAGAAACATAATTAATATTTATTATTATAAGGATTTTATCTTCCCATTCTTCTAATGTGTGACATAGCTAATCAAATGAAGAAAAAAATATCAAAGATAATTGATTCTTGTAGAGGAGAGAGAAGACTTTGAGTGAATAAGTATTAGATCTCATTGTTAGCTAGGATATTGTTCATTTTAGTAATCATAGTCTTTTAATGTAGAGCACAATCATTAATGGGTTCATTAGAGCCTTGGTGCATCTTATGCATTTCATCATAAGATATTTTCCCCAATATTGATTGAAAAATGTGTAAGGAATTGATTATATAAAGGGTAAAAACTAGCATTGAATGAATATGAAGGTCATATATCCATTTGAATGCATACTCTTTAAGGTTTCTAGGAAATATATTAGGAGGTAGAAAATCATAATAAGCATATTCTAAGAATGTGGTGTGAAAATCATGAATTATTTCTTCAAGATAAATTTTTTCATCATAGATAGAAATCTTAGGATATACAAAACCAAGAGGGAAAGGATAGGAAGACACTTCAAGTGCAAGTGGGTTGTGAAGAAATTGAATAGATTCTATAAAAGTAGAAGAGGTACATGAAACATGTTGTAAGTGTAACACTTGGGCTTTCAAACTATAAACTAGATTCTCAATAGCACTTGTATTAACATAAGAATGGGAAGTTAGATGATTATATCCATTATATGTAGGAAAATTAGTAGACATAAGAGTAGACATTGTAACATTACGAATGGGAATAAGGGGTGTCCTAACGGGTATAGGCACATTGTATGTAGAAATATTGGAAGTAACCATGATGAAAGATATCAAAATAAATTAAAGTCTCTTAGAGGCTTCTAATAACTTTTTTCATCCCTAGTAATGTATAGGATGGTGTTAATGTGTTAGTGATATTACGGTAGTTTTTTTTTAAATGTTCATTTGTCATCCTCGGTAAAAGTGTGGGTATTATTTTTAGAGTTCTTAGGTGAAACACCCCCTTGAAAGGGATTATCAAAATGGCCTTAAAAAATTAAGAAAATAAATTGATGAGGGTAACTTGACAAATAAATCATGAGAATTCAAAACAAAGAGACTAGTATAGAATAAATAAAATTAAGGCCCAAGAGGAAACACATTTGAACAAGGGTCGGATTCACCAAATTTTTCAACCCTAAAAAAAGATAAGAGGGTCGGTGTTATTATTTATCTAAGGGTTAAAGGGTCAAAAACAAGTTGGTGTATTCATATTAATTAGTAAACATTAATGCAAAAATATGATTATCCTTTCATTAGCAATTTACAAGATCAAACATGGAAAATTTTGATAAAACATTTAGAAGTAGATGTACTTAATGATGCAAAGTAACTCTGTACATTAGAAATGAACCTGGAAGTGCTTAATTTTTAGAATGGAATGCAAATATGAGTAGGTATGTAACTACTCAACATGTATGGAAGCATTAGATGGTTTGGTCCCTTTTGAATGGTTTCATATGGGGATGCATTGACACTCTATAACTTTCTTTGTGTTTATGGATATCTATGTTGACCTTCGCACTGTAACCCTATGTTCCAGCATTTTTGAAACCATTAGTATAATAAAAAAACTTAAAACACTAACCATGGGTAGGATACATACTATAAAAAAGTTTAATGTTTGGGTAGAAGTGCAATATGTGCATTGCCTATATCGACACTACTCGAAGAGGCCTTAAACCACAAATAGTTTTCCACCTAGCATGTGATATCTATATGGATGCAACTACTTTAGTAACTTATCAACTTGAAAATGAGAAATAATGGATTGTAACACTTAATATTGGACTGGATTTGAGGTTATATAGATTGGGAGATTTGACTCTTGAACCTAGCTAGTGGGAGTGCTTTAAAACTATGTAGGGGTTGCTCTTATGATGTGTTGATACTTTAAAAGTATTTAGGAGAGCTTGGAGTTTTTTTGGAGTGTATTTCGTAGTGATTTCTCTTGAACCTGCATTAGTTAAGGTAAATAGGTGCATTAGACTTTTATGGGAATTTGTATGTTTAAGTTCATATTAAATATGACCTATAGGATAGAACTAACCCACAATATATATTAGATTAAAAAAGAATTATTGGATAGTTAGTAATGAAATTTTCAATTTTAGAATGAACCATTGGATGGTACGGTCCCACACAAATGGTCCCATATAGGAAATTTTTAGAATTCTACAAATTTATAGGAATTATTCATGGGGGAATATGTTTTGTATCGATGAAAGTAGTTATGTGAGTGACTAAGCAATGTCAATAGAAAATTAAGTCATGTAAGAGATATAATGATATGTCACATAGGCTTAGAATGTGTGTGTAAGTCATGTTTTAGGTGCAAAGACAAAGTTAGCATTGGAAAATGATAAATTTCAAAGTTAGGTGTATAGAAATGGCATGCGCAGGTATAGGTAGAGACATTGCATTACAATTTTTTTCTTTTTGCATTATATATTCATGTTCAAAAGGATAAATAATTTTTCTCCATATATGTTTAACTATTTTCAATGTAGCGGTGAATTGATTAGTGAAAATTGTTTTGTGTTGCATTCCAAACAATCCACCTCGATGCCAATCCAAACAACCTATCATTCAAGATTTAAATTTTACAAACATTTATACAGCTTTTTTATTTTTAACCTTGGAATACTTACACAATTTTGATATTATTGTTTCTTGTGTGAGGAGGGTCATTCATAATGGTATCAAATCTTATAGTATAAGTGATAGAAAAAAAAATCCAAAAAAAAAAATATTTTCTTGGCCAATGTGTACATGTTTCTCCACAAAATTTAGATAATAATTATGGTCTTGTTCAAAAAACTTCCTCATGTATTGAGACATAGTATAATGTAACAAAATAAAATCAATGCATATGTGTCATTCACATAAATACGTTGAAAATATCAAATTCCATAATAAAATGCAAAATAGATAAATGTTCAAAAACTATAATATTGCACTAGATGAGTATGTAAATCCTTTAAAAGAACTACAAAATTACACATTCTTCACTTAACATATATGATCAAATTTAGAACACATTGGACAATAAGAATTCAAAAAGTCAACATAAATATGTAACTACTTTTTAGATGTATAGCTGAAAATACTTTATTGATAAAAAAATATTCATTAAAAAGTTTGGTGTGTTTACTTAGAGCATGTTTAACTAAGATGTAACACACAACGAATTCAAAATATTACTCGTGATTTATATGCATATTATTTTTAAAACAAAAACAATAGAGAACCAAAATAAATACATTACACCCACTATGATAGAAATCAAACTCTAAAAAGTTTCTACCCAAGAAAATAATAAAATTTTATTTCATTAAAAATACTTTTATTTAGAAATTTATAAACTCTTAGCTAAAAATGTGGGAAGATTATAATTACCAAGGCCAAAGTTCTTTACTCAATTGAATTTAAAAAATGGAAATTTAATTAAAGAATTATAATTTTATTTTTAATTGTGTTTTAATTCTTAATAATAAGTTTATATTGTGTGTGCTTATTTTTTCTAATTTACACGTCTTTTGAAGTATGTTGGGCCCTATTTTTGGTAATTTGAAATCATGAAAAATAATAAACAATAGGCTTGAAACAAAAAGAAGTTTATGTTTTTGAAACATTAATATGAGAACTAGGAGGTCTAGGAGATAGTGAGTAGCAGAGTGTTGAGTGGGCCGATGCTCCCTACCACGTTTTAGTAATTAAGCTCTTGTGGCACATGAGAAATCAATATATAGATATAGAGTTTAGATAGTCTCATTAAATTTTGAGAGTATTATTCGTATGGCTCATTTTTCTCTTTAGTAAAGAAAAGATTTTTAGTTTCTTGCTAGTTTAAAAACAATAAAATTAATAATAATATAAGTTGACTTAATTGTAAGGATCCATGGTCAAACACGTATTAGCTATATTGGAAAGGTGACCTCTTCAAGAGTCCCAGGTGATTCACCATGGTAAGCCTCACCTAAATGTAATAAGTGCATTAAGAACCATCCATGTCCATCAAAGATGTGTTCATGTAAACCACTATACATGGATTATGGGTCAATGTAAATTAGTTGAAAGCTTCGAGTTGAATCCCAAAAATATCATAGCAAATAACTTGGTCCATTGTGGAAACACCACTTACATAAATAATAATCTAAGTTTGCACTAATACATTGACTTTATAATTACTTTACACATCTCTTATGTCTAATCTATATACAAACTTGATAGAAAAATGAATTTATGACTTGATTTACAATATATAATACATTGGATAGCTATATTTATCTATAGAAGTAAATTGAATTACTTATTTTAAGAATGAAAAGAAAGAGTGATGGTAATTCTGTAATAGACAAGGAATTATAGATGTCACAATAGCTAATTAAAAACAAACATAATTGACACTAAACATAAGTCTACTTTTAATTTAAATTAAGAAATAATCATAGATGGTTTGAAATTGTAGTAAAATATGTTCTAGAACTAAAATGAGGATAAAAATTTTAAAGTTAAGGGTTTAAAAGGAACACAATAATCTTAGACACTACAATTACATGATTTTTTCTACATTTTCTAGAAATACTATGTCAATTATTACAATCTACACTACCTTCGATACAATATAATGTAATTCAATTAAAATCTTTGCATTGTTTTCTTTAAATTTCCTCAAAAAAATTTACTTCCCCTAATAGAGAGCTAAATATTATACATAAGTAGTTCTTTGTATAACATATTCAAATATTGACATTTATTTCTACTATACTTTGAAACAAATATATATATATATATATATATATATATATATATATATATATATTCATACAAAGCATGATCACGAATCCCTCCCAACCAATGTAAAATTTAAGGAATTATTTTTCAAGTATCAATTTTCTCTCAAGATAATAATAAATATATGCATTTGTGGGAAAATTAAAGACAAACAATGAACACTTTAATTTTTTTTTAAAGTATCCAAATAGTTTTAGTTAAGTAAATAATAAATACATCAAACTATCCTTGTGCCGATGAGGGGGAGTGAAAATGAACACATGTAAAAGGAAGTTAATATGTGATTTTTAATGAAAAAGGGTCTTATATTATATAAAGTTCAACATGATACAAGACTTTTCCAACCAAAAAGTGGGCGATACGAGAGCACGCCCCAAAACCACAAAAAAGCCAAGCCTAGGAAAGCAATGAACACACTAGGCAAAGCCTAGGATTACATCAAAACAAGAGAGTTAAGCCACCGTAGAAAAATACCAGTAGGGGGTGGTCATGATCATCAGGATAAAAATACAAAGAAGGTCATTGCCAATGTTAGGTATGTCCCAACCCAAACCAAAAGGGTTAATCTCTTTGTCAGGCAAGAAGACAAGCGGAATATGAGGAAACTTGTACGAATGTGGAGGTGGTGGGTTCCATCCATCGTGGGTGCATGGATTGGGAGAAATCAATGAGCCCCAATCAATATGAGCTAGTGTTAATGAGCTATTAGGGAAACACTCCTCCATGGTTAGCTATACAGGATCGGTAAACACCGATAAAAGAACACTATCGGGAGTGGCTCCCATGACCTCCACGGGGATATCGCCATAGAGCGAAGAAAACTAAGAATGCAAAGGTGGATCCCAAAGGATATTACATGGGGCATCACACAAGTATCATAGAATATTTTGTAAATACTACACATCTAGGGCCACCTTGTTGGCCTGGACTTGAATCTATAGAAGCACATTGGAGATAACCATTGATTTATTATACACTGAGAATTGTTGATCAACTTCAGTATTAGCAAAGAAAAATCATTCCATTCTTTCCATAACCAAAATAAAATTTCCCCTCTAAAAACATGCCAAATCTGGGAGAACATATGTGGAAAGTTGGGGCTATCTCCTAAAAGAATGTGTTGTCATGTGAAACATTCTAACCATAGGGAAGAAGAAACAATGAATCCAATTCTAAGCCTTTTGGGCTTTGGGAAAAAACCAGAATAAGTACAGCAAGGTTTTGAGGTGGCCACAAAACAAACATTTGGGGGTCGGGACACCAATTTGAACTAGGTTGATGCCTATTGGAAGACCTTGATGTAATAGAAGACAAAAGAAGTGTGTAATTTTGGCTTCACACAAGCGAGATCAAACAAAGTGTCAAACCTCCTTCTCTAATAAGAGGGATAAGAATGCAATCCCCATCTAGTGTTGAGTTTTTAACCATTGGTAAATCGAGGAGAGCCAATGATAGAACTTACTTTTGGTAGAGTAATCCCGGAAAGGGGTGTCCACAAACCAGTTCCATTCCATTCACTAAGTATGGGAAGAACACATAGAGATTTTATGTAGCATATGGTTGGGGGACCAAATTAGTGATTTTGATGAAACTAGCGCAATCCTAGGTGGTGAGTTGAAAATGAGCTTTGAACTCATTCCAAGGAACCCAACATTGTGTGTTCTTGCAAAAAAAATATTGAATAGTATGAATTACGCACTTGAAAATCTTAAGCACATGAATTCTAGGGACTTCTGCAAGACACCAATCCTAGGCGACCGATGGGGGACCACCGCAAGGATTTTTAATTGATGGAAATTCTGTTGCAAAAGCCATTTCCTTTCCATATAAGCCATGACTTTATGAGTTCCCATGATTTCTAGATATTTTTAAGCACAAAAGTGCTAACAAATTTGATAGGAACTAAATCAATGAGAATATTCGAAAACCACAAACCCTTCCAAGTGGGGTAGCCATAAGGATAGCCCTCCTCGATTCCATGGCATAAAATAAATTTCCACAATTCCTTACCTTTAATGCATCAAATTATACATTTTGTAGAGATTTCCTTCCTTGTTGTAATATTTCAATAGGACCTATCCCCAGAGTCACAAGGAAGGCAAACGGGTCTCCCACGAAACTATTTAAAAACCTTTTTCAAAAGAGGAATTATCTTAGAGAAATTCTTTGAGAAGCTTCTCCAATTTCTGAATTGAAGCTTTAGAAGGAACCCAACATGAGGAGTAGTAAACATGGGTGGCTTTGAGGACCTTGGAATGCAGATTTTGAATTTCCTCGCCAATGATAACTACCTGGTAATCCAATATTCCAACTTTTTGGCCACTGTTAAACCACATATTGTCATATTTCCACCAAAAATTCATAAAAGAAGAAGGGAATACCAAGGAATTTAAACATCTCACTATGACGAAACAGCTTTCCAATCAAACAAAGCTTTCCAAGTGGGCACGGGAGGAAATATTTTCACTAACTATGTCATCTCAAAGTATGTGATAAAACAAATAATAGGTAGGGGCAAGGAGGTATACCTATTATAGTTGGGAGAAGGTTTGCGTGCACTATAAAATTTGATCATACCGAATGTGAGAGCTTCCTTTTTCCTAGGAGGAACTACTTGTAAAGCACAACAAGACCACTAGAGAAAATCAAACAATATATGATAGTGGAATCCATAGAGAATGCTAGTTCCAAGAAGTGTGACACTTCCTAGATGGTTATCAATCCATTGATTTTATCAAATTAATGAAAATAAATGTGAGAAATAGAGGTCCTATTGCTAACACTTTGATTTAGGTGTCTCAAAATGTTATCAACACACTAGATTAAGAAAATTATTGAAGTACAAACTAATATAGCATTAGGAAAGGTATGGTTTTAGTTGGGAAAGGTCACTGAGGTGTTAGGTAAGGTTTGGGTGAAGTTTGGTTATGTTCTGGGTTGTTTGGTGAAAGTTATAAGCTTGTTGTTCTAGGAAAAATTACTAGTCATAGAGACCGGTATCGGTTAGGTAACCAATGCTTTGGTACTATAAAATGACTGATGTCGGTTGGGTGACCAGTGTCAGTAGGGGAAATATGGTTAGAATATTAAAAATAGGTGTTTTGGATCTCTCATGGTTACAAAAAGATTCGAGGAGGTTCGTGAAGGATGGTACGATTTATACAAAGATTCAGCAAGGGTGATAGAGGCGCTAGGATGGGGAAAATGGTTTAGGTTGGTAGAATAGATGGTAGATGGGTGAAGGGTGGTATTCGGGATAGAGGAGATTCGGATAATAGAAATGAATAAAATACTTAAGATCAAAAACCAGAAATAACAAATAAGAGTGAGTTACTTATCTGAGAACCTGTAGATTTGAAGGTGGTGGAGGTTAATGAGCGTTCAGAGATGAAACGGGGTTGTGTCCATTGCTGTGGCAATGGACCCTATGTGATCTTTTTGTGGGTGATCCAAGGCTATGGAGAAAGAGATTTGATGATGGTGAAGACTGATGTGCTCTGGTTCGTCGTTTGGTAGCTTGAATGCTCGAGAGTTATAATGCCAAAGCTTGAGTGAATGAATGAATTGAAGAACCTATGTAAAGAGTTAGAAACTCTTATTTAAGGTAATCGACATTGGTTAGGAACTGATGTCTAGCCGAGGGATAACCGACGTTGGTTAGAGAGAAATGGCTAGTTTTGCTAAAATTAGCCTGATTGCTCCCATATTTGGTATGATTGAATTTCTAGGCCTAGATCAAAAGTGGTAGATAATGCTAATGTAGTGAGGGAGTGGTTAGAGAGATAATAGGTCATAATTATTAGGGTTAGAACAAGTTTTAGGTTGTTAGGATAAGTAGGGACTTTGTCTAAGTTTATTAATAGTCGAGTTATAGGTTTTGGGATGAGGTGGAGGGATAATGTGGCTAGGTGAGGTGGAAATTAACTTAATTAAGGTGATTAAATTAATTATGAGGTGAGGTGGGGATTAATTTAACTATGGGTAGTTAAATTAACTAAAAATTTTGCAAATAGGAATGGTGATGGGATAATATTGAATTAATTAATCAAAGGGGATTACGACCCAATTTTGGTGTCTACATTTGCCCCTTTTTGTCATGTAGCTTGTATTGATAAGCAACAATGAAAAAATAGAGGTGGTTTCCCCAAGTAAGGGTAGAGATGAGGTTGTCCTAGGTATGGGTGAAGGTGATCCCCCCTCAAACTAGGAACTGATGAAGTGAGAAGTTGAGTCGGTGATGGGTTTGATAAAGTGGTAGGTGATGAAGTGGTTAGATGTGGGTATAGGAAACGATAATATAGGTGTGGGTAATAGGTTGGGGAATTCAAATGCATGCACACATATAAAATGTGATAAGGCACTAGGCTGAAGAGCTCACAAACTCTAAGTTGTAAAATGTCAATATTGTATCCAAACAAGGTTAATGTGGTCCGTATCTAGGTATATGATACAGTCCTAAAACACAATGAGGCTAGGTGTAAGAATGAATATTAGGTGGGTTCCAAAGCACCAAAAGGTTTGGTCTAGTCAAGATAAACATCACAAAATTAGGCAAGGCAAGGTTGGTAGGCTAAACAACACAAGTAGTGTCATCGCAAGGTATAGCGAGTAGGTGAATTTGAGTGTCCAATAGGTGGTTTTGGGCTTGGTGTATAGGTGAGGTCATGGGTAAGGCCAAGGTATAGGAAAAAACATGCCCCAAATGATAGTGAGGTTGGGTGTGAGGTAATAAGGAAATTAGGTGGGGTTGTAGGGTTGGGGTAAGGTTGTGGTTGTAAGAAATTGGCATCGACATCAAAATTTTGGTAAATTAGGTATAAATGAGTTGGCAAGGTGACCAATACCGGTTGAGGGTGAACCGATGCCGGTAAGATATAACCGATGCCGGTCCATAAGGGCATGAGACTGATATTGGTCAAGTTGATTTGGGGATAAAAAGTAAAAATCCATGTAAAATGGATTCATTTGTGAATTACTACTTTTGGAAAATGACAGAGAGAGGGGATTTGGGATTTTGACTTGGGAGAAAAGGATAGGGGTACTATCTAGGCTGAGTTGGAGAGAGTTGAGTGGACCCACGAGATATTTTAGAGTGACGAGATTGGTTGATAGTTGAGGAGGGTGAGTGAGCCATGACAGAGGTAGGAGAGGGTGTTGGAGGTCCTCCAAGTGTAGAGACCGAACATCCCATTGTAGAGATGGTGTCGAGTAGAGGTAGGAGTCAATCCCCATTTGTGTTTTTGATTAAAACTAAAGTGGAAAATTGAAAAATGTGGATTTTGAATTTGATTTTGAAATTTGGGTAGAAAATGGCTAAATCGGGTATGGGAGGGGAAATGTTAGTTAAATAGGTGGTAAAAGGAATGAAGGTGTAATTTAGGGGGTTTTGGGTAGGTTGTTAGGTATTTTTGTTAATTTTTTAAAGAATGGGGACTTGGGGTTTAGCCACCAATGATCGATGTCGATCGAGGTTTAGCCAACATTGGTGGGCTAATCGGCGTCAGTGGGGCTAAATGGGGATCATTACCAATCATGGTGACCAATTTGGCCATTATTAAAAGTGGCTAAGGCCTAAAAATGGGGGTTGGGAAGGAAAAAAGGAAGGGTATGGTGGGTAAATGTGTAGTGAAATAGGTGTGGATAGGTTAGGAGTCTGGGAGAAACATATTTTGGTGAGATTTAGGGTGATTATATGTATGAATGGGTGAGTTTAGGTGAAAGTTGGGTAAATCAGTGAAGGAGTGAAAAGAGTGAATCAAAATAATTGTAAATGTCTAGGAAAGGTAGAATATATAGTAAGCGAGAGAATGGGATAGAAGGTAGTTAGGCTAGTAAAATTATAGGTGGGGTGTGATTAGGAAGGATAGAATAAATTATTAAAAGAGCTAGGTGATTGACAAGTGTAAATGGTAATGGCGTAAGCATGTCAGTTGTTGACTATGTGGGACAGTGGTGCCACCTCTTTTGGTACAAATGTGGCCTAGTGTTATAGATGAGGAGTGGTCGCATATGTAGGATGTTGTGCTTGGTGTTGTGAGGAAATACTAGTGCATCATATGAGATAACATTTTTATGGTCCTTCTCATCAATAGATGGGATTCAACAACTAACACCTTTCATTTACCTATCGATGAGATGACCATCACGCTAGAGGATGTCTACAGGATTTTGTGGTTACCAATTATTGGGGAGCCATTATATCAGATTTCTTTAGAGGCATCAGTTGAGCCGATAGTGATAGTATTTGGCGAGGTGATGGGTGACTTGAGATATCATAGTGCTAGTATCAGTTACGGGGATATGTACATTACACATCCTCAGGAGACGAGATTGGTAGTTCTGATGATGGTAGTTGTTAGATGTTATGCTCTCCTAGATTCAGAGGGTGGGATATTTCCTTGAGCCTTGATGGGTGTATTAGAGGACATGATAGAGGAGCGAGTGTGCTTTGCATGGGCACCGAAGCCTACTTGGTACAATTGTATAGAGAGTTGTGGGCGTATTGGAGGATTCGGTGTTTTGGTATTTTTGCACTTATCTCATTGCATTGCTAGTAATATGAGCACATCGTGCATCTACATCCAATAGGCCTTCCATGGAAGAAATGGCATAGAGGTGTATATATATTTGGATACAGGAGATAGGTGTCGGTAGGATCACATCTACGAGTGGAGGAGGTGTCACAAGATTTGAGAGACTATCGGTGGGAACTAGAGGGGATATATGCTTTAGATATTGTATGGAGGTCGTATGTTGATTTTCCATCCTAGGAGGTCATGGAAGAGGAGATGGCAGGGTTAAAACAAGTTCGGTGGATGTAGGGATGAAGGGATGGGCAGAATGAGATGATACGGTGGACCAAAGTTAGACGATAGTTTGGGATTTGAAAGGATGTGCCTTAACCATTTCCATAGTACCACGGGATGACATGGAGAGATCATTATCTCCACCTCATCCAAAATATCCAACAAGACAGAGAGGTAGGTTACAAATTGGTGGATTTATGATGATAATATTACTAATGGATATAAGCACTAGTGGATAGCCCGCTATAAGAAACACCACAAAGGCTAGGAAATAATGATCTAGCCACAAATATAGTACATAGGGACCCGTTACTGAGTCAGGGTGACAACTTTAGAGCTGTAGCTTACTCGGGCGTAGGCCTAGATGGCCACTCTTTAGGGAGAGGTGAATGGATTACGGTGGAATTTGGCATAGGCACATGCTAAGATTTCAGAGTTCGAGCTCCTACATAGCCAATAACAAGGATGGGGAAATGTATCCACATTATAGGCTCAAATTGTGACTCGCATGACCGATTGGTAGTAGCCCATGCACGAGGTAAAGGCGGGGATGGGGGTAGGTTGTAGAGCTGTAGGCACACATTTCCACTTTACATGTCCATTTGGTGCAGACTCAAGCACGGGTGTAGAAATAGGCATAAGCACCGGCATGGGGACAAGGTCCAATTGTCTAAGCACGAGCACTAGGATAAGGTCTCATCTTATAGATTTGAGGACAAGGACCACTAGTATAGGTACATGGTGTAGAGGTAGGTGTTAGAACTATGACACCGCCCCAAGTGATTTCTATGGTCGACTGAGATATTTTGTGTCGAGACGTGGTATTATTAGAACCAATTGGTGAGGTGACATCCCCTATGTGACATATGACCGAAGTATAGAGCACAATAGAAAGAAAGTGATAGGACTAGCTCATATACTCATAGTTCCGAGTAGCTAAGAGAGCCATTGACCTCATAGAAAGGGTCAGGGAGAGGTGATGAGTAGGCAGAGGTAGGGGCCAAATGAGGGTACTATAGAGAGCAAAAATGTTTTAGACCTTCACACAGATTATATTATAGAGATATTGTATTTTGATTTTTGGTATATATACCGGATTGCGACCGAGGACATGAGGTGTATATGATATTTTTGAGATACTTGTATTTATATATATGTATATTTAGTGTATTGATATATAGAATTTTAATGTATAGATTGATGATGATATTTATAGATGATGGACGTGGTTTATTTCCATTGTATTGTTATCATGGAAACTAGATGTGTAGGCATGGCTTTATGATGATGTATGGTTGATTTCATTTCCATTATATTGATGTCATGGAAATTAGATGTAGGCATGGTTTTAGGATGATGTATGTTGTGAATGTTTAATTTTATTTCCACTATATTGATGTCATGGAAACTAGATGTAGGCATGGCTTGGTTATGTTTTATATGGTTGAATGGTGTAATTTCCACTATTTTGATGTTATGGAAACTAGATGTTTAGGCATGGTTGAGTCGATGTGGTCATGATGTGAGTTCATTCCCATTATATTGATGTTATGGAAATTAGTTGTAGGCATGGTTTTGATGGATGTTGTTATGATTTTAATTTCTAAGTTATTGACATTATGGAAAATAAATAATGATATATATGGGTGATGTATGGTTTTGTTTGAATTAACTTCCAGGTTATGGTTTTAATGGAAAATGACTAACTAGGTTTGGTCCGATGGGGAAAAATGTGTAGAATGAGGAAAGGGAAAGAGTGGCCAAGCTAACCTCCAAGGGCCCCATGCCATCAGTGTTGCCTACTATTGTCCCCTCAAAATTTCCCTCTTTTGAAAGTTGAAAAAATTTAAAATTTTGAGTTGGAACCCTTTGCAAGTGTTTTGGTAAAGAGGAAATTTGAAGAGATGGTGAAATTCCATTTATTTGGAGTCATTTTAGTAACTTGCGTGTCTGTCAAACATTTTTGTCCCTCATGTCCCAAGTTTTGACGGGCCTTTTGTTCGCCGATTAGCCAATTTTCCCGTAAGTTCTCATCTATCAACTTTTTCATGCTTTTTCGGCCCATTTGTCCCAAGTTCACTTGGGCTTCCTATTCCCGCATCACCCACATCAGCCGAATCAAGTCTTTACGTCCTTCACGTTTCTGTGTCCCTGGACCACCCATGCTCTTTGGCCCACATTCCCGCATCACCCGCATCGGCCAAATCAGGCCTTCCCGTCCTTCACGTTTTCGTGTCCGTAGACCACCTTTGGTGCTCTTTTGGTTCGCATTCCCGTATCACTTACATCGTCGAATTGGATTTTCGTGTCCCAATGCCCCATGGACTATCTAGGATATTTTTTCCACTTCTCCCACATTTCACCTTTGTAAGTCGATACAAGGTGTATTTAATGCGCATTTATGATCTTCTCTCTCCTAAACGACTATTTAAAGGGACAACCATCTATGCATTTTTCATATTGCTTGCTCGATATTTCTTTCCCACATTCTTGTAATTGATTCATTTGTTCATCTTCCGTATCCATTTGCATTTTTATCATGAATCTATTCTTTGAAGGCCATTCCTCTGTGCATTGTAAAAATGAAGATCAAGTTTCAAGGGCACAAGCATCTGTCACCTTTGGAGACCTCTGTACCTAATATTGGGGATAGTGAAGTTTGACACTTGGATTTTGATGATTTCTGGGGTAGGTTAACATGTGACAACCTGCTCCCATGGCCCAAATGATAAATGATAGTGGAATTGCATATGCTACTGGTTTTCCCATCTCTGTGCAATGTGTCGACACCGTGCTTGCATGTGGAGCTCATTTCAATCCGGATACCAAGGAGGTTGTTAATGTGCATGGAGAATTGATTGCAAAATTGGATGCTACCACCATCGCTACTTCCCTACGCATTCCTAAGATAGAAGACTCCATTGTTCTCACTCTCACTCAAGCTCAGGCTCTGTTTGATAAGGACAACGAGAAATATAAGGCTCGGGTAGCTAAGTCATGGCTAAAGTGCCCTAAGAAGGGAGTGTCCCAACTCTCTAAGGCATTATTCAAGGTTGATTTTAATGAGGAACTATCATATTTCATCACTCTACTTGCCCGGATTATGGGAATTCCCTCTACCAACGACTTCCATTTTTGGATGTGTCCTTTCATAAGCATCATCTGCGAGGGTAAGCAAAACATAAATTGGGCCAAGATTATCTGTGGGAACCTGACTAAACAATTGTCAAATGTTCAGCAGACCAAAAATTCTACATGACCTCCTACCTCATGTACACCTTGGCAAAGCATCTCATGAGTGGTTTGGCTTCACTTTCATTGAGGGCAAGAAGAATGAACCCATCTATGCATATTTCCCTCAATTTACCCTCAAGGATAGTAATCATAATTTCATAAGGGTAAATGATGCCTTCACCATGTACATTGTGAGACTCTTTTAGGGTGACACTTCTAGAAATTTTTTGATGAGGCTATGGATCTGATAGCCAAGTATGGGGCTTTCTTCATCCAGTTCAGAAAGTTCTCGTACATTAGATTGGCTTGTTTTGAAAGTACACCTCTCAAGCTTCCCATGTTCTACAATGATAAAATGGCTTTAGTGGAGGTGTGTAGATAGTTGGATAAGCTCCATAGAACCTGTAGAGACAAGAAGATTATAGGTCTTCATTTCCCTATCACCTTGGGGAATTATACATGCAAGACAACTCTAGATGCCCAAAATATAGAAAGGGCTATTAATCCTCTTACAGTTCATTTTTTCAAGCCTAGGACTTGTTCTCGATTTAAACAAATTCATTGATTAAAATTTTAGAATAACTTATCATCAATGTCCCGACCTTAACGAGGATTACTAGGTTGAATGTGTTGATGATTTTGAAGCCAGAAGGAGGCATTTTGGTAGATTTCCTCTGTAATGTATATGAGATCTCATTCTTTACCAGTGCCGAAGGGATTTTGGATGATGATGAGGGCTTACAATCCTTTGAGTATGAAAGATCAATCAAGCACACTCCTCTAGAAACCTTGGATTGGTATGTGAAGGAGAGAGATGATTTGAGTGAGATAATTTCCCCTGTCATCATCAGAACTAAGGTTTGGTTTGACAAGAAAAGTTCGTGAATTCAAGAGGAGCTACGATAGTTTCTGTTCAAGAGAAACTTCCACACCTAGGAAGGAAGTACATACACCTAGTATTGAGGTACTTGAGAAAACTCCTCCTTCCTTAATGAAAGAGCCTAAATTGTCTACTCCTTCCACTCAAGTGTATCAGAAGAAGGTCAAAGAGGTTAAGCAAGAACCAATCGAGGAAGAGACTCTTCTGGAGCACTCAAAATTGCCTGTTGGGCTAGAGAAAATTATTGTTCTAAGTGAGAATGAGGATGATGAGATGGAAAAATAGAAGAAACCCTGAAACCACTATTGAGATGGAGAAGGAAGGATCAAGAACTGAACCTCCAAGTTTAACAGACTCCTCTGTAAAGGAAATTCTTGAGGTTCCATGCACTTCCCCACTAGAGGAAACAGTAGTTCAGACTCTGAGTGCCATGAGTTCTCTTGCACTCGGACCCCTTGACTCCTCTATTTATTCTTCTTCCTTTGCCTAGGTATAGCCCCTAGTAGACAATAGGAAAAGAAAGTCTTCTTCCCAATTAACTGGGCCTGATTTTGATGTTGTGCCAGCTCTTCTTGGTACTAACCCTCCTCCTCTAGCAAAGAAAGCAAAGAATGTTAGGAATTAGAGAACAAATATGTTGAAACAATTCCTCAAACCACAAAGTAGTAGGAAACTATATAGAAGAATTATACTTGTAGAAATATAACAAAATAAATAAATAATGCAAAAAGAAGACAAGACAAGATTTAACATGGTTTACCCAACATGGGCTATGTCCACCAAGAACTTGCTCAAATTTTATTATCAACAAGAGTAAAACAACTCGCAATCTTCTCTCGTTATGAACTCACAACATAATTCTAAAGATGTTAAACAACATCTAAACCATAATTGACACTCAATTGCATAACCTTGATCACTCTTGATCACCTATTGTTTATTAAGACTCAAGACCTCTTGAACACTCAAGATATCTTCAAGATAACCTAACACCTCTATTTATAGGATTAAAATCCTCTTAATAAGTCCTAAATTAGACCTTAGAAGTTTGAAAGTCGTGATCTTTCAAATTCCCACAATCGAAAAATAATCCCGATGTTAACATCCAATTAATAGCATGTTAACAAAGAATGTCACAAAGAACGGCATAGTGACCTGCACATCAAGACCACAACAAATGACCGTAGAATGCTCTTGAAGTCTCCAAACTTAACCGTTCGAGCTATAACACTTCAAAATTGATTTAAGAAGATCAAAAACAAGCTCCACACGCAAACAATCTCCCACTTGGAGACTATTTCCACCGAGAAAAGTTCTTAACGCTTCATTATCAACCATAAAGGCCAATCAAAGTTGAACACAACTTCAACTTCTCCCTTGTGACCTCCTTGGTCATCATATCCGTAGGATTCTGACTGGTATGAATATTTTCTAGCTTCAACTTATCTTCTTCCAAAGCTTCCCTGATGAAATGATATCTTAGCTGAATGTGCTTTGTCCTAGAGTGGAAAGTAGAGTTCTTCACCAAATGAATAGCACTCTAACTATCACTGTGTAGTCTCCCAACTTCCTTCTTATGACCCAACTCATCAAGAAACTGTTGTAGCCAAATCATCTCCTTTCTTTCCTCTGTGGCAACAACATACTCATCCTTTGTGGTTGACAAAGCCACAACCTTTTGTAACCGTGAAATCCAACTCACTATTGTATCACCAACCATAAATACATAACCTATCATGCTCCTCCTGCTATCCAAATCTCCTGCCATGTCTGAATCTACATATCCACGTAATGTAGTGTCTGATCCACCGAAACAAAATGCTACTCCCATGGTCCCTCTCAAATACTGAAGGATCCACTTTACTGCCTACCAGTGCTCTCTACCTGGATCACTCATAAACCTGCTCACTGCTCCCACTGCATGGGCAATGTCAGGCCTAGTGCATACCATAGCATACATCAAGCTACCAACTACTGATGAGTACGGTACCCTGGACATCTAGATTCTATCCTCCTCAGTCTTGGGACTCTGCTCCTTTGATAATTTAAAGTGACTGCCAAAGGAGTACCAACCGGTTTAGCATCCTGCATACTAAACCTCTCTAAGACCTTCTTTATGTACTCTTCTTGAGATAATACCAGCTTCCTCTCCTTCCTGTTTCGATTTATTCTCATACCAAGGATTTGTTTTGCTGCCCCCAAATCCTTCATAGCAAAGGAGTCACCTAGCTGCTTCTTGAGTACCTTTATTTCCTACATGTTCTTCCCTACAACAAGCATATCATCTACATACAGGCACAAAATAATATAACTACCATCAAAAAACTTCTTGATGTACATGCAATGGTTTGAGTGACACCTGGAGTAACCTTGCTCCTACATAAAACTATCAAACTTTATGTACCACTACCGTGGAGCTTGTTTCAAGCCATACAAGCTCTTCTTCAATTTTCACACTAACCTCTCCTTCCCTTTGACCTCATAACCATGTGGCTGCTGCATGTACAATTCCTCCTCCAACTCACCATGAAGGAATGCAGTCTTCACATCTAACTATTCTAAGTGCAGGTCTTCTACTGCAACTAAACCAAGAATAGTCCTAATAGAAGTCATTTTAACAACCGGAGAAAAAATTTCATCAAAGTCTATACCTTTCTTCTATGCAAATCCTTTGACCACCAACCGGGCCTTATATCATTTCCTTCCTCCATCTTCCTCTTTGATTCTATACACCCACTTGTTTTGTAATGCTCTCTTGCCCTTAGGTAGCTCCACCAGATCCCAAGTCTGGTTTTCCATAAGAGATCTATGCTCTTCATCCATGGCCTACTCCCACTTCTTCTTGGCATCCACCTACACTACTTCCTCAAAGCACTTTGGCTCTCCACTGTCAGTGAGAAATAAATAATTCAAAGATGGAGTGAATCGTTCGGAGTTCCCTTCTTACCCTAGAAGACCTTCTCACCTCGGGAGTTTAGGGTTCTGATGAGTAGGTAAGCCCGAACTAGTTGTGTCGGAACATGTTGTACCTGAACCGGCCCCTTGGACACCTTACTGTCCGCAATGTCCTCTAACACTGTGTATTCTTTCTTTGATTCCTCTTTCTGTTCCTACAACTGATCTTTATACATTATTTTTTCATTAAAGACAATATCTCTTGACCAAAATATTTTCTTGTCTTTAAGATTCCAAACACGGAAACCAAAATCATCTTCACCATATCCAACAAAGGTGCATTTCTCAGACTTAGCCTCTAACTTGTTCCAATCATCTTTATCAATGTGAACAAATACCTCACATCCAAATACTCTAAGAAATGAGTAATCAATTTTCTTACCAGACCAAGCCTCCTCAAGTATACCTCCATCCAAGGCCATAGAGGGTCCTTTGTTAATCAGATAAATAGTTGTGCTTACCACTTCCTCCCAAAACATGAGTGGCAACCCCACATGTAACCTCATGCACCTAGCACACTCCATGATTGTCATGTTCATTCTCTCTAACACTCCATTTTCCTATGGAGTATTTGGAACCGTTCGTTCTTTGCTGCAGATCCCATTTACCAAAAATTAATCAAGAAATTCATTATTGCAATATTCCCCTCCATTATCCGACCTGAGACATTTCAACTTGAGACTGTTTCATTCTCAACCAAGGCTTTCCATCTTTTGAAAGTTTCAAACACATAATATTTATTTCTAATGCAATATACCCAAACTTTTCTAGTTGCATCATCAATGAAAGTGATGTAATAACATGAACCACTAATAGAGTTTACCTTATCGGCCCCCATACATCTGTATGCACTAACTCTAACTTACCCTCCTTCATGGTAGGTCCAACCTTGAGGAATCTCACCCACTTCTATTTCCCATAAACATAGTTTTCATAGAAGTCCAAATCTAACTCTTTTAATCCAGAAACCTATCCTTTATAATATGCATGCCCTTATGACTCATATGAGTGAGTCTCTAGTGCCACAAAGTTGCATCTCCATCTGCAAAAACTAAATTACAATAATCAGCACCACCGATTAAATACAAAGCACCATTTTTCTTACCTCTTGCAACCACAAGAGATCCCTCTGTAACCTTCCAAAAATCTGCTATAAAACTAACCGTACAACCATCACTACCCAACCTGTCCCACCGATATCAAGTTCCACCTCAACTTAGGCACATTCCTAACATCCTTAAGTGGCCATGTGTTCCCATTCGCATTTTCACCGAACGCAACCTTTCCTAGTATGTTGCATGGTTCATCATCACCAAGATATACATGTGCAAAATCACCTTGAACAAAATCAAGTAAAGTAATGTCTATATGGGTGGCATGGAAAGAAGCCCTAAATCTAACACCCAAGATTCAACAATATTATCTAAAGAAATAATTAAGGCATCCTGAAAAACATCACCTACTACCAAATTTACCTCTTTAGTTTCCTCCTTCTTGTTCTTCTTATCTCGAAGAGCCCAACAATCTTTCTTAGCATGACCAACCTTCCCACAGTGCCAACATTCTAACTTACTCTTGGACTTTGACCTTCCATGATCATTCGACTTCCCATGGTTACCTTTCCCTCTATTATTTTGTCTCCCTCTACTCTCCACCATCAAAGGATTTCCAGAAGTAGAAGAATCGCTAAGGAGCACAAAATCAGCCATAACCATGTTGTCCCAACTATCAAACTTTATCTTTGAGTTATTAGAGATTGAATTACTTACAACCATAACCATGTTGTCCCAACTATCTAGTAAGGAGCACAAAATCAACAAAGCCCCGACCTCATCATCAAAGTAAATTTTTACCGAGTTTAACATACTCACAACCATATTAAATTCATTCAAATGATCAGCAATAGAACCATTCTCAGACATAATCATATTAAATAAATTTTTCATGAAAAATATTTTATTGGAGATAGAGGGATTTTCATATAACTTCCCCAATGCACTCATGAGACCTTCCGTGGTCTTCTCCTATGATATGTTGAAAGCAACCAAAGATGCAAGGCATAAATGAATTGCCCCGAGTGCCTTTCTATCCAGCAACTCTCAATCCTCATCCAACATGGTTGTAGGTTTCTTTACTTTTTAGCCAAAGGAACATGGAGGTCCTTCTGATATAAGTAATCCTCCATTTGCATCTTCCACAAACCAAAGTTCTTCCCATTGAACTTCTCAACCCTCGATTTTCCCTCATTTGCCATAGCTCCCACTCAAGCTTAACTTTCCCTGTGATTTACAACTTCAGAAAAAAAAACACCAAAGCTTTGATACCAATTGTTAGGAATTAGAGAACAAATATGCAGAAATAATTCCTCAAACCACATCAGTAGGAAACTATATAGTAGAATCATACTTGCAGAAATATAACAACATAAATAAATAATGTACAAAAGAAGACAAGACAAGATTTAACGTGGTTCACCCAATGTGGGCTATGTCCACCAAGAACTTGCTCATATTTTATTATCAACAAGAGTAAAAAAACTCTCACAGTCTTCTCTTAGTTATGAACTCACAACAAAATTCCAAAGATGCTAAACCACATCTAAACCACAATTAACACCCAATTGCATAATTGTGATCACTCTTGATCATGAGTTTGATCATTAAGACTCAAGACCTCTTGAACACTCAAGATATATTCAAGATACCCTAACACCTCTATTTATAGGATTAAAATCCTCTTAAGAAGTCCTAAAGCTGACCCTAGAAGTTTGAAAGTCATGATCTTTCAACTTCCCACGGCTGGAAAAATAGTCCCGATGTTAACAACCAATTAACAACATGTTAACAACAACGTCGCAACAATGGCACAATGACTACACAACAATGCCACAGAAAACGACTACAGAATGCTTCGAAGTCTCCAAACTTAACCGTTTGAGCTCTAGCACTTCAACATTGATTCAAGAAGACCAAAAACAGGCTCCACACCCCAACAAAGAATACTTCCAGATTGGTATATGATGCTTAAGGTCATTAATTTCTAGAGGTTTCCATTACAGGGAGATAAAGAGGAGAAGGGTCTTTCGATCTCTTACTTGGAGCTTTTTAGGTTTCTACTAGGATAATCTACACCTGAGAGTTAGGTTCATAACCTTTGGGAAACTATCACTAAGGTTATTGAATGGGTTGAGAAAGGAAAATAGACCATGGAGCTAGTTGGAAGAACATAATCAAGTTCTTTCCAATTTTATCAGATCATTGTTGGCCAAAGATAAAGTTTTGGATCCAGCCCCATTGGCTACTCTTCCACCTCCCATAGTTCTCAGCAGGATGAAGTTCAAAACATCAAAGACATACACAAGTATTCAACTTATGGGAAGGTTTGGAAGCCATGGTGGATGATATGACTATAGCAGGTTTGAATTTCATTGAGGAAGCCTTCAAAACCAATGAGAAGGTGATCAATTTATAGTAGAAACTCACTTCCTCAATCAAAGCCATGGACAAGGAGCTGAAGGTATGGAGTGGATGTATTACAGACCTCTGTCTAATGGGACAAACTGATGAGAAGATCATGTTGGCCAACAATGTGTTTGATGATGCCAAGAATAAATTGTGAAGGACATGGATCTTCAGCATTGAGTGGAAGATAAAGGTTTTGGAGGAAGCATTGGGAGAATTGAGGAATGTGTGGCAAAAGGGAAGTCCTTACAACTTGTGTTTCATCTCGTCTTCAAAATATTCTTTGCCATCTTTAAGATGAAACTACGGGTGTTTCCTTTTCTCTTCAAGAAATCAAGGCTCAGTTCAGAACCTTTGTCAAGGGTGATCTATTCAAAGAAGATTCATTTACTATGGAGAAGATGAAAGACATTTCTTCTCTTCATTCAGCTATTATTTCGAGGATAATAAAGAATATCCGGAGCATACCAAGTTTGATAAATAAATTTCTAGGCACATGGACACATGTTACTTCCAACACAAAAACTCAAGAGGTGTGGAGATAGAAGAAGCATTGAAAAGATTTAGGCATTGAATCCTCAAATTAGCGAGGGCCCTCCTCACCATAATCGGATGTCTCTACTCGGCTCTTTTCTCCATTCTCCTCTTCTATTTTTAAGTGTTGATCTCCTTGTAATTTAATTAAGGACTTTTTATTGTGCATTTCCTTAATTAATATTTTGATTAAAAGAAACGGTTACCAAATGTAACCACTTTGTAAGCTATATATTGAGCTCTCCTCACCATTCCAAGGGGATGGAACTCTAATAATTTTTTAAAGTGTAAAATAACTCAAACCTATCAATACAAAATATTTCCCTTCCTTTTCATTACATCGTTTTATTCTCCTATATGTTTGAAAGTTTGTGAATCATTAATTTGTTGCATTAAGAAGCTTTGTATTCTTATGGATGTTATTTTTGGAAATTTGTGTCCATGAAATTATATCTGATTGTTTTAATATGAATGATTATGTTCTATATATTGTCCTTGCTCAACATTTATAAGGAACTATTTTTCTATCTATTCTTCCTGAAAGTATTATTCTACCTTTTCCCTTCCTTAGTTCTTCTTTTATTTTGTATTGATAATCTATCTTGGCATTAAAACACTTTCATGATATCAGAGTTCCTCATCAAAGTAAACAATTGTACATTTGTAAATAGTTTGGTTGCTTGCTTTCAATAAGGGCACCTCACCCATTAAAGAGGAGGGATTTATTTCCCCTGGTTGTTGCTTTCATTAAAGTCCTATTTGACAACCAACAATTTTTGGTGACTCTACTGGGGATTCATTTTAACGAATTCTAGTTTCAAAAGAACAATTTCTTGATCATTTCTGATCTAACGACTCTAAGATTTACTCGTGGAAGAAGGGCTCTTGGAATTGAAGATTCAAAATTTCAACTCCTGGAGCAGCAAGGCTTTCCCCTTCCTTCAACAAGGAGAGATAGAAGGAATCATTCGTGCAAGCACACCACCTGTTGAAGACAAAGCTTCTAGGAGTGGTGTCCTCAAGAACAACTCAGCCCTAATCTTTGTGCTTTAGTTCTTGTTGGCGTTTCAGTTCCACTTCAAGAAATTTTTCCAAGAATGGCAGTTCCATTACCTTGGGGCCAATGAGTTGGGCCTCTTTCCCTCCCTCAACCTTTGCATGAGTTACCCAAGGGTAACAGAAAGAAATTTCCCAAGTTCAGAGGAGATGGCAAGGTACATCTTGATGAACACATTGCAGCCTTCATAGTTGCATGTGGAGTCCTTGGAGTTGAACATGAGGATGTCTTTGTGAGGATTTTTGTGGAGACTTTGTAGGAAAATGTGGTAGATTGGTTTTATCATCTCCCTACTGGGGCCATCACTAATTGGACTACCATGAGAACTAGATTTGAGAATCATTTCAAACCTGTTAAAGATGTGCATGCTTTGCTAGCCTAGATTTCTCAAATCAAGAAAGAACCACAAGAGCCCATGAGAGAATTTGTGGCCAAGTTCAATAAGTTGATTAACAAGATCCCACAAGACACTTGACCTATGGATCAAATTCAAAAATGTTTCTTCCTAAACGCTCAATTTCTGAAGTAAGCTATGCATTGAGGAGAGCCAATCTCATAACTTTGGATGTTGATCAAAGAGATTAGCCATCAGTGTTGAGGATGACCTGATCATGTCTAGTAAATTGAAAAGAGATCCTTCCAAATCTAAAGCTTCTTCTTCCTCTTCCTCTACTCCTAGAGCTAATGTAGATCAGTTAGTACAGAAGCTTGCTAATGACCTCATTTCCATCAAGAAACAATTGGCTCAACATGCTCCTTATCAAGATGTTCCAAGGAGAAATTTTCAACCTAGAAACCATTTTCCTTCTTCTCAGACAAGGTTGGAAATGAAGGACCACCCATCAAGGTCCTTGTTAATGTAACTTGTGAAGTTGAAGAACCTGATGATGAAGAAGTTAATGAAGATTTTGAAGAACCTGAAGAAGAGGCTGATGAAGAACTAGAAGAACTCGATGGGTCTCGAGTTAATTTCCTCACCACTGAGGGTGTTGATGAGGAAGATGATTATGATGAAGTAGTGGCAGAGATGAATAGTGAGTCATATGTTGTTATGACTGGGAGCAGAAAAATAAGAAAGAAAAAGTGATGCAGCCCACTAAGAAGTCCAAGGAGCATCCCATGACTATTCCAGTGATTGCAAGAAGAGGATCTCCTATTCCCACTGCATCCACGCAAAAGGTGAGTTAGCTATTTCTTCTACTCCTGCTTCTAAAACTTATTTTTCTCTAGTTCCAAAACCTGATAAGCCTAGGATTCCTAGTGATGATAGCCCATCCACCTCTGGATCTTTTGATATCATTGATCACCTCAAGAAAACAAAAATCTAGATTTTGAAGCTGAGTTTTATCAGACTCATCCAAAATCCTTTGCCAAAATGGTCCACTTTGTCAATTCCCATTCCAAAACTTCATCCAACACTTCTAAAGGTATTTTTCCCACTCCCTCTTCCACATCCCAATCAAATCTTGTGGCTGTCAGTCACCTCACCAAATGTGAAAATCAAACCATTCTATGTAACCCTCCTCATAGCTGGCCATAAGCTCAACAACTGTGTCATAGACTCAGGAGTGTCAGATAATGTCATGCCTACTAAAGTGGCTCATGCTTTGGGTCTTACCCTCACATGCACTTATGGTTCTTGCTATTCCATGGAGAGTAGGGAGGTGCCTTTGGTCGAAGAATTAAGGATGCACAAGTAGATTTTCTTTGCTTTACCAGAGAAGAAGGTTTTAGCTACTATTTTGGTAGCTGATATTCCTCCTTCATATGGTATGCTATGAGTAGAAATTTCTATAAGGATGTGGGAGGAGAAATTCAAATGGATTGGTCACATGCCCTTATACCAATCAATGGAAAGATGAAGAAGTTTCTCCCGAGAAACAATCTGAATATATTGTGCAAAAGATAGATGATCCCAAGGCACAAATACTTTATGAAGATATTGGGCATGAAAACTACATGATCATGTCTCAAGGATGAGGTGGAACATCCTAAAGTAGTGCCCCATGATCCTAATAGCATTTGGAATTTGGAATTTGATGGAAGTTGTTCTTAGCTAGTTTTGGGGCTGGTGTGGTATTGATATCTCTAAGGAAAGATTCATCCTTTCTCCTTCAAGCTATAGTTTGAAAATACAAATAACATAGTAGAGTATGAAGCTCTCATCCTTGACTGAATGTAGCAAAAAAAAAAAGAGGTGAAGAACCTCTGGCCGTGGAGATGTGGAACTGGTTGTCAAACAAGTCAAAGATCTTTTCCAAGTAAATAATAGAAGGTTAAAGCACTATAGGAATCTGGTCTGGGATTCTATTGAATTATTTGATGCCTTCTCTATCAAAGTAGTTCCAAGGGAGAAGAACACTAGAGCTTGACTCCTTAGCTATTTTAGGGTCTTTGTTGATACCTCATCCTGATTTTTCTCAAGAAAAATTCACCATTGAAATGATCCATAGACCAAGCGTGTACTGGATAATGCAAACAACTGGAAAGTTTTCAATGATGATCAACATTTCTCTCTTTCCTAGAACTTAAGGATAACTTTGATCAATTGTATTTTGAGGGAAGTGGCAATCTTCCTCGAGAGAGTGTCTCTTCCAATGAGGAAGGTGTCAAAGAGGAGATGGATCAAGAGGGATGCATCAAACTAAAAGGCAACAAGATCCCTAAAGGACTAGTGAGTTTGGAGGAATTGTTTGATAAACATGATAGGTATGTCAAGTCCAAAGCTTCCAAAGGATCTCAACAATCTGTTGAATATGAAAAGATTAATATTGGGAACTCTGTTGAACCCAAAATGGTGAATATTGGAAAGTGTTGTACCCACGAGGAGAAGAAGAAGGTGGTGGATCTTTTGAAGAGGTACGTTGATGTCCTTGCTTATTCTTATGATGATCTGAAAGCTTTTTAGCCAAAATAAATGCAACATTTCATTCCCTCAAACCTAGGATTAATCCTTTCAAGAAAAGAAAAGGCAGTACAATCCAAAGATTGCTGACACTATTTTCCAAGAGATACAGAAGTTGTTGAAGGCCAAGATTATCTTCCCCATTCATCATTCAACATGGATTGCTAATATTGTGCATGTCAGGAAGAAAAATGGTGAGATTGGATCTGTGTTGATTTCAGGAATCTAAATCAAGCTTCTTTGAAAGATAACTACCCCCTACCCATGATGGACTCAGGTGTTGCAAGTTTTTACGGTGTAGAGATGTTGTCCATGCTTGATGGTTTCTCAAGATATAACCAAGTGGAAGTTAATACTGTAGATCAGCACAAGACTACCTTTACCACTCCTTGGGGTAATTTTTCCTACAAGAGGATGCCCTTTGGTCTCATTAATGTTGGTGCCACCTTTTAGAGAGAAATGGATTTGGATTTTGGGGGTTTGAAAGGAAAATGTATTGTTGTGTATCTAGATGATTTAACTGTGTTTTCCAAAACTAGGGCAGATCACTTTCAACACCTTGAAATGGTCCTCTTGAAATGCAGAGAACATGGAGTCTCTTTGAATCCCAAGAAATCTGTATTTTGTGTCATGGAGGGAAATTTATTGGGACATGTTGTCTCCAAAGAAGGAATCAAAATTGATCTGAATGAGTTCAAGCCATCAGTAGATTCCTCTTCCCATAAGAAAAAGGGAGTACACTCTTTCTTTGGTAAGATCAACTTCCTGAGAAGATTCATCCCTTGATTTTGTAGAGCTGACTTTGAACATTTCCCAAATGATGAAGGGAAAGCAAATGTTTGGTTGGTCCTCTGAAGGAAAAGAAGCATTTGAAGGCATTAAGAAAGCCATTGCTAAGACTCCTATCTTAGCATGTCTAGATTTTAGCAAAGATTTTATTATCTATTGCTATGCCACAAAGAGTACCTTGGCCATTGTGTTGACTCAGAAAGATTCTGAAGATCATGAGATCCTAATTGCATTCATGAGTTATATTCTGAAAACTCATGAGTTGAAGTACACTATGATGGAGAAACATGATTTTGTAGTAGTTAAAGTTGTTAAGTAGTTTTGATTTTACATTCTTAACTCTCACTCTATTGTGCTTGTGCCCGATACGACTATTAAGTCTATTCTTACACAACAGGAGTTTGGAACCAAGAGAGGAAATTGGGTAGCAAAGGTTTAGGAGTATGATCTTGACATCAGACCAATGAAACTAGTTTGGGGTAAAGGCTGTGTGAACTCATTGCTAAGGGAGCTAGTCATGAAACACCTCAAGATGAAGTTGATGTCCCTATTGTTTTATTCCTCAGTTAGATGAATGGTATGCTGATATTTCTCACTTCCTCACCTATGGTGAGTGTTCATCTCACTTAACTACCAAAGAAAAGAGAGCCATCAAGTTAAGGTCAACACAGTACGTGTTGTGGGAGAATGCTTTGTTCAAACGAGGAGTGGATGGAAGATTCTTGAAGTGTGTTGACAAAGTGCAATAGAAGAAGTTGTTTTCAGCCTTCATGATCAAGCCTGTGGGGTCATTTCTCATCTCTGCCATTACTGCTCACAAAATTATTCGTGTGCGAGGTACTATTGGCCTACTTTGTTTAAGGATGCATCAAGGTGGGTCAAAATGTGAAGCTTGTCAAACCTTTGTGGGAAGACCAAAGTTGGCTGCTTTGCCACTTAAGCTAGTTGTGATTGAAGAACCCTTTCAACAATGGGGTTTGGATTTCATTGGAACACTTAACCCATCTTCAAGTGTAGGACATACTCATGTGTTGACTACCATAGATTATTTCACTAAGTGGGTAGAAGCCATCCCAGTTAAAAGTACTACTTCAGAGGTAGTATGTAATTTCATCAAAGAAAACATCTTGATAAGGTTTGGAGTACCAAACAAGATTGTGACTGATAATGCTTCAAATTTTTCTTCTGTTGAGATGATGGATTTCTACTATGGGTATGGGATTTCCCTCACTCATTCTTCAGATTACTATCCTCAAGGGAATGGATAGGCAAAATCAACAAACAAGAATTTGGTGACCATTGTAAGAAAGCTTGTCAATGAATCTTAGAGAAACTAGCACAAGAAGCTCTATGATGCTCTCTGGGAAGATAGGATTACACCCAAAAGAGCAATTGGGATGTCCCCTTTTCAAGTGGTGTATGGTGTGGAAGCTCAACTACTAGTGACAAGTGGAACTACTAGCTTTGCATTTGATGAAAGCTATTGAGGACACCAATTTCAGTGATTCTTTGGATAAGAGGATCATGTATCTCCATAAGCTAGATGAAGACAGATGCATAGGTTTTTGATAGGATCTCTACCCATCAAGTAGAAGGTGAAATATTTATTTGACAAGAAAACCAGATCTAGAGAGTTCAAAGTTGGAGACATTGTTTTGCTATGGGACAAAAGACATGAACCTCGAGGAAGCCATGGTAAGTTTGACTCTCTTTGGCTTGGTCCTTTCAGAATCAGGAACTTTGCTAGTGAAAATTATTTCTATCTTGATTACATGGATGGATCTTCTCTCCCACTTCCTTATAGTGGGCAAGTACCTGAAATTGTTCAAATCCTAGGTGAATAGGAAGTCCTTTGTATATTATGTATAGTGTGTGTTTGCTTTTCCTTGTCTTTGTTTTGTTGTTTGCCTTTCCTTGTTTTTGTGTGTGTTGCCTTCTATGTATTGTTTTTCCTTTGACTCTTTTTTTAATGGATAAGGCATTGGTCTTCTTCCCAGAGTTTTTCTTGGATTCTTGTCTTGCCTCATTCCTGTGATCTAGTCAAGTCATCCCTAGAAAGAGCTAGTTGTTGTCCCCTCAAAATTCCCCTCTTTTGAAAGTTGAAAAATTTGAAAATTTTGAGTTGGCACCCTTCAGTAATGTTTTAGTGAAGAGGAAATTTGAAGAGATAGTGAAATTCCATTTGTTTGGATTCATTTTAGTAACTTATGGGTCTATCGGACATTTTTGTCCCTCATGTCCCAAGTTCGGTGGGCCTTTTGTTCACCGATCGGCTGATTTTCCTACAAGTTCTTGTCTCATCGATTTTTCACACTTTTTGGCCCATATGTCCCAAGTTTTCCCTTGAGTTTTCTATTGCCCGATTCCCTACATCACCCACATCGATGCCTGAATTGGGTCTTCACGTCCTTCACATTTTTGTGTCCTGGACCGCCCGTGCTCTTTTGGCCCGCATTCCCCATCATCGGCCGAATCAGCTTTTCGCATCCCACATGTCCTAATGTCCCATGGACCATGGTTGCTGTTTTTTCCACTTTTCCCACATTTCACCTTTTTGAGTCAGTGCAAGGTGTATTTAATGTGCATTTATGATCTTCTCTCTCCTAAATGGCTATTTAAAGGGACCACCATCTATGCATTTGTCACATTGCTTGCTCGTTATTTCTTGCCCGCATTCTTGCAATTGAGTCATTTGTTCATCTTCCTATATCCCTTTGCATTTTTATCATGAATCTATTCTTTGAAGGCCATTCCTCTATGCACTGTAAAAATGAAGATCAAGTTTCAAGGGCATGAGCATCTATCACCTCTGGAGACCTCTGTACCTAATATTGGGGATAGTGAAGTTAACACTTGGATTTTGATGATTTTGGGGTAGGTTAACATGTGACAACCCTTGCTCCCATGGCCCAAATGATTAATGATAGTGGAATCACATATGCTACTAGTTTTTCCATCTCTGTGTAGTGTGTCGACACCATGCTTGCCTATGGAGCTCATTTCAATCCAGATACCAAGGAGGTTGTTAATGTGCATGGATAATTGATTACAAAACTGGATGCTGCCACCATCGCGCTGCCCTACACATTCTTGAGATAGAAGACTCCATTTTCTCACTCTCACTCAAGCTCAAGCTCTGTTTGATAAGGACAATGAGAAATATAAGGCTCAAGTAGCTAAGTCATGGCTAAAGTGCCCTAAGAAGGGAGTGTCCCGACTCTCTAAGGCATTATTTAGGGTTGATTTTAATGAGGAACTATCAAGATTTCATCACTCTACTCACCCGGATTATGGGAATGCCTCTACCAATGAATTCCATTTTTGGATGTGTCCTTTCATAAGCATCATCTACGAGGGTAAGAAAAACATAAATTGGGCCGAGATTATCTGTGGGAACCTGACTGAACAATTGTCAAATGTTTAGTAGACCAAAAAATTCTACATGACCTCCTACCTCATGTACACCTTGGCAACATCTCGCGAGTGGTTTGGCTTCACTTTCATTGAGGAAAGAAGAATGAACCCATCTATGCATATTGCCCTCAATTTACCCTCAAAGACAATAATCATAATTTCAGAAGGGTAAATGATGCCTTCACCATGTACATTGTGAGACTCTTGGAGGGTGACACTGCTAGAAGATTTTTTGATGAGGCTATGGCTTTGATAGCCAAGTATGGGGCTTTCTTCATCAGTTCAAAAGGTTCTCATACATCAGATTGGCTTGTTTTGAAAGTACACCTCTCAAGCTTCCCATGTTCTGTAATGACAAAATGGCTCTGGTTGAGGTGTGTGCAGACAGTGGATAAGCTCCATAGAACCTGCAGAGACAAAAAGATCATTGGTCTTCATTTCCCTATCTCCTTGGGGAATTATACATGCAAGATAGCTCTAGATGCCCAAAACATAGAAAGGGCTATTACTCCTCTTATTGTTCATTTTTTCAAGCCCAGACTTGCTTTGATTTAAAGAAATTCATTGATCAAAATCTTAGAATAACTTATCATCATTGTCCTGACACTGAGGATTACTAGGCTGATTGTGTTGATGATTTTGAAGCTAGGAGGAGGCATTTTGGTAGATTGTCTCTGCAACAGATCATAGACCTCAACCTCTACCAGGTGCCTGAAGGTCTTAAAGATGATGATGAAGTTTGCAATCCTATGAGTATGAGATATCCATCAAGCACACTCCTCTAGAAACCCTGAATTGGTATGTGAAGGAGAGAGATGATTTGAGTGAGATAATTGCCCCTGTCATCATCAAAACTAAGGTTTGGTTTGACAGAAAAGTTCATGAATTCAGGAGGAGCTAGGTAGATCTTCTTCAAGAGAAACTTCCACACCTGGGAAGGAAGTACATATGCCCAGTACTGAGGTACTTGAAAACTCCTCCTTCTTCCTCATGATGAAAGAGCCTAAATTGTCTACTCCTTCTTCCACTCAAGTGTATTAGAAGAAGGTCAAAGAGGTTAAGCAAGAACCAATCGAGGAAGAGACTCTTCTGGAGCACTCAGAATTTCTTGTTGGGCCAAGAGAACATTATTGTTCTAAGTGAGAATGAGGATGATGAGATGAAAGAACCAGAAGAAACCCTGGAACCACTGTTGAGATGGAGAAGGAAGGATCAAGAACTGAACCTCCAAGTTTAACAGACTCCTCTGCAAAGGAAATTCTTGAGGTTCCATGCACTTCCCCACTGGAGGCAATAGTAGTTTAGACTCTGAGTGCCATGAGTTCTCTTACACTTGGACCCCTTGACTCCTTTGTTTCTTCTTCTTCCTTTTCTTGGGTGCAACCCCTAGTAGACAACAAGAAAAGAAAGTCTTCTTCCCGATTAACCGGGCCTGATTTTGATGTTGTGGCAGCTCTGCTTGGTACTACCCTCCTCCTCCAACAAAGAAAGCAAAGACTACTTCAAGGTTGGTATCTGATGCTCAAGGTTAGTAGTTTCTAGAGGTTTTAGACCCTAGGGTGGATAAAGAGGAGAAGGATCTTTTGATCTCTGACTTGGAGCTTTCCAAGATTCCACTGGGAGAATCTACACCTGAGAGTGAGGTTCATAACCTTGGGAAACTATCACTAAGGTTATTGAATGGGTTGAGAAAGGAAAACAAACCATGGAGCAGTTGGAAGAATAGAACCAAGTTCTTTCCAATTTTATCAGATCATTATTGGCCAAAGATAAAGTTTTGGATCCAACTCCATTGGCTACTCTTCCACCTCCCATGGTTCTCAATCAAGATGAGGTTCAAAGCATCAAATACATACATAAGTATTCTACTTATGGGAAGGATGTTGAGGCCATGGTGGATGATATGATTATAGCAGGTTTGAATTTCATTGAGGAAGCCTTCAAAACCAATGAGAAGGTGATCAATTTGTAGTAGAAACTCACTTCCTCAATCAAAGCCATGGACAAGGAGCTAAAGGTATGGAGTGGATGTATTGCAAACCTCCGTCTAATGGGCCAAACCGATGAGAAGATCTAATGCCAACAATGTGTTTGATGATGCCAAGAATAACTTGTCAAGGACATGGATCTTCAACATTGAGTGGAAGATAAAGGTTCTGGAGGAAGCATTAGGAGAATTGAGGAATGTATGGCAAAAAGGGGAGTCCTTTAAAACTTGTGTTTTATCTACCTTCAAAGATATCCACTACCATCTTTAGGATGAAACTACAGGTGTTTCCTTCTCTCTTCAAGAAATCAAGGCTCAGTTTAGAACCTTTGTCAAGGGTGATCTATTCAAAGAAGAGTCATTTACTAAGGAGAAGATGAAAGACATTTGTTCTCTTCATTCAGCTATTATTGAGGCTAATAAAGAATATCTGGAGCATACCGAGTTTGATAAAGATATGGAGAAATGTCTAGGCACGTGGACACATGCTACTTCCAACACAACAATTCCAAGAGGCATGGAAGATAGCAGAAGCATTGAAAAGATTCAGGCATCGAATCCTCAAATTAGTGGGCCCTCCTCAAGCCATAATCGGATGTCTCTACTTCTGGCTCTTCATTCTATTCTTCTATTTTTAGTGTCGATCTCCTTGTAATTTAATTAAGGACTTTGTATTGTGCATTTCCTTAATTAATCTTTTGATTAAAAGAAATGGTTACCAAATGTAACCACTTTGTAAGCTATATATTGAGCTCTCCTCGCCATTCCAAGGGGTTGGATTTCGATAATTTTTGAAAGTGTAAAAGAACTCAAAGCTATCAATACAAAAGATTTCCCTTCCTATTTTCATTTGCATCATTTTATTCTCTTGTATGTCTGAAAGTTTGTGAATCATTATCTATTGCATTAAGAAGCTTTGTATTCTTATGGATGTTATTTCTGGAACTTTGTGTCCATGAAATTATATTTGATTGTTTTAATATGAATGATTATGTTCTATATATTGTCCTTGCTCAAGCATTTATAAGGAACTATTTTGCTATCTATACTTCCTGAAAGTGCTATTCTACCTTTTCCCTTCCTTAGTTCTTCTGTTCTTTTGTATTGATAATCTATCTTGGCATTAAAACACTTTCATGATATCAGAGTTCCTCATCAGAGTAGACAGTTGTACATTTGTAAATAGTGGTAGGAAGAGGTAAAGTGAAAAGAAGTGAAATTCCCTAAGTTGGAAAATACCATAAGTGTTTGACCCTTAGACTTATTTGAACATAAGTCCCTAGATACATTGCATGATGCGATAGGTCTATAGGTGAAAGAAGTGGCATGATCACTATGTGTAAAGTACACACATCATCCCTTGAATAGGAAGAAGAAAATAAAAGGAGGTAAGGTGGAGGATTGTGTTTAGTGTAACCTTGTTGTGAGACAACATGCCCCTTCTGCAAGATACCCAAAACCAGAATAAGCAAGTCCATGACCAAAAGTTTTTCATTTTTCTTGATTTTTATTTTCTTTTATTTATATAGACCCGATCAATGGGAAGTCCAGTAATGGAATAAATAGGTTATAATTGAGGTATTCTTGAATATAATCAATGTGGGAAGCTCTAGAATTATTTCATTTGAGAGATACAAATTAGTCTTCTTTTTAGATAGACTAATTACACTTAATGGAGTTATTTATAGTTTTCCTTTGAGGGAGTAGTCTACTTATAGAAGTAAGAAATAGAGGTAGATTTCCTTTTGAGGGTTTCATCTATTTGTGAGAATTTTGACTTAAGGAGTTAATTTTTTTGGCTTTTCAATGTATATATTTCTATTTTTTTGTATTATTTTGGACTTTAGTTCATGGGAAATCTTTGTAAAGGAATATAGGCCTCTTTTATGAAGGCATGATCATAGCACTTAAAAGGTTAGTTATGAAAGAGGGGTTTCAAGTGAAGAACGACCATGGGATTCCATCCACGAAAACATGAAAATCCATGAGAATAATGCCATGAGTAGAGTCGTGATACTCATATTGAAGATAAGGTTGAAGCGATGATGGATAATAACATGATTCTATTTGAGTCATTGGTCCTCGAAATAGGAAGATTGAAGGAGAGGTTCGTTCAAAGGATGAGCATGTAAGTCACATAAAGTGATGATGTACTTTATTCAACAATAGAATGGTCAAATATGCAATGCATTAGGGGCTCAGGTTTGGGTTTACCTTCAAGAGATGATAAATGATAAGCACCTAATCCATAGGTATGGGTGACAATGTAGAGTCCAAGATAATTAGGAGAAAACTTGCCTCGTTTACCTTTCTCATCTTTGGTTACATGTTTATTTTCCTTTTGGACAAGATCACCGACATTGAAAGTTCACCCAAGAACACTTTTTTCATAGGCACGTTTGATACTTTTTTGGTATATTTGAAGGTGGTCGAGAGCATTTAAATTGTGTATGTCTAATAACTCAAATTGTGCCAAGCAGTCTTGGAGAAGTTCGTCATAATTGAGCATATATTTAAGTGAGATAAAAGAGATGGAATTTTTACTTTCGAGAGGCAAGATGACCTTTTATGGTACACAAAGAGAAAGGTGTACCAGCGGTTGAGGTACGAGATGCTAGTGTGATAAGCCCATAAGGAGAAAGGAATGTGATTATGCCAATCCTTACCAGTATCATCGATGAATTTCATGAGAATTTTGTTGAGGTTTTTGGTGGTTGATTTGACTTGACTACTTTTTTAGGATAATATGGTGAAGAGAAAATGAGTTGAATATCAAAGTTATCACAGATTTTGCATAGGGTCTTGTTTTTTAATTATTTACCATTGTCAGTGATGAGACAATGATGGCCACAAAAATGAAAAATGATATGATGGTTAATGAATTCACATATTTTCTTGGATTTTGTAGAAATGAGAGGGACAAATTCCACCCATTTAGTGTAGTATTTAGTTTTTGTGATGATCTATTGATGACATTGAGAAGAATGAGGTTGATCTCTCGATGAGATCTAAACCCCATTGGGAGAAAGGCCAAAAAAATTTGGTGACTTATAAGGCGTGACTTGGGGTGTGGTGAAGGTTAGCATGTTGCTGACACTTCACACAATGTTTGAAATAGTCACAACAATATTGGTTAAGGGTTGGCAAGTAATAGCCGAGGTGAATAATATGTTTGGCAATAACGTGACGTATGAAATGTCCACAAAAAAATATCTTCGTGGATTTATTTAATGGTGTACAGATTTCAAAACTAGTTAAGCACCGAGGAGGATATTTTCAAAGCCACACTTGTACAAAAGACCCCATGATGATGTAACAAGAGATGTTTTGGAGGAAGGTTCATTTACCATTGAGTGAGATCGAGGGTATAATTGAAAGGAAAGGTAGTCAACAAACAAATTATACCATATATCACATGGGTCAAGTGTCAATTCTTCCCACAAAATTTACGCACGAGAGGAGATAAGAGGGTGAATGCAAACTGTTACACTATGACAAAGATTTTAGAGTCGAAGGTGAGGCGGTATTTGTTAGGTGAGGAAATCCATGGTATCTATGAGTTTATTAGTGGATCACAAAGTTGTTTGCAGTTCATAATGATCGAAGGTAGTCAAAAGCATGTCAATGTGATGTTTAGATTTTTGAATTACCTCGTTATGACACTAGTATAAACCATTGACTTGGTTCAAAACTAGTTGAGAGTTGTTAAATATATTAATAGATTTAACATCTAAGGCTATGGTAGTTTGAAGACCTAACATGAGTTCTTTGTATTCGGCAATGTTGTTAGTATAGTCAAAATCTAGTTTGAAAGATAAAGGCATAGGCTCACCATTAAGAGGAATGAGGATGACCCCTGCACCACCCCCACGTTGACATTTAGAATAGTTGAAGAATAATGTAATCGATAAATGTTTTCATCAAGGAGAGTTCAAAGCAATGGATTCATCAAGAAAATAGAAGTTAAAATATTGAATTCTAGAAATATGTGCAGTCTCGCAAGTGATCTGTGATGGTTTTCCCTTAACAAACTTTTGATGAATGAATTCTAGATCTAGGTATGCAAGGAGCATGAGCCAATGTGAAGCACATTGGTGTTGATAAGGCTTAGCATACATATAATGTAGAGGGTTAGTGTTGGTGATGAAAAAGGTCTTATGGTTGAGTAGGTAGTGGAAAAGTTTAGTGGTGAAAAATACTAGGGCAAAGCAAATCTTTTTCAACATCGGTATACCTTTTCTCATAGTCTCAAAACATACAACTTATGTAATAAAAATCTTTCTCCCTATTTTTTCTCATTGAGATGAGTGAGCATGGCACCTAAGGAATGGTCAGTGGAAGAAATGTATAGGTAGAAAGGTTTTTCATCTTTACATTGGATGACCACATGAGATGGTTGAAGAAGGTATTCTGTAACATTTCAAAAGCTTTGTGGAACTTTTCATCCCAATTGAAGGAAACATCCTTTTTAAGAAGATGATGAAAAGGGTGACATCGGTCAAAAAGTTGGGAAATAAAGCGTTAAATAGATTGCAACTTTCCTTGAAAACTATGAAGTTGCGAAGGTTAGTAGGTGGAGGCATCTCAAGAATAGCCTTGATTTTAGTAGGATCAACTTCGATACCATGCGAGAGATATTGGGCATGCAAAAATTTTCTCCTCATTGAAGTATGTGATAAAATCGATAATAGGTAAGGGCAAGGAGGTGTACTCATTAATATTTGGGTGACGTTTTATGCGCATTATATAATTTTATCGATTGAATGTGAGAGATTCCTTTTTCTAAGAAGAACTACTGTAAAGCACAACAAGACCACAACAAAGAGTCAAACATTATATGATTGTGGAATTCCTAGTGAATGCTAGTTCGGGAAGTGTGACACTTCCTAGATGGATGTCAATCCACTAATTTTATCAAATTAATGAAAATAAATGCAAGAAATAGAGGTCCTATTGCTAACACTTTGATTTAGGTGTCTCAAAACACTATATTAAGAAACATATTGAAGTACAAAATAATCTAGCATTAGGAAAGGTATGGTTCTAGTTGGGAAATGTCAATGAGGTGTTAGGTAAGTTCTGGGTGAAGTTTTGTTACATTCTCGGTTGTTTGTTGAAAGTTATAAGCTTATTGTTCTAGGAAACATTACCAATCACAGAGACCAGTATCGGTTAGAAACCGATGTCAATACTAGAAAATGACCAACATCGGTTTGGCGTGGTGGTGTTAGGGGAAATATGGTTAGAATATAAAAGTATGTGTTTTAGATCTCTATGGTTACACAAAGAGTTGAGGGGGTTTAGGAAGGATGGTATGATTTATACGAAGACTTAGCAAGGGTGATAGAGGCGCTAGGATGGGAAAAATGGTTTAGGTTGGTAGAATAGATGGTAGATAGGTGAAGGGTGATATTCAAGACAAAGGAGAGTCGGATAATAGAAATGAATAAAAGACTTAAGATCAAAAACTAGAACTAACAAATAAGAGTTACTTATCTGAGAACCTATAGATCTGAAGGTGGTGGAAGTTGATGAGCATTTGGAGATGAAACAGGGTTGTGTCTAGTGCCATGGAAATAAATCTTTTGTGCTCTATTGTGGGTGATCTAAGGTTATGGAGGAAGATATTGGATGTTGGTGAAGACCTGATGTGCTCTGGTTCATTATCTGGTAGCTTGAATGCTCGAGAGTTAGAATGCCAAAGATTGAGTGAATGAATGAATTGAAGAACTGTACAAAGAGTTAGAAACTCTTATTTAAGGTAACCAATGGTGGTTAGGGAACTAGTTAGCTGAGAGATAACCAATGTTGGTTAGGATAAATTGTCAATTTTGCTAAAATTAGCCTGATTGCTCCCAGATTTGGCATGATTGAAGTTTTAGGTTCGGTTCGAAGTGGGAGATAACGCTAAATGTAGTGGGAGAGTGGTTAGAGAGATAATAGGTCATAATGATTAGGGTTAGAACAAGTCCTAGTTGGTTAGGATAAGTAGGGACTTGGTCTAAGTTCATTAATAGGCTAGGAATAGGTCTTGGGATGAGGTGGAGGGATGATGTGGCTAGGTGAGGTGGAAATTAACTTAATTAAGGTGATTAAATTAATTGTGAGGTGAGGTGGGGATTAATTTAATTATGGGTAATTAAATTAATTAAAATGTGTGCAAATGGGCATGGTGATGGGATAATATTGAATTAATTAATCGAAGGGGATTTTGACCCAATTTTGGTGTTTACAAGAACACTCACGTTTTTTCCATTGAATGGAAAAACCAGAAGCTAAACAGAAGATATCTAGATAATGCATGACATTGCGGATATTGGTCTCTTCCTCAATGAGGGTAAGGAAATAATCATCAACAAATTTTACATTAAGCATTTGAAATCTATTTACGAGAAGGCATCATAATTCCCCTAACGAGCCCTTGAGATTTGGCTTGGCCAGAAGATACCCAAAACCTTTGGTAGCTAACACATAAAGCATAGAATCTAATGGAAACCCTTGGAGAATTGAGCGGAATAAAATGAAAGGTTCGAGTTATGGACATTAATGGTGATTTGGGAAAAGGCATTGTCAAAAATCATGCAGGCACATTAAATGAAGATGGGGACAAATACAAGGGCTTGAAGAATGGAAAGAATAAATGACCATTCAATCTTGTCATAGGATTTTTCAAAGTCGATTTTAATGAACATAACATATTAATTAGATCTGTGAGCCCATTCCATTCCTTCCCAAATAATAATGATGTTGTCAAGGATGTAGCAAGACTGATTGATACGATTATCTTTGGATGGATGATAATGTGAAGGATATGATGTAACTGAATAGCTAGAGCCTTGGAAATTATCTTGTATGAGACATTAAGAAAGGTAATATGCCGCCATGACTAGTAATTTTCTTAGGATCTCTAGGTTTAGGGATGAATTTTTGTTTCTTTTTTTGATACATGTGCCCAATGACTGGTTTTGAAAGCCTTCAAGATAAACTTGATGAAGGTCTAGGCCAATAGTATCCCAAAGTGACTTGTAAAACTTACATGGGAAACCATCGCAACCAAGGGCCTTGTCATTAGCCATTTGCATGGACACTTCATGAAGGTCATCAATGGTGAGCATGTAGTCACAAGCCACCTTCTGAGTAGGAGAGAGTTTGCATAACACCACAACTAGACATTGGTCAAGGGATATTTTTTCTCTTCTGAAGAAGCTTGAGCTTGAAACACCAACTTATAATGCTTGACAAAATATTGAAACATGAGTTGGTTATCGGTAACCCATTTTCTTCCATCAAGGATGGCCTAAATTTTCGAGAGGGATTTCTTGATTTAAGGGAGAGAAAATTATTTGGAAAAATGATCCCTAACTTTGAGCCAATGCATGCAAGTACTAATTTGAGCTCCCTCAGCATTGTAATTATCCACAATTTATATTTTTTGGCAAAGCTCTACCACTTTAAGTTACAAATATTTTGAGAAAGGATTTCTTGGATTACCACCACCACTTGAATAAGAGCGGAGGTGGTAGCGTAGTATGAGAGGTGCTGAATTTTAGCCAACTTCCAGCCATATATTTTGAGGAATTTGGTTGCCTAAGTCTTGACATCCTCCCACCATTGCATCCAACTGACATACATAGGTGGATGAAAGTTATAACCATGATTTTGTTGAGGGGACATGTTCCACACCCTCTAGATGTGTTTGAGAGGGGGCCCATGTTCCATCAAGGTGGTATTCAAAATCTTTTTCCCTTTATGATAAAAATGACACCTATCATGCCAAGTGATATAGAATTGAATGGGGGAATCGTTTGAAAGGAAAAAGTCAAGCATGACATCTAAAGATAAGGAATAAATGTTGTCAAACTCAAAGAAATATTGAGTTGACAACATAGCTATGTTGATCCATTTGATAACCCGATCCAATCCTTGTTAGATATTGGACCAAGTGAACCACACTTTAGATGTGGGAGTGCAAGAGACATTAGGGCCATAATCGGAAGGTGAAAAGAATCATATGGTGATTAATCCCAAAAAAATCAAGTTTGGCTGCAAAAAATGGACCTAGACGACAAGATTATTAAGGTGGAAGATGTGGATCTTTCAAGTGATTTAACTAAATATTTTTCCATCATAAGAAGGTGTGTGATAGGAAAATTTTCAAGAAAATGACCAGCCATTGTTATCGCAGAGAAGTGGTGTGATTGTCAATGGGGGAGTGGTTTATCCCTTCACTTTCTCAAGAGGAAATGTAATGGGGATCCCTTAAAGAGTTAGAAAGATTAGGTGTCAAAAGGAAATCTCAATATTTCACAAGATGGGTACTTAACTGAGAAATCCACTAAATGCTTCATCCACACAAATAACCCTTCTCTAAAATCTATAGATAGTGGGCCTATAGGCAAAGTGTGTAGAAAATATAAGTAGGATAAATATAAGGTAGATGTGGTAGCTTCCACCAAGAATATCATTGAAAATTTATTCAATTATCAAAAGAAAGGGTGGAAGGTCCTCCTATTCTACAATGAAGATAATATCATGGAATGTTATAGGCTTAAGTTCCTCTAACAAGCAACACATAGTTAAGAAATACATCATGGAACAAAAGGCATAATTTTTCCTTCTTTAGGAAACTAAACTATTGGAATCGAAGATCAAAATATTTAGGTAAAGAATTGGTATGGATGGAATGGTTCCTTCATGGATACATTGGGGGCCTCTGAGGGTTCGCATCTTATTGCATCATGCAAAGTTTCCATTCACATGATTCTTCATTTCCCAAATTAGATGTTTTGTAAGGTTTCCTCCCCTCGTGATGGGTCATTTTTCTTCATTTTAAATATATATGATCCTAATAATCATATCTTAAAGAATTGGGTATGAAAGGAATCTTAGGAGAACTAGATAATATAATTAATATTATTGCATACTTGGGGATAATTTCAATGTAGTACTTTCTAACAAAGAAAAAAATAATGGGTATAAAAGGGGAAATAAATCCCAAAAATATTTCTCATCTTTCTACCATTCTAGCAAGTTGGTGGATATTGAACCAAAGCACGCATGGTTCATATGGAAAAATAAATGCATGGGATTCCATAACATTTAGAGTGTTTTATAGATTCTCGGTTAAAGCTGAATGGATCCAATCATATTTGTTGATTAAGTATTTGGTTCTTGTTAACAAAATTTTCCCCTCAGAAAAAATATACAACATGCCGCAACTCAACTTAGGTACTGAGGGGAGACCTAAAGGTTGAAATTGGCTTTGCGCAGGAATTTTTGAGATTTTGGAAAAATATTTGTTACTCCGAGATTGTTAATATCCTAAGAGGAATTATTTTCCTCTTCTTGGTATTTAAAAGACTTGTATTTCCTTAAGAAATTGAATCGGGCTCGATGGGCCCACCTTTGGTCCATAACAAACAAAATGGAAAAAATGAAAAAATCAAGCCTCATGTATTTTCTCGGTGTTTCTTGGTCCATTAGTTTAGAAAATGCATAAAAATCCATGAGAGATTTGAAAAATTGTAAAAAATAGCTCGAGGGGGCTTACAAGCTCAATAGTCAAGGTGGCTTGCCAAGTAGCTCGGCTAGCTACTCACGGCCGAATGAGTCATCATATGGGCCAACTCGGTCATAAAAGAATTATAGAATAAGAAGGTGAGGAAATCACTGAGTGAGTTAGAGCCAAGCTCATTTGGTATGGTGGACACATAATAAGAAGGCCAACTCCTTAGAGAGCCCGGTTTGGAGACAAACTCATGGATGAGGAAATGGGAGCTCACAATGGTTTCAAATATCAAGCAAACTCAAACTCAAAACATGCAAGGGAGGAGGCTCATCATGGTGATCATGAGATGATTGGCTAATGGATCGGTTGTATGCATGGGCCAACCAAGCCAAAAGATCAATCTAATGTATGGAAGTGAGCTAGGATTGCGAGAGATAAATTGTTGTTTGAGGCTTGGATAATCGGTGAATTTGTGATGTAAGTCAAGTCCGCCATTTGAGTGTAAATGTGGCAAATATAGTTGGTCAAGATGACTCACCAATATGGGAAAGTTATAGAAAAGGTGAGGCTCCCACAAAGCTCATGAGGATTAAAGAAATTTAGTACCAATAGGTTTAAGGCATTGGAAAATGAACGTAGGAGGGTCGAGCTCTTGAATATCTCATAGGGCTTGGTTCAACAAATGGTATAGTCAACTCGAGCCATGAGGATGTTCACCATGAGTTCAATGAATAACCCGAAAGAAAAATATGTCTTGTTAGCTAAATGAGGAATTCGGTTCATAGCAGAAGACTCGAAATCGAGATCGAGGCAAAATTGGATGAGCCTAGTTTTGGGAGACTCAAGAAATTTGTAAAATTGATCAAGTGAGTTGTAATCGGTGCGATGCGGAGGAGAAGACGACAACAAGTGCAGGAGATACTAGATCCATGATTTATAGTTAGGTAATGAAGGGAAGACTCGAGGGGCCGAGCCAAGGGGACATACATTTCAAAGTAGCCTCGGTGGATTGAGTCGGGGGTCGCGATAGAATTTAGTTAAAGAAAGGAGCTCAGCCATTCAATCTCATGATTCACAGAACATAGAGTAATTTGGCAAAGAAATGGAGATCATTTGTTAAGCTTGTGAAATAAAAAACTGTCGGGAGCCAAGCTATTAATAAAACATAAATGAGATGATATTGAAATGTTGACATTGAAGGTATGAAAGTTGAGGATGGGCCAAGGCCCAAACGATGGAAAAAAATGGAAAATCCTAAAATCCGAACTCCAAATTTGAGTTCGGAATTTTGATGATTCATAGGCTTCGAACAAATGAATGAATAGTGCAAGGAAGAAATGGGTAGAAGTCTAAAACATGAAATTTGAACTTGAGAATTCAAGATTTCGAGAGGTTAGGGATTTGGGGGCGAGTTATGGGTTTGAGGAGCTCAAAGTTACGAACTCCAAAGTCTGAATTTTAGACTTTGGAGGTTCATATTTTTAGATGTTTTAACAAAATAAATAGGTGAACGGTGTAATTTTTTTCAGCCAATCAAAACTCCAAATTCCAAAATGAGATGGGATACAAAAATATGACAAGGTAGAAGTCTGAAAGCGTGAATTGTTTGGGTAAACAAGGAGATCATGAATTGTTCTAAGACATCACCGAAGGTAGGTCAAAGATGGGAACATGTCAACATGCCACATGGGAAGTTCGAGTGGATCAGGATTGGCCCAAACATTCATCAAGGTAGTTTGGATAGCTTGAAAGCCCACCATTCCATGCGAATTGGTAAGGAAGGATTCAGGGGACTTGTCGATGGGAAAGCCAAACTAGGCGGCATGGAAACAAAACTTGGTGAGGAGCCCAAAATGGTGAAAGATGGCACCGCATGGGAGAATAAAGAGAAGCTCGGTGACATTACAACATGATCTAATACAAATTCCCATCAAATAAAAGACATTAAGGCTAGTCAAAAAAATACAAAAGGGCACATGCCCGTAGAGAAGCCAATGCAAAATGATAAAGGGGACTCATAAATCAAGGATGTAGCTCTCCCAACAACAGAGGAACCATGCAAGAAATAGTGGGTAGATGCGAGAGAATCTCACCGGGGGTTGGCTTGATGAAGAAAATGAGGGGAATGAAGGATCCAAAACACGGGACTTAGCGAGAGCTTGCTAAACATTTGGGGAGTTTCTTGGTGAGCTAGCTCGTTTAAAAATGTATGCAACATACCTAGATGAATTCAAAAGGCCACTTCTAAAAAAGGACTATATCTTGAGCACCAAGCCACCATATATAGCAAAAATATAGTCAATGGAAAGGTGATTCAGAGGGAAACATACTAGAGACATAAAAAATGGATTTTTTGGAGGGTTTCTAATCCTAGAAATCGTAGAGATCCCAAAGTCGAAATAACATAACTTTTACCACTGGGAACCCATTTCTGCAAACAACCAAGCTTTAGAAAGATCGAAAGGCATTATATAGCATGGAAGCATCAATTTCAGAATTTGAGAGGTTTTTAGACCTCCAAAATTTGTGAAGCAGTGAACAATGCACTTGGTAGGTGATGTGCATTAATGAAGGTATGGGCTTACTTTCTTCCCAAAAAGGAAAACTACATAAGGGTATGGGCTTTGCAATCTTTCCCAGCACTCTTGAATGTATCATAATGTATTTTACAAGTGGTTAGAGTAATATTTTGGATTTCCTCCCCCTCTCTCCTAAAATTTCTTCTATAAATGTAAAGGGGTTTTAATGTGCAAAAGGTTGGTCATTTTCTCCTCGCTTGCACATTTATTCCTCACGAGGCTTCAAGCCTTCCCAATACCCTTGTAATGGGTTCATGCCTCTCTTGTTATACCAATGTACTATGTAAATATCATGGAGAAATAAAATCATCTTTGTGTTAAAAATCCTAGCCTTATGGTTTTGTTGTTTCTCCTTATCTCTCATTGTGATTGTAGGATCTATGTATATTCCTTTGTTCATCGTAGGGTTTAGGTGTGTCGTGTTTATTTTGGGAATGTTGTATTGAGTTTGATCTATTTTTTGGTGTAGGACCACCCATCCTAGATTCATTTATTTCATTTTCTATAGAATGGGAAGTGACTAGCACTCCTTCAAGTGTATCATGGCTCGTAGTGTAGGTTTTAATTTCCATGCATCTCTCTCCTTGTCCCCTTAGAAGAATTAGATTAGGTATAGTCAATAGTTTTCCTTACATTAGGAGTAGTTTTTGGTAGGTAGGATTAGGAGAAGGAACTAGCCTTCTCCGGAGAGCTATCCCATTTCATAAGGTCCCACACTTAGGATAGCTCAATGTTTGGTAATCACACCGAATGCCCCATCTCAAACGAGGCCATTCCGGGGTGCTATGATTTTTCCATAATAATTTTAGCACACCGGTGGGACAACACATTGAAGTGAGGTTTCAAATTTTACAATTATTTCCATTGTAGATCTAAGTCACATTAAATCCAAGTCCAAAGATTAAGGCATTTTAAGAATATCCCATGTATTTTGGAGTTCGAAGCAGTAAATTTCAAATTTCGGAGGTTTCAACTACATAGTCAAATTCTGAAATCTTTTTTTTGAGGTTTTTTGTTTATGGATTGGGCTAAAAATTTCACAGATGATAGGCGAGGAATGAAGTTTAAAAGGGTATTCTCAGATTTTAAAATTTATGATTTTTAAATTTTTAGGATTTCGGCATTTTGGGTTTTGGGTTTTGGAATTTGGACTTTTTGAAGTTTTAGAATATTAGAACTTTTGCAATTTTAGGATTCGACATTTCAGACTTTGGAGGCTTTCTAATTTCAAACCTTTTAGGTTTTGAAACATTCATGTTTCAAAATTCAAACTTTGGAGGTTGCTTGCTTTTGGGATTTCATATTTTCTCTTATTTCATCTTTTAGATATTTTCAATTTCGAGTTCTCTAAAGCTTTAGATTTCAGAGATCATTTGCAGTAATGTAGTTTGACCACACAACCATATTTGGACCCTTAAATGTGTGCAAATGTGTATTTATTTGATTCCATCAAGTTGTTGTACTCTTGGTGGAACCATTGTCTTTGGAGGCACATGTAAGCACAACCTGGTGACTCCATTTGGTCAAAACCCACTCTCTAGGTTGTATACTATCCCTCCCTTCTCCACCCATCTCCATTCATTTTTCCTTCAATTTTTTCATCCCTTTCCATTTTGTTTCTTCTATGAAGTTTTGAAGCCATGATTTCATTCCCATGAGTAGAATATACATTGCATAGCCCAACAACAATGTTATTCATATACACCTCCACATTTGCAACACATATTCTCATGTCATTATCAACCATCTCTAGTTTCATAATATGATGGAGAAAAACATTCTATAAACAATTATGAGCATAGTATAGATGATTTCTTTGATTCACCAAACTATACGGGTTTCTGGACCAATGTTATGCATACTATGAAGGCTATCCTACACCGAGGATGTGGCATTACAAGATAAGGTCCAACACATGGAGGCTAGGATGGAGCAGTCTAGAGCCATATCTCATATAAAATCACTTAATATTAGATTTAGTATACCTTGTCCATGGGTAGGCCCTATTCCCAATTATTACAACTCACAGGAGAAGCTCGACTTCATGGTCGAGATGTTTCCAAGGCTCACATAGTGGATCCAGGAGATAGAAGATTTTGTGGACAAGGCTAGTCAATCCTGTCAATGGGAGACCCTTGCATTGTCATCCTACAACTCTCTCCCACTCCTCAATTCACACCATCTTAGTCGAGCTTCATTTTCCAAGTGTCACACCTATGCTCCCATTAAGCATTCTCATCCTCCATCTTCTATTCCTCCACCTCATCTCAGTTTATCTACTCTTTTCCCTTCCAAGAAACCATACCCTCCATAGAGGAAACAAGAAATTAAACTTCCTCTCCCACCACCAACATCGATAAGATCGGTGGATACCCCACCCACCCCTCCTCTTGCATTCCCTAGTGCACATCAGAATAGGCTCGAGAAAACTAGTCAAACGATTAACAAAAGGAGCCTAACATGGAAGAAATGATTCAAATTTTGAAGAGTTGGGCTACCAAGCTTGGAATAGAAAAAATAATTCTAATTCTTAAGCCTCAGGAGGAGGCTAAGGTTGTAGAAAAATAGGTAGTGAAAACTGAAGTTGCAGCAGCGGTAGCAAAGAAAGAACCACATGGAAGAAGAACAACAATTAGAATTCTTAGAATGTAGTGTCCACTAGAGAAATTTTTTTCCATAAATTGTTGATCAATCATCTGTGGAAAATTCAAAAGAGGAAGATAAAGCATCCCTAATTCTACAAAAATCAAAGCATGCTCTCGCCAAGGAGGATAAAAATACTTTCAAGGTCATGAATGTAGAGAAGGCTACATAATAAGATTTCAATCCTTCTCCCACTCCATATGAATCTCCAAAATCTGATTTTGGAGACAAGTTTGGACTCTCAAATTTCATTTTTTTGGATGAAGAATTTCATGGTGAGTAGATTACATATCTCAAGAAGACTATTTGGAAGTTTGATTCGACACAAGAAGACTACAAAGAGATATATTATTTGTCGATTTGGAGGATTACTTTGATAGCTATAGAAATCACCAAATTTTCTCCTCCATCATCCATCTCCCAAGCACAAGAGCTTATTGCTAGGGAGAAACACATATATGAGCATCTTATTTAGTAGTAGAGTTCATCTGTTTGTAGTGAGTCATCAATGGTTCAATAAGAGGTTGTAAGTAGTTCCATGAAGCTGCATGTTGAAGAAGGGATCCATGTTTCCAAGGATGAGGAAGAGCAATAGAATGTCATCACTTTCATACCATCCACCAATGTGATGAATCAGTTATATGTAGATGTGTAAGAAGAATGAAATCCAATCATAGATAGTCAAGTTTTCCAAGAAATTATACATTAAGGATTTCTTATGAAACTTAGAGTAGAGTGAAAATCTAGTGAACCAAGCCATGCCCTATCATATATCTAGCTTCATTAGAGCTAGAGACAATGTTGCTTTGAAACCAATAATGTTCATATAAAAACATGATGAAAAGTCTCATAGTCGAGGATCAATTGTAAGACATTTAAGACCCTCATGTAAATAGTTCCTGGGAGGCATTTTTTTCTTTTCCGTCGATACCTTAATAGTATGGGTCAAAAGTTGTTGCTATGTCAGTTTTTCACTCATATGCACAACCATGTTCATTTTCAAATCATCCGCATGGCTTCCAATATTGAGAAAGGGGATCTACTTTTCTTTACCAAATTGTAGGGTTTATATAAAATATTCCCGCTTTCAATTATTTTATGGTAGGTATAGAGTTGTTTTTCAAAGCATCACAAGTTCTAAGGCACACCGCATGGATACTTAGGCATGTATGATCTTCTATTTTGAATATAGTTTTTGTTTGGATATTTCTCCAATAAAGTACATGGTGTTTTGGTAGGCCTCACACATGTAAAAGAAGATCATACTTACAGGGAATAGTTTTAACTCTTAAATTTAAACAAATGCAAAGTAACTGAAATTAGGTAAGGGACAAATTCCTATAAGTGTCATTTTGATTCTCTTAGGATCGAGACAAAGTTTGATCTTCTAGTATCTCTTCCGAATAGGAAAGTAACCTTCAAAAGTAGCATGTCACAAGTGGAAATTTTAGAAGAAAGAAGAAATTCAAAATTTAATAGAGTTCCATGATGTCTTAACTTGAAGAATGTCTTATTTAAAACTCTGTAGTGTGCAATGCATGCCAATAAATCATCAATTATTGTGTGCTTCATACTCGACACAATTAGGTTTCGGGGAAAGGTTGAAAATTTCATTCTTAGTCCTACATATCACTTTTGTAGAGAGGAACTCGGTGAAGATACCTGTGTTTAGAAAATTTTCCACCCTCACAAATTTAACCTTCATATTTTCTTATGAAAATTGAGGGTGCGAGTAGTGGAGTGGGTCCTTTTGGGTCAAAAATTTCAAATGGATTCGGGGTGAATTCAAGCGGCTACAAATTAGTTATAGGATTCTAGTTATGACTTTGTGCCCAATGGACATAACCAGTTACTCATCTATGAGCATCTAAGGCAGATGCCCCCATGAGTTTCAAATTGTTATCCAATTTTTTCTCTTGGGAAAAATTAGACAATAGGGTGTAACTCAACTCAAGTATTAGATGGGATATCTAAAGGTTGAAATTGGCTTTTCAGAATTTTTATGTTTTAAAAAAATATAAGTGATTCCGAGAGTGTTAAGATCCTAAGAGGAAATTTTTCCTCTTCTTGGTCTTTAAGAGAATCATGTTTCCTTAAGAAAAGGAATCGGGCTCTTATGGGCCCACCGCCCATAATGAATAAAATGGAAAAAGGGAAAAATATATCCTTGTGTATTTTCTTAGTGTTTCTTGGTCCATTAGTCTAGAAAATACATTAAAATCCCCGCCATATTCCAAAAAAATGTAAAAATACCTCGAAGGGGGTCTAGAAGCTCGGGAGTCAAGGTGGCTTGTAGAGTCATAATATGGGCCAACATAGCCATAGAAGCTGTCATAGAGCAAGAAGGTGAGGAACTCACCTAAGCGAGTTGGATCCGGCTCATTTCATTTGGTGGATGCATAACATGAACGAAAGCTCATTAGGGATCTTGGTTTGGACACAAGCTCATAGACATAGAAATGGGATCTCATAATGGGATTAAATATCAAGTGAGCTTGGACTTAAAACATGCAAGGGAGGGGGCTCTTCATGGATCTCATGAGATGAATGGCTAATGGATCGGTTGTATTCGTGGGTCAACCAACCTAGAATATCAATCCAAAGTATGGTGGTGAGTTAGGATTGCAGAGATAAATCGATGTTTGAGGTTAGGATAATTGGCGAGTTTGTGAGGTAAGTTGAGTTGGCCATTTGAGTGAAAAAGTGGCAAAGCAAGTCATCTAGGATGACTCGAGCAATATGGATAAGTTGTAGAAAATTACCGATCCTCCCATAGAGCTCATGATGATTAAAAAAGTTAGTACCAATAGGTTTAAGGCATTTGAAAATTAACACATGAGGTTTAAGCTCCTAATTATTTCATAGGGCTTGGCTCAATGAATAGAATAGTCAACTCATGCCATGAGGATGGTCAGCCATGAGCTCAACAAATAGCCTAAAAGGAAAAGACACCTTGTCGACAAATGAGGCATTCTATTTGCATTGGTAGACTGAGTGCTGAACTCAAGATAGAAGTGGATGAGACCATTTTTAGGAGGCTTGGGAAATTCGGAACATTGAGAAATTGAGTCATAACTCAAAGTGCAATGTGGAGGAGAAGCCAAGATGACTTACGTGGGAGATCTTTGAATCCACGGTTTGGAGGTCGGAAATGAAGGAAAGACTGGGTGGGCGAGCCGAGGAACATACAATGCAATACGGTGGCACGGTGGATTGATTCATGGGGATTGTGTTAGAAGTAAGCTCAAAGCAGAGAGCTCAGCCATCAAATCTCATGATTTGAAGGATCACGAGTAATTTGGAAAAGTGATGGAGATTGATTGTGAAGCTCGTGAAATGAAAAACTCAAGAGCCGAGAAATTAAGAAAATTTAGATGAAATGAGCTCACAATGTGGACATCGAAGGTATGAGAGTTTTGGGATGGGCCAAGGCCCGAACCACGAAACAAATAGAAAATCCAAAAATTGAGTTCCAAATTTTAAGGATTTAGAGGCTTTGAACAAACAAATGAGAGTGCTAAGATGGAAGTGGGTAGAAATCTGAAACTTGAAGTCGGAATTTTGGACTTGTGGATTTTGGAGGTTCGAGATATTTGGGGTGAGTTATGCATTTGAGGAGCTTGGAGTCCGAACTTCAAGTCTGAATTTCAGAATTCAAAGGTTCATATTTTTGGATGTTTTTGAAAACTCGCCAAGTGAAAAGTATAATTTTATAGGGAAGTCAAAACTACAATTTGTAAAATGAGATGGTCTCCAAAATTTGATAAGAAGTCTCAAACGTGAATTTTTGACTTGGGAATCATGTAAAAAACGTCATCAAAGGTAGGTAGTGAGATGGCAACATGTCAACATGTGATGAGGAATTTTGAGTAGATTAGGATTGTTCTCAATGTTCATCAAGTCGATCGGGATAGCTTGGAAAACTGTCATTCTACATGAATCGGTAAGGAAGGATTTGGGGAATTATCGGTAGCATGCACACAAAACTCGGTGAGGATCCCGAAAAGATGAATGATGATGCCACATGGGAGAATAAAGAGTAGCTCAGTGGTAGTATAGTGGGAGCCAATCCAAATGGTCATAAAATGAAACACATTGAGGGTAGTCAAGAAATGCAAAAGGGCATGGGAATACTACATGTGGAGTTGGAAAAATATTGTGATGATATCTTCTCAGTAAGATCATTTGGAGTTCACAAGATTTTTGGGAGAAAATCCTTTCCCATTGGGGAGGTGTGATCTCGGAGGACATTATGAAGGAAAAAGTTCCTAAATCTCCTAGGATTGCTACACAGTGTATAATATGACTCCAAGACCTTTCCAACTACTATTTGAACGTCAAAAAATGAGTTTGTATACACATTGGGTGGCTAGTAAAAGTTTGTTCAAATTTGAAAAGTCAACAATGGTCAATACTCCAATCCAGATGTGACACCGGCAAAGGTGGAACTTGGCGAAAAGGAAAAAAAGAGAGTCGTTTTGTTTGGTTATCAACCTCTGGTCTTCGTCAGCATAAAAAGTTGGTGGTTGCAACAAGAGGCTCAAATTTTGTGATGGAAGGGAGCCCAGTTGCTGTGTGAGGACTAATTTATTATTCTGACATGGTGGGTCCTCAAGCCACCATGTGGCTTGCCACCACAAATCGAATTCACATGATATGCCTATCGAGGAGTGATAAGTGGGACTATGCCTTTCGAGTTACATTTCAGGGTTAATTGGAGCTCGATGAGCTATATTTCTAGCTCGGTGGGGTGGTCAAATCCCCACTAAGCTCTATTTTCATCCTCAATAGTCGAATGGCTAACAATTCCACATTGATTGCATGGGATCTATATTATCCCATTTACTTTGGTGGAAAAATTCACCACATTTACTTTCAACTCACCACATAATGCCATGAATGACTTGTCAATTGTTCGGACCACATAATGGATGAATCAAACCTATCAAACACCAATCCAAACAACTCAAAAAAACCATGACTAGCAGACAGAGGAACCGACCAATGCACATGAGACCAAGCAAAGCGAAGGTGTGACCAAGGTCATGAGATACTTAGGTGGTTCAGCCCAATAAAAACCCTATACCCCCAATGGTGCGAGAGAATGTGGGAAATTACACACCGAATGACATGATAAAATGTGGTGAGGATGACTCGGTGATGACGAGCAATGAGGTCGGTGGAAAGGGAAAATGAACGGGATTGTAGACTCGACAAGGTGGTCGGTCCAAAACTGACCAAACAAAGAGGTAAGGGGGACGAGATTTGAACCCATTACCTCTCCCCAAAATCCATTATGACCCACCAACCCACTAATATGATGGGAATGATAAGGGAGAGGCTGATAGGCCTTATCAACTATATTTTGGGCCCCTCTTGCCTTTGTAAAAGAGACGTGACTCCTTTCCATTAAACACACAAGACAAAGCTCATTCCTAGAGCTCCGTGAGGTGAAGACCGAGTTTCTAAAAGGAGAGTTAGAAGGCATAGTTGTGTGAAGACCTAAATCATTTAGGCATTATTATTAATTTATTATTATCCTATTATTTCTAGGAAATAGTAAATTAAATATTTTTAATTTGGAGGTATTCAAAACCTACTCAATAGGCCCATTGAGCCACTTTATTTTTCACTCATGCGACACCTAGTGTATCAACCGGAGTTAGAAGGTTGCATTGATAGCGTTAGGAAGACCGGGTCAAGTTTAGAAAGAGATGTTACACCGGGAAGGTGGAGGACGATTTTGACTGATCATCAAAGTTATTCAAAGGACTAGAGTACAATTAGGAAAGTGAAATTCCATTAGGTTTTATCATAAGAAATAACATTGTACTTACAAATTTTGACTAGTGGAATGGTTCGAAAGAACTCGGAGACATAGGCCATTGCCGAACTCCGTAATCAATCATGTGCAATTTTCATTACATTCTTGCATTAATTTTAAATTGATTACTTAAAAGGATAAACTTGTCAGAAAATATTAATGACTTATAGGGTGTGAGATTAGGTAGATATAAACTTGATCATTTTCAGATCAAGTTGGTATCGAAGCTAGTTTTACAAAGCTAGTTACAGTAGAAATGGATCTATACCTCTTCTTCTAGTTACCAGTTATGCTTGCATTATTGGGCACCATGGTTTGAGTGATGATGACTCAACACCAAGAACATGATCACCAGATCATGGAGTTATAAACCCACCTAACTACTATTCGAGATCGGAAATGCCAATAACAACAATGCATTACAGATTTACACAAAAGCCTAGATGCTCCACTTTGAAAGGTGGTGAATCAAGTTAGTTTCAGAAGTTCCACTTGGAGAGGAAACCTTCACTAGACTCAATCATGTGTTTTCATTTTTCAAAGGGCACAACACCGAGAAACTATGGAAATTATATCTAGACAGGAGGCCTAAGTGGATGTAGAAGAAGGAAAGGCTATTGCAGGACCCAAAGACTCAAGCTAATCGGTTAGACCATTAGGACGGAGAGCACCAATCGATCATCCAGATATTATATTGTGACATGTGAGTGCCTTGAGATAGTGGATTCTAGTGATTGCATGAGGATAGTTAGTCACCCTTATTTTTGATTGGACTATCGAGTATGGTACGTTACTGGCGATTTGGTGCACCAACTGGGAATTCCCATGACACCACTTCCTCATACCAAGATAGTTGGTACAAAAGATGGTACTCTATATGGAGTGTCTACCATCTATTGCACTTTGAGATTCATAGTTGGGAGACGCATTTTTGACAATATCACTCTCGACATCATCCCTTTGGAGATGGATGAAATGGTATTGGGAAACTTCTACCTAACTGCTCATCAAGGTTATATGACTGATGATAGGAGTGGAGTGGAGATTCACATTGGGCATAGCTAGAGGATCAAGTTTGTAATGGGAAATGTTGTTTGTCTTGCACAAGGTGAAGACAACGAGACTTTTCGAATCATATATACTAAGGGATCATGCGCAGAGTCAAGCTCATATGTCTTTACGGATCAGCTAGATCTTGACACTGAGGTCACATATATCCCAATGATCATCAGGATTTGTATGCAGAGGAGAAAAATCTTGAGGATCCATAGGAAACCTATTGAGGTATCCTAGATAGACACCAAGGATTCTACATTTGGTAAGAAATCTAAGGTGCAAATAAAGTTGACTTTGTTCAACTATTGTATTGGTTTTTCTGAGCATTATTTATTTCTCTTATTGTAATAAAACCATAAACTTTTGTGTTAGGTAGAATGTATGAATAAGACCCCTGTGTGGTCAATTTTTGTATACATCTAACCAATCAGGACACACTAGTAAAAGACCCAATTCTTGGGAAATGTTTGTACTCTTTTATACTTGCATTAGTAAGACCCCTTAGAGGGCAATTATTTTGGAATTGGTCCTTGTTGAGTTATTTGTCCAAAGCAGGGAAGAGACAAATGAGGTCAAACCATGATTGTGATGCAGTGGGGAAGACCAAGTACATAAGCCACCGAGTAGGAGAAATTTTTGTGACAGTTTATCATGTGAAATTATTTTCCTATAAAATTGGTAACTAAGCTTATTGTACCAAGACTCCAAAAATGGAGCATTTTTACAACTAATTTGCATGATGTATTAGGATATAATTTCCTTACACTTGTATTTGAAAGTTGTATAAAGACCCTTTTAAGGGCACATATCTCCTAATCAAATGTTTGAGTGACCATTACTAGTTGGATACTCATATCTATGAGTTTGGATATTTTTCATCCATTTGTGCAGACAATGGAGCTCGCAGGTGTCATCTTAGAACTTCATTATATGTAGAGGCATTATGACCGTGTAAAAAAATGGTAGTTGAACATCGTTGGCATCGACAACGGGTTGGAAACTCATTCTCGTTTAGAGGCATTGTGACCGTGAAATAGAGTGGTACCTGATATTCATCATCAATAAGAGGATTTGTACCATGTAGAGGCATAAGCCATAAAGCGGGGTTAGAGTCACAATTTTTGAGCTCATGAGAAATCAGCTCAGATTGTCATTCTATGTAGAGGTATTACGATCATGCATGCACAGAATGGTAGCTGATCATCGAGACTTAACATCATATATTAGAGGCTTGAGGTATTGAAAGAGGCTTAACAACATGTATTGGAGGCATTGAATTACGGAAAGGGACGTGACATCGAGTCACAATTTCATTCGTGTAGAGTATATGTATGCACCCAAAATTACATGTGCTACATTGTCAAGAAAATGGTTATAAAAGTCCCCAATGATGATTCAAAATCCTTTCAAGAAGGTGTTCGAGCTCCAAAAACCCATTCACAGTATATATTTGTAGCCTAGATATCCTTACTTAACTTTTCCATGCATTTTTCATCTCCTGCTTCTTTTTGTGCTTGTTTTGGCCTTTAGTTCTAGGATTGCTGCCCTTCCTAGGTAGTGGTCCTAAAACCATCGCCATGCATAGGCGGCGGTCCCTGTCCACTTTTTCCAGATTCTTCACGCATGTTTTAAACATGCGAAAATTCACTTAATTTTTCTTTTGCATGCATCTGTGAGCCGAATTGGCTAAAAATAGCTTTGTTTGCTTGGTTCTCCTTGCTCCTTCTATTTTTAATAAGATTTAATTGGTTTGGAACTCCTCCTTCTTACCTTTTGAATGAAGGCACCTCCCATCCTCCATTCTTATATATTCCATGCTTGTACTCAAGAAAAAGGTTGGAGAATTTTGTGTATCTTGTATTCTTTTTTTCCATAATCTTGCTAGCATTATATAGCCAAGCTCGATCTCTTGTGTTATCTCTCTTCTACTTGCATTGCATCCAGTTGCTTCCAAGCTGCCATTGCTCAAGTGTCATCCTCTTGTTGTTCTTCTTTGCATTCCCAATCCTTTGAACTCACATGAACACTCGGATAACAAAAGGAAATAAGCGAGGGGAGACATCGATACTACTAGATTTGCTAAAGTTCTTGCTCTTATAGGTTGGAGTTGTGTATTTGTTTGCTTTGTTTATCAAATTTTCAATTAAGAATTGTTAATTTAAATTACATATCAAATAGAGTAGAGAAACAATTCATTCCAATTATCGAGATAATTTCAAATAGATCAAATCAATAGGAAGTTGTCTCTTCAACATTACCAAGCAAGTTGTGGGGAACAATAGCTCATTAGGTTTATGATTTTTCTTCACTTCTAAGGTAGGGTTGGAAAGATCTTGATTGAGTTAGAATAGGTTTTGGATTTATATTCACACATCTACATAAATAATTAGCTACATCCGGCTAATTGTTTGTATTTAATTTGTTTATTAGATTAGATGCATTATCTAAAAAGTTAGAAAAGAACAAAAAACATTTATTTTCCATAGATTATCTTGTTTTTTGCTTTGTTCGATATATTGAGAAAATACCAAAAACATAGGTTAGATTTCCTTTGATAGATAGTTTGTTTACTGAAAGCAAATTAGTTCATCTTGCATGACCATCAATGGTCCACAAAAGGAAAAGACTTACAGTTGTGATACCCTTGTCCTACAACCCAATGGGCCAAAGCTAATAAGCGACATTGATACAAGCTTTTAAAAGAGCATTGTTCCCTCATTTTTCGTAGTTTTTCCCGGTAGGTTGCATGGACAGTTGGGACAGGCAAGTTGGACGGGTGGGTTGGACGGAGGCTAGATGACCAATAGTTGGAAGACCAATGGTTAAACGGTTAATGGCTAGATGGTCAATGGATTAACGATCAATGGTTAGATGGTCAATGGTTGGACATCAATGGTTGGATGGGTGGGTTAGATGGGTGAGTTGGACGGGTGAGTTGGACGAATGGGTTGGATGGGAAGGGGTTGGGTGTGAAATGGTTGGAAAGATGGGTTGGATGGATAGGAGTTTAGGAAGGGGTTGGAAGGGAAGGGGGTGGTCGGGAAATGGTTGGTCAGGTGGGTTGGATGGGTGAGGAGTTGGACGGCCAAGGTTTGGGCGTGGTGGGTTAGACCAATGAGGGTTGGTTAGCTAATGGTTAGACGGGAGAGTTGGACGGGTGGGTTGGACGAATGAGGGGTTGGATGACATGGGTTGGGTGTTGATACCAATGAATTTAATGTTCATTAATGATACCCCTGGGCCCTATAAATACCCTTTCAAGGTTCATTTTTCACTTTTATACGTAAATTTCCAGTGCTTTGAGCTCTCCAATTTTACACCCAAATTTCACTTCTCCCAAATTTCAGCAATGACTAGTACCACATCTATTCCTACACCCAAATTTCAATACAAAAACCTCATGTTCCCATAGATTTTAGCTCTACTAAAATCAAAAGATGCTCCAAAGGATTGGCTGAAAAATCAAAATTTTTTAGGCTTGTGAACATGCCCCAATTCGACACTGATACATCAGTCCTTGATTACCTTCTCACCTCTTACAACGACAATGATGGACAATTTTTTGTTCTTCTCATGCATCCGAAACATCATCAAATTTATTTTTCTATTGAACCTGAGGATGTGCATCGGTTAACAGGTTTACCTTTTGAAAATAAGCTTCTGTTACTACAAAGGTTGTCCTTACAGACGAAGACAAAAAGTTTTGGAGTCTCATTACAATGTACAGGTTGATGGTAAGTTTATTATTTTCAAATGATTTTTTTCTTAACATTACTTAACCACACAAAGGATCTAATGTTTCTTTTCTGTAATTGCAGCTCCTCTTAATCATTCATCAAGAGGCCTTCTTCTACAAGGTATTACAAAAAAATCTTTATTGCAGTTTCTTCACTTTTTCAGGCCAGGATTGTATTACAGGGGAAGATCTATAGACATTTTGTATTGGGTAGTTCAGTACTTATTACAGGCACTAGCAGGTCAATAATTCGATTGGTGTAGTTATTTTTCAAATAGAATAAAATCAGATATCTCCCATGCCTACAAAGCCAATCAAACTAATAAATCTAGGATCGTATTCTCTTGTTGTAATTTTATTCTTTCTTTGTGTTATGAAGCTTACTACAAATTAACACAACTTAATATTCCTACCTGCAATCAATGATAAGATGATTGGTCTTAGTCTCAAAGAACAACATGTAATAGTTACTTTTACTATTTACTTGTTATAACGATTTCAATTTCAATATTTTAAATAAAATAATAATTGTATGATTTTATTTTGTAGAGAAAAATTATAGTTGTAGCATCACATAAGGAGGCAATTGCTAGAGGTAAAGCCCCTCTAGAGGTCTCTGTTGATTCTAACATGGATTCAATAGAATCAACACCAGTAAGACCTCATCAAAAGTGAGCATGGGGATCGATATGCACATCACATTTAACTATAGGTATGAATAATGAAGTTATCTTTTTATATAAATTACAAATTCAAACAATTAATATAGATTATGTATTCTAATATTTCTACTGATCTTTTCTACATGTATTGTATTCAGAAACTACTGAGTTTGATGATGAAGATCAAACTCATTCCGGGTGTGGAGATCAAAATGTCACGATTGTGTCTCCGTCTATGCAAGGTATATTTTTTGGTAGTTTGATTTGCATGTTTTGTTTCCTTACAATTTTTTATCATTTACAAAACCCAACTGTTATATTCTAATAATTTTTGTTTACTTCATGCGCAGTAATATGGCTTCGAGATCATGTTTCACTTACAAGGAGGCCACCAATTCCTCCAACACATCAAGTAAAAACACAAAGGAGGACTTCAGAAAGAATATTAGGATTCCTACAGAGTCAGCAGGAATAGTTCATCCTGCTACAACTGAATTTCCTGGACTATCACTAGGTGGTGTTTTAAGTGTAACAACCACATAGCTTTTCAACAACATCGCCCTTGACGAGGAGTATTTAGGCTTTGATAGTGGTGATGCAGACAAGGGTAACTATTTTGACACCCACGATATGATTCAATCTACTCCGCCTCAACAACAAAATGTGCATGTAATATAGGGCAGTGACTCTCCTCCTCCCCCAAGGGTTGCTCCACAAACAGATGATGAAAAGACAAATTTTATATTAGAAAATATGATATCGATATAGTATGGAGGTAACAATTCAAGAGGTTTTAATGTCGATGTGGATTTGGTGTGGTCTTGGGAGAGGACAACAAAAATTTTGATAAAAGAAATAAATACAAGATACCATAATCATGCTCAAAGGCATTCATTGTTCCTTTGCCAGTAGAGAGCTTACCAACATGGTAGGATGTTTTTCTAAACAAAGCTCAATCAAGGACAATTTCATATAATAATTATTACAATGATGAAATTATAGACATAATGTTGAACATGTTAGATAATCTCAATCTTTGAAGAACAAGCTTACTACAACAAATGGTCTAAAGACAAGACTAATGTTTTAATAGCAAATGCGAAACATAGAAAGTTATTGTGAGTGGGAATTTATTTTTACATGAAAAACTAAAAATTATCGATATTATAACCACTGCAATATTTTTTTCATAATATATAGAAGACTAAAAATTTAATATTTCTATTTTGCAAGAAAAATATGAAAATTTAAAGAAAGAAGCAACTGTTTTTAAGCACATTTGAAGAATGCCTACAAAATCTTGAATTCTTTTATACAGTTGAAGGAAAAAATCATTGTTATTAATAAACAAAATAATACATTGAGAAGGATAATAAAGGAGCATAAGATGGATCTACAATTATTACTGAAGGAAAATAAAGATGTAGATGCAACACTTTTGTCTACAGGATATGTAGCGAGGGAGGAGCTGAATATACTAGAAAATATTAACACTACAACAATATATATTTAGGCATCGGGAGTTATAGCAGTTAGCTCTGTATAGATGTAGTAGATTCCTCCATCTCTTACGGGAAAAAAGAAAAGCTTCACCTATATCATAAAATTTTATAAGTTAGTAAAGTTTGCTATGTGACAGGTGTGTTGTCACAATTCCAACAGTGGCATAGGAATTAAAAGATAGTGGCCATCCCTTTCTTAGTTTTTATTACGTGGTAGACATAAGGACAACTATGATTTTGAATCATAGGTAAAAAAGAGGATGACCTTGTAATGTGTCATTATATGATATAACTTATCTAGAAGCTTTGATATGTTATTACAACCCCATTTTTGAGTTATGTTGGATGACAATGCTTTATGAATTTTTAATTTTTTCATAAAGTAATTCACCACGTGAGAGATCAATTTCAAAATAAATTTGGAAGCTAGAATTGTAAAATGTTACTATATGTTGTTAATACAAACTATGTTTCTTTTCTATTGTTTACGTAAATGTTGCTTAAATTTACACTATTTTGTTTCTTTTTGTTTGAATTATTCATAGATGTAGAATAAATAAAGTAACAGATATAAAATATAAATGTTTCCTTATTTTAGTCTGAATTTGAAACCCAAACATAAAAAAATAAAATGCATAATTGAAACATATAATGACATTGTTCTAATGGCAAAGGATCAAATAATGACAAATATAATATTGCATTTATTGAAAGTTGTAATCATTGAATGAAATACATAAGTAGTCTCAATAATGTATAGAAGAAATGAAATCTATGTGAATTCAAACAATCCTGGAGCAACACTTTCATTTGTGTCTTGGAAATCAACTATAGCATGATTTTTGGATGTGTCTTGATCCCCTGGGTCAGGCAAGAATATTACTTACTCCTCTTTTGTCTACTAGTGAATTCCACAATGCCAGTGCTCTATCATAAGGAAAAGACTCCACTGAGTAACTTGATACATACAATCTGAGACAAATTTCTAGATTCCTATCCAATCTATTTCAAACTTTTGACTTTAAAAAGGATAGTGCATTGAAAACCCTCTCATCTTCCACATAACCTAGAATCATTGTTTGACAAAGCTCATACAGCTTAATATACTCACTCAAATCTTCACTTAGAATACTACTAGAATAGATATCCTTCCAAATCCTTTTCATGGCACTGTAATCCTGTGGGTTTTGTAGAAGCTGAACTTGTCATATCATTGTATTAGAAAAATCCATTGATTGTGAACTAAGTAGTTTTCTTTCCAAAATTCCTTCTACAGAAACTCCATTTATCTCTTTAGTCTTACAGAAATGATCAGTTAGATCACCCATGTTTTTGACAAATAAAGGACTGATAGATGTATAAGGTTTTCCACCAAACAAATTCCAAAACTACAGATTTACAACTCCCATTGCTTCAAGTATTTTATCATTTTTGAATCTTTCCTGGATCTCTTTAGCTAATGATTCAGAGATCTTTCTCAACTTATTCCTAGTTTCCATTAATACTACATCATATAAATTTTGTGTCACTCTTACTTCTTCTATTTACGAGTTAGGCATATCAATTCTTTTTAGTACGTATGTAGTTGAATCTCTCTTCCATGTGTTTGTTATACAAAGATGATCATTTATATTATACTTTAAGAAGCACACGGAAATTTTTAAATCTATTAATGCAATCCAATTTTCAAAAGTAGCACCCTAAAAACTATCATCATAAATATATAAACTTTCTAGACTCCAAAGTAAACATGTCTTCTAAGTCTTATAAAGTCTCGTAATGTAGAAAGACCGATCTTGAGCACACTTCATTAAAATATTAAGCTCCCTCAACATGGGTACCACAAAGTGTGAGAGTTGTTTCTATATCGAGTTAGACGACACAATAGATCTTTAGCTTTATCTACATCCCTGTGGTATTTAAACATAAATTGTGTTAGTGAAGGATATTCATCATATATTCTACAGGCAAGTTCGTACATAGATATCCATCTCTGTATCTACATCTTTGAGAAGTTTTTTTCCCTCTATCGGTCTAATAGATTTTTTTAAAAGTCTATAAATATCTTAGGACCGTAATAATAATAAGCATGGAGATTACGTATCGATTCCTTCACTTTAGCTACATTTTCAAATGTGCTCACAATTTTGTAGGTGAGATTCAATCTGTGAGCCATGTAGTGGACAACAACCATATACAAAGCAATAATTGTCTAAAGTCTAACACACAAACCATTTATGGCTCCCTACATTACAGCTGCACCATTGGTTCCGACACAAAATAATTTTTTTGCAATGGAAAATTCATCCATTCCGGCGATATCCTTCATATCTGACACCACCAATTTATAAATATTTTCAGAATTGTAATTCTCTTTCATTTTATGAATTTCCAAGAGGTGTGGAGTCCTTATTTCATTAGAAAATGTATAAACATGAATACATATCTATGAAGTATTATCAATTGCACTAACCTCATCTAAAGAAAGGAAATATACTTTGCCTTTTTGACACAAAGTTTCAGATCCTCCTCCTCTACCGAGAGATAGACATTTTGCAATCTCCCACCACCGGTATCGACCAATGAGATTTTAGGAACATTCTTTAAACCAATAAATTGATACAACATTTTATTTTCTTTGAAATCTGACATCGGTCTTCCCCTTTTCATTATATGAAATACGGTTGCAAATTGAATACCATTTTCTTACATTTATGCCTCCATATTTTTGCTCAATTTTTATACTATGGTCCCACCTTTTTCATTTACATATTTGATACGTTTTGTTCCTTTTCATACTCTTCTATGTATTTGACATGTAGAAAATATTTTGCATCTTTCCATTTATGTGTTTTGACTATGCTGCCATCCTTAAGCTTTTGGGAAATGTATATTTTCCCACAGTGTTTTTCAATTGTGTCTAGTTTGAGCTGCATCGTGTGATCCTTCCCCTATTTCCAACCACATATTTTGCATCGACATTGTGTTGGAACATCATTACAATTTTCAGTGTACATAGGTTCAATAAAAGGATATTTTACAACCCATTCGAACTGGAATTTCCTTCCAATTGTCCAGTTTGCCATCTTTCTTCTAACATATTTTTCTTTTTTTCCTTGGGATTCAACTTCTACATCTGGGTTGTCAGCAGAAATATTTTGAATCTCATGTCTCCTTTTTCTGGAAATAGACCTTGGAGTAGAAGCTTCCTCTTACGGTGTATCATGAGAGTTCCATGAATTTTATTGTACTTTTATTTCATCAAGGGACATAATTTTTCCTCAACATATAATGGATCATCAATATCTATAAATTGATTATTTTGTGAAGGAATTTCTAAAACATCGTAAATAATTTTATAAATTTTTACTTATATATAGTATTAATTTTATCTATAGTTAAATTTTTACAGTACAAATGTCAAAGAGTTACAAAAATAATATCATAAATATAATTATTAAATTCTATAAGATAAAATAATTAGTCATAACACTTGCTACATACCAATATTTTTTAGCTAAAGTAGAAACTAACTTCATTTTTTTATTTTCCAAAATAGCCAAGCAAAGTATTGGCACCATTTTTTGAACTTGTTGAATTTGTAATCTTCTTGCCCTAATTTCTAGGATCCATGATTGCTTACTGCTTAGGCCCTTAGGGGCAGCTCTTATGTTCCAAGGCTCTGAGAATGGACGGTAAAGGGTTGGATGGCTAAGGGTTGGATGGTTATAGGTTGGATGGTTCGGGGTTGGATGGTGAGGGGTTGGACGGCAAGGGGTTGGATGGCTTAGGGTTGGATGGCTTAGGGTATGACAACTAGGGGTTGGACGACTAGGGGTTGGACATACAGAGTTGGATGGTTCAAATTGTAGAGTTATTTGGGTTAGGTCTTGATGGTTCAAATTTGGATGGATTAGAGTTGGATTCCTTACGATTGACGGCTCAGATTTCAGACTTCAGTGTTGGTGGTGAGGATTTTCTTATGTTTACTTCAGCAAATATGTGCACGATATGATTTGAAATGGTGGTGAATTACATTCATAAGCTCTTATATATGTGTAAAATATAGGTGAAAGGAATAGTATAAGGGACATGTTGGCCAAATTTTTCGGTGAATAAGTCAGCTTTAAACAACATAATATTCACCATTTCAAATTTCCATAATCCTTAATTTTCGTGAGTTTACGAAAATTCGCCACTAAAATTTTCCTTCACTATCATAACAGATCGTACCATCACACACCTTCAGGGTTACGAGAGAATTCCTTACCTTAGATTCATAGATTCTGTATTGCATGTTGAAGACATAAGGTTTCCCAATTAGCTTGATTTTCATCATCACTTTCACTTCCATTTCAATTCCACATTGGTTGTCTCAGCATGACCTCGGGAGGTCGGGTGTAAAGAAGGTCACGTGTTGATTTTCTATCATACAAATTGGTGAACCCAATGTGAAGATCTAGTCTCTAAACATTTCCACTTTCTTCATCCATCCTTTATTCTATGGGTATTCTTATACCCCCGAATATGTCGGGATATGATGAGTACATTCAGCCCATCCCGAGTTTCGACATGTACCATTAACAATAAAATATCCCTCAATAATCACCCTCACTTTCAACATGGGCAGAAAATCGTTCGCCCACTCAAAACCATTTGCTTCAGGGAACCAATATTGGTTCTTCCGCATGCGAATTGAGGAAATTGATCGGAGTCACTCATTTATCCTCTCAAACAATCAAGTTCAAATAACATGAAATTCACTAGTGAAGCAAGTTCATCTCCTCGGGTGTTGATTTAACAACCCATTAACATGCAATCCGATCAACTCCCCATCTATATGTGGAACATTTAATAGGCTATGCTAGGAGTGAACAACAATTCCAACACATGAACCAAGGAGGTTAGGTGCGAAGAAGGTCGCGCATTGATTTTCTATTATACAAGTATCTTATGACCCTATAGCAGGGATGGTTCCCGAAAAGTCATTGTCCATCACTGACATCAGACCAATCATATCTCTAAGTAACATTGACTTCCTTCAAACCAGTTTGGATTCTGTGGAATAAACTAGGAGCCAGGAACTATGTTATAGATTCAAGGAAGATACTTACCGCCGATATCTAGAAGCCTAGTACCACACAATGGATGCGTGGAGGTATTCTTTGGATATCAAAGTAGTTCAGATGAGGTAGTGAGCCCAAGTTCCATAGGTTCTAGAGTTTGAGCCATCATTGTTTAATGTGGAGTTGGTAGAATACTGCGATGATCTCTTCTCAACAAGGTGATTTGGAGTTCACAAGATTTTTGGGACAAAAATCCTTTCCCATTGGGGAGGTGTGATCTAGAGGACATTACAGAGGAAAAATTTCCTTGAATCTCCCAAGATCATTATAGTGCAGAAGATGAATCTAGAGCTTTCGATGACTATTTGAACGTTGAAAACAGAGTTCATATGCACATTGGGTGGCTGGTCAAAGTTTGGTCAACTAGAAAGTCAAACTTGGTGAATAGTCCAATCAGATTTGACACGTGGCAAAGGTGGAAACTAGTGAAAATGCAAAAGAGATTCATTTTGTTTGGTTATCGACATACGTTTCTTCGTCATGTATAAACATTTGGTGGTTGTAACAAGAGGCTCAAATTTTGTGATGGAAGGGATCCCAACCATTGTGAGGACTAAATTATTATCACCGACATGGTGGGTCCTCAAGCCACCACATAGCTTTCCACCATGAATTGAATTCACATGATATGCCTATCGAAGAGTGATAAGTGGGACTATGCCTTTCAAGTTGCATTTCAGGGTTAATTGGAGCTTGACGAGCTATATTTCTAGCTCGGTGGGGTGGTCAAATCCCCACTGAGCTCTATTTTCATCCTCAACAATTGAATGGCTAAAAATTCCACATTGATTGCATGGGATCTATATTATCCCATTTACTTCAGTGGACAACTCCACCACATTTACTTCGACTCACACACAAGTGGTATGAACAACTTTTCATTTGTTTGGATGACACAATAGGCAAATCAAACCTATCGACCACCAATCCAAACAAATCAAAAAATCCATGACCAACGAGATGAGGAACCAACCAAGGAGATACCAAGAAAAGCAAAATGTGTGACCAAGGTCACAAGATACTTGGGTGACCAAGCCCAATAAAAACGTGACACCCCCAATGGTGCAGAGAATGTGGGAAATTACCCATCGAATGGTATAAATAAATGTGGTGAGGAGGACTCGGTGGATGGAGCAATGGGGTCGGTGGAAAGGGACAATGAAGGGGCTTGTAGACTCGGAAAGGTGGTTGGTCCAAAATTGACCAAACAAAGAGGCAAGGGGCATGGGATTTGAACTTGTTACCTCTCCCCCAAATCCGTTACGACCCACCAACTCACCTAGTATAGTGGGAATGATAAGGGAAAGGCCGATAGGCCTTATCAACTATATTTTTGGCCCCTCTACCACTATAAAAGAGACCCGATCCCTCTCAACTAAACACACAACACAAAGCTCATTCCTAGAGCTCGAGAGGCAAAGACCGAGCTAAGAGGAGAATTAGAAGGCATAGTTGTGTGAAGACCTAAATCATTTAGGCATTATTATTAATTTATTATTGGCCTATTATTTTTAGGCAATAGTAAATTAAATATTTGTAATTAGAAGTATTCAAAAGCTACCCAATAGTCCCATTGAGCCACTATATTTTTCACTTACGACGCTTGGAGTATCGAATGGAGTGCCGAAGGATGCATTAATAGTGTCAAGAAGACCGATCGAGTTCATAAGGAGATTATTCAACATGAAGGTGGAGGATGATTTTGGTGATCATCGAATTTATTTGAAGGATTGTTGTATAATTAGGAAAGTGAAATTCCATTAGGTTTTATTGTAAGAAATAACATTGTACTTACAAATTTTGACTAGTGGAATGGTTCAAAAGAACCCAGAGACATAGGCCATTTCTGAACTCCATAATCAATCATGTGTAATTTTCATTACATTCTTGCATTAATTTTAAATTTATTACTTAAAAGGACCAACTTTTCAGCAAATATTAACATTCTATAGGGGTCCAAGATTAGGTAGATATAAACTTGATAATTTTTGGATTAGTGCAGATTTCAGGAAGTGACTAGCACTCCTTCTAGTGTATCACTTCTCTTAGTGTAGGTTTTACTTTCCATGCATCTCTCTCCCTATCTCCTTGGAAGCATTAGATTAGGTTTAGTCAGTAGTTTTTCTTGCATTAGGATTAGTTTTTGGCATGTAGGATTAGGAGCAGAACCGGCCTTCTCTAGAGAGTTATCCCATTTCGCAAGGTCCCACACTTAGGATAACTCAATGTTTGGAAATCACACTGAATGCCTCATCTCAAACCAGGTCATTTGATGGGTGTTGTGATTTTTCCATAATATTTCTTCCTCTCTATAGCTTTGATCAATATCGATTGCTCTTAATTTTTACGGAGGACTCGGCTCATCAAAGCTAACCTTTAAAATTTGAATTGATTTGGCTCAGTAAACAAATACCTCCCTTCCCCGATAAATCATGATGGGATGAATTAAAAATTAGAGGTTCTAAAATTTTTATTCTCACAAAAATATTGTATGGAGTCAAAAAAAAGTTAAGATCCTAGAAAAAAATCCATTTTAAGAACATATGTAGTGAAAAAGTAAGGTAGGAATATAAACTCAAGGTCCTCAATGAAATAATATTTTGGGAAGGAATGAACCAAGATATATTTTCTCTGAAAAATCCCCTTTGGCGGATCTTACTCAAAGAGGAACTTTATTGGAAGAAAATTTCTAGAAGTGATGGTTAAAATAAGGTAATTGTAACACAAAATTCTTTGATTATTTGATCGAGTTCATAGAAAATAAAAATAAGATCTCCTTAATCAAGAAAATTAATAGAAAAAAACTTCAAAAAGAGGAAGATATCAAAAATGAAGTGCAAATTTTATTAGAAAATATGCTTGGATCCACCAAGGCATCCAACCTTACCTCCCAAAGTGAGTTTTCCCACCTCGGTCCATCTCTCATCAACTAGGTAGAAAATGAGAACTAATGGCTACATTTTCCTAAGAGGAGGTGAAATGCACCCTATTGTCAACGGAGAGAGATAAGGCTCCAATTTTGGATGAATTTTTTTTTAGACTTATGGAGAATTATTAGAGATGATGTTACGACATAATTTGAGGATTTAAGAAGATCCAAATCCATACTAAAGGAACTCAATTGCACATTCATATTCATAATCATAAAGAATAATAAGTGGAATATTTCAATGTTTTCCATCTAGCCTCCCTTTTTAATATGATTTACAAAATTATAACCAAGTCCATTATTATTCGATCAAACCTATTCTAGAATACCTAATTTCTCCTAAATATGTAGGATTCATTCTTGGAAGATTAATCTAAAGGAATCATAATTTTACTGAGATAATACATTCATTATTGGTAAATCATTCTCTAGGTATGTTAATAAATTTATATATCAAGTAAAGCATATGATAAGGTTAATTGGAGCTTCGTAATGGTTATCTTTACAAATTTTGTATTTTCGTGAGATTTTTTAAGTGGTTCTTTAGTTTTATTTTAGGCCCTCACTTTTCTGATTAGGTTAATGGGAGCCCTGTGGGAATCTTTTCTCCCACCCAAAAAATATTGATGGGACTCTCTTTCCTCCTTCCCCTTTATTTTTATGGCCAACGCCCTTGGTTGGGCCATTAAGAATGTTTGTGAAAATGGGAGAATTTGTGGATTTCATGCTACTAAGTATTTGGATCCCTTTTGACATCAATAATTTAATGATGATGGTCAAGTAGAAAGAAATGTAATTAACGAAAAAAATTGGACATTTTAATCTTTAATACTCTAGTTGGTCACCACATCCAAATAAAGGAAATTTTAGGCTTCAAATTAGTACCTCCTTTATAAATATTTTTTATCCCTCTATTCATTAGGCCCAAAATGCTTACCACTTCAAAAATTTCATATCAACATTCCAATCAAGACTTGAATCTTGGAGTTGGAAGTGGTTATCATTAGCGGGACACTTGAATTTGATAAGATTAGTCCTCACCATCCTCCCTATATTCATGATGTATGTGCCATGTGCCATAGTATCCATTGTAATAAATATCACCAAGTATTATGAAATCATTCTTATGGAAAGGAATTTTGAATACAAAAATATCACTCTCCTCAATGGGACAGGGTTTGTCTCAAAATCCTTGTGGAAGGGTAGAATTCAAAACCTAAAAATTTAAAATTCATCCCTGGTGGAAAATTTCTCGGAAAAAAATGGTGCATGATCCTTTACCTCAAATATTTGGGAGCTATACGGGCCGAGATCATTCTAACCAATCCTAACTTTCCTAGTGATTCTTGTCTTTGGAATATCATCCTTTGGTGAAAACAAGTCATTGGAAAATTTTCTTCATGGAAAATTAAGAATGGTTCCAAGGACAATTTATGGTTGGAATTTTTGGAATGGCCTACACCCTCTAAGTGAGCATCATAAATTTTAGGAACTACATCTCTTTCTTACTAATGTATAGGGATCAAGGGTGTCAAACTATTGGGATCTCCTTCCAAAGACCTTCTTCGACCGTCAAATAGAAATCCATGATGAATATCCCCTTTCCCAATGATTTAATTGATAAAATTTCAAATGAGAATAGTAATAGGATAAATAATATTTTCCTTAGATAATGCAAGAATTATTTGGGTGGCAACAAAATCGGGAATACTGGTGACTTCATGATACAATTTGATTATTATGATTGGAGGAAATGTTGAAGACTCATGGTTAGGATGTTGGACAAAATAATGTTTACCAAAGGTATGGGCCTTTTTCTAGATTTCTTTGCATAGGAATTTTCTCACACAAAAAGGCATAAAAATTGGGACGTATTAGTCCTATGGTGTTTTTCTATGTATTTTAGTTGATGAAGACATTGATAACCTCTTCCTCTCTTTTCCTTTCACCTAAGAATGTTAGGATTGGATTTGTCAATGCTTACACCTCAATTGGATGCAACCAGCTAATATTTCATATGTGTTGCATTATCATCAAATATACCACTTAGAAACCAACTTTGCATTAGTTTAGAGTTACATCCATTTCTTCTCATACGGCACATTCTTGGGAGTGTAATAAGTGGATATTTAGAAATGAAAAGTGTTTGGTTCATTCCATCATTAATAGGATGGAAATTACGATTTCAAAAATAGTGTTGTCTTGATGAATCCCATTTTCCCTCCATCGAGATGGGATATTTGTCTCATGAATAAATGGTATCTCCTCATTCCATCTCACATTAATGTACTAGGTGGAATAATTCATTCACGAGGTTTAGACGATAGGAGAAAGGTGAAATGGATCCCCCTCAATTATTGATTTTTAAAACTAATTTATGATAGGGCCTCAAAAGAAAACCCTATGATCTTAAGAGATGGTTGTTTTTTAATATATTGTGTTCGTTACACTGATCAAGGTCATTTCTTTCCATCTTCAAGATTGTACTTGTAATGCAAAAGAGGCTTCATCTTTACTTCAAGAGTTACAAATGGCCCTAAATTATGAAATTGATCATATTCACATAGAGGGAGACTCATTGTTCATCACTAATGAAATTAAATATGTAGAATCCAAGGCTTATAGAATTCATACCATCCTTTATCCAAGCCCGTCACCTTCTACCCATTTTTAGAAAATATAGTATTCAACATTGGTATTGGACGGATAATAGTGTGGCCAATTTCCTTGAAAATTTTTGTGCCTCACAAACCTTGGAGGAATTCATTAAAAATTAGGTTAAACCTAGGCATGGTTTATGCAACATATCATTACATGATTTTCCTTCTATGCATGTGAGCCTCTAAGTGGAAAATGATGATTGTATGATTCCCATCATTTTTACGTAAGGCTTGGATTTCTTATTTCCAAGAAATAATATTTACTCATGTTAAAGGGGATATATCTAATTCTCACATGAGTCACCTGAGATATATGGATTCCTCATGACCTCAGTCACTCCATAAAATATTTATTTTTTTGCATTCCCTCCTTTTTTCTAGTAGCTCATAATGAAGGATCCCCCAAAGTCCTCTCTTTAATCTTATGGATGTTAAGTAAGAGATAGTATTTTTCTCATCTTTGTCTAATAAATGTCTCAACTAATTTTCTTCGTTGAGTCTAATAAATCCTAACTACCATTAAACAAGTTATCATTGTTGGGTATTTCAGACTCGATTGATCATACGGGTTAATTTATAAGTCATCTTAGTATTTTTAGATAATTTTCTCCAGATTAACCCGAATAAGTAGGCAAAGTAATCAACATTTCCTCTCATTTCATTCTCCTTTCACATCTAATTAGTCTCTATTTTGGTGGATGAATTAGATCTTTAGTCATGCAGTCTCATTTTTGGTTCAAGATTTTCAATATATTGTTTTGTGGCCACTTTGAATAATTTCTGAGCTCGATCGATACTCTATCATGGTATCAATTTTGCGGAATGGGTGATTAAATATTGTTGTGACAAGAATTTCATAGGGTGTTTTGAAATAATTTGTTACAGTGTAAATTATTGGTTTTAACCCATGGTCACATGGCTAAGAGCCCCTTCTTAGGTATAAAGATTATCCCATTATTAAATTTAAACTAACTAAAGGTTATGGGGTGGCCGTTAGGCCAAGGGTCCACACAAGAATACTCCACTAAACCTGTGGAAAAGTGCTTGTATAATATACAAGGGAGGAATTTGTAGTGAGGAGAGGTAAAGGGGAGTAGGAGAAATAAAGAGAGAGGGTTAATGTTGTGAGTAGGCTTATAGAATTCACATACATCAACCAGAGTAGGTCCACATTCAATTAGAAGAATATAACAATGTAAGCAACTGCAAGAATAATTAACTAAAGAAACAAAGTTTTGTAGATTCATTTATGAAGGACACAAAGTTCCTTCTTGGTTATAAAATATCACCATGCTTGCAAAGTTGGAGATATGAGAGGATAAAGGAACATAAAAAAAGACATAGAGGAAATGTATCTCTTATTTGTTGATTTATTAGTGATATAAATCTCAACAACATACAAAAATCCAAAATTTCTAACCCTTTGGAATGTAGAAGCCATTCCAATTTATAACATACAAAAATTTTCTCTTCATCTACCCACCACATGAATTTTCACTTCCCTTCATCATGTGTGACCTTCCATATTCATAGGATACAAAAGTGATTATTTTCCTTATTAGTGAAAAATGACTCTTACAATGTTAATGTTGAAGGTCACTTAAGTGAATAAGAAAAAATAGGGAAAATTTGAATTTTCAATGAGGAATTAGAATTTCAAGAGAGAAGAAGGAAGAGATAAAGAAAGAGAGAAGGGTTGACAAATCTGATGAAGATTAAGCTTTTTTCAATGAAGAAATTACTGAATGGAATCAATGTGATCAAAACCTCCTTCTTACGTGAGATATTGTAAATGTTCACAACATCAAATAAGGGTTAAAAACATTATTATGAGATCTACATTGTAATGGGAACATAATGATCTCTTCTAATTAAGGAGCGAGTGAGGATCACTTTCTTACTTCTTGAGGACTTCAAAATTCACCCTAGTAACACAAATAAACTCCATGATGTTTAAACATATTTGATGCTTTCATGCTTCTTCTGAAATAGGTCTTCATCTTGTCGATAGAGGGATTGCTACCTAAATGAGATGTTTTTCCTATGGAATTTTGTTGAACTGAAATTAGGTTATTGCAATGTGCTTCCTCCTAGAGGTGTGATCACACTACATGGTGTTTAATTATTGTTTAAGAAAACTAAAAATTGAATGACATCAAATGAAAGTGAGATGGTTTCCTATTCTTGTAAACATGATGCTCCAAATGAAGGTTGCCACCTTACCATTCCTATCTCCAAAATACTCCTTGAACGGAATTACATTTAGTATGCTCATGGACCCTCTTTCTCATATGTCTCTTGTGGGGGTAGATGACTTCTTGATCCTTCACACATGATGGTTTTGGATGTCTTGGTATCTTGTCTAGCTCATCCTGACTTGTCTCTTGAAGATATTTGAAAACAATGGAAGATTCGGGATATGATGATCATCAACTCACTCCTTGAGCTTCACATTTTACTTTTGAACATGACAAATTTTTCACAATTCACTTTCCTAACCAAGATGTCACATGAGTGAAAACATACTTATGGTATTTGGATATATTTTTACTCAATTTCTCCTCATGGAAATAGGTTTCCTCCTCCAGGATAATAATATTGATACTTGAATTTAACTTTGAGGATGAGTTACATGTTATTTACCTCCAAAATACACTAAATCACTATAATTTCCACCTCTCGACTTGCAATATGTGAGCACATCACCAAACATTGATTAAGTGTTTAGAAACACTCTCATGAGATATGCATTGTTTGTGAGCTTGAGATGACTGCCACCATCACTCATGGTGAGCTTCTCTTATCATGTTGTTATCTAATTTTAGTGATTCTAGCTAAAATTGATATAACCACAATTAAATTTTGGAAAAATCTCTTAAATTTCCCTTTGAGAGAGTTTTTCAAGTTTTGAGATTTCATTTGCATGAAAACATGTTCTTTACATGCATCATGTCTCATGTTTCCCGGCTTGAAACACGAATTGACTAAATCCTTTGTGTCAGGTTTTGAAGGTTCAAAGCATTGGAACATGCTTTTCCTATCACATGTTTCATGTTCCATGTTCCCCGAAACCCACAACCCAAAACAAATCCAGTGTGTCAGGTTTTGAACTCAAAAGCATCTCAACATCTCATGCTTCATGCCTCATGTTTCGAAACCCAAAACCCGAAATGAACCAAATCCTTTGTGTCGGGTTTTGGGGACTCCAAGCATGATGACATGTCATAAATTCCCAGTTTTCTAGTAGTTGGCACACGTGTCGAGCTATGTGTAATAAATTTTAGGGTTTTATAAATAGGTGGTTTTCCACGTCATTTTTACTTTGTACGATTTTGATGCGTTGGAATGTTGTGCATGCTTCTACCTCCTCGAACCCAATTGAGCTTCTTGATTGATTTAAGTAATCCATATTTGATTATTTTTGAGTTTATTGAAGGTATTTCTCTCCTCTTTATGCTTTTATGCTTTTTGGGTTATTTTTGAGGTGTTCATAATGGAGTTTCCTTTTCTTTTCTCTTCCTTCTTGGTTTAGGGTTTTGGGTTACTTTTCTTTGTTTTTATTACATTCCCATAGAACCTTTTGTTTGGAATTCACCCTTAGGGTATTTTTTATTTTCCCATAGATGTTACCCTATAGTTTTCAAAAGGGTTAAAAAATTCCTAACTAGAAACATGGCGGGAATTTTTCATGTCCTAACATCATAGAAATATGATTGCATATGTTTTGGGTTTACTGAGGGTGTCGACATCATACTAGTTCTACCTTTGTTTGAGATTCTCCAAGTGATTGACATCCCCAAAGTTCAGCCTTTGTATCAGATTTTGCAGTGTGCCTAACATCCTCTGAACTCTGCCAGTGTTTTGGGTCTTGATCGATGTTCAACACTCTTGAGTTCGCTTGAGTGTGTCGGATATTATCACTTGCTCGACATCATCCGAATTCCGCCAGTCTTTCAGGTTTTCAAGGTGTTTGACACGGTCTATTTCCTGACACACACAATCCAGTATGTCAAATTTATGAGGCTACTTTGCAATTTTAAAAACCTAAATAGTAGGGCGGGTCTATTCACTTGTCTAACAAACATCAAAACCTGATTGCTCTTCAAGGAATTTTCAAGACTCCTCATGTCGGACCCTATCCCATCTAAGGATAAGTCTAGAAAGATGAAGTACAAATATTAGAAGATAGATTCTTCTTCTTATATAAGTTACAATTATGACATCCAGGGACACGAGCTCGTAACAATATAGACATGAAAGAATGCGGAAAGGATCGAAGATTCTTCTCAGAATTCATGGATGAAGTCAATAGCTGGAAATGGTCTCCCACTTCGAGAAGGGTTTCATGTATTAGCTCAATGCCCTGGATTCATTCTGGCATGTGCTTCTCACTATGACTCAGCCTCCCATTCAGTGAGAAATCAAGTAGGAGAGTCTATAGTAAAATTAGATGGAGATTACTTCGATTAACTCCTAAAGTTGCCTAACTTTACGAAATATGTTGATTTAAATCTTAATTCCACCATAGGAAGCTTGGGATAAAGATCAAGAATCTTGCATCAAGCACATGAACAAAACATTCTTGATCAAGGCTAAGCCAATTGTTTCTAGGTTTCCTAAGATGGTCCCTAGAAGTGATTTTATACTTGAAGTCAGTGATATCATCACCCTATTGAGCTAGTTATTTGGGCTCCTAGAATCAAAAGAATTCCAAGGGTGGATGTATTAGTTCATGGTGGTCATAAAGAAGAATGGCCAAGGGATTGATTGGGTCACCTTAATAAGTGATGAGATAGAATCTCAAATGAAAATGGTCTTGTCTCTTTGGTAAGTTCTACATGATTTCATATGTCACCTATGAGGCAACAAGAATGAGAAACTACCCGGGGTTAGATGCAAAAGGGAACCAAACAACTGATCACATATATTGGTACTTCCCTCGATGCTAATAAAAGGATCTGAAGATCAGTTTAGGAGAGTGAATGATGCCTTCTTTTATGAAAATATTTGCAGGATGGACCTTGAGCTGAGAAAGAGAAGAGTTTCTGATGAGGCATGGGTAGAGGTGTCAAAATGGGGCTGCATCTTCTTGTAATTCAATAAGTTTACCTATCTTTGAGTGCTAAGGTTCCATGGTACTCCTTTCCATTTACCCAGGTTTCAGGTGACAAACTCATCCTTATGGAGTTGGTCAAACAACTGTTGGATTTCCAAAAGTTCCAACCAATCATACACGAGGCCAATGTCTCCTTCCCAATTTCCATTAGAAGGTACACATGTTCTATAGTGGTGAAGGTGAAGAATGTGGTACATGAACTTCAAAAAAAAATAAAGAAGCATATGAAGTTCAGAGTGGGATTCAATATTTGAGGAGTCCTTAAGTTGTATGGAACCTTGTATCTGCATGTGCCCCATGTAGAGGACATTTGGGTTGATCTTCAGGATGAGGTTACCATCGAAAAACAACATAATAAGATTGACTCTTGAAGAAATCCAAGCATCGAGATCGGCTGATATCCCGAGAAGGCACAACAAATATTGAAAGTGTCTTGGAACTTAGGTATGAAGCAGATCGGATGGAGATCAACTTGGATTCCCGGCCATCAATTGGTCCATTGCTAAAAAGGGTTATATCACTAAGAGATGCTGGTCAAACCCTTGTTCACACTAAGGCATGGGTCATTTCTTGGGGAATGAGTTATAAAGAAAAGATATTTTCAAAGATAGCTACTCTAGAAGTGGGACCCTCCAAGGGAGAAAAGGAAAAAGATAAAATCCCTACCAAAAGACAAATAAAGTTTAAGTTTGTCAGAAGAGGAGAAAATTAGGGGGCTGAATCATCTACTCCCACACAAATAGTTGAGGTATTGGATTCTCCTCCTCAACCAGAGATAGGAGGAATTCTCCCAGAAGAGACAGGAGGAATTCTCCCAGAAGTCAAGGTTGTTCAACCTCTCATTTCTCCTTTTGTTGATTTCTCATCGGAAGTAAGTCTTTCTCTTGCTTCTCAAGCTTTAGCTCTGGGATCTTTACCTTCTCTCTCCCAATCTTCATCATCACATATTTCAATGCCACTCTCATCAACCATGGCCAGGATTTTCTCCAATCTCTCCCCTCTCTCTGCTAGACCTATGTTGGCTATAGAACTACCTCCTCCTTCCACACCTTCATTTCTTGAGTCTATTCCCACAATCACTACACTTGCAATCATCATGACTCATGAGAAAATATTCCTCCACCCACTGAGATAAAACCATGATACCTCTAATAGGAACAACATCTTCCGATGTACCTCAATGGTTGGTCGACCAGACTCCAAGGAAGAGGAAGGTGGTAGTTCCCCTACCAGCCTTTGATTTCAGTTCACTCAAGGCTTCTCTTGCCAAATCTTCCAAGAAACCAAAATGGTTTCAAGAGTTTCATTAGATGCCTCGGGAATAAGTTTGCAGAGATTGCCACTTCCATGGATGACAAAACCAAGAAGGACATAACAACTTCTCATTATCAGATTAAGGGTGGATCTAGAAAGGTAACAACGAGAAGGGCACAATAAGATGCCATGAATATGCTATGCCAAAAGCTGAAGGAAACAAAGGTGAGCAGGGATGAGCTAAAGAGAAAGTGGAGCAGGTTGAAAAAGTATTGTTTAAGCTCTCAAATCCCTCTCAGTACACCCCATCATCTTCTACTCCTACTCCTATCAGGTTCGACTTCTCATCAGTGCCTATTATTGAGAAGATCAATGAGAAGGGGAGAATGGTGGATGAATGGATTCAGAGGTTACTCCTTCAAGGAAGGAAAGTCATTGATGATATAGTAGAGGTATACAAATCCTTGGAGGAAATGAAAAAGGATGGTGACAAGATGAATGATGAATTTTCACAGGAGGTGAAACCCGAATTAACTTTGGAGGCCCTCAATACACTGAAGCAATTTCCATCTCAGGTCTTAGTAGAAGAAGGAGTCATTCCACATGGGGATAAACACTTCTAGCTAGCCAAGGCTATTAGGTTCAAGATAAAGATTCTCAGTGAAGCTTACACCAAGTTGATAGAATCCAAGGATCAGTTGATTGATGCCACCAGTGATATCGAAGAAGATATGTTCAATATCTTTCCCAAATTATTAGATGAAGGCACAACCATTATACCTGACTGATGGTTTCTATAAACAAATTCAGGAATCAATTGAGCAAGAACAAGCTTTTGTCTTTGATCTTAGTGTCATTGATACATTTATAAAGATCAAGAATGTTTTGGAATCATTTGAGAAAACTTAATAAGAGATTGAAGAAACTTCCTGGCAACACAAGTGACACACAGGAAACTTGCGAGGTTCTAAGTGATTATTCTAGTGCGCCAGATGAAGCTGAAATGCAAGGCATAATCTAAAAGTTTCAAGAGTTTGAGACAAGTAGGCAGTGTCACTGGAAGAAGACAAGGATGAGGAAATGGAATAAGCAATGATGTTACATGTCATTTCCTTCTAGAAATTGACATGTCTTTTTCATTTCCATTTTTTCACATAGGAAGCAAATTTTGACTTGTTCTCCTGCATGAGAGTCAAGAAAAATAGGACTCTTATTGAATGACTATTTTCTAGGATTTAATCCTATTTTGTCTCTGCTATTTTATTATAAATAAGGGATGCTTGTGCATTCCTAAAGGGATGCTTTTTGAATATTAAGAGCTATTGTGAAGAGGAAGAAAAAAATTGTATTTTCTTTTTAATCATTGAAGAATAGAAACGGGTGTTATTTTACAAACTTTGTGTTGTGGGATTCATCTATCTTGAGAGATTGTTCTTACGTCAAAATATTGAGTTGTTCTTTGTTTAGTATTCTTGATCATTTTAATCATCTCGGGATATTACACTCATTATCTTAAACTCGAATAAGTATTTCTTGATCTGTGTTTTCTTGAAAGAAAATACATTCCTCTTATTCCCTCTCCATTTTGTTTCATCTATGATAAGTTACCTTTCTAATCCATCCCATTCCTAAAGTTGTAACATCTCCATTTTGTGTTGATATGGATTTTGGGATTGTATCCTAACCCCAATGGCTAGAATAGTGTGGATATTTTATATATTATTTCTTTTGTGTTTTAGATTAGTAATAAAAGCAGGTAGCCTCACTGTCTTTGAGGAGGATTTAATCCCATGTACTGTGGTTGAACCTCATATTTTGGTTTGACAAAATATCTAACCAACAGTTTTTGGCAACTCCACTGGGGAATACGGATTGATAAGACTAAGCTTATCCTATTTGTGTCTAGCGACTCCGTATTTGCCTTATTTTCAAAAAGATCTATTTTCCAGTTCAAGTTGGCCAGAAAGATCTTCACTCATTCAAGCTGAGCAGGTTGAAACTGATCCGTTCTTTGATTTTCTTCAACAACATAATTTCATACTTTCACCCAACAGTGTTACATCTAGCCAAGTGAGAAGTTCTTCACCTATCGAAGAACTTGGGTTCTTCAAGAACAAGAAGTTTCTATAACTTGTTGTGCATTATTCTTGTCTAATACTCAGATTCCTATACACACTTCATTCAGAAGAATGGTAGCACAACATGTGCCTTGGGGTGTGGCTATTGGTCCTCTTTCCCTAACTCCACCGTTGCATGATCTACCACATGGGTCATGTAAGAATATTCCTAAGTTCAATGGTGATGGGAAGCAACACCCTGATGAACACATCACTTCATTCTTTGTCACATGTGGCATTCTTGGAGTTGCTCATGAAGACATCTCTATTTGAATCTTCATTGAGACATTGCATGGTGTAGTAGCAGAATGGTTCTACCATCTTCTCGAATGCATGCATTACAATTGGACTACCATGCGGTCTGTATTCAAAGCAAGGTTCAAACTGGTTGAAGACTCTCACACCTTGTTAGCACAACTTACACACATGAAGAAGGAGTCTTATGAACCCATGTGAGATTTCATAGCCAAATTCAACAAGCTGATTCGTAAGATTCCAGAGCTAGCCGTTCCCACTCTTGAAAATCAAAAGTGTTTCTTCATCAATGCTCAGCCCCCTGATGTGAGCTTCTTGTTGAGAGATATGTTATCCCCAATTTTCCACTGCTCAAGCTACAACCACTGAAATAGAAGATGATCTTATTCTAGCTGAAAAGATTAGAAGAGAATCATCTAAGCCTAAAAATCAGAGTTCTTCTCAGAGTACTACTGATCCTATGATTTAGAATATGGCCAATGAATTGATCACTTTAAAGAAGAAAATATCTCAACAAGCAACCAACATTCCTTGTAGGGATATTCCTAGATAGAATTTCAAAAATGCCAATGGCACTCCTGCAAGAGATAGGAATCGGTTGATTGCTACTCCCACTAGGCTGGCCATTGAAGCTCCTCCTATCAACACAAGTAGTTGAAATAGTTGAGGAGGGTGAAGAACTAGAAGATCAAGATTCTCATGATGCTTTCGAAGCTTTAGGATATGTTGATGAGTCTTTTGATGATTCAAGCTGGTGACTCCAGCATTGGGTACTTGGAGTACAAGGAAAACAAAGGTGAGCATGATGGCCAATCATTTGTAGTCTTCACTCGATCCCAATCTCAGAACCCCAAAAATCTGGTTGAAGGCTCTAAGGAGAAAAGTAAAGAAGCTCCCATGGTTATGGCTAAAAGAGGCTCTCTCTGTCTCAATGCAAACTAAAAAGGAGACAACTAAAAAGGTAACTTCATCTTCTAACTCTTTTTCTCCTTCCGTGAAGACCAGATTACCTCGGCTCGGACCAATGTAGCTGAAAGCTGAGCCCTCCATCATTCCTTCATATACTTTTTTGACATCATTGATAATGTAAAGAAAACCAAAATCCAAATGTCGGAAGCCGAGTACCTACATTCCAACCACGACCAATTTGAGAAACTTGCCAAATTCATTAGAAGCAAGGCTATTATTCCTTCATTTTCAAAAGGAATTTTCCTAGCCCCACTCGACCTTTATCTTAGAGTAATATGACCTCGATGCTTCTTGGGAAATATTGAACCGTTTTATTTGTCCCTACTTATAAATAGTTTTAAACTCAGCAATTACATAATTGACTCAGGAGCCTCTGATAACGTAATGCCCGTAAAATTAGCTCATGCCCTTAGACTCGCCTTGACTAAATCTTATGGGCGGTGTTATTCCATGGAAACCAAGCAAGTCCCCTTGATTGGCCAAATCAAGGATGCACAATTTGCATTTGTTGCCTTCCCTAAAATGAGATTGAAAATGACTATCCTGGTTGCTGATATCCCGACTACTTATGGTATTCTCTTAGGAAGAGATTTTTACAAAGAGGCGTTGGAGGAGAAATCAACATGGATTGGACCAAAGCTAAAATTCTAGTAAATGGATTTCCTTGTGTCCTTCACCCCGTAACACAGGCAAAGTACCTTGTCACTAAGTCAGACAATCCCAAGGCTCAAATTTTATTTGAAGATGCGAGGCTTGGGTAATTATCTCATGACATATGAGGTGACCTTTGTAGAAGTCAAAGAATAATATCCTAACATTGTTTGGACCCTCAAGTTCTATGGGAGCTGTTACTACTCTTGGGTCAGGTGTCTTTGGTGTGGTTTTATATCTCTAGATTTCAAGATTTTTCCTCCACCTTCAAGTTGTAGTTTGACAATACTAATAACACGGCTGAGTATGAAGCTTTGTTATTAGGATTATAAATGGCAAGGCAAAAGGGGATCCAAAATCTCAAAGTGCAGGGAGATGCCGAGTTGATTGTAAATCAAGTAAGGGGGATCTATCTAGGTAAAAATGATCACTAAGGCATTACAGGAACAAGGTGTGGGATAACATAGAATGCTTTGATGCTTTTTCCATTAAGGTAGTTTTGAGAGATCACAACGATAAAGCTGATTCTTTAGCCATGTTTACATCTCTTCTCCTTCCTCACCCAAAGTTCAAACAGGACAAGTATACCATTGAGATTGTGTATCGTCCAAGTGTTCCAGATAATTCAGCACATTGGAAAGTGTTTAATGATGATCAACAGGTATTGTCTTTTCTTGAGAAATCTGATAATTTTAGTGAGCTTTATTTTGAAGGATCAGAATCAGATTTCCATGAGTCCATCTCGAATTCATATCAAGAGATTGATGGTGAATTCATCCAGCTCAAAGGCAATAAGATTCGAAGGGGTTGGTTTCTCTGGAAGGTCTATTTGACAAGCATGATCGTTTCATTCGGGAGGATAAAAGGCAAGCTGAAGGTGCTTCCTCGTCAAAGGTAGATCAAGTTAATATTGGTAAATGTTGTTCTTTGGAGGAAAAAGAAATATTCTCTTCACTCCTGAAGAGATATATGGACATCCTAGCATGGTCATATGTGGATCTAAAGTCTTTCAAGCCCAAGGATGTGTAACATAGCATTCCTTTAAAGCTGAGGTTAAACCCTACGGGAAAAGAAAAGGCATTACAACCCAAAGATCTTAGGGACTATCCTTGCTGAAATTTAGAAGATGTTAGACGTAAGGATTATCTTTCCAATCCATCATTCCACCTAGGTTGCTAATATTGTCCTGTCAGAAAGAAGAACGGTGAAATCTGGATTTGTGTTGACTTCGGAACCTCAATCAATCTTCATTGAAAGACAATTATCCATTGCCCATCATGGACCAAGTATTATAGACGTCATCACTAGATCAGAAATGTTATCCATGCTTGATGATTTTTAGGGTATAATCAGGTTGAGGTAGCTGCTGAAGATCAACATAAAATGGCATTCACCACCCCATGGGGAACCTTTTCTTACAGGAGGATGCCTTTTGGTTTGATTAATGCCGGAGCCACATTTCAAAGAGCTATGGACTTAGCTTTCAGAGATTTGATGGGCAAGGTCATAGTTGTGTATTTGGATGACTTGACGGTCTTCTCTAAAAAGTGAAGTGATCATTATGATCATCTAGAGCAGGTACTCTTAAGATGTAGGCATCATGGGATTTGATTAAATCCTAAAAATTCCATGTTTGGAGTAATAGAAGGAAAGTTGTTGGGTCATATCATGAATAAAGAAGGAACCAAAACCAACCCGAGAGAGGGTGAAGGCCATCAAATCCTTACCCTACCCACCTGAAAAAAGCAGGGTGCACTCCTTTTCGAGAAAGGTCAATTTCCTAAGAAGATTTGTACTTGACTTTCTTTGATAAAACCAAGGATATCCTTGGGATGATGAAAGGTAAGACGCCATTTTGATGGAGCACTAAAGGGAATATTGCTTTCAAAGAAGTCAAACGGGAAATTACTCACGCTCCTATTCTGGTATGCCCAAACTTCAAGAAGGATTTCATCATGTATAGCTACGCTTATGCACATCTGATGTCGGCCATCTGATTCAAGAGAATGGAGAAGGAATCAAATCTCCCATTGTTTTCATGAGCTCCCCCTAAAGGAACATGAATTGAAGATGTCACAAATTGAAAATCATGCTTATGCAGTGGTGAGAGTAGTGAAACATTTTAGGTATTATGTGTTGAGTTCCCACACTCGTTCTTACATTCTGATCTGCGAGTTAAGTCTATTTTGACTCAACAAGAGTTGGGTAGTTAATGGGGTAACTGGATAGCCAAAGTCTAGGAATATGACTTGGACATCAGACCTACCAAGTTGGTACAAGAAGAGGCCTGTGCCAATTAATTGCAGAAAATAAGTTTGAGACAGAATGCAAAGAAACTAAAGATACTTCTTCAGAATTGCCCATGGTGCTTTTTGTAAGCATAATCGATGAATGGTATATAGACATCACTTTCTTTTTAACTTATGGCAAATTTCCCCATATTTGAGCCAAAAATAAAAGAGAATAGTTAAATTAAGGTCTACAAGATACATTCTTTGGGATAATGGTATATACAAGAAGGGTATTGATGGTGTATTCTGCGTTGTGTTGATAAGTCTCAGCAGATAAGGTTGCTAGAATCCTTCCACAATCTAGCATGCGGAGGGAATTTCTCTTCTTCTGTGATAGCTTACAAGATCTTATGGGCTAGGTACTATTGGCCTACTCTCTTTTGAGATTTAGCTGAATGGGTGGCTAAGTGTGAAGCTTGTCAACATTTCATTGGCCGCCCTAAGCTGGCTGCTCTTCCCTTGAAGCCTGTAGTAATTGAAGAACCTTTTTCCAATGGGGAATTGATTTCATTGGAGTACTAAACCCTACCTCCAACACCGGCCATAATTATGTGCTCACAGCCACTGACTATTTCACCAAGTGGGTGGAAGCCGCTCCAATCAAACAAGCTACCTCCAAAGTTGTTTTCCATTTTCTCAAAGAGAATATAATTGTTAGATTTGGCATTCCTCACAAGATTGTTGTTGACAACGCTTCCAATTTCTCATCACATGAGTTGACTGAATTTTGTTATGGGTTTGGAATCACATTGGCTCACTCATCCGACTATTACCCCAAGGAAATGGTTAGGCTAAATCCAGTAATAAGAACCTGGTGACCATAATCAGAAAGATGGTTGATGAGAATTAGAGGACATGGCACAAAGCATTGTATGATGCATTATGGGTAGATCAGATTACTCCTAAGTGAGCTATTGGAATGTCTCCATTCCAAGTGTTGTATGGAATTTATTGAGATTCCTATCTCTGTAGAATTTCCAGCCTTACGGTTGGCTAAAGCAATTGAGGATGAAACTTTTCAAAGTTCTATTGAAAAAAGGATAGTGTACCTAGCTAGGCTAGAATAAGAACGAAGCAAGGTGGTGGATCACATTGTAAACCATCAGAGAAAATTCAAAAGGATATTTGATAAGAAATCAAAGCAACCTAATTTCCAAATTGGAGATCTAGTACTTCTTTGGGATAAGAGAAGGGAACAGAAAGGGATGCATGGCAAGTTGACTCAATATGGAAAGGTCCTTTCAAAATCCATCATCAAAATGGTGAAAATAGCTTCTGTCTATCATACCTTGATGGAGAGTTGCTTCCTCTACCTTTCAGTGGCCAACATTTGAAGTTGTTCCACCAATAATGTAAGATGCTCTCTTGCACTGTATTATAATTTATTTTCTATTGTGTGTTTTCTTTCTTTCATTCATTCATTCTTTCTTTTTTTTTTTCTTCTTCTTTGACTCCATAGCCCAATGGATAAAATCTTCTTGATTCTGAGTTCTCTTCCTTTGATGTCTCAAAGAAAGTCCCCAACTAGAGCCAGCTATTATCTCATTTTAGTGATTCTAGCTAAAATTGATATAACCACAGTTAAATTTTGGAAAAATATCTTAAATTTCCCTTTGAGAGAGTTTTTAGGTTTTTCGGGCTTTCACTGCATGAAAACATGTTCTTTACATGCATCATGTCTCATGTTTCCCAAAGCCTGAAACCTGAATTGACTAAATCCTTTGTGTCAGGTTTTTGGAGTTTCAAAGCATCAGAACATGTTTTTCCTATAACATGTTTCATGTTCCATGTTCCCCAAAACCTGCAACCCGAAACAAAGCCAATGTGTCGAGTTTTGGAACTTGGAAGCATCTCAACATCTCATGCTTCATGCCTCATGTTTCCCAAAACCTGAAACCTAAAATGAACCAAATCCTTTGTGTTAGGTTTTCGGGGACTCCAAGCATGATGACATGTCATAAATGCCCAGTTGTCTGGTAGTTGGCACACGTGTCGAGCTATGTGTAATAAATTTTAGGGTTTTATAAATAGGTGGTTTTCCACGTCATTTTTACTTTGTATGATTTTGATGTGTTGGAATGTTATGCATGCTTCTACCTCCTCCGAACCCAATTGAGCTTCTTGATCAATTTCATGATCCGTATCTTTTTTTTTTTTGAGTTTATTGAAGGTATTTCTCTTCTCTTTCTACTTTTATGTTTTTGGGTTATTTTTGAGGTGTTCATAATGGAGTTTCCATTTCTTTTCTCTTCCTTCTTGGTTTAGGGTTTTGGGTTACTTTATTTGTTTTTATTACATTCCCATAGAACCTCTTGTTTGGAATTCACCCTTAGGGTATTTGTTTATTTTCCCATAGATGTTACCCTATAGTTTTCAAAAGGGTTAAAAAATTCCTAACTAGCAACATGGTGGGGATTTTTCATGTCCTGACATCATAGAAATCCGATTGCATCTATTTTAGGTTTTACAGGGTGTCGACATCATACAAGTTCCACCTTTGTTTTAGGATTCTCCAGGTGCTTGACATCCCCAAGTTCCACCTTTGTATCGGGTTTTGTAGTGTGCTGACATCCTCCAAACTCTACCAGTGTTTCGGGTCTTGACCGGTGTTCGACACTCTTCGAGTTCCATAGTGTGTCGGATATTATCACTTGCTCGACATCATCTAAATTCCACCAGTATTTCAAGTTTTCAAGGTGTTCAACACTGTCTATTTCCCAACACACACAATCCATTCTGTCGGGTTTCGAGGCTGCTTTTCAAGTTTCAAAACCTAAATAGTAGGGCGGGTCTGTTCACTTGTCCAACAAACATCCAGACCCAATTTCTCTTCTAGTTATTTTCAAGACTCCTCATGTCAAACCCTAGCCCATCTAAGGGATAATTCTAGAAAGATGAAGTACAAATATCATAAGACAGATTCTTCTCCTTATATAAGTTGTAATTATGACATCCGGGACATAGAGCTCGGCAATACGAATATGGAAGACTTCTAGAAAAGGATCAAGGATTCTTCTCAAAATTCATAGATGAAGTCAATAGCTGACAGTGGTCTCCCACTTGTAGGAGGGTCGATGATCAACCCAATGCCCTGAATTCATTTCGGCATGTGCTTCTCACTATGACTTAGCCTCCTGCTCAGTGAGAAATCAAGCAGGAGAGTCTATAGTAAAATTAGATGGAGATTACTTCGATTAACTCCTAAAGTTGCCTAAATTTATGGAATATGTTGATTTAAATCTTAAGTCAACATAGAAATCTTGGGATAAAGATCAAGAAGACTGCATCAAGCATGTGAACAATTTTTTTTTTTTATCAAGGCTAAGCCGGATTGTTTCTAGGTTTCTAAGATGGTCCCTAGAAGTGATTTTATACTTGAAGTCGGTGATATCATCACCCCTCTTCAAGCTCGTTATTTGGGCTCCGAGTCAAAATTATTCCAAGGGTGGATGTATCAGTTCATGGTCATCATAAAGAATAATGACCAAGGGATTGATTGGGGCACCTTAATAAGTGATGAGATAGACTCTCAAATGAAAATAGTCTTATCTTGGTAAGTTCTACATGATTTCGTATGTCACCTATGTGGCAGGTATGAGAAACTACCCGATGTTGGATGCAAAAGGGGCTGAAAAAATAGTCACATATATCGGTACTTCCCTTAGGCCGTTGACAATAAAAGGATCTGAAGATCAGTTTAGGAGAGTGAATGATGCCTTCTTTTATGAAAATATTTGCAGGCTTGACCTTGAAAGCTGAGAAAGAGAAGAGTTTCTGATGAGGCATGAGTGGAGGTGTCAAAATTGAGTGCATCTTTCTTTCAATTAAACAAGTTTACCTATCTTTAGGTGGTAAGGTTCCACAGTACTCCTTTCCATTTGCCTAGGTTTCCAAGTGACAAACTCATCCTTATGGAGTTAGTCAGACAACTATTGGATTTCCAAAAGTTCCAACAAAGTAGACACAAGGCTATTGTCTCCTTCCCAATTTCCATTGGAAGGTACACATGTTCTATAGTGGTGAAGGCCAAGAATTTGGTGCACGAACTTCAGGACAAACTAAAGAAGCATATGAAGTTCAGAGAGGGATTCGATATTCGAGGAGTCCTTAAGTCGTATGGAACCTTGTATCTGCATGTGCCCCATGTAAAGGACATTTGGGTTGATTGTCAGGATGAGTTTTCATCGAAGAAAAGATAATAGAAGATTGACTCTTGAAGAAATCCAAGCATTGGATCTGGTTGATATCCCAGAAGGCATCGCGGGTAATGAAAGTGTATTGGAACCTAGGTATGAACAGTTCAGATGGAGATCAACTTGGATTCCCAGCCATCGATTGGTCCATTGCTGAAAAGGATTCTATCACTGAGAGATCTGGTCAAACCCTTGTTTGCACTAAGGCATGGCTCATTTCTTGGGGAATGAGTTATAAAGAAAATATATTTTCAAAGATAGCTACTCTAGAAGCGGGACCCTCCAAGGGAGAAAAGGAAAAAGATAAAAGCCCTACCAAAAGACAAATAAAGTTTAAGTTTTTCAGAAGAGGAGAAAAGTAGGGGGCTGAATCATCTACTCCCACACAAACAGTTGAGGTATTGGATTCTCCTCCTCAACCAGAGACAGGAGGAATTCTCCCAGAAGAGATAGGAGGAATTCTCCCAGAAGTCAAGGTTGTTCAACCTCTCATTTCTCCTTTTGTTGATTTCTCATTGGAAGTAAGTCTTTCTCTTACTTCTCAAGCTTTATCTCTAGGATATTTACCTTCTCTCTCCCAATCTTCATCATCACATATTTCAATGCCACTCTCATCAGCCATGGCCAGCATTTTCTCCAATCTCTCCCCTCTCTCTGCTGGACCTACATTGGCTATAGAAATGCCTCCTCCTTCCACACCTTCATTTCTAAGTCTATTCCCACAGTCACTACACTTGTAGTCATCATGACTCCGCAAGAAAATCTTCCTCCACCCACAGATACAACCATGACACCTCTAATAGGAGAAACTTCTTTTGTTGTACCTCAATGGTTGGTCGACTAGAATCTAAGAAGAGGAAGGTGGTAGTTCCCCTACCAGCCTTTGATTTCAGTTCACTCAAGGCTTCTCCTACCAAATCTTCCAAGAAAACCAAAAACAGTTTCAAGAGTTTTAGTAGATGCCTCGGGGTGTAATTGTTCGAGATTTCCACTCCCTCGGCCCGACAAAACAAAGGAAGACATAACAACTTCTAATTATCATATTACAAGGGTGGATCTGGGAAAAGTAACAAGAAGGGGCACAACAAGATGCATAATATCCCATGAATGTGTTGTGCCAAAAGCTGAAGGAAACAAAGGTGAGCAGGGATGAGCTAAAAGAGAAAGTGGAATAGTTGACAGAAGTATTGCTTAAGCTCTCAAAGCCCTCTCAGTCAACCCCGTCATCTTCTACTCCTACTCCTATCAGGTTTGACTTCTCATCAGTGCTTTTTATTGAGAATATCAATGAGAAGGGGAGAACGGTGGATGAATGGATTCAGAGGTTACTCCTCCAAGGAAGGAAAGTCATTGATGATATAGTAGAGGTATACAAATCCTTGGAGGAAATGAAAAAGGATGGTGACAAGATGAATGATGAATTTTCACAGGAGGCTGGAAACCTCAAACTAACTTTGGAGGCCCTCAATGCACTGAAGAAAGTTCCATCTTGGGTCTTAGTGGAAGAAGGAGTCATTCCACATGGGGATAAACACTTCCAGCTAACCAAGGCTATTAGGTTCAAGATAAATATTCTCAGTGAAGCTTGCAGCAAGTTGAGAGAATCTAGAGATCAGTTGATTGATGCCACCAGCATATCAAAGAAGATATATTCAAGATCTTTCCCAAAGTATTGGATGAAGGCTCAACCATTCTACCTATTGATGGTTTCTATAAACAAATTTAGGAATCAATCGAGTAAGAACCAACTTCCGTCTTTGATCTAAGCATCATTGATAAATTTATAAAGATCGAGAATGTTTTGGAATCACTTTGAGAAAACTTAATAAGATATTGAAGAAACTTCCTGGAAATGCAAGTGACACACAAGAAACTTGTGAGGTTCTAAGTGATTATTCTAGTGCGCTAGATGAAGCTAAAATGCAAGGCATAATCTAGAAGTTTCAAGAGTTTTGAGAAAGCCAAGTGTCACTGGAAGAAGACAAGGATGAGGAAATGGAATAAGCAATGATGTTACATGTCATTTCCTTCCAGAAATTGACATGTCTTTTTCATTTCCATTTTGTCACATAGGAAGCAAATTTTGACTTGTTCTCTTGCGTGAGAGTCAAGCAAAATAGGACTCTTATTAAATGACTATTTTCTAGGATTTAATCCTATTTTCTCTCTACTCTTTTTATTATAAATAAGGGATGCTTGTGCATTCCTAAAGGGAGAAATTTTGAATATTAAGAGCTATTGTGAAGAAGAAGAAAAACTTTGTATTTTATTTTTAATCATTAAAGAATAGAAACAGGTGTTATTTTACAAACTTTATGTTGTGGGATTCATCTATCTTGAGAGATTATTCTTACGTCCAAAATCTTGAGCTATTATTTGTTTAGTATTCTTGATCATTTTAATCGTTTCAGGATATTACACTCATTATCTAAAACTCATATAAGTATTTCTTGATCTGTGTTTGCTTGAAATAAAATATGTTCCTCTTATTCCCTCTCGATTTTATTTCATCTATGATAAGTTCCATTTATAATCCATCCCATTCCTAAAGTCGTAACATCTCCATTTCATGTTGATATGGATTTTGGGATTGTATCCCAACCCCAATGGTTAGAATAGTGTGGATATTGTATATATTATTTCTTCTATGTTTTAGATTAGTAATAAACAAGCAGCCTCACTTGTCTTTGAGGAGGGATTTAATCCCATGTACTATGGTTGAACCTCATATTTTGGTCTGACAAAATATCCAACCAACACATGCCCTTAATGATCATTCATTTGATGACTCAAAATGAAGTTATTGATGTTACATATACTTCACAAACCTCGCGATGATCCCAACTTCACCCATTATCCAAGTGATATATTTTACACACAATGAATCACTCTAATCTATTACTCATCATAGTGTGATTCATATGATGTATTTTACCTTTGGAGAGAGAGATAGTGACAATGATGTCTCCTTCATGGTGGAAACATACTTAGTGTTCCTATGCATCCTTTTTGCTTATCTACACTTTGTGCCTCCAACCTCTTATTGGAGCGAAACAATGTGGTTGTATTCTCTTTTTTCTGTGAGCTATGGGAACAATAAGGGGCATTTAAATAAGTGTTTAAAAACATTGATATGAGATATTACACTCCATGGACTGTGATAACTATTTTATCCTATAAACATGAGGATCTTGGGTTGAGGCACATTGCGAAGGTATATGATCCCGGGAACATCCTATTATTCACCTCGGAGACTCAATTTGTGTTAGCAGAGGTTGAAATACTTCATCAAGAGTTGGTTAGAAGATTCATGTCTCCCCTCAGTGATGAAAACATCATCCTTCTAGGATGAATTAAATCATAATGGGTCATTTTTTCCATAATTGGGATCAGTTGGATCATCGGCTTCTTATATAAAGTTGCACCTTATAAAAATCACCTTCAAATTGATACTTTGAGAGCCTATGGCAATATTTCATTCATGTTTGGGCCACAAAACAAATTATTGGAATAAAAATGATGGATAAAAGAAATGAAATAATAATAATGGGAGTTGCCAAAACTTTCTAAGATCAAGTCAAAGACTTAATATTTTTAGTAGGTCATATCTGGATGCTTATTTTTTTAAAAAACATAGTTTTCCCCTTCTAATGCTTATTATTCATTTAAAAATATGATAATTCTTAGGAATTTCCATTTTTAGACACTTAATATTTTAGATATTCCCAACCATGATTACTGTTATTTTTTAGAAATGGGACCTACAGGTGTCAAATTGATATGAAATTGGTCTCAAAAGTTTTATGATTTTTTAAGGATGCTACGCTCGATTAATGGATGATTCCCTTGTCCATATTTGTGGGAAAATGAGAATTTCATCAAACAGGATGAATGCGAGAGAAAAGCTTGAGTCATCCATATCTCAAAATATGAACCACCTCATCATGTGAAAAATGGCTCGGATGAAAGTAGATTTTACGAGGAACATTCACTCCAAATTTCAGGGTTTTTCACTTTCCGGATATCCATAGAATCAAGAAGGGAACTTGGTGTAGTTTGTTATAGTGGAATGATTGTTCATTAATGAATGCCAGAAAAACATAGCCATAATGCTGAAATTTGTGGTGGGAGAATTTATCCAAGTTTTTGAGTAATTTTTGACTTGTTTGTGGCCATGGAATCTTATGCAGTAGTGAGAAAAAATTTCACAAGAGGGTTAATGTTACAATTTTTGTCCTCTCTATCCCTTAGGGCATAGAGGGGACACATGGGTGAGGGAGGGATATGAAAATGAGATATGGGGATTAGGAAATGGCATAGAAGGAGATGGAGGTGGTCACGTATGGTCTAGGAGCTGCATTCATGAGTTAGGTCAGAATTTTGTGTCCCGCTTGTCCCTTTGGGGAAAGAGGGGACACTAGGGAAACAAAGTGTTACGTGGGTGAAGGATGGATTTCACATTTTGGTGTTCTTCTTGTGCCCCTTGGACCATGGTGATACTAGGTGTCTAAAGTGTAACTTAGCAAGGAGAGTGAGGTCACACTTTAGTTTCCTTCTTCTCCCCCTTGTCCCCCTTGTCCCTTATAGAATAGAGGGGACACTTGTGTGTACAAAGTGTAAATTTTCCATTCTAGGAAAGTATATTTTTCCTTGGATGTCAAAATTTTGACACAAGACTTGATTTTTTCACCACATAAAATTAAGGAAATGTTTTTAGGTAAAATATGTAGACACCAAAATTTTTTATCACTACTATCGATTGCGCATGTGCGCATCTTTCACCATGGTCCTATCTAGACCCATTTTAATTTAATTCACTTATTTTATTTAAATTCCCATATATTAGCCTAACACTTTTAATTCGTAATTAATATTCATTAATTACCTTAATTAATATCCATTAGCTAATTATATTTAATTAGCTTTCTTTTTAGGATGATTTTATCCCTAACCACCTAAATCCACATCCCTACACTTTTTCTAGCTTTTATCTAACCCATATTTATCTCCTACCTACTCATAACAATTCCTTAGAGACCCTTACCATCCCCCATGCTTTTAATCACTTATACTAATCTCTATGCAAGCCTCATATCTTGAAAAAATCAATCATTCACCACTTTTAGGAAAGGTTACCCACGATGGTGCGCCGACCTAGCCCAGTCACCTACGACCCTAAAAAATTACATTCACCCCCTCTTTTGGAGGCATGCATGCAAATATCTGAGATTTCTTGCGACTTGCAAAATTATTATCATGTCTGAGCATCCCTAAAATAATTATAGACCTCTTTGATCTCCTTTTAACGTGCTTTCATCCCTCGTGAACATCCTTCATGAGATTACTATCATTTTTTTTTATTAAGTTATTATCATTGTCTTATTTGCATCTAACATTTTACAGGACCAGATCATCTCCACAAACCTCATTTCAGTCGTCCTTTTCATCCCTTGTACTTACAGTTACTTTTTTATTCCTTACACTCTCATCTTAACTTATTCCGGCTCGAGTCATCATCGACCATGTCGGTCACCACCGACCCTATATCTATCTTCATTTGTGCCTCTATTTTCTAGATCATCAAATCAATGTTATTTTTTTCTAGTGTTCACCCAATCATTATTGCCCCTACCCCATTGTTGTCAACCCGACCTCTGCTTTTGGTATCCACTTGTTAGATCCATGTTTCCTCACACCCTTTTATTTATGTCAATCTCATAAATTGTATGCGGGTTCCTACCACTCAACACGAGCTCCAACACCCTTACGTTTGCACTCAAAATATCCATATCTCGTATTTTACAATTGATTTTCATCCATCTACTTCCATTCGTAGTCAAATGAACCTCTACATCCTTGGTAACTATCGACCATGCCGGAGTAACTTTATTTTATGACAATTTAGATCAGATTTGTATGTGCCTTACATTTATGCATTTTTCAGTTTTTGTGTGCCTTAGATTCTACATATTATCCTATTTATTATCATTTCTTTTATCATATCTTATCAAACATGGGGTTGACATCCACTAAGAAATTTAATGCATCTTAGAGCTGACTTCATCAGGGAAGCCCCCACATATATCATCTAATCCATATTCTTCTTAGTTCTTCTTGTCTTGTAGGTTCATCGAGTTTGTAAGTGAGATCATTCACTTTGAGCCCATCCATTTTGCATCCATCATACTTCAAGGTAACTTACACCCTTACATTTATGAATTGCTTGGATATCTTTGGTACATATTTCACTAATTTAAATAGGAACAAGAAATTTGGATCAACATTTTGGCATGCCGGTGGGACTACCCTTTTAGGTGATTCTCTTGTATTTTATTTCATTCTTCTATTTTCCACTAACATTATGATAGAGGATTTTGATTTTGTTGATTCATGTTGGTTTATGAACTTTCTTAGATCACTCTTTACTTGCTTAAAAATATTAGATCAAAAGGAAAATAATTCTTCATGTATTCTTCTTTTCTCCTTTTTGCATCGTATTTTCCCTTTCTTGTGTGTTTTTCCTCATCAAACTTTCACATTTGGATTTGGCTTAAAATGAACCTTTTGCATCCTTTCTTGTTCATCTAGCTTAAGTAGGGGTTAATCAGTTGCATCTCACATTATATCACACACAACCAAATTCACACATCAATCTACACATCTAGACATCTTCCTACTAGGTGGAATGATTGGGATTTCATCACCCAACAGGAAGTCATTGCGGTGTTACGTCCATGTTAGAAATCCTCAAAGACTCGGGCCTCATGCACCTTCGGGTATATCAAGGACTCCTAGCTTTAACTACCCAAGACCCACCTTATCTTTTCATTTCTTAGGTACCCTCATTATCCTCCTCCAATTATCTTGAGATTCGCATTTGATCTCTAAACATTATATAAATTATTTCATTCAAAGAGATCCCCCTTTGAAAATCGATTATCCTATCTCCCATCAATCTATTTCCCTCACCAGTCCCACCTCCATCTCCTACTCCTTTAGAAACTCTTGGGCCTCCTTCTAGCCACATTTATGACTTCCTATTTCATATATCTCCCACAATCTCTCAATCCTATCAATCCACTCAATTGGTGGATTCTATTCCACCCCCACTCACCTCATATCAACACTATCCCTACTTCATCTGATATTATCACTAGAATGCCTATCCAACCATCTCAATATCCCAATAATCAACAATCAAATATCCCTATCTCACAATAGTCTATTCAATCTCAACAATTACATCGCATTCATATCTCTCAATAGTAATCATTATCACAACCTATCCCATCCCATCACATTCCTATTTTCCAACATCAAGCACTCTCCCAACCAACTCAATATCTACCCCTTATTTATATTCTCTCTTATCAAACATGCCCTTGAATTTTAACATATCCCCAAGATTCTTTACATCATTATCCATCCACTTCTCATGTTGTGTCACCACAACCATCTACCTCATACACACTTCCTTAACACGAAATTTTAGACCATATTCTAATTATTCCCCCTTGGGGAATCTTTATGGTTCAATCTTCAACAATTTGATGGTAACGCACCTCCTCATACTTCCTCCCATCCAACCTATTGACAACTTACACCCCAAACCTGATTGGTATAATGAGGGTCATTAATGTAGATATCATCAAGTCATAGGTCATAACATAAAAAAAAGTATCATTATTTTAAATAATCCTACCTCATCTCACAATCACCCTCTTGGCATCTTTAGACAACCCTTTCCTAATCCACCACCAACAAATAAATTTCTACCTTCCACATCTTACACATCCAATCCTTATGCAATCAATACTATACATCAAACACCTCCATCCTTACCTATCTCATCTACCTCATCATTTATTCATACCTTAGACATTGTGCCTATAACTTCTACCACACCTATCACATTAACTTCCACCACTTTTCCTACATCTACATCTATTCCTACCTTTACCACATCCACATCAAATTTTACTATACCTACCATTTCATCCACATCTATCATACCCAAACCTACCATATCTAACCCCTTACCCACATCAACATCCAACACACCTATCACTACATCACTTATATCCTTAAACATCCCAATTGTACCTATCTCATCATCAATTTTAACTATCCCTATATCCACCATATCAACAAATTCACTTACATCTACCTTGACATCTTCATCATATATACCTACATCTTCACCCATGGCCACATCACCTATTTTATCTCAATCTTCTATAGTTAATCTTCCAACATTGATCATTTCCACATCTATACTCACTACCACACTAATAAGATCTCCTCAATTTACAAACATATCAAAGATACCCCTTGAAGCATTTGTGAAACAAGCATCCCCACCTAAGAAAAACATAAAGGGTATTAAACCAATTGTTGGCACATTAACCAATCCAAAACCTACACAATCCACATCTCACATAGACATCATCAATCACATCATACAAACACCTCTTTCTACATCCACATCTATACCCACCATTGATCCTACACATACATATACTTCACAACTTTTCATATCTACTTCATTGGAATTTACCTCTACATCACCCACATCTAGTTCACCCTTACCTATTATACCATTTGTTGAATCAATCCCAATTCCTCTTTCTTCACTTATACCTGCACCAATCAAATCATCTATTTTCATATTCTCCTCTTACATATTTCTCATCATTTGTAGAGTTTGTGAAAGCAATCCAATTCGCCACAACTTCAAATTATTCTCCCATATCATCCTCACAATATGACACTTCCACATATTCTTTAGGCATTATCAAACAAAAATTACTTCCTACACCAATACCAACCACACAACCTTTAGATGCCCTTCATCTAAGACATCTCCCACCGATCAATCCAAATCCAAATAATCTAATCCTCCTCTCAAATTTTATTCACTTTCTAAGATATCTAACTTACCCATCCAATCTACTTCCACTCCATCCCCTAAATCCAAGTCTGAATATCCTATCAAAAACCACAATAGTTAGCTTCCTCCAAAAACCTTAATTAGGTCCTACATAGATATCTTTCAACACTTAGTTTGAGTATCTTCCAGCATGCTTCTTCCTATTAAATATTTTGATGCTCATAGTAATAACCAATCATGGTTTTATCCCATTCCCATTTTTCTTATCATCATACCTTGGGTCATGACATTAAGCATTGTAAGGCCCTCAAAACTCTCTTCCATGATCTTATTGAGGAAGATGACTCTCTCATCCAAGGGATTCTCCTTCTACATCCACCACACCAATCCAATTCCTATTTCTACATCTTCATCCATCGATATTGTTTCCATTTCCTATCATTCCTATGATCTCCAACCATCTATCCAATCTAAATCCAAAGGTTTCATCCATATTCCTTCTAATAGTCCTATCCAATATTCTTCATCCACATGCTCATCCACATATAAGTTATCCAATGTGATATAGAATATTTCATTGGGGAAGAATATTCCCCTTGTTATTGAACATCTCACATCTTATTCCTCATCCACACATATTATCCACATCAATTCATCCCCTATCCATCCAACGAATCTCTTGACATTATCTTATCTTATCTAACCCATGTCATCCAATTTCATCTAGTTTACTCTATCCAATCAATCTATCTACCATCTTATCTAACCCCAATTTAACTTTTATTGCCATATTTTTTCTTCCTCCTGGGGCACCATGGTTTCATCTAAAATCCTCCTTTGTGGCCATATTTGTGTCTCTCCTAGGGGCACCATATATTCATCCTAAGCCCACTTTTGTGGCCATTTTCTCATCTCTTAAGACACATATTTCTCGCTTCCTCATTTCGAGGTGTTACACATATTTTATGATCTTTATCCAACTCATCTCATTCAATATTATTCATCTCATCCAAAGTACACCTTTGTAGCCATATTTGTGCCTCTTTTGGGGCACCATATTTTTCATCCTAAAGTCCACCTTTGTGGCCATATTTGTGCCTCTTTTGGGAACCATTTTCTCATCCTAATTCCACTCTTGTGGCCATCTCTTTATCTCATTAGAGATGCATATTTCCCTTCCTTCCTTGAGGATAGCACGTAGTTTTTATCTTCATTGCATCCCATATTTTACAATTTTTCTTCTATCCTATCACCACTTTAATTTCGGTGACCTTATCCTTAAAGAAGATCAAAACGTTACTACTTTAGAAAGGAACCAACATGGAAAGTTTTCCCCAAAATGGATTGGACCATACATTATCACATATAAGTATGGATCGGGAGCCTATCATTTGGCCTCCCTTGATGGTAAATTAGAAGTGGAACCACTTAATACATTGCATTTGCAACCATTCTATTGTTAGCATGTCTACTAGTGAGCACTTAGTCATATCCTTATATCATTCCTCCATCATTAGCCTCTTCCATCTATCATTTTAATATGGGCACCGTGGCTATGTCCATAGAATTTTCCTTATGGATAGGTTCTCCTGCTTGGTGATAAATGTGTAATCATTACATCCATCACCCTCTCATATACCTATGGAATCACACTAAGGCTCCATGAGTGTCTCTTTTACATTCATTGTCCCATTCTAAATGGTTTACCTAGCTATTCCAATATCTTCCCCATGTTAAAATAAAAATTCATGGATGTTTCTATCAAAAAATCAAAGTTATCAAAAACAAACTACTCCCTCAAAGGACAATTGTTCATGTCAGAAAAGAAAAAAAAAAAAAAATTATTATTAAGTCAAATCAAATCAATAGCCAAATAAAATCTTTTGTATCATGAAATCGAAGGCTTCCCGCATTGATCGGTTTTCTTCTAGAAAACTTCCAACATTGATCGGTTTGCTCTTTCCCTTCCCGAGTTGGGGCATAGATTTAGGAAGCACTACTTATGGATAACCATTTCCTGTGTACAAGTTAAATCACAAATTCCTTTGTCGTGTTGACATTAGGTTTATGATATTCTTTCATCCATATCTCCCTCATGGTCTTTTGGTATAACTAACTATCATTGGTTATATGCTAACATCTTTTTTGGTCACATGTTCCTTGCATTACCGGATCTCCCTCTTGTTTATCTCCATACGGTTGGAGGCATATCTTCCTCACACATTCCTTGATATGACATAGCATCGTTCGTACCCATGGGTTTCTAATCATCAAGTCATGTTCTATTCATGCTTGTTTTTGTCTTATTACCATAGCATTTACCATGTCTAAATCATATATATGTTATCTATTAAAATATCCCATTTGATTAGGTATTCTATTATCCATCTATAACATCTTTCCTTCTATATTATGTTTTAGTGTGTTCCTATAACACATTTTCCCCTCCTTTCTTCATCTTTTATCGTCATTTCTTACTATGCATTTTTGGAAATTGTTGTGGCTTTTGTTGGGGCACCATATTATCATCCATATATCATCTCAATTTAACTTTTGTGGCCATATTTTTTTCCTCTTGGGAACCATACCTCATATTTTTATACTTCACCTCTTTGGCTATTATCGTACCCTTTATTGGGGTACCATTATATATTTCCTCATCTGTTTTGTGCTCTTTTGCTAGGGAACAATTTCATCATCTCATCTTATCTAAAGTCCACCTTTGTGGCCATATTTACTCCCCTTAGGACATTTATTTCAATACTTTTTATATTTTTCCTTTTGGGCCATTTTTGTGCTCATTTCTAGAGGCACCATTTTATCATTGCATCTTATCTCAAGTCCACTTTTGTGGCCATATGTTTTTCCCCTTGGTGAATTTATATCATCAATTTTTTAATATTTTTCCTTTTTGACCATTTCCATTCCCTCCTTAAAGGACCATTACTTCCATCCTCATCCTTTCATGGGCGTATACCCTTGCGGTGATTCCTCATGTTTGAAGGATTTCAATTTATTTTTGCATTATGTTGCACAAAATTTTGATGTGTGCCTATGACCCATTGGTCCCCATGGCTTACATCAATTTGAGTTGTTTCCCATTGGATTCCCTCCATTTTTATGAATTTTCACCCACTCATTAATCTATAGAATGTTTCTCTCTGTCTCTATTGAGATTGTCCTTCATTCCCTACCAACATGATATCGAATCACCGTTATAGTGTTTATTGTTGTTCAAATCCTTCTTGCTTGGGGCATCTTTCCTCACCTTATCATTTTACCCATCTCTCTTCTCCCCCTACCCTTCTCCATCTACCTCTTTCAAACTCGTCATTGATTCCCTTTGCGTTATCGATCCCTTGTTTGAGGGGGATCTCATTATCAATCCTTCGTTAGTATTTATCTTACTATTTATCACTCACCATTTTTTCTCATGGCTTGCTAGCGTAAACCATGCGATAAAAAGGGGAAAATGTAGACACTAATTTTTGTATCGTTATTCTTGATTGACCACGTGCACATCTTTCACCATGGTCCTATCTAGACCCATTTTAATTTAATTCACTTCCTTTATTTAAATGCCCATATATTAGTGAACACTTTTAATTCATAATTAATATTAATTAATTACCTTAAATAAGCTCCATTTGCTAGTTATCTTTAATAAACTTTTTTTTAGGATGCTTTTATCCCTAACCACCTAAATCCACATCCCTACACTTTTTCTAGCTTTTATCTAACCCATCTTTATCTCCTACCTACTCATAACACTTCCCTAGGAAACCCTTACCCGCCTACATGATTTAAAGCACTTATCCCAATCCCTAAAAGCCTCATATCTCTAACAAATAAATAATTCACCACTCTAATGAAAGGTTTCCACAATCGGTTGAAACCCAATTGCGTTGTTTTCGCCCCTATAAAATTGCAATCACCCCCTCTTCAGAGGAATGTATGTGAATATCTAAGATTTCTTGCGACTTACAAAAAAATTCTTATACCCGAGAGCATCCCTGTAACAATTATATAACTCTTAAGTCTCCTTTTAGTGTGATTACATCACTCATGAACATCCTTCATGAGATTACCATCATTTTGTGTTGTTTTATTTAGTTATTATCATATTATCATTGTCTTGTTTGCATCTAACATTTTACAGGACCAGATCATCTCCAAAGACCTTGTTTCATCCATCCTTTTCATCCCTCATACTTGTAAGTTGATTTTCAGTACATCCACTCTTGGCTTGATTCATTTCAACTCAGGTTTTTCGTTAACCTTTTCAAATCACCGCCAACCCTCTATTCATCTTCCTCTATGCCTCTATTTTCTAGATCATCATATCCCCTGTTATTTAGTTGCATTATTCACCCATTATTTGTTTCCCCTACCCAATTTTCATCAGCCTAACATCTGTTTGTTATATCCACCACTTAGATCTCTATCTCCTCACAACCTTATGTTTATGTCAATCTTATAACTTCTTTGCAAGTGCTTGCCAATCAAAGACAAAGCTCCAGCATTCTCAAATCTACGCTCGGAATATATATATATATATATATATATATATATATATATATATATATATATTATAATTTATGTTTCATCCATTTTCTTCCGGTCTCCATCAACTGGACTCTACATTCTACGTTGTCGTCAATCATTCTAGGTAACTTTATTTTATGATAATTTAGATCAGATTTGTATATGCCTTACATTTTTCATTTTTAGTTTCTGTGTGCCTCACATTCTGCATATTATCATATTTTTATCATTTCTTTTATCATATCTTATCAAACATGGGGTTAACATCCACCAAGGAATTCAATGCTTGGAACCAAATTTGTCGAGAATCCCCCACATATATCATCTAATCCATTTTATTCTTAGCTCTTATTGTCTTCCAGGGTTCATCGAATTTGTAGTGAGATCATTCACTTTGTGCCCATCCATTTGCATCCATCATACTTCAAGGTACCTTAAACCCTTGCATTTTGGATTTGTTTGGATTTCTTTAGTATATATTTCACTAATCTAAATAGGAACAAGAAATTTTGATCAACAAAATATTATATGATTTTGACTAAAAATAACATTTTAAGATCAATGTAACCATGCCAAAGATCCAATTCATCCTCGAAACTCAAAATTTATGGCATATTTCATCTTGAAATGATAGGGGAAGGAACATGATTTTGAAATGCCTTAGGAATCCTAGTAGAACCTTGGAGAAAAATTAATGTTTCCACCTTGTAAAGGATTACCATAGATTTGATTCTACTAGTTTTATTCTTAACTCAATTGAGAACTGATGATCCCTTTTGTTTACTATTTAAAATATCTTATCTATTTTATTTTTATCCATGTGTACCCCCGAGCTTGTTTCCAGTATACCGCTAAACATATATACTATATCTTTAACTTATGGCACTTATATTAGTTAATGTAATTATTACTAAGTTTATTTTATTTTACAGATTATGAATACATTAATTCTTCTAAATGTAATATCATGATTGAATATTGATTTGAATAAATGTCATCCTTGATTTCTAAAGAGTTGTTATGTGTATCCACTAACATGCAGCCAAAGAAACTCATTCACAATGTAAAGGGACTCGTTCGCAAAGAACTAGGACTCATCCGCAATAAAGAACCTACAACCGAGGGAGGTCACACGCATATACAAGACCATAATTTTGGAAATATTAAGAAACATGGAAACTTCTCATGAGGTTACACATGTTGATAAAGGAGCAATTATGAGAACATGAAGAAGATTCAACACCTGTCACCAATTGATTATGCTCGAAACTCCAATAATGAACTAGTTTATTTAATTTAATAATTGGTTGTTTAAACCTATTAGTTAGTTAAGTTATGTCATTGTATGAGGACACATTTTAATAGTTTTTTTTTCATGCATGAGAGTCTACGGATTACTTGGTTATGATCTTGTAATTAATCAAATTGTAATTGTTAGTAATGAGGCAGTCTCTTCATGTCTCTTTTGAAGGGAAGAATATAAAAATAATGCTAAGGTTGTAGAAAAGGAATCGATCCATAGGTAGAGATTTTATTGTACATTCCATTTGTAATCTTCATGTTATTGAATAAAATCTTAGTTATATTAAAAAAATTTAAACACGGGCCTTAAGAGGCATTAGCACCGAAGGCGGGGCCCACTTGTGGTATGTTAACCCTCTCCTTTTGTTTTTTGTTATAGTTTCTTGCATGATTAGATTAGATTTGCATAAACTTATCCTTTATTTATGATTTGTATTTTACATGCTTTGATGATAGCCATAGTATTCATTTCTAGTCATAAACTAGTTCATTTCTAGCATTGTATTTCCTAATTGTAGTGACAACAATTTTCCCTTATACCTCCCAACATCTGTAACTGTATGCATAACATTGGAAATATTGAAAGTTTACATCCCTATGTCTAATAATTAAATTAATTTGGATTAATAAACAACATACTAATTTTTGCAAGTTAATTTGCACCACAGTTTTGGTTTCATTGTCGAGGATATCGCCAATTTATGATTTCGTTGTCAAGAGGGTTTTTCATTTCTTAGAAGTAGTCTAGGTTTTAGGAATTCACCTCAAACTAAACCCCTACTAATTTCTATTGAATGAGTTGATTAGTTAATGCATGCACTATCCAAGGGATTCCCATGGTATATTTTTACCTAATCCATAAGTAGTATAGATCTATTCATTCACCTCTGAAGATTTTGAATATTTTAAAGAAGAAACCTTGGTACTAGGTTTTCTTTTTGAAGACAATCCTCTAAGTGAAGGCTCTAAAGCTGCACTAGAGCAACTTATGATGATAGAAGAAGCAAATCGAATGATCAAATTGGGGCAACCACCTTCGAGTTCCCCATCGTGATAAGAATTATGTTGTTGGTACTAATACTATTTCTCCCTCACCTTTCCCAGCTTTCATGGATCCATGGCGAAGACCCAAACACCTTTCTATTTGAGTCCGATGTTGTGTATAGAATATGATTATACTACTTGATGCACACAAGCTGAAGTTATTCTCGATACACTCAAGGATTTACCCTTGAGATGGTTCATGGGATTGGGAAGAAATATTGTAACCATGTGGGCACAAATGAAGGAGAAATTCCTAGAGAAGAACCAGGATTATTGCAGACCAAGCAATAGAGGAGGTGATGAAATCTATAAAATGGTGAAAAGAGGATGAACCATTAGAAGAATATTTGGAAAGGTTCATGTTCTACATTTAGAAGTCAAGACACATCACTAACCTACCACCCAAATCCCTCAAATTACTCTTCTTCAAGGGAATCAGTCAAAAGGACATGGATGTTATGGATCTTATAGGAGAAGGGACATTTCAAAAGGTATTTTTGAAAAATTATGTGAAGATGGTAAAAATTACTCAAGAGCTAATATCTAAAAGGAATGATAACTAGATCGTACCAAGCCAAGAACACAGATGTTAATCAAACACCATGATTAATAAGATGAAAGCAATTCACCATAATAAATTTACATAAAACCTTTATAAAAAAATGAGCATCAATATCATATATTATTATGGAACTCAATTCAATACAATGAGAATGGGCCTTGCTTAAATAGGCAAGGAATAACAATCTAATAACCAATCAAGGTCATAGATCAAGCCATAAATCAAGGAAATAAATAGTCATCAAAGAACTAGTCAAGACCATAGATTTAGGAGAGAACTAGACATCAAGGATCTAGTCAATACCATAGATCAAGGAAAGAACTATACCTAACAACTAGATAATATCTCCTAATATCTAAATAAGATAAAATAAATATCCACACACATAAGTAGGTGAGGATAAATACAATAAAGGTAAATAAAGTACCTAGGTAAACATGAGCTAAGGTAAATACCTACTCTAATACCCCCTCAAGTGAAGCTAGGGGCCAAAATAGAAGTGGAATGTCCATAGTATGAGTCCGTAAACTAGGCGATGAGGTACTCATGTACAATAATCGGGAAAAAGGGACACCGCAAGGTACCCAAAACCAAAGAATAACAAAGTAAAGAGAGTAAAACCCACTCCAAGGAATCCCAAGAAGTTTGGCTCAAAAAATCATACAATGCTGAAGAAGTTTGGTGTGCACTATGGTCTAAATCCATTGCTCAATCACAAAACTCAAAAACAACTAACATTGGGCTTCATCAGAATAGCTCCATATAAGGAGACTGTCAACGGAGTGATGTCGAAAGTGCAAAAAAACACCAAACATAATTTTATCAACTGCTGCAAATAGGTGTGTCACAATCCAAGAACAATAACCAAAGCAACAAGGTAAGGACACAAAATCAAGAGTGTCACAATCCAAGAAAAGCCAAGGTAACAAGGAAAGGACACAAAACCCGAAGAAGCAAGATCAACACCACACCCTCCCATACTATTGAATGGGTGGAGGGATGCTACAAATCTATATGATTTTTCAAAACAACTACTCAAACATTGAAAAACTAACACTGGACTGCACCAGAATAGATCCCCCAAGAGATACTGTCAACATGCCAAAAGTGTCAAAAATATAGATACAAAATCTCTCAACAAACAAGAGAGATACACTACACCTGCTAAAGAAAAATTATCAAAACAAGAAGCATCACAATGTAGATGGTATAGAAAGTGGAGCAAGAGGCCGAATGATGGAGGAGCCACACCTGTAGAGTCCTCTCAATGAATTCCTATGTCATCGCCATGAGTGATCAGATATCCACCCCAAATCAACACAAATGGATGAAGAAGATGCCTGCATATGACTTGGTGTAAAATGCACAATGGGTGCATGCAAAAGAACATCAGAATGTGTGTCAGGTTGATCATGTCTGATAGCTAAAATCTCAGGTTTCTCAAGCTTGAGTGAAGATGCAAAACTCATGTGTTGCTCATGATCCTCAAAAAGAGTCGAGTGAACAAACAAAGGAGCTCTGTCAATGTGTGATCCCAATGAAGTATCTGCATGAAAACCAATGTCATGGCGAGAATTCCACTTAACATGTGGAAGAGGGGAAACAATACCCTGTGAGTGTCTGCTAATACCTCTACCAGTGAAACCCATAAAACAGAGCATGTGAGAACTGAAGGTAGTGGTACGCTTCTCAAAAAGGCCATGCAGTTGAGCAGAAATAGGATACACAACATGTGGTACTATAATAGGCACAGATGTGGAAGAGCATGTAGTAACAAGCCTCATAGGTTTAGAAGCATCAAGAGCAGGAACATGCTCAAAGACTAACAGATCAATGTCAGTGGGTACAGGAGCAATAGCTGCAAGTGGACTAGGAGCATGGATATGGCTGTCCACAATATCATGGTGATGTTGTAGGCTAGCAAGTTGTTGCTGCAGGGAGTGGATTATTGTATCCTTATCATGAATGAGTGATTGTAGAAGATAATTTCACTTCTTGAGTGATCTATTTTCTTCCACAAATTTTACAATATCCTCTTGAAGTCCACATACTTCAAAGAAAAGCATATCATTCTCAAAATCCATGATAGAGAAGAATGTAACTCCCAAAAGTTTAGGACGTCGGGCTCAGCTGAAATTACGTCCACAATTGATTACAACACTCCTCCATATTTGGAACTTTATAATTATAGTGAAAGTCTCAAAATAAATATTTCTAATGGAAAGAACATGAAAAAACAAGCACTTTTGCAAAAAACAACACTCAAAACCGAGTTACCGAGCAAAAGATACAAACTTTTCAATATTTTGCTCTGCTATTTATTTTAGCTGCCACTAAAACAAAATAAAATGTTGTTTCCTCCACCACATAAATAAAATTAAAGGGATCTGAAGTTAAGCACCTAATAATAGGAATCACAAGCTTTAAGCCCTCATATGACCATACCATATGACCATGGGATAAGGATTTCAATGACCCCTCACAAAAAAAAGGAAAGTTCGGAAATTATTTTGTACATGGCCTGAAAAATCTCCACCATACTAGAAAAAATCCCAGTGGTGATCTTGACAAATCCAACAAACCCAAAAAAATATTTCCATGTTTTATTTCCTCCCTACCACGAATCCCAAGGCAAACATGTGTGCTTCTCGCAACAATAAAAAACCAAAAACCATCGCCTTTGTAGAAATGGCCAAGTTTATAGTTGATCTTAGGGTTTTCACACCTTTTGGATCTAATGGAAGCCTTTGTTTTGCATAAAACCACACGCAACAACAAAATATGACCAAATCCCAAATATATGAATATAAAAAGAATTTATTTGCAAAATAAATCTTACAGATGGATGTCAAAGCAATCTCCACGATACCATAAGAGGAACGATAATCAGATCGTGCCAAGCTAAGAACATAGATGGTAAGCAAACACCATGATCAATAAGATGAAAGTAATTCACGAATAACTTTACATAAAACCTTTGTAAACAAATGAGCACTAATATCATATATTATTATAGAACTCAATGCAATACAATGAGAATGGACCTTACTTAAATAGCAAGGAATAACAATCTAAGAACCAGATCAAGGTCATAGATCAAGCCATAAATCAAGGAAATAAATAGTCATCAAAGAACTATTCAAGACCATAGATTTAGGAGAGAACTATACATCAACGATCTAGTCAATACCATAGATCAAGGAAAGAACTATATCTAACAACTAGATAATATCTCCTAATATCTAAATAAGATAAAATAAATATCCACACACATAAGTGGGTGAGGATAAATACAATAAAGGTAAATAAAGTACCTAGGTAAACATGAGCTAAGGTAAATACCTACTCTAACAATATGAAGAGGGTAAGAATGTAAGATAAAGAGGTAGATTAGCTACAAAAACAATGAGAGAAATATCCAAGTTAGATAGTGTTATCATGTTCAAAAACATGAAGCAAGATATTTTCAATGATATGGATAGTCATTTGGATGCTCTACATCCCAAAAAGAAAAAGGAAGATGCGAATGTCACTCACAAAGTACTACCATGCATGTAGAAGGAAGAAATATGATTGTAGATCCAGAATTAGCCAAAGACATTGTTCAAGAAAGGGAGGCTTCACCTGATTTCAATATGTTGGATGTAGAGGATGGGAAAGTTTTATATGTTGCTCAAATAAAACTATGGCCACCAAGGCGAGGAGGTATGACACAAGACCATATGCATTCATTTCAAAATTAGTCTAATAATTCATATATGCAACCCCCACCTTAGGTAAACCCTCAAGGATGTCCCTATATCCTAACCAATATCAACATTAGTGGCAACCTCAATACTAAGGCCAACCATAATAATAATGGTAACATCCTCCTCAATCATGGCAACAACCCTGGAGAGGAGGACAACAATGGAATAACCCACCTCTTACTTACCAACAAGATTATCTCGTATCCTCCTTATCGTAGCAGCAATGAGATCTGATGTCAAACCCCTAAGCAAGCTCTCAACAAAATCTACACAACTACCTACTCAACCAACGCCTAATCCTAACAATAAAGTTGATAAGCCAAACTATTTTACTCGAACCAACTTGATACCCTACCTATTTTGTTGATGTCAACAATATCCATCTTCACTTAGGAAGAGAACTTCCTCCACTAGTTGGACCTACCATTACTAAAATTATAGAGAAACCATAGTTATTGCATGACGACTGCAACAAGGCCAAGACGTTGCGGCACTGATCCATCGATCCATAACAACTGTACAAATTTCAAGCAAAGGTAAAATGTAGGGTAATGAGCCACCATTTCTTGAAAGGTTATAAGAAAAGAAGACTGACCTCAAATTAGAATCTGATTCTGATTTTGTCAACTAATTAAAAGATATTTGTTTCAAAATTCCATTGATTCAAGCTATTAAGGATGTTCCTATATATAATAAAATGGTAAACAAAGTATGCATAAAGAAACTAAGGAGGAAGAGGAGAGATCCATCTACTGTGTAGGTCATTGGACAATTAGTTGATATTATGCTTGGGAACTCAATTCTTCCCAAATACATAGATCCAAACAACCCTTTAGTAAATGTTACAATCAATGGTACAATGATTAAAAACACTCTGATTGACTTGGGGGAAACAATAAATGTAATAACAAAAAAATCATTGATGATTTGAAATTAGAGGGGATAAGAAAAACAACCACATTCTTACATCTTGCTGACATATCAATAGATAATATTGAAGGAATCTTGATGGCATAGTACTAGTGGTATACTCTTGGGAATACCCTACTGATTTTATTGTTCTTCAGCCAAAAGCAAGTTTGGGAGGATATCCTATCATCCTAGGAAGACCATGGTTAGCAATTGTTAATGCATTCATAGGATGCAAATATGGTAATATGATCATCTCTAATGGAAGTGGCACTAAAAGCTTATGATTTACCCCCTGCACAACCATTCAATGAAGAAGACCAAACCATTTGGGTAGAAGAACTAGAAGAAGATCAGAGCTCAGTTCAACAACTCATGATGTTAGAGAATTCATGCATAATTGAGGGACAAGAAGATGATGTTGTTCTTTCTAACATCCCATGAGAATAATTATGGTAAGAATGAAGAAGAAGATGGAAAATTGTGATGCATAAGCTATATCGGAGAGTCAAATATTACGAAACATAGTACTTTGAATGTTCCAAGTGAGAATTACATCTTATACTAGCTTCTTCCACATGATTGTATATTAATTTTTGTAAATACCATACCATGCTCTATGACCTGATATTTTTAAGAAAGTGGAGATTGCACTGTAAGCCACTCAATGTTAACAAAATGATAAGCATGCGAAAAATTAGTTGTTAATTGCTCTTCTCAAGAAAAAAAGGACAACATTTTCATGGGACTATGGAGACATGCATGGGATCCATCCTAAACTCTATACTCATAAGATATATATCAAAGAAAATTGCAAGCCAATAAGATAGCCACAAAGAAGAATGAACCCAATAATAAGGGATATAGTGAAAGAAGAATTAAAGAAACTATTAGATGTTGGATTCATATATCCAATTTCAGACAATCAATGGGTGTCACCCCTTGTTATTGTACCTAAAAATAATGGCAAATGGAGAATTTGTGTGGACTATAGAGAGCTGAATACAACAACAAAGAAGGATCATTTTCCACTTCCTTTCATTGATCAAGTACTTGACACTCTTGCTGGCAAGAAGTATTTTTATTTTCTGGATGGCTATAATGGCTACAACCAAATCTAGATTACACTAGAGGATAAGGACAAGACCATATTCACATGTCCATGGGGAACACTTTCATAATATGTTCTTCCCTTTGGTTTATGTAATGTACCTAACACATTTCAGAGAGCATTTCTTAGCATCTTCTCAGATCTAACCAATGATTGCATGGAGGTATATATGGATGATTTTACAGTCCATGGAATTATTTTTGATGAAGCAATAAATAACCTATAAAAATCTCTCAAACGATACAAGGAGCATAACTTTTCCTTAAGTAATGAAAAATTATACATGATGATGTCTGAAGGAATAGTGTTGGGACACTATCTATCATTTTCGGAATTTAGGTAGATCCATCAAAAATATCTGTGATTATAAATATGCCAACACCTAAGAAGAAAAATTATGTGAGGATCTTCTTAGGTCATGTTGGGTATTACCAAAGATTCATTCAAGATTTCAATAAAATTGCAGCACCATTGTTTTTCTTATTAGGAAAAGATGTTTCCTTTGTGTGGATTGAGAAATGTGAAGCTGCATTCCAGACTTTGAAGCAAATGTTAACTTCTGCACCTATGTTAAGAGGACCAGATTGGAGTTTTCCATTTCACATACATACAGATGCCTCAGATCACGCCATTAGAGATGTTTTAGGAAAAAAGATGGGATCCTAAATTATGCAATCTATAATGTAAGTAAGAAACTACAACATGTTGAGCTCAACTATATAATCACAGAGAAGGAGTTTTTGGTGGTTGTGTATGCCATTAACAAGTTTAGGCACTATATCACATGTTATCCAATATTTATCCACAATGACCATGTTGCCATTAAATATCTGATCAAAAACAGATAAGCAATAGAATAATCAGATGGTTGTTGCTCCTACAAGAATTTGATGTTACAATTGTGGATAAGCCTGGTAAAGACAATGTTGTTGCTGACTTTCTCTCAAGAATGGAGAATAATACTGAAGAGCAAGTAGTGGATGAATCTTTCCTAGATGAACACCTATTTTCCATTTCCACTAAAACACCTTGTATGCTAATATAGCTAATTATTTGGTCTCAGGTAAGACACCTCCACACTATCTATACTTTGAAAAGAAATATATTGTTGAGAAAAGTGTGAATTTTTCTTGGATAGCTAGTTTCCTATTCCACACAAGGAAGGATAATGTTATGAGGAGATGCATAGATGATGAGGAAATATATGATGTCCTCAAATCCTACCATAGTGAGCCATGTGGAGGACACTTTTCTATAAAAAGAACAACACAAAAAGTGTTGACAATAGGGTATTAGTGAATTACATTACACAAGGACGCAACATGGATGCCATAAGGTGTGATAAATTCCAAATAATGGGTCAAATTACCAAGGCAAATGATATGCCACCTGGTATTGCCAAAATTTGACAAATGGTGATTGGAATTCATTGTCCGATAGATCCTAAATATCAGCGGAAAGAGTACATTTTGGTGTGTGTACAGATTACCTCACGAAATGGACATAAGTGAAATCATTACAAAATAAGAAGAGTTTGAAATTTGCTAAATTCATATATGACCACATCTTCACAAGATATGGTGTGCCAAGTGAAATTTTTACAGATCAAAGTACACACTTAATCGTTGAATTCATCTCTCGATTTAGCTAAGGAATATAAAATCATGCACTCGAAAATCTACATATTATCACCCCAATCTAATGGCTAAGTTGAGGTTAAAAAAGGAAATAGAATCTATCTTGACCAAAACCATTTCACTCCATGAAAGGGACTAGTCAGAAATACTTCAGTAGTTTGGGTGTTCAATACAACTTGGAAGACAATAACAAGATTTACACCATTCAATATTTTTTATGGTAAGACTATTGTTCTACCTATTGAATTTGAGCATAAGACACTAAGGACTGCACTTGAATTAGGCATAGATTTTTCTAAAGCTCAAAGACAAAGGATTCTCCAACTCAATGAGTTGGATGAAATGAGGAGGAAATTTGTTCATAATACAGAGGTGGTACAAAAGAAAAGGATCAAATGGCATGACAGGTTCATCAAAACAAGACAATTCCAAGAAGGTGATTGGGCTCTCTTATTTGACTCCAAGTATAAGGACCACATGGGAAAAATTAGAACAAGGTGGTTAGGGCCATATGAGATTGAGAAAATATTTCCTAATGGAGTTGTGAAACTCACCACCATAGATCCTATGAGATTTAAACTACTGGTGAATGGTCACATATTGAATTTGTACAAAAATCCAGTTGATAGGAACACTTTCATGCAATAATTCAGAGGAGGTCAAAGTAGGATAGAGATGAGAATATCAGAGACAAGATCATAAGTTGAACCTATTGGTTCATCTTCCAAGTTGATTAGGAATAAGATATTTGGTGGCATTGGTATATTCAGCTTACTGGATACTCCAGGATGAATACAATTGATGTGATCATCCCTCTTGGTGATCATCACCACTCAACTAACATGTTTTGTTTTTAGAAATTTTTAAGGAGTTTTAGTGTATTTGTTCCAAGACCTAATAATCTATGATGAAGGAGAATATTCAAATACTAAACCATCCACTTACAACAACATGCAATAAATATTTTATTTTATTTTATGTTGTAATAACTTGTGATTTCATGGAGTTATAAGGATCAAATTGCACCTACAAGAACTTATGAAGAAGATTGGCACCAGAAAGATTCAATCTTCCCTCTCCAGGGAATTAACTAATTTTACTAAGGGACCTCTAACATGCACTTACAACACTCTATACAACACATAAAACATCGTAAAACCTCAATTAATAGCTTCATGATGACTCTGCATGCAGCCAAAGGTACAAATTCCAACAAGGCACATGTCACAATCATCAAACATACTTCTTGAGATAAGTGCACTTAATCCGCTTTATTAAAGTAGCGATAGAATAATTATAAGTGATTAATATTTGTGCCATGTCATCAATAACTTTATTTTCCATAATTTTCCACTACCTTCCATAATGTGATTTGTCTCCCATGTCACCCCACTTCGTCACCTCACATGGGTGCATCCTTTAAATCAATTAATACATGCCCTTTCAAGTTGTATGTGAGTCGGTTACAAAATTTAAAAACACCAAGTACTCGAGATATTTACACTCATTCAATTTTTTGCAAAATCAATTCAAACTATAAATATTTCTTGCCTCTCAAAGCTAAAAGAAGTTGTAAAATTCAAAATGGGTGGCGACCTAATTAGGAATGAGCCTACAGATCATTCATAGCTCTGTAATCAACCATAAATTCTACAATATTTCCATGATAGTGGTTGGATGGAGTATATTAATAAATTTCAAGGATTTACGGTCAATGATAACATATTTTACCTCCACCTTCAAGGATGGAAAGGCCAAATTTAAGGGTTTGATAGTTAAGGTGGATCACAAAATTTTGTCTAAAGTAATTGGACTCCCAAAAGAAGGAGAGTTGTATCCTACAAAGGAAAATCCATATGAATCTCACAGATAATTTGGAGACCTAGATGAAAAATTCATCAGTGACAGACAAGGTACCTTACGCACTTCTTTAAAATCCTTTTGGGTTGATGTTTCAAACTATGTTATAAAGTAATTCACCTATGAGGGTAGGTACTCAAGGTTAAACACTGTGCATTTTAAATTTCTCAATCATTTAAAAAATGAAAACATGTCAATGTCCCTAACTTCCTACATGAAATCCTAAATAAAATGAGTAAGGAATCTCAAAGGGGTAGGTTTTTATTATCTCACCATTGTCTTGTCACCTTAGTTGTGAAACATGCATTGGCAATGGAACATCCTATAGTAATATGGGAGGAGTTTGCTAGGAAAAACACCTGAATGATTTGTTGGGGAAGGGGAAGAAAAAGGATAAGCTTAGCTATTTCTTCTACGCCTACACCTGAAACCTTATCTTTTACCTCCATCCCTACAAAAACCTCTCTCCCTAAAAAAACTTCCATACCTACGGGAATTTCGACTCTAGGTCAATCTCCCTAATAGAATTCATATTGATGAAAATTTTCTAGAGATATCCACCCCTGATTCCTCCTCATCAAAAGGAAAATGAAAGTCCTCAAGAAAATCCCCTGAAACATCAAGGAGATCCCATAGGCTCCATACTAAAAAGACCAAAACCTCAAATCCTAGGAGAAACATTCAAATCTTTCTGGATAGTGATGAAGAGGAGCTAGAAAATATTGAGGAACCTATTCCAATGGATGTTGAGTAGGGAGATCATGTAAACACATATGAAGACATAGGCATGGAAGATACAACTAAGGAAGTGGAAGAGAAAAATGAGGAGTTAGATGAGAAACTTTCTCATGAGATCCCTAATGAACCAATTGGAGTTCAAACAGAGGTTGTTCATGTTGGGGAAACCCACATACAACATGAAGGAGAAGTATCAATAGAGGAAATTGAAAATGTAGCCAATGTGACCACAGATAATGAAGAACAGACTAAGGAAGCACTAGAACACTCAATACCTGAACCACAAACTGATGTAATGGACACGGTGGATGATTTTCCACAAGATATTGAGGAAATAATTGAGAATATTTTCCAATACCTTGATCTAGAACCTGTTCATGAACCTATTGAGATAACACAAGTGGAAAGTCCTAAATCTTCCCATGACAAAGTTCATGAAATATTTGAGCCTATACATCCATCATTGCCAACACTCAACCTATATACACAAGTTGTGATTAAGGACATTTGTAGAGAACCTCCCAGACCAACTTGTAGGGATATGGAAACTCAAACCACATTTCCGGATTATTGGGTACAACAATTTGAGAATTTTGTTAACAAGATGTAGTGAAAATGGGACAAAGAGAAGGAATAATTTCTCTTCTAGCATCAACTAGATATTGAAGAGAAGGATAGGTAGCTCAGGGATAAGGATAATGAGATTTCTAGACTAAAGAAGAAGTAGGAGAGCACTATTAAGGTAGCCAATGAAATACTCTTATGCACATGACCTTCAGATGTATATGTTGACTTATTGAATTAGCAAATGATAAAACTAAACCTTACTTGCATCAACTCAAATTTCCAATTTGACATTAGTGCAACTCGTAGTTTCTTAGAATTGCATTTAAAGATGCCACATGAAATTCAATTGTTGTTATGTAAATTATATATGTATAACTATGCTCTAGAGTATGACAGATATTGGATACCTACACTCTACATTGGGGATGTGCAAATTAGGGCATTGTGTTCCTAATTTAACAATGAGTTGTATAGAGAAAAGAAAATGGTTGATTATAGACATTTATGTAAAGTGCAACCTTTGATGATAAGGGTAGAAGTTGGAAATACCAAAGCCATGATTGAAGAATATGGGAAGTTTATGGAAATTCAAAAAATTAAATAGAGGGTTTATCAGATGAGACAGGAATCCCATGATGAAGCAAGAAACTACATTAAATTTAATGGCATGGAAATAGTACAAGCCTACAGGGAAAGATGGGAAGAAATGTCACAAGAGATACAGAGGAAGGAAATGCATTCTTATCCTAATATCATCCCAACTTTCAGGAGGATAAATGCATATATTGAAGTCTCTAAGGGATGTGGAAAAACTTGGTTTCCTATTGGTTATTATCCACCAATTTTCCACTATCCTATCCCCCATTGGTATGGAAACACATAGTTGAATGAGGACTTGTAGGACTAGGATAATGGAAAGGTACAAAAGGAATGCAAGTTATTTCTTGAAAGAAACCGTAATGTATTTCAGCACTAATGGACTTCAGGAGATTGTGCAACATTATTCAAGATGACCCCAAGAAAGGAGAGGAATAATGCAAGAATTATTGAATGAGGACATTCAAGAAGCTCAGTCTGGGGGTGTGATGAGCCCTTTTATTTACTATTTAAAATGCCTCATCTGTTGTATTTTTTTTATCCATGTGTACCCCCTGAACTTGTGTTTCCATATACTAATGAACATATCTCGTTATATACTCAAATTATGGTTCTTATATTAGTTAATATAATTATTACTAAGTTTACTTTATTTTGTGGATTATGAAAGCATTTATTATTCTAAATGCAATATGATGATTAAATAGTTCTTTGAATAAATGTGAGACTTGACTGCTAAATATTTTTATGTGTATCTCCTAACATGTAGCCAAATAAAATCATATGAAAGGTACTAGTCTGCAAAACAACTAACATGCAACAACCGGGACTCGTCCGTAGCAAAGAACCTATAGCCAAGGGAGGTCACACATATATACAAGACTCGTAATTACGGAAAGATTGAGAAACATGGAAACTTCACATGAGTTTTCACGTGCTCATAAATAAGAAGTTATGAGAACACAAAGAAGATTCAACGCCATCACTTGATTATGCTCTATAACTCCAATAAGGAACTAGTTGATTTAATTTAATAACTAGTTGTTTAAACAGATCATTTAGTTAATTTATGTCATTATATGAGAACACATTTTAACAGTTCTATTGCATGCATGAGAATATCTAGATTGATTGGTTATGATATTGTACTTAATCAAATTGTAGTTGTCTATAATGAGGCGGTCTCTTTATTTCTCTTCGAAGGGAAGAACATAAAAGGAATGGTAAGTCTCAGTAGAAAAGGAATCAATTTGTATATATATATTTTTTTCTACATTACATTTGTAATCTTCATGCTATTGAATAAAATCTGAGTTATGTTAAAAAAAATTTAGACATAGGCCTTAGGATGGATTAACACCTAAAGAAGGGCCCACTCATGGTATGCTAACCCTCTCCTTTTGTTTTTTGTTATAGTTTCTTGCATGATTAGATTAGATTTGCAACATCTTATTCTTTATTTATGATCTATCTTTTACATGCTTTGATGATATCCATAGTATTCATTTCCATTCATAAACTAGTTTATTTCTAGCATTGTATTTCTTAATTATAGTGACAACAATTTTCCCTTACAACTCCCAACATCTATAATTATGCATACAACACTAGAAATATTAAAACTTTACATCCTTAAGTCTAATAATTAAGTGAATGTGGATTAATAAAAAAAAAAAAAAATCTGCAAGTTAATTTGCACCACAAAGAAATATCAAAATCTTTTGGAGAAGTTAGGTTTAACCATTGGAGCTTTCATTCCCTACACAATGAATACCCGTTGTTGAACATATTTATCCCGAATTAGATTTTATTTCCTAAACATTCCTAAATAGCTTTGAAAATATTCAATATTAATTGACATCACTCCAAAATTATTTATATTTTACCTAAATTTTACCAGAGGATGTTCAATTGGCTGCAAAATGGCCAAAATAGCCTTTTTAGTCTTCCAAAGGAAGTAGTCTTTTATCGAGTCACAATGAATTCGTCAATCACCCACGGGTAATCATACCTACACACCTGAAACAAAATTGATTTTTCTTTAATAATTTACTCCAATCTAGGGTGAGGGTTAAGGCGAGGGACAGTTATCCAGAGGAAGGATGCATAATGACTGAGAAGCCTAATTTTCAATTAGGGGCTTAGTTGTCATGCTTCAAAATTTTCAATTTTCATGCTAGCTATTTTGCATGACAATAGGTGTGTACTTCCCAACCTAAATAGAGCCTCTCTATGGAATCCTATTATTCCTATATCCCTTAGGTTTGAATATTTAAGGTTGAAAGAGGCTTCAATTACAACTACCTTACCCACATGGCTGGTTGAGTTTTCATGATCACTTTTAGGAGAGAGAAACTCAATCCCTAGCTACCATGTGAACCTCAATTGACCTGAATATTGTGGATCTAGAGATCAATGAGTTGGCCTCAAGATAATCTTGGATAGTGGGTTTTTCTAATTTTTCTTATTTTTATGGCATATCCTTCTTTTGGAGGTTTTATTGTATATAGGATAAGAATGAATGACTATCACCCCACCAATACAATAAAATAGTATGGTTAAAGTTTTGAAATTTGACATCATTAAATATTATAGGATGAGTGTTCAACTCCTTGAAATGTATACGCTTCATTATAATTTATTTTATATTTTCAATATAAATAGGAGGATTGTGTTGTCCAAAATAACCCCATGTTATTTTGACAAATTGTAAATCCATTTTTGGATCATTTGTGGACAAAATATCACCTTTGGTAAATTTCTCTCCCTCTTTTCAAGCCTTTTCAATCCAATATTTATCCAATTTTGGAAAAATTGAGCACAATTGGGTCAAAAGAAGGAAAATTAATGTTTGGGGAGCATGAGGAATTGTTCCTTTATTCCTCTTATTCCCAAATTTCGCTAATTGACCTGTAATAAGGAGTGCAATTTGATAAGTCATATTATTTGGGCATTGTTGGAACCATTATCAAATTCCATTGGTAACCCACATAACCAATGTGGTTAGGTAAAGGACATATTAAAATAGAGAAATTCATTCAAAAATGTCAAGCCTTACAAAAACAAATGGGATGGTTCCTATGTTATTTCAGTGTCCCCCACAACCCCGCATTGGCTAGCTAAGGCACACTCCTGTGTATGAGGTGGATAAATCAGAATCAACAAAACACCCACAATGGTTCCTAATCTCGGTGAGTTCACCCATTAGTCGTAGATGCGGACAAGGGGAGAGAGGGCATTGCAATTGGCGGGACAAGCATTGTGGGTATAGTGGAAAATATTTACACATTCCAAGGTTTTTTTAACCTCTATATTTATTTTCAACCAAGTAATCGTTGATAAGAGAATATTGCTAAGTGTCAATAAATAAAAAGGCTATGCACAAGAGGACATTAATGCAGAGGATTATAGTAGTGCACAACGGGCGTGCGCAAGAGGGGGAATACGAGGCCAACATGTGAGGTTGTGCACATGTAGTCAAAATATCGGGGACTTAGTAAATTTTCCATAATGGATAAAAATAGAAAATTAGAGTTGGAGATCTACTCAAGTAAAGATCCGAGAAATAGAGAAAATCACGAAGACTTATAGGTCAAGTAAGGGAAAAGAAAGCAAATGTTGAACAAGATATGGAAAACACGTGGAAAAAGATAATAATAGGAATTAAAGCATGTTATTTATTTAGTCTAAGATATTAATAGGAAATCATGTAGGATATTATTACGAAAGTGCATGAAATGGTGAAGGGAAAGTCCCCATCATTATATAAATATATAGTACTTCTAGGTAGTGACTAGTACTAGGTTTTAGAGGTATTTCATATGAAAGAGTGAAGTGTGAATGGAGGTTTAAGAATTCTAGGGCTTGATTCTATATGTGAGTGCACATGGTCTAGTGCATGGATGTATTGAGGTTATTGTAATAAACTATTTTATTATGTAATAAAATATTCTAATGATGGTGTTATGGGAATTAAAGTGTTATTGTTCTCCATGAATGATGATTTGTTTCCTTATTATATGTGTTTTTGAATTATCATGGTTGTGTTAGTTCTCTCGAGTATGAATGGGTGACTTGATTACAAATATGGTAAACATGCATTCTAACACTCTGATAAGAATAACAAAGGAGGGACTTGGTGGTTACACATGCTTGAGTGATCTTCATAATTTATTTGGATGAAGTGTCGCGTTCCTAGATTTGGTTTGAGTAAACAAAAGATAACATTTTGGCTCCTTTTTAGGGACCTCTTTTTTTAATTTGTCTACCAAGATGTTGCATGCAGATGGTGTATCAACTATCTTTAGAGAGTATTGAGAGTTGGATAGAAGATGACCAAGATGATTTTTACAAAGATATAACACTAGACCTTATTTTAATGCGTGAAAGTGGGTGGAAGAAAATCTCTATGATTTCTTGTATGAGATGTTATTCATATTTTCCTAGTAGATTTATATAAATGGTTGACAACTTACATGGAAAAAGAGGTGTATGCCTAAGAAAGAGAGTTTGGATTTAAGAAGACCATAAAACTCTCTTTGATTTGACCAAGACATGGACTAAAGTTGTAGATCATTAGTGGGAAGGTGTACTTTGCAAATATACTTTGGATTACACAATTTTAACATATTATTGTCTGAGAGGAGGTAGAATTCTAGTCTTTGCATGAGCCAAGAGGATCCTATTTACACGTCATACCCTTAACTATCAAGATCTTGATTATAGAACCGGAAAGGAGAACTTACATATGGCTAGCTAAATCCCCACTTTGCATGCAAGTGCGAAGTAGGTTTGGAAAGGATAACAATGACCTTGGCATAATAAAGAAAAAGAGAGAGAGATGAATCATGTATAATGGGACATAATAGATGGTAGTTGATGAATCATTGAGATCAAGAATAATGATGACTAGTGGAAGTGATGAGATCTCTATGGAAGAAAAGGAGCTGCAGTATCCTGTCCTCCCAATATAGAAAATTATAGTAGAGATATGATCCATAGGGATACAAAAAAACACACCACTTCATCGGTTCTATCAGCACTCAAGAAGGAGAATTGAGAAAATGAAGAAAAGTGACTCATACACTTATACTTTGGAACTCAATGAATCACAAAGTTATGTTGTTCTACTTTCAAATTTGGAAAATGATAGAAAGATTTAAGTTTAATCAGACCAAGTGAGCAAGATCTTTAGTGTTTGAGTGGAATTGTAGGAGCAAGGTGTAGAAAAGATCAAACCCGCATAAGAAGTGAGAGTTTTAAATTGTTTTCTACATTTTCTACTTCTTGTAATTTGTAATTGTCTATAATTAAGTAATAAAAGTGGGAAGAAAGAGTGTTTTCCCTTCTTGACTGGTTTTACCATCATTGGCGGTTTCCAGGATAAACCTTTTTGTGTTAGGAGTTTGTATTCTTTCCTATTCACTACAATTTCCTTTCTATAGCACTAGATAATTAATCACTAAAGCTCTAATCTTAAATCAATATGTTATTTTCCAAAGTTAAAAGTAGAAAAACATAATTTTTTGATTTGTAGAGTTCCAAAGTAGAAGTTTACGGATAATTTTGGTATCACATCCGATTATATATCCAGTAATCTGTGGTATTGAATTCTTTCTTGTGATTCATATGACAATGACAAGGTCCAAAGGAGAAGAATTTTTACCTTGCAAGCTAGATATTTCTACGAATAAGTGGAAACAAATAACTCGAGCTCAAATAGAGGAAGATAACTTGGTTCGTAGAGTCAAAATGCTAGAGACCATGATGGATAGGTTACATAGAAAATAAGAAGAGCTTTTAGATCTACAAAATATGAATTTGGTTAAGAAATATTCCATGGACTCAGTGGTTTGAGAAATGGATGAAAAAATTGGTATCGGAAAGATCCACGAAGAGGAAGAATGGGAAGAGTGTGAAGAAGAGATGCCAATTGTAAGCAAGAAGGTAAAATTTTCTCATACAACTTTTAAAGTTGAAATGAAAGTGGAAATAAAGAATTTTGAAGGACAAGTAGATGTAGAATTACTGGATAAGTGACTAAAATAGTTGGAAGTCCATTTTAGTGTGTATAATATTCGAGGCACAAAGGATTACCTTTGTACGTCTCAAAATGGAAGGTTATGCTCGGTTTGGTGGGAAACCCATCTAGCCACTTGTGAGAAGAATAAACATCCTATTGTCAATACTTGGAAAGGTTTTAAATAATTACTTAGAGATAAATTCTATCCTATTGGCCATAACACTGACATGATGATTAAGTGGCAAGGTGCTTTAGACATGGCGGTGGTCAAAATGTGCAAGACTACACTACGGAATTTTGGAGACAAGCCATGTTGCTTAATTTGGACTTAGAGGATGAGGACATTCGACCAAGTATTTGGGAGGAATAAATACTCACCTTCATAAGAAGGTAATCTCCATGAATCCCAAGGATCTCAATGAATCTTGTATACAAGCATACTACATTGATGATGAGAAGAAGCAAGGAGAAGCAGAGCCAAAGGAAGACCAGTCAACAGATTAGCAGGAAAAATAATAAGGGAAGACAAGTAGAAAAGGTAAATGGAAAGGTAAACATGCTGCTACTAATTTTCATACTTGTAAAGATCCTAAGAATTTATGTAATAATTGTGATATAAATGGACATAACGACGCCACATGTTGGAAGTTGCATATGGAATTACACCTTAAAGAACTAAACCAAGGATTCTAAGAAATCCATGGCACTTGTGAAAATAGAAGGAGAGGTGGAGATTGAGGATTATTCAGGTGTAGACAAAAGGTTTGGATGCATGGCCAATAACATGTATAGTGGAGCAGAAGAAGAAGATATGAGTAAGCTATTTCAAATTAGAATCTAGATCAAGAAGACCTAAGGTAAATGCTCTAGTATATTACGGTTCTTAGTCAAATTGATTTTTATGCTTTTGTAGAACAATTTTTCCTATAGACTTACGTGCATCCACACCCATACCCATTGGGATGGGTGAAGAGGGTGTATAAATACAAGTTAAAAGAATATGTAAGTTTCAATTTGGGATAAATACCTAATATATTGATGTATTAGAGGTTGATCTAATTCCAATTGATGAATTTGATGTTGTCTTGGGAAGTCCTTACTTGTATGTTAGGATCTTGTGTTTAAAATTAGGGAGAACCGATACAAATGGGACAAGGATGAAGTCATTTTACATATCCAGGGCACACAAGAGAAAATAAAAGAAGGCTATGGTAAGTGTCAGCAGTTATCATGGTGATTATTTTTCATAAATGTGAAATGAAGGCAAACATGTTAAGTTATCATATATTTTTTTGATCTTAAAGTTAAGAATCTTGTGTTGCTAATCTGGACTCTTGTATACTATAATTTGTTTATGTGGGACAGCAGTAATTATTGCTTGTATGTTTGCTGATATGACAACAGATCGGTCGTATGTTTGATGAACTCTATTCGCTGATTGACAGCACACCTTGAATCAATTCCATTGATCCAAGGTATGTTGTGGCCTTCTTGTAATCACTTTTCCGATTTACTTTTAAACCAGACTGAAGGTTGATATAAATGTTGCAGCACCTGATTTCAGGTATGAATAGATAGCACGTAGATGCCAACGAAAAAGGTTCGATTCTCAAACCATACACTGTTGTAACGCTAGACCCCGTAAGGCGATAAAGGCCTGGATGTGGGTGGCTCAGGTATGTGGAACGTGGGACGAAACGTCCTGCATAGTGCTGAATTTGGATGTCAGTCGGAAGGACTTGATTTGAAATTGATTAATTAAGTGTGAGGGGATTAGACCCTAATCTACCCCTAAGTTCTACCTTATACCCTAACTACTATCCTAAGTGGATTTTTAAATTCTATAATGGTAAAAATAAATCTAAGTTCTATTAACCTATGACCTAGATTTGGACACTATTATAAATCCTAAACTAATCCTAACCTAAGGAAGGGGACGCACAGACCCATGGGGATGGAAAGGATAAGGATGGAAGGAAATTTAATGGGCAATGAATGTGGTCCTTGCGTGGACAGCGCCAAGTTTGGCGGGAACAGGGAAAAGTTAGGGGCATCTAGTTAGTCATGAGACTAAACTCTGTTTTCATGCAAAATTTGAATTTGGCAATTCGCCAACCCGAGTCGGCGGTGGCGTGAGGAAAAAGGAAAAGGCAGAGCCTTCAATGCATTTAATTTTCTTGGTCTTTGTGACCAGCCCACCTTGGAAAGAGCATAGAGGAAATTTTGTTGTTCATTGTGTTCTTTCGGGTTTTGGAAGTTGCTCTGCATTTGGTTTTTCATGGTTCTGTCGAACCAGTTGTGTTTGATTGTTATCTCTATTTCTTTGGAAAATCTAAGGCTATTTTTGAGCCTGTAGCGGAAGGTGATTGTTTGGGAAGCTCTGCTACTGCCGCCGTGGAAGGAAATAACTCCTGTAGGCATGGTTTTCTTCGAGCTTCAAGGAAGATTATCAGGCATGTTAAGCCCTTCTCTTTAAACTACTTGCTTTGCTTAAACGTCTCATTAAAACAACCCTGCTCTTCTGATGAAGGGGGTTTTGGGTTTATTCGACTTTGCTGTCATGATTGAGATGATTTGGGTAGAGTCGTTTTTCTTTGCTGTTGCGATTTGAACTGTCTTTGCATAAGTATTGAGTTGGAAATACAGCCTATGCTGTGTTGATTTGTTTGACAATATTGGGGATTGTTTCTTTACTGAAATTATAAGGAAATTATGCTTATGAATACTTAGCTGTGCTTTTTCTTTTGTAAAAATGGATGAACACGAATTGGGTAATCGTGGAAGTTGAAGAAAGTAATTGTTCTTCTTACTGAAATTATAAATGAACTATGTTTTCTCCTTGCTGTGATGGAAAGTTGATTTTGTTGTGTTTTATGGATGCGGTTTGATCTTCCAGTTCGGACTGTTGTCATGAATACGAACTTGGCTTTGAATTTCTGTGCAAACGAATGAAATACATGTGAATTAGCTTGTTGTTTGAGACTGTTTTGACTGTACCAAGCTTGCGCATTTAATACCCTATGCGGGTTTGCCTTGATAAAGGTATTGTTATATGAATATTGTATTTCTGGGTTCTGCACATCATTGTGAAATAGAAGAATGGGATTTCGGGTTGAAATGTCTGTTGATAAGGAACTCGAACTGGGTATTTCTTTACAAATGGCATATTGAATGAAAATTGTACATCTGTGTGAGTTTGTTTGACATTGTTGAACAATCGTTCTATTGTCAATATGGGTTTGAGCTGTCATTATAAAATAAACACGACTTGGGTGTTCTTATTACATTTTGAAGAAAATGATTGTTTTCTTACTGAAATTATAAGGAAACGAGTTCTTCTTCTTTCTGTTGTTTTAGATTTTGAAAGAAATGGTAATTGGAGATTTATTGAGCATCATAGGTTCGGCTTGATGGAAGTGATAGTGGCATTTAGATTGTTTTCTGAGTGCTGTGTTTGTTTTTTTTGTACAAACGAAAGGATGAAATGATTCGTGTGATCTCTGATTTTGCACTGTCATTCAAATACGAACTCGACTTGAGTGATTCTTGTTGTGTTTGAAGAAAATGGGTGTTTTCTTATTGAAATAATTACAGGGATGAATTTTTCTCTTCTTGCTGTTTGAGTTCTGGAAATATAGCAATAGAGCTTTACTGTACAATACGGGTTGGACTTGTTGTAGGTTATAGCAAAGTGCAAATTATTATTTATGAACTGTGTGCGTTCATAGGTATAGAAAGTCGTGTGAATAATTGATTAAGTGACTGTATAACTGTTCATTTGGTTATAATACAGTGAAAGAAGTATGAATTCTTCTAGTACAGTAAGAGCATAGTATGCATTCTTTACATTGTTTGTTCTATGATGGATACAATGTTTTACCAACTTGTTTTTGGTATTCAGTATGAGCCTGATTTAAAGGAAGTATTGATAGGGATGATAAATTCTTCCTTGTTTTCATTTAAAGTTGAGTATGAATGGAATTATTCCTTCGTTGTTGGAAAGTGAATTCTGAATGGATTTCGTAAGTTTCACTCTGAACTGTTATCTTGATTGATGTCTCGTTTGGATTAAATTTTCAGTACAGTCATGAGGAAAGAAATAGGAGTGTGGATGGATAACTTGGAATAATGATCATTTCTTCTCTCATACAGTTGGAAATCTATAATCGTTAAGGAACAATTTTGTATTGCTTTGGTTTAAGCATCTACATTTTATTGTTGTTTGCTTTTCTCATCTGTACTTGATTGCTTGAAATCAAATGAGTTGCATGAACTGAAAGGAAAGTAAATTGGTTTATATTTCAGTCAAATTTATCCTTTGATATTATAACTAATGAAAGGGAAGGAAATTGACAACATTTAATGTTATAACAACAGCATACATACTTGTATTCCTAGTTCTTACAAATGTTGTAATCTGGAACTGTTGAAGGAAATTGCATCTTGTAATGATTATGTGGGAAAAAGGGCAGTAATCCTTTGACTCGATTTGGATAGTAATTAGATGTTTCAAATCGTCATGCTGATCATTCTTTTGATATTTAATTCTTGAATGATGTTCATATTAACGTTTCATAAAAGTAGGGTTCTTTTTTTGAGACAGCTTAATTAAAAGCACCTCATTTTAATGACAAGTGCTTAATATGCTCAGTTCAATGAACTGACCCGTGCAAGTAATTTTGCAGATGGAACTTGAGTAAAACGAAGACATGGTTGTTTTTGATACTTCTTTTGATTGATCAAGATGGATTGTATTTGATAGTTATTATTCCTCTCGAGGAATTGAGAAAAGAAGAAACTACATTATTCTATCTTATGAGTTGTAATGTTGTTTAATATAAACAAAGTCCAAGTAATTTGACTGGAAAATGTATAAATTATAAAATGGATGGATGAATACAAATACAAGTGTGATATTTTAATGACTATATCGTTTGATATTGTTGATTAATTTGGGAATATAACATTATTTCTTGATTTGGAATTATTCAATGTTCATGAATGAATTAAAAGGAACCGATATCTATTCTTACCTAAATGCAACTATTACGTTGAAATGTGCAATTATTTCATACTTGGTTAAGATGAATTTTTAATTGGCATTAAAAAGGATTAGAAGAACATGATCTCTTAATGAATGGTATTCGGGATTAGCTTGAAAGCTAAGGAATATCAAATAACTTAGGAGTAGCCGAACCTCGTATTCGGACTCTGTTAATAGACTCGAACGTTAAATTGTAAGAAAGCAAGAATATGGGAAAAATATATCTAGGGCTATGCACCTTAACTATGTAAGGTTAAGGAGAATAAATGAATATATTCATTGAGAATTAGACCTCGTTTAAATGACGTCTAATAAGTGGAATTTCAATTTGTTTACAGTTGTGGAAAACTTGGTTAAGTTTAATAGGTTAAACTTATTAAGTCTATCGGTAATGGGCTGCTTAATCCAAGGATTAAGAAAAGAACCAAGTAGAGAAAATGCAACCCTTCGGTACGAAGGAGAAGATGCATAGTAAGCTAGAAGACGGATTTAGTCTCTCTTAGCTACATACAACTGTAACAAGAACGAGGATAAAGGATCAGCATGGCTGCTGAAAGTTGATCTTAAATATTAAGATCATAACCAAATCACTTGAGCTGGATGTGTACTCTCGATGGGAGGATTCCGTAGGACATTGACATATGCCAGCTACAACACGGTGTCTTCATGAAGGCGGGGTCTTCATGACGACACAATGTTATAGCTGACATATTACAATGCCCTCCCGAATTAAACCATCAAGATTACATAAGTTGGATACTAAGTTCTTGGCTAGGGATAGGAATGTGATCATGTATACGGAGTGACTCCGGAGGACTAAAGATAACTAGACACACGGAGTCATCTAGGGATGACACCGTATGTCTGTGTATCTTTAGTTACCATGAGTAACTTCCTATACTCGTTCATATTGCTAGTTGGAGTTAGAGTTTGACCCTAAATTGGAAGGACTGGTAGGGACCAGGAAAGACCATTCTAGATAACAGACGAAGTGAGGTGAAGGACGTATTCCATTGGTGTGTATCACATCCTGGAATATGATCATGCAAAGCATGTGAAAATCTTTGGCCAAAGTATCGCAAGTGCTGGTTGCGTTGTCCTAATCACCTAATTTAAGATGCAGGATGTCAGATGAATATCAGTAACAGATATTCAAATAGGCTTCTTAAATGGATCACTTCGATAACCGGAAACAGTAAGAGAACCTTGTATATACATTATACTATGCATGAATTAACATGAAGGATCAGTAAGTTGCTGAGTCATGAAATGAGAGATCGTTGAAACTCCGAGCCATAAAAATGGGAGATCGGTAGTTCTTCGAGTCATTTACAGCAGCATATGGAAACTGTTATATGATTGAATGGCACTGAATGTGTGTTCCATATTGCAAATATGTGAACAGAGAACATTAGTTTTAAAGGGAAATTGTGTGATCCAAACTGCATTGTTTGGGCAGTGAACAATTATTAAAACTTGAACGTGTGTTTGAATTATATAATTCATAACAGGGAACGTTGTTTTAAAAATATATTTATATTTCCCTTGTTCTGGTATCTTAAAATGGGGATGTTACATCTTGGTATCAGAGCTGAAGGTTGCAGCTCTTGGACCTAATGAGTCCACAATATTAATAAGGTTTACATTTTCTTATTGAACAGAAAATGGTTAGAACAAGAGGGAATGTCGCGAACAACCCGTTATCGGGTGGAGAAGTAGCTATCGCTCAAAAGCTGGATGAAATCCTTCATGCCCTACTAGATACGAGAGATCGTTTGAGCATTACGGAACAGCGTCAATGGGCAATGAAGAGGAGGAAGAAGAAGCTGATATAAATGATCAGCCACCTCCTGTGGACAACACCAATGGAGGGAATCGGGTGTTGATAATAATAATGTAAATGCTCCTAATCATCCTGAAAATAAAAGGGCAAGATTAGCAGCTAAACTTACAAATGACATAAAGAGAATAAGTCCTCCAAAGTTTGATGGAACAACCCTTGGGGACGGAGCTGAGAATTGGCTCAGTGAAATGGAGAAATACTTTGCAATAAGAAACTTCTCCGAAGAGACCAAAGCGATATGGGGAGCATATCAGCTTTCTCATGAAGCATCATCATGGTGGGACAACCGTAAGGTTGAGTTGAATATTGTCGAATCAGACATAACTTGGGATCAATTTAAGGGTTACTTTAGGCAACGATGGCTGCCTCAACTCTATTTTGATAGGAAAATGACTGAATTTCAGAACTGGTCACAAGGAAGGCTGACGTGTGAGAATACTAGGGAAGGGTTTACTAAACTCCTTAAGTATGTGTCGCATTACCAAGCTGACGAGAAGTTCAGAATACAGAAATTCATAATGGGACTGAATCCCATCATTGGTGGTGAAGTGGATGTCCACGGCCCAACCACCATGGAAGGAGTTGTCGAAAAGGTAATTAGACAGGAACAGAAATTGAGAGCAATTTCTGCTCATAGGGAAGAGATAAGGAAGAAGATTCCCAATTCTTCTTCATCTCTCACACCTAAAAGGGGACCTTGGAAAAGGTTTGGTGTGAAAAACAAAATTGTTGTGGATAACAACAAGAAATATGTGATGAACAAACCTATAAATAGTGTGTGAACAGCTTCGCAAAAGTTAGTGGCAATGGACAAAAGTCCTATGGAAGCCAAAATGATAACTTCAAAGCTGGTAACAAATTTGAGCCTAGAAAAGGGCCAGTTGGAGGATGCTTCAACTGTGGAAAGGACCACTACGTGAATCACTTTCCTCTGAAGAAGGATGATCGCAATCAAAGAACATAGGATACATGCCGCAAGAAGTGGCTATGCATGACATGTCGAAAAGCAAGTTACGCCTATAGAAGTTAGGTGTAAGTTATTCGGCACACTGTAGTCATACTTTTGATATCGAGCTACCGAATGCTTTATTTCTACTAAACTTGCAATGAAATTAAAAATAAAGGCTAAACAAATGGATAAGACATGGACAAAGTGCATTATGGGAATAATGTTGCCCATACAAATTGAAATGTGCCTTTTTGGGGCAATTCTTGATTTGCCCAGTTTCTCCACCGAAGTTGACCTGTATGTCACTCCTTTAGGATCATATGATATCATTATTGGAGTTAACTAGTTGGCAGAACATAAGGCAAAAGTCGACTGTTATGAAAAACAAATTTGTTGTTTTGATGACCTGCAGAAAGCAGCAGTCATTCAAGGTGTAAAACGTGAAGTTGCAGTTAGGAAACTGACAGCTATGCAACTAAAAAGGGCTAAAAATAGAGGCTGCACCTTGTATGCAGTAAAAATGATAGAAAATGCAGAGGAAGATAATGATTTCATGGAAAGATATCCATTGTTAAGGGGTTTCAGTGATGTGTTTCCGGAGGAATTGCCAGGTCTTCCACCCAAACGAGAGTTTGACTTTGCAATAGAAATCAAGCGGGAACTGAACCCATATCTAAGGCACCTTATAGAATGACCACCATCGAGTTGGTAGAGCTAAAGGCTCAGTTACAAGAACTTTTGACTAAGGGGTTGATAAGACCGAGCGTCTCACCTTGGGAGCGCCTGTAATTTTGTAAAGAAAAAGGATGGCACATTGAGGCTGTGCATTGATTACAGAATGCTGAACAAGGCAACTATTAAAAATCGATACCCACTTCCTAGGATTGATGATCTATTCGATCAGATGCGAGGAGCATCAGTCTATTCAAAAATAGATCTTCGATCTGGGTATCATCAGCTGAGAATAAAGGAAGAAGATATTCATAAAACAACTTTTAGAACAAGGTACGGGCATTATGAGTTCATGGTGTTACCTTTTGGGTTGACCAATGCACCTGCCGCCTTCATGAATCTGATGAACAATATTTTTCAAGAATACCTAGACAAGTTTGTGCTTGTATTCTTAGACGACATTCTTATATACTCTAAAAATGTCGAAGAGCACCAAGAACATTTAAGGATAGTGCTGGAAATTTTAAGAAAGAGGAAGTTGTATGGTAAACTGTCTAAATGTTCCTTTTATGATGCAGAGGTGCATTATTTGGGACACGTTATAAGCAAGAATGGAATAGCTGTAGACCCTTCAAAGATCACAGCTATAACCGAGTGGCCTGCGCCTAAGAACGTGCATGAAGTGAGAAGCTTCATGGGCTTGGCAGGATATTATAGAAAGTTCGTTAAGGAATTTTCAAAAATTGCTGCCCCAATCACTTCACTGCAAAAGAAGGATAAGAAATTTGTCTGGACGGACAAATGTGAATCTGCCTTTAAAAATTTAAAGGAATAGTTAACTACAACACCTATTTTAACTGTACTAGACCCAAATGGAAATTTTATGGTTGTAACGGATGCATCAGGAGAAGGCCTTGGAGGTATTCTATTACAGAATAACCATGTCATAGCTTATGAAAGCAGAAAGCTTAAGTTACATGAATAGAATTATGCTCCACATGACCTAGAGCTCGCTGCCATTGTTCATGCACTTCAAATGTGGAGGCATTACCTTTTAGGAAAGCCTTTTGAGTTAAAAACTAACCATCTGGGGTTGAAGTATATTTTTACTCAGCCAAATCTGAATGCAAGGCAGCGAAGATGGTTAGAATTTCTGTCTCAGTATGATTTTGATATAAGCTACATCAAAGGAAAGGAAAATAGAGTGGTAGATGCTCTGAGTTGAAGGAAGCATATCTCTACTCTTATAACGTTAAGAACTCAGTTTAAGGATGAGGTGAAAGATGCCTTGGAATTAGATCCTTATTTCCAGCAAGTCAAAACAGCACTTGTCGTAGATCCAAAGGATGTCGTATAAAGGATTTTGTTTCAACAATGAAGGAATTCTCGAGGTTTGAAAACAGGTATATATACCTTTGGCAAATGACTTAAGAAGGAAATTGTTAACTGAATTTCATAATTCACCTTTTTCTGGACACCCTGGCATTACAAAAATGCTTGCTGATCTGAAGCAGCAATACTTCTGGAAGGGAATGAAAAAGGATGTGGTGGAATTTGTAACACACTATTTAGAATGTCAGCATGTTAAGGCGGAACATATGCATCCCGCTGGATTATTGTATCCCCACAGTATTCCTCAGTACAAATGGCAAGTGATAACGATGGATTTCATTCAAGGATTGCCTATGTCAAGAAATAAGCATGATATTATCCTGGTTGTCGTCGACAAATTGACCAAAGTGGCACACTTCATTGCTGGTAATTTGAAAGACGATGCACCAGTGTTAGCAAGAAGATTTGTACATGAAATTTTCAGATTGCATGGAATACCCGAATTAATCATATCGGACAGAGATCCGAGGATGACATCAAGGTTTTGGCAAACGCTTAATGCGGCCTTGGGAACTAAATTAAACTTCAGCTCTGCATATCATCCGAGAGACGGATGGACAGACCGAGAGAGTTAATCAAGTTTTAGAGGACATGTTAAGGATGTATTGCATGGACCAGCAGTATAAATGGGAGGAATACCTTCCGCTGGTTGAATTTTCTTACAATAATACATACCATGCCTCTTTAAAAATGGCACCCTTTGAAGCATCAGATGGAAGAAAATGCGTAACCCCACGTCACCGGGACAAGCGTAGAGGACAGAGAGGTAATTGGGCGAAATCCTTATGGAAATGGAACAACAAATCAAAATGATTCGGGAACATCTAAAGGAGGCTACCAATAGGAAAAGAGTTATGCAGAATTAAAGCGGGTTGATAGGAATTATAAACCGAGAGAGAAGGTTTTCTTCGGGTGAAGCCGAAAAAGAGCTCAATAACTTTTGGCAAGGCTACAAGTTGTCACCACGATACGTGGGACCTTTTGAAATTGTTGAAATAATCAACCTTGTAGCTTATCGCCTAGCATTACCTCCGCTTTATCACAAATGCATGATGTTTTTCATATTTCTTTGCTTAAGAAATACATAACAGATTTATCACATGTGCTGAATTGGAATTCCTTGTAGGTCCAAGACCCAGGAATAATCATGGTTAAGCCCATTCGAGTGCTGGGAACTCGCACTAGTTGTACTTAAGAAATCGCGAAGTGAATCAATGTAAGGTCCAATGGGACTAGTTTAGCGAAGAAAGTGCAACTTGGGAAAATCTCGAAGAAATGAGATCTTCTTTTCCATACTTGTTTGATCGAGTTTGAAATTCGAAAAATGATAATTCTACCAAATTTAGACAATTATTGGTCTATTTTACAGTTGTCTTAAAACACAGTTTTAAAGAGTGAATCTGTTTTTGGTATGAACTTATAAATGGAAGGACAATAACTGAACTTTGTCCTAGAAACTCCTTGAATTGGTTAATTTGATCATCGGGACGATGATTCTTTAAGAAGGGGAGGAATGTAACGCCTGATTTTTGTAAGTTATCATGGTGATTTTTTTTCATAATGTCAGAATCGCTGAAATGAAGGCAAACATGTTAAGATATATTTTTGATCTTAAAGGAATGTGTTGCTAATCTGGACTCTTGTATACTGTAATTTGTTTACGTGGGACAACAGTAATTATTGATTGTATGCTTGCCGATATGACAATGATCGGTCATTTGTCGTATGTTTGATGAACTCTATTCGTTGATTGATAAGACACCTTGAATCAATTCCATTGATCCAAGGTATGTTGTGGCCTTCTTGTAATCGCTTTGCCGATTTACTTTTAAACCAGACTGAAGGTTGATATAAATGTGCAGCACCTGATTTCAGGTATGAATAGCTGGCACGTAGATGCCAACGAAAAAGGTTCGATTCTCGAACCATACACCGTTGTAACGCTGCACCCGTAAGGCGCGATAAAGGCTTGGATGTGGGTGGCTCGGGTATGTGGAACGTGGGACGAAACGTCCTGCATAGTGTTGAATTTGGATGTCACTGGAAGGACTTGATTTGAAATTGATTAATTAAGTGTGAGGGATTAGACCCTAATCTACCACTAAGTTCTACCTTATACCTTAACTACTATCCTTAGTGGATTTTTAAATTCTATAATGGTAAAAATAAATCTAAGTTCTATTAACCTATGACCTAGATTTGGACACTATTATAAATCCTAAACTAATCCCAACCTAAGGAAGGGGACGCATAGACCCATGGGGATGGAAAGGATAAGGATGGAAGGAAATTTAATGGGCAATGAATGTGGTCCTTGCACGTGGAAGCGCCAAGTTTGGCGAGAACAGGGGAAAAGTTAGGGGCATCTAGTTAGTCATGAGACTAAACTCGTTTTCATGCAAAATTTGAATTTGGCAATTCGCCAACCCGAGTCGGCGGTGGCGTGAGGAAAAAGGAAAAGGCAGAGCCTTCAATGCATTTAATTTTCTTGGTCTTTGCGACCAGCCCGCCTTGGAAAGAGCATAGAGGAAATTTTGTTGTTCATTGTGTTCTTTCGGGTTTTTGGAAGTTGCTCTGCATTTGGTTTTTCATGGTTCTGTCGAACCAGTTGTGTTTGATTGTTATCTCTGTTTCTTTGGAAAATCTAAGGCTATTTTTGAGCCTGTAGCGGAAGGTGATTGTTTGGGAAGCTCTGCTATTGCCACCGTGGAAGGAAATAACTCCTGTAGGCGCGGTTTTCTTCGAGCTTCAAGGAAGATTATCAGGCATGTTAAGCCCTTCTCTTTAAACTACTTGCTTTGCTTAAACGTCTCATTAAAACAACCCTGCTCTTCTGATGAAGGGGGTTTTGGGTTTATTCGACTTTGCTGTCATGATTGAGATGATTTGGGTAGAGTCGTTTTTTTCTTTGTTTTGCGATTTGAATCTGCCTTGCATAAGTATTGAGTTGGAAATACAGCCTATGCTGTGTTGATTTGTTCGACAATATTGGGGATTGTTTCTTTACTGAAATTATAAGGAAATTATGCTTATGAATACTTAGCTGTGCTTTTTCTTTTGTAAAAATGGATGAACACGAATTGGGTAATCGTGGAAGTTGAAGAAAGTAATTGTTCTTCTTACTGAAATTATAAATGAACTATGTTTTCTCCTTGCTGTGATGGAAAGTTGATTTTGTTGTGTTTTATGGATGCGGTTTGATCTTCTAGTTCGGACTGTTGTCGTGAATACAAACTTGGCTTTGAATTTCTGTGCAAACGAATGAAATACATGTGAATTAGCTTGTTGTTTGAGACTGCTTTTGACTGTACTCAAACTTGCATGCATTTAATACCCTATGCGGGTTTTCCTTGATAAAGGTATTGTTATATGATTATTGTATTTCGAAGTTCGCATCATCATTGTGAAATAGAAGAATGGGATTTCGGGTTGAAATGTCTGTTGATAAGGAACTCGAATCGGGTATTTCTTTACAAATGGCATATGAATGAAAATTGTACATCTTTGTGTGAGTTTGTTTGACATTGTTGAACAATCTTTCTATGTCAATATGGATTTGAGCTGTCATTATAAAATAAACACGACTTGGGTGTTTTATTACATTTTGAAGAAAATGATTGTTTTCTTATGAAATTATAAGGAAACGAGTTCTTCTTCTTTCTGTTGTTTTAGATTTTGAAAGAAATGGTAATTGGAGATTTATTGAGCATCATAGGTTCGGCTTGATGGAAGTGACAGTGGCATTTAGATTGTTTTCTGAGTGCTGTGTTTGTTTTTTTGTACAAACGAAAGGATGAAATGATTCGTGTGATCTCTGATTTTGCACTGTCATTCAAATACGAACTCGACTTGAGTGATTCTTGTTGTGTTTGAAGAAAATGGGTGTTTTCTTATTGAAATAATTACAGGGATGAATTTTTCTCTTCTTGTTGTTTGAGTTCTGGAAATAGCAACAATAGAGCTTTACTGTACAATACGGGTTGGACTTGCTGTAGGTTATAGCAAAGTGCAAATTATTATTTATGAACTGTGTGCGTTCATAGGTATAGAAAGTCGTGTGAATAATTGATTAAGTGACTGTATAACTGTTCATTTGGTTATAATACAGTGAAAGAAGTATGAATTCTTCTAGTACAGTAAGAGCATAGTATGCATTCTTTACATTGTTTGTTCTATGATGGATACAATGTTTTACCAACTTGTTTTTGGTATTCGTATGAGCCTGATTTAAAGGAAGTATTGATAGGGATGATAAATTCTTCCTTGTTTTCATTTAAAGTTGAGTATGAATGGAATTATTCCTTGCTGTTGGAAAGTGAATTCTGAATGGATTTCGTAAGTTTCACTCTGAACTGTTATCTTGATTGGTGTCTCGTTTGGATTAAATTTTCAGTACAGTCATGAGGAAAGGAATAGGAGTGTGGATGGATAACTTGGAATAATGATCATTTCTTCTCTCATACAGTTGGAAATCTGTAATCGTTAAGGAATGAATTTTGTATTGCTTGGGTTAAGCATCTACATTTTATTGTTGTTTGATTTTCTCATCTGTACTTGATTGCTTGAAATCAAATGAGTTGCATGAACTGAAAGGAAAGTAAATTGGTTTATATTTCAGTCAAATTTATCCTTTGATATTATAACTAATGAAAGGGAAGGAAATTGACAGCATTTAATGTTATAACAGCAGCATACATACTTGTATTCCTAGTTCTTACAAATGTTGTAATCTGGAACTGTTGAAGGAAATTGCGTCTTGTAATGATTATGTGGGAAAAAGGGCAGTAATCCTTTGACTGATTTGGATGGTAATTAGATGTTTCAGTTGTTATGCTGATCATTCTTTTTGATACTTAATTCTTGAATGATGTTCTTAGTAACGTTTCATAAAAGCAGGGTTCTTTTATTGAGACAGTTAATTAGAAGCACCTCATTTTAATGACAAGTGCTTAATATGCTCAGTTCAATGAACTGACCCGTGCAAGTAATTTTGCAGATGGAACTTGAGTAAAACGAAGACATGGTTGTTTTCTGATACTTCTTTTGATTGTCTGAAGATGGATTGTATTTGATAGTTATTATTCCTCTACGAGGAATTGAGAAAAGAAGAAACTACATTCTTCTATCTTATGAGTTGTAATGTTGTTTAATATAAACAAAGTCCAGTAATTTGGACTGGCAAATGTATAAATTATAAAATGGATGGATGAATACAAATACAAGTGTGATATTTTAATGACTGTATCAGTTTGATATTGTTGATTAATTTGGGAATATAACATTATTTCTTGATTTGGAATTATTCAATTGTCATGAATGAATTTAAGAGGAACTGATATCTATTCTTACCTAAATGCAACTTTTACGTTGAAATGTGCAATTAGTTCATACTTGGGTTAAGATGAATTTTTAATTGACATTAAAAAGGATTTAGGAAGAACATGATCTCTTAATTGAATGGTATTCGGGATTAGCTTGAAAGCTAAGGAATATCAAATAACTTAGGAGTAGCCGAACCTCGTATTCGGACTCCGTTAATAGACTTGAACGTTAAATTCAGAAAGCAAGGATATGGGAAAAATATATCCAGGGCTAACAGACCTTAACTATGTAAGGTTAAGGAGAATAATTGAATATATTCATTGAGAATTAGACCTCGTTTAAATGACGTCTAATAAGCTGGAATTCTGAATTTGTTTACAGTTGTGGAAAACTTGGTTAAGTTTAATAGGTTAAACTTATTAAGTCTATTAGTAATGGGCTGCTTAATCCAAGGATTAAGAAAAGAACCAAGTAGAGAAAATGCAACCCTTCGGTACGAAGGAGAAGATGCATAGTAAGCTAGAAGACGGATTTAGTCTCTCTTAGCTACATACAACTGTAACAAGAACGAGGATAAAGGATCAGCATGGCTGCTGAAAGTTGATCTTAAATATTAAGATCATAACCAAATCACTTGAGCTGGATGTGTACTCTCGATGAGAGGATTCCGTAGGACATTGACATACGCCAGCTACAACACGGTGTCTTCATGAAGGTGGGGTCTTCATGACAACACAATGTTATAGCTGACATATTACAATGCCCTCCCGAATTAAACCATCAAGATTACATAAGTTGGATACTAAGTTCTTGGCTAGGGATAGGAATGTGATCATGTATACAGAGTGACTCCAGAGGACTAAAGATAACTAGACACACAGAGTCGTCTAGGGATAACACCGTATGTCTGTGTATCTTTAGTTACCATGAGTAACTTCCTATACTCGTTCATATTGCTAGTTGGAGTTAGAGTTTGACCCTAAATTGGAAGGACTGGTAGGGACCAGGAAAGACCATTCTAGATAACAGACGAAGTGAGGTGAAGGACGTATTCCATTGGTGTGTATCACATCCTAGAATATGATCATGCGAAGCATGTGAAAATCTTTGGCCAAAGTATCGCAAGTGCTGGTTCGTTATCCTAATCACCTAATTTAAGATGTAGGATATCATAGAAGATATTCGTATAGGCTTCTTAAATGGATCACTTCGATAACCGGAAACGGTAAGAGAACCTTGTATATACATTATACTATGCATGAATTAACATGAAGGATCGGTAAGTTGCCGAGTCATGAAATGAGAGATCGTTGAAACTCCGAGCCATAAAAATGGGAGATCGGTAGTTCTTCGAGTCATTTACAGCAGCATATGGAAACTGTTATATGATTGAATGGCACTGAATGTGTGTTCCATATTGCAAATATGTGAACAGAGAACATTAGTTTTAAAGGGAAATTGTGTGATCCAAACTGCATTGTTTGGGTAGTGAACAATTATTGAAACTTGAACGTGTGTTTGAATTATATAATTCATAACAGGGAACGTTGTTTAAAAAAATAAAAAAATTCCCTTGTTCTGGTATCTTAAAATGGGGATGTTACATGTGAACCAAGCACAAATACTTATTTAGGAAAATCATCAGTTTTGTTTACTTTCATTAGAAGAAAAGAAAAATGGACTTGAGAGCATGGATATTTTGGATAGCACTTGTTATTTTTTACAGAAGAAGCCACCACAGGAACTGCTCATTCAAGGAGAAATACAAACTTCCACTATGCAGTCATTGTATCTACCTATGGATTCACTAGACCTAACCATGGGGCAGCAAGGAGAAGAGGAGATACAAGGAATAGTGGTGACTATAGTAGTAGCATACATGGAGAGGATTTGGCCAATCCATCTCAAGAGAAAAAGACAAGAAAGGACTAAACCACTATAGTATGGGACCTTCGCCATACTTGAGCAGGTTGGAAAAGAAACCTTCAGGCCATACTTCATGCAGATGCACGTGATAACAAGTTGCAAGAGATCACACCTACTAAAGCCATCTATGCATGAAAAATAAGGAAACATACAGAAGTTTCCTTCCAAAGAGGATTGTACTTGAGGCAACTTGGAGGAGGATACAACATTGGAGCAGAAAACCAAATATCCATACATAAGAGTCTTGGCGGGCTAGATGAGAGAAGACACCAAGGTAGACCCAGTGGTACTCGAAGGAGAAAGAGAGGGAGTTGATTCCTCTACCACTCCCCCAATGTTTTCTGGGATAAAAATTCTCCTAAGTCAGGGGAGGTATGATCCATAAGGATCTAGAAAAACACACCACTTCATCGGTTCCATCAAAGCATCAAGAAAGAGAATTGAGAAAATGAAGAAAAATAAGGTAAACGGAGGTTTTGGATAGAACCTCCACTGCAGTGCAGAGTGGAGACCGAAAATTTCTGCCCTGCAAGGTGATGGTCCTATAACCACCGCCCGCCTAGGGAGGAGGTGCTGAAACCAACAAATCTACTTAGGGCGGCACTCCAGACACTTCCAAATAGGAAATAGAAATAGAGCACGAATGGACGTGAATTTGGAAGCGTCGGTGTGTCTCTTCCTCCCGACCTTTACCATTATCCAAGACATAGGAGGACATAGGATAAGTCTATAAATACAAGGAGGAATAATATAATTGATCATTCGGATATCCAAGGAGATCAAAGAGAAAATATTTAAGTTTAATAAGAGTAATGAGCAAGATCTTCGGTGTTGGAGTGGAATTATAGGAGTAAGGTGTAGAAACAGAGAAAGAAAAAAATAGTAAGGGAGAGGTTTACATTTTTGTGTCCATTTTATTCTTCGATATTTTCCTTCTCTCGACTTGTTTTCCTCTGTTGGAGGTTTCCGAGGATAAAATTTTTGGTGTTGGGAGTTTGAAGTCTTTCCTATTCTCTGAAATTTCCTTTCTATAGCACTAGATAATCAGTCAATAAATCTCTATTCTTCAATCAATATATCATTTTCCAAAGTTGAAATTAGAACAACATAATTTTTGATTCATAGAGTTCCAAAGTAGAAGTTTACGGATCAACCGAGATCCCATCAACTTTTGATGAGATCGTGCTAAAGGAGAGAATGAGGACCTTGAGCATGCATCTAATTCATCTTCAATACCTACCCTTATGCAAGGTGTTTTAGATCCATATGTAGTTGTTGAAAAGCATCATAGTGAAGGAAAATAAATAGGATCTCCACATTTGGAAGGAGATGTAGGTAGGCACATTCTAGTTTCATCTCAGGAAGCATAATAGATTAGGGATTCACACATAGAAGCATAAAAAGTTATAATGTTTGGAATTAATTTGGGAGGTGTTTTTACGTGCATATCATCATGATAGACTATTAGCGTGCAAGAACATTAGAAATAATTCTATTGGTGTTTCTACAACACATACAATCGGTGTCTAATTCAGCACAATAACTTGGACACAAGGAAGTTAATCTGCTCGACAACAAGTCTTTGCGGGAGACTCAATAGGTTCAAATCAGCCACGCGTAGAGTAAATCTGGTGGACGCCGATTCTAGGTCTTGTCCTAACCCAAGGTAGGTTCCACCACCATAACAACCTTCCCAACAACCAATGAATTAGCATTAGTATACACCACCTCAATAATCACAATAATAGGCACCTCAAGTCTATTTTGAGATCTCTTCACTTGTCAGAGTATAGAGGTGTGGAGGATGTGGTTAAACATGTGCACAAGTGTGAATTTATATAGATAGAAAAGGGGATTATAGCTCCTGATTGAAAGGAGATTCAATGTTCCACCACACTTCAAGGGTACACATACAATTCATATAGAAAGTATGATCCACACCAGACTACGGTGGATTATGTAAACTATGTTTTTGGCTAAATTTCATATTCCAATTTTGAACACAATATTATCGCACTCAAGGAAATCCAATAGGTCTTTTTTAAAAGTGTGAGTGATTATGATGTGCGGTTTAAAACTCCCTTTTCCAAATTATCATATGATATACATCATAGACTACATGCACAGTGGTTCATTAGAGGTTTACTTAATCTATTTTGAAGGTACTTATCACATAAGGAGTAATATTATCTACGTGAGACTTTAGAGGTAGATCTACATGGTTAAGAAATTATGAGTTCAAAAACTAAAGTGATCCCTTTTATTAAGGTACAAACAATAGCAATGGCTAAGTAATTGGAGAAAAATTTTACTAATTCAACACATGATGGATGACATGGGTTATGGAGCACTAATTTTGATGTTGAGGTATACTGAAAGATAGTTTGTCTATGTAGGATGGTGCATTTATACTGTTACAATCTAATGATATTTTATACAATAATCATGATGTTTGGAATTTCCTTATCTTGCAACACACAATGAGAAATAATGTCTCTATGTACTTTCGCTAGATTTATGATGCACACACCCATGATACAAAATACTTCCAAATGATAGACTAAATTCATGAGGCATGAGAGACTAGATTATGAAAGACCACTATGGAAAGTGGTTCTCAAGTGTAGGAATCCCAGCCTAATGAAGGGCACAATGATAGAGATGGCAGGTTTAGAGATGGATATAAGAGCCGAGGCCATGGCAAGCAGAGGAAGATTCATGTGCAAGACTTTATACATTTTTCGGTCCCAGGACCATTACTAGCATAAGTGTCCCTAAGAATCAAGTATGTGCGTATTGTGGAAAGCAACATAAGGTTGAGGACTACCCTAATCTTTATGAGCATATGTGTAAGAGGAATAAAGTACGGGATGATTAAGTTACAATGCATGAATAATGAGAAATGGGCACCTAATAAGATGCCTGATCCAGAATTACAACCTTTACTAGTGACTACACAGAAAAAAACAACACATGCACGCGATTATATTAAATCAAAACCACTCATTAGGAGGAGGAAATTATGCATGTCAAGTATCCCGATGATTCTCATCACAAAAAGTTCTATCAGAAAACCATGAGAGTAATTAGATATTTTTAGGGTGATATTAAGTACTTAAAGGAGCAAGCACACGAAAGGGAATGAGTAAAGAACAATGATCTCCCAAAGAAACGGGTAGATGATTTGAAGGAAGTGATTAAGCTAAAAATTAAATATATGAGCCTAATCTAAATGCTATAGTAGCAGTAAATGAATAATAATTAAGTACAATAATGAATACCCAAGCAACTAAGTGATAAATAATGAAACCTTAATTGCAAAAAGATGGTAAGAATCCTTAGTTGATTAAGTAGAGTTACGGAGAATGCATAGAGATGTAAAACTTGGAAATGTGAAGCAACCGACAATCACATTAGAGCATAGAAAAATGCATATACAAGGAGATAGGTTGGACTGGGGTGCATGGAGAGGGATAGGGGTGCCCTATCCCTATTTCTCGGCACTGGGTCTGCATAAATGCTCAAAAACCTCCTACGAGGTATCACAAGGTGTTCAAATTTGGTTTCATTTAATCACACTCGAGGTCATACCAAGATTTTGAGGTTGCTAAAAACCTGAAATAAAGAATAAACCCAAAACCCTCACATAGACATCAAATTATTAAAAAAATATGAAAAATTAGGGTCAAACTTTCCTCAACTATCACAAAGCTAAAATTATGATGATAATTTCACTACATCTTAGACCCAATGTAGTTTTTTGTGTGTGTGTAAATTATGCCCTAGGTTTATCTTGTGTTTGTTGCACTTAGATAGCGAGAAAGTAACAAGATGTAGAATGTAGTAAATGTGTCCATGGAATATAATAAACTTCCCTCCTATGAAGTGTGATGTAGAAAACCATCCGTTGTGTCCCTTATGGTGGAGCTAGATGGATGCAATGGAGCTCTTAGATGCGTTGATGGATGAAACCTTAGGTAGTTATAGCTAATACTTAGTGTTTTGTCCCTTATTATAATCACATAAATTTATATTTATATGATTACCTTGCTTGAATTTCCTAATTAACCACGAAAATTTAAACTACCAAAAATATAAGATGCTCAAACGGCTAGAAAGGAATAAAAAAGTTTTAGTAAATTACAAAGAGGACAGAGGCACCCGAGAGGGGATGAGGGCACTTAGCACTAAGCGTCCTTCTTGGGTGCTAGTGTCTAGGATGAAAATGTCAAAGAGTAAAAAGGAATACTAAGAAAGTAATGGTGTAATCTGAAAGTAAATAAATAAAGAAAAGAAAGGTGGCCAAATACATGGGTTAATTAGTAATTTTCTTACTTATGAATCATATGAATAGTAGTATGTAATCAGGACTAGATAATTACCCAAAGTGTATGATTTTGTGTCTACATTTTCCCCACTTTATGTGCGTGAGTGGAACACTTAGTAACATAAAGTAGATAGATATGCGTACTTGATAACCATGGAGATAGATGATGAAAAGTGTGTCGAGGACAAGACAAAGTGTAGAGTGATAGAAAAATGTGAAGTATGGATGCTAAGGAGGAGAAAATGCAAAAGTGATGAAAATGAACCTAGGGGGAAAAACATGTGTAGTTTTTGTGATGTACTTGTTGTTGATGTTGTTGTGTGTGATTTTTTTATTATTGGTGTTGTGATGATGTTGAAGTTTGATTACCGCTTCCCATACGTATGTGCCTTGTGATGCCCGAAAATGTTTACTCACAAAACAACTAGGTTAAAGGTGGAAAAATTATGAAATAAATTTTTTTGTTAAATTTAGAAAGGATTAATGGGAATTAAGATTTATGTTTATGTTATTAGTTATGAGATAAACATCACTAGGTGACACCAATAGCTTTTTGTAATTACAAGTCATCGTATTATGTGTTGAGTGATTGATGGTTAAATTGACAAAGCTAATAACCGTGTGAGTGCATCGGTTCATGAGGTAGACCCAAAAACGGTTGTAAGGAATATCCCATGATAAAAGTTAAATAATCTATAACCACACTACTACATTTTCTTATACAGTATTTACTCTTGGATTTAATAATGACACTTGGCGTCATTTTAATCGTTCGATACCAAAATATGCATTAGTTTGTTTCCAAATTTACTATTTATTCGGCTACATGGTCAATCTCTATCTACTTCATTATTTCATTATTCGATGGGCCCAATGGGGTTTCCAAAGGGTCTTACTTTATGCCATAGTTGAAATTTGATCCATATTTATTCAAGATCTTTAGGTTAAAATAAATAATTAAATACCATATTAAATAAAGGATAAAATTTATATTTTATTAGGATCATTTATCTCAATTCCAAGTAACTCAATTCGTATCTTTACACTATAAGATATCGACACAATGGTTTAATGATATTCGTTTGTTATGTTTCGTAATCCTAGAATTAGAAGAATAATTTATATCCCATTAATACATAAATTTGCATTTAAGAAGGTTACTTATCTCCAAATGAATAGAGTTTTCTAAAACAATAATAACATTATATTAAGAGTTATAATGAGGCCTATATTAATGTTAAAACCTTAGTTATACTTATAATAATAAAACCCATTTATAAATAAAAGATCCTATCAAATCAATTGGTCAACTTGACCAAGTGGAGGTTAAGGATTCATTATAAGCCCTTAGATCTGGGCAATCTCCACCCTAAGATCTGGGTGAGAGAAAACCCTAGTTTTTCTACCTTACCTTCTTATTTATCTTTCATTCCCCCTCATTCCTATTTTATTTCTCCTTGTTTCACATTTTCTTCTTTCCTTTATTTTGCAAGTTTAATGGAGGCCCAACAATGCATGGAAGATGGATATGCAATACTTGAAAAACAAGTATATATATAATATAAAATTATAATTTTTTTATATTATATAATTATATATATATATATATATATAATTTATTTATTTTATTTTATTTTTATTAAGTCGAAAACCCGAGTACCATGCGCGGGGTGATAATCACCAAATAGTTGCATTATGTTAATGTGAGGGTTTGCGGGTGGGTAGCCATGGTGACCCACCCCACCACATATTAAAATATATTGGCTTGGTTTGGCCATGGCCTCCCACCCCTTCATTTCCCATATATATGGGTCACAACTCGTGTAGGCCATGGCCCTATATATATATATATATATATATATATATATATATAAGTTTTAAAAGTATATTAAGATTAAAACTATACATCCCTCCATAGTTTCTATTAGTTTAATTATTATTTAACCTTTATAAAAACTTTTAAAAGCCATACCAAGTGGAAATAATAGCTAAGGTCTTATTATATTATTATTAATTTATTTTATTATTATTTTGTCTCTTTTTCCCTTAATTTGTTTTTATATAAATTTTTTTATTTTTTTAATATGTTTTTTTGGGATTATATATATATAAGCAAAAATTATTATAAATATATGATAATTTGTATTATTCTATATATGAATTAAATTTTACAATGTATACATGTAAATGTACATAACAATATGTGTTGGTTCTTAACACTATTTTGGTTATACCAAGTCTAATAATAGAGAATTTATACTATATTTATTTAATCTTAATATATATGTATTTTTGAATAGTCACATATGATTATATACTATAATTATATTAGCTTCTAAAAATTCTCTTAGTCAAGAGGGTTATGACATAATTACTTTGCAAAGTAATTTAGTTGTATCAAATGTTATATATACCTAGTTTTGCAATAGTTTTAAAAAATAACATAATATGCCTATATTTTCCAATTTAATAAGAGATTTACTCTCACCAAATTCACACAATATATCTATGACAATATTAACTAGTTGAAAAATAAATGATTTGAAACACCCTTTCAAATGCAAATAGAGGAAAGGATTTTCATAAGAATTTTTTTTTGCAATAAGAGAACTAACATGTAGGAAGTGCCTTCAACCAAATATATACCTATTTTTTATCGTTTTCACCACCTTTGCTTAAGTAATTGAAAATGTATGAGTCTCAAATTTACTTCATTCTCAAAGAAAATGATTTTCAGCCTTCATAATATAAATGATCCATAAAGCAAGTAATAGAGAGAGACAAATCAAAAGAGGGCTCAATTTCATTTCACTAATCTTGTCAAATAGAACTTTTAACACCAAGAATAGTAACAATAAATATTTCATTTCCACTCATTACAATGATATATGATTGTATAAATAACATTTACATGAAATAGAGGGAGATAAAAAGGGAGATCAATAGTATTTCCTTCACCCATAACAATTACAACATTCAACATCATTATTTTCACATGAAGATTTCAGTTCCTCATTACATAACACACTTTTCTCAATGACATTACAATACTCGTAAACATTCACAATAAAAAAATTGAATGACATTATACAAGATTTTGAAGTGGCTCAAGGGCATAAGTTTCATGAGACCCAAAGTCATCTTCTATTCACAACTTCATTCCAATTTAAAATACTTCTTCAAAACACTCCCATTTTAAACAAAAGGAGGAATCGGTGACGTTTACTACTCATCCATGCAATGGGGTAATGATCTCATGCTCATTTCCCCAAAAGTTCCCTAACTCACAAAGGCCTTACGAACTAACAACCAAGCTTAAAAATGAATCCAACACCCAAAACACACACAACCAAGAAATCCAAATTTACAACAATTAAATAAGCAAAGGGACAAACAACTGTATTCCAACCATAAAAGGAAGTCAATACACATGATCAAACCATCTATGGTTTGAAATGGGGAAGGAATTAAGCACCGTCTACAACTTATCGCTCCACTAGTAGAGGGTATCTAGCCCTTGGTTCCTCTGCAAGAATAAAAAAAGAAAATTGATCCACACTTATACCTCCCATGCCCACAACCACTTATCACTCCCCTAGGACTAGCTACCCCCCCCTTGGTTCCTCCAAAACAAGACCTAAAGAGGGAACATATATCCCTCACTTCAAAACACTACTTATCCCTCCAGTGGAAAAACACATTCCCCTACACACAACACCACTTGCATTCCCATAGTGGAATCATGCAAGCTTCAAACACAAAACTTAGTCAACAAACTAACATGTACCCAAGTGGGAAATAAAAATCACGATGCCAAAATTAGTTCAAGGAGTAGAAATTACATTACAAATAGATAAATAAAATGGGTTAGGAATACCTAATAATAACTTGTCCCAAAATGATCTTGAATCAAGAATTCCCAAGCACTCCAACAATCCCATAAGCCTTCCAAGCAATCCAAAAAGTAGCAAAGTACCTCCCTAAGACCAAGTGAACTCCCCAAAACAAGACACAAGACTCCAATTTATAGAAAAACTCAAGGTAGAGGATCTCATAGGATCATGCCATGTGGCATGGCCCATCCCGAAGTAACCCCAATCCCTAAAAATGACATAAAATCCCTTACAAAATCACATGGGTCATCCTTACAAACCATAAATTCACATTTTTGACATTACTTAACCCATACTCATCCCATTTCCAAAAATCCTCACACAAAAATAAATAAATAAATTGGAAAATAAAATAAATGTGCATATCCACAAAACTTGATTTTAAAGCAACCCAAAATGTCACTTCATCATGAAAGAGGGATTCGTGAGAACCGATGTTGAAAAGCGATGCACCACAATGAAGTTGCACTCCGATGGTAACGTCAAGCCAACGCAATATGCAAGATTCGAATCAATGGAAAGAAGATTACAAGTAAGAAGAATGGGTCTACTCATACTCATAGATCGAAAAATAGGAAGTACAAATAGGGGTGTTGTGTAACCCCCATGCCTAAACATGGAAAGAACCTCAATGACACCACTGACGCATATGACATTGACTGACGCATATGACGCCACTAGAAGAGGAGTTACAATTCCAAATAAGGAATGTAACTCCTATGACGCATTGATGTAAATGACAATGTCAGATTCTATGATAGAATCTGACACTTGTCATTTGACTTCCTAAGACCTATGACTCTTGCAAGGTGAGATGACTCACCTAGGTGATGTGGAAGATGACTGGACAGTCACACACACCAACACCCCCCCTTCATCGAAGCCGAGGAAGAGGTCAAGGTAAGTCAAAATAAAAAGAAGACTCCCCTAGACAACTAAGAAAGATGTGTCATGGGCCACGACAACTAATGGCCTAATAAGTTCGAGCTTTTGGTGATGTGACCGAGAAAGTCGTGCAGCTATGATACCATGAAAGAGGGATTTGCGAGAATTGATGTCAAAAAGTGATGCACCACAATGAAGTTGCACTCCGATGGTAACGTCAAGCCAATGTAATATGTAAGATTGAATCAATAGAAAGAAGATTACAAGTAAGAAGAATGGGTGCTGCTCATACTCATAGATCGAAAAATAGGAAGTAAAAATAGGGGTGTTGTGTAACCTCCATGCCTAAACATGGAAAGAACCTCAATGACGCTCTCGACACATATGACATTGATGATGCATATGACGCCACTAGAAGAGGAGTTACAATTCCAAATAAGGAATGTAACTCCTATGACGCGTGTACGCAAATGATAATATCAGATTCTACATGAGAATCGACACTTGTCATTTGACTTCCTAAGACCTATGACTCTCGCAAGGTAAGATGACTCACCAGGTGATGTGGATGATATTTGTATAGTCACACACACCAACACATCAAGTCATCATAAAAATCCCAAATCTCAAAAAGGTAAAAATGTAAGAAAATTAATTACAAAATCTCATTTTGAGAGAGAGAAAGATCACAAGCCATAAATGATGTGCAAAAGAGTCTTTAAGTGGTCAAAATGTCATAAAAGGTACACCTAGCCTATAGGTAGGTGTATGGGAAGTTTTTGGAGTGTGGGACAATGTCTACCTATCCTACACACCTTCCAAAATTGCCCATAAAGTTCAAATTCGAGTTTTCCAAAAATGGAAAAATTTCCACCCACAACGCCATTTGATTATACCACATGCGGGGTGATAATCGTCGAATAGTTGGATTATGTTAATGTGAGGGTTTGCGGGTGGCGGTCATGGCCACCCACCCAACCACATATTAAAGTATGTTGGGTTTGGTCATCCATGGCCAATCCACACCTTCATTTTCCATATATATAAGTTTTTAAATTATACTACGATTAAAACTATGTATCCCTCCATAGTTTTATTATTTAACCTTTATAAAAATTTAAAAATCCATATCACATGGAAATAATAGGTAACTTTTTATTATATTGTTATTTTGTATCTTTTTCCTCTTAATATGTTTTCATATACTTTTTCTTTATTTCATTTTAAATTTTTTTTGGATTTTATATATATATATATATATATATATATATATATATATATATATATATATATATATTAAGAAACTAAAATTAATAAATATATATGTGATAATTTGTATTATTCTATATAACAATTTAATTTGACAATGTATATATGTAAATCTACATAACAATATATGTTGGTTCTTCAATCTATTTTGGTTATACCAAGTGCGAAATAGAGATTGTATACTACATTCATTTTATCTTAGTATATATGTATTTTGAATAGTCGTATATGATTATATACTATAAGTATATTACCTTCTAAAATTTCTCTTAGTCAAGAGAGTTACAACATAATTACTTTGCAAAGTAATTTAGTTGTATCAAATGTTATATACCTAGTTTTGCAATAGTTTTAAAAAACATAAGATGATTATATTTTCTAAGTTAATAAGATCTTTACACTCACAAAATTCGCACAACACATCTATGACAATACTAACTAGTTGAGAAATAAATGATTTGAAACACCCTTCCAAATGCAAATAGAGGAAAGGATTTTCATATGATTTTTATTTACACTAAGAGAATTAACAAGTAGGAGTGCATTCAACCAAATATATACATACTTTTATCATTTTCACCACCTTTTTCTAAGTAATTGAAAATGTATGAGTCTCAAATTTACTTCATTCTAAAAAAGTGATTTTAAACCTTTATAATATAAATGATCCATACAACAATTAATAGAGAGAGAGAGAAATCAAAATAAGTCGTAATTTAATTTCCCTAACCTTCTCAAATAGAACTTTTAACACCAATAATAGTATAAATAAATATTTCATTTTCATTCATTACAATGATATATGATTGTATAAATAATGTTTTCATGAAATAGAGGAGATAAGAAGGAGATCAATATTATTTCCATCAACCATAGTAAGTACAACATTCAACATTATTATTTTCACATGAAGATTTCAATGTCTCATTACATAACAAAATTTTCCCAATGATATTACAATACTAAAACATTCACAATAACAAACTTGGATGACATTATACAAGATTTACAAGTGGCTTAAGGGCATAAGCTGCATGAAACCCAAACTCATCTTCTATTCACAACATCACTCCACCTCAAAATAATTCTTCAAAACCATCGTGTATTAAAAAAGGAGAAATTTGGTGACATTTACGCCCATCCATGCAATGGGGGAATGATCTCATCCCCATTTCCCCAAAATTTTCCTAGCTCACAAAGGTCTCAATAACTAAGAAACAAGGTTCGAATGAATCCCACACCCAAAACACACACAACCAAGCAAACTAAATCAACAACAATCAAATAAGAAAAGGGAGAAATAACCATTCAAGTATGCCAACCACAAAATAAAGTCAATACACATGATCAAACCATCTATGATTTGAAATGGGGGAAAATTTTAGTGGTGAATTTTGTAAACTCACAAAAATTGAGGATTATGGAAATTTGAAATGGCGAATATTATGTTGTTCAGAGCCGACTTATTCACCGAAAAATTCAGCTAACATGTCCCTTATACTATTCCTTTCACCTAGATTTTACACATATATAAGAGCTTATGAATGTAATTCACCACCATTTCGAATCATATTGTGTGCATATTCACCAAAGTAAACATAATAAAATCCTCAGCCGCCAACACTAAAGTCTAAAATCTGAGCCGTCCAACCGTAAGGCATCCGATTCCGAGCCATCCAACTTTGAACTATCTAGCTCGACCCGATGAACTCGCAATCTGAACGTCTAACTCTATTATGTCCATCCCCAGCCGTCCAACCCCTAGCCATCCTACCCTAATCCATCCATCCCTAAGCCGTCAACCCCTAGCCATCCCCCTCGCCATCTAACCCCTGAACCGTCCAACCTATAGTCGTCCAACCCTTAGCCATCCAACCCTTTACCATCCATTCTCAGAGCCTTGGAACATAAGAGCCACCCCTAAGGGCCTAAGCAAGATGTGCAGTCATGGATCCTAGAAATCAAGGTAGGAAGAATACAAATCCAAAGAAGTTCAAAAAGGGTTCCAATACTTTGATTGGCTATTTTGGAAAATAAAAAAATGAAGTCGGTTTCATGTTGTTTTATCTTACGAGAATTTAATAATTATGTTTATTATACTATTCTTGGAACTCTTTGACATTTTTACTCTATAAAAATTTAACTATAGATAAAACAAATTTGATTGATAAAGTGGGTTGAAGGGACCCATTCCCTATTAAAAAAGCAGAGGCCAATTCCTCTAGAAAACAATAGGATTTTAAAAGTAACAAGGGAAACAACACCTACATCTAAACACCAACTTCAAAAAGCATTAGAATGACCAAAACATCCTAAACAAAATTTATTTCCCACCCTATGATGGAAAATAATCCTCAATGCTGCCCATTCGACCCTTTTTGTTTTTTCACTTTTTTTACTTGAACCACTTGCCTTGGTTAGTCGAGATAACCAATGCAAGGTCATTAGGATTGCGAAGCAATCATTTTATCCGATTCTAAACTTTCTAAAGTATGTCCCCTTTTCATTCCACCAATTACCAGGTGATTTTCCTGAATTCCCATCTTGGTGTCCTCCTTCTCTATGACTATTTTATTCTGGGGTCAAATTATTCGGAACATCCTTAAAGTTTGAAGCGGATACCAAATCTAGGTTAACAAAGCCCCAACCGCTAGAAGAAGTTGATCCATTCTTTTTTGTAGATTTTTGGTTTTTATTAAAGGGACAAGTAGCTTATAGATGACCCGTATTTCTACATAATCTACACCGAATGCAGTATTCTCATAGTCTAATATTTGGATATGTTGAAAATTACCAAATTTAAGATTGATCCAATCCGGTAATCCCTTTCTCAAATCAATTTCAACGCATATACGGGAAAATGAACAAAGGCCCGAATGCGTTCTATCCAAGTCTTCTTTGATAAACTTGCCCAAACCATTACCAATATCCTCTAGGGCATACCATAGATGCAAGGGGAGGTTAGGGAGCCTGACCCAAATAGGTGTTTTGGTAACCGAATAGGTGTTCGGATCAAAATCGGAAACCATGGAGTTATAAATAAACCTACATGCACCTAAAACCCACAGATCCACGTCAAACATCATTGATAATCTTCCGCTTCTCTAAAATGGACAATGAAAAATCCCTTGGAACAGAGGGATATTTCACATTTATTGGTCCAAGTTTCGAATACCCACTGGTACAGTGCTGAGGATGAAGGCCAGAACCCATTAAACCTACCAATCACTGCATCCGTGATAAAGTTTTGAAATATTCCTCCACTTCAGGGTTCTTGATGGTTACAGAGGGAATATCCTCAACCAGATCGACCAGGTAGGCCAGATTGCTTGTTGTTTTATTGCCTGAGGATCAGCCTCGCTGTTTTCTAGTATATCTTTAAAAGAAGAAGCCTTTCGGGGATCCAAACCATGATGACTGTAGCACCGCTGCCGATGCTCCTATGACTATTTTTGTTTTTCCCACCGCTCCCCACCGAAGTCCAGGTAGAATTTGTAACCCTAGGAATAGGGCCCAACTCCTCCACCTTCTTATCCCACCCTCCAATACCATGCTCTCCTCCTCCATCCCTGAGACCCCCCACTGTCAAACCATGCTTATTATTTCCCTCCGCGGTGGCACCGTAAACCCTCTCCCCTTCCACCTACATCACGTTCCCTTATTCACCGGTTTCGTACTTTTTCCTCCATTCTTTCTTAGCACTCATTAAATATTCAGTGCAAGTCGATTCATGGGAGAATCTGTTCTAGAGCTAAACTCCCACCACAAGTTAACTATAGATAAAATTAATACTATATATAAGTAACAATTTTATAAAATTATTTGCAGACGTTTCAGAAATTCCTTCATAGAATAATCAATTTATAGATATTGATGATCCATTATATGTTGAGGAAAACATTCCATCCCTTGATGAAATAGAAGTACAAGAAAATTCATTGAACTCTCAGGATACACCAGCAGAGGAAGCTTCTACTCCAAGGTCTATTTCCAGAAAAAGGAGACATGAGATTCAAAATATTTGCTAAAAGCCCTAATGCGAGAAGTTGAATCTCAAGGAAAAAAAAGAAAATATGTTAGAAGAAAGATGGCAAACTAGACAATTGGAAGGAAATTCCAATTCGAATGGGCTATAAAATATCCTTTTATTGAACCTGTGTACACTGAAAATTGTAATGATGTTCCAACACAATGTCGATGCAAAATATGTGGTTGGAAATAGGGAAGGATCAAAATGCAATTCAAAATAGACATAATTGAAAAACACCGTGGGAAAATATACATTTCCCAAAAGCTTAAGGATGGAAGCATAGTCAGAACACATAAATGGAAAGATGCAAAATATTTTCTACATGTCAAATACGTAGAAGAGTATGAAAAGGAAAAAAATGTATCAAATATGTAAATGAAAAAGGTGGGACCATAGTAGCAAAATTGAGAAAAGCTATGGAGGAAGAAATGCAAGCAAAGGGTATTCAATTTGTAACCGTATTTCATATAATGAAAAGGGGAAGACCAATGTTAGATTTTGGAGAAAATAAAATGTTGTATCAAGTTATTGGTTTAAATAACATTCCTCAATCTCATTGGTCAGATACCTGGGTTGGGAGATTGCAAAATGTCTATCTCTGGTAGAGAAGGAGGATCTAAAACTATGTGTTCAAAAGGAAAAGTATATTTCCCTTTCTTTAGATGAGGTTACTACAGTCGATAATACTTCATGGATATGTATTCATGTTTACACATTTGCTAATGAAATAAGGACTCCACACCTCTTAGAAATTCATAAAATGACAGAGAATTACAATTCTGAAAATATTTATAAATTGGTGGTGTCAAATATGAAGGATATCACTGGAATGGATGACTTTTCCATTGCAACAAAATTAGCTTGTGTCGGAACCGATGGTGCAGCTATAATACTGAGAGAGAGTCAAAATGGTGCGTGTGTTAGAATTTAGACAAATATTGCTTTGTATATGGTTGTGGTCCACTACATGGATCATAGAATGAATCTTGCCTACAAAATTGTGAGCACCTTTGAAAATGTAGCTAAAGTGGAGGAATTGATGCATGATCTCCATGCCTATTATTCTTGCAATCCTAAGAGATTTTTAGAATTTCAAAAATTTGCTATTGGACTGACAGAGGGAAAAAAACTTCTCAAAGATGTAGATACCAGATGGATATCTATGTACGAACCTACCTGTAGAATATATGATGAATATCCTTCACTGATAGGATTTATGTTTAAATACTACAGGGATGTAGATAAAGATAAAGATCTATTGTGCCATCTAACTGACATAGAAACTTTACTCACACTTTGTGGTATTTATTCCATGTTGAGGGAGCTTAATATCTTAATGAAGCATACTCAAGATTGGTCTTTCTACATTACAAACTTTATAAGACTCAGAAGACATGTTTGTTGGGTTCTAGAAAGTTTATATATTTCGATGGGAATTTTTAGGGTGCTTTGTTTTTGAAAAGCTGGAATGCATTAATGATTTGAAAAATTCCTCGGTGCTTCTTAAAGTACAATATAAATGATCATCTTTGTATAACATCACATGGAAGAGAGATTCAACTTCATACATACCAAAAAAGAATTGATATGGCTAACTCAGAAATAGAAGAAGTAAGAGTGACAAAAATTTTATATGATTCAATATTAATGGAAACTAGCAATAATTTGAGAAAGACTCGAATTGTTAGCTAAAGAGATCCAGGAAAGATTCAAATATGATAAAATACTTGAAGCAATGGGATTTGTAAATCCACAATTCTAGAATTTTTGGTGGAAAACCTTATACATCTATCATTCCTTTATTTGTCAAAAACATGGGTGATCTAACTGATCATTTCTATAAGACTGAAGAGATAAATGGAGTTTCTGTAGAAGGAATTTTGGAAAGAAAACTACTTAGTTCATAGTCAATGGATTTTTCTAATACAATGATACGACAAGTTCAACTTCTACAAAACCCACAGGATTACAGTGCCATGAAAAGGATTTGGAAGGATATCTATTCTAGTAGTATTCTAAGTGAAGATTTGAGCAAGTATATTAAGTTGTATGAGCTCTGTCAAACAATGATTTGGGTTCTGTGGAAGATGAGAGGTTTTTCAGTGCACTATCCTTTTTAAAGTCAAAAGTTTGAAACAGATTGGATAGGAATCTAGAAAGTTGTCTCAGATTGTATGTATTGAGTTACTCAGTGGAGTATTTTCCTTATGATAGAGCAATGGCATTGTGGAATTCACTAGTAGACAGAAGAGGAGTAAGTAATATTCTTCCTGACCAGAGGATCGAGACACAAGTCATGCTATAATTGATTTCAAGACACAAATGAAAGTGTTGCTCCATGAATGTTTGAATTCACATAGATTTCATTTCTTCTATAAATTATTGAGACTACGATGTATTTCTATCGGTGATTACAACTTTCAATGAATGCAATATTATATTTGTCACTATTTGATCTTTTGCCATTGGAACAATGTCATTATATGTTTCAATTATGCCATTAGTTTTTATTTTTGGTTTTCAAATTAGAATAAAATAAGGAAACATTCATCTTTTATATCTGGTTAATTTATTTATTTTACATCTGCAACAATTCAGAAATGAAAAGAAACAAAGTAGTGTAAATTTAAGCAAAATTTACGTAAACAATAGAAAAGAAACATAGTTTGTATTAAAAACATATAGTAACATTGTAAAATTATAACTTCCAAAGTTCTTTTGAAATAAGTCTCTCATGTGGCGGATTACTTTATGAAAAATTAAAAATTCATAAAGCATTGTCGGCCAATACAATTCAAAAAAGGGGTTGTAATAACATATCAAAGCTTCTAGACAAGTTCTATCATATAAGTAGCCCTTGAGGGGAGGAGGAGAGTCACGCCTTGTATTACATGCACATTTTTTTGTTGAGGTGGAGTAGATTGAATCATATCGTGGGTGTAAAAATAGTTACCCTTGTGCATCGCCACTATCAAAGCCTAAATACTCCTCGTCAAGGGTGATGTTATTAAAAGTGTGTGGTTGTTACACTTAAAACACCACCTAGTGACAGTCCAAGAAATTCAGTTGTAGCAGGATGAATTGTTCTGTTGACTCTCACAGAATCCTAATATTCTTTCCTCAAGTCCTCCTTTATGTTTATACTTGACGTGTTAGAGGAATTGGTGGCCTCCTTGCAAGTGGAACATGCCTGAAGCCATATTACCTGCATGAAGCAAACAACAAATTGTTAGAATATAATGGTTGGGATTTGTAAATGCTAAAAAATGTAAGGAAAAAAACATGCAAATCAAACTACCATATAATATACCTTACATAGACAGAGACACAATCGTGACATTTTGATCTCCACACCCGGAATTAGTTTGATCTTCATCATCAAACTCAGTAGTTTCTGAATATAATACATGTAGAAAAGATCAGTAGAAATATTAGAATACATAATCTATATTAATTGTTTGAATTTGTAATTTATATAAAAAGATAACTTCATTATTCATACCTGTAGTTAAATGTGATGGTAAACGTGATGTGCATATCGACCCCCTAGGTCACTTTTGACGAGGTCTTACTGGTGTTGATTCTGTTGAATCCATGTCAGAATCAGCAGAGACCTCTGGAGGGGCTTTACCTCTAGAAATTACCTCCTTATGCGATGTTGCAGCTATAATTTTTCTCTACAAAATAAAATCATACAATTATTATTTTATTTAAAATATTGAAATTGAAATCGTTATAACAAGTAAACAATAAAAGTAATCTGTACCTATTGTTCTTTGAGACTAAGACCAATCATCTTATCATTGATTGCAGTAGGAATCTTATGTTGTGTCAATTCATAGTACACTTCATAATAGAAAGAAAGAATAAAATTGCAACAAGAGAATATAGTCCTGGATTTATCAGTTTGATTGGCTTTGCGGGCATGGGAGATATCTGATTTTATTTTATTGGACAAATAACTACACCAATCAAATTGTTGACCTGCTAGTGTCCATAATAAATATTGAACTGCCCAATATGGAATGTCTAGATCTACCCTGTAATACAATCCTAGCATAAAAAAGTGAAGCAACTACAATAAAGATTTTTTTGTAATACCTTGTAGAAGAAGGCCTCTTGATGAACAATTAAGAGGAGCTACAATTATAGAAAAGAAATGTTAGATCCTTTGTGTGGTCGAGTAATGTTAATAAAAAAATCATTTGAAAATAATAAACTTACCATCAACCTATACATTGTAATGAGACTCCAAAAAAAAAGTTTGTCTTCGTCTGTAAGGACAACCTTTGTAGTAACATGTGGCTTATTTTGAAAGGTAAACTTATTAACCGATGCACGTCCTCGGGTTCAATAGAAAAAGTAATTTGATGACATTTTGGATGCACGAGAAGAATGGAAAATTTTCCATCATTATCATTGTAAGAGGTGAGAAGGTAATCAAGGACTCGATGTATCGAGTCGAATTAGGGCATGTTCACAAGCCCAAAAAATTCTGATTTTTCGAGCCAATCCTTTGGAGCGTCTTTTGCTTTTAGTAGAGCTAAAATCTATGGGCACGTGAGGTTTTTGTATTGAAATTTGGGTGTAAGAATAGATGTGGTACTGGCCATTGCTGAAATTTGGGAGAAGTGAAATTTGGGTGTAAAATTGGAGAGCTCAAAGCACTAGAAATTTACATATAAAAGTGAAAAAATGAACCTTGAAAGGGTATTTATAGGGCCCAGGGGTATCATTAATGAACATTAAATTCATTGGTATCAATGCCCAACCCACACCATCCAACCCCTCATTCGTCCAACCCACCCGTCCAACTCTCATGTCTATCCCTTAGCTAACCAACCTCATCGGCCTAACCCACCACGTCTAACCCTTGGCTGTCCAACTCCTCACCCATGCAACCCACCCAACCAACCAAAGTGCCCGTCCATCCCCTTGTTGTCCAACCCTTTCTGTCTAACTCCTATCCGTCCAACCCACCGATCCAACTAACCCATCCAATCATTGAGTGTCCAACCCACCCGTCTCGACTATTGACCATCTAACCATTGACCATCCAACCATTGGCCATCCAACATCTATCAACCCACCCATCAAACTCACCCATCCAACCTATCCGTCCAACCTACCCAACAAAAATTATGAAAATGAGGGAATAATGCTCTGTAAAATCACCTTTTCCATGAAACATTTTTTCAGAAATTCGCCAACGACTCGAAAGTCGATTTATGAGATTCACCAAAGATTAGAAAGTAATTTTTTATAGGGGTCTTCTTAAAATTAACCCCATGAAATGGGGAATGAATGTACCACCCTATACCAATTATTTCTCCAATAGGAGAGGGTATCTAGCTATTGGATCCTCTACAAGAATAAAACAAAAAATGGATCCACACTTATACCTCTCATGCCCACAACCACTTATCACTCCCCTAGGACTAGTTGCCCCTCCCCTTGGTTCCTCCAAAATAATACCTAAAGAGGTAACATGTATCGCTCACTTCAAAAACTACTTATCCCTCCAGTGGAAAAACACATTGCCCCACACACAATACCACTTGCATTCCCACAGTGGAATCATACAAGCTTCAAACAAAACACTTAGTCATCAAACTAGCACATATCCAAGTGGGAAATAAAAATCACAATGCCAAAATTAGTTCAAGGAGTAGAAATTACATTACAAATAGAGAAATCAAATGGGTTAGGCATACCTAATAATTACTTGTCCCAAAATGATCTTGAATCAAGCATTCCCAAGCACTCCAAAATTCCTTAAGCCTTCCGGGAAATACAAAAAGCAATAACACCTCCCTAAGACCAAGTGAACTCCCCAAAACAAGGCACAAGACTCCAATTTATAGAAAAAATCAAGGTAGAGGATCTCATAGGATCATGCCATGTCACGTGGCCCATCCCCAAAAGTAATCCCAATCACTGAAAATGACATAAAATCCCTTACACAATCACATGGGTTATCCTTACAAACCATCAACTCAGATTTTTGACATTACTTAACCCATACTCATCCCATTTCAAAAATCCTAACACAAAAATAAATAAATAAATTGGAAAATAAAATAAATGTGCATATCCACAAAACTTTATTTTCAAGAAACCAACAATTTCACTTCATCAAGTCATCATAAAAAAATCTCATGTCTCTAAAAGTTAAAAATGTAAGAAAATTAATTGCAATATCTCATTTTGAAAAGAGAGAAATATCACAAGCCATAAATGATGTGCAAAAGAGTCTTTAAGTGGTCAAAATGTCATAAAATGGTACACGTACCCTATGGGTAGGTGTATGGGAACTTTTTGGAGTGTGGGTAAGGTTTTCTTGTCCCACACACCTTCCAAAATTTCCTATAAATGTCAAATTGATTTTTCCAAAATGGAAAAATTTCCACCCACAAAGCATGTGCTCGGTCATACCAAAATAGAAAAGGGTTCAGTGTAACAATCCAACTTACAAGCCAATTAAATCAAATGATCAAGATAAATAAAATATTCAATCTAAAGGTTAGAATGAAAGGAAATAAAATTTAAGTCAAGGAAGTAAAACAACGTTCAAAACTAAGGTTGTTTTTACACAATTATATCCCCCAACCAAATTCTAAGCTCGAGTGACCCATTGTTGGCCAATGAGCCCCATGTGAGTTAGTCCCCTTCATCCTCTTTTGTTTGTTTTTAGTTTATTTTAGTACTAAATTTCCCGAATACTTGTTCGTCATCTGCACACTCAACAAACACATCATACCTACTTGAAATGATATATTAATCAATTGTAACTATTACACAAACACACACACACACACACACACACACACACACACACACACACACACACACACACACACACACACACACACACACACACAAATAAAATTACACAATTCATATATATAATTTTCAAGATCAATTTCTCAACATCCAATAAGTTCACCAGAATTACCATGATTATACATTTTCAATAGAACACACAAACTAATTTTACTTACATCAATTATCCATTTACTTGTTATTCATTATTCATCATTCAATCCAATAAAATACACACACACACACACACACACACACACACACACACACACACACACACACACACACACACACACACACAATTATAACAATTAACTTTCATCAATAAGTTTATATAAGTCTAAAATCAACCATGTTTCCATAATATAACTACAAATCTAACTCATGCTTGCAACCAAATTAAAATATATGCAATTCATATTCCTACAACATCAACCATGTATCTATCAAAACAACATTATACCAATAGGTCATGTCATTATCCATGTTATTCGGGTCATAAGGTTGGAACCTCATGCTAATATAATGTATACCAAGAGTTATATTAAACAAACAAGAATATGGAAGAAAAACTATCTATAAAATGTTAAAGTGATGTGGGCACTACATACATACAAAAGAGAAGTTGATAAGTAGCCAAATACGTATGCACATGATTAAAATATGCAAAAAGTGTGTAGGTATGTCAAAATTCCGTAAATGTGAAAAAGTAACATGTGCACCCGATCCATGATGAGGAAATGGTGTAGAAAGTATCCTATAGATGATGTTGATGCATGATTTTTTCGAGCAACTGATGCTTAATAAAATGGAGGAGGTGTAGGGAGAATATTTTTATCATCATCCAATCCTTTAACTTATTCTCACAATGTAGAAGACCATTGTAGATGGTGTGTATAAACGCATGTGCTAAGGACCATCTCTCATGTAAAAACCATTAGTTATGGAGTTCTATAGGTATGTCTTGAACTACCAATTGATTCGTAATTTCCCCCTGGTTTCAAGAATCTAGAGGCTAATGTGCAAAGGAACCAAGTCTAATTCTAAGCCTTTTCTAAAAGTAAACATTATGTTTTATCGGTGCCATGTTGTGTATAATGCTATATGGGGTGAGTAATTCACCCAAATATGCCCCATGTCGTTTGGGGTGCATGTGATGTCCCTGAAGGAGTATGCATCCCAAAGGAGGACCGACCATTGTGATTAATTGTTCCTTGTAGTGGGAAGGGAATGTGCTTAGTAGAAACCAAGGCACACATAAATAAGTGGCTAAGAAAACAAGTGTTAGTACAAGCAAAGATAAACACTCATGTAAAAGATGAAATATAATCTACATCGACAATGTATAAGCTAAGATACAAGTAGAAGATAATGTAGAATGCAAAATTTGGAGTTTGCAAATATCGGACATCACTCACGATTTCAGAAGATAATCAAGGCCGTAGTGTCCGTAAGCAATCAAAGAACAAGCAAGACATAGGTAAAAGCCCACAAATAATGACAAACAAAGGAAATTAAGAACAAAGAGTTTAAAATAAAATATGGAAGCAAATATTTCTGCAAAACAAATGTTACACATGAAGCACCTATTAGCATGTTAGAAAGATAAAAAGTATGTTAAAACATGTATAATCCAATAATGTAAAGTTCTAAGTACAAAATGAAACAATAGAAGATATAGTGTATGAAATTGGATTCCCCCATGAGCCACTATGGGACTGGTAATAGGTATTGTGGTAAGCATCCATGTTGTATGTGATGGATCTATAAAATATACAATCATGACTAGAAAGCAAGTGAGTGTGCATGTGTGTATGGAAAGATAATGGCATACAAGATATCTATCTAGCATATGTAATAAGATGAACATGTAACAAGTAAATGTAAGCAAGAGTACATGAAACCAAGATATAGGTATGATGTGAATAAGGTGGAATGAAACACAAGTGTGAATGATATGAGAGTATGCCCCGAGTAGATGTGTATTTATGTGATGAGGTTCATTTGTTTATGCCCCCTCAACAGTCAAGAATGAACCATAAATGAGATTATGTCATTGGTAAAATGTATGAGTGATGTGTTGTATGTAGAAAGGGTTGATGAATAGAGTGTGGAGTGTTGATTATAGAATGATGTTGTGTAGATGATTGGAATGTGGCATAGGAAAATTTATCCTAAAGTTGTAGAAATGAGGTGATAGAATGTGTGATGATTTATCCTAAAGCATATATCACGATATGGGTGAGTACGATGCTAGAAATTGTAATGATTTAGCATAATGCGTATACCAAAAGATGTATGGATATGATGCTGAAAAGCGTGATGATTTTAGTATAAATTATATGTCACTAAATGTATGAATAAGATGCTAGAAACCATGATGATTTAGATAAAAGCGTATATCATGAAATGTATGAGTAGGATGCAAGGAGGCGTGATGATTTAGCACAAAGCGTATATCAAAAAATGTATGAATAAGGCGATGGCTAAACATAATGTCACATAGTTTGATGAAAGGATTTATTGATTTGAACAAGTGGATAAAATGATGTAGGTGTGATGAGAAATTGAGGTTCAATTCAAAATTATACCCTCAACAATCGAGTATGAACCATGGGACTAGAGTGCGTCATTGGGTAGTGTGTGTTGTATAAGTTGGATATAGGATGTGTAGAATGTAGAAGAGGAAGATGTGTCAAAATTAAAGAAAGTGTAGAATGTGGTTTGAAATTGTGATGTTAGAAAGATATGTGTTGAATGTGTTGAGTGTGATGATGTATAGCGTAATATGGATAGTTTATGTAAGTGAAGAGTGCAAAACACATATGATGCATGGTATATGTAAAAATATGATGGTGAAGATGTGTATAGTGTGTAGCAAAAAGTGCATATGATGTATAGAAGAAGATATGAATAGAAGATGTAGCGAGCACACAATATATAGGATGTGTAGGAAGAAGGATATGTTGTAATGGGTATAAAGTGCAAAGTGCGTAAGATGTATAGTAGATGTAAGAAGAAGATATTGAAGATGTGTAGGATGTGAAATGTATAGAAGAATGTGTTGTAAATGTGAAGTGTGTAGTGTGTAATGTGTGAGATGTAATGTGTAGTGTGTACTATGTGAGGTTCATGTGTATATTATGCCCTCAACACTCAAGAGTGAACCGAATCACAAGAGTGCGTCATCAGGAAATGATGATACGATTATGTGTCAAAGTACAAGTGTTGCAAGTGAATGTCTAATTGTGATGTGATGAAGATGTAATATGCGTGGTGATGTTAGAGGAGGGGAGGGATAAGTGTGATGTCCCCCCAATGTATGAAGGATGAGAATGATCAAGTAATGTCATAAAAAATATCATCATTGTCATAGTCAAAACCAATAGATCATGGATCGGAAAATTGATAAGAAATAGTGTCAGGTTGGTCATGTAAAGCACCATCTAAGCATAATTTATACATTCCCATAACATACTCCTCATCAATGAATGGAGGTAGTGGAAAACCATGTGCGCATAAATGAGTGAGGTTTTGTGAATATCCAAGGAATGAGTCATTACAAATGAAGACATGACCAAATGGCATGGGAAATGATATATCAGTGTGATCAGGATCTAACGTCCCCCAATGTAATCAAACCAAATTGTCCCAACATAAGTGGAGAAGTATAGGGAGCACGTACAAGAAATATCATGAGATAAAAGACTCAAAGACCATAAGCAACGATAATGCGAACAAACCCATGGTAGATATGATGATCATAAGGCGGAGGAAAGATGTCATCAACTGTAAAGCCTAACCGATTCAAAACATCATGCATGCATACAGATTCAGATAAAGTAGGATCAAATGGAATATGTTCCTAATAAGAGTCATTCATGAAAATTATACATGTAAATGGTGGGTGTGCTAATTGAGATGACCCATGTGAAGGTGCAGGGGATGGATTGACATCCCTATACTAGACAGGCTCCTGATAAAGAATCATAGTAGTAGCAATAGAAGGTGAATGTGATGGCATAAATGATAGAGTATATATCATGCAAATAAAACCTTCAAGTGGTGGAAAATGAGGCAGAGTATCCATAGGTTGGGGTTCAATAGTAGTATTAGTTCTTAGAGTAGGAAGTGTAGTATTTGGATCATGGTCACAATATTTGTATGGATGACGGTCACGAAAAATAGTATACTCAATGCCCTCATGTAGGAACTTAACACAATGATGCATGGTAGAGGGAACCACTTGCATGGCATGAAGCCATGGCCTACCAAGTAAACAATTGTATGAAACGGGAAGTCAATGAAAAAGAAGACGGTGTTAATATTTTTTGTCCAACAGTGATAGGAAAAGTAATGTGACCTAAGCATGGATGAACAAAGCCATCATATGCATGAAGAGAAAGAGAGGATGGGTTGACATTAGCAACAGAAAGACCAATATTTTGAGGAATGACATAGGAAAAATATTAAGTTCAGATCCATTATCAATTAAAGTACACTTGATCTCATGACAAAGTAAATGTAAATCATGATATGAAAAGGTGGATCATTATCAAAAATAGTAAGATCAACATAAGGAGTAGACATGAAAGCAATGTTGAGAGAAGACATCTACAAATTTTGATATATTGAGTCGATTAGGATATTTTGAATATTTCTCTTAATTTAGGGTTGGTGAGAAAGAAATCATTAATAGAGATACTCATGATGATAAGACCCTATAAATATGAGAAAAGAATAAATATCCTAGGAGCATGAAGATCAATTTCTTGTTCACCAAAATGATAAAGAAAAAATATAAATATTATGCAACCTAGAATTCACGGTAAAAGCCTAAGAACTTGGCACATCACTCATCCTAGACCTAATGCACTCACCCAAAGCACGTAAAGGTACCTAGCCCCTCTTTAGGGTTGTTTTTAGGATGTTAGCATGATCAAGACTTAAAGAATTCAGATCTATGACTAATATACCATTCTACAAAGTACATATTCAGATCTAGATCTTAAAGTATCATGAATCAAACAATAATCAAAGTGAAACTATTTATGCGGTAATAAACTATAAAAATGATTAACACCTTGATTGATCAATAACCTCCATTATATTAAATACGAGTAATACACATAAGCTTCCTTATAAGAGAATTAGTATACACTCATGCGCACATCGGATGTGGAAGCATAACCTCACAATAATTCAGTTCTTACATGCCACCCTATGTTACACTGATTTATTACATATTTCTAATGGTGGGGACTTTCCCTTCAATGCTTATCTAATCCCATAATAGGTCACATGCTATTATTAGCCACGCGCTGCTATGATATATCCACACATGCAAGTGCACTAACAATAGGCTTCTTCTTGTTAACTATCGAGTTTTAAATTCTATCTTTAGCTTGCATCCATGCAAAGCGCTTCGTATCCGATCCTCCAAAAATAGCCAATGTGTGTCACACAATTCTCTAAATAGTTTGTGTGCTCCGCACGCCATCTCAAAAATAGGTCCTCATCATGAAAAATGGCTAAGTCTTGAATCTACCTCTTTCCTCAACATGTGATTCCTTACCAATCCTCCGACAATTTTGAATGTGCTCTACTCTTCCGCATGAACCTTACGTATGTTCTTTCACTACATGTCATATTTTTTACCGATCGACATTACCCCACACTAATTTCATTTCCACCCCATAAATGGTTGTCTCCAAAATGAATCAAAGAATAGAAGAATAGAAGAATCGAAATAATTTTTATGAATAAAAGAATGTTTTTACCTGCAGAATCTTCTACTTCAACTCCGAAGAATAAATTCAGGATATTTTTCTTTTATCTCTACCTCTAAAGTCTACCAATCATTGAGTGCCACCTCTACCTTTTCTAGGATATCCTCTACAATTGACTCTAACTCATCTTTTACAATCTTGCCTTTATCATTCTACAAGATAAACAAAATGTTGGACATGGAAATCATTCTTCCTTCTAATATGTCCATGTTTTGCGCGATGATTTTCCAAGCTCATCCAACCTTTCCTTGTGTGGTTCTTGTGTTGTTGTAAGTGCCTCGCGCTTCGCTTGAAAATCACTAATCATTCTACGCAGACCAAGATCTCATATTTCATGGCCTTGAGGACTTCATTGTCTTCCAAAATGGTCGTGGTTCTTATAATGGCTTCTAGAATTGTACAAATATTCAAAGCTTTATCTCATTTCTTCAATTCCTCATGCAAGCTCAAGTGACCCTCATATGATGCTATCTTTCTCATCGGTGAAGCCTTTTCTCACTCGCTTCTGTGCTAGATACTTTGGTTACTGCATGCACAGAGGTCCATCTTCAAGCACTAAGTCCACCAAGGTACTTACATAATGCATTGAAGGAAACATTTTGGGTACCTTTGGCTCTAAGTGTGGCTTTTCTTTCATGATATTGTCCCCAACTTCCTCTACCATGTTGATGAAAACAACATTCTTATTTTGTGCCAAGTCTTTTTCTTGCTTTAGGTTCATTATTTATGGAAACAAACTAGGAAAAATTATGGAATAATTTTTTTTGTTAAGAAGTGTCTACAACTAAGTTGCAAGACACTAGTTTGAAACTAAATAGGTTCCAGAACAAATTTTAATTAACCAAACACAAGATTTCCATTTTTATCTTATAACAAGTTTACAAGGTTCCAATTTTAGGGTTACATGTTTTACTTAGGTTCGGGGAGAAAATTTCCCTCATGCCTATTCTCAAACAAGCCCAGAAGTTCAACTATATTTTTCACACATTTAGAGTTATCAAAACTTTCCTAAACTAGGCTCATTGGATAGGAAATTTCCTCACCTTTCCAACCATATAAATAAGTCCTCCTAACTCCTTGTAAAACTCAAGTTATGGTCGGGCGGAGTTTTAGGGGAAAATTCTCCCTTGGAGGTCCGTGGGGTCGATGAAGTAGGACACATGGCGCATCTTGATTGGCATGGGGAAACATGGAGTGGTGGAGAAGGTTGGGTTTTTGGGAAATTTAACCCCAAAGTGCAAAGGTGAAAAATAGTCGTGCGCCTCCGCCAAGGTGGAAAATGGGTGCCACGTGGCACTCCCCCAAGCCACGTGTCAACTTCCTATTCGTCGCGGGGATGGCGGGTCGGCGGAGTGAAATTTGGTGAAGGGGTTTTGGGGATTAAAATCCCAAAGGAGAAATTATCCCCATGCTAGCTCAAATGGCCATGTGGCATCTTGCGATTGGCCGCGGGCCGTGGAGCGGCGGAGAATAATAGAGTTTTTCGCCAAAGAGATAAAAAGGTTAGAAAGAGTTGCGCGGGCCCGTGCCTCCAAGAGGACACGTGTCAACACCCTATTGGCTGCAGGGGGTGTGGGTCCACAGGAAAAATGTGAAAATTTTCCAAAGGAAAAAATGGTTAAGTTTTCCATTTTAATCCTGCGCACCCCCTACCACGTGTCAGCACGTGATTGGTTGGGGCCACGGGTTGCGGGAAAATTTGGAAAATTTTCCCAAGGCAAAATTTTCAAAACGATAGAGTTTTCAAATAGTCCACCCTCCAAGATGCCATGTGGCATCATCTGATTGGATAAGAGGGTGGCGGGGTGTGGGATTTTCATGGAAATTTTTCCGCGCTAAAATTTAAAATTTTCTAAGTTATATTAATTCATTTTTGGTTTTGGATGGCCATTTTGAAGTAAAACTTCAAATGGCCATAACTTTTGATTGGGAACTCCATTTTGGGAAAACAAGGACTTTCTGGAAATCTCTCGGAGTCCTCTTTGCACAAGGATCATAAATTTTGGAATTTGATAAGGTTTTAGAGGTCAATTTTGAAGAAACAATCTGTAGGGTTTTCTACTTCAAAATTGGCAATTTTTCAAACTTGTAATTTTTATAAAATTGAACTCTTCCTCCACTCAACATGTCAATCAGACATGGGGAATCAGCTTAGGGAAGAATTAGAATGTTTTAAGTATGTCAATTTGATCAATTTATTCAAGTTGTGTTTTTCTCCAACAAGGGACAAAAAACATGACCTAGGAAGGGATTGTTTCAATTCTGAGATGGTTGAATTGTTTTCTTTGAGTTTTTCCTTGTCAAGTTGAATTTAATGAAGCCTTAGCATGGTAATTTATAACATTTTAAGTTTATTTTGAAGTAAAAAGGTGAACTATTCTTTTAATTAAAAATATACATTACTAGATTTGGATTTTGTACAGTGAGTTGTGCCTTTAAAATTGATTTGGTGATTTGTCTTTTGGATGAGCAATAAGATTTTGACTTAACCCATTACATTGCTTCATCAATCAAACATTCAACTCTAACTAAAATGCATCTCTGAATTTTCACTTCAATATACAATTTTGTAAGAAGATAACACTCATTTTCATTTTGTATGCTTCTTTTCAACATTCCAAGATAAAACAGAGAATTCTATTTCCTATCTTTTCAAATTAGAATTTCACTCATGGACAGAAATACAAGTCCAGAATACGTTTCCACACAGATTTATAAAAGAACAATGTCACTCTTTATTGATCATTCAAATGATTTTACAATTGAATCCTTTTCCAACTTGATTTGATTCTTTTCACATTTCCAAATACAAGTATACAATACCATTTACATTTCTTTTCAAGTAAAAGCAGAGGATACATTTCTCAATTCAATTCCAACTTCCAATAACAAGTAAACATTTCACATCTCTATATCAATTACACTCATCCACTTGAAGTGGGAAGGATTACATTTTAAAAATTTACAAAAGGGATGACTGTCAAACTGTGAAAACTCTCCAAACAGTAGCATGTTGAATTCTCCATCTTCATTCTTCTTTTGATCACAACAAGGAAGGGGGAAAGGCAATGCTCTCCACCCAACCAAGACATCCAATGGGAAAAGAGAAGCCATCTTTCCCCATTGGCCCTGAGCCCCAACCATATTGGAATGGAACATGATAAAACAACACATGGCAACATAGCTTCTTTCACATATAACATACATTCACATGCACAAGGAAATACACAAACAAAAATATGTAGTTCTCAACTACAACAAACAATTTCAATCAAAACAAAGGCTCCTTCTCCAAGCAAGCAAGCCAAGCAAGAGCAAGAACTATGGAGGTCTCCTTATGCCTCCCATGTTGAAATTGGGCATCCACCTAAAACAAACTGCCAAAACATAACCATCCCATAAACCTTATCCCTCCTCAACCCCTCCTTATCCCTCCTCCAAATTCATCCCTTATACCTCCCCAAAGTAAGAAATGCAAGCATATTCTTTTCCCTAGGTGGATCCCAACCAACACTCCCTCCACAAGACAAGTGCCAATGGAAAATCCCTTATCCCTCCTCTGATAAACCTCATAGTCTTCTCTCCACACCATGCCCTAAGCATTCTACCCATCCCTCTAAGAATTGAAAACACAAACACATTCAAAATTCATGCTAAAAGAGGGAAAAACACAATTTTTAAAAGAGTGAGAGCCTACCTCTCCATAATGGAGACTTGTTTCCAAAACAACAGTCTTTATTGCACCAAAAACCAGTCCCAAATCAGCAAGGTAAATGAATGCACAAGAAAATCCACTTCTTCCACAAAGCAAGCTCCAAAATCCAAGAGGAATTCACCCCCAAGAGTGAAATCACAAACTTTCAACAACCTCAAATGAGGAGGCAAATCAAATTTTTAAAGGAGAAGGTGGAAGAGGATGATGTGGATTCCAAGTGGGATGCCACATCATTTTTCCTCATTCCCCAAGAGTGCAATCCACATCAACAACAAATCACCATTAATGAAATATGAAAAATTACTTACACACACAATATAACCCATACCCCAAAAAGGAATGCATTTAAAATTTGTAAGACAAGTGCAATCAATACTTACAAAATTTATGTCAAAATACAATAAAATAGATTGATTTTGACTCCAAATCAATAATCATGGTTGGTGGAGGATTTTGAGAGATGTGGGACAAGTTTAACTTGTCCCACAAGCCTCCAATTTAGGCTCCCAAGACCAAATCCGAGTTTCAAAGAGGATGGAGTGTTCTACACTCCAAAATCTGCCTTATACAATCTATCATTTCACTTACACAACTCTTACATCCTCTTACAATTTCTTACACATGCATTTATATTTATGACATTTATTTATTACAATCTTTTATAAAGATTTATTTATTTACCACATGGTTATAATATATATAAATCAATTTTCATTTTCAACCAAGACAATAACATTTAATTTATATTCCACATCCCAATTAATTTAATTGAAATTTAACTATAAGACTCTCACATTATACTATCACATTAAAATTTATTAAAAGAAGGAACACCTTACAAATAAAAATACACACAACAATACTGAAAAGGGAACATACAAATAAAACACACATAATCAAAACACATACATGTCCCATGGTCACAATAATGGAAATCCCCCCATGGGAAATCCTAACAAAACACAACATACAACTCAAACACAGTTGCCATGGTGACCTTGTTGATTTCACACTGAATTCCAATATGGTTAGTCTCCAGTCCCCCGACATTGTTGTAATTTTTTAACCTGTAAAATAACAATACCTCCTTTGGCCTCATGACCATATCAGAACATCCAAGAGATATAAAATCAACATATAATTATCAAATCCAAATCACAACAATATCAAGGATTTAACATTTATCATTTAAAATTCAATTTGCAACTATATCATCATCCAATAGATCTCTATACTAGAGCTATTCATAATACCAATGTCACATGTCTAAAATCAACATCAATAACCTGTCCATGTCAACCAGTATGTCATCATCCACATAATAATAATAATGTCTCCATGATCATCAAGCATAATAACTGAATCCAGATCAATGTTAATCCATAGTCTAACATCTAATCATCATACTGAGAAAAATATAATAATGTCCATAGTAATCCATGATCTAGCATATACACATCATACTACATCAAAACATAATAATATCCAAAATATGATCAATAGTGTCAAGATCAGTATCTAAATAGTGTCAAAGGGAAGTGGGCACTACATCCCCCTCCCCTTAGACTTGACTTCCTCCTGGAAGTCACTAGAAAAAATGTGGAAACTACACTCGTAAAGTAGTAGCATCCTCCCAAGTGGCTGCAGTCTCATCATATCTTTCCCTTTGCACCGTACTATGATCAATCTCTGCCTCGAAGGCCAGGGTCTTACTGTGATCTATGATATGAACGGGCTCCACCATCACCTACCCCCGATCTACACCTGCAATGATGTCTAATCTAGTACATGAGAAGGATGTGATGTATCTCCTAAGAACAGAAACATGAAACACATCATGTATGCGAGACAAGATGGGTGGCAATGCTAGACGGTAGGCCAATGGGCCGATACGCTCCAAGATCTAAAAGGTCCAATGAACCGAGGAGATAACTTAGAACCTTTTCCATAATGGATCGGGCTCTTATGTGGCCTAACATGAAGGAAAACCTTCATGCCCACATCAAAATTACGCTCGGTTCTATGTTGATCAGTGTACTTCTTCTACCTATCATGTGCCTCTGTAATCTCTACCTGATCAACACTACCTTGCTCCATGTCCTGCAAAAGAGCTAGTCCAAGAGATACTCTATCCTCCAACCTATCCCAGCTAAGGGGTGTCCTGCACTCCCTACCATACAAGGCCTAGAAAGGAGCCATGCCTATAGAACTCTGAAAGCTATTATTGTAGGAAAACTCCACAAGATATAGATACTCCTCCCATCTCACCTGGTGATCCATCACGTACATCCTGAGCATGTCCTCCAAAATCTGATTCACCCTCTCAGTTTGTCCATCTGTCTCAGGGTGATAAGTTGTGCTGAAGTTAATCTTCATCCCGAGAACATACTGCATGGTAGTCCAGAAATGGGAAGTGTACAAAGGATCACGGTCACAAATGATCTTCCATGAAATCCCATGCAACTTGACAATCTCATCCAAGTAGACACGTGCCACCACACTAGCTTTATAGGTGGTCTTCACCGGAGAAAAGTGAGCTACTTTTTTCAATTTATCAACCATGACCATGATGGCGTCGTGGTGATATCTCGACATCGGTAACCCAACAATGAAATCCATGGAAATGGTGTCCCATTTCCACTCTAGTATAGCATGAGGATAGAGAAGGCTAGCTGGATGTTGATGCTGGCCTTCACTTTCTGGCACTCTAAACAGTGTGACACAAACTAAGCCACGTCCCTACGAAGACCTCTCCAGTGATATAACTATCTCAAAGTGGTGTGCATCTTCTTCACCCCAGGATGGGTTGAATAGGGTGCATGATGTGCCTCTGTCAAGATGTCTTGCCTCAAGCCTCCATCTCTAGGAACATATATCCAACCTCTGTGCCTAAGAAGACCATCTGCCTCTAGAGAGAAACCATCAAATTTCCCCTCAAGGGGTCTCTGGGACTCAATCTCTGCTCGAGCTGCAATGTAGAAAGCTGTCAAGAGGAAGCTGTTGAAGGATCCTACTCCATAAATCTATGCTCACTGAAGTAGCCATGCTCAAATGCCTCCATCTACTGAGAGCATCTATAACCACATTCTCCTTCCCCTTCACATGCTCTATCTCCATGTCATACTCATAAAGCAACTCCATCCAATGCCTCTGGTGAGTGTTTAGATTGGGCTGCGTGAAGAGGTGGTGAAGACTCAAATGATCTGTCCTGAGTATGAATCTCGACCAAGAAGGAAGTGTCTCCAATGAACTAAAGCATGCACAACCACCATAAGCTCAAGATCATGGGTTAGATAGTTAAGCTCATGATCTTTGAGTTTACAAGACTCAAAGGCTACAACTCTGCCCTCCTGCATAAGAACACCTCCTAGGCCTGCCAATGAAGCATCCGTGCACACAAAGAACTCACCATGTGGGTCCGGCACTGCAAGGATAGGTGTTGTAGTGAGGCATTCCTTCAGGGTCCCAAGGCCTGCTCACACCTGTCTAACCAAACAAACTTCTTCCCTTTCCGCTGAAGGGAGGTGATGGGGTGTGCTATCCGAGAGAAATCCTGAACAAATCTCCTATAGTAACCTGCTAACCCCATGAAGTTGCGCACCTCTGTCACTATAGTGGGTGTTGGCCAATCCATAATGGCTCTAATCTTGGAAGGATCGACTGCGATACCTTCCCTGAGATGATATGACCCAAGTATTGAACCTCTGACTGAAAGAAAGCACACTTCTCAAGTTCCGTAAAGTTGTTGCTCACGAAGACACTGAAGAACTTGACGAAGGTGCCCCTCATGCTCCTCACATGTACGTGAGTAAATCAGAATGTCATCAAGAAAGATGAGCATGAAGCGATCTAAAAAGGTCCTGAATACCCCATTCATCAAACTCATAAACATTGCGGGGGCATTCATCAAACCAAAAGGCACCACTGTGAACTCATAGTGCCCATACCTCATACGAAAAGTAGTCTTATGGATGTCTGCCTCCGTAATCCTCAACTGATGGTACCGGACTTGAGATCAATCTTAGAGAACACCGTGGCTCCCTCATTTGATCAAACAAGTCATCAATGAGGCAGGGGATAATGATTCTTGATCGTTACCTTATTTAGCTAGCGGTAGTCTATGCACAACCGCAAGGATCCATCCTTCTTCTTCACAAATATAACTGGTGCACCCCAAGGGGATACACTAGGATAGATAAGGCCTTTCTCTAGAAGGCCCTCCAGCTGTAACTTGAGCTCACAGAGCTCTGGGGTGGTCATCGATAAGGAGCTCGTGAGATAGGCTCTGCTCCTGGAACCAGATCAATATGGAAATCAATCTCACGTGGGGGTGGCATCCCGGTAGCTCCCCTGGGAAAACATCTACATACTCTCTCAAAATGGGATGGTCATCTAGTGATGGCCCACTAGACCCATCCTCTGTCTGGTCACTGACTGTGACTGCATACATCTGACAACCCTGTCGCACACACCACTTGAGCTGCATAGTGGAGATAGTGCAAATAGAAACAGGTCTCCTGACCCTAGAAATCACCGACTCAACTCCAAGATCATCTGCACAAGATATAGTCTTATGATAGCAATCCATCCTAGCCCTGTGTGTAGATAACCAATCCATGCCTAAAATGACTCCATATGAGCCCAAAGGAAGTATGTGGAGATCTGAAGTGGTGGTGAAAGGTCCCAAGTTAACAACACACTCCTTTACTAAGGAGTCTACAGAGACCTTAGCTCCCGAAGCCATCTCGACATCCCAACTATGACCCTATCTAATAACCACCAGCCTGCATCACTCTACTAAGGATGGTGCAATAAATGAATCAGAAGAACCGGAGTCAAACAATATGGAGGTAGGAACACCTCCAATACTACCTGTGGTCTCAATGACCGTGCTCTGGTGCTTGGCCTAGTGGTTCTCAACCACTACGCATAGATCCTGTGACTCCATCCCATGTCTCCGACTATAGGCTCTGAGATGGGTGCCTTACCCTTATTAGGGTTCTAGGGCAATCTCTCCAAAAGTGTCCCAGCTGCTCCACACCTGAAACAACCACCACCTAAACCTCTCCAAACAGAAGCACCTCCGAGAAGGTGCCCTAGAGGTAGGTGCCATGGATCCTGATGATCTAGCTATAGTCTACTATGGCCTCTGTGGTCAAGCTCCTACCGACTGAGCTCTAGCTCCACCTTGTGTCCTAGTGGGTCCCCTAGGAGGAGGCCCCATACTGCGACCTCTCTGTGCATCAGCTCTCTAAGGAGGCCTAAATGGTGGGTAGGACTCTCTACTGCTTGCTATGGTCTGAAAGATGACTGCAAAGAATGTTAACCACCATGAGGAGGAGGAGCTGACCCCCTTAATCTACTATCCTAAAACCACTGAATATAGCTCTTGACCGGTCTCTAGCCTACCGGGTTTTACCACGAGTCTCCTCTCGCAATAGGCCTTCTCAACGGCCTCTACTAATGTCTGTGGGTAGTGGATCCGAACTGCACCTCCAATGTCTATATTAAGGCCCTGGATGAACCTGTGGATCTGCACTTGCTCATCCTGCATGTAATCAACATATTGAAGTAGGTCCAGGAACCTACTCTCATACTCATCCACTGTAAGGGAATCCTGTCGAAGATCATGGAACTCATCGATCCTCTATTGTATGAATCTCCATGGCAAGTATCTACTCCTGAATCTCTCCTTAAACAGCTCCCAAGTGACTATCTCTAAATCTATATGGAGCTTTTACTCCTCTGTCCTCCACCATACTCCAGCTCCATCCTTTAGTAGATGGATCGCAACACGAGCTTTCGTGTTGCTAGAACAAGGACAAAGCTTGAAGCAACCACTCAAGCTAACCAGCCAGGCCTCTTCCTGGAATCCCCTATGTCACCTGAATAATGTGAGGGCCTAAGCTTTAGGATCTCCTTGATGTGATCCACAGCTGAGGTCTGATGGCCTCCTCTCTATAAGCTCATCCCTAAGCCTAGGGCTCGAGACCTCTCTCTATGCTCCAGAACTTTGTCACCCTACCTCCTAGGTGGTGAATCTACTCTGACTGACTCTGCATGAAAATTATCTCCTCCATCCTCCTCACTAAGTGGAGGGGGTGCATGTCCCTCTATGGAAATATCTCTGTCATGTCTACCTGAGTGCCCTCCTACTGATCCTCCATGTAGGGAAGCATTAACATCCTGGAGGGTCTGCAAAATTTGTGGTAGGATAGCTGCTAAACCCTGATCTAGTGGTGGTGGTGGTGGTGGTGGAGGTGGTGGTGGTGGTGACTCTGAGTCTCTGTGAATGTTCCTCTTGCTCTTTCTGAGCTCCCTGCATAGACCAAAGTGGGAGTTAGTTCATTACCTTGAGTTTCCTTCAGTTTTCTAAGTTTACTAACATATTCAATTTTTAATCAATTTTGTTTTCTAGATTATCAATTTGCTAGTTTTAGGTTTCAAGTCTTAATGTTTCTAGTGTGCCCAATGGTCCAAGTTTTTGAACCACTGCTCCAATACTAAGTGTAATTCCCGCTTCAAACTACCACTTGAGACCAAGAAACAAACTAGAAAATATTATGGAATAATTTTTTTTGGTTAAAAGTGTCTACAACTAAGTTGCAAGACACTAGTTTGAAACTAAATAGGTCCTAGGAATAGATTCTGATTAACCAAACACAAGATTTCCATTTTTATCTTATAACAAGTTTACAAGGTTCCAATTTTAGGGTTACATGTTTTACTTAGGTTCAGGGAGCAAATTTCCCTCATGCCTACTCTCAAACAGACCCAAAAAGTTAAACTAGATTTTTCACACATTTAGAGTTATCAAAAATTTCCTAAATTAGGCTCATTGGATAGGAAATTTTCTCACCTTTCCAACCATATAAATAAGTCCTCCTAACTCCTTGTAAAACTCAAGTTATGGTCGGGCGGAGTTTTAGGGAAAATTCTCCCTTGGAGGTCCGTGGGGTCGAGAAAAGCGAGGACATATGGTGCATCCCGATTGGCACGGGAACAGGGAGCGGTGGAGAAGGTTGGGTTTTGGGAAATTTAACCCCAAAGCACAAAGGTGAAAAATAGTCACATGCCTCGCTAAGGTGGAAAATGGGTTCCACGTGGCACTCCCCCAAGCCACGTTTCAACTTCCTATTCGTCGCGGGGATGGCAGGTCGGTAGAGAAAAATTTGGTGAAGGGGTTTTGGGGATTAAAATCCCAAAGGAGAAATTATCCCGTTTTGGCTCAAATGGCCATGTGGCATCTTGCGATTTTCAAAAAAGATATAGTTTTCATCCCCCTCCAGAGATGCCATGTGCATCATCATCCGATGGAGCAGCGGAGAGAATAATAGAGTTTTTGGCTAAATAGATAAAAAGGTTAGAAAGATTTGCATAGGGATCATCAATTTTGGTACTTGATAAGGTTTTAGAGGTCAATTTTGAAGAAACAATTCTATAGGGTTTTCTACTTCAAAATTGGCAAGGCAAAATTTAAAAGCGATAGACTTCAAATTCTGGCAATTTTTCAAACTTGTAATTTTTATAAAATTGAACTCTTCCTCCACCCAGCATGTCAATAAGACATGGGGAATCGGCTTAGGGAATAATTAGAATGTTTTAAGTATGTCAATTTGATCAATTTATTCAAGTTGTGTTTTTCTCCAACAAGGGACAGAAAAATGACTTAGGAAGGGATTGTTTAATTCGAGATGGTTGAATTTTTTTCTTTGAGTTTTTCCTTGTCAAGTTGAATTTAATTAAGCCTTAGCATGCTAATGTATAACATTTTAAGTTGATTTTTAAGTACAAAGGTGAACTATTCTTTTAATTAAAAATATACTTTACAGATTTGGATTTTGTACGAGTTGAGTTGTGCCTTTAAAATTGATTTGGTGATTTGTATTTTGGATGAGCAATAAGATTCTGTCTTAACCCATTACATTGCTTCATAAATCAAACATTAAACTCTAACTAAAATGCATCATCTCTGAATTTTCACTTCAATATACAATTTTGTAAGAAGATAACACTCATTTTCCTTTTGTATGCTTCTTTTCAACATTTAAAGATAAAACAGAGAGAATTCTATTTCCTATCTTTTCAAATCAGAATTTCACTCATGGATGTAAATACAAGTCTAGAATACATTTCCACACAGATTTATAAAAGAAAAATGTCACTCTTTATTGATCATTCAAATGATTTTACAATTGAATCCTTTTCCAACTTGATTTGATTCTTTGCACATTTCCAAATACAAGTATAAAATACCATTTGCATTTCTTTTCAAGTAAAAGCAGAGGATACATTTCTCAATTCAATTCCAACTTCCAATAAAAGTAAACATTTCACATCTCTATATCAATTAAACTCATCCACTTGAAGTGGGAAGGATTACATTTTAAAAATTTACAAGAGGGATGATTGTCAAATGTGAAAACTATCCAAACAAGAACATGTTGAATTCTCCATCTTCATTCTTCTTTTGATCACAACAAGGAAGGGCAAAAGGCAATGCTCTCCACCCAACCAAGACATCCAATGGGAAAAGAGAAGCCATCTTTCCCCATTGGCCCTCGAGCCCCAACCATATTGGAATGAAACATGATAAAAAAACACATGGCAACATAACTTCTTTCACATATAACATACATTCACATGCACAAGGAAATGCACAAACAAAAAGATGTAGTTCTCACTACAACAAATAATTTCAATCAAAATGAACGCTCCTTCTCCAAGAAAGCAAGCTAAGCAAGAGCAAGAACTATGGAGGCCTCCTTATGCCTCCCATGTTGAAATTGGGCATCCACCTAAAACAAACTGCCAAAACATAACCATCCCATAAACCTTATCCCTCCTTAACCCCTCCTTATCCCTCCTCAAAATTCATCCCTTATACCTCCCAAAGTAAGAAATGCAATCATATTCTTTTCCCTAGGTGGATCCCAACCATTAATCCCTCCACAAGACAAGTGCCAATGGCAAATCCCTTATCTCTCCTCTGATAAACCTCATAGTCTTCTCTCCACACCATGCCCTAAGCATTCTACCCATCCCTCTAAGAATTGCAAACACAAAAACATTCAAAATTCATGCTAAAAGAGGGGAAAACATCAATTTTAAAAGAGTGAGAGCCTACCTCTCCATAATGGAGACTTGTTTCCAAAACAACAGTCTTTATTGCACCAAAAACTAGTCCCAAATCAGCAAGGTAAATTAATGCTAAAGCAAATCCACTTCTTCTACAAAGCAAGCTCCAAAATCCAAGAGGAATTCACCCCAAGAGTGAAATCATCAAATTTCAACAACCTCAAATGAGGAGGCAAATCAAATTTTTAAAGGAGAAGGTGGAAGAGGATGATGTGGATTCCAAGTGGGATGCCACATCATTTTTCCTCATTCCCAAGAGTGCAATCCACATCAACAACAAATAACCATTAATGAAATATGACAAAATTACTTACACACATAATATAACCCATACCCCAAAAGGAATGCATTTAAAATTTGTAAGACAAGTGCAATCAATACTTACCCAAATTTATGTCAAAATACAATAAAATAGATTGATTTTGAATCCAAATCAATAATCATGGTTGGTGGAGGATTTTGAGAGGTGTGGGACAAGTTTAACTTGTCCCACAAGCCTCCAATTTAGGCTCCCAAGACCAAATCCGAGTTTCAAAGAGGATGGAGTGTTCTACACTCCAAAATCTGCCTTATACAATCTATCATTTCACTTACACAACTCTTACATCCTCTTACAATTTCTTACACATGCATTTATATTTATGACATTTATTTATTACATTTTTAAAAAATATTTATTTATTTACCACATGGTTATAATATATATAAATCAATTTTCATTATTACCCAAGACAATAACATTCAATTTATATTCCACATCCCAATTAATTTAATTGAAATTTAACTATAAGACTCTCACATTATACTATCACATTAAAATTTATTAAAAGAAGGAACACCTTACAAATAAAAATACACACAACAATACCGAAAAGGGAACATACAAATAAAACACACATAATCAAAACACATACATGTCCCATGGTCACAATAATGGAAATCCTCCCCAATTGGAAATCCTAACAAAACACAACATACAAATCAAACACGGTTGCCATGGTGACCTTGTTGATTTCACACTGAATTCCAATATGGTTAGTCTCCAGTCCCCTGACATTGTTGTGATTTTTAACCTACAAAATAACAATACCTCCTTCGGCCTCATGACCATATCATAACATCGAGAGATATAAAATCAACATATAATTATCAAATCTAAATCACAACAATATCAAGGATTTAACATTTATCATTTAAAATTCAATTTGCAACTATATCATCATCCAATAGATCTATATACTAGAGCTATTCATAATACCAATGTCACATGTCTAAAATCAACATCAATAACCTATCCATGTCAACTAGTATGTCATCATCCACATAATAATAATAATGTCTCCATGATCATCAAGCATAATAATTGAATCCAGATCAACGTTAATCCATAGTCGACATCTAATCATCATATCGAGCACAATATAATAATGTCCATAGTAATCCATTATCTATCATATACACATCATACTACATCAAAAACATAATAATATCCAACATATGATCAATATTGTCGAGAATGATATCTAAACGTGTCAAAGGGAAGTGGGCACTACATCCTTAGTTTTGATCTCCTCCTTTAATGCCTTAATTGTTGGAGCATTATCCATATTTCACCATGCCACCTCTGCCGAGACCTTCACTAAATCTTTTCTCACTTGTTCATCGACATAATAGTAGGCTTTATTGTTATGTGTCCTGGACCGAGGTGTCTTCTTCAACCTCTTTGATACACACAACTCTTCACATACATCAAATTCGGTTCATCCATGTGCATATGCATCAACCCACGCATGATTACTTCCTTGTGTGCATGGTTTCCATATTTTCATCCATTATCTCCTAGTCATACAACTCCTTTTATGTCACACGTGCTCAAAACGGGCGTGGACAATTTTACCTTGTGTCCTTGCAGCATAGCTCATGACTCGATGCAACATATTATCCTCTTTTTCTCTTCATTCTTGGCCCCTTAGGAACTTTGGCTTCAATATTTAGAGATTATTCTATTGTACCCTAAGTAGTTTCTTACGTTGTCTCATCTCTCTTTTAATCCCTCTTCTCCATCCTTCATTTATTCATCCTTTGGTTCTTCCACATTCTCTGTAGGTGTATGGGAATTGGGCACACTTTCCTTAGACTCTTCCACCTCCTCATTCAGCTTCAAATTCCTTCTTCTCTTCTCAATTATCTCCTTCTGTGGAGAGATTTAAGGTGATTTGCACACTGATTGTGGAGTAGCACCTTGGGTCCTTGTTCTCCTGAATACTCTTTTGAAGTGGTGCTCTCCTTGGACTACATCCAAGTCCTCATCATCTCCCTCTTGTGGCTAGGGTGGAGTAGTCGCACACTCAACTTCTTCCTTATTTGGAGGTTGTCTTCTTCCTCTATGCTCCAAACCACCACTATCTTCATGCTCTTCTTCTTCATCATCTACTTGTATTGTCTCTGTGGGATTAGGTCTTTGGACCATTTTCCATTGTATGCTTACCTTCTGGTGGCCCTAGGAGCATGAACTTATTCTAGACATACTTATTGTTCTCTAGATTAGGCTTGAGTTGTAGGTACCTAAGTGCTTCTATGGTGTCCCCAACTACCAAGATTACATGCTTCATGCTTATAATATTTGAGATAAGCCTCTCAATGTAGGCATTCTTCCTGGATATACATATCTATTTCTCAGAGTGTGGTAATCACAATCTACCTTGTCTCGTATTGAATATTATGCGGCATGCATCCAAAAATCGATGAACTGATGCCTAGAAATATCGTGTTGTGAAGGAATATGGCAGTTTTCACCATGGGCTTAGAGCCCCATCCTTCATGATGAACCGTGTGATGCAAAAATGTTGGTAGACTACAAACTATACTTCCTTACCCACCACCAAAGGAAACTCCTTGGGTATGCGCCACTCTTATTTGAATATTATGCGGAGTCTATCATACCACTTCTCCACCCTCTGCTTGAATGGTCCACCCATTGATCCTTCGCACAAGTATTTTTGAAATCTTTCCGCCAAAGATTTGTGTTCCATGGGGTACTCCCAAATCTTCTCCTTTGGCCCATCAGGCACTCCAATCTCCATAAACACCAAAGACAATAAAATAGCACCAAAACTTATTCTATCACTGTCCACGCTTCTTCAATGATTGTATTTTCTATGTGATCCATAATATTGTAGACCACTCCTTGATACATATTCTTTGCCACGTCAATACCATATTGTGTTTACTGCAACAACCTTTCTTAGTCATTCAACTTTACTACAAGATGTGCTGTTGCCTTCACTACTAGGTACTTCTTCAATTTTTGATGTCCATTCCACGTATACATTTGGTATACCCTGCCTCTTCTTTGTCTCTAGGATTGGGGCCTTATTAGTTAAATCTCTCTCCAAATCCTCTCCTGAGTCCCTTAGTCCTATCACTATTGAAATCAAGGAAGTTGTGATTCTAACCCTCCATCCGACGAAGTAGAAGAAGTCCTCATGAAATTTTCTCCTCAACCATTGATACAATGGTTCATACTTCCCAAAGTATTGCAACTCATACAACTGATAGACTCCAATTTTATTTTATAACTTGTCACCAAGATCATCATTGTACACTAGCATATCTTCTGTTGTGCACTTGTTCATTTTTTTGCTCAACAATGCATCGATCTCCTTCTTATTATATGATGTTTGATGGTTGTAATCACTGATTTTACATTGATGGATGTGGGAATCCCATTATTTTCCCAGGATCACACCCTTGCTACATTTTGAGAAATTACTCTCGGGAGCAATTTCTTCTTCCACTTCGACCTTCTTCTTCCCTTTTACTCTTGTTGCGGGTGCTTTCTTTGGTGCCATCTAAAAATATCTCTTTTCTACCCTCTATAATCGAGCAAGTCAAAACCCTAGTTCAAATCTCTATGCCCTAGTGGAAATCATGTTCCCTAGCTCGTTTGTAATGCATTTGCTTTCCTCAAACCCTTCACTTATGGTAACACAAGCTTCTCTATGCAAAATCTTCTCTCCATGCACTCGGTTTCACACTCTTTGCACCTCAACTCAATTTCTCGGCTCATTTGCACTTAGCTCTTTTAAAATTCTCTCAATTACAATGGTAAAAATGAACTCCCATCCTGTCCTTATGTAGAATTTCAAAATGTTAGTGCATTTATTGCTCCTCCACCTACCAACAATCCTCTCATTAATCGACCATTTTTGTTCTTTCCACGTGGTACATCTTCGTGCCCAAGCTATAACCTTCTAGCATGCCTTCCTACCTCCTAGCCACGGACTTCTCTTCAATGCACCTCCATACGCTCGAGTACCTTGCCACTACACCTTCCCTTGGTAGTTCTCATGTACTCTACTTACCTCATGTTATATTGGTTTCTTCATTCATCTCCATCTACGGTCCTTGTTTCCGAAGCAATTTTTTTTTCAATTCTCCAACTTTGAATAGCAACCAAAGTGCGGTTTGTTCCTTTCACATGGACTTATTTACAACACTCTTATATCTAGATATTAATAACCTACCCCACACTAAGGGTATGTGCGAGTCCTCTACACATAAAAATTCTCCAAATAGTAATTAGCTTCTGATTTGTAAACGTGCTTATTACACAAGAACACCAACTAAATTGACAAAGCATAGTGACAAACAAGGAAACACATTAAGGAAATGAAAATTTAAAAATCTATTCTAAATGGCAACACTACCTTATTACAAACACTAAGAAGACTTATTTATAGTAGGGCTTCATCCTAATTCCATTGAAGTAAGCGGGTAATTGTGTGCCATTAAGCACCTCTAATTTGCATGTACCTATTTCAAGTATGTGAGTGATAGCATATGGCCCCAAACAATGTACTTTGAGTTTACCTCAATGGCACAAAAATTTAGAATCATAAAGGAATACCATCTGTCCTATATCAATATTTTTATCCATGATGTTCCTGTCATGCCATGCTTTTTGCCTAGCCTTCTCTTGTTTTTTACTCCAATGTTTTATTGCTCGTCACTCATCTAACTTGATTAACTTTTCAATCCATTCTTGTAATTCTTTCTCATCATCTAGACCTCCTGTGTGTGCACAATACGCAAATAAGGTAACATGAATTCCATAGGAATAAGCTTTTGCATCAAACACTAAGCCCGAAATGGTGTGGCTTTGTTTAACCTTTTATATGTTTTTCAATATGCTTAAAGTCTACTGCATATACTTTATCATCCTAATCCTTTCTTCCAACATCACATATTTTTGTCAATGTCCTGCTCAAAATTTTGTTGAATGTCTCAATAGTCTCATTTTTTTGAGGATGATATGGTGTAGTATCATGGTGTGTACTCATGAATTCATGCAATAAAACTCGATTGTCTCATTAAAAAAATGTGTGCCCCTATCTTTGGTCAAAATTAAAGGACATATATACCTTGTAATAATATTTTCTCATAGAAATCTGACTATTGTAGCCACTATGCAATCCTTTGTAGGTGCGCTTCTACCCACCTTGTCGAGATAGTACTTACAAGTGATGATATAACATGATCCAGTCTTGTGTGCAGACTAGTGAAATAGGACCCACAAAATCTATAGCCCATTTCTCAAATGGCTCTGCACTAGGAATATGCCTTAATGGCATCTCATCTCATTGTCCTGGTTTTCCAAGATGTTGACAATGATCACAAGCTTTGCAATAATCCTTATAATCTTTATACAGGGTCTCCCACCATAATCCAACGAGTAGAATCTTACGCATAGTGGCATCATCTACATAATGGCCACTTGTTATACCACCATGAGATTCCTCCATGATATTTGTACACTCATGTTCCAATACACAACAGTGTGAAATACTTCATCCCGACCTAACTTGTATAGGTCACTGCTAATCAACATATAGGGTGTCACGCGTATAACAAGTTGTTTCTTTTCTAAGGATTTGAATCCTTTTGGTGTCATTCCTATTCGTAGAAAGAGAGAAATGTCCTCTAATTTTGATGGCGCTCGTTATAACTGTATAAGCGTGCATCGGGCATGGTATCTTTAATGGTATGTATTTTTCTCTGGGTGTATTATGGATAAATGGTCTGGTCAAGAATTACTTTTCCCTAGTTTTACCACAACTGTGAAATCAAATTCTTGAAATAAGAGTACCCATCTGCATATGCACCCCTGTAAAATGGGTTTGTTTACCAAATACTTCAATGCCATGTGATCTATATAAAAGAAAAATGGTGTAGCTAATAGGTACTATCTGAATTTATATAGCGCATAGATCATTGACAAAGCTTCATGCTCTGTATTTTTGTAGTTCTATTCTATAGGAGTCAGCTTTCTACTAACAAAATAGATAGGATGATCTATAATACCTTCTCCATTATGAGCCAATAACGTGCCAATGGTCATGCCAGAGGCATCCACATGTACATGAAATGGTTGGTCCCATGAAGGAAAATGCAGAATAGGTGCGGTAGTAATTTTCTCCTTTAATGTCTCAAATGCATGTTTTTGTGGTTCTCCCTAGTAGAACGTACCTTTTCCTTTAAGTAACTCCTCGAAGGTGCAAAAATTTGGCATATCCTTTAATAAAATTCTTGTAATATCTGTATGACCCAAAAATCTATGCACCTCACTCTAACTGGTAGGCTCTTTTAGGCCTATAATGACTGCAACCTTAGTTGGATCAACCAACAAACCTTCCTTGCAAATTATGTGTCCTAACAGTATTCCAAATGGTGTAGCAAATATGTACTTCTTGATGTTCAAAGAGATACTCAATTGTCTACATATTTCAAACATTAAGTGCAAATTGTCACAATGATCCTTAACTAATCCATACACCATCCAATCATCTAAATAAACTTGTAAGAAGTTGTGAATAAACTCCTTGAACACTTGAACAACTATGCGTGAAAATACAATAGGTGCATTTTTCAGACCAAAAGGCATCATAGTATAGGTGAAGCTACCCCATTCAGTAGTAAAAGTAGTCTTTTCCTAATCCTCTTGGGAAATCCTAACCTAATGATACCCAGAGAACCCATCTATAAACGAATAGATTTCGTGCCCTACAATGCCTTCTAGTATTTCCTCATTGAATGGTGTAGGAAAGGGATCAGTCACACATGCTAGCATTCAGCTCCTTGTAGTCCACACAGATTCTAATCCATCCATCCTTCTTGATATTGATCACCATTGGACTAACCCATTCTAACTCATCAAGGGGCTTGATAATCCCAAACTTCAACATTTTGTCAATCTCTTCTTTGACATTTTCATGCAAGTTGGGGTTCATCCTGTAGGGTCTCTTTCAAACTGGGCATGCACCCTCTTTAAGATTTATCTTCATCTCCCCTAATGATTCATGCATGCCTTTAAGTTCATGGTACCCTTAAGGGAATAAGTCCTGATAATCTTGTAGTAGCTCTATGATTTTTTCCACTTCAAAGTCTGACCAATAGTCTCTAATTATGGCTTCCTTAGGCTCAACATCTGATCCAATATTCACCTTATTTGTCTTCATAGGTTCATGATAGGTGCACGTGGTCTTATCTACACTATCCAATACCTCACGCCTACCTGTTGAATGGTTTACATCCAGATTTTCTACTTCTTTGTCATCCACTAAGTAGACCATTTTTCCTTTTTCTTTCTCAAGGAAAGCATGCTAAAGTAGTGTGGCATCGAATCTATCTCTTCAAAAAAATACGCTCCTAAGTTTCCTTCATACAATATCTCTGAAGGAGTTCTTCAGCCTTGGCACTATCTCCTATAGTTAAGCACTTTATGACATTTAATTCTTCTTCCACCGGAGGCTTGGTAGAGAAGAAGTCAAATGTTTGGGCCATTCCTACAATTAAATCCTGCCAATTTCTACTTTCTTTATGGAGTTTTTCATATACATACCAAGCATGCACGCATCCTTGTAAAGTGGAATAAAACTTGTGCACCCATAGCGAAGGTGGTAAAGCTTCCTACCCCTCTATCCAGAGTCTCTCACACTTATGAACATGGTGTTGAATAGGTTGATTACCATGGTAAGTGAAAATTTGAGTAGGTGCATTGCTTCGAAGAACCTTGTCATAAGATAAATTTTAATTTCATTCCATCCTATAATATTATCCTTGTGGGCCACCCACCGAGTTCTTTGTTGTCCTACATAGGGTATATGCTAGCATATTTCTTCTTTCCAATAGGTCCATCCACTAAGCTTCCATGGCACACAAGAATACCATAGTATCTCCTTCTCCGGTGTAACAAGGTACCGAGTTGTGACCTATCCTCCCAATATAACGCATTTGTTGTCCTTATGAATTATAATATTTATGGCGCACCTTACCAAATCATAAGTGCTATGATCCTAGTTATCACAAGCAACACTTTGTGATTGCTAATAAAGCTGTGCATCCTCCCATTGAAGGATTCCTTCTTTACATGTCTCAAGCACCTCTGGATCCGGATGACGCATACACAAATCCTATTTAGGTCTTCTTCACTCGGGTTTTCAACATAGGGCGCATATTTTCCATCGTTAAAGGGATAATAACTCTTTCCTCCTTGTTTTCAAAACGATAAAACCCTCGTTCAACCAAAGATCAATAGTATTCACATAACATCAAGGACAACCCAATAGAGCTAGGAAGCTATTTGACTTTTCAGCGCTAAAACCTCAAAATCTCTAATGAACTTGGCTCCTTGTATGGTAATGGATGCATCTTTTAAAACTCGATGGGAGGTTCCTTAATGTTAGCCATGAACAATACATTAGAGGATGGCTGCGCAATGGGGGTCTCCCCATTTTTCCCCATGCATCTAAGGTAATAACATTGACTTCCGCACTGATCAAGTATCAATCAATATATTACTCTATAACCACCCATCAACAACAACATTGAGTTATTTCCTTGTCATAATCTAGGTGAGGGGAAGATTTACATGCATAATCTACCATCCGGTCTTAATACTTGAATGCTTGAGTATTTACTTTTAACCAATTCCCCAAAAATGGAATGATATTCTCTTGGCGCAATAATTTTCACACTTCTTTCAAGTCATCTATATCAGTTTGGACCGTCTCGATGCTTTCTTTTGCTCCATCTTCCATGATTGCTCCTTTAAATGTTGTATTTCACCCTGAAGATTCTTGATTACTTTCATGGTTTCTGATAAAAATCCTTCGATGAGAAGGATCTACGCGTGCTTGTGTATGTAGAAACTCCTTAGTGATGGTAGGCTTATGTTGTAATGCTTCTTTGGTGCGCGTTACTTGATGCAGGTCTTGACCTTTACTTGCATGATGCCTCAGATTATGCTTCCAACTTAGGAATCCACTTTGATTTTCTATAGTGTGTTGTATCTTAACCATCCCTATGAATTTTTTTCTTGTTTATGATACTTTTCTAAGATGCTCATATAAGTTTGGGAACTCCTCATAACTATGATTCTTTCCACAGAAAGAACATGTAATATTCTGAGGAAATTCACGCCTGTAGTGGTCAGGAGACCCACATGTGTAACATGTTCCACAAGGGAACTCACTTGTTCCACAACCATGGCCTTGTCCTCCAAATCCACCATGGCATCCTCGACCTCAGCCATGGCTACCTTCAAAATGCCCTTCATTCCGATCATAGTCAGCGCACCTAATTGTTATCCCGATCCTAATGCTCATTATTTCCTTTAGAGTAAATCTGAAACTCATGTCTATGATACACCAATATATATATCATCATGTATTTGACCAATCAGCAGGAAGTCTTCCGTGTCATGAGTCGTGGACCTGCAAATCTTATAGTAACAAGAGAGGTTCTTCCTAATCACACATTGTAGTAATGGACATCGGCTAGCATAAAATTTTAAATGGCATATCTCACAATCCAACAACAATGAGCACACTAATCTGTGAGGACAACTATCCTTTGTGTGACCTTCCACTTCACAATTTGTGCACCAAATCCCTATGCATGTCTCATGTGCTAAATTTTCGATAGTTTCTCCAACTTCTTTTCCATAGCTGCAATATGTGCTTCTAAGAATAGGCTTACCCCAATGTCTATACTTCTAACTACCTCAACACATAAGGATGCTTCAAGTGCTTCACGTGGATCAAGTATATTTTTATGTGATAACGCCATCCTAAAAGGTGTAATCAGGCCTCCAACAAACCATTGTGCATGTTGGCTTATGTGAATATCATAAGAAATATTAGATAACAACGTTTTGAAATGGGCATCATACTCCATGACACTTTTGGTAGTGCCTTGTTTGATATCCTTGAGTGCACTTATACTCTTGGTCAAAATTAGGGATGTGAAACTCTTTAAGTAATGCATCTTTTAAAGTTCGATAATCTACGCAAGTCTGATCAGGGTCAAACGTTTTGTACTAATTATGCGTGTGCCCTTGTAATGTAGTAGAAAAGCTGACTTTCCCTATGCTCAAAAGACTTGATTCCTTTTACATGCCATAGTATTTCACACATATGTGTGTGTTTAACAACATCTTCTATTCCCATATACTCTGGAAGATGAAGAGACATCTCCATGTAAATATTCTGCGGTTGGTGCAAACCTTTCCCACCTGATCCAAAACCTCCTGTGTTTCCTCTGCCTCTAAATCCATGAAATATTTTAGAACTAAAGCCACCTATGCCTCCTAATCCCGAACCTATAGCTGGGGTTAGACCAGAAGATGTACTTCCCTGTGTCCCAATAGTAGAACTGAACTATACCCCAATAGTCTACAAATTTTTACTACTCCTAGAATATAGTCCAAAATTTTACACGCCCAAATTCTGCGTTGATGATACACCCAAAAAGGTACTCTGTATAACAACAAAGCCTTTTATGCTGTCATTGTTGTGCCTCTTATAATACTTTCTCCTACTCTCCCACTACTTGAATTAGCTTGCTGATTGTTTGTTATACTAGATGCTGGAAAACCAAGCACAAGGGAAAGGTTGCTAGGTGGATTCAGATGTGCACTTGCGGCCTAGGTCATCTCTATTGGCATGCTTCTACATGAGGTTGAGGAGGGTTCCCTATCATGCTTTCCCAAATGGGGAGTTCTTGATGCTCGGGTTCCATGTCTTCTGTGTGAACTTCAACTCCTTCCCGAACTATCTTTCTCCACAACGCCATTTTCTCTACAACCTCCCACTGCTTCTCTACCTCCCTCTCGCGTGCCTCATTATACTTAAGCCACCTTTCCTCTCTCTTCCTCTTTGCTGCTAGGTCTTCCATCTTTCACCAAACCTGCTCCTACCCCTACGCATGGTGGGGTTTAGTTAGCCATTGGTTTTCTCTCCAAATTCAAATTTACCATCAGGATCTTGATCACTAGTGGAATGCCTTACAGGTAAGTTCCCCTTGGATATCATAAAAACTAGAATTCAGCTACCTCTGGGCATGAATAAGTGGAAATTGAGTACTCTAAGATATAACTATTCAAAACACCATGGAACCACGTATCCACGCGTGAGTCCAAATCAGATCAGCATCATAAAGGGTTTGAAATTATTCCTATGTCCAGACAAGTGTGTGATACCTCTAATTCCATTTAGATGCATAAGCAATCAGCCACTTGTACAAAGTCTTTGGAAAGATATCGAAGAAGCTCTCATATAAACTGTCATACATATTCTGTTCTACCCATACGTGTGCGTTAAACTTAGATCGAGTTGAACCTCTATGCCTATTCTTCTTCCAGGTTGTGTATCCACTCCTCAACACTTGCTAGGGTCAACCGGTATGTCTTCATTGTGAACCATCCTAAAAACAACTGAAAAATAGGTCTTAGCAATGGAACCAATGATGTAGCCTAGAATTCACCAGTAAAATCCTAGGCACGCTGGCACATCACTCAACCTAGACTGAGCACTCACGAAGCACACAAAGGTACTAGACCCCTCTTTAGGGTTGTTATTGTAGGATGTTAGCATGATGAAGACTTAAAGCATTTAGATCTATGACTAATATATCATTCTATAGTACATATTCAGATCTAGATCTTAAAGTATCATGAATCAAACAATAATCATAGTGAAAACATTCATGCAGTAATAAACTATAACCATGATTAACACCTTGATTCAGTCAATAACCTCCATTATATTAAATACAGTAATACACAGAAGCTTCCTTACAATAATTGTAGTATACGCTCATGTGCGCATCAGTTTGGCAGCATAACCTTGCAATAATTTAGATCTTACATGCCACCCTATGCCACACAATTCATTACATATTTATAAGGGTGGGGACTTTCCCTTCACCACTTTTCTAATCCTAAAATAGGTCGCATACTATTATTAGCCACGTGTTGTTACATTATAACCACACATGCAAGTGCACTAACAATATACTTCTTCTAGTTAAATATCAATTTGCAATTTTATCTTTCACCTACATCCATGTAAAGCACTTCGTAGCCAATCCACCAAAAATATCCAACGCATGTCACACAAGTCTCTAACCGGTTTGTGTGCTCCGCACGCCCATCTCAAAAATAGGTCATCATCATGAAAAATGGCTAAGTCCACGAATCTGTCTCTTTCCTCAACACGTGATTCCTTACCAATCCTCCCGCACTTTTGAATACAATCTACTCTTCTTCTTGAACATACGTATGTTATTTCGCTACGTGCCATATTTTGACTTATCAAAAAAATATATTAGCCTAATCTGAATGTTATAGCAACAGTAAATTAATAAAAAAATGAGTATAACAATAAATACCCAAGAAACTAAGTGAAAAATAATGAAACCCTAATTGCGGAGAGAGAGATTAAGAAGCCTTATCCGATTTGGAAATTTGTGGAGAATGCACAACATTGAAAAAATGTGAAATGTGAAGCACTTTGGAGTATAGGAAAAATCTTATCCGAGGAGGTAGACTAGACTGGGTTCCTAGAGACGGATAAGGGCACCCATGGGCACCTTAGACCTATTTATGGGAGCTTGGGTCTATGGAAATTCCTTAAAAATATCCTTTGCGGTGTCAAGGTGTTCACCTTTAGTCATCTTTGATCACTCTGAGGTCACACCAAGATCGGCGAGGTCACTAGAAACTTGGAATAAAGAATGAATATGCAAAAATCTCACATAAAAATCAAATCCTAACAAATAAAGATTAAAAATGAGGGTCATACTGTCCCTCGGCTATCAAAATGGTGAACTTACAATCCGAGCGTTGCACTACATCTCAAACCTAATGTAGTTGTGTGTGTGTGTGTGTGTGTGGAAATCATCCGCTAGGTTGCTCTTACACATGTTACACTTGGATAACAAGCAAGTAGCGAGATGTAAAATGTAGTAAATGTGTGCATGGAATATAATCAAATTCCCTCCTATGAAGTTTTATGCAAAAAAATCCCTTTTGTCCCTTGTGGTGGAGCTAGATGGTTGCGATGGATCTCTTAGATTCCTTGATGGATGCAACCTTAGGTGGTGATAGCTAATGGTTAGTGCTTGGTACCTTATTATGATCACATAACTTTATATTTATATGATTCCCTTACTTGAATTTTGTAATTAAAACCAAAAAGTAAGACTACAAAAAGATAAGATGCTCGAATGGATAAAAAGGACCCAAAAGTATGAGTAAAGTAAAATGAGGATAGGGGTGCCTAGAGGGGACAAGGGCACACAGTGTGGCGTCCTAGTTGGTCGTTGATGTCTAGGATGGAAAATTCCAAAGAGTAAAAAAGTATCTTGAGAAACTAATGATGCAATCTGAAAGTAGTGATAGAAATAAAAGAAAGGTGGTCAAAGACATGAGTTAATTAGTATTGTTCTCACTTAGGAATGATATGAATAGTAATATGTAATTATGATTATATAATTACCCAAAGCACATGATTTTGTGTCTACGGGAAGTATGTAAGATGCTAAGGTAGGAGAATATCACCCAATGATAGGATAATGACTACATGAGAAGTTACCAAGTGTTACGGTTAAGCGCAAGTGTTAGATACTACATGCAAATCTACCACCACAACACCATGATTATGACAAGGAAATCACATTGGATACAATCATAGATGGTTGGTTTTTGAGTAATATTCTGATTGACATAGGCACCGAGGTGAATGTTTTGACTTTGGATGCATGGAACTAGATGGCAAGGCCCCATTGTAACCATTTTCTAATGTGCTATATATGGAAGACAAAACAAGGGCTATGCCTGTTGGGGTATTGAAGGATGCTTCAATTACCATTCGAGAGCCAAGTTTACAGGAGATTTTGAAGTTTTGGAGCTGACATAGGAAAATCACTTCCAAGCATTTATTGGATGTCCTTGGTGTTATACAAACAATGCTTATTTTCACTTTAACAAGATATATATCAGTTTTGAAAATAAGGATGAGTGTGTGGTCATACCCTATATGATGTGAAGGCTACACAATACATTGAGCCTATGAGTGAAGAAGAGTTGAATATGATTTATGCATGCACAACACATGACCTTGAGAATGTGGAATCATCTAAGAAAGGAATATTATAGTGGGAAGATGTGTAATATGTCAATGACACTACTATTGTTTCCTATGAAAATTGGGCCCATGACACGTATTAAATGGTGGTCTCTCGAGGTTAAGGGAAAATTCACTAGGATGGTCAGGCCACACATGATTAGGTGTTTGGGTAGAACTAAGTTACATAGGTATCTTGGTGAGGAAAATCCTGAATATTTCTTATGCACCATGGAAGAACAATGGAAGAATAAAGGTGAAAAAGGAATATGTTGGTGTAAACCTTGCGTAGAACAACAATGCACTAGTGTGCAACACATAGAGATAACCTGTTGGTTTGGCAAGAAGTGAGAATCACTTTTTCAACAAGGTTTACCCATAATAATGTACCTACACTTATATATTAGTATGATGAGAAGAATATTTCTTTGGTACACATCCATAACTCTAAGAGACAATGGGCGAGGAGAGGAGTATTTACCACCATCTCTATGGGTACATAAGTTCTCTTGCATCCTACGTGAATGTGCACAAATGTGATATGTGCATGGTGAAATAAAACAAGAGCTGCAAGTTGGAGAGACATGACTGAAGGTATGGATCCCACTTTTTAATATTTTTATAATAAACCATTAGTACACGAGACTTTGTAGATCATGAAGTGCATCAAATTGGGAGATAACATAAAATTCAAGGAGCTCGTGATTTAGTTACTTAGGGAGCTTGATCTGAGGTGCGAGAAAGATACATTGGAAACATAGGAGAAATTGCTTTGGTGCATGCCTAGGAAGAAAAATAAAAAGGGAAAATGGTGTACCTCATTGACGATGAAGAAGTGGAGAATCTTGATATTAGCCATACATAAGGTGTGCATGAGGAAATGTACTCTATAGATGAAAAGCCACACATGTACCATGCTCCTATAAAGACTAAGAAAATTAATATTAGGGTGAGGATGTTCTAAGGAAGCCATCATTGGAGATTATTGGTCAGAATAAGAGGTAGCAAAGACCATCGAGATCTTGCACGAATTCCATAATTTGTTTCCGAGAGGGTATCATGAGTTGAAATATGTGTACCCCTCATTGGGAGAGATGAATATAAAGAAAAAAATATAGTGTTCGACCGGTTCGAAGAGGCCTTTAGGATGAACCTAAACCTACACGTGAAGGTGAAAGAAGAGATTGAAAAAATGCTTAAGTCTGGAATCAACAAATCGATTAGGGAATCTCATTGGGTTAGCTCCATGGTGATTAACATCAAGAAGGATGACCAAATAAATATTTATGTAGATTATAGGGAACTCAATGCTTCATGAATAATAGACCCTTTTCTATGCGATTCATAGAAGAAATCCTTGAAGGAGTTCTTGGGTTTGAAATTTATTCCTTCACGATGGATTTTCGGGTATCACCAAAGTGCGGATTACGTGCGAAGGCCGGGATAAGAGTACCTTTGCCAACAAATGGGGAATAATTGCATACATTGTGATGCCTTTTGGATTAAAGAATGTGCTGTAATATTCTTGCACATAGTTGTGCAAGAGTTTCATGAATTCATTCACAAATTTTTACAGGTTTATATGGATGATTGGAATTTTTATGGATTAGTAAAATATCATTGTGATAATTTAAGAATGATGTTTGAGAGATGTAAGTAGTTAATATTCTCCCTCAATATTAAGAAGTGTATCTTTACTACTGAGAAACTTACTTGGGAACATTATTTGTAAGGATGGATTGTTAGTGGATCTAGCTAAGATTGCAGTGATTTTGGGATTAGAGGAACTTACCAACCAAAGTGAAGTGACAAGTTTCTTGGGGCATACTATGTGTTACGGGAAGTTTATCAAAGGCTATGCAAATATTGTTGCGCCCTGTAAGAATTTACAAATCTAAAGGAAAGTTTTATTGGGGTGACACAATAGTAGGAGTTTGAAACATTGAAGGAGAAGCTTACCATTGCACCAATCTAGTACTTCCCTTCATAGAAAAAACCTTTCCATGTTCATGTTTATTATTACGGCATGGCTATTGGCATAGTTACGACATAACTAGGACGGGGTAATGTGGGTCATCTTATATGTTTTGCAAGTAGGAAGTTACACATGATCAAAGTAGAACTATACTGATGATAGAACATAGGCATTTTCTATGATCTACACACTTCACAAATTTCAATAGTACTTATTTTCCACACCATTTATTTTTTATAAATATCATATTACACTAATTTAGTTAGTCAACAAACCTATTTTACATGGGTACATCTACCTAGGTGGATACTTATTTTTCAAGAATTTGATTTTATAGTTGTTGTAAAACAAAGAAAGAGCAACTGGGACTTGATCATTTATGAAGGATCAATTCTAGAAAATACGAGAAAAGTATTGAGGATATTATGTCGATGCACTGGTTGTTCGAGATTGAGCTGTACACCAATAGATTTGGAGGAAATCACAATATTTTTCACATTGGACTTGCACGGAAGGGATGATGACATTGGAAAAGAAGTATCTTATTATTTGAGTTGAACCTAAATAGCTTAATGGAGGAGACTTGTATAATATGGGTTGAAATGAGGTCTTGTGATATCACATCTTGCTGATTTCGGTATGTTTCGTCAAAAGGAATAAGATGTAAAATGAAGATTCGATTCACGAGAGCGAGAAAATAAGCTCTGTTGCATAGCTATATATGCACCCACACTGTGTATACATATCAAAAGGATATACAAACTTAGTTATAGTTTCATGTACAAGCTGCATAACAACACTTTTTGTTTAATGCTCGTAATGTACTTAGCATTTACGACATATTCTTATTTTTATTTAATATTGAATATACTTACCATGTTGAGTATGAAGATTTGAAGATGGTAGATATAGCCGAAAATGTTATACATGTAATAAATATGGTAGTGCACCTTGCTAAGTTATGATACTTACTTTGTTAAATATGATTGGCTTGAGGCAATTGGATACTAACATTGTTATTGTACTTGTCATTAATATAACTAGTTTAATTTTTTTCGAGAGTATTGACTTGCAAAGCACGATCAAAGTTAAACATAGTTGCAATTTATAATTTTGGTATTTGAGATAATGATGGATGTTAAAAGTTACTAGATTTTCTTGACATAAAGACGGTCATTGATCGAAATCTGACAATGATAAGATGATCTTTAGTAGGAACAATTAAATTCCAGTCACCAAGGTAAAAGTTTAAGTTGGTTTCAAAATAATGGTGTCTATAAGAAAGAATAAGTATTTGTTTTATATTTGAGTTTTAAGATGGTTTATTTGATTTCAAATATTGATTGAAATATTTGGTAACTTTATCATATTACATTTAGTTACAATTGTTGATGTGTGGATATCACTATGCTATGGTTTAGAATTTGTTGGTATAAAACTTACATTTGACCGGTCGAGCTCCATTGAGTTATTATTGAACAGTTAGCCTAAGACCATTCTAATGGTCAATTAAATTGTTTATACTAAAATGTCCTACCCCACACATTGAAAGTAAGGGGTTGAAGGAAAATAGTTTTGCTTTGCAAAGATAAATATAAATGTTGAAAGGAAACTTTGCACGGTACATTAATAGTGGTTAAAGGTCTTAGACCATGATATTGGATTTCTAATAATCAAGATGGAGTAACCATATTGAAGGGATTTGATTAATAGAATTATTGACCATGTTTATAAAATGTTGTTTTGTTTAGAAATTAATATTAATTCAACAAAAATTCGGATGGCAATTGTTTTGTTATACTCATGGAATTACAATCCATGCATATGCTTAAGTTGGTTGATATTTAAAAAAACTTTATCCGCCTTTTTGGAGGGAAGTATTAGTTGATTTTAATGTGCCATTATGTGGCTCTGGTAGAACTTAATATATTAAATGCATTATCAGTCCTCGGAAAAATAAAGCTTCTCCTAGAAGCAAACCGGCGTGCAGACTCGGGGTTTTCCATTTTTGATTGTTTGTTTAAACCTTGAGCTCTTTCTGCATGAGTGTTTGGATGGATTTTTTACAGATAAGAATATTAATGAAATATTTACTATTTAGATTGTTATTTGGGTTACATGGGTGGTTAAAATAGTATAAACCCAAATGGAATGAGGGTTATCTAAGGTTCGAAATCATGATTTATTTTTTCGACTTGGGTGCTTTGCTGAAAAGAAAATAGTGAAGAGATTTCTGAAGTTTTCTTAGGCTACAGAAATGGATTATTTCCGGTTGTCTGGATAATTTAATTTGGGCATACTTGAATATTTTTAGCGTAAACGTAAAATGATTCCTTGTTTTTCATTCGTATTTTGGGTTGCTGGATATGTTTTTCTATTTGTGCGCTTCGAGTTTGATTATTTTAAAATAATTATTAGACATTAAACTTGTACTTGAGGTATGTGATTATTATTTTTAAAATATCCTGTGAAATCTGGATGTGGGTATTAGTTAGTTTTTATTTTGATTGTTGGGTTGGATTTGTGGATTGGGTTGAGTAGATTGATTGTGCAAAACCGGTTTCGGTAGCACGCATTCGATGATATGGTTATTAGTTTAACCATTTCGAAATTTTTAATAAAGTCCGTAATCTTCTTTGAAAGAGACTTGTATTATGGATCTGTTTGATACCTATAGCTGAATTTTTAACTAAAAAATTGCCTTGGCAAGTACGAGCATGGAAAGACTTCACCTTGTTTTACTATTCCATTCTGAAAGGATAGAGTGATTTCTGGTTGATTGTATGCTAATTTTTATTTGTCCATTAGACCCTTCCAACTTTGTTACTAACTCTTCACTGAATTTATTTAGACTTATTTATTTAAATTTTGTTGGGATCTTGACCTTGGAAGAAGTTTAGTCTCGTGCTCTCGCATTTACAAAATTGTGCCATCAAATAGTAAATTGGTATTCGAAATTTTGAGAATTTCTTTTGAGGTAGAATTTGAAGCTTAATTTTCCATCTATGCACTGTTTATGTGGTTGGAATATAAACACTCCCTTGATTTGTACCATTATATGGGCAAATTATGTATGCTTACAGATCTAACCATGATAAGATTATAACAGCGAAGCTGAAACTTACTACTTGTTAAATACATTCTGAATGTTGGTCATGCAATAAGATAAGTTAAAGAAAAGGTTGGAAAGGTTTTTGATTAAAAACTGTGAAAATGATATTATCAATTGATAATTATAATAGACAAGGATGCAAATCTATATTTTCTTATGATGCTTGAGATTATTTGTATCAAGTGAAGAATGAGCTTTCTTTCTCTTTTGTATTCTTTAAATAAATATACTGATTTGTAAACAAGGTAGGTTGTATGTAAACGTATATGTTAATTATTTCAAACTAAAGGGATGGAAGTATGGGTTTATGTGATTTGAATTTCAATTTGAGTTAATAAGTTGATGAATTAGACATGCGATGTTATAAGTAATTGATGGTATAATCTTGGCTTATTTCCCTATATTACTTAAGTATTGTATTGATGATTTGCTATTAATAATAATTGCTTCATTATCATTAAGAAAAACCATAGATGATAATTTATGTCGAAACGAAACTAATAGATGTATTGAAGCAATTTCATGTCACTTCTTTTGAACCGACCATATATATTGTTATATTTTTTTATCATGAAGGATTGTTAGAAATGCAAGTTATTAAGAAGGAATGATGTGAATTGGACTAATTACAACCGTATTATTTCTTATGATGTAATAAATATATTGTATTTTATTTAAGAAGAAAGTATTACTTCAATGTTTGAAATAAAGCATTTCAAGTCTTGTTGTACGTGTTATTGATTTCATTATTATTATGTTATTTAATGATGAGGTTTAACCTCCATTACATGAATATAAGTTGTTTAATAGCCTACTTGTGTTTTTACAAAATTTAATAATGTTGTAATTATGGTAGATTCTGAATTTAATATTGAAAGTATAATTTGTTGATTGATTTCATATGATTTGACTATGAACATATGTTAAGATGATACAAAATAATATGAAAAATACAACAACAATATCCAAACACCGTTAAGTCACCTTTCCAATATATTTAATAAGATGTCACCTTTAACTAGGCTATACATGATATAAGTACATTGATTAATCATATAAATGATGTCGAAAACCTAATATTACGATAACACTGATAAGAGATAATTATAATAAATGATATCTCACTACTATGTTATGATTTTTAATCATTAACAAATGTCACGCAATAAATTAAGTGTACCCATCATAGCATGAATATATAACTATGAATTAATTAAGAGTGGAGTTATGAGTCGCAAGGAAATGTGATAGTATCTTGTTTGAGCCAACTTGGAGTGTCTACATGAAGGGTGATGGTACAAAATGATGCGAGTAATTATGCATCTGCAACCTTTCCTATAGGGATTCCAAGATGGTTCGATCGGTGTAATTTCATAGGGTTTAGCGGTCATAATTGCTGCTGCAAGATATTAAACTAAATTATTCAATTGTTTTAAACAATAAAAATGAATCCGATGACTATGACTCGAATGGGTGTGAGGTGAAGGAAGATATTTTTGTAGGCTTGTGTGAAGTCTCGGAAGGCGGCTTACTAACACAATGCCAAATAACTAAATGCATTATCTGTTCACCATGTCTTCTTGTTTAGGTGTCTAGATTCGGATGTTTGTTACAAGCAATGAATTTTTAAGGATCTTAAGAAGACTCACAAGTTATCTCATCATGCAATAAGGATTAACCAAATGGTATACTAGGTATATTGGCTCGTTAAGAGTGTTTGAGGGGATCAAGATGCATGTGTAAACCCTTGTAGTTGCACATGGTTATCATAGATTGTCGATGGATTAGAACATTAATTAATATTGAAATAATTCAACGGTTGTTGTAAATGATGTTACTCATTTAGCGTAAAAGAATTTAAGGGATTTATTAAAATATTTTACGTTGAAATTTAATTGTTACATGTTAAATTCAATGAAGGCATTAATTATATATATATATATATATATATATATATATATATATATATATATATATATATATATATATATTTCCATTAATTTGATGAAGCGTTATAGATGTGTTACATTTTGGTATTAGAGTGAAGAATTATAGCTCTTGAAATTATTGGGTCCCTGCTCTAACATGGACTTAATTATTTTATAACAAAGTAAAATGGTTAGGAAAAGAGGAAATGCTAAGAACCATTAAACTTCTACAGTGGCGAATAAGCCACAACATCTAAATTATATAAAATATTACATGTCCTTGAGAAACACGCAATCAAATGGTTGTTCTTGAACAAAAGCGATGGGTAATGATGGCGGTAGTTCCACTTGATGGTAATGAATGGCCTTAGGGGAAGCCTAATGCGATAACAATAATATAAATTCTAAAAACAATAATGTAGTTTTTCATGATGTTGTAAATCTATATCAACCACTTAATGTAGATATCACTCAAGCGAGTTGAGATGTCAAAGGACATAAAGCACATTATTCCACCTAAGTTTGATGGGACTACGGTTGGTGATGGGGCGAGAATTGGCTCGGTGAAATGGAAAAGTACTTCGAGATAAGGGATTTATCGGAGGAAACAAAGGTTGTTTGAGGAGCTTATCAACTCTAAAACAAGGCTTCCTCATGATGGGACATCCGTAAGGTTGAACTAGGATTTAATGCAACTGATATAACTTGGGATCATTTTAAGTTTTTTTTTTTAGACAAAGCTGAGTTTAAGTAGTTCTAATATGATCGAGAAAATGATAGAATTTTAGACATTGGTTCAAGGAAAATTAACGGTAGTAGAATCTTGTGAAAAGTTTAGAAAACTTCTAAAATATGTACCACAATATCATATGGATGAAAAATTATGGATACACAAATTTAGTATAGGACTTAACCCAATATATGGAGGTGAAGTTGATGTCCATGGTCCTCTACGATGGAAACAATGTTTTAAAAAGCCATTAAGTAGGAGAAGAAGCTCCAAGCCATTGTTGCTCACGGAGGATGAGAAGCGAAAGACAAGATATATCTCACCTTCACCATTGTTACTTGGGAAGACATGGGGAAATAATGTAGAAGAAAAATCTCAAAGGTTAGAAATAACACTACTACGTAAACTTTACAAGAAATGAATAAGAAAATGTTCTAGTGAGAATGAAATGTTTGTAAAGAAGAGAAATTTAGTTAGTTTCTTCAAGTGTGGTGGTAGTGACCACTATGCTAAGTATTGCACCTTGAGGAACAAGGAAAATAATCCGTAGATGGATTCAAGCTATATTAGTGAAAGCGAAGGTTGGAAATGAAACTTGACCCTTGATGAAGCTAAAGGCTTTGGGTATGGAAACTATCATGGAGAAACCAACTAAAGCTGTTGGAAAAGTCTAAAAGAAATTTAAAAAGTGGTTTTTCTTGTTAATTTTTGTGCTAAAAACAATGTGCTTGAATAATTTATTCTAACCGACAATTATTTTGACATACTTGATATTATTTTATTATTTGGATACTAAAATGACAAGAATTTTGTCACATTTCAAATTGTAATACTTGAATGAATGAAAGTGTCAAGTTTTTGATGAAAATGTTAATTGTTCTCCTTAGCTATTAGATATAATTATGTGTTTGATTATTCTGTTTTTGATTAGTGAATAAAAATCAACGGGAAGATGATTTTTAAAGGGGGAGGTATGTCACATCCGGTAATTTTAGTCTATTTCGTCGAAAGGAATAAGTCTTAAAATGAAGAGTGTGTTACAAGAGAAATAAAATAAGCTTTGTTGCATAGTTGTATATGCATGCCAAATGTGCATATTATGCACTAAAAAGGATATAAACACTTACGTGGAGTTGCATATACAACCGCATAATAACGTATGTCGTTCAAAACTCTCAATGTACTTAACATTTACAACATATTCTCATTTTCTCTAATGTTGAATGTACTTACCATGTTGAGTATGATGATTTTAAAGATGGTAGATATAGCCGAAATGTTATACTGTAATAAACATGGTAGTGTACCTTACTAAGCTATGATACTTACTTTGTTGAATATGATTGACTTGAGCCAATTAGATACTTGCATGGTTATTGTACCTTTCATTGATATAACTAGTTTAATTTTCTTGTTGGAATTAATGACTTGCAAAGTATGATTAAAGTTATAAATAGTTATAATATTTTTTCAACATGTGAGATAATGATGGATGTTAAAATTTATCAACTTTTCTTAACATAAAAATGGTCATTGATCACAAAAAAATAAGATGATCTTCAAGTGGAGCAGGTAAATTCTGGTTGTCAAGGTAAAGTTTTAAGTTTTTTCATAATAATTGTTTGTAAGAAAGAATAAGTATTTGTTTTCATGACTAAGTGTTAAAATGGTTTATTTTATTTTGACTAGTGATTGAAATATTTGGTAACTTGATCATAGTACATTTAGTTAGAATTGTTGATGTGTGGATATAACTATGTTATGGTTGAGAATTTGTTGGTATAAAACTTTCCTTTGGACCGATTGATCTTTGTTGAGTTATTATTGAACCAATTAGCCTAAGACCATTCTAATGGTGAATTAAATTGTTTATACTAAAATGTCCTACGCCACACATTGAAAAATAAGGGGTTGAAGGAAATTTTTTTTTCTTTGCAAATATAAGTATAAAGGTTGAAAGGAAAATTTACACAGTACATTAATAGTGGTTAAATGTCTTAGACCATGATATAGGCTTTTTGATAATCAAGATGGAGTAACCATATTGAAGGGATTTTCTTAATAGAATTATTAACCATGTTTATAAAATCTTTTTTTGTTTAGGATTTAACACTAATTCGACCAAAAGTCGAATGGAAATTGTTTTGGTATACTAGTCAAACTATGATTTGCATGCATATGCTTAAGTTAGTTGATATTTAAAAATATTATCCACCATTTTTGGAGGAAGTATTAGTTGAGTTTAATGTGCCACTACTTAGCATGTTTTAAATAAGGAATTTCTAGTCTGTTATACGTGTTATTGATTTCATTAATATTACATGTACTTTAATGATGAGTTTAACCTACATTATATGAATATAATTTGTTGTTTCAACCTACTTGTGTTTTTACAAAATTTAATAATGTTGTAATTATTGTAGATTATGAATTTAATATTTAAAGTACAATTTGTTGATTGATTTCATATGATTTGAATATGAATATATGTTAAGATGATACAAAAAATAACATGAAAAATACAACAAAAATATCCAAACACCATTAAGTCACCTTTCGATATATTTAATAGGATGTCACCTTTAACTAGGCTATACATGATATAAGTACAATGATTAATCATATGTTGATAATTAATCATATAAACAATGTCGAAAAACTAATATTGCGATAATGCGATAAGAGATCATCATCATAAATGATATCTCACTACAATGTTATGATTTTTATTCATTAACAAATATTACACAATAAATTAAGTGTACTCATCATAACATGAATATATGACTATGAATTAGTTGAGAGTGGAGTTATGAGTCGCAACGAAATGCGATAGTATTTTGTTCGAGCCAACTTGGAATGTCTACATAAAGGGTGATGGTACAAAATGATGCAAGTAATTATTCATCTTCAACCTTTCCTATAGGGATTCCAAGATGGTTCGATCGAGTGTAATTTCATAGGGTTTAGCGGTCATAATTGCTTTGCAAGATATTAAAATAAATTATTCAATTTTTTAAACAATAAAAATGAATCTGGTGAATCGGCTCGAATGGGTGTGAGGTGAATGGAAGATATTTTTTGTAGGCTTGTGTGAAGTCTCGAGCGGCTTACTAACACAATGCCAAATAATTGAATGCATTGTCTATTCACCGAGTCTTCTTATTTAGGTGTTTAGATTCGAGATGTTTGTTACAAGAGTGTATTTTTAAGGATGCTTTAAGAAGACTCAAAATTTCTCTCATCATGTAATAAGGATTAACCAAATGATATACTAGGTATATTGGCTCGTTAAGAGTGTTTGAGGGGATCGAGATGCATGTGTAAACCCTTGTAGTTGCATATGGTTATCATAGATTTTCTTGATGGATTGAACATTAATTAATGTTGAAATATTTCAACGATTGTTGTAAATGATGTTACTCATTTAAGCGTAAAAGAATTTAAGGGATTTATTAAACTCTTTTACGTTGGAATTTAATTGTTACATGTTAAATTTAGTGAAGCCATTAATTGTAATTACCGAGTTGATATATATATAATTCCATTAATTTGATGAAGCGTAATAGAGGTGTTACATTTTGGTATTAGAGTGAAGAATTATAGCTCTTTGAATTATTGGGTCCCTGTGCTAACATGGACTTAATTATTTTCTAAAAAAGTAAAATGGTTAGGAAAAGAGGAAATGTTATGAACCATTAACTGCTAGTGGCGAAGAAGCCACAACATATAAATTATATGAAATATTACATGTCCTTTAAGAAACATGCAATCGTATGGTTGTTCTTGAACAAAAGCGATGGGTAATGATAGCGGTAGTTGCAGACTAATGGTAATGAATGGCCTCGGGGAATCCTAATGCTAATAACAATAATATAAATTCTAAAAATAATAACTTAGTTTATCATGATGTTGTAAATCTATATCAACCACTCTTGAATGTAAGAGCTCGCTCAGGGGAAGTTGAGATGTCAAAGGACATAAAGCGCATTATTCCACCAAAGTTTGATGGGACTACACTTGGTGATGGAGCTAAGAATTGGCTCACCTTTGAAAAGGAAAAGTAATTCGAGATAAAGGATTTATCTGGGAGAAACAAAGGTTTTTTGGGGAGCTTATGAACTCTAAAACAAGACTTCTTATGATGGGACATCCATAAGGTTGAAGTGGGATTTAATGCACACGATATAACTTGGGATCATTTTAATTTTATTTTAGACAAAGCTAGTTATACAGTTCTAATATGATCGAGAAAATGATAGAATTTTAGACCTTGGTTTAAGGAAAATTAACGAGTAATAGAATACTTTGAAAAGTTTACAAAACTTCTAAAATTTGTACCACAATATCGGATGGATGAAAAATTCTGGATACATAAATTTATTATAGGAATTAACCCAATAATTAGAGGTGAATTTGATGTCGATGGTCCTCTTACGATGGAAACAATGTTTGAAAAAACCATTAGGCAAGATAAGAAACTCAAGCCATTGTTGCTCTCTGGGGATGAGAAGCGGAAGACAAGCTATATCTCACCTTCAAAATTGTCACTTGGGAAGACATGGGGAAAGAAGGTAGAAGAAAAAGCTCAAAAGGTTGGAAATAACACTACGTAAACTTTTAAGAAATCAATAAGAAAATGTTGCTAGTAAGAATGAAATGTTTGTAAAGAAGAGAAATTTAGTTAGTTTCTTCAAATGTGGTGGTAGTGACCACTACGCTAAGTATTGCACCTTGAGGAACAAGGAAAATAATCCGTAGTAGTGGATACAAGCTATATTGGTGAAACCGTATAGAAGGTTGGAAATGAAACAACCCTTGATGAAGCTAAAGGCTTTGGGTATGGAAACTATCATGGAGAAACCAACTAAACTGTTGGAAAAGTCTAAAAGAAATTAAAAAGTGGTTTTTCTTGTTAATTTGTGTTCTAAAAACAATGTGTTTGAATAATTTATTCTAACCTCGACAATTATTTTGACATACTTGATATTATTTTTATTTATGGATACTAAAATGACAAGAATTTTGTCACATTTCAAATTGTTTAACAATACTTGAATGAATGAAAGTGTCAAGTTTTTGATGAAAATGTTGACTGTTCTCCTTAGCTATTAGATATAATTATGTGTTTGATTATTCGTTTTTGATTAGTGAATAAAAATCAACGGGAAGATGATTTTTAAAGGGGGAGGTATGTAACATCCTGGTAATTTTAGTCTATTTCGTTGAAAGGAATAAGTCTTAAAATGAAGAGTGTGTTACAAGAGAAATAAAATAAGCTTTTATGCATAGCCGTATATGCAAAGCCAAACATGTATATTATGCACTATTAAAAGGATATAAACACTTACATGTAGTTGCATCTACAACCACACAATAGTGTATGTCGTCAAAACTCGTAATGTACTTAACATTTTTAACATATTATTATTTTTCTCTAACATTGAATGTACTTACAATGTTGAGTATGTTGATTTCAAAGATGGTAGATATAGCGAGAAATGTTATAACTGTAATAAACATGGTAGTGTACCTTACTAAGCTATGATACTTCATTTTTGAATATGATTGACTTGAGGCAATTAGATAATTACATGGTTATTGTACCTTTCATTGATTTAACTAGTTTAATTTTCTTGCTGAAATTAATGACTTGCGAAAGTATGATTAAAGTTATACATAGTTATAATATTTTTTTCAACATGTGAGATAATGATGGATGTTAAAATTTACTAACTTTTCTTAACATAAAAATGGTCATTGATCACAAAATGATAAGATGATATTCAAGTGGAGCAGGTAAATTCTCGCCGCCAAGCTAAAATTTTAAGTTGGATTCATAATAATTGTGTCCGTAAGAAAGAATAAGTATTTGTTTTGCATCTAAGTATTAAAATGGTTTATTTAATTTCAACTAGTGATTGAAATATTTGGTAACTTGATCATAGGACATTTAGTTACAATTGTTGATGTGTGGATATAACTATGTTGTGGTTGAAATTTGTTGGTATAAAACTTTCCTTCGACCGATCAATCTCTTCGAGTTATTATTGAACCAGATTAGGCTAAGACCATTCTAATGGTAAATTAAATTGTTTATACTAAAATGTCCTACCCCACACATTGACAAGTAAGGGTTGAAGGAAAATAGTTTTTCTTTGAAAATATAAGTATAAAGGTTGAAAGGAAAATTTACGAGTACATTAATAGGGGTTAAATGTCTTAGACCATGATATTGGCTTTTCGATAATCAAGATGGAGTAACCATATTGAAGGGATTTTCTTAATAGAGTTATTAGCCATGTTTATAAAATCTTGTTTTGTTTGGGATTTAACACTAATTTGACAAAAAGTTGAATGGAAATTGTTTTGGTATACTAGTCAAACTATGACCGCATGCATATGCTTAAGTTAGTTGATATTTAAAAAATATTATCCACCATTTTTGGAGGAAGTATTAGTTGAGTTTAATGTGCCACTACTTCGCATGTTTTAAATAAGGTATTTCAAGTCCCTGTTATACGTGTTATTGATTTGATTATTATTATGTACTTTAATGATGAGGTTTAACTTCCATTATATGAATATAAGTTCTTGTTTTACAACCTACTTGTGTTTTTACAAAATTTAATAATGTTGTAATTATGGTAGATTCTGAATTTAATAATTAAAGTACAATTGTGTGATTGATTTCATATGATTTGAATATGAATATATGTTAAGATGATACAAAATAATATGAAAAATACAAAAACAATATCCAAACACCGTTAAGTCACCTTTCCAATATATTTAATAATATGTCACCTTTAACTAGGCTATACATGATATAAGTACGAGTGATTAATCATATGCTCGGTGAGTAATCATATAAACGATGTCGAAAATGTAATATTGCGATAAGGCGATAAGAGATAATCATCATAAATGATATCCCGCTATTATGTTATGAGTTTTAATCATTAACAAATATTACACAATAAATTAAGTGTACTCATCATAGCATGAATATATGACTATGAATTAGTTAAGAGTGGAGTTATGAGTCGCGAGGAAATGCGATAGTATCTTGTTTGAGCTAACTTGGAATGTCTACATAAAGGGTGACGGTACAAAATGATGCAAATAACTATACATCCGCAACCTTTCGTATAGGGATTCTAAGATGGTTTAGTCGATGTAATTTCATAGGGTTTAACACATCATAATTGCTGCAAGATATAAAACTAAATTATTTAATTGTTTTAAACAATAAAAATGAATCCCGATGAATATGACTTGAATGGGTGTGAGGTGAATGGAAGATATTTTTGTTGGCTTGTGTGAAGTCTCGGAGCGGCTTACTAACATAATGCCAAATAGCTGAATGCATTGTCTATTCACCGAGTCTTCTTAGTTAGGTGTCTAGATTCGAGATGTTTGTTACAAGAGTGTATTTTTAAGGATGCTTTAAGAAGACTCACAAGTTCTCTCATCCTGTAATAAGGATTAACCAAATGGTATATTAGGTATATTGGCTCGTTAAGAGTGTTTGAGGGGATCGAGATGCATGTGTAAATCCTTGTAGTTGCATATGGTTATCATAGATTTTCTTGATGGATTCTGAACATTAATTAATGTTGAAATATTTCAACGATTGTTGTAAATGATGTTACTCATTTAAGCGTAAAATAATTTAAGGGATTTATTAAACTCTTTACGTTGGAATTTAATTGTTACATGTTAAATTCGGTGAAGGCATTAATTGTAATTCTTGAGTTGATATATATATATATATATATATACACTTCCATTAATTTGATGAAGCGTAATAGAGGTGTTACATTTTGGTATCGAGTTGAAGAATTATAGATCTTGGAATTATTGGGTCCCTACGCTAACATGAAATTAATTATTTTCTAACAAATTAAAATGGTTAGGAAAAGAGGAAATGCTATGAACCATTAACCTACTAGTGGCGAAGAAGCCACAACATCTAAATTATATGAAATATTATATGTCCTTCAAGAAACACGCAATCGTATGGTTGTTTTACACTTGGTGATGGAGATGAGAATTGGCTTAGTGAAATGGAAAAGTACTTCAAGATAAGGGATTTATCGGAGCAAACAAAGGTTGTTTGGGGAGCTTATCAACTCTTAAACAAGGCTTCCTCATGGTGGGACAACTATAAGGTTGAACTGGGAGTTAATGCAACTGATATAACTTGGGATCAATTTAAGTTTTATTTTAGACAAAATTGGTTACCTCGGTTCTAATGTGATCGAGAAAATGATAGAATTTTAGACCTTGGTTGAGGAAAATTAACGGTAATAGAATAATGTGAAAAGTTTACAAAACTTCTAAAATATGTACCCCAATATTAGATGGATGCAAAATTTTGGATACAAATATTTATTATAGGACTTAACCCGATAATTGGAGGTGAATTTGATGTCCATGGTCCTCCTACGATGGAAATAGTGTTTGAAAAAGCCATTAGAAAAGAGAAGAAGCTCTAAGCCATTATTGCTCACGGGGATGAGAAGTGGAAGACAAGCTATATCTCACCTTCACCATTGTCGATTGGGAAGACATGGGGAAAGAACGTAGAAGAAAAATATCAAAGGTTTGAAATAACACTACTATAAACTTTACAAGAAATGAATAAGAAAATGTTGCTAGTAAGAATGACATGTTTGTAAGGAAGAGAAATTTCATTAGTTGCTTCAAATTTGGTGGCGGTGACCACTACGCCAAGTATTGTCCCTCGAGGAACAAGGAAAGTAATCCATAGCGAGTGGATTCAAGTCTGAATTGGTGAAACCAAAGGTTGGAAATGAAATAACCCTTGATGAAACAAAAGGCTCTGGAGTGGAAACTATCATGGAGAAACAAGCTAAACTATTGGAAAAGTCTAAAAGAAATAAAAAAGTGGTTTTTCTTGTTAATTTGTGTCTTAAAAACAATGTGTTTGAATAATTTATTCTAACCGACAATTATTTTGACATACTTGATATTATTTTAATTATTGGATACTAAAATGACAAGAATTTTTTCATATTTCAAGTTGTTTAACAATAGTTGAATGGATGAAAGTGTCAAGTTTTTTGATGAAAATGTTGATTGTTCTCCTTAGCTATTAGATATAATTTTGTGTTTGATTATTCTGTTTTGTGATTAATGAATAAAAATCAATGGGAAGATGATTTTTTAAAGGGGGAGGTGTGTCACATCCTGTAATTTTAGTCTATTTCATTAAAAGGGATAAGTCTTAAAATGAAGAGTGTTTTATGAGAGAAAGAAAATAAGGTTTGTTGCATCATTGTATATGTAGCCAAATGTGCATATTATGCACAAAAAGGATATAAACACTTACTTGTAGTTGCATGTACAACCGCAAAATGGTGTATGTCGTCAATACTCGTAATGTACTTAACATTTACAACATATTCTTGTTTTTCTCTAACATTGAATGTACTTACCATGTTGAGTATGATGATTTCAAAGATGGTAGATATAGCTAGAAATGTTATACCGTAATAAACATGGTAGTGTACCTTACTAAGCTATGATACATACTTTGTTGAATATGGTTGACTTGAGGCAATTAGATACTTGCTTCATATTTTTGTACCTTTCATTGATATAACTAGTTTAATTTTCTTGCTGAAATTAATGACTTGCAAAGTATGATTAAAGTTATACATAGTTATAATATTTTTTCAACATGTGAGATAATGATGGATGTTAAAATTTACTAACTATTCTTAACATAAAAATGGTCATTGTTTATGAAAATGATAAGATGATCTTCAAGTGGAGCAGTAAATTATGGTTGCCAAGGTAAAATTTTAAGTTGTTTTCATAGTAATTGTGTGTAAGAAAGAATAAATATTTGTTTCTGACTAAGTGTTAAAATTGTTTATTTGATTTCGACTAGTGATTGAAATATTTGGTAACTTGATCATAGTACATTTAGTTACAATTGTTGATGTGTGGATATAATTATGTTATGGTTGAGAATTTGTTGGTATAAAACTTTCCTTGATGATCGATCTCTTCGAGTTATTATTGACCCGATTAGCCTAAGACCATTCTAATGGTCAATTAATTTTTCATACTAAATTTTCCTACCCACACATTGACAAGTAAGGGGTTTAAGGAAAATAGTTTTTCTTTGCAAATATAAGTATAAAGGTTGAAAGGAAAATTTACACAAGTACATTAATAGTGGTTAAACGTCTTAGACCATGATATTGACTTTTCGATAATCAAGATGGAGTAACCATATTGAAGGGATTTTATTAATAGAATTATTAACTATGTTTATAAAATCTTTTTTGTTTGGGATTTAACACTAATTTGACCAAAAGTCGAATGGAAATTGTTTTGGTATACTAGTCAAACTACGACCGCATGCATATGCTTAAGTTAGTTGATATTTAAAAATATCATCCACCATTTTTGGAGGGAAGTCGTAATTGATTTTAATGTGCCACTACGTGGATTTGGTAGAATTTAATCCATTAAATGCATTGTCACTCCTTGGAAAAAGAAAGATTCTCTCCCGGAAGCTAATCCACATGTAAAGTGAGGGGTTTTCCTTTTTTTATTGTTTGTTTCAACCTTGAGCTCTTTCTCCATTCAATCTCTGCATGAGGGTTTGGATGGATTTTTTTACGAAGACTATTAATGGAATATATTATATTTAGACTCTTTTTTAGGTTGCATTTGTGGTTAAAATTGTATAAATCCGATTGGAATGAGGGTTATCTAAGGTTCAAACTCATGATTTTTGTTTCGACTTGGGTGCTTTGCTGAAAATAAAATAATGAAGGTATTTCTAAAGTTTTCTCAGGCTATAGGCATTGATTATTTCCCTTTTTTTGGTTAATTTCATTTGGGCATACTTAAATTATGTATTATGAATGTAAAATGATTCCCTTTTATCATCCCTATTTTGGCTTGTTGGATATGCTTGTCTTTTTTACGATTCAAGTTTAATTTTTTAAATAATTATTGAGGGATTATTGGACATTAAACTTGTATTTGAGGTCCTGTGATTATTTTTTTAAATGATTCCTTGAAATATGGATTTGGGTATTAGTTATTGTTTATTCGATTATTGGGTTGGATTTGTGGATTGGGTGGAATAAATAAACTGTGAAAAATTGATTTTAGTTGCACACACTCCAAGGGTATTATGTGATCTTGAAATTGGTTTAGAATTTCAAATTTTTTGATAAAGTTCATAATATTATTTTAAAGAGGTTTGTATTATGGATCTGGTTGACTCTCGTAGTGTTTGTGTTTTTAACTAAAAACTTTCCATTGTAATTATGAGTATGGAAATAATTTATCTTCTTTTACTATTCCATTATTAAGGGATAGAGTAATTTTTGGTTAATTATATGTTGATTTCATGATTGGTCCATTAGACTCTTGCAATTGTGTTACTCTCTCTTCATTGGATTTATATAGACTATTATCTATTTAAATTTTGTTGGGATCTTAACCTTGGAAGGCGTTTAATCCTGTTCTCTCACATTTACAAAAATTGACATCAAATAATATATGGGTATTGGAAATTTCGAGGATTTATTTTGAGGTCGAAGTCGATGTTTATTTTCCCATCGTACACTTTGTTCATGTGGCTAAAATTTAAACACTTCCCTTGATTTTTACCATTAGTTGGGCAAATTATATATGCTTGCATATATAACCATGATAAGATTATACCATGAAAGCTAAAAATTGTTGCTTTTAAAGTAGATTTTATAGTTATAATGGCATGGTGTAGTAGAAACTAGTCAAGACATTGAGTAACATGGAAAAATGCATAGTGAGTAGATGGTTGAATACATGGGGCACTAGTTAGGATGTCACAAAACACTTGAAGCTTGTAAGGCTATAAAATCAAACACACAATCAAACCTAGTGAAAATCACACAAAAAATGTGAAATATATAAATCTATTGTGAGTGTTGGTCATGCGATAAGATAAGTTGAAGAAAAGGTTGGAAGGGATTTTGATAAATAAGCTGTGAAAATGATATCATGAATTCATCATTAGAATAGACAAAGAGGACAATACATATTTTGTTGTGATCCTTGAGTTGATTTGTATCAAGTGAAGAATCAACTTACTTTCTCTTTCACATGCGTAAATAAATATATTGATTTATAAATAAGGTAAATTGTGTGTAAATGTATATGTTAATTGCTTCAAACTAAAGGAATGAAGTATGGGTTGTTGCGATTTGAATTTCAATTTGAGTTAACAAGTTGATGAATTAAATGTGTGATGTTATAAGTAATCGATGGTATAAGCTTGGCTTATTTCTCTATATTACTTAAGTATTGTATTCATTATTTGATATTAATAATAATTTCTTCATTATCATTAAGAAAAACCATAGATGATAATTTATTGTGAAATGAAACTAACATATGTAGGGAAGTAATTTCATGCCGAGTTATTTCAAAGCGGCCATATATCTTGTTAAATTTTTATCATGTAAGAATGTTAGCAATGCAAGATGATGAATAAGGAATGATGTGAAGCTGTACTAATTATTTTGTATTGTATCTTATGATGTAATAAATATAATTTATTTGATTTAAGGTTAAAATATTACTTCACATGTTTTAAATACGAATTCAAGGTTTATTTTATCTTTTATTGATTTCATTATCATTATGTACTTTAATGATGAGGTTTAACCTCCATTATATGAATATCAATTGTTGTTTTTAGAGCTTACTTTTGTTTTTACAAAATTTTATAATGTCAAAATCGGGAAGATAATGAATGTACTATTGAAAGTAAAATTTGTTGATTGATTTCATATGATTTTAATATGAATGTATGTTAATACATGAGAACATAATATGATGAATACAACAACAATATCCAAACATTGTTAAGTCACATTTGTAATATATTTAATAAGATGATGAATTTGACTAGGTTTTAAATGATATAAGTACACTGATTAATCATATGTTCAATGATTAATCATATAATGATGTTTTCAACCTAATGTTGTGATAACATGATAAGAGATAATAATCATAAATTATATCGTGTTGTTATGTTATGATTTTTAATCATTAACAAATGTCATGCAATAAATTAAGTGTAAGCGATGGAGGGGCATCATCACCCGGTGATATATTAGGCTAAATAGTAAGAAAAGTTTTTTTTTTGGGGTCTTTTGAGGTTTTTTTATGTCATTCTTTGTGTCCTTTAGGCTTTAGAAGTTCAAAAATTTGAATTATGGAGTTTCCCTCCATTTTGGCCTATTCAAAAAATTTGAATTTCTTGAGCCAATTTTGGCTTTCTCCTTAGGTGTAGAGGTTTCCATTATGTTTTAGAGACTCATAATGATGTGACATGAGATTATGAGGTCACATTTGTGTGTCATTTTTGGTTTGTAACTTCATTTCATGTGGTGAGCTCCTTCTTGTAATGTAACTCCATCTTGTGACCTTGCACATGACCAAGATAGGTTAGTTATGAACCAAATTCGAGATAAGGAGGTATTTATGATACTTTGTAACTATTTTCATATTATTGATCAATTAATGTATGTATTTTTGAGCTCCAAGAATGAATAGTGTAAAAGGAACTCGTGTATAAGCCTTGAAGTCAAGACACAAAGCGTATGTCACATTTTTGGTGATTCAATCTTGAGTATTGGTAGAAGAGGTGTCTAAGAAATTAACGTAACATTTAGGAAGTGTTTGTATTCACAATCTTTTATTAGATCAACAACACGTAAGAAAAGGGTAGAAGTTTACCACGGTAACATGTACAGTGATGAAAGGATGCCTTTAAAAGCATGTAAGCCAATCAACACATGAAGAGAGAGATTTGATATATGAGAGAAAAAAGTAAGTCCTCGGAGAATAAATTAAAGCCTGATTAAGAACAATATATGAGATAATAACCTTCAGAAGCAATCTATACTGAGTCACATATACACATACACTTGAAATTGGTTTAATCACGAGAAATGAAGGTATAATCAAGTTTCTTGGTAAGTTATTTTTCTTCTTGAAGTGTGTTAAATCTTGTTCGAAGTGACTAGAAGCTTTGAAAATCCTTCAAGAAAAAAGGTGAGAATATATGCATACTTGGGATTAATGTGAGGGTTTACTAGGGTTTTAGGAAACTTTCTTGTATCTAGCTAATATTGAGTCCTCTTCCCTTGAAACTTGGTAGGAAGTACTATGAGTATGTAAAAAGAATAATATTGAGGTTTTAGTCCTTAAATATTTTCCTAAAATTTGAGATCCATGACAGTTGGTTGTAGGGCACTATAGAAGGGAAGAGTAGGCCTAATCGAGAGGCTAAAAAGTGTGATTTTAGAAATTTATTCTAAAGGAGTAAGCCACGAAATTTTCATAGTGAACCTTGGGCTTAAAGGGTATTTCAAGTATTATTTTTATAGGGAAAAGTGTTTCGCGATAAAATTTTACATCAATAATTGTATAGAGACAGGCTTGGTAGAAGCATTCTTGGCCTAGAAGGATAAGTTATGAAGTAGAGGAATCTTTGAGATTTGGACCAAACCAAGTTTCCCACACTTGTAACTCATTAAAGGGTACCTAAAAACATCATAATTTTTTTTTAGAGAACTTTTATATTGTTCTAGTGCATACCATTCCATTGGTGATGTTTTTAAGAAGCTTAAATTGACAATTTTGCTAAAAGAAGGAAGATGATCAATTCTTGAATTTCTAAGGGTCTGAATGAACAAGATCAAGTATATAAAGGAAAAAAACATGTTTTTAGAAATTTAATGAGTTATTTTGAGCCTAAAGGATAGATTTGCAAGTTTTTTATGTTTCCAAGCATAGAGAATAATGTACATTTTTGTAAGAGTTGAACTAATTTAAAGTTGATGATATAACTTTCTTGTTAAGAGTGTTAACATATTAGATGTGACTAAATCATAAGTATCGGAGAAATGTTAAGGATAAAGATATAAAATTGACAAGAAAGAGAGAGAGAGAAAAATCAAGAAAATGATGAAGAAGAAAGAAGTTGAAAGGAAAGAGAAGAGTTTGAAAAATGCCACCAATAAGAGAAGCTAGAGGAGGACATAAAGAGAATCAAAGAGATGTTGATTGGCTTACAGTATTGAAAAATATTAAATAAATATTAGGAGCACTAAAATTATCTCAGAGAAGAGGGAATGCAAGAAAAGAAGATAGTGATGAAGTAGAAAAAAGAAAGCACAAAGCCAAAGATGAAAGTGATAGAGTATGGAGGTATCCTAAATCCGATTATAAAGAGAGTATGGATTGGATACCCAAAATGGATAATTTTTTTGATTTAGAGGTCATAACAAATAAAACACATCAAATTTGTAGTCACCAATCTCATAGGACATGTAACATTATGGTGGGACTTTGTGCAGTAGGAAAGATTAAGTAGAAAAAAGATAATATCAAGAAGTGGGACAAGATGGTATCCAAGTTGAAAGGTAAGTTCATTCCTACTAATTATCAAACTATTTTATTCAATAAATTACAAAATTTGAGGCAAAGAGAGTTAAGTGTAGTTGATTATACTGATGAGTTTTACAAGTTGGATATCATATATAGGATGATGTTGAATAAGTGGCTAGGTATGTGAATGGTTTAAGGTTGAATATTCAAGATGAAATCAGTTTATTTCATTTGAGATCAATAAAAGAGGAATATCAGGAAGCCTTAAGGGAGAAGAAAATTTTCAAGAAGACAAACTCAGTATTTGAGAGGTAGAGGAAGAGGAGTAAGAGGAATAAATCAACAGATAGGAAGAGGACAACAACAACAACAAACAAATGAAGAAGAAGTGACTAGTTCATAGTCATAGAGTTCATTCATAGGTGGATATGGAAGAGGTAGAGGTGAATTCACAAGAAGGTGCTTCAAATGCAACAAGTTTGTTGGACATAGATATTTTAAATGTCTTGAATACCCTCAAACAAGTAGCAACAAGGTTAGTGAAGGAAAAAACCAAGTAGTGCATGTAGAAGAATAGTAGAGTGCAACATCACCAACCTTGGAAGAAGATCCTGAAATAGGATAGTTTTTGATGATGAGGAGATATTTGGTGAATGTAAGCAAACAAGAAGAACCAATGTAAAGAAGAAACATGTTTAGTAAAATATTCAAAGCAAGAGGTAAGTGTTGCGAGATAATTATTGAAAATGGTAGTATTGATAATCTAGTGTCTCGCTGAAATGGTAGAAAATATAAATTTGAAGAAATTTAAGCATCCTCATCCATACAAGGTCTTTTGGGTACAAAAGGAGCATTAGGTGTTAGTGAATCAATAGTGTCTAGTTGATTTTAAGGTGGGTAGATATCATGATCAGGTTTTATGTGACATATTACCCATGGATGCATTCCATCTTCTGTTAGGAAGACCATGACAATTTGATAGGAGATCCATCCATGATGGGTGGAAAAATACATACATTTGTGAAAGATGGAGTGAAGTATACTTTGAATCCACTAAAGGATAGAAGTGCATGGCTTGAGAAATAGTCAAGGGTGATGTTTATGGGGATGAAAGTATTATTTCTAGTAGAGACAAGAAGGTGAGATAAGTGAGAACAAAGAAATTAAAGTGAAGGCATGTGGTAATGGCTCGGTGGAGAGCATGACTATGAAAAACACTTGCGAAAAGAAAAATATTATGAAGGATGAGTATGGAATTATAGCTCAAAGGGAACAAAAATATAATGGTGGACTGATAGAAGTACATAATAAGTGGAATGAATCAACATATGAGGCCAAATCAGACCTTGAAATGAAGAAACTAAGTCCTGGAGGAAGTGATACCATATCTTAGAAGCCATGAAGTTGTAAAAACAATAAGAGAATCAACATGAAGAGGAAGATAGGAGAATTGGGAATGAAAAATGAACTCACATTTTAAATACTAACCTCTTTTTAGATGTTTTTAGTGTAGGTGTGATGGAAGAAATAAAGATGAAGCAATCATTTAGAGATGGATATATCCATCAAAACCAAACTTTCTCATTTTGAGAGTGCATTGAATCAAGAAGAAGTAAAAAGGAAAAATAATGTGATACAGTTAAGGAACCTCAAGAAACTTTCCATATAGAGATGGAAGCAGATGATTAGAATCAACAAGTTGTTGGAAAAAACAATCAATAGTAAGCATTGGCGAGTTAAATACATTTGATGGTCATTCAAAATAACTTTTCCAAGAACAAGATACATCTCCATGGAACATATGAAGTTATGCATACATTCTAAGAGCATTCTAGGAAGTCATGCCAAATTAGAAACAAAGGAAGAAATAGAGTTTATTTTGTAGACAAAGCAGAACTTCATGGAAGCTTCTCTTTTCCCCTTGGTAGTATGATGTAAAGACATCATCACCGGGGCCACCTCAGGCTTATAGTAATAAAATTTTTCTTTTCTTAGATATTTTGAGGGTTTTTATGTCATTCTTAGTATCCTTTAGGCTTTAGAAGTTCAAAAATTTGAATTAAATGTTTTCCTCCATTTTGGCCAATTAAAAAAATATTAATTTCTTGAGCCAATTTTGGATTTTCTCTAGGTGTAGAGGTTTCCATTATGTTTTAGAGACTCGTCATGATGTGACATGAGATTATGAGGTCACATTTGTGTGTCATTTTTGGTTTATAACTTCATTTAATGTGGTGAGATCCTTATTGTAATGTAACTCCATCTTGTGACCTTGAACATGACCAAGATAGGTCATTTATGAACCAAATTCAAGCCAAGGATGTGTTTATGATACTTTTTAATTGTTTTAATATTATTGATCAATCAATGTATGTATTATGGATCTCCAAGAATGAATAGGGTAAAATAAACCTTGTGTCACATCAAGGTGAAAAATAAACCAAAAATAACAAATATTGGTCACCTTTTTGGTGATTTGATCTTTAATATTGGTAGTAGAGGTGTCCAAGCAAGTAAAATAACATTTAGAAACTATTTTTATTCACAATATTGTATTATATCAATAACTTCTATAAGACAAGGGTAAAAGTTTACCATAGTAACATGTCTGATGATGAAGGGATGCACTTAAAGGAATGGAAGTGAATCGATTAGGAACTTGAAGAGAGATGTCTAATATATGAGAGAACAAAAGTAAGACATCAATGAAGAAATTAAATCTTTGTTAAGAACAATATATTCAATAACCTTGAAGCAATCTATAAGTCAAATCCTTTGAGACAAATACAATGGAAATTGGTGTAATCTTGAAGAAGTGAAGGTATAATCAAGGTTTAATGGTAATTTGTTTTCCTTCTTGAAGTGTGATCAATATTGTTCAAAGTGATTAGAAGATTTTAAAATACTTCAATAAAAATGGTGAGAATATCTGCATATTTGAGCTACTTTGTGAGGGTTTAGTTAGGGTTTTAGGAAAATTTATTATATCTAGCTGGGTTGAATCCTCTTCCCTTGAAACTTGTTCAAAAGTAATGTGAGTAGGTATGAAATAAGAATATTAAGGTTTTAATCCTTAAATATTTCCCTAAAATTTTATATCCATGATAGTTGGTTGTAGGGCAATGTACCAGGGTAGAGTAGGCCTAATTAGAGGCTAAAAGGTATGAGTTTTAGCAATTTGTTTGAAAGGAGTAAGCCTTGAAATTTTTCACAAATGAAATTTGGGACTAAAGGATATTTAAAGTACTATTTTTAAAGGGAAAAGTGTTTTGTAAGCAATATTTACATCAAAATTGTATAGAGATAGGCTGGTAGAAGCATTCTTGGTTTAGAAGGATAAGTTGTGGAGGAAGTAGAGGAATCTTTGAGTGTTGGAAAAAACCAAGTTTCCCACACCTGTAACTAATTAAAGGGTACCTAAAAAAATTATCACTTTTATTATAGGCCTTTTAGATTGTTCTAACACATGCCATTCCATTGGCAATGTTCTTAAGAAGCTTAAATTGACAATTTTTCTACAAAAAAGAAGGCAAATGATCAATTCTTGAGTTTTAAGGGCTGAATGAATAGCCAGAGACAGAGTATATAATGGACAAAAACATGCTTGTATACATTGAATGAGTTAATTTGATCCTAAAGGAAATATTTGCAAGTTTTGATGTTTCTAAGCATAGAGAATAAGGTACATTTTTACAAGAGATGAACTGAGTTAAAGTTGATGATCTAACTTTCTTATTGTGAGTGTCAAGATATTAGATGTGAATACATCAATACCCATCATATCATGAGTAAATGAATATGAACTAATAACACTTATTTCACTAAATTGGTACTCATTCCATTCCCAACAGCTAAAAAATATACTCAATATCGGAATCCAATATTGTTATTTTGATTCCAAAATGTCAAATATTGGAATTATCTACACTCCAAAATCACACATATCGGATTCCAAAATCACACATATTGGAATCCAAAATCACATATATTGGAATCCAAAATCACATACATTGGAATTAACTATAATCCAAAATCACATATATTGGAATCCGAAAATCAAAATATTGGAATCCGTTAATAGCCTAGCAAAGTCCAATATATCTGGTCACGATTTAAATTTATGAATATGTGAAAAAACATTTAATGATTTCAGGGAATCCAACATTGATATAAGAAATAATGACTGGTAGGTGATAGCCCATATAGAATAGATACATGTTTTATTTCATAAGGTCTAGCAATGGCTAGGCTTAATGATTGCTTTGGTGTTTTATATGGTCTAGCAGCTGCTAGGTTTAATGATTTCTTTGGAATAATGATCTTATCATATTTAAGATGTTTTAAAGATTAAACTATGTAAATTTGATTATTTCAAATTCCATTGAGCAAGTGGATGTAAGGATAATTACATTCATGAGATGTGATAATTTTCTAGATTCAATTACTATGGTTTGATTGAACCTTGGGGAAACTAGAGAATAACCAAAGATGTTATGAAGAAACTTAAAGAGAATGTCGATTCAATTTAGGAGAATGTAATTAACTGTAAAAAAATTCTCTAGATATATTTTCATATTTAAAGTTAGATCTCATATTTACTTCATTTATTATGGTGTGATTGAACCTCGGTCAACCAGAGAATTTCTAAAGATGTTATGAAAAAATTAGTAGAGGGCGACAATCTAGTGTAAGAGAATGTAATCAATTGTAAAACCATACTAAATGTATTTTCATATTTAAATTTAGATATAAAATCATTGTAAGATACATGGCATAAAAATTTCATATTGAAATATGGATATGAACTTATTTACAATTAAGCTCGTAAAATTATCCCATATATATTTTAGTATTTAAATATAGTTACGAAATAAATTTAAATTCCTTTGTTAAAGGTAGGTAGAATTATAGTAAAAAATTTGATGAATAATATGAATTTATAATGTAACACTATTCGCGAAGATGGGATTCCAAATCAATAATACAAATCATAGTAAAGCTCCAATATAAGAGATCCATATAATTGTTTTGTGATCTAATATAATCACGAACATCTTCGACGTCCTTTAATGGTTGTAACAAATTCCACACCACATCTAATGGTATGTCTCTTTTGACTTAGAATCCATGTTAAATGTTCCAACAATTATGTAGTTTGCAACATCATTAAACTTTTTTTTTCTCTATAGAGTCATCTACAAGCTTTGGATTTTTACAATTGTACGATGCATTAAAGCGTGACCAAACAAAGTTAATATTCTTGAGATATAAATTGGGATTCCTAGAAGCTGTTATAATCGGAGTGTTTGGTCTCAACGAAATATTCTGTGTAAATATGAACTCAAATCTTTGCAACCTCAAGCCTATGTTTTCAAGGAATGAAGGCGTCATGTCATCAAAATTTTAATTTCTTGTCAATGTCCATATTGCTATGTTGAAATGTTTTTACACCGTTGCAAGAACTCTTTCACATTAGGTCTGAGAATTTTTTTTTTTCAAGCTCGATGCCGCCAAACTTTTTAACTATTTAAATGTTGAAGATTCCTTGTGGAGGGTGTGTGCCAAAACACCGTTTATATAAAATATGATCAGTTTCATGTTGCATGTGTTCATATCTGCAAATGAAAAAAACAAAATCAAATGGTTGAGGGTGGTGAATCAATTAAAAATAAAAAACAAGTCCCTTTTGATATTGTTATATCAAAAATCAAATGGTCGTAGGTGGTGACAAAGGTAAAATCTAAGGAATTCCTCATTTCTTATTGTTATACTAGGAATATTTTTTTGAAGAATTTATTTGAATAAAATGTAATGTTTCAGTGTGATGATTCTTTACATACCGTATTGTAGTTATTTCATTGCATTGGAAAGTGGTATATGTTTTCTAATATCGAAGCAAAAACTAGTATTTAAGCATGCTTGCAATTAATTTAGGAATACATATTTCATTAATAAAAATGCTCAAAGATTCGTTACATTAAATATTTTCTGTTAATTCGCATTTTCAACTTATACACTCACACTCTTGAACTTATAATCAGGGAAGATTTAAATTCTCCCAACTTATAATCATACTGATAAAAATTTAAATAGTTAAAAAGAACCATCACTAAAAAAATCAATGTATTTTATTTACAATGTTAAGTTGTATCATCACAATAACATTTTGAAATGCTAAATTTTTATTTAACATTTACTCACTCCAAATATTTGATGCCCTCTACCACATTCAATCCCTTTGACACTATTAGTGATAATTCTTTGTGCAAATTGGTCATCAACCACATATCTTTTGAGAATTTTCTCCTCTACTTTTCATCCCAACCATAAAATTTTCTAGAGGGTTTCCCTTTACACCTAATGTAATACACATTGTGTCTTCAAAATTGTAGGGGACATCGTTTCTACTCCAAACCTTTTCTAGATCTTTTATTACAATTCCATTGACCATTTTGCAATGTTATTTTCCCTAGGTGATTGATGGATTCAAGTCAGTCAATAATTTTTATGGAAGGCCTTTATGCGCTTTTCAACATCGGTGAAGAGAGTATTTCGACGAGAATCCCATTTCTAATTCCATTCATAATGACTCTATATACTCTTTGGAGGCCACCTCGCACGTTGATTCTCTTCTACGAAACTTAAATGTGATGCCCCTAGAGGGTGATTTTTTTTTCTCATACAAAAAACCTCCAAATATAAAATAAGCAAGTAATTCTTGTGGCTAATTGTAGGGAAGTAAATATATTATTTTTAATCGGTCTCATATAATTTCTAACCAATGGAAAAAATAACATTTTAGCTAGCATTACCACTTACTTGAGTGGGCCTTGCATGTAGGATTGCATATTCTTTACCCACAACTAGATCCTTTGCGGAAATATCTATTTCAAACAATATTAATATTATTAATATAGCTATTTCTATGGAAAATGAAATCATATTTGAAAAAAACATACTAAACTATGTGGTAAAATGGTAAATTCAATATTAGCACTTTAGGTACCTACCACTTACCAATTGAGCTTCCATCTTGCTTACACGAACTTACTAGCTGCTGGTTTTTTTAATGTAATATGTTTTACAAACAATAATCAATTCAAAATCAATTTCATGTCATCACAAATGAAAGCATAATTGAAAAGCATATTGGTCTCCATGGTAATATGGTAAGTACAAATAATTTTTTTATGTATTCGAATTAATTATAGCACCCGCCAGTGTTTTTTTATATGAGTTGAACCACCCATTGACATAGAACACTTTTGAGATATTGATGTGGATTAGAACCGCTAGGCTATGCCATCATTGGCATAGATAAGCATAGATTTAATGTGTATATCATTATGTTGATACTAATGGTTTGTGCATACAACCAACAACATGGAAACTAAAAACTATGTAGTGTTGGATGCCACCATGAAATTTTGAAATAGGTTATTTGATAATTACTTCTTTGAAAATGATTCCGCTTCTAGAATTATCTGAAATATTTTTATATAATTATGTGAGCCTTAGAAATGGTTATGTTTAAAAATATGCATGGCTAACATACCTGGTTCTATCTGCATATTCGTGTTGCCTACCACCACACAATCCATTACTTTCTCTAAGTGTTGGTGGTCTACATAAACCATTATTTTTAAAAAATTTTTGGGGCTCAGTATCGAGTTATTATTTATAAATGCACATGACTAACATACCAATATTTGCTTACATATTTAAGGATGATGTGGGTTGAGTTATCCCCATCTCTCGGTCGGAGTGAGTGAGCATAGAGTATTGTCAAAAGAATGAGAACAATGAAAATTGAAAACAAAGCTCATTAAACATATTTATAAAGTGATTGAAGGAAAATCACCATGATGATTTGGTTGTGTAGCATTAATTTGAGAGGTTTGTACATCAATTCTTAATGTTCTTGGGTTATTTGCTTAGATAAGAAATGTGTATGTAGCTTTTTCGGTTGAAATACTTTTAACATAATCACATGTTCGAGTTGTATTCTAGTATGAACCTTTCTTCATATGAGAATAGTAATGTTTCAAAAACATTTCCTAACTATGTGTCTCAACAATAAAAATAGATTGATTGGATTCAACTAATGCATGCAGTGCGAAACTGCCACCATATAACACTAATACTATAGAATCCTCGAAACAACATCGAGTGAACATCTTAGACAGAACTCATATGATCACTCAAAAGGAAAAGGATGTTTGTTTCCTTTTAGGCCAATTTTTCTTGCAGATTATCAATTGTTGTGGCATTTTTTCCATCAATCCCTAGTGACTTCTTCTCTTTCATCATTTATTTTGTCACATTTTTGCCTGCATGTTATTTTGTAGACAAGACACAAAGTTTTAAATTGCTTTCTTCTATCATAGAGTCCTAGTAGCATTGATCCAGAATTGATTCACCACTATCTTTAACCTTTTCCATGTATTTTTTATTGTTTCTCTCAACATTTTTGAATATTCAATTGGTATGAGAACAATAATAGTACATTCATGTGAACTTTTTCCAATATCTATTAAGTAGCTCCATTATTTCTTCAAAATAAATATCACTAGACAAATTACAAAAATCAACGATAACACATTCTGCATTGAAAGGATTGGTGGCAGGAATAACTAATAGAGTTGACGAAAGATGGAATGGGTATGCACATTGACAAGTAAATTCTTTTGTGTCCTCCATCCTTGCCAGTATATTGTCTTCCATTGACACCACATAGTTGTCTAATATTGTCTGAGCCTCGACGAGAAGATATTCTTCCGCCACCTAGTCCTTTTTGGTTTAGAGTTTTTTTCCATATATGGGAATTACATTTACTCTTTCCTTTCCTATCTTCACCCAATAGTACAAAAACTAGCGGTTACGATTCATACAATTTAAATTTTTCAATTACATTGGATTCACTACAGGATGTCAATAGATCAATATCGAATGTTTTTCTTTAAAATATTGTAGAACTTTTGCTCTCATTTTTTTGTCTCCTTTTATTCTCGGTAGTAGGAATAAAATGTCTCTACTATTATGCATTCTGAATAGGGCCAATTAACCATACATCCCTTGATTATACTTTATCTGCTAGTACTGATAGTTCTTCATCGTTCATTCCTCTAGCAGCCCTAAATGAATTGGTTGTGAATCTTGCCAATGAATTAGGCTGAAAGTTATCCTGATTATATTTAATAGGTGAACAAGCAAGGCCACTAGATCTAAACAACTCAAATTTTGTAGTCCATTTAGTCCATATATCATCCGGAAATAATAGAAAAGTTCATTTTTGTATAGATTGATGGTTGAGTCCGTTTTGAAAATCAAAAGGCATTGACTCTCAAAGTTTTACATTCAAAGGAAAATTATATGTTTTTTCTTTTTATATAAGGAAGAAAAAAGTTAATAACAAATGCAATAAAATTAAAATACATTACCTTGTCCCTCCTTGATTTTGTTTTTTCCAATCTAGGACATTGAAGACATCCAAGATATTTCCAAACCGATCTATCTTTTTATAACAAATCAATAAAATTGGTTTCTATCCAAGTTATGTTCACTTCATTCTATTGTTTGAAAATATTATAAATGGCTTCGTTAGTTGTATTTGTAGAAATAATACTTCCCTTTTGAAGCTCGTAGCCTCGAAAGTAAAGAATTGTAAGTATCCGAGCCCAAAATCATTTTTGTGCACATATTGTATTCAGGAAGTCAAGTATATAAAATTTAACATCATCCCTTTCCAAGTCTATTGGATATTTGAGCAACACAACCTTATTTGTAGACTCCAAGAAGGGAAGAAGAATTGTGTCCCTTTGTGTAGGCATATCATTCTCATCATCAACAAGATGATACTGATACTATGGAGGTGCTACATGACACCTAGAAACATCAATTAAAAATAATTATCCATCGAACAAAAAGTAATCAAATTTCTTCTTAGTTGAAGCTTCTGTGTTCGTGAATATAGTAGTTGCTTTCTTCAACAATGTAGTTGATTTAGTTTTTTTCAACCCATGGAACTTTGATCTAGATGGATCAAGCTCCAATTTATCCACGTATGTTCTTCTCAGCATAGTAAACAACTTGGAATGTTTAGGCGGTGAAAGCAAACCTTTTCTATTCAAAAAAAAAAAAAAAAAAAATGGAAGAGGTTTTATCACCTCTATACAATTTTCTAAGTACTGCAAGCATGCCATCATGAATTTCTTCTGCATTTGAATAACTAGTTTTGTCTTCATCTACTAACAACCCCAAATCCCATCCATGTTTTGAACAAGAACATTTTTTTCTATCTTTAAGGGCTTACATTTCCCATTTCTTGAATAAAGAAACATCCAACTCCATATCCACAATAAGACACTTATTATTTTCATAGTCAATGCATTTGACTGAACACGTAGTTTTCTCAAATCAATGACTACAGAGGATATAACCATTCGACTTTCTAATGTACGTCATCTATTAAAAAAACCACGCGAGTCATTGTAGTATTTTTCAAGTCCTGTGGACTTCAACAAACTAGTCATCATCTCTTTTCTTCTAGCTCTCAGTGCCTTTAATGAATGGAATTACCAAGAATGGATTGTGACCAATGGAAGACATTGTATCTACAATTAGAGTAGAATATATTAAAAATTACTTCACATATGGATTATTTATTATTTCTCACCATATGTTAATGAATGCAAGTATTATCCTTTGCGATCACCAATCTCTATAATACATTACTTTTTATCATTAGTGAGAAATCAAAGTAAACATTAGCTATTGTTAGGATTCAAATGAACATGACATCTAACCTTCAATCTAGTTACTATAAATCATATTTTTTGGATCACAACATTAATACCAGAAACTATGAAAAATTGTTCTTGACAATTAACACACAACATATTTTGGAAGGATTATCCGTTGTCTGATAACCATCCACTTTGCGTAGATTGCATGAAAGGAAACATTTGAAAATGTAGATTTTAGCAAGAGAGGATTTAAGTTAACATATGAATGGACAATTTTTAATATTACTTGTTGGTAATTTACACCAATTGAATGGACTAGCTTAAAGGCCATTAAGATTTAATCTCCATAACTAGTAGAAAAGAATAACATAGCGATCGCTAGGCTCAAGAATGTATTTATTTGAAAATAGCTATATAATAACAAACAATGGTCAAGCTTAGTGGCCACTAAGCTCCTCTGATTACCGATTTTCATTGTAAGCACTATATGTTCAACTGTGGACTGATATTATTTTTCAATGATAGTAATTATATTGTATTGGCTGGACTTCACATGTCGGACCCAATTACAACACTACATTTCAACAAAATAGATAAAGACTTATGTTTTTCACCTAAAATATATCTTTGTAAATTATAAGCCATATTCGTTTGTATCAAATAAAAATTTCAAAATAACTATTGAATAACAAATCATGGTCTAGCTTAGCGGTTGCTACGATACTTTCATTACCTCTAGTCGTAGCAATCACTAGAAGTACAACTTTAGAATGATTTTTATCGTCAATGACTATAATTGTATCAAATTAGCCACATGTTACTAGGTGGAGCTAATTTCCACACTACTTTCCATCGAGAGGGATCAAGAATTTATCTTTGTATCAAAGGAATAATGTTGCGGCTGATAGGTATAACAATTTATAAATTTGAGAATAGATATATAATAACAAACAATGGTCAAGCTTAGCGTCCGTTGGGCTCCTATCATTACCATTTTCCATTGTAATCACTATCTATTCAAATTTGGATGGTTAGTGCTTTTCATTGATTGTAAGTGTCACATATTGGGTAGACTTCACATGGTGACCCAATTCGCACTTTTACGATCGTAGAGAGGCATCTAGTCTTATTTATTTCTCCTAAGATATATCTTTGAAAATTGTAATCCATATTCATTATTATTAGAGAAAAAGGGTATCAACTACTAAGCTCAAGAATTTATTAATTTCAAAATAGTCATTGAATAATAAATCATGGAATAGATTAGAAGCCAATTCTGCAATGCTTTCCATCGAGAGGGATCAAGACTTTCTACTCTTATCAAATAAAATGCTTAAGAACCACCATCCTTCATTACTCTTCGAAAGGGATAATGTAGTAGCCACTAGGCTCAAAATTTTAATTTTGAGAGGATTCAAGAATTTTTATTCCTCCTAAGGTATATATTTGTAAATTATAATCCATATTTGTTCATAACAAAGAAAGAGCCTAAGCGGCCGCTGGAAGCTTAACAATTTCTCAATTTCAAGTAGTTATTGATTAACAACTTGTGATATATCTTAGAGGCTTCAGGATCCTTTCATTACCTCTTGTCATAGTAATCACTATATTTACATATTTAGATCAATTGTAATTTTCAATGATTATAATTGTTTCAAATAGGCTACATGTTACCCAGTGGAACCAATTTCTACACTACGTTCCATCGAGAGGGATCAACACTTTCAGTTCATATCAAAGAAAATTTTAGCGACCGCTAAGTTCGATTACTAGTTGAAAGGAATAACATAGCGGATGCTAGGCTCAACAATTTCTAATTTGTGAATAAATATATTATAACAAACAATGGTCTAGCTTAGTGGCTACTAGGCTCCTATCATTATCACCTGTCATTGTAATTGTATCATTTTGGGCAGACTTTACATGGCAGTCATAATTATTGCACTACATATTTATCTCGTATAAGATATATATTTTTAAATTGGAATCCATATATACCCATGAGAGAAAGTGATATTTTTTATATTTTTGACAAGATAAATCAGTGCACAAAAATTACTTAATTTTGAAATAGTGATAGAATAACAAATCATGATATAGCCTAGCGGCCACTAACTATAGACCAATACCTAATGTCATTGTAAAAACCTTCTAGGATTTCATAATTTCATGCCACGTGTCATCGTTTTAATGGTAGGTATTTATATTATAATATCGGTTTCATATAGTTTCAAAATATTTTATTATTTGTTTCTTTACATTTAAATTTCGTAATAAATGTGTCAATTATAATGTTTTCTAACTATTAGGTTCAAAACATGCCACATGGCATAATATAATTGGATAATTATTTTTCATTTGTACACTACATCTAACATTGTATAGGTTGATTTTGATAAAAATTAAAAAAAATGTGCCTATACATTCATACACTTTATTTCATTTGTTTTATTACAAAATCTTGTGCAAGTCTCACAATATTCGCCTTCAGTGGGGTTTGGGATCTCATCCCAAAGAGATTAGTTCCGACGAAGAAAAAGGAATGAAGGAAAGAAAGGAAAGAAGATGGATCTGAAGGGAGAAAAGAAATGAATTCCAAAGTAGAAAGGTCGAGGGTCTATGTTTTGGGGGTAGTAAACAGAGCCGAACCTACTTGCATAGACAAACAAAGCAATATGATGAACAAATGACAAAAAAAGTAGAAATAGATCCAATGTAATAAACGCACAGATCTCGACATAAGAAAGATCGATGCACATAACACACATATTCAAAGCACAAAGTCTCAATATTTGTATTAATATTTTCTTCACATAAAAAGTACAAAGCCTTTTCTCTCACTTCTATTTTTCATCTAAAAGATATCCACCCCTTGAATACAACAAGTATTCAAGTATATATGTAAGAGAAGAAAAGAAGACAAAAGCAAACCAACAACTAAATTACAAAAATATCTTACAAGAGATTCTAAAGTCATTTGTTGACTTTTTGACAACTTTGTGGATGACATCATCCCATGGTGCAACATGGATGATGTCATCATTTATGTCAACACACTTTAGATAATTACAAGGAGAAAGTCAGAAGAAGAAAACTATTCATCGTCGTCCCGTGGCTGAAAGGGAGTATCCTGCTTTTGTTGCTGCTCAGGCGACGAGATGTGGAACTGGGCATGGTACTCCATGAACTTGCTGATCATGGGTTGAAGTTGATCCTGGGAAGGATCCTTGTGTCGATCACTGATAGCTTCGCAAGTCTCCCGCTCATCCGTGAGCTTTTCTGGGAGTTTGGAATAATCATTTTCTACCTCTATCAGGTACCCGATGAAGTCACGACAAGCCAGCAGGTTGTTGATGGATTCGGCGTCGAAAGTGACCTCTGGTCCCAGCCCTTGTGAAATGATCTCCTTGAAGATCCGAATAGTTTCCTCTACCTTTCTTAAGGTGAAAGAAGGAGTGAGCAAACCTGGAGACATTCTAAGACAATTTGCTCCATTTGATGCATTGCATCCAGGGCTTCCTCCTTTATCTTATCAATCTTCTCCAGGACAAACTCCAGCTGATCAACCCGATAATCCAGAGTAGAAAGGATTTTGTTGAGGGCTCTGGGGTGTCCAAAGACGCCGAACTTGACCAGATCTTCGACTGAACAGTCGAGCATTTTCTGAAAGGTCTCATGCTACATCTTGGCATGGTCCAGCTCTTCGGAGATGGGTCCTGCTATCACCTGGAGCTCTCTGTTCACCCGATTGATATGCTGATATAATTCGGTGAACTTAGCGATCACTCCCTCACTTTCTTTGAGGATTTGGCTCCTCCAGGTGGAAACTGCCATGCCCTGCTCACCGATTTTGGCATATTCATTAATCTTGTCCTGGCTCAAAGGCTCAGGAGTTTTGGGCGGTAGTCAGGAGGCGCACTGCCCATTTTCTGCAAGGCATGGAGAAGATGTTTATTTTGCTCCTTTAACAGCCCTTTTTCTTCCTTTCGCTTCCCGGAGCTTCTTGCAAAGGGCGTCAACCGCAGATAGGCCTCTCCTGAAGGCTTTTTCAAGATGTCCCCATTGTGACTTGGGTCACGTGTAACTGTCAAAGACAGATCCTTTTTATCCTTTAAAGGATTGGGGTATGCTATCTCCATTACTCTCTCTCCTGACACACTCTGAGAGAAGCGGGTTAAAGGCTTTTGCTTCTTGGTCCCCTTTGATGGGATGACGGAGAAGTCCATCGGTGTGATGGGAACTTTCCTCTTTTGTTGGCTCAGGTGCTGAGAGATCCATGCTGGACTTATGGGAGAGGGACCGGAAATAGTAAAGGGAGCAGCTGCAGTAGTAGAAGGAAAATGCGTGGAGACACTTGGAGGCGTACATTGAGAGGGAGGCCGAGGAAGTGCTCATGGGAGGAAGAGGTACTGCAGGGAGGTAGACATGGGAAAGGAAGGGAGCTGAGAGATGAGGGAAGAAATGGTGGGGGACAGCTCCGCGAGAGAAGAGAAGATGGACGATGAGGAAGGGGGAACAACAGAAGATGGGGAGAGGATACGACCAAAGGAATGGTCACTTGGGTCACCTGAGGAGGGGAAGGAGGAGAGGGAGAAGGGATAGAAGGGACCTCAATGGTTACAGTAGTGGCAACATCCTGAGTGGATGTGCCTATCGGAACATCTTCCGCTGCTTCTTTCTCCAGGCTTTCCGGGATTACAACCCATTCTTGTGAAGCGGAAGGAGGACTTTCAGGAGCTTCCTCTTGGGTGGAGCTTGACTCACCCTCTTTGTCTTTCCCTTTGCTCTTTGGTAGCTGTTTTGACCTGGAAGGTGTGTTGCCCAATGGAGAAGTGGTGAAATCAACTCCGAGGTAGATGAGACCATTCATCCTGCACCAGTGCTCTGTTCTTCGCAGAGTTTCTTTGACCCTTTCCTCTATTGTCTCGAGGTGCTTTTGTTCTCACACATTAATGAAAGGCCAGTCATCCCCACCCGTGTCAAGATATACTTGATCAACTTTTGATCAGTAGTTTGATAACCTTTTGGGACGATGGCCACGCCGTACTGGATGATTTCAGCCAAGGCCAAGTGGGAATGGTCTTTCCTCCTGAGCTCGACCTCATGATATAGGTCGATATAAATATCCTCGATCTGTGGAACGTGGATCGGATCGAGTTTGGATCTGGGCAGGAAATTCCTTGGGTCGAAAGTGGGCCTTGCCAGGAAGTTGTGCTTTAAATTTAGCAGCTCCAGTTCTGCAAACATATCCCATGCTTTGTGGTGAGAGAGACAAGTATACCTGCCCACTGTGAGGGGGAAAGGAGTTCCACCCTTCTTTCTCTTTAGGCACTTCTCGTGGTAGGTTATAAGTTGTCTTGACAACTCCAACAGGATCAACTTGGGGCCGGCGTATCTCGGCAATTTGGTTGGTTCCCCCAAGAAGTTGGCTGCCCTTAGATAGGTAAAGGTGGGGAATTGTGTGAACAAGGCTCCCCATTTCTCTGTAGCTGCAACAATGCTCTTGGTCGTACGACCGTGAGTCATGTTTGGCCTCAAAAGGTAGACGATGCCGTAGAAGAAGGCATCGTTAATCTTTGTAAACTGGGGGATACTATTTTCCAGCCTTTAGTTCTCGGATAGTATTCATATATTTTGACTTGGGGCCAAACCCCGCACTGCATTAAGGCCGGATAATCTCTTTTCGAGGCCAGCAACATAAACTACGTAGGAGTTCATGTAGAACCTCCCGTTGTGGTAAGTCATTGGAGCCGCTCGATATGGTGCCGCTTATGATCTCCTCCGCCCACTCAAGCGTTGATCCGGCAGATTTTTGTTCATTGTCTCCGTGTATCTAAGCATCCATTTGTGAAAGTAGTGGGCATCAGGAAGCCCAAATACTCTGCTCAGGAACGTGATTGTATCACTGAGTTCCTCTGAGAAATCACTGCGATGAATGACTTGTGGCCATCTGGTCACCACCTTCTTGTTTTTCAGGTATACCTCATTCATCAACTGCATACACTGATCCTCATTATCTTCCCAAGCCTTGGTGCAATCTTCCTGGCTTACGGCCACAAAGTGCCGGTGGTGAGGGATGCCGAGCATTATTTCAAAGTGTCGGGCAGTGAGGTTGATCACGACCTCGCCCTTCTCATTCTGGACGCATCTTGTGTCTTTGTTGTAGCAGCGGGCTACTACCATCATGAACTCATTGTTCACAACACTAACTGGGATCCCTCCAGCAAAATGCAGTCCACTGCCTACCAGTTTGTCCATCCATGGACTTCCTGTGACCCTTCTGGTTCTGGCCCAGAAATCCTCCATATCAATGTGACCAAGTTCCGAGTCTCTTATGTCCAGGTCACACTCTGCCTGGGATTCGGGCATCCTGACCCTCTGATATTTGTACTTCATTTCTTCCTCTGTGAGCTTGGCTTTGCCCTTAGACTTGGTAGGTCTCTTGCTTGATGTTGACATATGTAGTCCTGAACTCAGTTGCTGATCTGCAAGAAGAAGAAGTGAAACCCAACGCAGGAAAGTCATATTAGCTATTTGATCTTCCATTAAAGCGTTGATAGAAGGAAGAGTTAGCAATTTTAAGGCCTCAGTGGCGCAGGCGCATGAATACCGCAGTTCAGTGGTTAAATAGTATGGCACATGTAAAAGGGGGGGTGCAGTAAGGGATAAAAATCGCCAAAGGGCAAGGGCAGCGCAAAGGCGCATGGACGCTGCAGATGACATTTTTTGTTGTTGCAAGCAGAAGTGTGCCTGCGCCATATATATGCATTTTATAACGGCGCTGATATTTTTCATGTTACATGGGTACAGGATGCGCCAAAGGGCGCAAGTTTAATGCGTGTAACATCATTTTTTCATGCGCCACAGGGGAACTTGGCATGGCACATGGAAGGTCTGCATGACATGATGTTGTTGTAATAAGGGATGCGCCTGCGCCATTAACAGTTTTGTACTTGGCGCAAATAAGGTTGGTGTTGCATGGATGCAAGGTGCGCCAATGGCGCAAGTTTTTTCAATGTTACACATGAGTTTGGTGTGCCAAGAGGGCGCAGGGTTAGCGGGTGTAACAAGCAAGGAAAGTGCGCTTTGAGGGCGCAACTATTTTTTTTATGCAGCAGGCATGGTGGATGGATGCTGCTGTGGTGCTGACTGTATTTGTGTGTTAAAGGTGGCATGATCGCCAAAGAGGAAAAAAAGTAGTCTATCAATTTTTAAGTCTTTGTTCTTCCTCTGGAGGGGTTACATGTGTTAAAGTCTCTTCTGCAGGGTCCCTTGGATGATGAACGGGCTAAAACAAAGAGAACCTAGTGATTTTTTCAAAGGTAGAGCCCTCTTTACCAGCAGATCTGGAAAGAGGGAGAAGTGCATGGGGGAGGACAGAAAAAACAGCAAAGGGAGGTTTCATGGTTTCACAGATCTATTTTATCCAACCCCATAAACAAACAGCCAATAACCAAAACACAAAACACAAGAGCAATAAGGACCACTTACCAGAAATATATATAATGTGAGAGGTGAAACTGGGTCCACGACGTGATACGAGAACGACAGGCGTGCTGACAGGTGCAGAGGGAAAAGAATAATCACGTGTTTTCTGACTGGTGAAAGTGACAGGGTGGATGCGCCTATATATAGGCAAAGTTGTAATAAATGTGCCAACCACTTTTTGAAGTGGCGCATCAAAATGCCTGTCGACATGGGAAAGCTTGCGCCCTTTGGCGCATCAAAACACATGTTAACATGAAGTTATGTGTGCCCTTGGCGCACCAAAAGTGTTGTCAACATGGAAATAAGTGCACCTTTGGCGCACCAAAATGTGGCGCAACAAAAGTATTGTTGACATGAAGGTGCATGCGCCTTGGCGCATGCAAGAAAGGCGCAACATGGTGAGGCGCACCAAAATGTGTGTCGACACTTCAAACCGTGCGCCAAAGGATTTAAAGGGGGCGCATGCTTACTCTATGTTGCATAGACATTAGGTGCGCCCAACCAAAAAGACCCAAAAAAGGCTAAGTTCGGAAAACCAGATTTCCAAAGGGTTTTTTGCAATGTTCCGAATGCGGAGGGGTCCCTGACGAGGGACCAGAACAAAATTTTGGTATGGTTACCCATAAAATTACCCTTGCCAATTTCACGGGATAACAAAGCTGGCTCTTTCTGGGGACTATCTCTGAACGGAAATCAGGGGTAGAGAATCCCAGATCCACATGTGCCTATCCATTGGGCAACAGAGTCAAAAACAAGGGCGACCGAAAAGGGAAACACACAACCAACAAAAGCAAACACACGACAAAAACAAACACACAACTGAAGTAACTGTACAAAGAAGAGAGCAAGCTCTACTTCCTGAAGATTTTCAGATGCTGCCCGCTATAGGGAAGTGGGAGTCCAGTTCCATCTGGATACGAGAGATAGAAGTTGTTCTCTCCATTGAGCTGTTTGATCTTGAAAGGTCCCCTCCATAGGGAATCAAATTTTCCGTGCATGCCCTTTGGCTCTCTTCGTTTGTCCCACAAAAGGACGAGATCTCCCACCTGGAAATTTCTTTGCTTAGCTTTTTTATCAAACAATATTTTTACCTGATTCTGATGCTCGGTGATCCTGTCGACCACTCTTACTCTCTTTTCTTCGAGCTCTGCTAGATACATGATCCTCTTCTCAAGAGAATTTTGGAAAGTCTCATCTTCGATTGCTCGTGCCAAGCGCAGAGCAGGGAGTTCAGCAGAAATGGGAAGCTCGGCATCGGTGCCATATAACACTTGAAAAGGTGACATGCCGAGAGACCTCTTGGGAGTGATGTGGTCCACCCACAAAGCGTCATATAATGATTTGTGCCACATTCGTTGATTCTCATCTACTAGCTTTCGTATGATGGTTACTAAGTTTTTATTACTGGATTCTGCCTGACCATTTCCTTGAGGGTAATAATCTGAGGCGTGAGCCAAGAGCTATTCCGTATTCATAGAAAAAACCAACAACCTCTCGTGAGGAGAAGTTGGAAGCGTTATCAACAACAATCTTGTTTGGAACGCCAAACCTGACAATGATATTTTCTTTGATGAAACTGCAAACAACCTCGGAAGTGGCATGTTTGATGTATGGCTTCTACCCATTTTGTGAAATAATCTATTGCCGTCAGGACATAACTATGTCCGCACTCATGGGGATTGAGTGCACCAATAAAATCAATTCCCCACTGCTTGAATGGTTCGTCGACAACGACCGGCCTGAGGGGAAAAGCAGCCAATTTGGGCTTGCCGACAAACTGCTGGCAAGGTTCACACTTTGCTACCTAGGTGGCTGCATCTTGGAAAAGCATCGGCCAATAGTACCTAGCCCGATGATCTTGTGTGCCATCACAGAGGAGGAGAAATGGCCCCCACAGGCCGAATTATGAAAACTCTCAAGTAACTTCACTTGCTGTGGTTTGTCAACACATCGCAAGAAGATGCCATCTATTCCGCGTTTGTATAAACCGTCATCCCAGATGATATATCTGGCTGCTCGAGCTTTATAGCATGCACTTCTCCTTTCAGAGTCGATGGGATGGGCATTCACCATAGGTGAGAAAGAAAGCAATATCGAATACCATTCATCACCTGGTCATGACAAATAGGACCATCGGTGGTGAATCGGTTTTCTCCAGCTGGCTTTGCATGCTCCATTGGTGTAATCATCCTTTTCTTCAGGGTCTTCTGAATCTTTGTTTTCAGCCATAAGCTGACATAGGCCCTTACCCCTTACCAGCTTGGTTGGTTTTATATCTAGATCATACTCCTGGACTTTCGCAATCCAATTCCCCCGCAAGCTTCCTAACTCCTGTTGAGTTAAAATTGACTTGACTGCCGTGTCAGGGACCAACACCACTGTATGAGAGTTTAAAATGTAATACCTGAAATTCTTGACTGCTTTGACAATGGTGAAGGCATGCTTTTCCAACTGAGACATTTTTAATTCGTGAGGCTTGAGGGGAGAGCTCATGAATGCAATTGGGGATTCAACATCCTCAGAATTCTTTTGCATCAAGATGGCAGATACAGTATGCTCAGATGCATAGCTATACATGATAAAATCCTTGGAGAAATCGGGGCATACCAGGACTGGCGCGTGAGCAACAGAGGCTTTTATTTCCTCAAATGACTTCTTCCCTTCTTCGCTCCATCGGAAAGTTGGTGATCCTTTCATCATGTCTAATATATGACGAGTCTTTTCAGCAAAATCAGGAACAAAGCACCTGAGAAAGTTCACCTTTCAAAAAAAGAGTGAACGCCGGTCTTGCTTGTGGGTAAAGTAAGGCTCTGAATAGCCTTAACTCTTTCGGTATCTATCTTTGTCCCTTCTTTGCTAACAACATGTCCTAGCAATTTTCCTTCTGTGACTCCGAAAACAGACTTTTTTCGGATTCAGGGAGATCCCGTGCTCTCGGCATCTAATCAATACTTGCTCCAAATGATCACAATGATTATTTCATTGTTTGGAGAACACAGTTAAGTCATCTAAGTAGACTATGATGACCTTCCCCATCATACCTTTGAACGCGAAGTCCATCGCTCGCTGGAAAGTAGCGCCAGCATTGGTCAGGCCAAACGGCATCCTGTTGTAAGCAAACGTACCCCAAGGAGTAGTGAATGCTGTTTTAAATTGGTCTTCAGGTGAGACTTCAATCTGATTGTAGCCCGAGAAACCATCAAGCATGGACAACATTTCTGATCCAGTTACTACTTGCAGAACCTGGTCCATTATGGGAAGCGGGTAGTTGTCCTTCAGGGACGCCTGATTCAGGTTGTGAAAATCTACACATATGCGTATCTCACCATTCTTCTTGTGCACTGGCACAATGTTTGCATGACCCAGGTACTGTGATGGATAGGAAAAATAATCCATGCATCCAGCATTTTCTGAATTTCAGCCTGGATAGTACCTGAGATTTTAGGATTATAATGTCTCGTTTTCGCGAAAAGGTTTGACATCTTCTTTCAACGGATATCATGCCGACGCCCTTGGCTTGAAAGACTTTAGATCGGCATAGACCATGCCAATACATCCATGTATTTCTTCAGCAGTTTGACAAACTTCCGCTTCTCTTCAGGTGTGCAACATTTTCCAATGTTCACAAACTATGGATGTTCTACCGAACCTAAATTGACCGGTTCGGTTTCTGGGGAGGAAATAGGATCATCTCGCCTCTTCTTTTTAACAAAGCGATCATGCCTATCGAACAACCACTCTAGGGAGACCAGGCCTTTTGGGATTTTATTTCCTTTGAGCTGACATATGCCGTCATTCCCTTTTGATTCTTTGTCTTGATCCGTAACAGATTCACGGCATGCAGAAGTGGATCCTTCAAAATGAAGTTCACTAAAATTTTCCACCTTTTCTAGAAAGGCAATGAGTTGGTTGTCATTGTTGAATACTTGCCAATGCTGAGAATTGTCTCAGCACGCTTGGGTGGAAAACCACCTCAATGGTATATTTGTCTATTTTCAAACCTGGGTGAGGGAGCATGAGGGATGCTGAAATGGCCAATGAATCGGCCATGTCATTCTGAGCTCTTGGGATGGCTTTTATTGAAAAAGCATCAAACTCCTCGATGTTGTCCCACACCGCGTTGCGGTAATGTCTGAGCCTTTCATTCTTCACTTGGTATATCCTCTTAACTTGATTTATGACCAGCTCTGCATCACCTTGTACCTTAAGATTTTTGATCCCTCTTTCCTTCGTGGCTTGCATGCCAAGCAGCAGGGATTCATACTCAGCAGTATTATTCGTGTTGAAAAACTGCAACTTGAAAGAGAGAGGAATAATCTCCTCTTCGGGAGATATAAGCACGGCACCAGTGCCACACCCACTAGTCACGCAGCTGCCATCGAACTGCAAAGTCCAGATCTTGTTAAGATCCTCTGCTTGGACGAGGACATCCCCCTTGTCAGACTCGGTAGACAAGAAATAGTTTCCCATCCCTGATGATTCGAAGAGAATTTGGGCTTTGGGGTCATCGGAGTTAGTAACTGTGTACTTTTTTTTGATTCAGCTCCAAGGTTTGCATTACACCTTTGAGGATTCTAGCCTTAGACCACCCATATGAATCTCCCCACCAACTTCACTGCAAAAGCTCCTTCCTAGTAGAATTCCATATGCCGCCGAATATATCGGCAACAAGGATGGTCATCTTTACTCTTTTTTCTGGGAACGCCGCAAATGCGAACTGAGCGTCCTTGATTTGACCGATCGTGGAACTCGTTTGGTTTCCAAGGAATAACATCGCCAAAAGGCTTGGTAAGGGTGAGGCCCAGAGCATGGGTGACTTTTTCCGGCATGACATTATCGGAAGCTCCATAATCAATTATGCAGTTGCTTAGTTTGTGGCCATTGATTAGGAGGGAGAGGTAGAAAGGTTCTATCTTGCCCGATGTGAAGTCGAGGCAACATTTATGTGGGATGAAGGGGTGGAAAGGATTCCTTTGGGAAACCCGATTAGTCATGACAACCTGATTTTGATGTATTCACCAACCTTACAAGTTGTTCTGGGGTTTGATCAAGGTACTCGGCTTCGGACATTTGAATCTTGGTCTTTTTAGCATGGTCAATTATGTCAAATGCGGCCAAGGGTTGTGTTGATGGAGGAATGAGTCCTTCATTTCACGATGGTAGGGTAAAGTTACTGGTCTTCATGGAAATAGAAGAAGGCTGATTTGGAGGAGAGATGGGAGGAAAAGATTTCTTTGTAAAAGACTTAACAGGGGGTTGAGCAGGAAGAGGATTACCTCTTTTAGCAATAGTTGGGGGCGTGGAAGACGCAGCCTTCTCTTTCTGCACATTGCAGCAAATGACCTCTCGCTTCTTTTTCTCATGAGAAGGGTAAAAACAACATATGATTGTCCGCTTGCATATCCTTGGGTACCCTCTTCTTCTCAGATTCTTCCTCATCAAATTCCATATACCCGATAGTAGAGTCGCCAGTCGGTTCACCGACATCTTGATCATCTTCACCTTGAGACGAAGGTTCTTCGTAATTTTGTTCCTCTTCTTCGATTTCGGCCAAAGCGTTGACCGAGGAGCCTCAAGCGCCAACCGCGGAGCAGTTGCAGGCAGACACGGCCTATGCGGGATGCTGTTGGGAGTAAAAGTTCTTCGTGGAATATCCCGGTATGAGGAACTGGGGGAAGCTTGGGCTAACTGCTTCTTTAATGCGAGCAAGTCATTTGCCATCTTCTGAAATGCCGGATCAGACGAAGTGGCCTGAGAAGGATTTACAGCTTTGAACTTGGATGACTCTCATTTCAATTCACCAGATATTAGCAAGTTGTCCTCTATCCGAATGGCAGCAGCCTGGGCAAGAGGCAAGGTAGCTACTTGTTCTTGCAGGAGTAAGAAACTTACTTTCGAGCTCATAGCGTTTACGAAGAAACACTTTTGATTTTCCGGTGTTGGAAGCATGGCAACAGGCACACGGTTGATTAATGCATTGAACCTGGTGATAAAATCACGCATAGTTTCATTGGCCTCCTTCTTTAGGTGAGTGATCTTTGACAGTAACGCAAACGCATCTTCAGAAGGCTTATACCTATCTTCAAAAGCATCCCGCAAGGTGGCCCAACTAGTAATAGATCCGGCCGGCAAATGCTGAAACCATTCCGCTGCGGGCCCTTGCAAAGTTTCTAAGAAGAGGTGAACTGACACATCTTCATGGGTCACATCCAGGATGCTGCATGACATGATGAATGCAGATATGTGTGAATCCATGCTTTGGTTTCCGCTCCCATCAAATTTGGGAAAATTCTTTCGGTTTCCATGTGGAAGTGCGTGAACAGGATGTGGTAATGCCAAAGGGCCCATAGCATTTCCCCATGGCACCGCCATTTGAAAAGCTGGAAAGAGGACGCGAGCTGGAAGTGTGGTTCCACTGAGCAACAGAGCTGCAAAGTGATGTAGACGTTCCTGATGAGAGACGCTTCCTTCGTGGAGGCGAGACACTCCTGGATGACCGGTCAGCTGAACTTAGTGACGAGAAGCGAGCCGGTGTTATACTGAAGTTGTGCCTTTGAAGCAGGTCAAAGGTAAGATCGACTTCTCCGCGAGCTCTCCTGCTACTATGAGTAAATGGTTCACCCGCCAGTGTACCTTCCAGATCTGCAATATTGTGGATCAGATTTAAAACTCTTTTTGGTTGTACTTGCTGATTTTCTGATTTTTCTGACAAAAACCAGCAGCATGTACTTTTCTAAATATTTAAATTTTATCCCTCTTTTGAAAACCGATTGTGGTTTAATGACAAAGAACAATGAGGATAAAACAATGGTAAAGCTTAGTAAGCTGATTTTTGGATCTAGAGTTGACTTTTTGAAGAGTTTGAAAATTTTGGTAAACTGTCAAAAACTCAGATCTACGGAAAAATACAGATTTTTATAAAAACTCAATGAACTAAAGATCTCCTACTAGGCCCGATCTATGGATCCCTGAAGAAAATTTTCAGTTTGGATCACTTTTGCAAAAATTTTGGGTTTTGAACAAAAGTTAAAATTTGCAAACAGGTAGTGATTTTTTTGATTTTCACTGATTTTTTAAACACACCACCATCATAGATCTGATAGATCTGTTCGATCCCCAAGAGAGTCACCAAAACTCGTTGGTTTGAAAATCATCGTGAGAGCAGATCTATGGATAGACGAGCCAACAAAGCAGGTAGGCATAGCCCCTCTTGAGTCAAAGAAAGTGAAACGGTTTATTGCTATTCTACCAGCAGGAATCTTGTGCAAGTCTCACAATATTCTGCCTTCAGGGGGTTTGGGATCTCATCCCAGTAGAGTAGTTCCGACGAAGAACAGAAAGGAATGAAGGAAAGAAAGGAAAGAAGATGGATCTGAAGGGAGAAAAGAAATGAATTCCAAAGTAGAAAGGTCAGAGGGTCTATGTTTTGGGCTGGTAGTAAACAGAGCCGAACCTACTTGCATAGACAAACAAAGCAATACTGATGAACAAATGAAAAAAAAGTAGAGATAGATCCAACAGAATAAATGCATAGATCTGACATAAGAAAGATCAGATGCCCATAACACACATATTCAGCACAAAGTCTCAATATTTGTATTAATATTTTCTTCTGTTACAAAAAGTACAAAGCCTTTTCTTCTCACTTCTATTTTTCATCTAAAAGATATCCACCCCTTGAATACAACAAGTATTCAAGTATATATAGAAGGAGAGAAGAAAAGAAGACAAAAGCAAACCAACAACTAAATTACAAAAATATCTTACAAGAGATTCTAAAGTCATTTGTTGACTTTTTGACAACTTTGTGGATGACATCATCCCATGGTGCAACATGGATGATGTCATCATTTATGTCAACACACTTTAGATAATTACAAGGAGAAAGTCGGGAAGAAGAAAACTATTCATCGTCATCCCGTGGCTGAAAGGGAGTATCCTGCTTTTGTTGCTGCTCAGGCGACGAGATGTGGAACTGGGCACGGTATTCCATGAACTTGCTGATCATGGGTTGAAGTTCGATCCCGGGAAGGATCCTGTGTCGATCACTGATAGCTTCGCAAGTCTCCCGCTCATCCGTGAGCTTTTCTGGGAGTTTGGAATAATCATTTTCTGCCTCTATCAGGTACCCAATGAAGTCACGACAAGCCAGCAGGTTGTTGATGGATTCGGCGTCGAAAGTGACCTCTGGTCCCAGCCCTTGTGAAACGATCTCCTTGAAGATCCGAATAGTTTCCTCTACCTTTCTTAAGGTGAAAGAAGGAGTGAGCAAACCTAGAGACATTCTCAGGACAATCTGCTCCATTTGATGCATTGCATCCAGGGCTTCCTCCTTTATCTTATCAATCTTCTCCAGGACAAACTCCAGCTGATCAACCCGATAATCCAGAGTAGAAAGGATTTTGTTGAGGGCTCTGGGGTGTCCAAAGACGCCGAACTTGACCAGATCTTCGACTGAACAGTCGAGCATTTTCTTGAAAGGTCTCATGCTGCATCTTGGCATGGTCCACTCTTCTGAGATGGGTCCTCGCTATCACCTCGGAGCTCTCTGCTCACCCGATTGATATTCTGATATAATCCGGTGAACTTAGCGATCACTCCCTCACTTTCTTTGAGGATTTGGCTCCTCCAGGTGGAAACTGCCATGCCCTGCTCACCGATTTTGGCATATTCATTAATCTTGTCCTGGCTCAAAGGCTCAGGAGTTTGGCGGCAGTTATAGGAGGCGCACTACCCATTTTCTGCAAGGCATGGAGAAGATGTTTATTTTGCTCCTTTAACAGCCTTTTCTCTTCCTTTCGCTTCCCCGGAGCTTCTGCAAAGGGCGTCAACTGCAGATAGGGCCTCTCCTTGAAGGCTTTCAAGATGTCCCCATTGTGACTTGGGTCACTGTGTAATCTGTCGAAGACAGATCCTTTTTATCCTTTAAAGGATTGGGGTATGCTATCTCCATTACTCTCTCTCCTGACACACTCTGAGAGAAGTGGGTTAAAGGCTTTTGCTTCTTGGTCCCCTTTGATGGGATGATGGAGAAGTCCATCGGTGCGATGGGAACTTTCCTCTTTTGTTGGCTCAGGTGCTGAGAGATCCATGCTGGACTTATGGGAGAGGGACCGGAAATAGTAAAGGGAGCAGCTGCAGTAGTAGAAGGAAAATGCGTGGAGACACTTGGAGGCGGCATTGAGAGGGAGGCCGAGGAAGTGCTCATGGAGGAAGAGGTACTGCAGGGGAGGTAGACATGGGAAAGGAAGGGAGCTGAGAGATGAGGGAAGAAATGGTGGGGGACAGCTCCGCGAGAGAAGAGAAGATGGACGATGAGGAAGGGGGAACAACAGAAGATGGGGGAGAGGATACGACCAAAGGAATGGTCACTTGGGTCACCGAGGAGGGGAAGGAGGAGAGGGAGAAGGGATAGAAGGGACCTCAATGGTTACAGTAGTGGCAACATCCTGAGTGGATGTGCCTATCGGAACATCTTCCGCTGCTTCTTTCTCCAAGATTTCTGGGATTACAACCATTCTTGTGAAGCGGAAGGAGGACTTTCAGGAGCTTCCTCTTGGGTGGAGCTTGACTCACCCTCTTTGTCTTTCCCTTTGCTCTTTGGCAGCTATTTTGGCCTGGAAGGTGTGTTGCCCAATGGAGAAGTGGTGAAATCAACTCCGAGGTAGATGAGACCATTCATCCTGCACCAGTGCTCTATTCTTCGCAGAGTTTCTTTGACCCTTTCCTCTATTGTTCGAGGTGCTTTGTTCTCATCAATTACAAAAAAGGCCGCCGTCCCCACCCGTGTCAAGATATACTTGATCAACTTCTTGATCAGCAGTTTGATAACCTTTTGGGACGATGGCCACGCCATACTGGATGATTTCAGCCAAGGCCAAGTGGGAATGGTCTTTCCTCCTGAGCTCGACCTCATGATATAGGTCGATATAAATATCCTCGATCTGTGGAATGTGGATCGGATCGAGTTTGGCTCTGGGTAGGAAATTCCTTGGGTCGAAAGTGGGCCTTGCCGGGAAGTTGTGCTTTAAATTTAGCAGCTCCATTCTGTAAACATATCCCGTGCTTTGTGGTGAGAGAGACAAGTATACCTGCCCACTGTGAGGGGGAAAGGAGTTCCACCCTTCTTTCTCTTTAGGCACTTCTCGTGGTAGGTTATAAGCTGTCTTGACAGCTCCAACAGGATCAACTTGGGGCCGGCGCATATCTCGGCAATTTGGTTGGTTCCCCAAGAAGTTGGCTGCCCTTAGATAGGTAAAGGTGGGGAATTGTGTGAACAAGGCTCCCCATTTCTCTGTAGCTGCAACAATGCTCTTGGTCGTACGACCGTGAGTCATGTTTGGCCTCAAAAGGTAGATGATGCCATAGAAGAAGGCATCGTTAATCTTTAAACGGGGGATACTATTTTCCAGCTTTAGTTCTGGATAGTATTCATATATTTTGACTTGGGGCCAAACCCCGCACCGCATTAAGGCGGATAATCTCTTTTTGAGGCCGCAACATAAACTACGTAGGAGTTCATGTAGAACCTCCCGTTCAGGGTAAGTTGTTGAGAGCTCGATATGGTGCCGCTTATGATCTCCGCCCACTCAAGCGTTGATCCGGCAGATTTTTGTTCATTGTCTCAAGTATCTAAGCATCCATTTGTGAAAGTAGTGGGCATCAGAAGCCCAAATACTCGCTCAGAACGTGATCAGTATCACCGAGTCCTCCTCCGAGAAATCGCCGCGATGAATGACTTGTGGCCATCCGGTCACCACCTTCTTTTTTTTTGTATACCTCATTCATCAATTACATACACTGATCCTCATTATCTTCCCAAGCCTTGGTGCAATCTTCCTGGCTTATGGCAACAAAGTAGTGGTGGTGAGGGATGCTGAGCATTATTTCAAAGTGTTGGGCAAGTGAGGTTGATCACGACCTCACCCTTCTCATTCTCGGGATGACATCTTGTGTTTTTGTTGTAGCAGTGGGCTACTACCATCATGAACTCATTGTTCACAGCACTAACTGGGATCCCTCCAAACAAAATGTAGTCCACTGCCTACCAGTTTGTCCATCCATGGACTTCCTGTGACCCTTCCGGTTCTGGCCCAGAAATCCTCCATATCAATGTGACCAAGTTCCGAGTCTCTTATGTCCAGGTCACACTCGCCCGGGATTCTGGGCATCCCGACCCTCTGATATTTGTACTTCATTTCTTCCTCTGTGAGCTTGGCTTTGCCCTTAGACTTGGTAGGTCTCTTGCTTGATGTTGACATATGTAGTCCCGAACTCGCTTGCTGATCTCGCAAGAAGAAGAAGTGAAACCCAACGCAGAAAGTCATATTAGCTGTTTGATCTTCCATTAAAGTGTCGATGTAAGGAAGAGTTAGCAATTTTAAGGCCTCAGTGGCGCAGTGCACATGAATACGCAGTCATAGGTTAAATAGTATGGCGCACAGAAAAGGGGTGCTGCAAGGGATAAATCAGTGCCAAAGGGCGCAGGCAGGCATGGACGCTGCAGATGACATTTTTGTTGTTGCAAGAAGTGCGCCTGCGCCATATATATGCATTTTATAATGGGCGCTGATATTTTTCATGTTACACGGGTACAGGATGCGCCAAAGGGCGCAGGTTTAATGCGTGTAACATCATTTTTTCATGCGCCACAGGGGAACTTGTTGTGGCGCGCATGGAAGGTCTGCATGACATGATGTTACTGTAATAAGGGATGCGCCTGCGCCGTTAACAGTTTTGTACTTGGCGCAAATAAGGTTGGTGTTGCATGGATGCAAGGTGCGCCAATGGCGCAAGTTTTTTTCAATGTTACATATGAGTTTGGTGCGCCAAGAGGGCGCAGGGTTAGCGGGTGTAACAAGCAAGGAAAGTGCGCTTTGAGGGCGCAACTATTTTTTATGCAACAGGCATGGTGGATGCATGCATGGCATGCGATCTGCATTTCATGTTGCAAAGGTGGCGACTGCGCCAAAGAGGAAAAAAGTAGTCTATCAATTTTTAAGTCTTTGTTCTTCCTCTGGAGGGGTTACATGTGTTAAAGTCTCTTCTGCAGGGTCCCTTGGATGATGAATGGGCTAAAACAAAGAGATCCAAGTGATTTTTTCAAGGCAGAGTCCTCTTTACCAGCAGATCTGGAAAGAGGGAGAAGTGCATGGGGGAGGACAACAAAAACAACAAAGGGAGGTTTCATGGTTTCACAGATCTATTTTATCCAACCCCATAAACAAACAGCCAATAACCAAAACACAAAACACAAGAGCAATAAGGACCACTTACCAGAAATATATATAATGTGAGAGGTGAAACTGGGTCCACGACGTGATACGAGAACGACAGGTGTGCTGACAGGTGCAGAGGGAAAAGAATAATCACGTGTTTTCTGACTAGTGAAAGTGACAGGGTGGATGCACCTATATATAGGCAAAGTTGTAATAAATGCGCCAACCACTTTTTGAAGTGGCGCATCAAAACGCCTGTCGACACGGGAAAGCTTGCGCCCTTTGGCGCATCAAAACACATGTTAACACGAAGTTATGTGCCTTGGCGCACCAAAAGTGTTGTCAACACGGAAATAAGTGTGCCTTTGGCGCACCAAAACACCAAAATGTGGCGCAACAAAAGTATTGTTGACACGAAGGCGCATGCGCCTTGGCGCATGCAAGAAAGGCGCAACATGGTGAGGCGCACCAAAATGTGTGTCGACACTTCAAACCGTGCGCCAAAGGATTTAAAGGGGGCAACTATTTTAAACATGCATTTTTACTCTATGATATTTTCAAATTTCTATATCCCACACTTTTTATATTTTCAAAATTTCTAACGTGGATTGTGAAAAAATATTAAATACCCTAGAGAACTAGTTTTTAGGGTTTTTGTTTTTTTGGTCTTGTAGAACAACAACTCATGAAATCATAGAACAATACAAGCAAGCCAAAGATTACAAGGCCAAATGCAAGAATCTCGATTGTTTTGGCCAGGAACAATCAGGTAGTAATTATAATCTTGTTCATGGATTAACAAAAAGGGAACAATCAAGTAGTAACAAAAAGGGTGCTCACACATTGGGAAACAAAAGGGGTTGTGGAAAAATAACACAGATAGTTAGCTTGATGAAGAATTCGGTAGTTTGAATGACATCACCAAGCACAAAAATCTCAGATCTAAATAAGGTATTTATCAAAAACATATACTATACTAAATGTGCATCTTTTTTTATTATAGACTTATACAGTCATTCTATCTTTGATCGGATCCTATCTTTTTTAACCTCAGTCCATCCCTTCTTTTCCCTACAAAAATGAGCTTCACGGCCCAAATCTTCTTGCTGATTACTTGAGTATTTTTTCAAACCACCTTGTGAATACTAGTTCTTGTCTTTCACACGTAAGTCTAGCCTCGCTTTTCCCTAGAAAACGTGATCAATGACCCTAGCTCGCTTACATGTGTTCCTTCCGATCGTTTTGTCACACCGCTTTTGAATACTAGTTCCTATTTTTTTCACATCAGTCCCGCCCTTTTTCCCTACAAAAACATGATATGCGGTGCTAGCTCTTCTTACCATTTTCTTCTAATCATTTTGTCACAATGCCTTGTGAATACTAGTTCCTGTATTTTTCACGTCAGTCCATCCCTGCTTTTCCCTACGAAAATGTGATCTCATGGCCCTAGCTCTGCTTACTGGTTCCTTCTAATCATTTTGTCACACTGCCTTGTTCCTAAATAAAATAAGGAATCTATTGGGCCCCAATCAAAGAAAATTTAATCCCTTTTCATCTCGTACTTTTTCTTTCATCCGAACACTTTCAAGTTTCCACCAATCTTTCCTCATCTAGATTTTTTTCTTGATAATGATGGTCAATTTCCTTAAATCTAGTTTTTTAAAAATTTAATGTTTAACGAGACTCAAAATATTGTTTTGGTATTCATTACGTCTATCTTTTTTCCTTTTATTATGATGATAGAAACAACCTGAGGTAAATATTTCATTGTACATTGTTTATATGGTTTCGCGTTGACTTTATGAGAAGATATTCAAGGTTAACAAAATGGTCTAAATATATAAAATCATACTAGGTTTTCAATTGTGAGATAATTTTTTTTGCAATGGAAGGTTAAACATATTATATATATGCCTATATATTATAATCAAGTATGCATTAAAATTTATATATTAAATATTTCAATCACAATGTATTTATGTATGTTAGTCACGATGATAAAATTCTATTAAAACAATATTATTAGTAGGCCACGTATTATTGGTGAAAGATAGAGTGTTGACATATATATTAATTCATTAGGGTTGCGTGGAAGACCACAATATTATTAGTTTGTCTAGAAGGATACAAATTATTAGTATTTGGATATTAGTTATCCCTAGGATTTTACAAAAACAAGAAAACTATTGAGAGCTTAACAACCACTAGGGTATAACTTAATACCATATTTGAAGCTTAGTGATCGGTACTCAATAATGCATATCATGAAGTCATACGCCACTAAGACACTGCCACATCATAATATTTGGAACATAGTTGTCGCTAGGATTTAACAAAATAGAGATATATATTACGAGTCTAGCATCCACTAGGTATTGCCGGAATATATTATTTGGAGCTTAAGCAATGCTGCTAGGGTTTCACAAAAGAAAACATATATTTTAAGTCTAGCATCCGCAAGCTATTATGGAAAAATATATGCTTGAAAACATTTTCTCGAGCTCGAGATTGGTACTAAAGAACATATACCATAAAGCTATATGTTGCTAAGAAACTGCAACAACATATTGTTTAAAGCTTAGTGGTCACTAAGATTTATCAAAATAAAGAAAGGTATTGCGTGTCTAGCGTTCATTAGGTATTTCCACAACATATTATTTGTACCTTAGCAGACACTAGTATTTCACAAATTAAATTAAGGTAGTATGAAATTAGTGGCCTCTATGCACTGGAACAACATAATATTTAAAAAAATATTTCTACAGGATTTACCATTTTAAATGAAATTGATTTGATCTTAGCGGTCGCTAGCCTTTACAACGATCTAAAAATTCAAGCTTTACCTTTGTTAGGGTTTAACACATAAGATTTGGGTCATAGAGGACACAATAATTTAACACATTAACATGAGATTCCATGAGTCTAGCATCCGCTAGAATATGCGTACTCATAATGCTTGCAAGTTGTCATGTAGTATGCTTTAACAAATCAAATTATAAAATTTAGAGCTATATGAAATCTAGTTGCTTCCACAATAGAATATTTTGAGCTTGGATGTCTCGAGAATTTAACAAGACAAATTATGTAATTTTTAGCTTGGTGTCCACTATCTTATGATGAAACCTATTATTTGAAGATATGTTGTCGCTAGGATTCAAGTAAAAATATGTTAGATATTACAAGCTTAGCGGTCGCTAGGTTATGCCTCGAAATTTTTTTATGAGCTTAGAGATTGGTACTCAAGAATGAATACCATGAAGCTATACGCCGCCAAGACACTACAATAACATATTATTTGGAGCTTAGCGGCCACTAAGATTTCTCAAAATAAAGAACAATATTATGAGTCTAAAGATCTCTGCTAGGTATTTCGTAACATATTATTTGTACCTTAGCGGTCACTAGTATTTCACAAATTAAATTAAGGTAGTATGAAATTAGTGGCATCTACATATTGGAACAACATAATATTAAAAAAATATTTCTACAGGATTTACCATTTTAAATGAAATTGATTTGATCTTAGCGGTTGCTAGCCTTTACAACGATGTAACAATTTAAGATTTTCCTTCGTTAGGATTTAACACATAAGATTTGGGTCATAGAGGATGTAAGAATTTAACACATTAAAATGAGATTCCAAGAGGCTAGCATCCACTAGAATATGCATACTCATAATTCTTACAAGTTTTTGGTGGTATGCTTTAACAAATCAAATTAACAAATTTTGAGCTACATGGCATCTAGTTACTTCCACAATAGAATATTTCGAGCTTGGATGTCTCAAGCATTTAAAAGAAGAAGTATGGAATGACTTCCACTATCTTATGATGTAACATATTATTTTATGATATGTTGTCGTTAGGATTCAAGTAAAAATATGTATGATATCGTATGCTTAGCAATACTAGGTTATGACTCAAAACATTTTCTGAGCTTAGAGATCGGTACTCAAGAATGGATATCATGAAGCTATACGCCACCAAGACACTGCTACATAACATATTATTTGGAGCTTAGTGGCCACTAAGATTTCTTAAAATAAAGAAAGGTATTGAAGTCTAGCATCTGTTAGGTATTGCCACAACATATTATTTGTACCTTAGTGGTCGCTAGTATTTCACAAATTAAATTAAGGTAGTATGAAATTAGCAACCTCTACACACTGGAACAACATAATATTTAAAAAAATATTTCTACAGATTTACCATTTTAAATGAAATTGATTTGAGCTTAGCTTGTAGCTAGCCTTTACAATGATGTAACAATTTAAGATTTTCCTTCGTTAGGATTTAACACATAGTATTCCAAGAGGCTAGCATCCGCTAGAATATGCATACTCATAATGTCTACAAGTTATCAGTGGTATGCTTTAATAAATCAAATTAACAAATTTTGAGCTACATGGCATCTAGTTGCTTCCATAATATAATATTTCGAGCTTGGATGTCTCGAGCATTTAACAAGACAAAGTATGGAATTTTTAGCTTGACGTCTACTATCTTATGATGCAACATATTATTTGAAGATATTCTGTCACTAGGATTCAAGTAAAAATATGTTAGATAATATAAGCTTAGTGGTCATTAGGTTATGCCTCAAAACATTTTTTGTCTTAGAGATCGATACTCAAGAATGAATATCATGAATCGGTTGTTGAGTTGTGGAGCTCAATTACTTTAGATTAGCATGTCATATAAAACTTGTTAGAAAACACAAAGAATCGACATAGGTTATGGAGAGACCAACATTGGTCAGAAAGGAGGAATCGAATCGGTTGCATCTAACTCGGTGTTAGTTACTGCTTGTGGGTGTTTTAATGAACTCATGAGAATTATATCTATTTTTAGTATTAAAGAAAATATATTGATTATAATTGCATGGATAAGTGCCCAAATTTTGTATACGCCAATATAAGCATGAAATCTAGGTATTAGAATTAAGAATTAAGAAGAACCGCAGGTTGATAATTATTTTGAGAGAGAGAATTCTTGGAGAAGAAGAAAAAGTTTGAGTTAAAGAAAGTAATCTACATCCGAGAGGTGTGGAAGATTGTAAATATTCATTGTATATCTTGTGAAACCTTTAGATAATATATTGGTTTGTTTCTTGGTGGACGTATCCCACACTCGGGTGAACCACGTTAAATCATTGTTGATTTATATCTCTTGTTTTGTATATTTATTCGGTAGAATATCCATTTTTATTTACATGTATGCATAGATATGATGTATTATCTGTATAAATGGTGTGCTACCCCAACAAATGGTATTAAAGCTTTGTTTGAGGGTTTTTTGTGTTGAAAAATTTACTCACAAAGGGTTTTCTCGATTGAGTGGGAAATACACCAATGGCAAAAGAAACCAAATATAAGGTAGAGAAGTTTGATGACCGAAATTACCAATTATGGAAGATGCAGATTGATGATTATCTGTATCAAAGAGATTTGTATTTACCATTGGATGAGAAGTCTAGAACTATGAAGATGACTAATGAAGAATGGAATATTCTTGACATAAAGGCTTTGGGATCTATAAAATTGAGCCTGACAACATCTATGGCTTCCAATATTACGTAAGAAAATTCTACAAAGAGGGTTAATGAAATCTCTTGCTAATTTATATGAAAAACCTAGTGCTTTAAATAAAGTTTATTTGATGAAGAAACTATTTAGTTCTAAGATGCATGAAGGTGGATCTACATCTATTCATTTGAATGATTTCAGATCTATTGTAAATAAGTTAAAATCAGTTAATATACCATTTGATGATGAAGTGAAATCACTTTTATTCTTATGTTCTTTACCTGATAGTTGGGATAACTTGGTAATGGTTGTTAGAAATATAACATCTATTAATAATATTTTAAAGTTTGATGATGTGGTTAGTATAATATTGAATGAATAAATTCACAAAAAGAGTATAGAGGAATCATTATTGAGGAATGCTTTGAATGTAGAAATAAGGGTAAGGAAGAAGGAGAGATCAAAGAGTAAGAGTAATGGGAAATCAAAGTAAAGGGATAACAGATCTAAATATAGAGGTAAGGGAATTACTTGTTGGAAATGTGGAAAGAAAGGACATGCAAAGAAGTATTGGTGGTCAAAGAATAAAGAGAACCAACAACCACATAAAGGTAAAGAAGAAAATATTGCTTCAAAATTGAGGTAATGTAAGATGCTCTTATTCTTTCTTTAGATAATATAATTGAATCATGGGTTTTAGATTCAAGCTTCTTTCCATGTAACCCCTAATAAGGGTTATTTAGAAATTATGTCCAGAGAAATTTTGGACATGTTTATTTGGGTGATGATGAACCTTGCAAGTATTATTGGTAAAGGGAAGTTCATCTAAAATTGTAGAATTGAAATACATGGGTATTGAAAGATGAGAGGCATGTGCCAAGCCTCAAGAGGAATCTTATTTTGCAGGACAACAAGGTGAATCTGGTGCATGGTTACATTCACAAAAGACTCTTGGAAAGTCACCAAATGTACTTTTTTTTGTGGCAAGAGGTAAAAGGTAGGAACGTTATATTTATCTACCTGTGTTATTGATTCATTTTCTACATTATCTACTTCAAATTTAGATGCATGCATGTGGCATAATCGGTTGGGCCATATGAGTAAAAAAGGAATGCATATCTTAAAGGTTAAGGGTAAGTTATCGATTTGAAATATTTAGATCTTTATTTCTTGGAGCATTGTGTCTTTGGAAAGCAAAAGAGAGTGAGATTTCTCAAAGTTGGGGCAACTAAGAAGGAGAAGAAATTGGAGCTTATACACTCAAATGTGTTGGGACCATTTCGTAGCTTCTGCATGGAGGATCCCAATATTATTTTACTTGCATTGATGATGCTACAAGAAAGGTACATGTTTATTTTATTAACATAAATCTTATGTTTTTGATACTTTCAAAAGATGGAAAGACCTTGTTGAGAATGAATCAAATTCAAAGTTAAAGTGTATTAGATCTAACAATGGTGGTGAATATTGTAGCAAGGATTTTAATGATTATTGTTCAATTAATGGGATACATAGAGAAATAATGGTTCCAAGAACACCACAAGAAAATAGTGTCATAGAAAGAATGAACATGAAAATCATGGAATATGTTAGAAGTATGAGAATACATTCTAGACTACCTTTACAATTTTGGGCGAAGAAGTTGATATAATGGTTTATTTGATTAACCGTGGGCCTTCAAGTTCACTAGATGGATGAATACCATAGGAATATTGAACCGAAAAGAGGAAGATATTTCTTATGTTAAATTTTTAGTTCGTAAGCTTTTGTGCATATTGATAAAAGAAATAAGAAAAAGTTGGATGTAAAATCCAAGAGATGTACTTTAATGGTTATGGATCTCGTTGATTTTAGATTCCATTTTTGGGATTTAGAGAATTCTAAAATTATCAGGATTCATGATATTGAATGGAATGAAAAGAGAATGTACATGGATCAAATTTTTGTACCCAAGGACGAACCGAAGAATATTGTGAATGAGAATGAACTCTTGGAATTAAAAGTAATACGATAAGGTTACACATTAAACAATGTCGTCTCGACCCATGATCGACATTGGTCGCTGAAACTGATATTTGTTATAGAAGATCTCGAACCGACATCTATTAGAAGAACCGACATCGGTTATAGGTGACCGGTATTGCTCACGATAGATTTGGACACAAATTTTTAAGAGGTCTAGAATGAGCCTCCAGTACCCCAAAATCATGTGAGAAGGTCACAAAGGGTAAGTAAACCTCGAGAAATATTTACACCTTATCTATTTTATTTATTATTAACTGATAATGGTGAACTAGAGAGTTTTGAAGAAGTAATGCACAATGAGACCCACATGCAAAGGGGGAGCATGGCATGGATGAGGAGATGGACTCTTGGAATAGAACTAAAGTTTGCAATTTGGTTAAGTTTTTAGTAGGTAAGATGACATTGCAGAACAAGTGGGTTTACAGGATCAAGGAAGAAGAGGGTGGATATAAAAGGTACAAAGTAAGTCTTGTAGTAAAGGAATTTGCATAGTAAATAGGCATTTAATTTGGGGAAATATTTTTTCCTATTGTAAAGATGAATTCTATTCAGATCCTTTGTAATGAGTTTAGTTGTAGTACATGATTTGCATTTAGAGAAATTAGATGTGAATAAAAATTTACTTCATGGTGATTTGGATGAAGAGATTTATATGTGGGCATGCTTGGGTATGAAGTCAAGGGTAAGGAGAAATTAGTGTGCAGGTTGAAAAAGAGCCTATATGGGCTCAAGAAAGCTCTAAGGAAATGGTACACGAGGTTTGATATTTTTTGCATGAGAATGGTTACTTGATATGTGAATTTTAACATTGTGTTTATTTCAAGAAACTTGAAAATGGGAGCTTTATTATTTTGTTACCGTATGTGGATGATATTCTTATTTTAGGATATAGTATGCAGGACATTGGTGAGCTTAAGGGAAATGTATCTCACACCTTTTCTATGAAGGATTTAGGAGATGAAAAAACAATCATTGGCATCTAAATACACAAATAAAGGAAGAAAAAAATTGTATTTGTCTTAGGAGGATTATATCTATTGTGGTGTTGTTAAAGGTTCAAGATGTACAATGCAAAACCTATTAGTAAACCTATGTCATTTGGACACTTCAAATTCAGAAAATATTGTTGTCCTTCATCACATGAGGAGGTCAAATGCATAACATGAGTGCCATATGCTTCAATAGTTGGGAGTCTAATGTATGATATGGTTTGTACTAGAATAGACATTCCACGGTGTAGTGGGAGTTGTGAGTAGATATATGGCCAATTCGGGTAAAAACATTGGAAAGTAGTCCAATGGATACTCTGTATTTGAGAGGGACATCTAGCATGTAATTATACTATGAGGGTTCAGATATTTAGTTATGTGGATATGTTGATTTTGATATGGTGGAGATCTAGATGGTAGAAGGAGAACTACCGGATATATTTTCACAGTAGGTGGGATGGCGCTGAGTTAGCAGGATTTCAAGATTACGTAAGGTGTGGCTTTGTCTACTACGTACACAAAGTATGTTTCAGCTACAGAGGATAAAGCAAGGAGATGATATTGATGAGTAGGTTCATGAAAGAGTTGGGAAAGGCGAAAGATGATTACAAATCATTCAAAGTGACAATTAAAGTTCAATTCATTTAGCAAAAACTCATCATTTCATTCAAGAAAGAAACACATTCATTTGAGGTATCACTTCATATGACAATGTATTCGAGGATGGGAATTTGAATCTAAAAAATATTCATACGAGTGATAACCCCACGTATATGCTAACAAATCCATTAGCAAAGAAGAATTTGAAGCTACACTCCACTTTTGTTGGTCTTTGAGTTTGAGACTTGAAAAGGAAGAAACAAAGTCAAGGAAGGATCCAAGAATGATGTTTTACATGTATAGTGCAATAATTAATATCCAAGTGAGAGATTGTTGAGTTATGGAGCTCAATTACTTTGGATTAGCATGTAATATAAAACTTTCTAGAAAACACAAAGAGTCGACATTCGATATGGAGGGACCGGAATCAATCACCTATGATCAATGTCGGTCGTGCAAGGAGAAACCAACATCGCCACGGATAACCGACATCAGCTACCTATGTGCGGGTGTTTTAATTAACTTATGGGAATTACATCTATTTTTAGTATTAAAGGTATACATTGATTGTAATTACATGGCTAAGTTCCCTAAGTTTTTATATGCCTATATAAGAATGAAATCTAGGTTTAGAAGTAAGAATTAAGAAGAACTTGTAGAAGTTGATAATTATAGTGAGAATAATTATGAGAGAGAATTCTTGGAGAAGAAGCAAAAACTTGAGTGAAATAAATTATTATACATCTCATGAAATGTGGAAGATTGTAAATCTTCATTTTATATCTTGTAAAAGCTTTGGATAATAGATTGGCTTGTTTCTGGTGGATGTAGCCTACACTAGGTGAACCACGTTATATCTAGTGTTGATTTATATATCTTGTTTTGTATATTTCTTTTAGTAGAATATCTGTTTTTGTTTGCATGTATGCTTAGATCTCGATGTATTATCCGCACAACAACAGTGTGCTAAGCCCAACATCGCATGCCATTAATATGTTTCCGCAACATAATATTTGGCATATAGTGGCCCCTAACATTTCTCAAAATAAAGAAAGATATTGGAAGGCTAGCGTCTGCTAGGTATTTTTGTAACATATTATTTGTACCTTAGCAGTCTTTAGGATTTAACAAATTAATTTAAAGTAGTATGAAATTAGCGGCCTCTGCGTACTGCAACAACATAATATTTAAAAAAATATTTCTACATGATTTACCATTTTAAATGAAATTGATTTGAGCTTAGTGGCTGCTAGCCTTTACAACGATGTAATAATTTAGGCTTAGCATTCGTTAGGATTTAACACATAATATTCCAGGAGGCTAGTGTCCGCTAGAATATACATACTCATAATGTTTGCAAGTTGTCAGCGGTATGCTTTAACAAATTAAATTAACAAGTTTTTAACCATCATGTTATCCAAATTTCACCCCCCCCAAAGTTAATTTGATAACATGCATCGAGTTTTTAGTTCCAAGAAAGTAGATCGATTCAGAGAAAATCGTAAAATTGGCTAAGTCCCGCTCAAGGCCACTTTGGGATAGTTGGAACAATTATACGCGGAAGGCACGGATCGGGCCGGAAAGCCTCAGTGTGGCCCAAATAAAAGGGACATCTGGGACAAATGGACGCGAAATGCCCGAATCGGCCGAAAGAAAGAAAATTTGTCCAAGTCCTTTACCGGGAGCAAGCGGGACAAGAGTGCATGGAGGACGCGAACCGGCCGAATCGGGCGAACCGGAAGAATTTTTCCTGAAAGCACTGGGACATTTGGGACAAATGGACGCAAAGGACGCGAACCGGCCGGTTCGGCTGAAACAGGAAACTTCAGCACAAGGACAAGTGGGACAAAGGGACGCGGGATGCGGATAGCCAAGGAGCCGAAAGCCAATCAGATCACGCCACGTGTCACCGGCAGAAAAGGGACATGGAAGCCCATTTCGGGTGGATCGGAGGATTCTATCTCGTGAAGCACTGGGACATCCGGGACAAAAGGACGCGGTGGACGTGAAAACCGGCAGCCCCCGTAGACAAATCAAAGCATGACACGTGTCGCCAAGGAAAAGGTCAAAAAGTCAAAGGGGCGAAGTTTTCGAGCACCGATCCGAACCAATGAAATAGTGCCACGTGTCCAAGTTTAAGGGGCCCACAAGAAAGCCCGTAAAAGGTGGAGAGAGAGAATTACTCGCTGAATCGTGGCCTCGCCACGTGTCGCCCAGATGGCAGAGCATGGGAAAAGAGATTTAAAATCTGTTTTCACTGTTTTGTGCCCTAAATCTTCAGATCATCATATCTTTCGATCCAGAGCTCGGATTTACACGTTCTTTATATCAACGGAAAGCTGTTGAAATTATCTACATGATTCTGGGATCAATCTTACATTTTGGTGTAGTTTGAGGGAGAAAATTAAGAAAATGTCTCTGACACGTGGTGATAGATAGAAGTAATGCTTCAACAACCAACTTTAATGCAGCAGACAACCACCGCTCCCGTTAGACAGCCCCCATCGCTTTTGCCAGATCCGCTCTTCGTCATAATGAGATGATTTTAAATGCTACCAAGAAGTGGTCAGTAGATTCTGGATTTCCTCTCTTCCCTCTCTCATTTCTTGATATATATTGTAAAGAGAGCTCCTTTAAGGGGTCGACATTTTGTTTTGCATCCTCCCTTCTTCCCTCGCTCGCAAAGAGAAATTGTGGAGCTTTCAAACCTCCCATATGGGTCAGAATGCCGCCTTTTTGCCTCTTGGCCACCGCAATGTATCGTATCGACTCTTGAGCAATAATATATGTGTTGTGATTGACTCTAACCCTCTCATGTATTCATTGTTGTCATTTTGATCTCTTATGCAGTTTTGTTACTCGTGCATGGTGTTCAGATTGCATCTATGTGGTCTATGTTAAATTTGCAAAACGAGTGTCTAACATTCCTGGTGCATCACCTTTGTAGTTTAGGTTTTATTCTATGCATTTTCTTACCCCGTCTCCTCGCAAGTTAGATTAGGTTTTAGCAAACCCTCTCGCATTTTTTGTGTGCATCTCAACAGAGGAATAGAACCAGCCTTCTCTCGGAGAATCTTTTCTCATCTTTACAAGTCCCACGCTGAGAAAGGATTCCATGTTGTGCAATCACACCGGATGCCCGAACATCAACCTAGAAGCCTCGATTTGCATCCAATGGTGCCGTGAGTCTCGCAACAACAGTTTTTAGCACACACCTGGTGGGACACTAGAGGTCTCATTTTTATTGCAGAAAAGTTGATATGCATCTGCTGTAGTTTTCTTGCTTATAAGAGCTATTATCTGCATATCTGGTGACTCCAAGGGGAAGAATCAACTGGTTTCAGCAGTGCAGGCCTAAAAACTCATGAGAAGAATCACCACAAGGTCAAGAGTTGGAGAAGAAGAAGTGTTGTTTGAACCCGCAGCTATCTCCAAGAAGAAGGCAAAGAGGAAGAAGGATTCAAAGGTCTCCATCTCCACCAAACATAACTCTCTCAACTCCTCCACCCGATGTGCCTTTCATTCAAGATACAAGGGTTTTAAGACCGATTAGAATGGCTCGTAACAATCCCTACGTCAACTTCACAGTAGCAGCCCACTTGCTCTCAATGCACAAAGATCCAGTTCCTATTGCAGCCTCAAGAACATTCCCTACTTCACCGAGAAAATAAGACTACTCTGGTGATCATGTTAAAGATATTGCTAACCTTTGTGCAATCCATGAAATCAATGAAATGCAAGTGGTCACAAGTTAATCGGCATCTTCCTTCAAGGGTAAAGCATTACAATGGTTTAGGAGCCTCTGAGTCGGTTCTATCACAAACCGGAATCACCGTGTATTGCACTTCACGAGCAATTTGGAGAGAAGGGAGACAACTTGTCTCTTTTGGAGCAAATTGACAACTATCAAGAGAGCCCCCAACGAGTAATTGATCGACTTCAACTTCAGATTTCAAAGGTCTGGGATAGGATTCCAAAGTGGCAAGCAAAGCCAACAACAGAAGGTGCTTTTCTATATTACCTTAAAGCTTTGAATTCTGATATTTCTATGTTAATTCAGTCCATGGGAGGCACAACAATCCCTATGGCTTATAACATTGCCATTAGAGCCGAAAATTGTCTTATTCAAGCTGGTAAACTGGCTCCTAGGCCTCCCATGCCCTTGTATCCAAACTTAGAAAATCCAAGCACTAGTCAAGCACCCACTTTGGCTCCTGTTCCCACTCCTAGAAATCAGAGTTCAAATGAAGCTTCCACTTCATCTCCAAGTGCTTCAAATGAACTCCAAGAGGTCATGAAACAGTTGCAAAATTTGGGAAATGAGCTGGTTACTATTAAGAGGCAACAAGCCCAAGGTTTCAGACCTTCCTATCAACCTCAAGCTCAGCCTAATAGGCAGCCATACCAACCACAAAGACCACCTAATCCAGTTGCAAATGTGAATCAAACAAGGCCTCCCTCTAATAGACCATTCCAGCCCTATAATCCAAATGCTATATCTGCCTCTAAGGCATTAGTGCCAACACAGAACAACATTGCTCAGAATATGAACTGGTGCTTTCCATGCAACGAGCCTCATAACCAATCCATGTGTTTCAATGGTGCTCTCAATCAAGCACTGATGGTGACAACTACTGGTGTGGAGGGCGAGGGCAGTCAAGGAAACAGTCAACAACAAGAAACATTCCAACAAAGCAATCAGCCCCAAATGACACCACGTTGGTGAACTGGCAAGCAGAAGATTTCTGTGGCATGAATCAAGCAGTTTCTCAAGGTGTCGCAGCCAACACAAGGTCAAAGAGGAGAAATTTGGGTGAAGAACAGCCATTAGCCCCAGCCAATCCACCACCTTCCATGGCTCCACAAATGATTGGCAAGCAGAGTCCAGTTTCAAATACACAAGGGCAGCCAAGAACAACCCCTAGGCCAACTCAAATGCCACTTGTGCTGCTGCCTACACGCAAGGGTAAGTGTACAAACCAAGGGACAACAAAAGGATACTTCATCCCATTCAAGATCATCAACAAATGAAGAAGACTAACGTCAATATATCAATGTGGGAATCCCTATCCATCCTAGACAAAGAGATCTTGCTGCAAGCTGCCATGAAGGATTGGACAACTTTGAATCAAGCAGGTTCGATGCAAGACAAAGTGCTTACAAATGCTGCCACTCAAGGAAGCCATGGAGGGCAACAAGGTAAAATGTCAAGCCCCTCCTTTCTATGTTTCATTAATCATCGGGATAAACTAGTACACAATCGCATGATTGATTCCGGGGCAAGTAGCTCGCTGATGCCCAAGCAAATAGCTGATCACTGGTCTCCAATATGAAGTAATATCTAAAGGGGTAGTGCAATTGGATGGGACAACAATAAGAATAGCTTGGAGTGATTAAAAACTTGAGTCTTACCTTGCATGCATGTCCAAATGTTGTTGTTTTACAAGATATATCAATCATAGACCTTCCACCACTCTTTTCCCTTTGCTTGTCAAGGGACTTCACACCAAGATCGGGGGTATTTGTCTCATTGATTGGTCTCATATGTTGTTTAGAACAAGGTATGGAACTAAGGCTACAATTAGGTCTGAACCTATTGCAAACTTCCATATTGAGCCTTACACTCCTAGTCAGATTAATGCCAATTGCTCAGCATTTGATCAAGAAGATCACCCTAGTATCGATGAGGCCGACACCAAGGTGGAAGTATCCTGACCTAACTCTCGATGAATGGGCAAACAAGATACATGCTTTTGATCCCTATCAAGAAGTAGAAGAATCTGAGCTGGGAGTCTATTGTATACACGAAGAAAATCAACATGTTCCTAACATCACCAAGCCAAGCCATAATGATGACAATGAGGTATGGCAACTGTTTTTTGACGGATCAAGGAGTAGGCAAGGTGCAGGAGGTGGAGCCATGCTTGTTTCACCTCAAGGCATCAAATATTATTCATCTTTTCATTTCCAGTTTTCTTGTTCAAACAACACAGCTGAATATGAGGCCTTGATTCATGGACTTCATTGGGCTAGGAAAAAGGGATAAATAACTTGCAGGTGTTCGGGGATAGCGAGCTAATCGTCAACCAAGTTAGAGGACAACATGCTACGAAGAACGACTTGCTGAGGAGCTACAAGAATAGGGTATGGGACCTCATTGAGGATTTCGAAGCTTTCAACATTTGTGTCCATACCTGTGAAGAAAATGAAGCCGCTGGATAGGCTCGCAGTTAGAGTTGAGCAACGTTTGATGTGGTTGACAACATCAAAAGGGAAAAAACACAGCCACATATCCATGTGATTGTGAGGCCAGCAGTTCCAGATAATAACACAAGCTGGCAGGTGTTTGAGAATGATCAACAGATCATCAATTTTCTACAGGAAGAGGCTGAATTCTCAGCTAGAAATCAGATGATTAGAGCAAAGAAGATGGGGATCAAGTAGTGCAAACATGACAAACAAGCTTCCTAAGGGTTTAGTAACATTGGAGTCTATCTTCAACCCTAACGACCAGTTCCGTAAGGAAAAGGCTAACATACAGGTCAAGAGAGAAGATTCAGAGCCAATTCTGGTTGGGGAAGGCAAAATACTTCAAATTGGTAAAGTGGCCACTGAGCAAGAGAAATCAGATTTCATACAGCTTTGCCAAGAATTTCCAGATGTCTTCGCTTGGAGCTATGAAGACTTGAGAGGATTCAATCCAAGTGGCACAACATACCATAGAATTGGATCCAGATGCTAAACCCATCGTGTGTAAGGCAGACCACAACCCTCACATTGAGCCTCTAATGAAGAAAGAGCTTAACAAGCTAATAGAGGCAAGCATTATATTCCCGATCAAGCACTCAAGCTGGGTTGCAAACTTGGTTCCGGTCAGGAAGAAGAGCAGAGAAATCAGGTTGTGTGTAGATTTCCGGGACCTCAATAGGGCATCTCTCAAAGACCATTACCCACTTCCTTCAATGGAACAAATATTGCAAGTAGTATCCGGTTCAGAGAGATTCTCTCTCCTAGATGGCTACTCAGGGTATAATCAGGTGATGGTGAAAGAAGATGACCAATTCAAGACGGCTTTCACCACCAAATGGGGGACCTATGCCTACAAGAAGATGCCATTTGGACTATCAAATGCTGGAGCCACCTTCCAAAGGGCAATGGATATGGCATTTAAGGGGTTGATCAACAAAATAGTTCTGATATATCTTGACGACATCACCGTATTCTCAAAAATGCAAATGGATCACCTCTATCATTCGAGGCAAGTATTTTAGAGATGTAGAAGATTTGGGGTATCATCAATCCCAAAAAGTGCATATTCTTGGCTCACGAGGGAAAACTTCTAGGCCATATTGTTTCAAAGGAAGGGTTCGATTGATCGACCAAAACGGGTCAAGCAATTCAAGCATCGCCATTGCAAGTCACAAGAAGGCTCTTCAAAGCTTCTTGGGAAGGATCAATTTTGTCCGCAGTTTGTTCCAAACTTTGCAGCTCTCGTAAAGCCAATAACGCTGATGTTAAAGAAGAGCATGGCATTTAAGTGACATCTCAAGGCAAGGCAAGTTTTGAGGCAATAAAAGAGGCTATATCTCAAGCCCCAACTCTCATCAATCCAGATTTCCAAGGACTTCGTGCTATATGCCTTCGGTGGTGGAGACACAATTTCTGCAATCCCGCACAACAAAACAAAGAAGGATTAGAACAACCAGCTTGCTTTCTTCACCAAGGCTTGGAGGAATACGAAACTAGATACTCTTTCATCAAAAGCATGTACTTGCAGTGATCGTGAGTTTAAAGAAATTCAAGCACCTAGTCTCAAACAACAAGATCCAATTATTGGTCTCTCGGGAGTCAAGGACTTCCTTCTAAACAAGGATCCGAATGAGAAGCAAGGGCAGTGGTGGATAACTCGTGTCATGGAATATGACATCGAGATCAAGGTCACCAAACTAGTACGTGGAAAGGGACTATGTGAATAGCTAGCCTGAGTCAACAAAGTGAAGCAGTGATGAAAAAGAGACTGCCTGGTACTACAGATGGCCAAGAACATGAAAATGATGATGTGCCTACCCTCGTTGGACTAATATGATACACTTCCTATGCACAGACTATGCCCTCCGTAAATGAGCAAAGCAAAGAGGAGATACTTCAGATTACAAGCCATTCCATATGTGCTTGTTGATGGTGTTTTGTTTAAGAAAGACATCAATGGGGTTCTATTGAGGTGCATTGGGACTGGTCAAATTGAGAGGGTGTTACGAGATTTTCACGATGGAGATTCTGGAGGACATTTTTCCCCACGAGTAATGCTTCTCTCAAGATAATAAAGGCAGTGGTATTATTGGCCTAAAATGTTCAATGATCGCTATACATGGATAAGAAAGTGTAAGAAATGTGCACTCTTCACAGTAAAGAAAGACTAAAGAAGCTTCCTTCCATTGCACCCAATCTTGGTTGACCAACCATTTCGCAATGGGGATTGACTTCATCTGGGTCATCAACCCAAACTCAAGCCAAGGCCACAAGTGGATTCTCACGGCAACGGACTACTTCACCAAGTGGATCAAGCAAAGAGCGCTCAAAGAGGCAAACGAGTCTAATATACTAGAATTTTTAGGAAGGAATAGTGACTGTGTTTGGTGTGCCGCCACTATCATATCGATAATGCATCGGGCATTCGTAGGTTCCAAGATTACAGAATGGGCTGTCAAGAATGGAATCTACTTGAGCACCTCTTCCAATTATTACCCACAGGGTAATGGACAGGCAGAGTCCACGAACAAAAATTTGCTAAGAATCATTAGGAGAACTCTTGATGAGAATCAGAGGTCTTGGCATACCAAGCTGAAATCAGCCTTATGGGCTGATAGGATCACTCCCAAAAGATCCACAGGTAACTCTCCATTCAGGCTTGTCTATGGAAGAGAGGCAATCTTGCCCATGTCATTAGAACTCGCCAACATGGAACTCATGAAGCAGCCTGGAGTTACTTGAATTTGAGCCCATGGAGGTGAGGTATGCAGAGTTGATGGAGCTGCAAGAGATTAGAAATCGTGCATCCCAAACAATGGAAAAGGATCAAGCTTTGATCAAGAAGACCTTTGATAAGAAGGCCAAAGATAGATCTTTTCAAGTTGGAGATCTAGTGTTGAAATGGGATGTGGACAGCAAAACCGGGAAGACATTCAAAATTTGATGCCATTCGAGTGGCCCATACATGGTCACGAAGTGCAAGAGCAGCAATGCTTTCCAATTGGCCTACTGGATGGTGAAGAACTGCAGATTCCAAGTAAATGGAATCTATCTCAAACATCACATCGAAAATAAAAGGTTCACCCTTGTAAATATTAGCCTAGATTTCAATTCCTCTAAGTGCGTATGCACATTGTCTTGTTCAGTAGTTAGGTTTCAATTTCCCTAAGTGCTTTGGGGCATAGGTTTTATTGCTCCTAGGTTGAGTTTTTACAGCTTCAACGTGCTCAGAGAAGGAGTTACAGATCGGGCTCCTGGATCGATATCTCATTTCTGTGTTATCGCTTATGACTCCATGCCCAATGGATCGCTAAAAGGCCACTGATCTTCTACCTAGCAGGCAGGTGACCCCGAAAAGTCGCCAAATTGTTATCCAAATTTCACCCCCCAAAGTTAATTTGATAACATGCATCAGAGTTTTTAGTTCCAAGCAAGTAGATCGATTCAGAGAAAATCGTAAAATTGGCTAAGTCCTCGCTCAAGGCCACCTTTGGGACAAGCTTGGAACAATTATTATGGAAGGCGCGGATCGGCCGGAAAGCCTCCAGCGGCCCAAACAAGTAAAAGGGACATCCGGGACAAATGGACGCGAAATGCCCGAATCGGCCTAAAGAAAGAAAATTTGTCCAAGTCCTTTACCGGGAGCAAGTGGGACAAGAGGCGCGAGGACGCGATGGAAAAATCGGGAAAATCTGGAAGAAGAATTTGTCCTGCAAGCACCGGGACATTTGGGACAAATGGACGCCAAGGATGCGAACCGCCGGTTCGGGCATTTAAACAGAAACTTCAAAGACAAGGACAAGTGGGACAAAGGGACGCGCTGGATGGATAGCCGAAGGAGCCGAAAGCCAATCGATCACGCCACGTGTCACCGAGCAGAAAAGGGACATGGAAGCCCATTTTGGGCGGATCGGAGGATTCTGTCCCGTGAAGCACTGGGACATCCGGGACAAAAGGACGTGGTGGACGCGAAAATCTGGCAGGCCCGTGGACAAATCACAGCATGACACGTGTCGCCAAGGAAAAAGGTCCAAAAGTCAAAGGGGCGAATTTTTGAGCACTGATCCGAACCAATGAAATAGTGCCACGTGTCCAAGTTTAAGGGGCCCACAAGAAAAGCCCGCGAAAAGGTGGAGAGAGGGAATTACTCAACGAATCAGGGCCTGCCACGTGTCGTCCAGATGGCAGAGCGTGGGAAAAGAAATTTAAAATCCTTTTGCCTGTTTTGTGCCCTAAATCTTCAGATCATCATATCTTTCGATCCAGAGCTTGATTTGCACGTTCTTTATATCAACGGAAAGCTGTTGAAATTCTCTACATGATTCTAGGATCAATCTTGCATTTTGGTGTAGTTTGGAGGGAGAAAATTAAGAAAACGTCTCTGACGCGTGGTGATAGATAGAAGTAATGCTTCAACAACCAACTTTAATGCAGCAGACAGCTCGCCGCTCTTGTTAGACAGCCCGCCATTTTGCCAGATCCACCGCTTCTGCCATAATGAGATGATTTTAAATGCTACCAAGAAGTGGTCAGTAGATTCTAGATTTTCTCTCTTCCCTCTCTCATTTCTTGATATATATCAGTAAAGAGAGCTCCTTTAAGGGGTCGGACATTTTTGTTTTGCATCCTCCCTTCTTCCCTCGCTTGAAGAGAAATTATGGAGCTTTCAAACCTCCCATATGGGTCAGAATGCAGCTTTTTTGCCTCTTGGCCACCGTAATGTATCAGATCGACTCTTGAGCAATAATATATGTGTTGTGATTGACTCTCGACCCTCTCATGTATTCATTGTTGTCATTTTGATCTCTTATGCAGCTTTGGTTACCTCGTGCATGGTGTTTGTATTGCATCTATGTGGTCTGTGTTAAATTTGCAAAACGAGTGTCTAACATTCCCTGCATCACCTTTGTAGTTTAGGTTTTATTCTATGCATTTTCTTACCCCGTCTCCTCGCAAGTTAGATTAGGTTTTAGCAAACCCTCTCGCATTTTTGTGTGCATCTCGAACAGAGGAATAGAACCAGCCTTCTCTCGGAGAATCTTTTCTCATCTTTACAAGTCCCACGCTGGAGAAAGGATTCCATGTTTTGATCTTAGTGTCCATAATTAGAGTTCGTTAGGTATTGTGGAAAAATATTATTTGGATCTTAGCGGTCACTAGGATTTCATTCATTTAATTAAGGTAGTATGAAATTAGTGGCCTCTACGCACTTCCCGAACATAAAAATTTACACTTAAGATTCATTAGTATTTAACACATAATTCAAGCATAACGATCGAAAGGATTAAACACATTCCATTAAGATTCAAGGTGGCTAGATTTTTGAGTGCTTCCACAATAGAATATTTTATTCTTAGATTTATTAAAAATTTAATAAGACAAAGTGTGAAATTTTAAGCTTGTGTCTCCAAGCTTATTTTGCAACATATTATTTGAAGATAAGAGCAATGTCCGGATTTTAAAAAAGAAATATCTTTCAATTCTACTATGTGCTAGATATCAGAAATAGCGCCATATTATTTGTATTTTATGCCACAACGACAAATTTGGAGCATTTGTCTCAAACATTTATTAAAACAACAAATGCATGTTTAGATAAGTATAACATTTGGAATATATACACAATCATTGTATCAATTATAAATATTCATCTATTAACATGTCATACATATCACAATGTTTTCTCACCTATCTCACATACTACAATTTATGATTCATTGTGGTTCTTCCTTAACTATAGGGTGTTGTTGATCTCGAGACCACAGCACGATTTCTTCCTTAGCTATGGGTTGTTGTTGAACCGATCCCATAGGTACAATTTCTTCCTGGGTTTGTTGCTTTTGTTTGGGACTTGTTTTATCATCAAAATCTTTTTTGAAAATATTAGAATATATTTTTATCTTTTCCATATCTAGAATCGTGCTTCTATATAGCACAACAGACTTGTCAAGAAAATCCTTTTGACTACCACATGATTTTTTGGTAATTTCCTTCAGAGTCTCTATTTTTGTATTTTTTCCTTGTTTTGGAAACAATCTCAATGACATGTGAATTTTCTCCTTGTTCGCTTCTCAACTATTCTCCTTTGAAAATTAACCATGAATTTTTGAAGGGATGTCATGAAATCTTCATTAGAAACCAATGCATGGTTTCCTTTAAATATTTCCATGACTAAAGCTTCTATGAAAACATGATTTCCTCTAGAAATAATGTCATCAAACTGCAAAGAAATTTCTTCTTCCCGTTCATTCCATTCCCTTAGACTTCACTTTGTATAATTAGCATATGTCCTCACAGTCATATACCAATATCATCCATGGTCATAATTGTAGGGTCTTTAAAAATGCCTTTTCAATGACCTACCCCATTTGTGTTAATGTTTTCTACAACGATGTCACTCCTATAATGATTTTTTTCCAAGCCTTCTTCTGCCTACTTATTTGCATGGATGTAATTCTTTATATTATTTTACAAGCCATGCAATGCATCTTCTACATTAGAAATTGTGCAAGAGGAACTATGGCCTTTAACTAAGTTTCAAGCTCTATATTTCTGGCACGTACTCCCCTCATTACTTCTATAATTGCTTCTGCAGGCCCTTATAAAGGATTCTGGATCTTCCTGATATTGCACCACTTGGGATCCTTTGGCTTTCCTTTTCTTTGTAAGAGTGAAGAGGTCTTCTAAAGTTTCATGCCAAATAATGGCTTGTTATGTTGACACCTTATTTTTGGTTACCCTTTTCAAGGTTCTCATCCTTAGATTGAATTCAATGTTCACTAAGGGATCTTCTTATGCCTCCCAATCTAGATGTTCTTTATAGGCAATTACAAATTTCTCTACCTAATTGTTTCTCACTTGTTGTGAAGTGGAGGGAGAATATTGAGAGGGTTGCACTGAATCTTCTCTAGCTGGATCTTTATTTGGTTTAGACAAGACTTCTTGAAACTTAGATCTAGATTCATTTGGTGGAGATAAGGGAGCACAATGTTGTTGTGAATGTTTTGAATACAAATCTTTCTTTCTCTTCATATCCTCCTTTCTTTCAATTGCTCTCGAATGTGGAACCTCCCTTAACTCCTTCATATTCTATTGAATAAGGCTATCTTGTGTTTGGGTAATCCATATCCAGTCATTATCATCAGGCACGTGAGAATACAATATATTTAACTATCCTTTGCGTACTAAGACGTTGGGAAACCCTAATCCATTTTTCATATTTCCTTAAAGGGTGTTCGGGGAAATGAAAATAATTTCCATGGGCCAAGTGCAACCTTAAAATTAGGCAACCTTTTAAACATTTTGCATCCCATAAAGACTGGGAAGGAGGGATGTGTTTTAAGCTTCTTCTCCTTACACTTTAAATCAATACCATTACAAATCTGATATGTAACCTCTTGTACTACCAATTTGTTTGGCACATAATATGACAACTAAAAAGGAGGTGTAAGGAGCCCCTCAATCATGATAACTATATATTCGGATAGAAGAATGTGGCTCCCATATTCCTTATGGAAGTGAGGATGGCATCATATATTCTTGGTGTCACCGTTTCATGTAATTATTGGTAGAGAGAAGGATACAAATAAGTGCATATATCTTGAATATGTGATTTGAAATGATGGGCATACAAGTATGAATATTGCTCATTTACCCTCAAAGGGCTCAAAGGAGACCATATTTGACAAAAATATGGACATTTGAGAACACCAATGATAACATTGAGAAGATAGGAAGCCATGTAAAATGGTTTCCCATGGTCGATGAAATTATTTCTTTATGTCACTAAATTGAGACAAAGCACCTGACCTAAGGAGGGAATATTGTCTTCATCAATAATAAAAGAAAGTAACAGATCCAGAAAAATGTACCACATTAGAAATTGGTGAATTTACATATAGCTTATTCATGAGTGTCATGCCAATGTGGAATCCTAGTCTAAACCTTTTAATAAGGATTTTAGACAACTTAGAATCATCCATATTATCTATCGATATTTTTCCTACAAAAATCTCTTACTCTCATTCTTGCCATCCAAGACTCGAATGTATTGTTGTTGTATAAGAATTATGAATCTATAAGTTTATAATAACTTTTGTATGCATTCCCAACAAACAAAACTATTATCTTTTTCCCTGATTTAGAAAATAATGACAAATCCTTGGACTTGGCATGAAATAGATAGGAAGTGAACAAATTCAGAAATGGAAGCACCTCTAGTTTAAAGAATAATTAAATGGATACCAACTCTTTTATCACCCTTACATCTTGGAACCATAGCACTTGCTCTTCCAATATACCCATTATGTCTACAACATCAACATCAACACTTTCATTCTAAACTACGGAATATAGAGTTGAGTAATGTTGAAATTCATCATCTAAGGTTGTTGGATTGAACATGGTATCTCTTATTACTTTATCATTTTCATTGGAATATAAATAAGTATCTACCATCACCATTTCCCTCTCTCTAGCCATGTTGAAAAATTTAAGGGCCATAAACGTTGCATACATCATTAACATAATTTTTTTGAGACAAATGATGTAATTGATTTTACGGAAACATTCATATGTCCCTTACTATGAATATTAGGTAAGCTTAGAAAATAATTTCCACATAAAAGATAGAACTGTTGATCCTAGTGGTCGCTAGGGTCATCAATTTCTAAATATCTAGAGCTTGGCGGTCACTAGGGATTATTCACATACTTACTATTAATGGAATGAGCAAAGTGCAGCTATACATGAGCTACTAAGGGGTAAAGGTATACATACTTTTAACCATGGCATTCATTATTCATCACTCTAGTAAATAAAATTAATGCAATGATCTAAGTCTATCAATACAAGCACTCTTGAGGCTTCACAACTTAATTAGTTCAGATCTTAGAGATCACTAAGTTCAAACTATGCGAAATTGTTCATGACAATTAATACGTAACATATTTTGTAAGGATTACCCATTATTTGACAACCATCCATGTTACATACATAACATCAACAAAAAGTTTGAAAACATAGATGTTAGCGACATAGAGTATTTATGTCGACATATGAATGAACAATATTAACATTACTTGTTGGTAATTAACACTAATTGAATGGACTAGTATAATGGCCATTAACATTTGATTTTTCAAAATTTGAAATGAGTGTCCGAGAAAAAAACACAATAATGGGTCCAACGGTCACTAATTACAATTTTTAAAGAAAAAAATGTTTAGTTATCCCATAACACATTTTACAAAGAATAATGTAGGACCCCAAATACCTAACTAGTTTTATTTGAAATTGAGCTTTGGAGTATGCTGTAATTCACATCCGTTTGTATCAAAGAAAATACTTTGCAACCACAAAACTCCATTACTAATTGAAAGGAATGACTTAAAGACCACTAGGATTTTCCGGTTCTTAATTTAAAAAGAGGGATACTTTCATTACCTCTTGTCGTAGAAATCACTGGTTGTATAACTTTAGAATGATTGTAATTGTCAATGACTATAATTGTATCAAGTTAGCCACATGTTACCTAGTGGAGCCAATTTTTGCACTACTTTCCATCGAGAGGGATCAAGACTTTCTCTTCAAATCGAAGAAAATTCTTAGCGACCACTAAGCTCCATTGTATTCTAGCTTAGCAGATGCTAGGCTCATATCATTAACATTTTCCATTGTAATCACTATATATTCAATTGTGGATTGCTAATTTTAGAAACTATGAAAAATTATTCTGATAATTCACACATAACATATTTTGGAAGGATTATCCATTGTATGACAACCATCCACATTTCATAGATCTAAGTATGATCTAATTTTGTCAATAGAAGAAATCTGGAGGCTTCAAGACTTATGTAGTTTAGATCCTAGTGATGGCTACATTAAGTCAAGATGAAATGTTTTGATATTGGTTGTATCTATGTATTATCCACCAGACAACTATTATTAGAATGAGAAAAAATTCTCCAATATTTGAACTGGTGGGGTGTCAAGATATACATAGTGTTGATCTTAGTGGTCACTATGTTCAGCCACAATGAATTATTTAGAGATTCGTTGTATCTAGGATTATTTAAAAGCCCAAATATTATTGCGATGAGAAATAGAATGCCAATCCTTACACTACTGAGGGGTACAGACACAAGTATTTCGATCCTAGCGATCGCTAGGGTTAACCACAACATATTTTTTAGAGCTTAACTGTTTATAAGAATCATTAACAAAAATGCATATTTCTTATCGTAGCTCTTGCTACAATCAGCCACAATGATACACCTATAGCTTAGTGATCACTAGGCATCATTAATAGGAAAACTACTAATGTATTAACAAGAAAATATATAAATATTAACGGTCAATAACATCCACCTCGAATTTTTTTTAGAGATTAGGGTTAACATAACACCATTTAATGGACATCTATCATTGACTTAAGAAAATTGTTTTATTACATGTATATGTAAGGGATCAACATTTAATGGAATGACTTACTATTAATGGAATGACCGAAGCACTATTGTACAAACACCACGAAGGAGTCAAGATATAAGTTTTTTAACCATGGCATTCACTAGGCGTCACTCCAATAAAAAATATTAATGTAATGAGCAAGTTCTCGTCAATATAAGAACTCTTGAGGCTTCAAATCTTACCTAGCTCAGATCCTAGTGGTCGTTAAGTTGATCAACAACAAAATATTTAAAGATTGGTCATATCTAGGATTTTATTCACAGGACAACTATTATTAGAATGTGAAAAATTTCTACATTCTTTGAACTTGTGGGGGTCAAGATATACATAGTTTTGATCTTAGTGGTCACTATGTTTAGCCACAATGACCTATTAAAACCTTCTTCGTATCTAGGATTATTTCAAAGCACAAATGGTTATTGTAATGAAAAAGAATGTCAATCCGATCACTATTGAGGGGTACAAACATAAGTATTTCTTATCCTAGTGGTCGCTAGGGTCAGCCACAACATATTTTTTGGAGCTTAACAATGTATAAGAATCATTAACAAATAAATATGTGCTTCTTATCCTTCCTGTTACTATGATCAGCCACAAGGATATACTTATATCTTAGCTATCACTACACATCATTATTAGGAAAAACACTATTTTATTAACAAGAAACTATTTAAATCTTAGGGGTCAATAACATCCACTTGGATAAAATATTTTGAACTTAGTGTTAGCAAAACACCATTCAATAGATGTCTCTTTAATTAATTATAATTGTATAATCTCGCAGGTCATCAAATGTCACAATGAGTAGTCAATGCATAAGAAATTATGTTCCTAGCGGTATCTAAGGTCATCGTAACAAAATATTTACAAGCTTAATAGTCGATTATGATTAACATCAACAAATTATTTTGATCTTATTGTTCGTAAGGCATCAAATCATTCGACATCTATTATTGAACTAATAAAAGAGTTACATTACATGTTTTCTTCAGGGGCCACGCATTGCTTAACTCTCATTAGTTTGTTCTCAGTGAATTTGTTTCATCCAAGTGCTGCACTAGATACCTCATGAGGGATCAAGCCTTAACTAGTTCTCATCTGCTTTTACTATAATTTATTGAAAAGAAGATAAAAATTCCACATTTTAACTAAAAATTAAATCTTATAATTTTTAGTGTTGATATATCATTAGCTTATTTAACTAAAATAACCAGAGCCTATAATTTTAATCTCTAAATGTTGTATATGTCTTTCTAGAACTATCAATTAAGTGAAACATTATTCAAAATTTTGTTTAGCCTAACTTCTCAAATAGTAGGTTTTATAATTCCCCATTTTACTCATTTTCAAAGAGGAACCTACATGAGATAGATTTCCTTTCATTTTCGATTTGGCAATCACATATATGTTTTTTTTTTTAAAATTATTTCCAACAATTTCCTTAAGTAATCAAATAATTACTATAAACAAGCAAACAATTATTTGTGTTACTATTACTATTTCATCTTCTAGAAGTTACTATCATTATTTCATTACTATAATTAAATTTAAAACGAAATGTCTATAGAAACCGGCCACAAACAATCCAAAATCCCTAAATGATTAACAACCCTAACTGAGAAAAATCTATTTTCCTCATCCTTTTCAACAACACCCATTTTGTTCACTTCTAGTCATCATTGATGTCCATCTCAGTTATTTTACGAATCATTTCTCAGTCCTCTTGCAAAAAAATACCCATAACATGTTTTACATTACTCACAAGCAGGTACACACATATTTATCAAATCATTTAGGGATCGGAAAAAATAAAGAAAAAATGATGGTAAACCCTATTAGTTGATAAGTGTTTATAAAGAGTATTAAATAATAGACAAATTTGACTACTTAAAGTAGAAAAAATAGGGTTTCGATGAAAAGGTTACATAATATTCTAGTTACATAGAATTTTAAATTTTTGGTGTGAATTCATACCGCTTTTTGACACCTTTCGAAAAAATAAATCGTGTTTCAATTTTGGCAATCAAACCGTGATATGATTTTCTAATGAATTATTATGCTTACAAATTTTTCCTAATGCTATTGTTCTCAAACGAAGCTTCACAAATTTAAGTTTCTTGAAATATACTAACGAATGAAAATCTATAATTATATGGAATCGACACTTCCAACCACCACTTTCTTTGGCATGTGATTTACAAAAGACACACGGTTGCCATATATTTAATGGATAATTAATGGCTATCAAATAGAGGACATATTTAGAATATCACACAAAATTTACTTTATTTGGTTAATGGTTGTTGGGGTTAACACATTGGTCATATTTTAAAATATATCAAATCTAAGGATACCCACAAATAAAATTGGATATTCTACTAGAATAAATATAGAAAACAAGAGACATAAATCAACACCAAATTTAATGTGGTTCACCCAAAGTGTAGGCTACGTCCACCAAGAAACAAGCCAATCTATTATCCAAAGCTTTGATAAGATATACAATGAAGATTTACAATCTTCCACACCTCTCGAGATGTACAATACTTTCTTTTTATCAAGCTTTTGCTTCATCATCAAGAATTTCTCTCTCACCAAATTTTGCAAGTTCTTTCTAATTTTTAGACTTAGGTCACTTTAGCCATGTAATTAGAATCAATAGAAATACTTTAATGCTAAAAATAGATCGATTCCCGAGATTTAATTAAAACATCCTCGTATAGGTAATCGACACCGCTAGCAGAATCACAACATTGCCGGTTCCTCCCTTACCTCGACCAATGCCGGTCATGCTCGACGACAATGCCGGTCGCATTCACCGACCAATACCAGTCTGGGTGATCGATGCTGGTCCCCCTTAACCGATGATGGTTACTATATTTTCTAAAGCAAGTTTCATTGCATGTTAAATTAAAGTAATTGAGCTCCACAACTCAACAATCTCCCACTTGGAGATTAATTATCTGCACTATACCCTGCATAACGTCATTCTTGGATCCTTCCTTAGCTTTGTTTCTTCATCTTCAAGTCTTAAAATCAAAGACCAATAGAAGTGGAGTGTAGCTCCAACTTCTCCTTTACTAATGGATACGTTAGCATATCCATAGGGTTCTTGCTTGTATGAATCTTTTCTAGATTCAACTGTCCATCCTCCAATATCGGTTGTATGAAGTGATACCTCAACTGAATGTGTTTTGTTCTCGAATGAAATGTTAAGTTCTTTGCCAAATGAATTACATTTCTGATCACATCTTTGAACAATTTACAATCATTTTACTCCTTTCCTAACTCTTCCATGAACCTACTTATCCATATTATCTCCTTTCTAGCCTTTGTAGCTGTAACATACTCTACATCCGTAGTAGACAAAGCCGCAACCTTCTCGCAATCTTGAAATCTAGCTAACCTGCCATTCCACCTATCTTTGTGAAAATATATCTAGTAGTGCTCCTCCTACCATCTAGATCTCTAGCCATATCTGAATCAACATAGCCATGTAATGAAATACCCAAACCTCTATAGCATAATTGCATGCTAGATGTACCTTTCAAATATTTGAGTATCCATTAGACTTATTTCCAATGCTCTTTACATGGATTAACCATATATCTACTCACAACTCCCACTTACATCATGTGCAATGTCCGGTCTAGTACAAACCATAAAGCATACATGTGACTTCCAATCGCTGAAGTATATGGTACACTCGTGTCATGTATTTGACCTCCTTATGTGATGAAGGACACCGATCTTTGCTCAATTTCAAGTTTCTAACCATAGGTTTACTAACAGGTTTTGAATTTTGCATTTTTAACCTTTCTAACACCTTGTAGATATAATACTCCTGAGACAAATAAAATTTCTTGTTTTTCCTGTCTCTATGTATTTGCATGCCAAGGATTCTTTTTTCAGCTCCTAAATCCTTCATAGAAAATGTTTGAGCTATCTTTCCCTTAAGCTCACTAATGTCTTGCATACTAGATCCCTAATAAGCATATCGTCCACATATAATAAAAAAATATAGCTCCTATTTTCAAGCTTTGAAATAAACACAATGGTCAAATTCACATCTCAAGTAATCACGCTCATGCATAATACTATCAAAACTCATGTACCATTTCCTTGAGCTTGCTTGAGCCCATATGGGCTCTTTTTCAACCTCGCACACTAATTTCTCCTTACCCTTGACTTTATACCTAAGCGATTGCTGCATATAAATCTCTTCATCCAAATCACCATAAAGGAAAGCTGTCTTCACATCTAGTCTCTCTAAATGCAAATATTTTACCGCAACTAAACTCAATACAAGCATTTAATAGAAGTCATCTTAACAATAGGAGAAAATATTTTACCAAAATCAATACGTCTTTTTTCGTGTAAATCCCTTTACTACAAGCCTTTCCTTGTACCTTTTTCTTTCCACTCTCTTCTTCCTTAATCCCGTAAACCCAGCTTGTTCTACAATGTTATCTTACCTACCGACAAATTAACCAAATCCCAAGTCTAGTTCTGCTCCCAGAGTCCAACTCCTCATCCATGCCATGTTCCCACTAAACATGAGTCTTATCCCGCATTGCTTCTTCAAAGATATTTGGTTCACCATTATCACCAACAATAAATAAAATAGAGGTGTAAATCTATCTCGTAAGTTTACTTACCCTTTGTGACCTTCTCGACAGGAGTTTGGGGCACCGAAGGCTCAATCTAGACCTCCGGACATTCCTATCTAAACTGGATAAAGTGACCGATGTTGGTCACCTATAACCGACATTGGTTCTACTAATCGATGCTGGTTTGGATCCTCTATAACCAATTCCGGTTCATCCGACTAGTTCCATTTAGGGGTCAACCAACACCGGTTATAATGTAACCCTCACAAGAATTCTTTTTAAATCGAGAGTTCATTTTCATTCACAAAATTCTCAACCGGTTCATCCTTAGGTACCAAAATTTGATCCTCGTATAATCTCTTTTCATTCCATTCAACATCACAGCTCCAAATAATTTTAGAATTCTCTAAATCACAAAAATGGAAACCGAAATCACCGTATCCATAACCAATGAAAGTAAACTTCTTAGATTTTGCATCCAAATTTTTCTTATTTTCCTTATCAACATGCACAAAATATTCGAACCAAAAACTTTAACAAAATAAATATCTACCTCTTTTCCACTTTCTAAGCTTCCTATGGTATTCCTCCATCTAGTGAACTTAAAGGCCCACGCTTAATCAAATAAACCATTGTATCAACTTCTTCGCCAAAATCTGCAAGGGCACCTCCAAAATGTATCCTCATACTTTTAGCATGCTCCATAATTGTCCTGTTCATTATTTTTGCAACACCATCTCTTGTGGTGTTCTTGGAACCGCTTCTTTCTCTACATATTCCATCTAATGAACAATAATCAATAAATCCTCGCTTTATAGTATTCATTCTCAACAAGGGATTTCCATCTTTTAAAAGTCTTAAAAACATCATATTTACATTTAATACAATAAACCCATACCTTTCTTGTAGCATCATCAATGAAAGTAATATAATACTGAGATCCTCCATGAGAAGCTACCCGAAATTGGTACCCACACATCCGAGTGTACAAGCTTCAATTTCTTCTCCTTATTAGTTGCCCCAACTTTGAGAAATATCACTCTCTTTTGCTTTCCAAAGATACAATACTCACATAAATCAAGATCTAAATCTTTCAAATTTGATAACTTACCCTTAGCATTTAATATTTTTATTCGTTTTTGACTCATACGACCCAACCGATTATGCCACATGCATGCATTTGAATCTGATGTAGATAATGTAGAAAATTAATCAGTAATACACGTAGATAAATATAACGTTCCTACCTTCTTACCTCTTACCAAAACAAAAGAACCCTTGGTGAATTTCCAAGAGTCTCTTGTAAAAGTAACCATGCAACCAGCATTCACCTAGTTTCCTACAAAAATAATATTCCTCCCAAGGCTTGGCACATGTCTCACATCTTTCAATACCAATGTATTTCCATTATGCAATTTTAGATGAACTTCCCTTTACCTTTAATACTACAAGGTTCATCATCACCCAAATAAACATGCCCAAAATTTCCCTAGACATAATTTCTAAAATAACCCTTATTAGGGGTTCAGATGGAGAGAAGCTCCGAATCTAAAACCCATGATTCAATTCTACTATCTAAAGAAAGAATAAGAGTATCTTTCATTACCTCTCGATGCAGCAAGATCTACTTCTTTACCTTTTTCTAGGTGTTGGTTCTCTTTTTCCTTTTACCAACAATCTTATTTTACATGTCCTTTCTTTCCACATTTCCAACAAGTAATTCCCCTACTGGATTTAGATTTGTTATCCCTTGACTTTGATTTCCCATTACTCTTACTTCGATCTCTCCTTCTTCCTACAATTGCTTTTACATTCAAAGCACTTATAGATGATGATTCCTCTATACTCTTCCTACAAATTTCTTCATTCAAGATTATACTAACCACATCATCAAACTTCAAAAATTATTAGCAGATGTTGTATTACTAAAAACATTACCAAGTTATCCAACCTATCGTGAAAAGAACATAAGAATAAAAGTACTTTTACTTCATCATTAAATGGTATAACAACCAATTTTAATCTGATTTACAATAGATCAGAAATCATTCAAATGACTAGATGCAAAGATCCACCTTCATGCATCTTAGAACTAAATAGTTTCTTCATCAAATAAAATTTATTTGAAGCACTAGGTTTTTCATATAAATTAGCAAATGATTTCATTAATTCTATCTTTGAGAATCTGCATTTTCGTAATATTAGAAGCCATGGATGCCGCTGTCAAAGCTCAATCTATAGATCACAAAGCCTTTCTCACAAGAATAGTCCATTCTTCATCACCATCTTTGTAGGTCTAGACTTCTCATCTAACGGTAAATACAAATCTCTTTGATACAAATAATCCTCAATCTACATCTTCTATAATTGATAATTTCGCCATCAAATTTCTCTACCTTGTATTTTTTTTTCTCTGTCCTTGTTGTAGCTCTCACTCACCAAAAACCCTCTGTGGAGTAAATATTTCAACACATAAAACCCTCAAACAAAGCTATGATACCAGTTGTTGGGGTTAGCACACTCGTGGTTGTACAAACAATATATCAGATCCAAGCATACATTTAAATAAAAGTGGACATTATACAAGAATAAATATAGAAAACAAGAGACATAAATCATCACCATATTTAATGTGGTTCACCTAGTGTGGGCTACGCCAACCAAGAAACAAGACAAAATATTATCCAAAGCTTTGAAAAGATGTAAATGAACATTTACAATCTTCCATACCTCTCGGATGTACAGTAATTTTTTTCGATCAATATTTTACTTCATCACCAAGAATTATCTCTCTCACCAACTTTTGCAAGTTCTTTCTAATTCTTGTTAATCATCTTCTTTCTTACTTCTAAACCCTAGCTTTTATGCTTATATAGTTGTTTATAGACTTAGGGCACTTAGCCATGCAATTACAATCAATAGAAATACTTTAATGCTAAAAATAGATCTAATTCCCGAGAGTTAATTAAAACATCCTCGCACAGGTAACCGATGCCGGTTAGCCCTAACCGCTAGTTCCTCCCTTACCTAATCGATGCCACCATACCTTACCGATGTTAGTCCTGGGTGACCGATGATGGTTATTGTATTTTCTAAAGCAAGTTCCATTGCATGCTAAACTAAAATAATTAAGCTCCACAACTCAATAATGACCAATTAATTTTAGGGGAACCACTATATTAAGCATATATGTCGCACGTAAAAAATTATCAATATTAACAAAAATATCATCAATAGAACAACATGCTTAATGTCAATTTTATCATATTTAAATTACATACCGATTATATAAGAATTCCATGCTTTGACTATAATACAAATGATATGTGGTTCATTTGATGTCTCACATATTGAACTATCATATTTTGAATATCGCATGAACTTTACATTGTTTGGTTTAATGGAACTCGCAAATATTAACCATATATGCCACACATAAATAATATCAAAATTATCAACATTATCCATAAAATAACACCATGCTCATTGGCAATATTATCATCTATAAATTGCATAGAGAGTATATAAGTATTCCATACTTTGACTATACTACCAGTGATATGTGGTTTAATTGATGTCTCACATATTGAATTATCATATTTTCCTCAACAAAAATATACATGTTTACCAACATCATTTTTAAATTGTTTTTTTACACAAACAATATCTTCAAATGTGTGTGTCAATGATCTTGGTGGCACCCATGATGTTGATTGTTGGCATTGTTCTAAAATAAAAAGGAAGAATGCAAAATAGGGAAGTATTAACTAACTACAATGCATGATCTTTTTTATTTTAAGATGGAATGAATGATGTAATAATATATTACTTAGGTGAAAGAAACCATAATTTACCGGGTAAAAATACTTGAGACTTGAATTTGTACATCCAATATTTTCTCCATTTGCTTTATCTCTTATTCCATTCTTCCACGTTCTAGTTAACCCTTCTCACTCAATTTCTTTCAATGTCCGACTAAATATATGCATGCTATTTCGGATTACCTTTTCAAATACCCATAAGAGTTTCTTTTTCTCTTCACATATTTTCTCGAATTCCATTTTTATTCAAATGGGTTTCTATCTTTTCTCCTTCCAAATTTTCAATGTTGATAGAAGGGATTTCTGATTTCCCTCTCATGTCTTTTTCAAAACAAGAAGTGGTTGTATCAACCCTCTCTTTTCCATTAAAACCAATAACCTCAGTATGTTTCTTGTGTAATGTGATCTATATCTTCATAGAAATTCCATGTTGACTTTGTTTCCACCGTTGTTTTTACAATTGTTTCTCCTTCTTGAAACTTTTCTTCAACCTATTAATCTTGTATTTGCATTTCTTCCCAAAGTGAATGTTTTTCCACAAACTTCATTCGAAGCATCCGCTATATCATCCCAATATATCCATGGTTTAAATGTTCATACACCTCTTCGTATTTTGTAATAAATGTTTTCACATAAGATTCGACCACAACTCTTCTTGGTATTCTTTTATCGATCCTCTTTATTTCTATCTCTTTCATATGCATGGATTATTGGTTTTTTTTTCTAATTTTGAATCATCGACATCATCAACAATATATGGAGAATTTAGATCAATTTGTGAATGTAGAATGTTAGGACCTAATTTTTGTGCACCACTTGTATTCTCTTCAAATTTTAGACACTATTTCCATCTAAGTTTTGCAAGCACAACTCCTTTACACGGAAGTTACTTAGATGTGTTGAACAAACCATATTATTTGCATAGTTTCTTGGATTTGATTTGAAACTTGTGATTCAAACGTGAAAATAAGGGAAATGGTGATATTTTTGTGTCTTGATAATTTATCGTGTACTATAAACAATCACAAATGAAACAATTTACGTACTCCATCTTTTATCTAAACTTAATTTCATTTTCAATTTACTAAAAAAATATTCAAGGGGTCATGTGCTGTAAAATCATATAATCAAAACATGTGGATAACCGTTGAAAATTGGTTATTTACCAACTAACAAATGCAATATTTATAATCACTATGAAATGGGTGTATAAACTGAAATTCTTCCAAATAAAATAAAAATGATTTACTTCTTTTAATTTTCTATAACTTTGTTCTCCCCCATTTGTGTATGTGTTCCTTATTTTGGTGTGGTTGGCTTTGAAAAGAGTATACAATTTTTCCATTTTATCATATTAAATATAGACATTAGCATAGTTTTTGTGGATCAAATTTAATATTGTACCACTTAATATTAAATGCAAAGAAAAAATAAAAACATACTCTAAAGTGACGGATTTTACATTACACAGTTTAATGGCCATTTAATGTTTAGGGAAGCACAATATTAATTATGTAACATTCGACCTTACAAAAAGTGTAATTGTTATTGTATTATAAATATATTAATCTTTACCCTACACTATGAGGTTTATGGATAAAATTATACACATGGCAGCACGATCTAAAATTAAGGTAACATTTTTATAACATAATTTTTAATGTATGAAAACTACAATTCGACATTGGTTGAGACTTAATTTCAAAATTTAATTGAAATTAAGTCTTTAATATTGAGAATTATTAATAAAAAATACGTAGCATGTGTTAATTCTACTCAATATTATATACAATTATTAACAACAAAGGTATAAAAATCTTAGAAATAATTAATACACATAATTGAATCAAAGCATATACCACCATCATTAATCAAATAAAGTCTAAATTATTAAAAGTAAACTTATATTGTTAAAAGATTACGTAGGATATAAAAAGCTTAGAAATAATTAATACACATAATTGAATCAAAGCATATACCACCATCGTTAATAAAATAAAGACTAAAACTTGAACTCTATACCATAAAATAAGCATAGCTATATAATTAGAGAATTAAATACACGAACGATTTACTTCAAACAATATTAATGACCCTAAATTTAAGTCCAAGAGACCACTAGGCTATAGACATTTTTTTACTAGAATGGTGGTGAAAATATACCCTTCGATATGCGAGTGATCCCTATTCCAAGTGTGAATCTGCACTTCATCTTGAAAATTTAATATCGTAAATAGTTTTTAGTAAAGTTGGACTATACCCTAAGAATGTGTACAAAAGGAGGCCTAAAAGCCCGAATAAGAGAGAGGAGCAGAGAAGTCAGATCAAAGCACAAAAGTTACAAAGAAAGAACACCGAAGCCTAGAAACAAAGAACACAAACGAGACTTAACAAAGAAAAACAACGGCAACAAAAAAAAAGCCTACAAAGCCCAAGAAGCTATAAAGAGTAAACAGACTACTTCTTGGCCGCTTGATCAATACTCATCTTTACTTTTTCCAAGCATGGTACATACCAATAAGTGGTCATGATGAGCAAAGATCCGCCTTATCGAGCTCCTCTCTCGGTTCTTTTACTCTCTTCTCATTGCCCCAAAGAGTCATCGGGACACCGCCGAGATGCGAAACACTTCGCATGACCTTCGATGAATTCCTCTATGGCCCCGAATGCGCAATATTATACTCATGCCTAGTCTTCGTTTTCCCAAGGGAGTCAAGGAGGTCGGCTTTTTTGTATATTTCATCAAGTGGCTATCGCCAATGCTCCCTTCTCCCTCAATGCTTTTTTGCCTTTTTGCTTAGCAAGATTTTTTACCTCATCCTTCAAAGAATTTAAGCTCACCTCTAAGGCCTCCAATCTTCTAGAAGGGTTATCCGTGGTGCCGCCCTGGGACCGGCACTACTAATGTTCAAAGCAGATCACGAGCAATGTCATCCAAAGGTTCATCCCTCTCCAGCAGACTCAAGGTTCGAGTCTCCTGTAAGCCCCGTGACACGTTTAGAAGTAGAGACAGTGGTGGGTGGGGTGGTGGGCAAGCAGCTAGGAGGAAAAGAAGGAGAAGCATGAGCAGCCTCGCATGGGGGCATCAAGACCGTGAGGCGGGGCAGCAGCAGGGACAGCAGGGGAGACAGGATCTGGCAGCAACAGAGCCCAAAGCCAGCCGGAGAGGAAGGGAGACCGGGAATTTAATAAGGCAAAGGCTTGTGAATAAGGCATAAGCCCTTGGTGAAGGGGAACCGCCCGGTATGCTTCCGAACTCCAAAATGGAGCGCTCAAGAGAGTTTAAGATAGTGGGGAAAGCAAACCAACCTACTCCTACGAAAGTGATTCAAAAGACAAGGTGCTTGGCAGGACAAGAATAAACCCGCCTTCCAAGGATATGTAAATAATCATCATGCGGGTGACTTCATCATACGGAGAAGGAATTGAATTAACAAGCTGCACCGCGGTGTTGAATATAAGCTTCTCCTCCTCCTCCACAAATCTTCTCTTCACCTCTTTGATAACCCTCTTGTTGAAGAAGCGGTATCCTTCCAAGCCGAGGCCGCCGCTCTTGGCTATGAGTTCATCATTAATAAGAATCTTTCGCCTCCATAGTCGACCATCCTCTCATTCCAATCCTTGGCAAAGCGAACAGAGATGCTTTGATCATGCCCTTGCACTCTCTCCACAAAGTTGGTGAATCCGCCAATACTAAGAATGTTCCAGAGCTCGCTGTTATCTTTCCAATGTGGTCCGCACACGGCTCAACTGGGCAGGAGGCCCTCCCATCTTCACAAGGATGTGCTGGTTACAACAATTTTCAAAATACCTTTGGGCGTTGAGAGTGATTCGCTTTCGCCGCAAGGGTCGCATAAAAATGGGAATCAGAGCGTTGGTCCTCCCACGAACGGCCGAGGATTGCCGATCCGAGTCTCGCGTGAAGTCGCGCGTGAAAACCCTTATCCTCGGCTTTCACTCAGTAGTTATCTTCGGTTTTCATGAGCTTGGCAACCGAATATCAACAAATTTATCAGATTTCCCGCGTGCGCTGTTTTTAAATTTAGACGGCTCCACTTGAAGTTCCTAAACAAAATCTTGCCATCATTTGGAGTAGATATCATATGCCACGCCAAATAAACTAAAACAAAGACTGTGGAAGAATTTATGGATTTCTCCAAAGATTAAAGCATATCTTTAGAGATTGTTTCATGTGGTGAAGGTCCGCATGTATGTCATTGTCAGGAAGCCGATTAGGATACTATCATTATCCCAAATAGTGAAATTTATATTAATGCCATAATTGGCCTATCAGATCGCCGCCTTGTTACCTTCCCCGTAAGTATGTATGATTCTCGATGTCGTTGAAGGTATGACTCGATGCTTATGGACTCGTAGATAAAATCTTTGATATTCCAAATAGAGAAGAGGACCTGACAAGCAGATTAATAATATTAAGGGAGTCCCCTTCAACAATGAGGTTCTCGGATATTTTGGGCCCGAGCAACTCTCAAACCCCAGAGAATGATAAAGCTTCGCAAAATGATTGGTTTGATTCCCATTTTTCCAAAGATATGCAACAATCAAATTACCTTTATGGTCCCGTATTGCTCCTCCTCCAAAGAAACTGCTCCGTGGTTCCCCTTAGAGGCACCATCAAAGTTCAGCTTGAACCAATTGGATTCAGTGGGGATGCCATTTGACCAAAGATCTATCCACACTATTCCCTGGTTGCTCCAATATCCGATCCGCCAATTTGATAAGATGTGCTTTTCATTTTGTGGTAACAATTGTTCTTAGGAGGTTTAAATCGCCATGTCCTCTTTGATGCCTCGGGAGATCTTGCCAAGAGTGAGTTTAAAATTTCGCTTCTTATTTCTAAAAACTATATTATTTCTATCCTTCCGCATCCTCCAAATTAAATGCGGATGGCTAATTTCTAGATTCTTTTCGATAGCACAATGTCCGAATGGTGGGTTCCATTGGTTCCACACCTGAGTAAGATCCTCCAAGCATCACCCCAGAGCTTCAAATTTGGAAAGGACAAAGTTCCAAACTCTAAAGGCATAATCACAAAGTGTATGAACAGATGTCTAATGTCTTCATAGTTATTCCTACAAAGGTGGCACCAATTGGGAATGATAAAACCTCTTTTCATCAAATTGTGCTGGTGAGAATTTTGCCTCTCGATGGCCACCAAAGAAAAAAATTTATTTTGGGGTTAACTCGTGCATCCAGATCAAGTTCCAGCTTAAAGTCGATTGGTTATCGTGGAAAAGACCGGTATAACCAGATTTGACCGAGTATTTACCCTCGTGTGAATTGCTCCGCATCAGCTCATCCTCGAATCCAACCTGACACAAAGGGAAGAGATCCAAAAGGTCTCGGAGGGAGGAAATAGTCTGCTTTACTTCAATACTCTCCATAGTAAGTCTTTTCCAATTCTTGTTGGTGCCATTTCCATCAATGTAGTCCTTAACTTTAGTTCCATATTTTCTTATAAGACTGCCCTTAGCAGCCCCAAATCTCTCCAAGAGATTATCATGGACCAGCTTATCCTCCCGTGTAAGTTAATGTCGCTGCCATCCCCAATTTTCCATTTGCTTCCCTTCTTAATGAAGTTTCTACTCTTAACCAGATTATTCCAAAAATGGAACCATTGGGAGTTGCTCATCATGCAGATAGGAGTAAACACTTTTGCCGATTCAAGTATTTTGTTTTAATGACATCAATCCGTGGTTGTTTCTCGTAAAGCAATCTCCAGCCCATCTTAGCAATGAGTGCCTCATTCATTTTCTCAATATTTTTTATTCCCAGCCCTCCCCTAGATTTAGGGGTGCAGACTTTATCCCAGGCCACAAGGTGAAATCTGAACTTTTCTTCCATGCCTTGCCATAAAATTTTTTTCTGAATCCTTTCAATTTTCTCTCTCCAAGGAGGAAGGAATTTTGAATAGTGACATGATATATATGGGCAAACTTTGGAGTGTGCTTTTAATGAGAAGGCACTTACCAAAGACTAGAGAGAGTGGTCCCTTTCCAACCGGCCATTTTTTTCTGAAATCTCGTCAATAAATCATCCCACACCGTGTGAGAGACTTTCTTCGTGCCAAGAGGGAGGCCTAAGTACGTTGCTGGAAGAGTACCAATTTTACAGCCCAGAATTTTAGCAATCTTGAGTTGTCTTTCCCCAGGGGTGTTAAAGAAAAAAAGGATGCTTTTGTCGTAATTGATCTCTTGCCCTAAGGCATTCATAAAGCTGCAGAAGAGCCTTGATAGCTTTAGCTTCAACCACTGAGGCCAGAAGAAGAAGGATAGTGTCGTCTGCAAACTGTTGATGAGAGACAGCTTGGCTGAGAGAAGTGGGTTTAGAACCATTTAAAAGGCCGTCTTCCACCGCTCTGCTAATTGTTCTACTAAGGCTGTCAGCCAGAAGGATGAAGAGAAGGGGGGAGATGGGGTCTCCCTGCCTTAGACCTCTGCTGCTGGTGAAGAATCCCACAGCTCTCCATTAACAACCACAGAGAACCCGGGGTCAGAGATATACATGATTTAACAATTTTTCTAAACTTTTCTCGTGAACCCAAATTTAGATAGAATCCTGTCAAGGAAGACCCAAGAAACTTTGTCAAAGGCTTTATTCATGTCGAGCTTAAGGATCATGTTAGCCTTTTTGTTATTTTCCATAGAATGCATAGTTTCGTGTACCATAATCACACCGTCTTGTATTATCCTGCCTTTAATGAAGCCACTCACGCTTTGAGATGAGATCCTTCATTATGAGCTGCAGCCTAGAAGCAATAATTTTGGTGAAGATTCGAAAAATAGCATTAACCAGACTGATGGGTCTGAAATCCTTGAAATCTTTTGCATTCATTTTCTTAGGTGCCAGCACAATGTGTGTGTTATCGAGCTCTTTTAGAAGATTTCCGATCTAAAAATTCATTAACCGCTTTGAGAAGATCCTCCGAGCATATTTCCCAGAATTTCTGAAAAAAATTAATGGAGAATCCATCCGGTCCAGGAGCCTTATCCCCCTCAAGAGAAAAAACAGCCTTTTTTAGCTCATCAAGCGCGACCGCTTTAGTGATATCTCTGAATTTCTGGTCTTCAATATCATTCTGGGGGATTGCCTCTAGCATGAAGGAAATAGCTTCCGGATTGCTGACATTACTCTCTCTAAGAAGATTTTTGTAGAATTCAAGTGCTTGCTTCTTAATGCTGTTTGGATTTTTAGTAATACTTCCGTTGCTTTTAGAAACCTCTAATATCCTATTACTGGCCCTGTGCTTTAGAGTGGTCATGTGAAAGAACTTTGTATTCCTGTCCCCCTCTTTAAGCCAGATAGCTCTTGATTTAAGGCGCCAAAAGGATTCTTCTCTACTGCATATCGTGTGTAACTCAGAAAGAATTCTCTTTTCATTTACTTCATCTTCAACTGATCTCCCCATAGTATCCATTTTTAACTCAAGATCCTGAAGCTTCTGTTTTAATTCTTTCTTTTTTCCGAAGATGTTTCCAAAAACATTTTTGTTCCAAAGTTTGACTTGCTTTTGACATTTTTGAGTTTTTGGACCAATCTGTACTGGGCAGTGCCTTCCCCATTCCAATCCCACCATTCCTTTATTCTATCATAGATATCAACGTGCTCCATCCACATTTTTTCAAATTTGAATGAGCTTCTTGCAGGTTTGGTCCAATTTAGAAAGCTTAAAGCAATCGGATTATGATCCGATCCAATTCTGGGCAGGGAAGAGAGGTAAAAGTCTTGGCTAAGAATCCAGTTTGCCGAGATAAGAGCCCCGTCTGGGCCTCACCGAATGAGCCCCTTTCCCACCCTTCTATTGTTCCAAGTATACTTATTACCATGCAGATCCACATCAATGAGGTTTTGTTAAAGTTGATAAAATCAGCAAGATCCTCCATACCATTAGAGAAGGTGGGGGTTCCCCCAAACTTTTCGCCTGGGTTTAGAGGGGAGTTGAAATCTCCCATGATAAGCCAGTTAGCAGAACTGTGCTGGTTTCTAAAGATTTTAAGATCAGCCCATAGTTTTCTTCTACCACTAGCAGAGTTAGGGGCATAGATATTAGACAAGATCCATTCACACTTTTTTTCAATAGTGACAAACTTAATTGCAAGATGATTAAAATTATCACTAAGGATCATACCAGTACAGTGCCTTTTATCCCAAAGAGTTGCCAGCCCTCCGTAAGCACCCTGAGAATCAACAGCCGCCATTTCAGAGCTATCCCAAAAATTATTTTTAATATTATCCATGGACATTGCTTTCATCTTAGTTTCTCAAGAATCAAAATGTCAAGTTACTGGAGTCCCGTAACTCCTGATGTTTCTTTGCTTAGAGTAACCGTTAAGGCCTCTAATATTCCAAGATATGATCTTCATATGGAATGGTTGGTAGTTGGATTTGCTTGGTGGTTCAGCTTGTCGCCGAACACCATCCGCATATCCCTCTCTCGTTTTCTTAGCTCGAGAGTTTTTTTAGAGGGTCTTCCTCTTTTCGAGCTTCCTCCAAAATCAGCTAATCGCCTAATCAAGATCTGGTTTTTCGGAGGTAGAGGTGTCCCAATTGTCAATTTCCTTTTTCTTTTCACTATAAAGTGATTCCGGGATCCTTTCAAAGCCTTCCATTCTTTTTTTTTTTTTTTTTTTGAGATGACCAAAGTGAACCTGCAGTCCTGGATCTTCCTTTCCTCCTTGGCAGCGAATCTCCCTTCCTCTTGTTCCTTATGAATATTGACAGAGTGTGATTGTAATGCACTGCCACATCACCGTTGACATGCCGAGGTATGGCAAATGATCCTCAATTCCTTTCTCTCCAAAGAGGGAGAGACTCCAGGTGGGCTCAAACACCCTCATATCCTCCTTGATACAAGCTTCCTTTCTAACGAAAGGCAGGATTTCTTTCTTCCGAACTGTAAGGGATTAAAAAGGTCTTCTTTTCCATGGTAGGCGTGATCCCCCTACCTTTTGTTCCTTATGGATACCGTCAGAGTATGACCGTAAGCGTTTTGAGGCTGCACAGCCGCGCAGACGCCGTTGAAATGCCGAGGTAAGGCAAATGATCCGCATTTCCCGCCTCTCCGTAAGAGAGGATCGCCAGGGTTCACTCACATCCATATTCTCCTTGTGCAAGCTTCCTTTCTAATGAATGTCGGGATTTCTTTCTCATCTCGAATGTAAGGGATTAAACCTTCTTGTTCGCTCACTTCCAAGGAATCCTTAGAAGGTCATCCTTCACGTAAGTTTCAAAAGGTTTGTCAGGAGATGCCTTCATAGTTTTGACCACTACTTCATTGGGGGAAGCTATGAAGCATCTTTGGGACGCTGCACAAGATGTTTCTTAATATGAGTTCTAAAACCCCTTTTTTTCTTTTTTTTTTCCCCGCTATTTAACCGCACATTTCTCGCTGGGACCTTTATCTTCGATTTTCCTTTCCGGCTTCGATCCTTGTTGACTTTGTTTAGATCTCGTCACAATCTCAGCCGAAGAAACCAAAAGAGGGGTCTTCTTCTTGTTGCAGTTTTTGTCAGAGTGACCAATGCTTTGGCATCGCTTACATCTTAAGGTCTCAACTTCAATTCTTTGAGTCCAGGATCCAAATCTAGTTTTCAATATTATGTGCTCGAAACTCCCCGATCAATGGTCGAGACAATGCGTAACCGAGCAAAAGCAAGCCCGGATCTGCTTTTGTGGGTCCATCTAAACCAATAGGTGAGCCAAGGGATTTTGCAATATTTAAAGATTTCATCATCCCAAAGATGCAATGGCAAACCCGTAGCCTACACCTTATAGGAATGGTGTTTATGTTTTCTCGTATTTGGATCAAAACCCGGATACCATTTTTCAAAAAAGACCCATATTTCCCAACCACCGTGGGCCTCCAAGTAACACCGATTCTAAATCCCCTCTTGTTGGTTAAATTTAGCCAAGAAAAACCTTTTGGCATAATGGTAATGCTTAGGCTCCCTTGGGTTTCCATTTTCTCAAAGCCCATTTTCTAATGAAATCAATATTAGGTCTAGAGCCAAGAAACTTACCAACGAGGGAGAGGTTTGTTTTGTTTAAAGCTTTATCAACAAAACCATCCTGGGACCCTAAGACAGTGGCACCTCTTTGTCCATTTCCCATGTGAACTGCTTAGTGTTGCTTTTCGGACCCACCTTGAGGTTAGGGCTTTGAAAAAGCTTATTCCAAGCCAAAGGTGTGGATCTCAAGTATTTCCTCCTTTTCTCTCAAGCTAATTGGTCCGATCAGCAGTCTCGAGATCTACTTTTCCTCAAAGCAAGTTTTGTCATATTGCGCAGACTTTCCTGCAGCCTGTAACTAGAGACCGCACCGGCAAGTATCTCCCGCTTTTCGACTTTCTTACCCGTGTCTTCAAACGCCCTACATGGGCTATAGCTCAGCCTTTCCTCAAGCATTTTTAACCGTGGTTCGCGAGACATTCTGCAGCCAAAGCTGCGGAAATCAAGGAAACCGTGTCCTCGAAGATCTCTCCATCGCTAGATCTCTCCATGTACATTTGTTGATTTGTTATATGTTGAAATATTTGGATTAAATGAGGTTTTAAAGATGTTCATATAAGATGTATATTTTATTTTCTCATTGCGATGTAAATTATGCATACTAATTTTAAATATTTAAGTGTGATTTGTAGTAACTTTATCTATTTATTTGTGGATACGATTGAAAATGAACTTTTTTTTTGAAGAAAGATCACATGTGGATTTACTATCCAAAGGTGTGAAAGTTACGGAGGGACTATTTTATCCATCCAAAGATACACTCAATTGTAGAGACGTGGGGTATATCTTATTTCACAATGGTGTTTAATGGCGGAGAAAGTCTTGTATTTGATGGCAAATTGAAAACAAGGGATACTTTTATCCCATGGGAAAGTATTAAGCATGTGATTTCAAATGTTTCACATGTGGGGGTGATCAGCATTCAAAACATCATGAGAAGTGACTCGAGAGGATACATTTAATGACGATTGAGGGTTTGAATTCAAGGGATAGCCACTTTATCCCAAGGATGGGAAATGGAATCACAAAATCGAAAAGCTCGATGGATGAGAAATGTTACATACATGATGGGGGTGATGCACATTGGAAAAATCATGAAGTGCCGCTCGGCCTTAGCATGCACAGGGTTTACTTATCCAAGGAGACAGGTAAGAAGATGCATAAAATAAAACCTAAACTAACAAAGGTGATGCACCGAGGAATGAAGAACACCTGTCTTGCCAATAAACACAAACCATTAAAATGTAATGCAAGATCATGCACAGATAACCAAATTTGTAGTGAAAGATCAAGAGGATGCAAATGAACATAGAGAGGGTTGAGAATCATCCACATACATGCATTATTTGCTCCAAAGATTGATACAATACACTACAAAATGCCAAGAGGCAAAGTTGCATTACAGTTTTAAATGGGAGGTTTGAACTCCACAAATTCACCTGCCAAAGAGAAGAAGGGAGGGGAAAAACAAGAATGTCCAACCTTTAGAAAGAAGCCCCTCCTTACAATTTATAGGAAGAATGAGAGAGAAAAGAGAGAGGAAATCCAAATCTACCCCAACCACCTCCTAGGTTGCATTTAATTCATCTCATTATGGTGGTAGGTGAGAACCCTAGCAAACCCAAAAAGTGGCGAACTGTATTTTGCATTTTTAAGAATTTGTTCTCACCCAATTAAAGATATCCAGTCATAGTTGGATAGAGGACCTCGTAAGCTTTTTGAAAAGTCCAACCTTGTGTTAATCCGAGCTCCCTGTGAAAAGTTATGGCCATCTGAATATCTCGGGCCGTGGTCTCGCTTCCGCCAACTCAAAATGTTGCGCCTCCTGAAGGTGCGCCTTGGCACATCCATCCTTATGTCGACATACCCTTACATGTGCCAAGGTGTAATTTTTCCATGTCGACACTTTCGTGTCATGCACCCTAACGTGCGCTACTTGCATTGCGCATCCATTTTGTGTCGACACTTCACCTCTCAGGCGCCTTTACCGCACCTAAGCGCATCCATTTTCATGTCGACATTTGTGTCGACATCCTCTTACGTGCGCCATGGCACATCCATTTTGTGTCGACATCTTTCTCATGCGTGCCTCGACACTCATTTTTCGTGTCGACACTCCATTTTCATGTCACACTTCTTGATGGCACATCCATTTTCATGCGACATCACCTGGGCGCATCCATTTTCGTGTCGACACTTTTGTCGCGCCTTTACTGCGCCATGGGCGCATCCATTTTCATGTCGACACTCTTTTGTTGTGCATCTCTTTTATGCCTATGGTGCATCCATTTTCATGTCGACATAATTTTTGTACACCTTTACCTACGCCATGGGCGCATCCATTTTCATGTCGACATCTTTTTGCATGTGCGCCATTTACTTCGTGTCGACATCATTTTTCATGCGACCTCTATGCGCCTTTACCAGGTGCACCTTAATAAATGTGGGTTCGAGTTTCTTTGATTTCCATATTCTTCCGTTTGTTCTATATCTACCGGGGAAAGATATATACAACAATTTGGTGACTCAACGGGATCACCTGCCTGCTAGGTAGAAGATCAGTGGCCTTTTAGCAATCCATTGGGCATGGAGTCATAAGCAATAACCTGAAACCAACCTGATATCTGATCCCGAGCCTGATACCGCAACTCCTTCTCCGAGAGCATGCTGAACTATAGAAATTCAACCTGAGAGCAACAAAACCTGTGCCAAAGCACTTAGGGAAATTGAAACCTAACTACAACAAGACAATGTGCATACGCACTTAGAGGAATTGAAATCTAGGCTAATATTTACAAGGGTAAACCTTTTCCTTTTAGTAGAATGTTTAAGATAGATTCCGTTAACCGGAATCGGGAGTTCTTCTCCATCCAATGTAGACAATTGGAAGGCATTACTACTTTTACATCCCGTGACCATGTAGGGGCCACTCCAAATGGCATCAAACTTGGAATGCCTTCTGGTTTTGCCCGATCTTGCATCCCATTTTAGTAACTAGGTCCCCTTCCCCGGAAGGTCCTTGCTCGCCTTCTTATCAAACCATCTTTTTACTAAGGCCTGATCCTTTTCAATCATCTAGAACTGCATGTTCTCTTATTTCTTCCAATTCCATCAACTCTGCATACCTGGCCTCCATTGGTTCGAACTCAAACAACTCCAACTGCTTCATGAGCTCCAATGCTGGCAATTTTAATGATATAGGCACACTGCCTCTTTCCCATAGACCAACTTGTAGGGAGAATTACCTGTAGACCTCTTTGGTGTTATCCTGTCAGCCCATAATGCTGATTTTAGCTTGGTATGCCATGTCCTTTGGTTTTCATCCAGAGTCCTTCTGATGATTCTTAGCAAATTCTTGTTCGTGGACTCTGCTTGTCCATTACCCTGCGGGTAATAATTTGAAGAGGTGCTCAAATAGATTCCATTCTTGACAGCCCATTTTGTAATCTTGGAACCTATGAATGCCAATGCATTGTCTGATATGATAGTGGCCGGCACACCGAACCTGGTCACTATTCCTTCATAAAAGTCTAGTATGTTAGACTCATTTGCTTCTTTGAGCGCTACTGCTTCGGTCCACTTGGTGAAATAGTCCGTTGCCATGAGAATCCACTTGTGGCCTTGGCTTGAGTTTGGGTTGATGACCCCGATGAAGTCCAATCCCCATTGCATAAATGGTTGGTCAACCAAAATTGGGTGCAATGGAAGTGCTGCTAGTCTTTCTTTTCCCGTGAAGAGTGCACATTTCTTGCACTTTCTTATCCATGTATAGCAGTCATTGAACACTGTGGGCCAATAATACCCTGCCTTCATTATCTTGAGAGCTATTACTCATGGGGTGAAATGTCCTCCGGAATCTCCATCATGAAAATCTCGTAACACCCTCTCAATTTGACCTGTCCCAATGCACCTCAATAGAACTCCATTGATGTCTTTTTTAAACAAAACACCATCAACAAGCACATATGGAATGGCTTGTAATCTGAAGTATCTCCTTTTGCTTTGCTCATTTCTGGAGGGCATAGGCCTCGTCTCGTAGGAAGTGTATCATATTCTCGAGTCCAACAAGGAGTGGGCACATCATCATTTTCCTGTCTTGACCATCCCGTAGTACCAAGATACTCTCTTTTCATCACCTCGCTTCAACTTGCCGACTCAAAGCTAGTTGTTCACATAGTCCTTTTCCACGTACTAGTTTTGTGACCTTGATCTCGATGTCATATTCCATGACATGGGTTATCCATCCTGCACGTTTCTCATTCAGATCCTTGTTTAGAAGGAAGTCCTTGACTCCTACATGAGAGACCAATAATTGGATCTTGTTGTTTGAGACTAGGTGCTTGAATTTCTTTAAGCTCCTGATCACTGCAAGGACATGCTTTTCAATGAAAGAGTACCTAGTTTCGTATTCCTCCAAGCCTTGACTGAAGAAAGCAACTGGTTGTTCTAATCCTTCTTTGTTTTGTTGTACCAAGATTGCAGAAATTGTGTCTCCACCACCAAAGGCATATAACATGAAGTCCTTGGAGAAGTCTGGATTGACGAGAGTCAGAGCTTGAGATATAGCCTCTTTTATTGCCTCAAAACTTGCCTTGCCTTTAGATGTCCACTTAAATGCCATGCTCTTTTTCAACATTAGCGTTATTGGCTTTACGAGAGCTGCAAAGTTTGGAACAAACCTATGGACAAAATTGATCCTTCCCAAGAAGCTTTGAAGAGCCTTCTTGTGACTTGGCAATGGCAACGCTCGAATTGCTTCAACTCTTTCTCGGGTCAATCGTCAATCCCTCCTTTCAAAACAATATGGCCTAGAAGTTTTCCTCGTGAGCCAAGAATATGCATTTTTGGGATTCAATGATACCCCAAATCTTCTACACCTCTCAAATACCGCCTCAAATGAAAGAGGTGATCCACGCATTTTGGAGAATACAGTGATGTCATCAAGATATATCAAAACTATTTTATTGATCAACCCTTGAATGCCATATCCATTGCCCTTCGAAAGTGGCTCCAACATTTGATAGCCCAAATGGCATCTTCAGAGGCATAGTGCCCCATTTGGTGGTGAAAGCCATCTTGAACTCGGTCATCTTCTTTCACCATTACCCGATTATACCCCGAGTAGCCATCTAGAGAGAGAATCTCTCCGAACCGGATACCACTTGCAATATTTGTTCCATCAAGGAAGTGGGTAATGGTCTTTGAGAGATGCCCCGTTGAGGTCTCTAAGTCCACACACAACCTGATTTCTCCACTCTTCTTCCCGACCGAACCAAGTTTGCAACCCACTTGAGTGCTTGATCGGGAATATAATGCTTGCTCTATTAGCTTGTTTAACTCTTTCTTCATTAGAGGCTCAATGTGAGGGTCGACTGGTCTCTCGCTTCGCCCGATGGGCTTAGATCCTGGATCAATTCTATGGTATGTTGTGCCAACTTTGGATCAAACCTCTCAAGTCTTCATAGCTCCAAGTGAAGACATCGGAAATTCTGCAAAGTCAGTATGAAATCTGATTTCTCCCCGCTCAAAGTGGCCACTTTACCAATTTGAAGTGTTTTGCCTTCCCAACCGGAATTGGCTCAATCTCTCTCTTGACTCGTATGTTAGCCTTTTCCTTACGGAATCTGGTCGTTAGGGTCAAGATAGACTCCAATGTTACTAAACCCTTGGGAAGCTTGTTTGTCCGCAATTGCACTACTTGATCCCCATACTGCTGCTCTAATCTATCTTGATTCCTAGCTGAGAATTCAGCCTCTTCTTGTAAGAAATTGACGATCTGTTGATCATTCTCAAACACCTGCCAGCTTGTGTTATTATCTGGAATTGCTGGCCTCACAATCACATGGATATGTGGTTGTGTTTTTTCCCTTTGATGTTGTCAACCACATCAAACGTTGCTCCAACTACTGTGAGCCTATCCGCGGCTTCATTTTTCTTCCTGGGTATGGACACGATGTTGAAAGCTTCAAAATCCTCAACGAGGTCCCATACCCTATTCTTGTAGTTCTTCAGCAGGTCATTCTTTGTAGCATGTTGTCCCCTGACTTGATTGACGATTAGCTCACTATCCCCGAACACCTGCAAGTTCTTTATGCCCTTTTTCCTGGCCCAATGAAGTCCATGAATCAAGGCCTCATATTCAGCTGTGTTGTTTGAACAGGAAAAATGGAAATGGAAAGCTGAATAATATTTGATGCCTTGAGGTGAAACAAGCATAGCTCCTCCTCCTGCACCTTGCCTACTCCTTGATCCATCAAAAAATAACTGCCATACCTCATTGTCATCCTTATGGTCTGGTTTGGTGATGCTAGGAATAGGCTGGTTTTCTTCATGTATGCAATAGACTCCTAGCTCAGATTCTTCTACTTCTTGGTAGGGATCAAAAGCATGTACCTTGCTTGCCCATTCATCAAGAGTCAAATCTGGGATGCTTCCAACTTTGGTGTCAGCTTCATCTGTGCTTTGATAATCTTCTTGATCAAATGCTAAATAGTTGGCATTGATTTGGCTTGGAGTATGAGGCTCAATATGAAAGTTTGCAATTGGTTTGGATCTGATTGTGACCTTAGTACCATATCTTGTTCTGAACAACATGTGTGACCAATCAGCAGATAAGTAGCCTCCAATTTTAGCTGTGAAATCCCTTGATAAGCATAGGGCAAAGAGTGGTGGCAAATCTATCACTGACACATCTTGCAAAATGGTAACATTGGGGCATGCATGCAAGGTAAGATTCAAACCTTTAATCACTCCCACCATTGCTACTACTGTCCCATCCAATTGCACTACCCCTTTAGATATGACTTCATATTGGAGACCCAGCTGATCAGCTATTTGCTTGGGCATGACAGAACTACTTGCCCTGAATCAATCATGCAATTGTGTACTAGTTTATCCCCAATGATTAATGAAACATAGAATGGAGGGGGCTTCAAAACTTTACCTTGTTGTCCTCCATGATTCCCTTCAGGCTGAGCAACATTTGTGAGGACATTCTCTTGCATATGGACCTGCTGGTTTGAAGTTGACCAATCCTTCATGGCAGCTTGTAGAAGATCTCTTTGGCCTGGGATGGATAAAGATTCCCACATTGATATATTCACATTTGTCTTCTTCATTTGATCAATGATGCTAAATGGGGATGAAACATCTCTTTGTTGTCCTTTAGGCTGCACATTCCTTTCTTGTGCATGGGCAGCAACAATTGCATTTGAGTTGGTTTAGAAGGTGGTTTGGGCTGTCCTTGCATGTTTGGAACTGTATTTTGCTTACCAACACCTTGTGGAGTGATGGAAGGTCAGAGATCACTGGAGCCAATGACTCGCCCTTCACCAATATTCTCTTTCTTTGATCTTGTGTTAGCTGCTACACTCGAGAAATTGTTTGATTCATGCCACAAAATCCTCACTTGCACAATTCGCACAAGTGCGGTATCATTTGGAGCCGTGTTTTGCCGAGATGTCCCTTGTTGCTGATTTGTTTCGACTCACTTCACCCTCAACGCCAGTAGTTGTCACCATCAAGGCTTGGTTCAAAGCACCATTAAAGCACATAGATTGGTTGTGAGGTTCATTGCATGGGAAACACCAATCATACTCTTGAGCTATGTTGTTTTGATTGGCACTAATGCTTTAGAAGCAGATGCAACATGGGGTTATAGGCTGAAATGGTCTATTAGTGGGAGGCCTTACTTGGCTTTGATTTGCAGCCGGATTGGGTGGCCTATTGGGCTGGTATGGGGCCTAGCCTGTATTGCGCTTGAGGCTGATATGGTCTAGCACTTTGAGCTTGTTGTCTTTTGATAGTCACCAGCTCATTTCCAAGGTTCTGTAATTGTTTCATAACCTCCTGGAGTTCATTTGAAGCACTAGAGGATGAAGTAGAAGTTTCATTTGAACTTTGATTTCTAGAGTGGGAATAGGAGCCAAAGTGGGTGTTTGACTAGTGCTTGGATTTTCTAAGTTTGGATACAAGGGCATGGGAGGCTCAGAGCCAGCTTACCACTTGAATAAGACAGTTTTCAGCCCTAATGGCAATGCTATAAGCAAGTGTAAGGTTGTGCCTCCCATAGATTGAATTAACATAGAAATATCAGTAATTCAAAGCCTTAAGATAGTATAGAAAAGCACCTTCACTGTTGGCCTACGGCCACCGGAATCCTATCCCAAGACCTTTGAAATCTGAAGTCAAGTCGGGCCACCACCGCTCATGGGAGCTCTCTCGATAGTTGTCAATTGTTCTAGTAGAGACAAATTGTCTCCTTTTCTCCAAATCGCTCATGGAGAACTATGCATAATCGATTCCAATTTTGATAGAACCAGCTCCAAGGCTCCTAAACCATTGCAATGCCTTCCTTTGAATGAAGATGCCAGCAATTTGACAGAACATCCATTTCATTTATCTCATGGATTGCACAAACGTTAGCAATGTCTTTGACATGATCACCAGGAGTGGTATGATTTTCTCCAGTGAAAAATGGAATGTTCTTCAATGCTGCAATTGGAACTGGATTCTGTGCATTGAGGGCAAGTGGGCTGCTGCCAGTGAAATTGACAAAGGGATTCGGTGGTAGATGTGCCATTCTGATTGGCCTAAGAACCCTTGTTGATGCGAGAAAAGGTCTACCAGGTGGAGGTGTAGACAAAGTCCGGTTAGGTGGAGATGGTGATCTTTGTGGTCTTCTTCCTCTCCTTCCTCTTCCTGGTGATAGTTGCAAGTGGACAAATAGCCCCTCTTCTCGAGTATCAGACCTGGTTCGAATTCTTCTCATATGCCTGGGCAACTTTTGCTGCTATACCACTGAATTCTATCCCTTCGGAGTCGCCAGATGTGTTAGATAATGAGCCTCAAAAGGCTAGATTTATGCCAAGTTACACACCAAACCTGACAATATTAAAAAATAATTTAAAACTTTCAAGGACCAAAAGATATTTTTCATTTTAGGGTTTGGAATTTGATTTGGAATACTAAGGCCCAAAACCTCAAAACAAAATCCAGATGCAAACCGGGAAAACCCAAATACTAAAAACCATGAAATTTTCAAAGTCAAAATCTCAAAATCTAAGAATACCCTTTGAAGATTATCCCCGATCTATCAACTGGTGAAATTTTGACTTGTTTTGAGCAAGTTAAGTCCTTGAAAAATGATTTCAAAGTTCAGCCTGGAAGGTGAAAAATCTGAAATTGTAAAACCTGTAATTTTTTAGTCCAAATTTCTTGAAAATTCCTTCAAATCTGTGGAATGACCTCTTGGTCCCACCGGGCATGCCAAAACTATTGATGGTGAATCACAACACCCCTGAATGTCTACAACTCGATGGGTTGAGACTCTCAGCAAGGGATAATAACATGGAGCTTTTCCAAGTGTGGGACCTCGTAAATCGGGAAAAGCTCTCCGGATGAAGGCCGGTTCCTATTCCTCTATTCAGATGCACACATAAAATGTAGAGGGTTTACTCAAAACCTAAACTAACTTTCCAAGGAGACAGGGTAAGAAGATGCATAAAATAAAACCTAAACTAACAAAGGTGATGCACCGAGGAATGAAGAACACCTGTCTTGCCAATAAACACAAACCATTAAAATGCAATGCAAGATCATGCACAGATAACCAAATTTACAAAGTGAAAGATCAGAGGATGCAAATGAACACAGAGAGGGTTGAGAATCATCCATATACATGCATTATTTGCTCCAAAGATTGATACAATACACTACAAAATGCCAAGAGGCAAAGTTGCATTACAGTTTTAAATGGGAGGTTTGAACTCCACAAATTCACCTACCAAAGAGAAGAAGGGAGGGGCAAAACAAGAATGTCCAACCTTTAGAAAGAAGCCCCTCCTTACAATTTATAGGAAGAATGAGAGAGGGAAGAGAGAGGAAATCCAAATCTACCCCAACCACCTCTAGGTTGCATTTAATTCATCTCATTATGGTGGTAGGTGAGAACCCTAGCAAACCCAAAAAGTGGCGAACTGTATTTTGCATTTTTAAGAATTTGTTCTCACCCAATTAAAGATATCTAATCGTAGTTGGATAGAGGACCTCGTAAGCTTTCCGAAAAGTCCAACCTTGCATTGAATCCGAGCTCCCTGTGAAAAGTTATGGCCATCTCAATACGTCAAAATGTCAAGGAAGGTGTCGCGCATCATCCTTATGTCGACATACCCTTACGTGCACCAAGTCCTTTTTCCATGTCGACAGCATCTTGTGCGCCCTTAACTCCACCTTGGCGCATCCATCCTTCATGTCGACATCATTTTTCATGCACCCTTAACTCGCGCCTTCAAAGGTGCGCCTTGTAAAATCGGGGTCCGAGTTTCTTTGATTTCCATATTCTCTGTTTTTCTATATCTACCAAGGGGAAGATATGTATACAACACAACCTACATGGTGCTAAAACATAAGTGTCTTAAAAAAGAAGGTGACATAGGTGGAAGGGTTTATATCCACAGTACAAGAACAACATGTGATTTTTTTTACATGAGTTTTTGAACTTGGAATTGCACTTGCTCATAAATTCAAGTACGATCTCCAACTTTTGGCCTCTCACTGTAATCAATATTTTAATTTTAGTGTGTAAAAAAAAATTACATCACAACGGCCACTAGGCTATATAAATATTGAAATCCATAGGGGAAAGAAGCCAATGATTGTGCATAATCCAATGACTATGAGTGGTAATGTGTAGGATAGTACCACTAGTCAGAAATCGAAGTCAAATTTTATAACTTGTATACTAAGAATTTATAAAAAAAGGTAGCCAATAAGACGACTACAATTAAGTCACATGTACAAAGTAGCCAATAAAAGGTGACACATTTTTTGTCCCGAAAAGGTGATTTCATTCACATGAAAGGGCCAATATTAATTTTCTTTGTTCTAAAAAGTACCTATTTTTAATCCCTTAGGAAATATTTTGTCAACAAAATTTAAATGAAGAAAAGAAAATTTGTGCATTATAAAAATCTTAATCTTTCCCCTACACTATGTGGTTTATGGATAATTATACACACATCAATGGGATCTAAACAAAGGTACAAAAATTTGTTATATGTTGAAATATTTGGATTAAATGAGATTTTAAAGATGTTCATATAAGATGTATATTTTTATTTTCTCATCATGATGTAAATTATGCATACTAATTTTAAATATTTAAGTGTGATTTGTAGTAACTTTATCTATTTATTTGTGGATACAGTTGAAAATGAACTTTGTTTTTGAAGAAAGATCACATGTGGATTTACTATCCAAAGGTGTGAAAGTTACGGAGGGACTATTTTATCCATCCAAAGATACACTCAATTGTAGAGACGTGGGGTATATCTTATTCGTTGTCACAATAAGTATTGTATTTAATGGCAGAGAAAGTCTTCTAGACATAATTGATGATTGTGAAACCCTAGCAGAAATTGAAAACAAGGGATACTTTATCCCATGGGAAAGGAAGCAAATTATTAAGCATGTGATTTCAAATGTTTCACATGTGGGGGTGATGGCATTCAAAACATCATGAGAAGTGACTCAGAGGATACATTTAATAAGGATGAGGGTTTGAATTCTAACAGTGATAGCCATTGTTTCATAACTCCTAAAGACAAGGATGAATGTGCTACAACTTACATGGTGCTAAACAAACCGTCCTTAGAAAGAAGGTGACATAGCTGAAGGGTTTATATCCCTGGTACAAGAAAAACATGTGATTTCAGAGTGGTGTTGGGACCCACACACTTTGGCCTTTTTGGAGATTATTATAACTACATGAAATGATTGTTATCCCAGTCTACAATGCAACAATGAAGTTTCCTGCCAATCAAAAACTTAGTTTATCTAGAAACAAGAATTGCACTTCATGTAAATGGAAATTATGAACTCCAAGAAACAATTTCCACATTAAACAATGACTTTAATTTAAATTTCAAGTGGGTTAATGCCAAGTTGACACATTTATATTCAAAATAACATACTTTTTTGTAGAAGCAATAATTACAAATGTCTATAAAGGAGACATGGTGCACTTTAAAAAAATAGATGGAAATACATTTAGGGTGCATGTTAATAAATTAATTACACCTTTTTGCAAGGGTTTATCCATATCAAAAGTATCTCTCATCCAATGGCCTGCTAACTAGTTGGCCCATCAAGATGGTTTCGTTATGGAAGTAAGGATAAAAGAGATTCCAGAAGAGTTACCAGTAGAAATGTGGAGTGCATTTTAAGATCCATTTCCTTAATCGGTATACCTAAGTTCGAGATGAATCCTTCATATGTAGTAGTAAAGAAAACTTGATAAAAAGACTTCACAACACGTGTAACCGCCAAAAGATAAATTCTACTCCATCTAGTGCATCAAAGGTAGTGGAAAATTATGAAGAATCAAGTGAATAATTTTTGTCTAAAGATGAGAAAAACCTTTTTGCAAGGAAGGATGTCTCTCCAATCTATCTCTAAAGAATTTTAATCACAATTGGAATTTCACTCTAGATATGAATGCACTCGCCATCAAAACTTTACACTTAATACATTCATCGTAAATGTTATCAGTTGTGATCAAGGTTAAAATTCATAACATTATATATAAAAATTGAAGTTATGTGGAAGGGATGTATGTTAGAATGCATAGTACATATGTCATGGAATCATGAAAATCACCTATTACAGATAGAAACAATCCTAGATTAATGGCGAAAGGAGGGCAAGAAATGGAAATATAGGAAAACAAAAAATTTCAAACATTGTTGTAAATATTGCACTAATATCCAAAATGGTGGAGAGGAATTCGATATATCACCACACATTGCTCGCTCAGTGTGTAGACACATGAATTCCACTTTTACAATCTTATTGTCAAAACACACACAAATCACTCTCATTCTTGCCCAATCCATTATAATTAGTGGTTTTTGCTAATTAAAAATGTTTCTTACCACTTTATCCAATTAAAAACACTTTTTTATTATGTAGCCCCTTTCGCATTCGAGGATTCCACTTTATAGAGAATCGTAAGTAAAAACCTCTTCAAAATAGAAAATTAGCATTTATTAGCTAGTTAATCCTATTTTGCCCTTGTTTTGGTCAATATACCCTAGTATTAACTCAAAACCCTCTTCCAACCACTCAAAATCATGCCATTCACCTCGACAATGTCTCAAACAAGCTTTCAAAGCTTGTCCTATCCTTCTAATTAACCCTAAGTGGTTGATTGAGGCTTCACACCTCTTAATCACTTAGTAATTCACTAATTATGATTAACAATTCTAATCTAATCTGGAGATTTTTTTGTCGCACATGCACCAAAAATACAAATTTCTCCCAAAAGGAAAACTATAAAAGGGTGCACCTCACTCCTTTATAATATACACCATGCTTTGATTTGCATCTCATATAATAACAATGATATATAGCCAAGTTCAATCCTTGCTTAAAGCCTTTAATGGGGTTAGTATATGGATATCCAAAATAACAAGTATTCATTGGAAGAGGTCATTTCACCTTGTTTGGAGTAGCAAACATAACCATTTGATTTCCTCTTAGGTCTATTTATGCCCATGTTATGTAATTCAATCATATTAGTAGGCATGTTTAGTTAGAGTTTGTATTATTTTCATACTAGTTAAGCATTCTTTTAAGATTCTATCTTAATGTTACATTCCTAGACTTAGAACCCTTGGCTAGATGGATGGAAATGGTGTTATCTTCCTTGTTTAGTCATGCAATTTGATTTTAGAGTTTAGGTGTCATCATTTGGCACACTGTGGGACAATACCCCTATCAGCATTCACTTTTTAAAGCTTTTTAAACTTAGTTTCAAAGTTTTTCATTTGAAGTTTATAGATTAGTTTCAAGTTCCTAGATTAATTTCAAGTTTTCTAGTTTACTTTCAAGATTTCTAGAGTACTTTCAAGATTTTTAGATTAGTTTCTCAAGATTTTTAGATTAATTTCAAAGTTTTAGAGTAATTTTCAAAGTTTTATAGATTAATTTCCATTTTTAAAAGTTGTTTCAACTAGATTAGTGGTAGAAATTTTTCTTTCTTTCTTTTACAAGATTCAAGGAGGTGAAGCCCTATCAAATTTTTTTAAAAATACCAAATATTTTACCTTTTTAAAGAAATTATTATCAAAAATCAAATTTTGGCCACTTCCTGTGAAGGGGCACGCAATCGTTGAACTGGTAGAGAAGGCGTTGAACTGTTAGCATAGGCATCAAATCGTGAGTGCATGCATCAAACTATGAGCACATGCATCGAACTATGAATGCACATATCAACTTGTATTTTCAACTCTGTCATTTTTACAAAGGTGAGCACATGCGTTGAATCATAGCATAGGTGTTTGTAATCATGAGCGCAAGAGTCGAATCGTGAGCGTAAGTGTCGAACTATGAGTGAACACGTCGGCTGGATTTTCAACTCTTTCATTTTTATAAAGGTGAGCATAGACATTAAAATGTGAGTGCACATGTCGATTATATTTTCAACCTGTCATTTTTACAAAGGTGAGCATAGGCATCGAACTATAAATGCATGCATCAAACTGTGAGAACATGCATCAAACTGTGAGCACACACATCAGCTTGTATTTTCAACTGTCTGTCATTTTTACAAAGGGGAGCAGACATTGAAATGTGAGCACATGATTTGGAATAGGAGCACATACATCAAAAGGGGTGTGTAGGTATGTTCGTATAAATTTTTCCTATAATCTCAAAGTTTCCATTTTTGTTTTTAGCATTTCGGTTACTTTTCGATGTTTTTAGATGCCATTTTGTCGATTTCATAGATTTAGATAAATTTTCTCATAAAATTGCTTAGGGTTTGAAGGAATTAATATTGTTTTCATGCTTTTTATGAGTTTGTGTTAAGGTGTGTATGCTCTTATCTTGCACTTTGTGTGACCTAGAGAATCAAAAGAACTCTTAAACCTTTTTTTTCTATCATTAGAGTAAGTAGGAAACTTTTTAATCATCTTTTAGTTTAAATTTTTTTCAATTGCTAAATAACCAAAGCTATAACTTTTGTATGCTCTTCCTTGCACCTAGTGTGATCTTGGGAGTAAAAATAAATTTTAGTCTTTTCATTAAAAACACTAGGATAAATTGGGAATAAATCTTGTTTTTGCACAATTTGATCAGAAGTTAGTTGATTTACAAGAATTTTTCATGGTTGTTTTCTTATGATATTGTGAATCTATTTTTAAAACCATTAGCCATTTTGTGAAGGACCTAACACTAGTCAAAGAAAGGAAGACCTAAAAAAATTTCTAACTACACATGTGATTGTAGGTTTCCAAAAGGAGTACGACAAAAACCACATTAAGTCTAAAAGATAAAAATACACCACAATCATCACATTATATTTGTAGGTTTCAGTTAAGAGCTACGGCTCGTCCACTCAACTAGGACATAACGCCTTTGGCATAAGCCTTAAGCTATAACAATGGGGGTGGTCCTAGGAACCCTAAAGTAGTTCATGCAATAGGGAACCTTGTGAATGAAACAAGAAAGTGTTCCACACTACTGACTTGTCTAGTACACCTTGGTGAGATTAGCGTCAAAGATATCTATATCGCGACCCCAGTGAAAGTATAATTCAACGCACTTCGTTGCTCATTATACTAAACGGGTAAAGTAAAGTTGAGATACTCCCAAATTAGTCAAGGCAACTTTTTAGGTAAATCGATCTCGCTCCTAGATATCTTGTGAAAGTTAGAGAGAGAACCACAAAGGAAGATCACGGGCTTGGAGCCATTGTTTTTGTCTTGACAAGATACTTGAGAGCTCACACAAAGGGACAAATTTTTTAGATTCAAAATATTTTTTTCAAACAAGGGAAAGTATCCCTAAAGTTGAAACCGCATGACATTTCATCATGAAATCAACTTAGTGTCATTTTGTCCTAGTTTTTCACTTGTCTTAAGATAAGGTGAAACTCTCGCCAAAATAACATCAAGTTTATTTCAACAAAGACTTGGTCTACACCCTTGTTTTCTTATTGCCCATTTTTGGACAAAAGGAAACAACTTATACGGATACCGCTATATATTATGTGTCCACCACTTTTGTATTCTACTTGTGTGACTAGGTTGCAATGTCGGAGCACAAGTGTTGAAAGTGGGCATGGTACATACTCACGATCTAGTAGGCCCCCTTGTCTCAAAAACCCATATTTTAGACTTATTATCATCATAGTTACGATTTTTCATCCTTTTCTTCTTTTGATTTGTTTCTCTCGCCCACATTGTAGTCGCACAATTGAGATATTTATGTCTTGTTTCCATTGTGAAATTAGGCCTAAATCTCTATATTGTAGAGTTACGTTATTCGCACGCATAGCAATTTCTTGTTATACTTAGACATAGTTTTTACATCCTAACTTTGTCTTGAGTTTTGTGAGTGTTGAGGATACATTGTTAGCATCATGATAACATCATTTTGATACTAGAAATATTTATTTCCCAAAATATTGGTTCACATGTCCAAATAGTGTCGTTACACTACTCACATTTTTATCGTCCATTTTACGAGACTTGTACGTTGTTAGTGTTTAGAAACCTATTTTTATTATATCTTGTTATAAGATTACATCAACATTCTCTTATCATTTAGGCCTTGTTTGTTACAAATTAGACCTAACTGGTGATATTGTGTTGTAACTATTTGGTTCAAACCTATCTAGACAAAATCTTAGAGAATAAACTATTTTGTGTAAACTAAATTTTGAGTGTTGTGTGTCATTGTATTTTTCTAAGGAAATATTATTTCATATGTTACCTTATTAGGGTAACTTGTTTATTATTCTTTAGTTCGTACATTTTCTTTGGCCTATCACTTTTGTGGCTATTCTATAGTACCTTGTTTTAGACAAATTAGGGTCGTTATGCTTTTGCACAAATTTGGCTAGGGTCCCTTGTTAATAAACCTTAGTGGAAATATTTAACGTTATACCTTCTATTCTAAGTAATGATTACTATGTGAATGGGGTCATGGAATTTGGAAGCCAATATATTTGGAGGTGACAACCCTCTTTGGAGGATAATCTCATGGTTGATCTTAGTGGTGAAGAGGAAGAGTCTCCTCATGCGGATGTAGAGATTCATTCCGCCCATTTTGACGAGTAAAATTTTCATAATAAACATGAAGTTCTTATGTGGGTTATGGAACTAGGAGCTGAATTACCTTCCATAGTATACCCTTATCTTATCACCGACATAGTTCAGGAGGAGAAGAATTAGACCTCCCACATCACAAAATTAATGAAATTTTAAACCTGTGTCATGCTTCTACTTCGCACGTCGAATAATGAGGAGATAATGTTTGGAAATTATGGAGACTATCATTTTCCTCCTATTAAAATTTGTTATGAAGACCATAAAGAACATGTTCATCATGCACAACCTCCTCCTAATGAAGATCGTCATGAAATACCTATTAAATAGGTTATGTTAGAAAAAATGGTCCAAGCCCTCACTGTTAATTTGCCGCTTGGCTTCACATATACAATTGCATCCATACCGAGAACTAGAAGGGTTTTCAACACATTGTATGTGAGTTTCCTTCTAATGGGTCACACACATGAAGACATAGATGGTACATTCGGTCGATTATCAACAACATTGTGCAAATTAGATACATTATCTTTACCACAAATAATGGAAACTTATAGAACATGCCAAGAGGAGTCCAACACATTCACTTCGTACCTTATCGAGGAATTCTATGACTTTAAGGCCTTTGTGGAACCACACTTGCTAGATGGTAACCACAAGATCATGGGTATCAACAAACCAAAGATGTTTAAATTATATGTCAAAGAAAAAAATCCCGTCATGGAGTTCAAAGCATCAATCATGGAGTCCATCTAGTCACACTCAATTGAGATCCTGGAAAAAGTGGATGGGAAACCTTTCTTTCCTGAAGGGGATCCTCCATTGGCACCCTTAAAAGAACCCAAAGAGATGGAAGACATGCAGAGAGGCATTCGGGCATACATCACATACTAGGAAAAGAGCTCGATAGATAGTGGAGAAGCATACTATGTTCCAAAGATTGCATATTGGAAAAATGTTCTACATGCCCTAGAGAATCCCTTTGTCAATTGTAACATGATGAGAAGAGATTTTTTTGGCCAAAAATAATTTAGGATAGCGCAATGTATGATCAGATAGTGGGTGCACCACATCTTGACATGGATAGCTATTATTTTCAAAATGTCCTTTCAAATAAGGATATATATGTTGGACCTATTTGTGATAGAACTCGAGAGGAATTCAACCCAATAGTGGATGTGAATGTTGGGTAGATGATACTAGTAAGACCGGCTGATGATAATGTACCTATATGGATGGGAAAGGCATAACTAAAACTAATATAAGATGTTCACACAAACACTCAAAAGATAAGGGTACACTAGTGGGAACCCACAGGAAAAGGAAATACAGAAAAATAAAAGTACGAAGAATGCTTTTTGAAAAAGAAATGGTGGTGAAAATCAAGGGACACATTAGATATTTATATAGACAACATCATATAGACATGGAGTCTAAACAATACATGGAAAGGAGTTCAAATTAAAATAGCAATTCGGGTTCATGAAGTTATCCAATAGTACCTTGCACAAATTCAAGAACAATAATTAATACCCTTATGAGGGATCAATGCTTATGTAATTTTCTCGAAGGATTGATTTCCTATGGAAATACATTTTCAAATCCATTTCCTCAAAACAACTTGTTTAATGTAATTCTTAACTCTTTGTTATTCTTTATGATTTATAGAATGGAAAATCATAAAATTAGTTGACTTTATCACACGCAACTTGCATATTTACAATATCATGGTCTTTTTTTATATATATTTATATAAAAATTATATCAATATATAATATACATAAAATATTAAATAAATATAAATTTTAAGTATTTCAATAACTACTATTTTGTACATTTAAAGGGCAATATTGTAAAATTACCATCATCTAAAAATTGCTTGATAAGTATAAAAGGTCTGTCAAATTTAACCCTTTAGATGATATAACTTTGTTGTGCCTAGGCTTATGTAAGTTAGCGACCACTAGTTTTATGTAGCTTAGCATTTGGTGGGCTTATGAAACATGCTACCAGTAGGCTAGTGTAACTTTCCAGCCACTAGGATTATTTCACCTAGATGAATCTACTCTTGTGTAAATTAGCAGCCACTAGGCTTATTTAAGTTAACAACCTATACGCTTATGTAAGACAATGACCACTAGGCTTATGTAAGTTAATAGCCTATACGCTTATGTAAGATAATGGATGCTAGGATTATCATGGTATTATGTAACTTAGTGGCCACAAGGAAAATGTAACTTAGTGGCTGTAATGAAAATTTAATTAAGTGGCCATAAGGTAGATGTAGCTTTAACCCCACTAGGCTGATTTCACCTAGCATGCACTTTCATCATGTAATTTAGAAACCACAAGGCTTATGTAAGATAGCGGTCGCTTGGATTATGTGGGGATTCAAATAATAACAAACTAGAAATCCTAAAATAGTGAAACTAAAATCCAAAAATTGGGATTTATAAATTGGATTACAATAGTGGTTATAATAAATTGGATAGGATTTAGTCCATGTAAACCTATTCCCAAAATCTATTCCCTATTCCCACTATTCCAATTGTGAATTCTCATAGTTCATCTTGAAAATTCTCATACTTTTTCATTCAAGGCATTGTCCTGTCGTTGTGTGAGGGATCGCACTTGATATACAAGTGATCACTATTCCAAGTGTGAATTCACACTTCACTTTGAAAATGTGCATACTTTTTCATGTGAGGTATCACACTTCAACGTGTGAGGGATCACACTTCAACATGAGAGGGATCACACTTCTTCATGTGATGGATCACACTTTTTCGTGCAATGAATTACACTTCGTAGATGTACAAGGCCACGACTCTCTCGCACTATGATGAGCTAGCACTATCATGTCCAAGTGTGAGTTTTGAACTTGAAATTGTGCTCACTTGCACATTGAAGTGTGATCACCAACTTTTGGCCTCCCATTGGAGTCAATATTTGAATTTTAGTGTGTAAGAAAAAAACTACGTCATAACAACCACTAGGCTATACAAATTTTGAAAGCCATAGGGAAAGAATCCAATGACTGTGCATAAGCCAATGACTATGAGTGGTAATGTGTAGTATAGTACCACTAGTTGTAAAAATTGAAGTCAACATTTATGAATTTTATACTAAAAATTTAGAAAAAGGTAGCCAAATAACACAAGTAAAATCAAAACACATGTACAAATCATCCAATAGAAAGATGTAACTTTTACCCCACTAGGCTGATTTCACCTAGCATACGCTTTCATCATGTAAGTTAGAAACCTGCTAGGCTTACTAAAAATAATGGCCGCAAGGCTTATGTAAAATAGTGGCCACTTGGATTATGTAAGATAGCAACCACTTGGCTTATGCAAGATAGTGGTCGCCATTTATGTAAGGTAGTGACCACTATCTTAAGATACCGATTACTTGACTTATGTAAGATAGTGGCTAGTTGGCTTATATAAGATAGTGGATTCTTGGCTTATATAAGATAGCATTCACTTGGCTTATGTGGGGATTCAAATAATAACAAAATAGAAATCCTAAAATAGTGAAATTAAAATCTAAAAATCGGGACTTATAAATTGCATTACAATAGTGGTGAACTTGGAATCTAATAATAGTGCTATTGGAATCTAACAAAGAGCCAAATGGAATCCAATATTAGTGATACTAGAATCCAATAATAGTGATATTGGATTCCAATAATAGAGAAATTGGAACTTGAATAATTCTGATAATGACAATATTAGAATCTAATATTGCTACTAATGGAATCCAATATTTCTAATAATGGAATCCAATATACGAAAAAAGGAGATGGATTTCTTCAAATACTTGAAATAATGGAGTCTCAATTCACCGGAATATGTCCCTATATAGTGAAATAATCATTTAATTAAGACCGGAGTTATGAGTCACAAGGAAATTTGATAGTATTATGTCCGAGCCAACTTGGAATGGATACAAGAAGGGTAATGATATAATTCACTATGCATGTGTAACCTTTCACATAGGGATTCTAAGATGGTTCGATCAAGGTGTAATGTCAGTAGGGTTTAGTGGGTCATAATTTCTAGAAGATATTAAACTAAATTATTAAACTATTTAAACAATGAAAATGAATCCGATGACTATGACTAGAATGGTTGTGAGGTGAAGGGAAGACACATTTTTATTCTTGTGTGAAGTCTCGTAATTGGATTGCTAGTGCAATGCCAAATAACTATGGCCATAGTAGTGCATATAACTGAATGCATTATCTGTTCACTAGGTCTTCTTGTTTAGGTGTCTAGATTCAAATGTTTTTATAGAAGTGACTTTCAAAAAAGGATGCTAAGAAGACTCACAAGTTATCTCATCCTATAATAAGGCTTAACCAAATGATATACTAGGTATATTGGCTCATTAAGAGTGTTTGAGGGGGATTGAGAAGGATCTATAAATCCTTATAGTTGCACATGGTTATCATAGATTGTCTAGATGGATTGTGAACATTAATTAATGCTGAAATGAATCAGCAGCTTCTTGTAAATGATGTTACTCATTTAAGCATAAGATAATTTAAGGGATTTATTAAAATATTTTATGCTGGAATTTAATTGTTGCATGTTAAATTAAGCGAAGGTATTAGCTGTAATTCTTGAGTTGCTATAAAAATTTCCCTTAGTTTGATGAAGTGTAATATAGGTGTTACATGCACAAGTGTGTTTTAGTAACATGATCTTGAAGCCATGATGGAAGAGGCTCATGGAGGAATTACAAGAGGACATTATGTTGGAGATGCGACTTCACACAAAATTCTTCTATATGGCTTATGGTGGGAGACACTCTATAAGGATACCAAGCCTTATGTCAAGGCTTGTGGTCATTGTTTATAGATTGGAATGCTTGGAAATAGAGATGAAATGCCTTTAAGGCCTATAAAAATGTGAAACATTTTTAAAAATGGACAATTGATTTTTTAGGACCTATTCTACCACTCGTGCGTAGAGTTGGGGCCACGATACATCATCACATATACTAACTACTTGACAAGGTGGGTAGAGATTGTGCCTACAAAATATTATACGAAGCTACTACAACAAGGTTTCTTTCATAAAATATAATCAACAGGTATGGATTCCCTTTGAGCTTGACAAGTGATAGAGGAACTCATTTCTTGAATGAGACAATTAGAATTTTGTTAGCAAATTTTATGGTGGCACACCATAAGACTAATCCTTATCACCCTTAAGCAAATGAAACTGCTAAATATTTCAACAAGATCTTGGGAAAAACACTAACAAAGATATGTGATGTTGGAAGAAAGGATTGGGATGATAAGGTATCAATTGTTCTTTGGGCATAAAATAACCTATAAACAGTTGAACAAGGCCACACCTTTGTAGTTAGTGTTTAGCTTGAAGGCTATACTACGTAGGGAATTTATGTTACCATCCCTACGTATTGCGTGTGTAGGTGGATTTTCTGATGAACATGATATGGAGGAGCACATTGATAAATTGATGTAATTAGATGAATGGCGCACCATTGTATGTTGGATCCAAAAGATAGAAAAGGCATGATAAAAGGCCTCGCATGATAGGAAAATAAATAAAAAGTCTTTCACATTTGGAAAGATGGTACTTCTGTATGACTCCAAGTTTACGTGCCACCCAGGAAGTTGAAATTCCATTGGTTAGGACCCTTTGTAGTAACCAAGATACTAGAATCAGGTACATGTCAATGGAAAAGATAGATAGCACCATGTTTTCTGGTTACTTCAATGGGAGTAGGTTGAAGCCCTACTATAAATAAGCTTCTTTGTGTTTTTAATAAGGTCCTATTTCCACGTAGAGTATATTTCCTTTCATGATTTGTTTTTTCTTTGTTTTTTTTGTTGTAATAAGAACATTCATGTGTAGGAGCTGATTACTATGTAAATTGATACATAGATGACCGTGCATAGCTTTATTATGGGGTGGAAGAAGGTATGACTATTGAATAGGAAATGTTGGAGGTTGGTACTTGCCTTAGAGTTGGATCATAGGTATGAACAAGAAATTCAAAATAAAGGTACTCTATGGATACGAGATGCGTGCACAAAAAAAAAGTTAGGTGTTACAAGTGTTTAGGATGATTGCTCTTCAAGGATAATTGATCATATTATAAATCACGTGATTAAAAGGTCTATATAGTGTAACACGAGGGAGGAAGTAGTAGGAGGGACTATTTGGTGTCGCATAAGAGTGCATGCAAGGATGACTATAGCCTAAGAAGTAGTGGCACACCGAAGGTTGTTATGACTACCACACGTGGAAGAAATCAGAAAATAACATAAAAAAACTTCTAATGTTTTAAATAATTGGTAGGTGAGAAATAATTAATGCTGGAAATTTTTAGAAAATTATAAAAGGAGGGCAGGTGATTTTATTCCAACCTTACCTTGTGAATATTTTAATAATTTAAAGCGATAGAGTGTGAATTTCAAAGTAAAATTGTGAAGAGCCAAGAAAAATCAAAACAATCTAGAATAGGATAGTACATGATGACCTAATTTAGGAGCTCCTTCAGGTGGAAGTTATAGTGAGGGGAAGTCATGAAGGTCTTCGTTCATCGAGTTAGGGTTGTCATTCATCAAATTATGGTTTTAGAAGTAAAAGTGCATGGAATTAGAACTAGGGCACAAAATTTCTTAGGGGTTACAAGTATTTGAAGAAAGGAAGGATTGAAATCTTGACATGGGAACTTGAGAAGGAATTTTATTCAACACCTAGGGCACGAAGTTGTTGGAAATTCAAAGTGTGAAGCTACAAAGATAAACAATGACACCCAAGAAAGCACCCATAACATCACCTAAGGGAAAGTGAAAGGGAAAGAAGCCCGTATTAAAAGATGTACCGGAGAATGGTTTTCAAAGATAGAAAGATAATTGTTGAAGAAGATGGATCATAGAACCATAGACGGTAAGTTAGTTTATGACAAAAAAGTGCAAAATTTCTTGGAGAGCACGTGAGTTCTCTAGTTATATGAATTACCTTTCTTTATAAATTCTAAGTGCTTGTATTAGTGGTTGTTGTCACGTATCCACAAGGAATACTTTTACTTTACAAGTAGAATAATGTGCATCATCGCGTAGTTGATTGGGAAAATCACAGCTTGTGTGGCTCAAGATTGGAGATAAACATTGAATTTGAGGACGATGTGGGAGTATAGGACACTGCAATAACATTCAAATACTAGAGGGAGGCCATGTGATGTAAATAGTACATATCAATGACCCATGTGTAAGATTCACCACACAACTAGTTAGTTACAATTCGGGCACATATGAAAGGTGGACTCGGGTGAATAAAAAGTGGATTCATATAGTGTAGAAGATGACACAAAAGACTGCATATAACATTACAAAATTTATTTCTAAAGGGATTATTGAAGAAGTACATGCACAAGAAAAGATAACTTGGGGTGTTATCCTAGTTTTGATTGTATTTTGTGAGATAGAATTTCTGATGGGTCTGATGAAAAAGTATGGAAATACCCTATGGAGAAGAAGTCTCCAACATAAAGGTTCATAGAATATACATGTGATGAAGGGATTAATAACGCATACAAACTCATGGTAGATAGGTTGTACATACAGATGCGTGAGGCATATGTGCATGAATGATACGTACAAGGAGCTACCCTTGGTTTTGGAAGGTAAGGAAGAATTTTAAGTATATAAACATTATTTTTTGGGGTGGTTTTAGATGAATACTAGAGATGAGAACCCCGGTGTAAAGTGCCTTATGATTTCACATCTAGATACTTCCAAGCATTAGTAAATAGAATTTATGATGTGTGGAATATGAATTTGGATGCACAAAAAGTAGATGTTGATTTACATACACTACGTGTGTTATATATCTATATCATTTCAAGTCAGCATATGTGGAGATGATGGAGTTTGATACTATAGACATCACTTATAAGACTCTTGTGGTAGGCCCGAAGTGGAAAAAGTCTACATCTATTTGAGGCCTAGAGTGACGAATCGGAAGTAAATTTATTGGGAATACCTTCCTCTTCTAAGACCACCCACAGAAAGTAGATTGTGGGAACCAAGAGAGTGTGTGATAAGACCCTCCCTGTGAAGGAATAAGAAGAAGAGAATGAAAATTTTGTAGAGGAAGAGAAGGTATAGGAAGAATATAACATTCGCACTCAACCACGTTCATACGAAGGACTTACGAAGAGGGTGCAAAAGGAAAAGACAATGGTGCATGAACTTTAAAGACAATAATAAATTCATCAAGGGTTACACCAACTAAGCTGAGCATAGAGAAAAAGACCCTCTAAATAGGATAAGATGAATGTTGGTTACCACTAGGGATAGTGAAGAGGATAAGTCCATGGAAGAATGTGCACACAATGAGAAAACCTCGATATTCCACACTCTAGATGAGGATGAAGAAGAACCTAAAGATGAATATGCACGACATGATGAAGATAGGCCCATTAAACATGAATATGAAGGATTTGGGTCCAAGAAGGGGAAGACAAGGGTGATGGTGAGCCGATAGAAGAATGCGCAAGAGCCTCAAAGTGAGATAGAGGAAGTGCACACAAGAGTGAAAAAATTGGCTACCAATGGGCGAGATGCATGGGTGGAAGGAAGAATAAGGATGAGATCTTGTAGACACCACAGGTAAATTATATTGATGATCAAACAAAGGTGTTGCACGTAAGGTTCTAAATCACAATGCGAAATAAGGACCTCTGTAACCTGGGAGGTGATCAATTTGAAAGGTGTGACCATGCACACAAAGAAAATGATTTCTTATAACATGTAAACTCACATAGATGAGCTCAAGTTTGAGATCAACAATAAATCATATACTAGGAAAAAAATGAAGAAAGAACAGGACATAGTCCTCATGACTATGAAGCCCATGAAGCTAACTAATGAGCAGCTAGTAATGCTTTGAAGAAGTGGTACAAACAATATGGAAAAAGGGGATACTATCAGATTCTTTCTAGAAGATAAGAAAGGTAACAATAAGGAGTTCCGTGGCTTACCGAGGAACTAGAGAAGGTGGGAATGCACACTAAGTATACTTTTACCAAGGTTGTCTAAATAATATATACAATTACTATAATGCACCCCGATTTGGAGGAAAATGATCAAGATGAGTACACTACAACATTTCACTACTTATATGATCTATTAATTATTTTTTTACAAGATAAAAAATTATGTGCAAGAGTTGACAAAAGGAGAATTGGTTGTTAAATGAGAGAAGAATAAGATAAAAATATTGTGCAAGATAGTGGATTATGAGGTGTTGGGCACCAAGATCAAGGATGTGATCAACAAGGTGGGATGGGAGTTTGATAATTTTGAAAACCTTGATTCCATATTTAAGGCATAAAAATGTGAGAAGAAGTAGAGATTAGGAAAGCAAAATTAGTTAAGAAGGATGGTGAGGTTGGCCCTAAAAAATAATAGCTGAAATTGTATGATGAGGGGATGTTATTAAGATCTGTGAAAGAGGCCTTTGAGACAAGGCTAAAGGATCTTGGTTATTTAGTGACACAAAATATGAATGCCTTGGAAGGGATGGCATCAGGAATTTCTATAATTACTACGGAGCACATGTCGAAGGGTGAAGAAATAACCCCGTACGGAGTTCCATATATTACTAGGTTGGTACCAAATGCAACTACTAAGGAACCTGGTAGAATGGCGAAGTTAGAAATCATTATAAATATAGAGTTCCATGAGTTACTTTAGCCATCCCAAGAGTGAAATAAAATTCACGTTTGAGAAGATGTCATATTATTTCATTTTTACATTCCTTCTTCTTTCATTCTTGAGAAGTATTCTTGATTCAATATTGCTGAGGATGGAGAATATCCCTAGTGTGAGGTAATGTTGGTCAAATAAAATTTCTAAGTACCGTTAAGCATAAATTCTATTCACAAGAGGACACATGTGCAGAGGATTAGAATAGCGCGCAAGGGGCATGCGAGGGAAAAAATTCCAATTTATGAGGCTACGCGCATGCGGTTAGAAGATTAGGACTTAGCCAATTTTCCTTAATGCCTTAAATTAGAAAGACAAAGTTGGGTTGCTACTCAAGTAAGGATCCATAAATACAAAAATCATGAAGACTTAGTGGCCAAGTAAGGGAATATAAAGCACATCCGGATAAATATAAAGCATACGCATGGACCAAGATAAAAATAGGAATTTAAGAATGATATGTATTTATTTTGAGCTATTAGTAGGAAATCATGCAGTCTATTTTTGTATGCATGTCTATTATTAGGAAAGTGCATGAAGTGGTGAAGGGAAATTCCCCACCCTTAAATAAATAGGTATTGCTTCTAGGTAGTGACTAGTGTGAGGTTCAAGAGGTTTTTATGAGAGAGTGAAGTGGGAATGGAGGTTTAATAAATCTAAGTTTTGAGTCTATATGTGAGTGCACATGGTCTAGTAATTAGCTATTTTGTTATGTAATATAAATATGCTAATGATGGAGTTTTGGGAATTCAAGTGTTATTGTTTATCTGAATGATGATTTGTTTCCTTATTATATGTTTTTTGAATTTTCATGGTTATGTTAGTTCTTTGAGCATGAATGAATGACTGATTATGAATATTGTAAGGATGCATGATATCATTATAATGAGCATAACAAAGGATGAACCTAATAGTTGCGTGCTTCGGGTGAACGTACAGAGGTCTGTCGGATGAAGTATCAAAGCACCTAGCTTTGGTTTGAGTAAACAAGAGACTACATTAATAATACAAGTCAGGCCTAGAAGGTCTACATAGAACAATGATTGAGTAAACAAGGTTCCTTGAACCTCAATTTGGCCAACCCTGGAAGATAAGAGAATTAAATTGGTTAAGTTAGATGTTGTGGGAATAGTGGGAGCTATTCCCACACTCCAAAGGTTCTTTATCCACCCACCAAATCTGATCCAAATCAGTCAAAAATTTAGGTCCCCATGAAATAGTTCACTCATTCCACCATTCCCCAAACCATGATTCACCGCATTATAAAGTAAATCATTAAATTGTATTTTGAAGGCCCATGAGGAATGTTCCTTTGTTCCATGAAATCTCCAAAAATCCTCCTCGGATGATAGGGATTTTTTTCCATGACTTGATTGAGCTCGAATTGCACAAAATTAGGTGTATTGGAATGATTTCCTCAAGAGCTTCATTTTGGTATAAAGAAATACCAAAAAGATGGAGCTTTAGGGTATAAAGCACAAACACAAGTTCTAGATATAAAATGGGAAGTTTTTATTGGTTAAAAGTTATAACCACTTTAACAACCCAAATTTCTTGTTTAACGACACCCACACCTTATCCTATAAATATGATGACATGTATAGAATAGAGAGAAAGGGTTCCCATGATTTTCCTTGCATAAATGATTACATTTGTTCCTTTGTGGTGGTTGAGTTCAATATGGCATGCCCTCTCTCTTTCCCTCCTCTTCCTCTCCCTCTTTCTCTATTTATTTGTAAAATATTTCATTTGTAAAGGGTTCGACACCTCAGAATTTAAATACAATATGTCAAAATTGTTTCCTAAGTTTTTTAGAGTTGCACACCTTCATTGGGTTTTTACATACATGTTTTGTTCCTTCTATCACAACATAATGGTATATACATACTCGGTAATAAAATCATGTTTTGTGGTTATTTATCTGCCCTAGCTTGTTTTATGTTGTATTTTTCCTCTCCCTTTGTTGTTGAGTATGTTGTGCATGTATTTATCCTTTGCAAGCTTTATTTTGGAAATATTTTGTGTGTAAAATGGAAGGTTTCATGTAATTTTGGTATGAGTCACACTTTTCTAACCTATCCCCTACATTTCCTCTCCATTTTCCCCCATAGAGAGTGTTCACCCCCTTTTCTTAGTGTTAATACCTATGTTTTATCTTAGTTTATTTATGATTTCCCTCCCCCTCTCTCTCTTCCTCTCTCTATTTCCCTATTTACTTGGATGTGCTAAAATAGTCTTAGCTTAGAGGTAGTTTTAGTATTATCATTAGGAAGTAGATAGAGGAACTAGCCTTTGATGGAGGTTTATCTCACTTTGCAAGGTCCCATATTTGGATATAAGCTCATGTTCACCAAAAGTTATAATGTTCATTCTTGATCATGTAGAGGGTGCAAATTTTGTTTGTTAATACTTCTAGCATGCATTATGGGACTAAGTTTAATGATATTTACAACTTCATTTCACCAAGTTTGATGTTTTTTTGGTGATATTCCATCCTATATAGGCTTTAAATAAGCACATCTGGTGACTTCACTGGTCCGAAAATCTCATTTTCTCAATCATCAAACCACCTTCCATCATTTTAGTCCTCTTTTCCATGAATTTATTTCCTCACTAGATTCCTCAATTTTAGAAGCAATATCAGTCAAATCCACCTCCATGTTTCCAAAATCCATCTTCAAAATATCAAAACACACCTCCAAATTAATTTATGAGAAAATCGGAATGAATTTGCATGTTCCTATTAGACAAATGTAACTACAGATTAGTGTGGTTATTCAACTAACCATGGTGTTGTTCAAGAGAAAGACTATGTGGTTTTTTGAGATTGTTTCACACACTGGAGATGATTTGAAATGAGAGTTCAACATATGAAGGATAGCATGAAAGATTTCAAGGAGAACCTACAAACCTTATAAGCTAAACAACTCTGGGTTTAGGTAGCCCTATCCATGGGGAGGTCATATACCTAGTTAATTTAGTCTTCAACAAAGGATAAAGGTAATGATCAAATATTTCAATTACATGGTAAAATTTATTTCATCCTTACAAGCATTAGAGGTTTTAAACCCAAGGTTGAAGAGCCCTATCAATTGTGTAATTCTTCCCTACCACTATTTGGATATATGATGCCTCCTTATCAACATAAGCCATCTCAACCAAATCCCAATCTTCAAGTTCCTAGCTTTTCAAAGTTTCTCTTTCCATCTTTTTCCTCCACAAGAAGACGTTACACCTCCCCATTCTTTCAACCATTAAAAATAAGCTATAATTTCAATGTCCCCCTTTTTTCACATTCTTAAACCCATTTTGGGATAAATCTAATCAGAAAATCATGTTGGGAGGGAAACTAAGGAAACAAGATCTCATGCAAAATTTAAAAGATTGGAGCTCAAATTTTGAGGCCAAACAAATCCCATAGTTGGTTAAATCTACAATAGAGGTTGAATTTTCAAAGGAATAGGAGGAGATCATGGAAATTATATCTATTTTGAATGTAGTTTGCATATTGGCACCATGCTCAAGGAGGTTACTTATTTCTCTTTGCAAAAGTCACAAATGGAGGAGAATAAATGAGATTTAGAGGCCTTAGATGAAGTAGGGATTATATAGAGTCCCTTAATCTCTTTTGGGGATGAAAATGAAAACCTTCTCTTACCTTCATCCATGATAAAACCATAGGATTTAGAGCATGCAAAGGTGAAATCAGACCTATTGTTGAACTTGGTTTCCATGATGAAGTAGAGGATATTTTTGAAATGTCACACTTCTTGTTGGAGGATGAAGGAGAAGAAAATGAGAAATATACCCTTTATTAATAATACATCATTTAATATCATTCTAGTGCATCAAAATTATATGAGACATTTAAATATATTGCTATTATTTCTCTTAAACAATCTATAATGAAGGATACATTGGATGAGCACAAGATAAAGGAAAAATTAGACACGGTGACCCGAATACGGATGGGATCATTAAGAAATTATTGTTATATTTTGATGATGATTATGTTGATCAATAATTCCCCTCATTTAAAGAATCATATTTGGAAAATCACAAAGAAGAGCATGTAAAATAAGAAATCGTACTTGCTTATAAATTTTATTTTTGTGTTGAAGAAGGTGAGTTTGACATGTCAAACTTATTGCTTAAGGATAAGGGAGAGAATGAGAAACCCATTTAAAAATAAAAAATCATCATGGAGGAGCCTGAGTTATTTGAAGAATTTATATAGACCATATATTAGATTTCAAACATACTCCTTGATGAGACGGATATATTTTTGAAAGAGCATATATATATTTGAACTTTCACATTTTTAGTATGAAGAAGAAGATCAACGTTCAAGTGTAGAAATATAGATGTTTGTGAAAGAAAAAGAAAATAAAAGTTTAAATCAGTTTACAAGTATACAAGATGAAAAGGAAAGTTATTCTACTAGCTCCATCCATAGAATGGGATACAAAGAATATTGGAAAATCATGCAAATCAGCCACATAGTTCAAAGGAAGGTTTACCCAATCAGATATTTGGCTAGTTTGGAGTCATAATAAGAGTTACCACATGTCATTATTCCTTTAGAGCATGAAGAAGATCTTAAAAGTGTAAAATATTAGCAAAAACACCTCTCTAACTTTGGGTGAAGATCAGAAAGAGGTATCTTTTCTCTTTCCATTTGTTAATGAGAAGGGAAATCAGTTTTAAGAAAATTTTCCAATCTCATTGAAGACCATGTTTATTACAAAACTGATCACATGGTTTGATTATGTCTTGAATGGAAGATTTTTCTCCTAACGAGTATTGGATTAGTTTATCATCCTTTCCCCGGTTAGAGTAGGAGTAGATTAGGTTTGTTTATTTCAAAATAAGTGTTTGTGCACACTTTGCATGTTTCCTCTTGGAACATGTATGATTTTCCATGTTTGTACATAGTTTTGTGGCCCTTTTTGTTGTTGCATAATCGATTTCAAGAAGGTTTCATGATGTAAAAAAGGTGTTTCGGGGTAGATTCAAGGTTTATTAATTCATCCTCAAGATCATATGCATATCAAAGTTCTCCATGCTTCTTGGAAAAAATAGAGTTTTTAGACAATTTTCTAGTCATAATCCAAAACTCCCAAGAAATCAGCTTCAACATGACACTTCAATTAGTTCAAGATCATCTCTAAGTCCATACATTTATAGAGGTAAGATTTGAAGTTTTGAGATCATTTTTAAAAGTTTTTAGGCTTGACTCCATGCCCAATTGATACGTTAAGGCCATCAATCTCCCATTTAGTAGGTAGATAGCCCCATTGAGTCACAAATGTTTTGTCCAAAATAACCCTAGAAGTTATTTGACAACTTATAAATCCATTTTTGGAAAATTTATGGACAAAATATCATATTTGGGGCATTTCTCTCCCTCTTGTTAGGCCTCTTTAGTCCAAGATTTAGTCAAATATTGGAAAATTGAGAAAAGCTAGCATTCAAAAACAAGGAAAATCATCCTTTGGAAAAATAGGAGGTGTTGTTCCTTTTTCCTCCTATTCCTTGAATTACCAGTTGGAATGTAATGAAGAGTTTAAAATGAGAAGTCGATTTATTTGGGAACTATTGGTACAATTCCTAAATTCCATTATTTTATTGGATAAGCTGATGTGACCGGTTAAGGGATAGATTAAAATAGGGTAATTGAGTTGCGATGTCGGGACTTGCAAGCACAAATTTTTTTATGTTTTTGTGTTCCCTACTGACCCCGCGTTGACCAACTAAGACACAATTGGCATAAACCGGATAAATTAGGAATTAACGAAACACTCGAGAACATTTCCTAGGTTCATCAAGTTTGTTTATCAGCTGCAAACACTAAAAGGGGAGAAAAGGCAATGTAATCAAGTAGGATAAACATCATGGGAATAATGGGAACTGATCCCAAACTCTAAGTTTTCTCTAAACCCCGCATTCACCATTAACCAAGAAATAAAATAAGTTAGTCTGGAAGGACCACACAAATTAGTGCTGAATACTTAGGGTAAACTTTAGTGGTGAATATTTGCTAATTACGGAATATTTACATTTTTATTTTGTATTTGGAGATATTGAGGAGACATGCAAAGAAATATTTCACCTAACATTTCTAGGTATAACTTAATTTTGTAGGTCGTCTCACATAGTGTTTATAATAAATTTCATACTTATGCATGTATATCACCACTAATTTGAAACACCAATAGACTACATTCATCAAGTAAATACTAATAAAAATATAAACATCTATGAAATACAAAGGCTCTTAGATAAAATATTCACGACATATGAGCTCGACCACTTAGTTGAGATGTTTAAATGTAGATGCCCGACTATATACTACGGGCACATGACAACATAGTCCAGATGCACGACTACATAATTTTATAGGTGTGGCCTCATAATCTACATGCCCAATTGTTAGAAGATTATAACTTCTCATTCATTTGTTAAGTGGGAAGGAAAGGGAAGTTAATCTATTACAACACATCACATTCAAGTGAAGAAGTGAAAGGTATGAAGCAAAATGGTTATCATTCTTTTTCATATGTGAATTTTTTTATCTCAATTGTGTTGTCTTCATTATAGTCTGAAATTAATGTAATGTCGGATCTATCATGCATAGTTTATATTCATGTTTATTTTCTCTGTGAAGTCTTATATCATTTGATATGGTGACTAGATGTTACCCCGCTCATATTTGGGAAGTTTCAATTCCAAGTTTTTTTTTCACTTTTACCTAGTAGTATGTGTAGTCTTTGATAGTATATATAGTCACCTAGTAGTGATTTTGTATAAATTAATCATCTACACTTGCGGATGCTTGTTTACTAGGCTTCGTGTAGCCAACACATATGTGCCTTTTTGTAGTTTCTCCCCTAAAACCATTCCCAACATGCCTTTTCCTAGATAAATTATTCATCTGCATCACTATATACATTTTTTATAATATTCTCCATCAATGTGAAATCCATTTTTAGAAATTTTTCAAAAATTCTAAGTTATATTTTGTAAGGGGTTTGAAAAAAAATTTCTGTGAGTACCCGAGGCTCCTTGAACCCCAATTAGGCCGATAGGAAAGATAAGGAAATTAAAGTGATTAAGTCGAGCAATGTGGGAATAGTGGGAACTCTTCCCATATTCAAAAGGTTATCTTCCTTCCCACCAAATCCTATCTAAAGCGAGTCAAAAATTCATACCCCTACAAAACAATTCACTCATTCCATTGTTCCCATGAAACCCCAATTCACCGCAATATAAAGAAAATCATTAAATCAACTTTTTAAGGCCCATGATTTACATTCCTTTATTCCATGAGTACTCTGAAACTCTTGCAGGCCAACATGGATTTAGTTTTTGTCCATAACTTCGAAATAGAGCTCCAAATTACACAAAATTGGTGGCATTGGAACCGTCACCTTAATAGATTCGTTCTAGTATAAATAAATGTAGAAAATGGTGAAGTTTTGGGTTGTAAAGTGAAAACATGGGTTTTGAGGGAAAAGGGGTATTTTACTTGTTTAAAAGGTGTAACCAATTCAACCACGTAAATTTATTATTTAATGGCTCCCATTCCTTATCCTGTAAATATGATGGCATGTACATGAGGGAGAGAAATTTTTCCCATGCTTTTCCTTTTAGAAATGATGGAATTTGGTCTATGGTGGTAGTTGAGTTAAATATGGCACATTCTCTCTCTTTCCCTCTTTTTTATGTACCCCTTTCTCTATATATTTGAAAAATATTTTATTTATAAATGGTTGGACACTTGAGAATGCAAAGGAAATTTGTTAAAATAGATTCCCAAGTGTTTATGAGTTACAAACATTCATTTGGTATCTGTGGATTTGTTTCATTCCTTCTATCACTACATAATGGTCTATGCATACTCCTTTGGTAATAAAGTCATGTTTTATGGCTATTTATGTTCCCTAACTTATGTTTTGTTTAATTATTGCCTCTCTATTTGCTTTGTTAATTATGGTGTGTATGTATTTATCCTTTGTATTCTTCATTTTGGAAGTGATTTATGTGTGGAATGGAAGGTTTCATGCATGTTTAGCTTATGTCACACATTTATGACCTCTACCCTACATTTCTATCTATCTTTCCCTAATAGAGAGTGTTCATCCCCTTTTATTGGTGTTATCACCCATGTTTTATCTTAGTTTTTTTATGTTTCCCCTCTCCCTCTCTCGCTCCTAGTTACTTGGATGCATTATAATAGGCTTAACTTAGAAGTAGTTTTAGTGTTAGCATTAGGAAGTAGGTAGAGGAACTATATGTAGCCAAAATTGTAGGGTCTTGCACCGCGAACAATGTTACACGTGCCCGATGATGATATAGGTCTCCTCACAAGGTGTTCAGGATCGAAAAAGCTCTCCAAGTGTATGTTAACATCCCGCATGCCCCACTTAGCCCTTGCATTCTTTATTTTTCTCTTTCCCACTCTTTTCCTTTGCTTTTGGTCTTTAATGATGAAACCGCGCCGCCTGCTTGCACGGGCGATGGTCTCGTGACCGCCGCCGGGAGCAGGGCGGCGGTCTAACCCTGGTCCTTCACACATTTTTCCAGAATGTTCTTTTAGTCGCGACTCGCATAAATTTTCAACTTTTACCCACTTTTCCATCTGTTTTTTTCTTGTATTTATGATTTTGGTTCCCTAGAATAGTGTTTCTCCATTGTTTATTGTAAAAGAGTTCAAATTGGATTTCACCTTTGGGTAAATGGGAATTCTATAAATAGCTGGTTGGTTTTCAAGAAAATGGCCTCTCAGAACTGTGTCCCTCATTCTCTCATTTCAAATTTTAGTCTTTCAGTTCTTTCTTAGGAGTTGTGTTAGTTTTATTTGTTTCTGCATAGTTAGTGTTGTTTAGCTATTTAGGAGCCACATGATCTTCTTGTGCTAGTGTTGTTACTATTTCATACAATCAATTGAAGTAAGATAGTTCCATTTTTCAGTCAGAAGCCATTAAAGTTGCAGGTTTTGTTCATCAAAAAGGATAGTTTCAGGTTCTAGACGTTTTATGTTGTATGACTCACAATAAATCCCACTAGGAATTACATAAGCCAAGCTCTGTTCTCTTGCGCTATCCCTCTCCTACTTGCATTATATTCAGTCTGCATCCAAAGCTGCCATTATTTCGATACCAACTTTTGTTGATGCTAACATCACACACTTTTCTAGATTCATGTGAGCACGAAGGAATGAGGAGACCACACTGAGGGGACAAAGCCACACACAACCAGATTCACCACTGTTATGCAAAATCCAGGTTCAAGCTATCAAAAGTTCTATTTAAAACATATCAAATAGAGTAGTCAATCATTTCATTTCAGTTAATCTCACTTTCAATATTACCAGGAAGCTGTGGGGATTGATAGTTTCTGAGAAACTATGATTCATTCCCCACTTCGAGGTAAGATCGGGGGTCTTTCAAATAGATTAGATCAGTTATCTAGTTATTTAGAATAGATTTACAAGCTTTATGCACCGTGCAAGTAGCTATACTCAAATTGCTTTGTTTGTTTTGATTTTGTTATTAGTTTAGTTTTCACTTTCTAGATATATTAAATAATTGCTCTTTCGATTAGATTTAGATATATATACGTTGTAGATATACTTTGCATAATTAGTCTACTTTACTTTAGTTAGATTTATTTCCTTTTGTATGACAATCACGGGACCTAGAGAGCCCAGAGAATACATATTCAAGCCAATAGTGCCTCAGCCCAATCTTGTTGCAGCAATAACTGATATAGACTAGAATCTTAGAATCCAAGTATTCCAAACAACAACGGACCTACAAGAAATCAGCCCACAGTTAAGAGGGTTAAACATAGAAGATGACAGAGCACATACATTTTGGACAAACTAGCCAAACTACAGATTACCCTAAATAGATACCCGCATGACTGTAGAAGGGCTTGAAAGAGAGAAAATGTTCGGTTGTGATCCTTTGGTCCCACAGCCAAATGTAGGAGATATCTTCATTGACATAGACACTAGTTTAAGAATTCAAGTTGCCAAAATGCCTGTAAGGTACTCTGAGAAGGTTGCACAACTTTTAGTTCTAAATATAGAGGCTGAAAAGGCATATGACTACTGGATAGTAGGGATTAGGGATTGATTCCACACATGACCATAGGAGGTCCACAACAACCACAAACTTACGGCTATGATTCATAGATCCCACAACCCAATGAGTCCACAGGTCAATCAGACGTTGATGTTAGTTTACGCACATTAGTATTTAGGTCCTCTCCACTTCCACCAACCATTATCACACAATTATCTTCACTAGACATAATAGCTAATCAAGCTAAGGATTTCTAGACTAGACCAGAGAATCACCCATAGAATCCCCTATATATCCATCATCCATCTTATGACCCTATCTGGAGATATACATGAAACAATCCCAGGTCATTTTCCCGTATCCCACAACCTATAGATCAGATCATGCCAGAACTCGATATTGATTGGAGCCTTCGAGTAGTCATCCTTGCCAACCGATCTATCACACCAATTTAGGTTAGGAGGGCCTTCTTTGCCTTAGATTCACAGATTCCATTAGTGTGTGTCGAAGATATAAGATTACCTAACTAGTTTTCCTATACCCCACGTATATTCCATCCCCACTGGCTGTCTCGGCACGACCTCGGGAGGTTAGGTGCGAGGAAGAGTTACTTGTAGATTCTCATGCTCGCTTGTCACTTTTCCATCGTACAAAATTGGTGAACCCAACGTGAAACAAATAGTTCTTTCTCTTTTATTTTTCAGTTCTTCCATCCACCTTCACTCTTTCCCATTATTCTGCGGGTATTCATATACCCCCAAATATGTCGAGGATACGATGCATATGGCAGACCTCTTTCAGGTCTTGAAATAGGCTATAGTCAAACAAATAGACAACCATCGCCCTCACTTTCTGCATGGGCTGATAATTATTCAAATAATTACTTATCATCTCAAACTCCCCCTCAAAGAACTAGCTCAAGTACTTCATTCCGGATTGAGGAGTTTGATCGACATGCACAACAACCAGAGCCTTCAGGCTCTAATAATATGACGTTTACTAGAGAGTCCATTTCATCTCCTCGGGTCTTAGTTAGACCACAGATCAGTAGACAGTCAGACCTACTTCCTTTTTTGGACAAGGAATACTTAGCATGCTTCGCCAAAAGCGAGCAACGCTTCCAAAGCATGTATCCACTAGTAGGGAGCTTACAAGTACAATCTGATACTGTTCCAGGAAAACACCCCCATTCCTCCACCTATGGGAAATTCCCTTAGTGAAGTTTGGCAGGATAATGACCAATTCATAGCGGGGTATCATACCCCTTTGCAGCCTCAAATGACACAACAAATGCCCGTAAGGCAAAATATTGTGTCTTCACCAATAGAGGTCATTTTAGCCTTGGCTGAAAAGGTTAGAGGGCTGGAACTTGCTCAAGCAAATCAGAATTCATATTTTGGACAAGTAGGAATCCCCAACCCTCCACATCATCCTAGCCAAGTAGACCTCCTCACGGGAATAGGCACGTTGGGCATGCCTCCTCAGTATTCACAACAAACACCAACTAGAACTATGTTTTCTAACGCCACTCGGTGGAAAATATGATACCTCCTGGTCTAGTACAAAATAATCCGTTCCTAGGAAATACTCCTTCGTACTTAAACATGTATTCCAAATCACCACAAGGAGATATGTTCTCTTCTCCCGAGATGTTTTCTCAACCATAGGGATTTCCTTATGTCCCTGCAAATGCATACGCTACGCCATATCAACAACCCATTCCACCTCCACCCCCTCAACAAGTGCCATCGATGGTCAAAACCTATGTGATAGGAACTTATTCAGAATATTTGAAAGAACCTTTAGACTTCACCATACAAAGCATCATGCTTCCAAGACCTCTTCCCAATTTTTCCAAATGCAAAGGGGAGGGATACAGAATGCACATATCAAGGCCTATGCCATAGCCATTCGAGAACTACTCCCTTGGGATGGGGTTGTTGCTAAAATATTCCCCAAAAATTTAGAGGGCATTGCCCTCGATTGGTACTCTAAGAATACCTGAAGCTTCCATCCATTCGTTTAAACAACTTGTTTCAGAGTTTATCAAGGTGTTCAACATGAAAAAACTGTTGAAACAGGAATCAGGGAATTCTTGCATATTAAGCAAGAACACAATGAATTTGTTGCTCATTTCATCCAAAGATGGCGTACAGTCCTTTATTCTTCGGCAAGTGCTCCAAACATGGATCAGATGGAACTATGCGATTTATTCCTTCATTCTCTCAGTAGAGAGATAAAGGAAGAAGTCCAAAAGTTCCCACTAAGGACTTATGATGAAGTACTTGAGAGCGCCCTCCGAATAGATCAAGCTGCAATAGATAGCAGTCGCAAGACGTATGGAACAAATGGGAGGTTAATCATCCCCAATCAAAACACTATGACCTATCCTAGTATAGTAAATGCCAATCAAGGACCTAAAATCCTTAAAAATCGTAGAGTGACAACAGATGGAGTAACTGACCAAGCTAAAAAGGAAAATGTTGTAAATACTCCACCACCAGTTAATAATCAATGAAACAACAATTTTACCCCAACAATCAATGTAGTGGATTTTAATCATCCACAACAACAACAACAACAACAACGGGTCCAGACATAGGGTCCAAGTCAAAACTCAACTAGATATCAAAACCAGAACCAAAACCAAAGACAACAAATGCAAAACTTTAATCCTAATAGTCAATAGTTTAATCAGAGTTTTGGACCACAACACATACCAAACCAGCAACCTAGGAATTACAATCCTAACTCATATTGTGGTTTCCACAAAATTCAAGGCCATGACACTAGAACTTGCCACAATTACAATAAATTCATGCAACATTTTCTAGAGGAACAAAGAAAACTTTTCATAGATATGTTCTTAGTAGATCCTACATCACCAGTGCCAAATACTTTCATGGGAGTAGTCTCCCCTCAAAATACACCCCTCAAGATCTTCAATGATCCGCTCCCAAATCACAATAACAACAAATTAAATCCAAATGGGACGAACAAGGGTGTAATGATAGGAAACAATGATCATGAAGCCTTGACTTCACTAAATCCACTGTCGCACCACAATTAGGAAATCAACCATGAACCAAGATAGTCGGTTTAGTGGAGTTAGACACTGAGCTACATGTGGAAGCCATAACGAGGACACGAGAGTATTCCTCTCAGCCAAATCCAAGTTACCTGCTAGAGACAGATAACATTCAACAAACATTAGTAAAACCCGTAGGTGCCTATGATTTAATTAATGACCTAACAAAAACCTTCTCCCACATCTCCTTTTTGGACTTATTGAAGAACTCTCCTACCCATAGGGCTGCTCTTTTAGAAGCATTAGGTTTAGGTCATTTAATTAACATCACTCCACCTCCTGAAACACAAGTAAACCATATAGACTTTGATATTCACCCTCCGGGGCAGCCGGATAGGGATACTGAGTTTATATTCGACATAAAAAAATTCCAACAGACATTGAGATTGCATGTAGAGGTGATCCAGCCTTACATTTACAAGTGTGGGTTTATAACAATTACGTTAAATGCACAATGGTTGATGATGGGGCAGCAGTTAACATAGTCCCCTTCTCTTTCCTTCAAAAGCTAGGGTATGGAGAAACAAATTGTTCCATGACTCGGAATACACTAAGAGGCTATGATAGCCTTAAAGACACTTTGATTGGGACTATAATACTACTGTTGTTGCAAATTAGCAGCACCCCTAGATGTTGATCAGACTTCTAGTTTGACATCTTGGACATCCAGTGTGATTGCACAACATTGAATCCTTTCCCCAAGTGTGGGACTTGTAAAAATGGGAGAGGAATCTCCATATTAGAGGCTGGTTCCTCAACTCCTCTGATTAGATATATCACTTACAAGTTATATAGAGGTTTCAAACTCAAAATCCTACTCTAAATTCCAAAGTGGACAGAGATAGAGAATGTAAAAAAACTGAAACTAGTGCTAATAAGGTGATGCACCAAAGGAGTGGTGAGCATTTCTTACTTCTACAGATTGACACAGTTCATAAAAATGTAACAAAACTTCATGCACAAATTGATAACTGTAATGGAGGGTCAGAAATGAATCAAACAACACAAACAGAGGATAAAAACTCATTCACAAAGCCTGTATTGTCATTTTAACATTAAAAACCACTTGCATTACAACACCTGAGAGGAAAAACAGGTTACAGTCTTGGAAAAGGTCTGATTTTTCCACAAAAATCACTTTCAAGGTGAAAGAGGGAGCCTGTAATACATAAAAATGTTCAACCTTTTGGAAAATGAGCCAAATCGGCTTTTACGGTGCAAAAAGTGACCCTAGGAGAGAGAAATGTAGGAAAACATGGGAGAGCTTCAACCACCAACCAAAAACATAGTAAATAGCATGGGCATCCTTACAATCCCATCCACTAACATTTTCACCATGTTGGGAGAGAATGTAAGCCATTCTTCATTAAAAATGGTGGTTGAAACATCATTTCTCTCCATGACCATGTGCGAGAGGTGTTTTTCAATTTTCTTCTCCAAAATCCATCAAAATGCAAAAATAACCTTGGAATCTTGTAGATAATTTCACCAGATTTCCATTGATATAAAGAACGTGAAAAACTGAGCTCTGGATCGAAAGATATGGCCATTTGAAATTTTAGGGAAAAATAGGGCCAAATCGGATTGGTGGGCAAATTTTTTTAAATTTTTCACTTTTTGGTCATTTGGAAAATTTTCCAAAAATTCCCCATGCTCTACCATTCTAGGTGCCACGTGGCATGCTTTGATTGGGCGTGGGCCTTTCATGCTTCATTTTCCTTTGTTTTCGCCATTGGAAAATTTTCTAAAAATTCCCCACCGGGCCGATGAGTTGAGGACATGTGGCAGCATGTGATTGGATGTGGGCCTTTCCTTTTAAATTTTCCATCGCTGTTTGATCCATATTTTGACCCGGACACGTGGAAAAATGTGATTCGTTGTAGGCTTTACCCTTCAAATTTTCCATGCGGGCTTGTCTTGAGTTTTTGCCACCACCTGACACGTGGCACAATTCTATTGGCTCGCGCGGGGCAATTTTTCCTTTGAAATTTCCTTCTTTTTCCCTTGGGAAAATTTCCCAAATCCTCCCCTGCCTTCTCGCCGGTGCGGGACACGTGGTAGTTTCTTACTAGACGCGGGTCAGCCGGGTGAACATTTTCCTTTGTTACAATCCCTTTGGGAAAAATTCCCAATCTCCTCCCATGCTCCACCATTCCGGGTGCCCAGGAGACATGGCACAATTTCATTGGTTGGCAGAGGCTGCGAAGCCAAAACTTTCGTTTTGAAGTTTTGGCAAAGCACTTCACCAAAATTCTAACTTCTCCTTCGACCCCGTCGGTCCGATGCTATAGAACACATGGAAAACGTGATTGGGCACGGGCCTTTCCTCCAAAATTTTCCATGCGCCAACACTTAGTCAAATTTTCAATTTTCTCCACTTGGACACATGGTGAAATTTGATTAGATGGCGGCCCGCGGGGAAAATATTCCCTTTTGAAAATTTTCCAAACACTTGGTAAAAAAAAAAAAGTCTTCCTCAACCCCGCCACTTCCTTGGACACGTGGCGCCATTTCATTGGATACGGGGCTTTGAGGAAAATTTCCGACAAAAACTCCATCGGGCCATAACTTAAAAATACATAGAGTTAAGAGGAAAACTTTACCTTTCTAGAAAGCTAAGAAAGATCTCTATCCAATGGTTCCATTTCCGAGAAAGTTTTGAGTGCTTAAAAATCAAAAATTATGAATGAGGCACAAGAGAGGGAAGAATGAAAAGGAGTTAGCCACAAAATGAGCAAGGGGTACATTTTGGATAACAATTTTGGCGACTCAGAGGGGTCATCTTCTGCTGGATGAAGTTACTAGTTTCTTGGAGCAATCCATTGGGCATGGAGTCATCAAATTCTCTGTTTGGTACCCCAACTGACTAGAACTTTGGAAGGAGGAAGATGGGGATGGAACACCATTTGATTGAGCAAGGCCTGTAACACACATTTCTAGGAACAACAAGCTTGTGCCAAAGAACTTAGGGAAAACAAAGCTAATCTATAGCAAAATAATGTGCACAAGCACTTGGAGGAATGAAAATCTAAGCTAATATTTACAAGGTGGAGAATTCCCTTGATGTGCAATGCTTTAGATAGACCCATTGTTTGGAATCTACGAGTTCTTCGCCATCCAATGAAGACAATTGGAAAGCATTGCTGTCCTTGCACTTTGTGACCATGTATGGGCCACTCCAAATGGCATCAAATTTTGAATGCCTTCCCGGTTTTGCTCTATCTGCATCCCATTTTAACACTAGATCTCCAACTTGGAAAGATCTATCCTTGGCCTTCCTATCAAAGGTCTTCTTGATCAAGGCTTGATCCTTCTCCATCACTTGGGATGCTTGACTTCTGATTTCTTGGAGCTCCATCAACTTTGCATATCTAACCTCCATGGGCCCAAACTCCAACAAATCCAACTGTTTCATGAGTTCCAATGTTGGCAACTCAAGTGACATGGGAAAGATTGCCTCTCTCCCATAAACAAGCTTGAATGGGGAGTTACCTATATATCTCTTGGGAGTTATCCTATTAGCCCATAAGGCTGATTTCAATTTGGTATGCCAAGATCTCTGATTTTCATCAAGAGTCCTCCTAATGATCCTCAACAAGTTCTTATTTGTAGATTCAGCCTGGCCATTACCATGAGGGTAATAGTTTGATGAAGTACTTAGGTAGATCCCATTCTTGACAGCCCATTCAGTCACCTTGGACCCAATGAATTCAATGCATTATCTGATATTATTGTAGCAGGTATGCCAAATCTGGTTTCTTATTCCCTCATACAAATCTAGGATGCTAGATTCATTTGCTTCCTTGAGTGCTACTCTTTAGTCCACTTGGTGAAGTAATCAAGTTGCTGTTAAAATCCATTTGTGCCCTTGGCTTGAATTGGGATTAATGACTCAATGAATTCCAAACCCCATTGCATGAATGGCTGGTCAAGCGAAATTGGATGCAATGGAAGGCGAGGTAGTCTCTCTTTACTGTGAAGAATACACAATTCTTGCACCTCTTGATCCATGCATAACAATCACTTTGAAAATCTTGGGCCAATAATAGCCAACCCTCATGATCTTTAGGACTATCACTCTCAGTGCAAAATGACCACCAGCTGGTCCATCATGGAACTCTTCCAACACTCTATGAATCTGATTTGTACCAATGCATCTTATGACACTCCATTCACATCCTTTTTGAACAAAATACCATTAACAAGGGCATATGGGACAACTGCAATCTGAAGTGTCTTCTTTTGGTTTTGTTCATCTCTGGAGGGCATAGACCTATGCTTAGGAAGTGCATTATGTCTTGTGTCTAGCAAGGAGTGAGGAAACCATCATTCTCTTCTTGAGTGCTTCCTTTCTCATGGTGTCTTGCAACGCCAAAAAACCTCCTTCTCATTGCATGCTTCCTTTTGTTTTCTCAAAACCAGCTGCTCACACAATCCTTGTCCCTCGACCAACTTGGTGACTTTGATCTCAATGCCATACTCCATGACACGAGTAATCCAACCTGCTCTCTTTTCATTCAAGTCTTTGTTGAGGAGGAAGTCTTTAACTCCCACACGAGAAACCAACAACTGAACCTTGTTGTTTGAAACTAAATGCTTGAATTTCTTCAAGTTTTGATTACTACAAGAACATTCTTTTCAATGAAAGAATATCTCACCTCATAATCCTCCGGACTTTGGCTGAAGAAAGCAATTGGCTGCTCATCATTGTCTTTATTTTTTGTACCAAAATTGCGAAATAGTATCATAACCCCCAAATGCATAGAGGATGAAATCCTTGGAGAAATCGGGTTGATGAGAGTTGGGGCTTGAGAGATGGCTTATTTCATTGCTTCAAAAATTTCCTTTCCTCTACTTTCAATTTGAAATCCATTCTTTTCTTTAACATCTTGGTGATAGGCTTGACTAGGCTGCAAAATTTGGGACAAATCTCGAACAAAATTTATTTTCCCAAGAAACTTTGAAGGGCCTTCTTATGGCTTGGAAATGGTAGTGCTCTTATGGCTTGACTCTTTCTAGATCAATTGCTAATCCCTCTTTGGAGACAATGTGGCCAAGGAGTTTTCCTTCATGGGCTAGGAAAATACACTTTTTAGGATTCAAGGATACTCCAAATCTTCTACACCTTTGGAACACTTGTCTCAAATGAAAGAGGTGGTCTGTTGCATTTTTTGAAAAAATAGTGATATCATCAAGATATATCAACACAATGTTGTTAATCAAACCCTTGAACACCATGTCCATTGCTCTTTGGAAAGTAGCTCCAGCGTTGGACAGCCCAAATGGCATTTTCCTGTATGCATAAGTTCCCCATTTGGTTGTAAAGGTTGTCTTGAACTGATCCTCTTCTTTCACCATAATCTGATTGTACCCCAAATAGCCATCAAGTAATGAAAACCTCTCAGAACCAGCAACAACTTGCAAAATCTGCTCCATGGAAGGAAGTGGGTAATGATCCTTGAGAGATGCTCTATTCAAATCTCTGAAGTCAACACACAATCTAATTTCCCCACTCTTCTTTCTAACTGGAACCAAGTTGGCTACCCAACTAGAATGCTTGATAGGGAATATGATTCTTGATTCTATCAACTTATTCAATTCCTTTCTCATGAGAGGCTCCATGTGTGGATTGACTGGCCTTTGTTTTTACCTGATGGGTTTAGTACTTGGATCCAATTCAATGGTGTGTTGAGATAACTTGGGATTGAAACCTTTCAAATCTTCATAGCTCCAAGCAAACACATCAGGGAATTCTTGAAAAAGTTGTATGAACTCATACCTTTCTTGCTCAGTTGTCACTTTACCAACTCGGAGTGATTTGCCTTCTTCCACCAAGATGGACACTGAATCTTCTCCCTTGACTTGAATGTTTGCCTTCTCCTTCCTAAATTGATCATTAGGATTGAAAATGGACTCCAAAGTAATAAGTCCCTTTAGTAGTTTGTTGGTTCTCGTTTGTACCACTTGGTCACCATCTTTGCTGCTCCAACTTTTCTGATTTTTAGTGAGAACTCATCCTCTTCTTACGAGAAATGTATGATTTGTTGATAATTTTCAAACACTTACCAACTTACATTTTGTTATGCGGTACTAAAGGCCTCACAATCACATGGATGTTTGGCATGTACCTTGTCCTTTTGAATGCTTTCAACAACGTCAAAGGCTGCCCCAACTCTGCTGCAAGCACTGTCGGCCAGCTTGGTTCTCTTTTCTAGGAATGGATTTTATGCCAAAGCCCTCAAAATATTCAATGAGGTCCCACACCCTATTTTTGTAGCACTTGAGTAGATCATTCTTGACAGCACGCTTCCCCTTAACTTGGTTGACAATCAACTCACTTTATCGCCAAAGTTTACAAGTTCTTTATCCTCTCTTGATTAACCAATGCAATCCTTGTATTAAAGATTCATATTCAGCAGTGTTATTAGAGCATGCAAACTGAAATCTAAAAGTTGAATAATACTTAACTCTTTGAGGGGAAACCAACATATCTCCCCCTCCCTGCACCTTGCCTACTCCTTGATCCATCAAAAAAAACTTCCATACCTCATTGTCATCCTTGTGGTCCGGCTTGGTGATCTTAGGAATAGGCTTATTTTCTTCATGCATGTAATAGAATCCTAACTCAGATTCTTCTATTTCTTGATAAGGATCAAAAGCATGCACCTTATTTTCCCATTCATCAAGAGTTAGATTTGGTATGTTTCCTACCTTGGTGTCGAGTTTCATCGGTGCTTGGATAATCCTCTTTATCAAACATTTGAACAATTGGTGTTGATCTAACCGGGAGTGTAAGGCTCAATGTGAAAGTTTGCAATAGGTTTAGATCTAATTATGGATTTAGTTCCATATCTTATTCTAAACAACATGTGTCCAATCAGCAAATAAGTAACCTCCAATCTTGGCTGTGAAATCCCTTGACAGACATAGGGCAAAGAGTGGTGGAAGGTCTATTATTGAGACATCTTGTAAAACAACAACGTTGGGGCAGGCATGCAAGGTAAGACTCAAGTTTTTTATCACTCCAACTATTGTTACTGTTGTCCCATCCAATTGCACTACCCCTTTGGATATGACTTCATACTGAATTCCCAATTGATCAGCTATTTGCTTGGGCATTACTGAGCTACTTGCCCCAGAATCAATCATGCAATTGTGTACTAATTGGTTTCCAATGATCAATGAAACATAGAATGGAGGGGCTTCAACATTTTACCTTGTTGTCCTCCATGATTCCCTTCGGCTGGGCAACATTTGTGAGCACCTTTTCTTGCATTTGGACTTGCTGATTTGAAGGTGACGAGTCCTTCATGGCGCTTTCTAACAAATCTCTTTGGTGCAGGATAGATAGTGATTCCCACATTGATATGTTTACATTAGTCTTCTTCATCTAATCAATGATGTTGAATGGAGATGAAGCATCTCTTTGCTGTCCCTTGGCCTGCATATTCGTTCCTTGCATATGGGCAGCAACAATTGGCATTTGAGCTGGCCTAGGAGCTGTTTTAGGTAGCCCTTGTGTGTTTGGAACTAAATTTTGTTTGCCAATAATTTGTGGAATAGTAGGAGGTTGTGGATTATTTGGAGCCAATGGTTGTTCTTCACCCAAATTCCTCCTTTTTGACCTTGTGTTGGCTGCAACACTTTGGGAAACTGTTTGATTCATGCCACAAAAATCTTCTACCTGCCAGTTTACAAGTGTGGTATCATTTGGAGCTGATTGCTGCTAGAATGTGTCTTGTTGTTGGTTATTTCCTTGACTACCTTCACCCTCCACACCAGTTGTAGTCACCATTAACGCTTGATTTAAGGCACCGTTGAAGCACATAGACTGGTTGTGAGGTTCATTGCATGGAAAACACCAATCATACTCTTGAGCCATGTTGTTTTGCACTGGCACTAATGCCTTAGAGGCAGATATAGCATTGGGATTATAGGGCTGAAATGGTCTGTTGGCAGGAGGTCTTGCTTGATTTAAATTTGCAGCTAGATTGGGTGGTCTTTGAGGTTGGTATGGCTTCTTGTTAGGCTAGGCTTGAGGCTAGAAAGAAGGTCTAAAGCTTTGGGCTTGCTACCTTTTGAGTGTAACCAGCTCATTGCCTAGATTTTGCAATTGCTTCATGACTTCTTGAAGTTCATTTGAGGCACTAGAAGATGAAGTAGAAACTTCACTTGAATTATGATTTCTAGGAGTGGGAATAGGAGCTAAAATAGGCACTTGACTAGTACTTGGGCTTTCTAAACTTGGAAGCATTGGCATTGGAGGCCTAGGAGATAGCTTGCCGACTTGAATCAAGCAATTTTCAGCTCTAATGGCAATGCTATAAGCAATAGGGATAGTTGTGCCTCCCATGGATTGAATTAACATATAAATATCGAATTTAAAGATTTAAGGTAATATAGAAAAGCACCTTCATTGCTTGGCCTTCTTTCGCCACCTTTGGAATTCTCTCCCAAGTCATTTGAAATATGAAGTTGAAGTCGGTCAATTTGCTCATTGGGAGCTCTCTTGATGGTTGTCAATTTGCTTGAAAGGGACAAGTTGTTTCCCTTTTCTCCAAACTACTCATGGAGGGCTATATATAGCTGGTTCCAATTTTGGATAGAACTTGAGGCAAGACTCTGAACCATTGCAAAGCTTTCCCTTTGAATGAAGATGCCAATAGTTTGACAACAACTTACATCTCATTGATCTCATGGATTGCACAAATATTGGCAATATCCTTGACATGATCACCGAGTGGTCTGATTTTCTCCGATAAATTATGCAATGTTCTTGAATGCTAACCTGGGATTGGATTTTGTGCATTGAGAGCAAGTGGGCTCTTGCCGGTGAAGTTGACATAGGGGTTGTTTTGTGCCATTCGATTGGCCGAGAACCCTTGTTGATTGAATGAAAGGCCTACAGTGCGGGAGTTTATAGAGTTTTGTTTGGGTGGGGATTGAGACCTTTAAATTCTCCTTCCTCTTTGCCTTCTTCTTGGAGATAATTCTTCTTGTAGATCTTGTTGTTGCAAATCAGCAGCACCCCTAGATGTTGATCAGACTTCTAGTTTGACATCTTGGACATCCAGTGTGATTGCACAACATTGAATCCTTTCCCCAAGTGTGGGACTTGTAAAAATGGGAGAGGAATCTCCATATTAGAGGAAATTTGGTTCCTCAATTCCTCGATTAGATATATCACTTACAAGTTATATAGCGATTTCAAACTCAAAATCCTACTCTAAATTCCAAAGTGGAAAAGGATAGAGAATGTAAAAAAGCTGAAACTAGTGCTAATAAGGTGATGCACCAAAGGAGTGGTGAGCATTTCTACTTACTTCTATGATTGACACAATTCATAAAAATGTAACAAAACTTCATGCACAAATTGATAAGCTGTAATGGAGGGTCGAAATGAATCAAACAACACAAACAAAGGATAAAAACTCATTCACAAAGCTTTGTATTGTCATTTTAACATTAAAAACCACTTGCATTACAACACCTGAGAGGAAAACAGTTACTGAGTCTTGGAAAAGGTCTAATTTTTCCACAAAAATCACTTTCAAGGTGAAAGAGGGAGCCTGCAATACATAAAAATGTTCAACCTTTTGAAAATGAGCCAAATCGGCTTTTGCGGTGCCAACCGTGACCCTAGGAGAGAGAAATGTAGGAAAACATGGGAGAGCTTCAACCACCAACCAAAAACATAGTAAATAGCATGGGCATCCTTACAAGCCCATCCCCTAACATTTTTCACCATGCTGGGAGAGAATGCAAGCCATTCTTCATTAAAAATGGTGGTTGAAATGTCATTTCTATCCATGACCACGTGCTAGAGGTATTTTTCAATTTTCTCTCTCCAAACTCCATCAAAATGAAAAAATGACCCTAGAATCTTATAGATAATTTCACCAGCTTTCCATTGATATAAAGAACGTGAAAAACTGAGCTCTGGATCGAAAGATATGGCCATTTGAAATTTTAGGGAAAAATAGGGCCAAATCGGATTGGCGGGCAATTTTTTTAAATTTTTCACTTTTTGGTCATTTGAAAATTTTTCCAAAATTCCCGTGCTCCACCATTCCGGGTGCCACGTGGCATGCTTTGATTGGGCGCGGGCCTTTACTGCTTCATTTTCCTTTGTTTTCGCCATTGGAAAATTTTCTAAAAATTCCCCACGGCCGATGAGTTGAGGCCACGTGGCGGCATGTGATTAGACGTGGGCCTCTCCTTTTAAATTTTCCATCGTTGTTTGATCCATATTTTGACCGTAAACGTGGAAAAACGTGATTCACTACGGGCTTTACCCTTCAAATTTTCCATGTGGGCTTGTCTTGAGTTTTTGCCACCACGACACGTGGCACAATTCTATTGGCTCACGCTCGGGGGTGATTTTTCCTTTGAAATTTCCTTCTTTTTCCCTTGGGAAAATTTCCCAAATCCTCCCCCTTCCGCCGGTCCGGGACATGTGGCAGTGTCTTACTGGATGTGGGGCTGGGTGAACATTTTTCCTTTGTTGCAATCCCTTTGGGAAAAATTCCCAATCTCCTCCCGCGCTCCGCAATTCTGGGTGCCCGGGGACACGTGGCACAATTTCATTGGTTGGCGGGCCTGTGGGCCAAAAACTTTCTTTTTGAAGTTTTGGCAAAACACTTCACCAAAATTCTAACTTCTCCTCCGACCCCCACCGGTCGATGCTATAGGACACGTGGCAAAACATGATTGGGCACGGGCCTTTCCTCCAAAATTTTCCATGCACCAACACTTAGTCAAATTTTCAATTTTCTCCCCTTGGACATGTGGCGAAATCTGATTGGATGGTGGGCCTGCGGGGAAAATCTTCCCTTTTGAAATTTTTCCAAACACTTGGTAAAAAAACAAGTCTTCCTCTCGACCCCCGCCACTTCCTTGGACACGTGGTGCCATTTCATTGGCTGCGGGCCTTTCAGGGGAAAATTTCCCACAAAAACTCCGTCGGGCCATAACTTCAAAAATACATGGAGTTAGGAGGAAAACTTTACCTTTCTAGAAAGCTAAGAAAGAGCTCTATCCAATGGTGCCATTTCCAGAAAGTTTTGAGTGCCTAAAAAGCAAAAATTATGACTGAGGCACAAGAGAGGGAAGAATGAAAGGAGTTAGCCACAAAATGAGCAAGGGTACATTTTGGATAACAACTACTAGTCACCTTAGGACCCAAAACAATCCTAACTGAGTTTTATATTATAGATCGGGAAACCAACTATAATATGATCCTCGGCCGACCATGGATACACCATATGAAGGCAATCCCTTCTACGTTATTTCAAGAAATAAGATTCTTGCACTTAGGAAAGATATTCGTAGCAAAAGGTGATCGAAACCATTCGATATACACAGCGGAGACTGAAGAAAAAGCCGAGCGTTCACTCCGAGTTTGAACTCCCAAAAAACCAACTTAATAAACCAACTGGCGCAAAACCAAAAGAAAAGTTGATACCTACAACGGAGTTAGAAGTTATGAACCTAATCAAGAATATCCCAGCCCTCAAGGATGAGGCTAATGTTGTAGAAATAGTATCATTAGGAACTACTGCAAAAATTATCGAATTGCTAGAACAGGATCTACCAATTTTCCTACCATTTGATTCTGTAGGCATGGGATATACCCTAGGAGTTGGTTCTCTTCCAGCAGAGGAACTCTGCATGGTAGAAGTAACCAAAATAGAAGAAATAGACATAGCAAATGTCCCAACATCCATCTTCCCAACTAAATATTGGACTCTCCATTTCAATGGAGCTAGATGTCGTTATGGGGCTGGGGTAGGTGTGATCTTTACTTCACCTAAAGGAAAGATCCTACCATTCACCTTTAAATTAAATTTTGAATGTACAAACAATGGCATTGAGTACGAAGCCCTCCTCCTTGGTCTCATCATAGCTAAAAGAATCGGTGTTAATAACATCAGAGTGTTAGGAGACTCACAATTAGTAGCAAACCAAGTCTCTGAGGTGTATGAGACTAGAGCTAAACACTTACAGCTCTACAAAATAGTAGTATTAGATTTGAATAAAGGATTTGAATTCATATCCATTGAGGAAATCCACGAGAACAAAACCTTCTCACATTCGATAGCAACCTCAGCTTCATGTTTTACTCCAAATAGTGGGTTGGAAGACACCCATTTCATGGTATCCCTTTGTACTGAACTGTTAGTAAAGAAAATGTCAAATCCTCTTTTAACGAACATAGCTAAGAATAAATCTACTATCTTAGATCACGTTGACAGTGATAGAGCCACTCTTGATTACCTAAATGCCTATGCAGAGTTACATCTCACCCATCATGTGGTAGATTTGTCCTTAATCCCACATTCATCTTCTTACTTCGGAAATCCCATGATAGAGCTTCCCCCACAAAAGGAGCTTGACATATACGCGGTAGAGAATGGAGAAGATCTGGAACTACCTCCAGCCCTGCCTAAGTTTGAAGAAGGTAATGCTTCTTTAATCGAAGAAACGATTGATATTAACATCGGAACGGAGGAAGAACCGAAGATATTGAAACTAGGATCTTTGTTAACTCCAGAAGAGATAGAAATACACAATCGAATCCTTAGAGAACATAAAAAGGATTTTGCATTTAATTATAAAGAAATGACGGGAATTACACCGCACATCGTGGTACATAACCTCGTCACCAAATCAGATGCAAAGCCAATTAAATGAGAAATCAAGACCAATGAAGGCAAGGTAGCTCTCATGGTGAAGGAAGAAGTAATGAAACTTCTCCAAGTGGGGTTCATCAAACTGGTCAATTACTCTTAGTGGGTATCTAATATCGTTCCCATTCTCAAAAAGAATGGGAAGATATGCATCTGCATAGACTTCCGAGACATTAACAAGGAATGCCCCAAGGATGACTTCCCGTTACCATCCATTGACATCATCATTGACACAACAGATGGATTTGAGATTTTGTCTCTCATGGATGGATTCTCGGGATACAATCAAATCAGAATATCAAACAAGACCAAGCCAAAACCACGTTTATAACTCCTTGGGGAACTTATTGCTACGTTTTTATGCCGTTCGGTCTCAAGAATGATGGTGCTACATACCAACGGGAAATGACATACATATTTCACGATCTTATTCATAAAATCATGGAATCCTATGTAGATGAATTTTTGTCCAAGGCCAGGAAGTGTTGTGATCACCCAGAAGTGATCCGCATCATCCTTTCACATTTGATCGAATACGAGTCACACTAAACCCAGAAAAATGTGTATTTTGTGTGATAGGAGGGAAACTCCTAGGTTACATTATATCATCATGAGGGATCGATGTGGACCCATCCAAAATCTAGGCTATTCTTGAGATGATCCCGCCATCAAAGCGATTCGGTATTAGATTGTTTCTCGGAAAGCTCGGTGCAATCAAAGATTCATCCCGAATTGAGTTTTTGTTCATCCAATCAACAATTTGTTGAAAAAGGATTGCTGCATTATTTGTACAAAGGAATGCCATGAGGCCTTTGAAGTAGTTAAACGCTTCTTCTTGTCTCCTCCCACGTTAATGTTGCACTGGGCAGATCATCCTTTGATCTTATATTCGCGAGCTACCAATGTCTCACTAGCTTGCATGTTGGCTCAGGAAGACAACAGAAACGAGAACACGCGATCTATTTCATTAGAAAAATGTTGCTCGATTATGAAATGCATTATACACAAGTAGAACAAGAATGCCTTGCCATTGTCTTCGTGACAAACGCCTAAGACATTACATGCTAAACCAAGAAACAAGGGTCATTGTAAAAACAAACCATTTATGAACTTTCCTCACGCAAGGGTCCTTATCTAAAAAGGCTGGACGCTTTATAACCTTAATGGGTGAATTTGAATTAAATTTTGTAAACCAGAAGTCCGTTAAGGGACAAATCATTGCAGATTGGTTAGCCGACAACCTGTTAGATGGAGGCGATCTAGTAGATCTAGATTTTCCTGATGAATGCATATATTACATTGAAACTAGACCTCCCATCTCTGAATGTCCTTGGTATACTGATATTATTAATTATATCATGGACCATACATATCTAGAAGGTGCTACACCACAACAAAGAAGGTGGTTATGCATTATCGTGGCTAAATATGTTATTATAGAACAAGTTCTCTATCATAAGGCTTTTGATGGAATGCTTCTAAGGTGTGTTGACACAGAAGAATCCAAGAAGATTCTCTACGAATCCCACAGTGGAATATGTGGCGGTCATTTTGGAGGTCATGCCACTACCCACAAAATACATTGGATGGGCTATTTCGGCCCACTCTAGAACACGATGCTTGATAGAGTTTGTATGTAGGTGCCATAAATGCCAAGAATTTTCCCATGAAATTCACATGTCGGCAAAAAATATACAACCAATCACAACTCCATGGCCCTTTTCTATGTGGGGCCTATATTTGATAAGGAAATTCTCTCCCTCATCAAAAGATGGTGATAACTTCATAATTAGGGCCACCCAAGGTATTTTACCAAATGGGTAGAGGCCATGCCTCTTACCACTGTACCAGGTGTCGTGATCACCAAGTTCATCTTGAACCAGATCATTTATAGGTACGGTGTCCCACAAATCATTATCTCAGATAATGGCACTTCCTTTAAGAATGACGAGGTCCATGAGCTATGTAGTAAATTTAAAATAAACCATCATATGACCTCCCTGTATTACCCTCAAGCTAATGGGCAGGTTGAAGCAACAAATAAAATGTTGAAAGCTATTCTCCTTAAAATGGTAAAAGAAAACAAATGAGATTGGCATTTAAAGTTATATCCGGCCTTGTGGGCCCACCAAACCTCAATAAGAACACCAACAGGAGCAACTCCTTTCTCATTGGTATTCGGAGCAGAAGCAATTCTCCCACTTGAGGTTGAAATACCCAGTCTCTGCATCTCACTACAAGGGATTCTGGATGAAGAAGCTTATAGAGAAGCATGTCTCTCCCAACTAGAAAGCCTAGATGAGGCTAGGTTAGATGCTGAACAGTGGCATAGAGTCTATGCTGACCAGATGTGCCGGTAGTATAACAAAAAGGTCTATGAATGAGATATATATGAAGGAGATCTAGTTCTAAGACTAGACAGCCGGATCGATAAAAAGACCGGCGAAGGAAGGAAATTGGCCCAAATGGTTGGGCCCATACTGAGTCACGAAAGACTATGGAAATGGTGCATATCTCTTATGTACATTGGAAGGCGAGGAATTCAACGAAACAGTCAATTCCTTGCATCTTAAACGATTCTATGCATAAGCGACCAACACTATTTGTATAATTATATCTACATTGCATCTTCATGTAGTTAGGTTCATTTTGTCCACTCGTTTCGTAAAATTTTGTGATCAAGGAACTTATTCTCAAAGCAATTCATTACAAACTTCTGATGGTATTGGTAGAAGCATTCCAATCATACTTCTTCATTTTCATAACATCATCACCTATTTCAAAATCATTTCATCAAATAAAGCTAGATATGACAAAGTCTTAACGGTAGCCATACCAAGGCCTGCATGCTTGCTCTCACTTTTGGTTTCTTCCTAGGATAGGTGTCTTTCCTATGGTCTGTTCTAGAAGCTTCATAGTGTCACATCTATCCCATATATATATCTCTTTGGAAATAAGAACATACTGACATTTTGCTCAAATAAATAAGTCAAATATAGATCAAACAGAAAATTTTATTTTACACATTTCCTTTCCTACCAACCTTCGGTGATGAGCTTGTGTCTCTTACTAGTGACGTAGGGTTGGGAAAGGATGGGAATGCCCTTACTCACCTATGCCTTGTCCATGGTGATAAGCCCATGCTTCCTACTAGAAGCATGGGGCAAGGTATAGGGGGTTCTCTTGACAATAAACGTTAAAATTCATAAAGCAAATAATTTGAACAAACCTTTGAAATCTTGAGTCAAAAACAAATGAATCAGATGTCCAAAATTCCAAGAGAGTTCAAAACCCTAAAACCAGATTTTGTCAACCATGTGGCCATCTACGAGATATAAGTCTAGATAAACTGCAAAGCAAGTCACATTCTAAACTATGGATTCACTTGAGTAGAATAGGTTTGTAGCATCCTAATTTGGTTCCACCAAATCTTTGTCTATCTCTCATCACTACCATTCAACAAATTTCATAACTTGTGCCCTTTCTAGCTCTCGGTGGTGAGCCCTCGCATCTTACTAGTTGTGTGGAGTTAGGAATGGGGCAAGTACATCTGCTCATCATACCAGTTCATCATCACGTTCTGTCAAAACTATATGAAGTATCAAAAAATTTCTTATGCAAGCTAAAGTTCAAGATCACATTGTGTCTACATTATCATATATCAGCATCACGAAATACAAAAAGAAAGAAAGAATTCATATCATTTGTTCTCCATTTGCATACATTCTGAAAAGCATATAAAAACAACATTATAATTTACATGCGAAACAAATCACAAAATCCTAGATACCAAGAGTTTGATCCAAAAAGAATATATATATATATAATCAAGTTTTATGTACAATGCCATCATGCACTAGGCATGGTCAAAATGCTCAATGAGCCTAGGAAATACAAAATAAATCGTATAAACAATCTAAGAGAGCCAAGTGGCCTCTCAACCCCTATGAGACCCCTCTAAAGGTACACGACCACGTCTAGGACTCGGCTCTGGCCCGGTGCTCGAATGCACCGAGGGTTCACGGTCTCGAGGAGCAGCAGCTGTGCCCTTCTTATGAGAGTGACTCCTCATGATCACTCTGCTTTGTCATATACCCAAAAACTCAAGACAGAGGGTAGTCACCATCTTGGCCACATGCCAGACAGGGGCAAAGACATCATTGTGCTGCCAGCTACTGAAGGCTCCCATGCATCCATGGATAGCTCCACGTGAGTCTTCTCCATGGGGATCATCAAGGTATCAGTGCATACCCGGTGAATCAGGTCTCGCCACTCATCAACAGTCTCTACAAGCAAAGGAGAAAAGTGAATTAGAAAATGATCAAAAGGGGAAAACCAAGAATGAACAAAAGGAGAGATAGCAACTAAGACAATCCTAGCTAAAAACAAATATTAAGAGAAGGGTGATAACTCACTCGGATCTTCGGGCCTCCAAGAGGGATCCCTAGGGGTAGCACTTACCACAAATGCCACCACTGACTGATGTCCTCCTCCTATTCCTAGGGAAACATAACGTCCTACTATGGACTCATCCTCTCTGCCTAAGTCCTAAGAGGGCAACTCCTCTGAAACTAGAGTCTCCCTCTCCGCACTCTGCTCTGCCCTCTCGGCCTGTAAGATCTCTTGAGTGTCATGCCACTTGGGATCACTTTCCTCCTCTCCACCCAACTCGCTGACCTCCATATCCTTGGTCTCCTCCTCCATCTCTCCCCCTGTGAACTCCTCAGACTCGGAGTCTATATCGGTGGGGTCATCAACTTGCTATGGGCAAGGCCGGCGGTGATCCGAAGTAAAGGTGCCTGAGGAGCACCGGCTCTCCCTCAGTGCGTACCATGCTCTTGGCTATAATAGGGATGCCAGGAGTAACAACAGTCCAACCCCGGCCTCTAGGACCTCCCCTAGCCTCCTGAACTGATCTAAACATTAGCACCACTGGGGGAAGCATACCAACGTAAGCAAGGCCAAGCTGCTGCAAGTAATCGATCAAGGGGTGTGTCTCCACCTTCCCTGTCCTATCCATAAGCTGCCTTGTAGTAGAGCAGGAAATCAAAGTGAGGGTCTCCTTGCCCCACAACCCTGCCATGGCTTGATAAGGTGTGGCCTCCATATCATCAGTAGTCAGGGAAGCAATCGCTCTTGGGGGTGCTCTAAGCACCGACATATCTGTCCATCTAGCTACCCTCACGGCTCTAGGATCCACCACCTCTACACCTCTCCCATAAGGGATGATACACTCATAGACCCAGCTCATAACCAGGGTTGGATGGCTCAAATCTTTGTCCCAATAAGCATTATTGAGGTACACCTCCAGTGGTATAAGGAGGTGGATACGATGAGTAGGATGTAGGTGGCATACCAATATATGGAGGTTCCGAGTAAGTGAACTAAGAAGGGGGCATATAGGTGGTGACAGATGATGATGGCATATACCCTGAATGGGAGGTGTAGGTGATGGTGGTGGATGAGATAGGGTATAGGTGGGAGGAATGTATGTTGAGACCTCGTAATGATAAGTGGAAAAGTAGCAAGGATAGTCATGAATAGACTCTAAAAAAGGGGTCGATGTAATTGGAGGTTGTGAAGTGGGGATCCCTACACTAATATCTGTAGATGATGGTGGGGTAGATGCCATATGGTTGATGGATGTAAAATCTAAGATAAATGTCATAGGTGCAGCAGAGATAATGATGATGTAGGGGTCAAGCGAGGCAGGTGATAAGGCTAGAGCGGGTAATGTTACACTACTAATGGATGATACAAAAGTGGGGGAAATAGCGGGAAACATGGAGGTAGGCATCTCAAACAAATGCTAACCTAATGAGTCATGGGTGGAAGAATGGGATAAGTAATATTGCATGGCAGCAGTATTATGATTGAGGAATTTCATGAATTCCTCATCACCTATAGGTACAATGGGAGGTACGTTGGGGTAGAAATATAAGGTGGCAATGGGATGAGGTAATGACTAATGGCTGGCATGAAATACTAGGGTGTTCACTTTTTGTGAGGGAAAACCATGTGAATAGTGGTAAGACAGGTGATCTAAGCTCTGTTGATGGTGCAGAAACACAGAAATAAATGATAGAAGAAATGGAAAATGAGAATTGGTCATTGTTTTGACAAAAAAATCAAAACACAGAGACCAATGTCAATAGGGTAACCAATTTTGGTGGAAAGGGGTAATCGATACCAATTGATGGACCGATTCTAGTTATTGTGAATAAATGGAAAATTTGAAAAAATGGAGATGAAGAACGTAAATCAGGTGGACCTGAACTCTGCTAATGGTAACAGAGACTCAAGAAGGTGATCAGTGACAGAAACAAGCTACAAAAATATATAAATGTGAATTGAATACTATTTTGGGGAAAATAACCAAAATAACAAGGAGCTGATGTCGATCAGTCCACCGATACCAATATCAAGAGGTAACTGATGTCATTCATTGTAAAATTTGAGAAGATGATGAAAATTTGAATTTTAGGTGATTAAGTCAAATGAAAACACCAACCTAGAAACTGAGAAGGGTAGTGATGAGTCCTAACACACCCAAAATGAACTGGAATACACCATTTATGATGGTGGGGTGTGAAGGATAAGAAAAACAAGAGGAAACAACCTCACACCTCAAAACACAATTCAGGAAAAAACTAACAAACATGTAAAATCCTATGCTTCATATTTTAATGTTATGTGGCTTATGCCCTTTAGAACTGACTATGAGTAGAATAGAGTTTTTGGTCAACGAGGGTGCCCTATAAGTAGTCTATGGTTGGTTTCAGGTTTGTTTTGGATAAAGGGACCCAATATACCTTTTGGTACGTGTGGTACAACTCTGATATGATGACTGGCCAGAACACTAGCTAGATCTTCCAGTAATCTGATTATTAGTCGTTAATGGTAATTTCTAGGAAGGAAGATGTTTAAGCAATGAGTAATTTGTTTTAGTGATTTGGTTTGGGGTGTGTGTGCAAGAAGTGAGCTATGCTTAATTCCCACCAACCATCAACTGGTCATGACCTCCAGTATATAGGTTACAAATAAATTTAAGTGAGATAAATGCAACATACATAGGATGAAATGCAAATATTTTTAATCCCAAATCGAAAGTGAAATTGGATGTAGCAAATAGAGAATAGGTCAAGAGGATGATCCTTCACTAAATGCAAGACAAAATAAAAATAAGTGTTCTTTTTAACCCAAAATATGAATTTCACTTAGACAAGTAGAAGAAGAAGAATGTTCCTAGGGAGAAAGTTTAATGTGCACTCTTTTGAAAGGAAATAGACACACAAATATTCCCTAAGAATGAACAATGCAAAAGAACCCAAATGATAGGGTCCCACCAGGCGTGCCAAAATGTTTCACCTCAAAGTAATGCGATAAAAAGGTAATGTGTGTAGGAGGAATACCTATGTTATGTAGATGGAAGAAGGCGTTGCGCACACTGTAGAATTTGATCCAAGATGATTGTGTGAGCTTCCCTTTGGCTAGGAGGAACAACCTAAAATAGAAAACAATACCACAAAAAAGTTAAAAGTAACAATTGGTGGATTTCCTAGTGAGAGCTAGATCCAAGAAGCGAGATACTTCCTAGAAGGTTGTCAATCCACGTTTTAAGACAATTTAATGCTTGTTAAGAACATGAAATAAATGGGCCTACTATAGTTATGTAGTTTAGGTATCCTACACAAGTACAATAATTCAAATATAGTCTAATAAATGAATATATGACTAAATCCAAGAAATGTAGTAGGTGGATGGAGGTATGCAAGTGTGGTAGAGGCTAGTACAGAGGTCAAGGCAAGGTATGGTTAGGTTCAAGGAATTTTGAAAATAGATATGAGCTCGTTGCTTTTTAGAACTATTATGAGTCTTAGAGACTGATGTAGGTTAGTGGTCGATTCCGGTATTAGGTAGTGGTGATGCCGGTCACGTGACCATTATCGGTAGGGGAAATTAGGTGATAATGCCAAAAACTGAGAATTGGGAACTCTCTGTGATTGCACATAGAGTGATGGGGACTGAGATAGGTTTGTGAAATTCTTGTTAAGACTCAAAGATACTAATAGGTGGGTTTAGGAAAGGTATGGAAGGTAAAATGGGTAGAAGGTTGGTTGGAGGCACTGAGGATTAGATCCGGGTAAGGCAGGAATAAAAGGAATGGTAGATAACTTAATAAAACAAATTAAGCAACTAGAAATGACAAAGGAGAGACAACACTTGTTGAATGTAGCTTGGAAGTGGATGGTGGTGGTGGTTGCAAAAGGTGGTGATCCAAAGTGAATATAGCAACAAAGTGACATGGTGCCTTTTGTTTCATGAGTGGAGATCGGGAAAAACTCGCGGATGAACCGGATGATGTCTAAATGTTGTGATAGGCTCTGGAAGGTCACAAGGTTGCAAGAGTGCTTGAATGTATGAATGTAAGAAGTGTAATCCAAAGAAGTTAGATTCATAACTGAACAAAGAGTTACAAACTCTTATTTAACCTAACCGATGATGGTTAGGGGAACCGGTGCCAGCCGAGGGAAAACCAACATCGGTTAAGGAGAATTGGTCCAAGTTGCCAAAAATAACCTAATCTTTGCTAATTTTGGCATGATCTCAATTTTTTCCAGGTCTAGAGTGTTGAATGATGTTAATAGGAGTGTGGAATTGGTTAGAGGATTAATAGGTCATGAATGGTTAGGGTTAGAAAGATTCCTAGTTGGTTAGGATAAGTGGAGACTTAGTCTAGGTTCATTAATAGGCTAAGAATAGGTCTTAAGATGAGGTGGAGGGATGATGTGGCAGGATGAGGTGGATATTAGTTTAATTAAGGTAATTAAAATAATAATAGTGTGAGGATGAGGATTAATTTAATTATGAGTAATTAAATTAATATTAATGTATAGAAAGAGGTCATGGCTAGGTGTGGTGTAGAATTATTTGATTGAAAGGGGGTTAGGGGAATATGACCCAATTTTGGGTGTCTACACAAGGTTTAAGGAAAATAATTCTTTTGACTTATCGGGGCTTCATATACTATTCTTGTGTGCACAGTATGTTAGCATGTATGGTGAAAATTTGTGTTAAGTTTATTAAGATGTTATGATCTATACCAATTCTTTGGTATCTCTTTTGAAGAATGAGCATGGAGTAATAAAATAATGAAATTCAAAGATGTTATCAGTCAAGTAGGCAGAATTTGTGATGTGTGCTAGATAAATAGTATGTTTGTTCTTAGACATTGTTGGTGAAAGAGGCGAGTGTGACAAGTTTTAGGTATGAGAATGTGTTATGCATCTTTCTATGGTATTTAAATCTTTTAGTGTATGGATGTGAAATCTAGGAATGATATTTGGCTTTGATGTAGTAAAAAATTCTGAACTCATGTATGTAAATGAAGAATAATGCAAAAATTACCATCTACAAGTTATAATGACTATGAAGGATAGATTGTGAGGTTGTTTCAATATTTATAATGTGCTTCATTGGTGTCATTGCTTCTTGAGGCCTAATAAACTACAAAATTTTGTATAATGGATTCTTATCAGTCATAGTCAAGTAAATTATAGGGGCACATGTCAAGAATTGATTAACACAATGCTACAGTGACTTGAAATATGCTCCTACGGGTATGAACATGTTGTGAAAGTGTGTTTAAGCCTACTAGATTTGAGAGAGAATAACATTGATCTATGATAACTTAAAAGGATGATTTATATACTTATTAAGTATGGTCAAACATGATTATGTATGTCAAAAGTGAAAAATTTGTAATTTCTAAATCAAATATGGTGATAGGACTAATAAAAGTGTTTAGGGTAGAGAAAGAATGTTCTGGGTGATTTCTATTCAATAATCCAAGATACATTGCCTCAAATTGTTCTTGGGAGCTGGATATAGTGCTCATATGTCTAGGGGAAGTGATATTTGATAAGTAAAAGAATGGTTACAATGTTAAAACATGGCAAAGTTAGATGAAATTTCTTTAAAAAGACTGTTTAGGGCCTTTAGTATCAAAAGTGGTATGAAGAGCTAGGACCGAGCTTGGTGAGCCTTGTCTTATGCCTAAAGATGATGGATTTTGGTAAAAAAGGTGAGTAATTATTGGATATTATTGGAAATGACATTTTTGGTATGATTTTTATTTTTATGGCTCGAGATCACATGAGATACAATATTTCCATAAAGAGAAAAATAGGGGCTAAGGAGAAAAGAGGTGATTTTGCATGCCTAAGAGGTGAAATATGGTGTTATAGCTCCAAATAATGTATGGAGATGATTTATTTATGTTCTCTAGTGATGTTTAGATGTTGAGGCTTAGTCCAAGGGGAGTATGGTGCTTGCATGCTTGAAATGAAACCAAAAATCAGATTTTGAGAAAAAATCAAGAAATGGAGCTAGTTTGAGACCTTTGGTTGATGTTTCCAACCAAATCATGATGGTATGAAGCTGAAGAAGGTAAATAATGTGAGCTATAGGTATGCCTTTGTCATTAATGTAAAAAGGGGGAGAAGTTCAGGTGTTTTCCATTAATGACAAAGGGGAGATTGTTGGCATATGGTCCTAATAGGTGTTTTATTGATGCAAAACCACATTAATTACAAAGTGGATGTTGTATTATGGTCATATGATGATGTACATGATGCTAACATGATGTTTCAGATGTGTTTGTGTTAGTACAATGAGATTTAGTGATGTGTGCTTGCCTTTACATGCCCATTTAGGTGCCTAGATGATGTTTCATGATGGTAGGAGATTCTTGGATGCTTGGAAAGTATGTTGACATGATCGATAATAGGTTTTGAGGGTCTTAGGCACTCATGATAGTGACATGTTGCAAATAAATGTGGTTTAATATATTACGGTGTTCATTGGGAGTAGGTATGGTAGCTTTGAAGGTGTGATAATGTGGTTTGGAGCCCTATGATCTCATGGAAGTGTGAATTTAGGTGTATCATGGCATATCAGGTATTTTTGGGTCATTTTTAGAGGTTTAATGATCAATTATTGCATTATTCCAATTGATCCTAAGCTTCTACAAAGTGAAGAACATGCATGTTAACATAGGTAAGTCTTAATGACTGGAGATATTGAGGTATGGAATTGATATTATGATCATTAGAGATGTTAGAGGGATGTGACATAGCTATTTTAGAAAAAATTTAGGTTGTCATGGTGAAAATTTTACAAGTTATCACAGTTTATGTGAGATAGGATCAAAATCAAGTGATTTTCCATCTTGAAGTTGAAATTCAAATGCTCATTGTGAATAGTGTGATTTTCATGGAAATGTATTACTTTTAGGGATTCTTGTAAGTTTATTTTATAAATTTCCTCAAAAATAATAAGGTTTTTTTATCGACATGATTTTATGAATGAATGTTAAGAAGATAAAGTGGTTTAAAACCCTAGTTAAACCCTCTCTAAGAGCGATTGTGAAAGAGAGTAAAAGTGATCCAATTTTTATTGGTTCACCAAAAGTGATGATTTTATTTTTATAGAACTGTCTTATATTTCCATAAATGTATGGTTTAGGTCATGGTGATGAGTGGGCCCCACTCAAACATGTTAGTTTCTAAAGAAGAAGGATTTGGGACAAGGTTGTCTTAATAAGTAACATGAAAACTTGATGTTGCATGATGTATAGGATATTACATTTATGTCCATGAAGTTTTTAGGAATTTTTAATGAAGTTACATGGTTTTTTGAGGTCCATACAGGTTGACTGGTCAAAGGGTAGTTTTGGGATCTCAAATAACAGGGTTTAGTAAAATGGCCATAACTTAAGCTACATGTGGAGTTTAAAGATGATTAAAGTTTTGTTGGAAATAGGATTCAAAAATATTTCTAGTGATATGATGTTTTCCTCATGATGTGTGGATTTAACAGGGGTTCCATGTCACTCTTTGGACAAGAATATTTTTGGTAGTTCAAGAATGGATGTGTTTTGGTGAAATTTTGATGTTATTTTAGACATGAGATCTAGGTGCAGGTGAGGTGAAGCTTTCTATCACCTAGAATGTGAAAAGGATTTATTTTTAATCCAATTAATCCATTTGGATGTCTTGAATGTATGTAGAATTTTTTTGAGATATCCTTTGGAAATAACATTTTTGGCATCTTTGTTTTAGTGAAGGAAAAAGTAGTTATTGTTTGATTATGAGGTTTATTCAAGGCTTATAAATTTCTTATAAGTGTTCTAAAATATCTTCCATTTCAATAATTTGGTTACATGTCATGGTTTTATCTTGTTGAAGTGATTTGTTGATCAAATGAAGTTTCTAGGGTGTTGAAGGGTGTAGGAAACAACTGTTTTGAGAATTACAAAGTGAACCAAGACCGATAAATAAAATAAATTGCTTTTTGATATTAATTTTGACCATTTATAAAGGTTAAAATTTATTTTAATCATGTTTTATGAGTTTTGGGTCATGAAAAATATGGTACTAATGTTAGGGAAATTTTAAGATTGTGCCCATGGGGTTTTGAGCCATTTTTGGCACATGAAATGATGGTTTGAGCTAGGCTGACATAATCAGGTCACTTGTGACTTTTGTATTTCAGTTTTTAATGTTTCCGTGATGTATGGGTAGAACCAAAGTAGGGATTTTGTTTCCCTAAGTTTGAAATGATAAGGAGCTTGTAGAAGCATGTTTTTGGGTGCTCTTTGGTGCTAGTGAAGTGTGTGCGAGGTTATGCAGCCCGGATGAGTGAATTTTGCATGTTTATGAGAATGAATTGAGATCAAATCAGGTGTTTGAAAGGTTGAGGAAGATCAGAAAGAATGTGTGTAATAATTTGAAGCATTAAGAAGTGAAGAAAGTGCTAGATCATGCAAGCTAAAGACCTAGGGTTTGAGCGAGGTTTGGATCACTATCAGCTATGGCATCAACATATTTTAAGTGTTCATACTTCTTCAAAATATTTTTGATGATTCATATTCATGCAAGTCTCTTGTTTTGTGTAATATCAAGAAGGGTTTAGTGGTTGGTACTCCTTATGTGGTTGGTGCTTCACTTAAGACATATATTTTGGTGTGTAATATTCACTTGATTATTTATTGTGTGTAATATCAGTAAAATTTTTAGTGAGTTTTCTTACCCTTTAGGGTTTCCCACTTACATCTTGTGATGTGGTGTTATTTATCTTGCTCTTTGTTTATTTGTGAATGTTGTATGTTGTTGTGCACACATTAATGAATGGATAAATGGTTAATGGTTTGTGTGAGTGATCTAAAATTGAAGTTTCATTTTTAATGACTCATTCACCCCTCTCTCGATCCATTACGATTATAATAAATTTTCCAATCAATTCTTGTTTTTACTTACTTTAGAAAATTCTTAGGTTCTATTTTGGATAGCAAAGATAGATTTGCATGTTAAGTTACATATGCTAATATTATTATTATTTGTACTCTACTATTTTCTTCACCCATGATCATTTATAATTATAACTTTGGAAATTTTGGATGATGTTTTTGTATCTTTTCTTTCCACTTCTTCTTTTTCATCTTTTTCTTCATCTTCACTATTTGCTTCCTCTACATGATCAGTTTCTTGTAAATATTCTAATTATATTTGATATCATTTACTCTCACATTTGTAGTTTCAATAATATTGTTTGTTCTTATGTTATATCATCTATATGATTTCCATTTTGATGAATAACCAAGAAAAATACCATCATCGAGATACATAAGAAAACTTACCTCAGTCTTTATCGTCTCTTTTGATATAAAATGGACTTCTAAAAGTTACTAAATGTTTGACTATGTTGCGTTTCAAAATGGAAGATGGATAGAAACCACGAGTCAGGTGGAAAATCATGTCCCTCCTCTTTAATGGGAGAGGTTCCCTTATTGAAAGCGAGGGAAAAAAATGTACAAATATACAATTCTCAATATTTGGACCACTGGTATTACTGGAATGTTTTCATACTTAAAATATTATCAATACAAAGGATTGGAAGAGTAGAGAGATGATGAAGGAAGAAAAAACAATGTTTTCGGGAGATATAGGTAGCGAGAATATATCCTTACTCACATTGAACCAAGAAAATATAGGAAAAGAAAAATCACTTCATCACTAATGTGAATCTATAGACACAAATTTCTAAATATTACATAGACAAGAACACAAAGTTTATTTTGACTACAAAGACAAATGATCCATTGAATCAAGAAAGGAGAGAGATATATAACGAGAGGAAAATGAGAAAGAAAAAATTATTTATTGGGTTACTTCCAAATTTGCAAGCGTTCTGAAAACAAAAATCCTTTTTCCATGGCCAAAACCATGTTCTTATAACAATTCATGTACATCCATACTTTATCCCCAAGAAAATAATATCCAAAAGGAATAATGTTTATTGCAGATCCACTTTTGGAAAGTGACATGAAACAAACACACTCATGAAAATTAGAGGTTGATAAGGTGGATATTTCGGTGTTTGAGCATGATTACTTTAGAAGGGGGCATGTCATGATTTTCTTTTTATGTGGTTCTGCCATTTCCACCTTTTAACCACTTTCATAGAACTCAAGTGCTTCATATGGTAAAATTTCCCCCTTTTTTTTATTGTGTATGCCCGATAAAATCTATTTTATGATAATAAAAATTTACATCTCTTTAAACTTATCGATTTGGCTCCACAACAAACAAAAAAATGCATCTCATGAATAAGCGACAAGGAAACAAGGAGAGAAGAGCGAAGAATGGTTTGTATTTGTATTATTCAAAGCTCTAGTTCATTAATGGCATCAAAAACAAAATGAGTGTGTTTTGGCCACTCTTTCCCTTTGTCGGCTTTGAAATCGAGACACTACGTGTGGTAAGCTCCAAGCAACGACGGACCTAGGGGAAAATTTCTAATTTTAAGACATTTGGGAGAAAAGGTGCAATTTCTCATTTTTCTCCACCCCTCCACATCCCCGCTCAAAGGTCGGACACGTGGCACACCCGATTGGAAATTGGGTTGTGGCCAACCTTTCCCCTAAAATTCCATGCCTCCACCATTGAATTTTCAATGTAGGCCACGTGTCCCTTTCTAATTCACTATGGGATTCAACTCAGAATTCATCCCTTCGCATGAGCGGGGCCGTGGGTCATTTTATAACTTTTCACCCTATGTGGAAATAAAGCTAAAATTCATAAAGTCCTCTATCATCCCACTGTCTCCGATTTCATTCTTCAACACATGGCATCACTTGATTGGTTGCATAGGTGTATGTGCTTTGATTTTATACTTTACCTATTTTGAAAAGGAAAAATTTAACCTTTCCCAAAAATTCCATTCCTCCACCTTTGAATTTTCAACGTAGGCCACATATCCCTTTTTGATTCGCTACGAGCTTCCACTCAAAAGTTATCCCTTCGCATGAGCGAGAGTTTCAGCAGTCATTTAGAACTTTTCACACTTTCACCATAATGTCTTAGAGAATAAAATGGATCCATCACCCTGAACTTCCACCAAAACTGCTCTAGCCAATCAGGGACCCACGGGGATGCGGGGCAAATCTAATATTTTTTCAAAATCACCAAAAGTGATAATTTCAAAACAAACCCATTCACCACATCAATGAGAAGAAAACATGTAGCTTCACCTTCTGAGAAATAATTTGATGGGGAAAAGAATGTAGAAAATTACAGAGAACGGGAAAATGCCATTTTTACACCCGATGAAGATTTTCTTTCTACACAAGGTTAATATGTGAAGAATACAAGTTTCTACATCCTTCAAATGCATAAAATAAGATCATAAACCCCCTCCCATCCATGAGAAATAGATAGAATGTTATAATGGCCACAGACTGAGGAAATGCATAAAACATCATGGGGTATCAAAACATGAATTCCTCCATGGAAAGACTTCAATTTTCATGAAATTGGATTTCAAAATGGGGAGGAAATTGAGAGGACAATAATTTAGCTCCTTTTGGGGATGATTTGGTAGAGGAAAGATGTAAAATCAAGAACCATAGAGAATTTTGGAGATGAACAAATCAATGCCTTATCCATTGGGAAATGGAGTCAAAAAGCAATATCAACACAGAAGATAATGCATACAAGGAAACAAGTAAAACAAGAAAAACCAATAACAAAACATTGTACAAAATGTAAAGAGGACTACCAAAACTCCTAGGTTTTGAACAAATTCAAAAATTTCCCACTATAAGGAAGTGGGAGAGGACAACCATCCATGTAATCTAGGTAAAAAGAGTTCTCACTAGAAAATGTCTAATTTAAAAAGGACCAAGCCAAATGGAATCAACTTTACCATGGATGCCTCAAGGTTCATGTCTTTTGTCCCAAAGAAGAACACTATATCCCACTTGAAAAGTTCTGGGTTTAGCCTTTTTGTCAAACAGAGCTTTTACCTTGAGTTGATGAGTGATATTTTGTCAACCACTTGCAATCTGTCTTCATTCAACTTCTGGAGGTACATAATTCTTTTGTCCAATGAATTGGTAAATCCGGCATCCTCAATGGCCTTCATTAAATGTAAGGTTGGTAGTTCCAATGTCACCGGCAACCGAGGTTCAACTCCATATACCACTTGAAAAGGAGACATTCCAATGGCTCTCTTAGGTGTAATCCTATCTTCCCATAAAGCATCATATAGTTTTTATGCCAATTCCTTTAAAATTCATTAACAAACTTCTGAAAAATAGTGACCAAGTTCTTGTTAGTTGATTATGTTTCCTTTCCCTTGGGGATAGTAATCGAAGAGTGGCTAAGGGAAATTTCATAGCCATAGCAAAAATCCATCATCTCAGAAGAAGAAAAGTTGGAAGCATTGTCAGTGAAAATCTTGTTTGGTATCCCAAACCTTATTAAGATGTGCTCCTTGATGAAGTTGCATACTACTTCAGAAGTATTACTTTTAACTGGAATGGCTTCCACCCACTTGGTGAAATAATCAGTGGCAGTCAAAACATGAGTATTCCCTACACTTGAAGGTGGATTGAGTGTCCCAATGAAGTCCAAACCCCATTGTTGAAAATGTTCCTCAATCACCACTGGTTTGAGAGGTAAAGCATCAATTTGGGTCTTCCAACAAAGTTTTGACATGCTTCACACTTGCCTACCCACTTTGATGCATCTTTGAACAAGGTAGGCCAATAATATCTAGCACAGAAGGATTTTGTGGGCTATGATAGCAAAAGAGAAATGACCTCCATAGGCCTAGTCATGAAAGGCTGAGAACAATTTCTTTTGTTGCTCTTTGTCAACACATTTCAAAAACCTTCCATCTATGCCTCATTTGAACAATGCATTTTCCCACAACACATATTGCATAGACCTTAATTTGATGGCTCTCTTATCCTTAGAACTCAAATGGGATGGAAATTCTCCATAAGTAAGAAAGTGTGCAATGCCAGCATACCATTCATCAGTTGAGCTAAGGAAAAGAACAACAGGGATATCAACTTCCTCCTTGGACAATTTGGCATCAACTCCTTTAACAATGAGTTCACATAAGCCATTTCCTTGAAATAGCTTGGTGGGTTTGATGTCAAGATCATACTCCTAAACTTTGGCTACCCAATTGCCTCTCTTGGTTCCAAATTTTGTTGTGTGAGAATGGATTTAATAGTTGTATCGTGCACAAGCACAATATAATGAGATTTGAGGATGTAAAAACAAAGCTGTTTCATAGCTTTGACCACTACAAAATCATGCTTCTCCATCATGGTGTACTTCATCTCACAGATTTCAAAATCTAACTCATGAATTCTATGGGGATTTCATGACCTTCATCATTATTCGGGTTAACACGGTGAGCTAGAGTACTTTCAGTAGTATAGCAATAGATAATGAAATCTTTGTTATAATCGGGGCATGCCAAGATTGGAGTATTTGCTATAGCTCTCTTGATGTATTCAAATGTAACCTTTCCTTCAAAGTACCAACCAAAAGTCTACTTCCCTTTCATCATGTGGGCTATGTTAAAATTAAGTTAAGTGAAATCAGGTATGAATCTTCTTAAGAAGTTGATCTTGGCAAAGAAAGAGTGCACACCCTTCTTGCTTGTGGGGAGAGGGGTCTGCTTTGAATTACTGGACTCTTTCTCGGATCAATCTTGATTCCCTCCTTGGAGACAATGTGTCCCAATAATTTTCCCTCGTGACAAAAACATAAAAATTTCTTGGGATTCAAGGAGATGTCATGCTCTCTACAATTTTTTGGAGGATAGTTTCAAGGCATTGGAAATGATCAGCTCTATTTTTTAAAACACAATAATATCATCAAGGTGTACAACTATGCATTTCCGTTTGAGACTACCAAAGGCCAAGTCCATTTCCCTGCGAAAGGTGGCACTAGAATTGATGAGGCCAAAAGGAATTCTCCTATAAGCAAAGGTGCCCCAAGGAGTGGTAAAGGAAGTCTCATGCTAATCTGCAACACTTACTTCTACTTGATTATATCCTAAGAATGCATCAAGCATTGAAAACATTTCTAAACCTATAATAGCTTGCAACACTTGATCCATTACGGGGAGAGGATAATTATCCTTCAAAGAGGCTTGATTCAAACTCCTAAAATCAACACAAATCCAGATCTCACCATTCTTCTTCTTGACAAGAACAATATTATCAATCCACATTGAATGGTGAATGGGGAAAATGATCTTAGCCTTTAATAACTTTTGAATCTCTTGAAAGATTGTATCAGCAATTTTAGGATTATACTGCTTCGGTTTTTCGGAAGAGCTTGATCCCGAGGTTTTAGAGGAATGAAATGTTGCATCTCTTTTGGCTGAAAAGCCTTGAGGTCATCATAAGAATATGCAAGAACATCAGCATATCTTTTCAACAGATTCATTGCTTTCTCCCTCTCCTCTTGTGTGCAGCACTTTCCAATGTTTACAAAGATGGTTTCATTAAGACTCCCAATGTTTATCTTTTCACAGTGAGTAGATTCTTTGAGCTCTTTTGGAAGTTTTGGACTTCATTTACCTATCATGTTTATCAAATAACTCTTCCAAACTTACCATCCCTTTAGGTATCTTATTACCTTTTAGTTTTATGCATCCATCATGATCCATTTCTTCTTTGTTATCTTCTTCATTTAGGGACACACACTCTCTAGGTAGATTTTCACTTCCTTCAAAGTACAACTGGTCAAAATTATCTCTGAGTTCAAGGAAGGAAAGCAAGTTTTGATCATCATTAAATACCTGCCAATTGTTTGCATTGTCAAGCACACTAGGCCTATGAATCATCTCAATGGTGAATTTATCTTGGGAGAAATTTGGATGAGGGATCAGTAGAGACCCCAAGACAACCAAGGAATCAGCCCTGGTGTTTCTTTCCCTTGGCATGGCTTCAATGGAAAAGGCATCAAGGAACTCAATGGAATCCCAAACCAAATTCCTATAATGTTTCAACCTTCTATTCTTCACTTGAAAGATATCTCTGACCTATTTTACAATCAGCTCTACATCTCCACGAGCAAGGAGATTCTTGATCCCCATCTCTTTTTCCATGCTTAAACCAAGGATGAGAGCCTCATACTCAACTGTATTATTTGTGTTTTTGAATTGGATCTTGAAGGAGAAAGGATGAATTTTCCCTTCAGGAGAAATAAGCACCACACCAACTCTAGAACCAGCTGAGGAGCAGCTCCCATCAAATTCCAAAATCCAAATGCCATTAGGATCAAGAAGCACTTCCTTAGGATGGTTAGCCTCATCTTGTGACATGATCATGTAGTTACCATGACCAATGTCCTCATAAAGTATTTGTGCCTTTGGGTCATTTTTTTTACACGATATATTTAGTTTGTTTCTTAGGCAGTAGCTTCTTCATTTTCCCATTCACTAGAATAAGAGCATGTGACCAATCCATCATGATTTCTCCTCTAACATATTTACAAAAATTTCTACTCAGTAGCATGTCATAGGAAGGGGGAATATCAGCTACCAAAATGGTGGCTAAAACTCTCTTCTCTGGAAAAGCAGCAAAGGCTACTTGTGCATCCTTGATCCTTCCAACCAATGGCACTTCTCTACTTTCCATTGAGTAACATGAACCAAAAGTGTGGGTTAGGGTTAAGCCTAGGGCATGAGCTACCTTAGCAGACATCACATTATTTGAAGCACGAGGAATTAATAACACAATTGCTTGAGTTTTTGGCCAACTATGAGGAGAGTGACATAAAATAGTTTGATCTTCTCATCGATGAAGTGACTACCGCTACAAGGCTTAGTTGAGATGAAGGAGAAGGAGTGGCCAAGAGACCTTTAGAACTAGGGGATGAAGGATTTTATTTGGAATTTACAAATTCTACCATCTTAGCGAGAGGCCTTAGGATGGTTTTGGTAGAATTCAGCTTCCGAGATTTGGATCTTAGTTTTCTTGAGATGGTCAATAATGTCAAAAGAAGAAGAGGTAGATGGAGCATAATTGATAGGATTAGATGAAAATTTTGAATTATCAACTCTATCATTTAAAGGGAAAGAAGTTTTAGGAGCATAAACAGAGGAGGAAGGAATAATAGAACCTACCTTGGGTGTGGAAGAAGTTAGAATAGGATCTCCTCTCCTTGCAATCACTAGAATGGCTATAGGAGGTTCCTTAGATCTTTTAGTAGGCTACACCACTTTCTCCTTATTGTTGTCTTACTCATGAGTCATGACAACATATGATTCATTGTTCATCTCTACAACTCTTTCTTCATAATCATCCTCTTCATCTATACCTTCAGTGGTGAGAAAATGGACATGAGATCCACTCAACTCTTCTAATTATTCATCAGCTTCCTCTTCATGTTCTTCATAGATTTCATTCTCCTCCTCATCATTAGGCTCCAACACTTCACATGTGTATTGACTAGAAATTTAACAAAGGGGTGGGCCTTGATTGCCAACTGGTTTGAGGAGAGGGCAACCGATTCCTAGGCTGAAATTTATTCCTAGGAACATCTTGATAAGGAGCATGTTAGGATAATTACTTCTTGAGAGCAATGAGATCATTAGCAAGTTTCTATACCAATTGATCTGCATTAGCTCTAGGAGAATATGTGGAAGAAGGAGATGCTTTGGATTTGGATGATTCTCTCCTTAGCTTTCCAGACATGATCAGATCATCTTCAACACTGATAACAAATCTCTGATCAACATCTAAAGTGGCAAGATTAGCTCTTCTAAGTGCATAGCTCACTTCAGGTAGTTGGGCATTAAGGAAGAAACATTTCTGAATCTAATCCACGAGGGGTGGTGTTGTTTAGTGGGATCTTTTAACTAGCCTATTGAATTTGGCCACAAATTTTCTCATGGGCTCATGTGACTCTTTCTTGATTTGAGAAATCTGGGCCAAGAGGGTATGTACATCCTCAGTAGGTTTGAAACGTTGCTCAAACTTGTTCATCATGGAATTCTAATTAGTGATGGATCTAGTAGGGAGATGATAAAAACAATTAGCAACATTATCTTGCAATGTCTCTACAAGAATTCTAATAGAGATATCCTCATGTTCAACTCTAAGAACACCAAAAGAAACAATGAAGGCTGTAATATGCTCATCTGGATGAACCTTCCCATCACCTCACGAATTTATGGAAATTCTTTCTATTGCCTCTAGGTTATTCATGCAATGGTGGGAAGAACAAGAGGCCAAACCCTTCAGCCCCAAGGTAGAGGAGCTGTCATCCTTGGAAATATTATATGGAAAGGAACTAAAACACCGGTGAGAATCAAAGCATACAAATTAGATTCATTTGATCTTGAGGGATGTCACTCCCGGAAGTTTTGTCTCTAGTAGGAGGAGTGCTTACAAATCTTGTTCCTCTTATTTTTCTTGATGAAGGGAGAGAGAAACCTTGATGATCCAGAAGTTGGAAATGAGGGTCTTCTTCCCTAAGGGTTCTTATACCCTAAGTGTATCTTAGAGTCACCGGATCAAAGATGATCAAGAAGTTTCTATTCAAAAATTGGAATTCATTTGCAATGAATTCCCAGAGTGGAAAGTCTCCAAAACTATTTGGTTTCAAAATGGAACATGGCTAGAAACCACAGTTAGGGGAAAAATGTGTCCCTCCTCTTTAATGGGAGAGGTTCCCTTATTGAAAGCAAGAAAAAAATGTACAAATATACAACTCTCAATGTTTGGACCTTGATATTCTGGAATGTTTTCATACTTAAAATATTATCAATCGAAGGCTTAGAAGAGAGTAGAGAGATGAAGAAGGAAGAAAACAACAATGTTTTCGGGAGATATAGGTATGCAAAATATATCCTTAATCACATTGAACCAAGAAAATATATGAAAAATATAAATCACTTCATCACCAATGTGAATATATAGACACAAATTTTCTTTTGAGTGCAAAGACAAATGATCCATTGAATTGAGCAAGGAGAGAGATCTAAGCAGGAAAATGAGAAATAAAAACTTCGTATTGGGTTAGTTCAAATTTACAACGTTCCCAGAAAACTAGAATTCTTTTTCCATGGCCAAAACCATGTTCTTATAACAATTCATGTACATCCATACTTTATCCCCAAGAAAAAAATATCCAAAAGGAATAATGTTTGTTGTAGATCTGCTTTTGGAAAGTGACATGAAACAAATGCACTCATGAAAATCGGAGAGGTTCAAAAAGGTGAGTATTTGGATGTTTGACCATGATTACTTTATCGGGGCATGTCATGATTTTATTTTTATTTGGTGTCGCCATTTCCACATTTTAACCACTTTCATAACACTCAAGTGCTTACTGGTAAGTTTTCCCCCTTTTTATTGTGTATGCGATAAAATCCATTTTTGATAATCAAAATTTACATCTCTTTAAACTTATCAATTTGGCTCCACAACAAACCAAAAATGCATCTCATGAATAAATGATAAGGAAACAGAGAGAGAATAATGAAGAATGGTTCATATTTGTATTCTTTAAAGCTCTGGTTCGTTAATGCGTAAAAAACAGATGAGTGTGTTTTGTCCACTCTTTCCCTTTGTTAGCTTTGAAATTGGACCCTACGTGTGGCAAGCTCCAAGCAACGATGGGCCTTGGGAAAGATTCCTCATTTTAAGACATTTGGGAGAAAAGGCACAATTTTCATTTTGCTCCACCCCTCTGTATCCCCATCAAAGGTCAGACATGTGGCACACCCTGATTAGAAATGGGGTTGTGGCTCAACTTCTCATTTTTCTCCACCGATCCATTGTGATTTTTGTTTAACATGAACACGTGGCACACCCTGATTGGAAATGGGGTTGTGCTTTGCTTTTATACTTTATCTATTTTGAAAAGGGAAAAATTCCAACCTTTTACCCAGAAAGTACATGCCTTACTGTTGAATTTTCAATGTAGGCCACATGTCCCTTTCTAATTTTCTACGTGCTTGACTTAGAATTTATCCCTTCACATGAGTGGGGCCGCGGGTCATTTCAGAAATTTTCACCCTTTATGGAAGCAAAGCTAAAATTCTTAAAGTCCTCTCTTTGGCACGATGTCCCGATTTCATTCTTCAACACATGACATCACCTGATTAGCTGCGGGGATGTGCTTCACCTTTATACTTTATCTATTTTGAAAAGGGGAAAATTCCAACCTTTCCCCCAAAAGTCCATGCCTCCACCATTGACTTTTTAATGTAGGCCATGTGTCCCTTTCCGATTCACTGTGGGCTTCCACTTAGAATTTATCCCTTTGCATGAATGGGGCCATGAGTCATTTTAGAACTTTTCACCCTTTCACCATAATGTCTTAGATAATAAAATGGATCCATCACCCCGAACATCCACCAAAACTACTCCAGCTAATCAAGGACCCACGGGGATGCGGGGGCAATCGATATTTTTTTCAAAATCACCAATAGTGATAAGTTTAAAAATAAACCTTTCGGCCACATCTAACGAGAAGCAAACACATAACAGCTTCACCTTCGAGAAAGAATTTGATGGGGAAAGAACGTAGAAAATTACAGAGAATGAGAAAATACCTTTTTGCACCCAATGAATATTTTCTTTCTGCACAAGCTTAATATACAAAGAATGCAAGTTTCTGCATCCTTCAAATGCATAAAAGAAGAGCATAAACCCCTCCCATCCATGTGAAATAGATAGAGCGTTATAATGTCCATGAGACTTAGGAAATGCATAAAACATCGTGGGGATCAAAATGAGCACTTGGGGGCTCAAACATGAATTCCTCCATGACAAGACTTCAATTTTCATGAATTTGGATTGAAAAAGGAGGGGGAAATTGAGAGGACAACGAGACTATTGTTTATCTTCGCTTCCATAATTCATACGAATTCTTACAATTGTTAACTCTTATTTTCCTTTGTTTAAAATGTATTTGTTGTGTTAATTGTTTCTCTCCAAAAAGTATCGGATAACTTATAATCATTTAACATAGTTATTTCAATTTTTACATTGTTTTATTATTTATTTCTACAACACCATTTTTCTGGGGAGTTCTTGTAGCTTAATAATGTCCTTTTCCATGATTTTCACAAAATTCTACACTCTTTTGATGCAAATTATCCTATAGGTTCTAATCTCACAAATTTTATCTTCTTTCCAATTTCATTTTCAACCAAGGATTTTAATGCCTTAAACTTCTCAAATGCTTCAAATTTTTCTTTTAGAAAAGTTACCCAAGTCATTATAGAGTAAAGATCTCAAATTGCATGTTTTGAATCTTTTTGGCCTACTGAGATCAATATGAACATGTTATAGTAAATTTTAGTTAAGTACTACTGTTTTGAATGAAACTCTTGTATTCTTCCCATGTTGACATTTCTTCCGAATGTGTTTTTGGTTTAGTAATATTTTGCATGTCTCTAACAACTTGCTTGGAGATGATATTTATTAAGTTATCAAAATTAATATGACCCATCCTTCTATGTCATAACCAACTTTCATCTATTTGTCCCATGTAGCAAGTTTCTCCATTTACCTCACTCAGAAAATAAAGATTGTTTTTTATCCTGCATGCATCAAAAACCACCTTCCCTATTTTTTTTTCTAATCTCACATCCTCTAGCGTGAAATGTAACTATATAACCCTGATGAATCATTTGACTTACACTTGATATATTATGTTTAGGACCTTGACATATAGTAGATTTTTAGTATTTTATTTTCCATTGTTAAGATTGATAGTTCCTCTTCCTGATATCCTTTCCATAGCATTGTCTCCAAACTTCATAGTTCCTCCATTTACCTTTTTCAAAGAGATAAACTAACTTTTGTCTCCGGTCATATGACTTGTGTAACCCATGTCAATATACCACTGATTTCCTTCATTTTGTGCATGAAGAGTTGTCTGAACAAGCATGGAAATATCCTTGTTCCTTTCAAGTTGTGACTTATTTTTCTAAAAACATTTTATTATTCATAGTTTATATATGCTTGTTCTTCCACGGAGATTCTATAAATTTTTACTGAGAACCATGCAATATGTCAAAATTTGTGGCACTTATAACATTCCACTTCAAAATTCATCAAAGGAGAAAAGGAGTTGAAATTTCTATTTGAGACCCCATAAAAACTTGCATTTATATTCTTCTTCTTATAAAAATTTCTTGCATGAGATCTAAAATTTATTTCTCTATGAACAAATTGATTGCATGAAAAACAATAACCATTAAAAGAATGTTGTAACTTGGTAATGTGATGCTACCTTGGGAGAAAGGTTCATCTACATCTATCTCTACGTGAGGAATGTTAGAATTCTTAGGAACATGAATCTCCTTCTCATTTATTTCTTCTAGATTACTTTTACTTTGTGGACCATGAGTCTTGGTCACTTTACTTCTTTAATTTATGATTGAAACTTTAAGATAATTTGTGTATTTCAATGACTTGTCTACTTTTTCTTTCCTTGGTTATATGTTGGGATCTTCTTTGGAAGTCCCCTACTCCTTTGTATCCAGGACCCAATTTGAAAAAATATGATCTCTAATTATTGAGTATGTTGTCCAAAATTTTAGTACTCTTCTCAAGATTGAGGAAATTGTTTAATTTAGTATTAGTCTTCTCAAGTTCCTTTCTCAAAGAAACTATTTCAGATTCAAGCTTCTCACAATTTTCATTCTTTTGTTTCAGTTGGATTCTCACAACCTCATCCATCTTCTTCATCTCTTCAAGATGAATTTTTAGATTAATGATAATCTTATTATGTTTTTCAATATCTTATGACAAATTTGATTTAGAATCATAATATTATCCTTCAAATTTGTGAAGATTTTATTTTGTTTATTTTTCTTCTTTTTAAGAATCTTGATATCTTCCGGGAACTAATGAGATATCCTTAGATATCCACCACAATATCTTATTCATCTTATAAAACCAATTCTTATTTTTTTCTCTCAACTTTATTATCATGAAAAATGTTCCTCTTGATCATTAGCGAGTCACATTCATCACTTTCTTTAGAAGAGAAAATATTTTACTCTTTGGTATAAATATTTTTACATGCTTAATGGAAGTTATCCATTTTCTCATACTTTCCTTGCTTATGTTTCTTCTTATACTAATAATATTTGTTTCCTTCCTTCAATATGTTATCTTCTTTACCATCATAATTTTTATGTGAACATATAGAAGAAAAATGTCTAACTTTACCAAAATTAAAATTTTGAGGACTAATAAACATTTTTATTTTCCAGTTCCTCTTTTTATTTTTATGAAAAAATTAGCTTCTTATTGATACGATTCAATACTCGGCGATCCACGTGTCTTAAGATTTATATTTTTAACCATTTTTATGCTTTGAAATATACTTCTCGCTTAGTTAATGGTGTGTCTTTTCCAATCCTTATCTCCTATGTTCTAAGAATCCCATGAATTTCATCCATTGTTAGGGTGCTTAAATCCTTTTTTCTTGAGATTTTTAATAATTTTCTATCAAACCTCAAAGTAAGAGATTTGAGAAATTTTTACATAATACCTTCATCTTTCATTTCTTCTCAATACCTCTAATATATTTTAAAATTCCATCCACAAAAAAGTTAATATGTAATGTTTTCATCATCATTCATGTACAAACACTAACACTAAATTCTTTGTGTTTGGATCTTTGATTGCTTTACTTTGAAATATCCTTCATATAATTTCTTGAGTTTATCTCAGATTTTGTTAGTTGACGTATGGTGCATCAATTTAAAAAAATTGATTCAGAAAAACCACCCAAAATTACATTCATAGACTATGCATTAATTTCACTAGACATCTTACCAACTTAATATGTTGGAGGAGTTTCTTAAACAACATAACCACTAAAAACTGAAAACCAAATGTCAAACCAAGAAAAATTAAATAGGTGTGCATTCTAATACTCCAAAAGCATACTTAGATTCATCAAATAAAAATCCCTTTTGAAGAGAATCCTTCTTATGCTTCCATATGTGCTATGGAGATCTACTTCAATAGTCAAATTATTCTGGAAGGAACCAAATATTATACCTATACCAATTTTTGAACACACACTAATAACGAGGAGTGAATCAATATTATAATTTTTACTTATTTAAACATTATCATCTAATGCAACCTAGAATTTCTTGTGAATAACCAAGGCGCGTTGCCATGTCACTCAGCCTAATCTGATCCCTCACCCAAAGTGTGAAAAGGCACCAAGTCCCTCTTTAGATTTTCTTGTACAAAATGTTAGCATGATGATGTTTAAACATATTCAGATTCATAATTAGTAGTAAACAACCCACAATGCATAAACCAGATCTAGATCTTAGATTGTATGAAAGATGAACTAAACAATAACTATGATAATATTAACCATATAAGAACCAGATTCAATTATGTCTAATTCCATTATCCAACCAATATACTCCATTACATTAAATAATGTAAAACATAGAAGCTTCTTACACTATATCAATATCTCCATGAGTCATGTCCACGTTAAAACCAACAACATAGCTCTACAATAATTTACTACCACAAAACTACATAAATCAATACATATTTATAGGGGTAGGGACTTTCCTTCACCACCACATGCACTTCTCAAAATAGGTCACACGCTGATAATAACCATGCACATTTACAATAGTATACATAACATGCAAGTTCTCTAACAATAGATTTCTTATAGTTAACTCCAAGTATAAATCCTATTATTAGCTTAAACTATGCATGGCACTTATCTTCCACTTATTCCCAAAATACCATTGTGTGTAGCACAAGTCTTCATCTCTATGTGTTCTCTACATGTTATCTCAAAAAATAGTCCTTATACACAAAAATGGCTAAGCGTCTGATACAAAGTGTTCTAGTGCGTGTTTCCTTTCCTATCTTCCTGCACCTTTAAATGCACCTTCTTCAGTGTGCGCATCCTTTGTATTTCTTCTCCTTAGATAAAAATTTTTCTACTCAAAATTAACCCACACTAAAGTACATTTCGGTAAAGGAAATGGGAATTTCTCGTATGTTCCCAACAACAAATAATAAGTAATGATAGAATGAATGAAACATTGTACAAAAGAATGAAAATTACTTTCCAACACCCTCTTCTTTGGACTGGAAGTATTAACTCACGGATATTCATTTTTGATTTCAACCTCCGATGTTTTGAGTCACTTAGCGTGTTCCTTTTTTCTCAAGAATATTTTTGGCTATGGCATCCAATTCATCATGTGTGATCTTCTCTTTCTCATTTTATAGCACTTGGATAAAATTTCCCATACGACAAACATTCCTTCCATGAGATCCATTTTGTGCATTATGAGTTTCCCAATCTCATCAATTTTATCCTTATGTGGATCACGGACCATTACGAGGGGCCTGTGCTTTTGTTTTACGGTGCTAATCTTTCTACATGCCCAAGTGTTTCATATTTCATTTCCTTTAGAACTTCATTTTCCTCTACTATAGTTATGATCCTTATTATGGTTTACGGCACTGCAGCATAAGTTGAGAGCTTGGTCATCTTTCGTGGGTTTGAAGCAAAGCCTCGTAAGTTCAAATTTTTATAAGAATAGTGGCCCTTGATCTTTCCACTTCTTTTTTAGAATATGTTCATGTGGGCATTCAAATTGGTATATCATCTAATACCAAATTGAATAATGTGCGTAAATAATGCATAGAGAAGGAAATATTTTAGGAACTGAGATTCTAGAAAAGGCCTTATTTTAATAATGTGATCACTAAGCCCCTCGGACATACTAATGAAGGCCTAATTATTTTCCTCTTCTCACCCCTTCTCTTATTTTAAGTGCACTCTCTCTACAATCTTATCCTTATTATCTTCAAGTAACACTTGAATGGTGGCGGCCTTATAAATGTTCCTCTGTGCCACTTTAGTAAATACATTGACCAAATCATTGCTAACTGCTCATATGAGATTACGGTAGGTTTACTTGGCATGTGCTTGCTCTATAGTGCCTTCTTCACTCTGTCTGAAGACATAGGACTCTTTGCACACATCAAAATCTGGTTCATCCATATGAGTTTGCATGGACCAGGATAGTTGCTTCCTTGTGCATGTAGTAGTCATATCTAGATCAATCAGCTACCACCCATATAACTCTTCTAGGCCCATAGTTCTCTGAAAATGGGAGCAGACAACTTTTCTCATGTCTTAAACACAGCCCATATCAGGGACAAAATATTCTTCACGTGTCCTCTCTCTTTTTGTCCTTGGCCCCTTAGGAACCTAGGCGCTAGGGTGTAAGTTGGCCCTTCTCCTTCCTGAGTAGTAATGGGCATATTGGGTGGCTCACCCACATATTCCTCTAATTATTTCACCCCTTCCTCATCATTTCTCATCTCCTCATCTTGGGATCTTCTACATCTTTAGGTTGAACCGGGGTTCTTGGCGTGCTCTCCCCTGACTCCTCATCATCTTTAAGCTTCAAATTTATTCTCTTATTTTTCTTGGGTGTTTCTTTTTAGGAGAGAGTTGAGGTGACCTTCGTAAAGGTTGGGATGTCCCTACACCTTGGGTTATGGTTCTTTTGAACACCCTCTTGAATTGGCATTCCTCATCGATTGTGTTTACATCCAAGTCTTCCCCGTCTCCTTGCTACTTTGTGGAGGAGTATCCGTGCAATCACATTCTTCTTTGTCAGTGGGCTACCTTCGGCCTCTATGGTCTAAGCCTCCACTATCCTCATTGATTTCTCCTTCCTCATCTTCCTCTAAGGTCAAGGTAAGCTTTAGAGCTTCCACATTTTCAATTGTATGCTTGCCTTTAGGTAGGTCTAGGAGCATGAACTCATTCTCCATGTATTTTCCCTTTTCCATCCTAGGCTAAAGCTGGAGATAGATAAGTGTGGCCCCACTATACCCAATAGCCAAAATTATTGTCTTCATACTTATGACATCAGAAATAAGCCTCTTAATGTAGGCAGATCAACCTAGATAAACATAAGTTTTTCTTAAGGTATGGTAGTCACAGTCTACCTTGTCCGCATTATATATTAACAAACATGTGTCAATGAACCTATGTATTGTTTCTTATAAGAATCACGGTGTGAAGGTGTATGGTATTTTTGACGAGTGACTCTATGTCCCATCCTTTATTTCAAACTGCATGATGTAAAAATGTTGATATACCATGAACTCAAAGCGGTCTTACCCACCATTGAGGGTAGCTCCTTTGGAATATGCCATTCCTCCTCGAAGGTCACATGAAGTCGGTCATACCATAGCTATTCCATTTTTGAACATACCACTCATTGATCCTTAGCATAAATAATTTTCAAACCTCTCTCTCGAGGGACTTCATTTCCATGAGGTATTCCTAGAATTTGTTGTTTGGCCCATCGGGTACTCCAATTTCTATAAACACAAGTGATAATAGGATATTTCGAAAGTTATTTTTTCACTGTGCACACTTCTACAAATATTGTATCTACTATTTACCCTCCTAAGTTGTAAAATTCTCCTTGTGAAATATTATTAGAACTCAGTAGCCACATAGTGTTCACTTACGACCACCTTTCCGATCATTTAGATTGGTGAGTAAATGCATGTGTAACACCTTTGACAAATCTGTTATATTTATCTTTTGCATTGCAAACATTGACATGTGATTTTCTTGATGTGGTGTGTTCCTTTGATTGTTAAAGATCATGCTTGCCATGGATAAATCATTTTTGCTCTTGGATTCATTATGCTAAAAATATTCTTACAAGAATCCATTTTCACTTCTGATAGGTGAGTTGTAATCTAGTAATGATGGTTTCAAACTTATCTCTTTTAATTAATATATCCTTGGATGAATTCCATTGATCCAAGGTATGTTATAAATCTTCTTACTTGATCGAATGGAAAACTGACATTCAGAGGTTGAGAGACATAAAATAGGTATGTTATAAGTTGAACTTTTGTATGTTTACAAATTCTTTATTGTCTTATAAGATTGTGCCTACATTCTGTTGTATGTTTTGTGCTTAGATCTTCTTGATTGATCTCAACAGAATCTTAATGGTGTTAAGTGAAAAGACACCTACATCATGAATATTTTCAAATAAATAAAAATAAAAACTAAGTCCTAGACCTATGAGATCTATCCTAGCAGGATTCTAAACTAAGGTATTTATACCTATCTACTACCTATGTCTATTTTGTTGGGATGGCATCCTAACCTAAGGGATGTTAGGTTATTTCTAACCTAATACCTATACTATTTGGTTATGAATTATGATCTAACCTAAGATGGTGATTTACCTATTTCCATGTTTATAACTTAAGGTTAATACTTTAAAACTAGCCTAAGGTCTTATCCTAAGCTAATGGTATCTATCCTAAACTATTGAAATATGGAAAGGGGACCTAAGGGTCGTAAGGCAAGTGGGAAGCTAGGTGACGGTTCCTAAGCTATTAATGTGATTTGATTTTTGGAAATTAATGGGGTGGTGTATTGCCAGATTAGGAAAGGTCATGGAATTCGAGAGGAGGCGGACATGGATTCATCACTAAGGTTTGGTGATGGATGCGAAGTTCAAATAGGCTTTGCTAATTTTGGATGGTGGTGGAAAAGAGAGATAGGAAGGAATTTGAGAGTAAATGACATTAATGAGTCCGGGTTTTGCAAGTAAACCATCTTGGAAACCATGCGGGTGGATTCCAAGATCTCCCTTTCATGCGCTTTGTTATACTTGAGCCGTCTCTCCTCCCTTTCCTTCTCAATCGTTATGTCAACCATCTATCCCCAACATAGATTCCTCTCCAAGAACTTAGAGTGGTTTAGTGGCCATAGGAAATGCCTCTAAACCCATTGTTACCATCAAGATTTTGATTTCCAGGGGGAATAACATGAAGAAATGACCCTTTGGGCTCTACAAGAACTCAAACTTAGCAACTTCGGACATGAATATGTGGAAATGGCGTATTCAGAGTGTAGCTAGTCAATACTCCCTTCCAGAAATGATCTATAGCATGGGTCCACATTAGATCAACATCTTGCAAGTTCGATATTTTCTTGGGTCCAAGGGTGTGACTTATAATACCACCCCGATCTAGATGTATAAGTGAGAGCCATTCAAATAACTCTACTCGGACACATCAAAAAAATGTTTCATACAACTCATGATAAAGAGTGTCCTCCACCCATCTTCATGTGTTAAACTCAAGTCCAAGTATTGAATCTCTCGAGCAAATTCGTCCTCTTTGATTTTAAACCTATCTCAACACCTTTAAGTGTTAAGCGCCCCGCCATCACTTTTACATAGATCATGATGTATGCCATGTTCCACGACAACTTCGAAAAAGAGGTCTCGCAAGCGGTACAATATGTAGTCATTTTTGCACCCCGAAAACAAGGGAACCTCATGCGCACCGACTTATCACCCAGCGGGTGTTGGGCGCTCACCGAGGCACGTGAGAGGGAGCCAAGTCTCTCTTTTATGTGAGTTCAGTGGAAGGCATAATTCATGATTCTAACTTAGTGATTTAACAGACATGAAGAAGCTATAGAGCTTAGGATGGCTTCTACACCCCTTCAGTCATAATAGTAACAAAGCACACAACAAAATTAACTAGAACCAGGAAGTTGTAAATCCATAATTAGACTAACATTCAAGTAAAGTTCATGATTATACAAGATCAAAAGCATAGTGGAAACATGTAGATAATACAGGAAGGAGATCTTAACATAAACATAGTGGTAACCTTATCACATTCATTCATAGTATTACTCCAAAACATCACAGAGAGGTGGACCACAGTCATGCGCCATATCTGGATCCATACATGTATGCTTACAAAATAAAATTTGCATTCCCCATTTCCCCATTACATCCTTCCTAGAATCATCTACCCAATTATCCCATAGTTCTTGTGGTAATTCTGCAGAGCTTCGCTACCTTCCTTGTGTCTCTATTCTTTGCCAAGGGCACACATATAAATAGGCATTTGAGCTCTAACAAACTCCTCTGTAGCCTCAGATATGCCCCTAAGTGTCAAGGTGTGGGTCACCCCAGGCGCATGCCTCTCCATGTCATGATTATCTTTTGGATCTTCCTATCGCATGAGGTATATTCCTTCCGGGACACCTGTCACCAAAGCTGGAACCTTATCCAAATAGAACATGTTCTTCATTTGTTCTATCCAAAAGGCCGAAAGTGGCTAAGTCCCGAATTGTTCTTCACATGGTGCACACGTCCTTGGTTCTCTAAGAAGTCTTTTGAATTTTGTCTTGTGCACCATCACTTGCATGCTTCCTCCATGCATGCCTACACACCTTTAAGATTTGAAAACTATATTAGGGGCCCAACATTACCCCACACTTCACCTGTTCTCTACCCTCGAGAACCTTTTCAAATAATGCAGTACAAAAATGCAAGGCCTTTCCTTGGAAAATAATGGAGGGAAAGAATAAAGAATGGGGGGAGAGGAAGAGAAAGAATAGAAGGAAAAGCGCCTAAAGAAGCGAGTAAGGGAAAATTTTCCATAGGTCACCTCTGAGTGTATCCCACGCGCTGACCTCATCCTGTGCCCTTTTGCAAAGGTTGCTGACCAATGTGCTCACCTCATCAAAGGTTAACCCTTCCCCCTTTGTGGTGATGGTCTCCACCATGGTTTCTAGTTCCTTCACAAGATCCTCCAAGGCATCCATCTTCCTTGTAATGGTCTTGTAGAGTTCTTTAAGCCGTGTTTTGATTGAGACCCAGAAGGGCCTCAATAGCTTCAGATTTTCTTTCTACCTCGGCTAAAATATTTTCTCATTCTACTCTATTTCCTTTTTTCTTCTCCCTGAAGTCTTTTAGCTCGGCCTCGTTGTCTACAAGTAGCATGCATGTCACATTTTCCTGATCCACACAGTGGTCGTAGGTGACCCCTGTAGTTTGTGAAATAAATCTTACATCAGCCAAGACCTTATTGTATTTAGCTATGAGTGTGATTACCTTCATCTTATCCTCCTTCTCCAAGCACGCAACTATATCCTCTACCAACTCTAAGGCCAAAGGCTACCTTTCCATGGTGAGGATCCGAGTCAAGTCCTCAAGACATTCTAGGGAGGAACCATACTTTTGCAGGAGGGTTAAGGTCTAGGTGCTTCGTGATAATAGCTTGGGAGATGAGCTCCACCTTCTTGGAGACTTCGTGTACTTTATCTTTCTCCTCCTGTAACTCCTGTTGTAGTTGAGCACTAGTTGATCAGCTTTTCAAGGCTGATTTCCTTTGTCAGCTTAACTACTTCTTCCTTCCTCTTTTCCAACAGGTCCTCCAAGGCTTTAATCTTGTCATTTCTACAGAAGAGCCTTGCCTCTACCTCCACAAAGACCTTGTTGAGCACATTACACACTTTCTCATCTAACAAGTGTTGTGTGTTTATGAGGGGGTTGGCCCCCTTTGTCTCGGAGAGCTCCAATATTGCCTCTTGGTTAACTTTGAATTTGGGCTCATCAATGTGGGATTCGAATGCCCATGATAGCATTTTCCTCATGTGTGGGTATCCACCCTCAAGATCGAAGGACTCCATGGTAGTGAGCTCCTTGGTGGGCACGATACTCTGGAAGTGTGCGCGCAAAAATTTGTTAGGGTCATTAACATACCCCATCACTGATCATCCTAACTCGCGCATTTACTTCCCATGCACATGCCCTTTGGAATAGTCACTAAAAGAGTTGGGAATTTTGTGCTACTTCCACTCTTCTCCCTTTGTTCTTTCTTGAACTTCAGAGCATGAGCTCTACGCTACGCCCCAACTCCTCATCGACCAAGGCATCAATCATCTTTTCCACCTCCCTTGTCACTTTTTCATCTATCTCCTCCTGGGTGAGCTTGGGCATTTCCTACTCCTTGGTGCTTGCCCCTTCGCTCCCTTCTTCACTCCGCGTGCCTCCCTCCCCTTGGGTGCCCTTCCTCCTTACAAAGATGAAAGCATCATTTGTATCCTCTGCTCCTTCTTCCTCTAAATCATGGACATCAACTAGTTCCTGATTCACTTCCAACTCTTCCCCTTCATCAACATCCTTCTCGCCTATATAGGTGTTCAGGTCATCTGTATCTTCAGACTCTTGTTCCTCCGTTCCTTGTTCTTCTTCCTTTGCCAAAAATTTTGGGGTCGGGGATGTGGTCTTTTCTTCATCTGAGGGATCCTTAGGGGATGGTGGCTTCGTAGGCTCTGGGTCTTCTCCCTGACCACCGATTCTCCTCTTCTTTTGGACATAGGTACTTGGCCCCATGGTACCTACATTCTGCCTCTCCACCACCCCTTGTTCTTCCTCTTCTTCCCTCTCCTTGCACTTTGGTGCTGGCTTCTTTCTTCCCATAGGGTCATCTCGGGATGGATATTTCATTTTCCATGTACGCGCCCTTCTCAAACTTTGGCCTTATGCAAAGGTAGATCCTGGCAGCATTGCTCTCAGTAATAGGTAAGGTCATGGGCCTTACAATGTGCACATCTTGTGATACAATCTTTCAACGTACGCGCGCTTCCCGAGTAGACCAACTTCTTTCTCATTTCCCTGTGTTCACTATCAAGGGTGGACAACTCTAGATTCAATTTCTTCGACTCCTTATACATGTTTACCCCTGATTCGAAAAATTGGGTAGTAAATGAGAAGGGGAGTTTGCACCAGGGACTCCAACTACCATCCACCAAGATGAATCTGCCAATGCAGAAGTGCTGGTATACCACAAACTTTGCTTCTCCTTCAGTTGCCATAGGGAGTTGTTCTAGGATCCACCATTCAGCCCCGAATGCGTTCCTGAGGTGCGTATACCATTTTTCCAAGCGTGCCTTGTGTACCCCTGTCATTGATTCACAAGTGTATTTATAGAATCTATCTCGTGGGGGAAGGGTCTTCATCAAGGTATTCCCATACAAACTTATCAGATGCATCGACACCCCAATTTCTAAGAACACAATGGTTAACAGGATGTTTCCAAAAAGGATCTTTCCCCCGTTCTCCACGCTGCTTATGATTTCATCTGCTATATACTGGAAGATTTTGTATTCGGTGCCTTCTATGACCTTCTTGTAGACATTCAACCAGGGCTTGCTCACTTGGGTCCACCTTTCTTTCCCATTCAGCTTGGAGATAAGGTGCATGGCCATCTTCATCACAAGATTGCTGATATCCGTGACATCGTAGTACCTTGATCCCTTATTATATTCCTAGGATGTAATGGTTTCTTTAATTTCCTCCTCGTCCTGGAGGTCATCTAGGAGAGCATCCCTTTATAACTTAGGCCTATAAAGTGTGAAATTAACTGGGGGGTTATGCACATTTTGTGCCCTGTGAAGTAGAAGAATTCTTCGTGCACACACGTCATCAGCCATTGGTACAAGCGCTCGGGCTTCCCGAAATATGGCAGCTCGTAAAGCTGGAGAAGCCCTGCCTTCTCCATTTTCACCTTGACTATGTCACTGTAGATTGGCATCCCATCAGGTGTTCATTTATTTTTTGGGCACACTAGCTCCAACGCCATTTCCTTCACAATTATGCTTGATCGGTGATTGTAGTCAATCACGGACATCTGTCTGATGTGGGACTCCCACTCTTGCCCTAGCAAAACCCCATCCAGGTATTGCATTTTCGAGTACCATTCTTCATTGGTATCCAAGGGGATTTATTCTTCTTTCTTCTTTCCTTTTCCCTTACCCTTTCCCCTCTTGGATTGTACTTTGTAGGTTTATCAACTGGTTTTGTGGCCGTCATTTTACCCCTTGCTTTCATTCCCAGATCAACTTGTGATTTTTTTTTTAACGTTTTCCCGTGCACCTTGTGCCCTAAAACACAAACCCTAATCTCATACTTTTCTCCTTCGATCACGGCACTTCTTCACAATATTCCTCACACCCGTGAATCACTTCTACACTAGTTTGTAGATCTAATGGACCGGTTGTGCTTAAGTTATCAATTTTCATTCGCATGAGTTAGTCTTGAAACCCTAGTTCTTAAAGGAAAATCACTCTTCTTGTTTTCACAAAGTAAAATAATGAAATGCCCACTCTTGTATTTATATATTTTCCTACTTTTATGCATTTAAGGCTAGGCTACCTACCACCGTATGACCATGTTTAATGCAGCATTTCCAAACCAATCCCAACTTCAACACTTTTCCTCACATGCCTAATCCTTGTGTGAAATTTTTTTCCCGCACCCAATCCCTGCGCGAAACTACTTCCACCCACGCCCCATCCTTGTGCGAAAACATTTTTAACCTTCTTGCATGCAAACAATAGATCTTGATAGAAGACTCTTGCATACATGTTACCAAAGAAAAGGCACCTCTTCCATCCTCATGATTCTTACTTTTTCCTACCTCATGTTTTTGCACTTTTCTCCTTATACGTGGATTTCCAATGTAGCCTTATTTTGCCACCCATCTACCTTCTTTTCTCCTAATGCATCTTTTCAATAGGGCCAATTCAAACGGTCTACTAACCCAATCCTCTGGTAGAATAACTCCATGATTCCCTTTGTCACCTCACCCCACACTAATTCGATGCATGGTCCTCTGCGCATTCATAAGTCAAAAATTAATAAGGTTAACGGCACCCAAGGTGCAAAACCAAACAACAACTTGAAAGGAAATAAAAGAAAGGAAAAGCATAAAAGGAAATTCTAAGCTAACTAGTAAACTACCTTATTTGCAAACACCAAGAAGCATTATTTAAAGTAGGGCTTGACTACTCCCATTGAAGTGTCCAGGGTAATTTTGTTCCATTTAGCATTTGTAATTACCACACGCCCGAATCAAGGATGTATGAAATTACATAAGGACCCAACCAATGCACCTTCAACTTTCCAGGATGGTGTAGAAATTTTGAATCATATAGTAATACCATCTGGCCAAACTCAAACTATTTGTTCTTAATGTGGCGGTCATGCCATTCCTTTTGTTTAGATTTTTCGGTTGTTTGGCTCCATCTTGCTAGTGAGCACCTTTCATCCAACTTTATCAATTCATCAATTCTTTCTTCCAGCGCTTTCTCATCATCAACTCTCCTATGCGTCTTTATCGTGGCGATGGTAGCATAAATTCGACCAATAAAATAGCCTCCATACTCGAACACCAATTGAAATGGTGTGGCCTTGTCAACCTTTTATACGTTGTTGTATGCCCAAATAATCGCGACACCTTGTCATCCCAATCCTGCCTACCCACATCACATATCTTAGTCAATGTGTGACTAAGGATTTTGTTAAATGCCTCTGCAGTCCCATTTTCCTGAGGGTGATAGGGGGTAGTCTTATGGTGGGCTACCATGAATTTTGCCAATAGAATCCTAATGGTTTCATTCAAAAAGTGAGTGCCCCTATCACTTGTTAAACTTAATGGACACCCATACCTACTGATAATATTTTCCCACAAAAATCTAGCGATCGTGGCTCTGACAATCCTTAGTGGGCGCGGCCTCCTACCTTGTTAGATAATCGAGTGCAGGTAATAATACACCATGAGTTAGTCCTTCACGCAGCTGGTGAGATTGGTCCAACAAAATCTATTGCCCATTTTTCAAAAGTTTCCGTGCTGGCGATGGGGTGCAATGGCATCTCATCCCTTCTTCCAGGTTTACCAAGGCGCGCTTGGTCATAGGCCTTGCAAAACTCAATGCAATCCTGGTGAATCATCTCCCACCATAGTCTAGCAACTAGGATCTTATGTGCGGTTGCATTCCCTACATAGTGTCCTCCAGCAATCCCACCATGGGCTTCTTCTATTATGGCCACACGTTCATGTTCTAATACACACTGGCACAAAACCTCATCACGGCCCATTTTATACAAATCCCCATTGATCAACATGAAGGGCATGGTGTGTATGGCTAACCTTTTCCTTTCTAGTGCATTCATCCCTTCGGGCACCACACCTTCCTTGAGAAAAATAGCAATGTATTCTAATTTCAAGGGTGCACATCATAACACGAATGTTGTGCATCCTCTCACGAATCAATCTTGGATAAATGATCGGCCCACAATTGTTCTTTCCTAGCTTTACCACCACTTTGAATTCAAATTCTGAAATAAAAATACCCAACAACATATGCACCCTTGCAACACTACTTTGTTTACTAGATACTTCAGAGTGATATGGTCGAGTGTAGAATATGAAGGGAGTCGCCAACAAATATTGTCTAAATTTTTGGAGCATGTAGATCATTGAGAATGTCTCGCGCTCGGTCGTTGTATAATTCTGTTTCTACTAGTGTAAACTTCCTACATGCAAAACACAAGGGATGATCAACACTCCCTCTCCTAGTTGAGAAATAACAACTCCCTTTGTTTTAGGAGAGGCATCCATGTGGACATGGAAAGGTTTATCCTAGGATGGGAATCGTAGAATAGGTGCGGTGATAAGCCTTTCTTTTAGAGTGTCAAATGCCCTCTGCTGTGCCTCTCCCCACTAAAAGGCACTCTTATGTCTGAGAAATATTTCCAAAGGTGTGGTGATCTTGGCATATCCCTTAATGAACTTTCTGTAGTACCCAGTGTGTCTAAGAAATCCATGCATGGCACTTTGGCTGGTAGGCTCCCCTAACCCCACAATAACTGCAACTTTCGCGGGATCCACCAGTAAGCCCTCTTTGCATATGATATGCCCCAACAATGTTCCAAAAGGAGTTACAAAGATACATTTCTTGATGTTGAGGAAATCCTCAATTGCTGACATCCTTCGAACATCAATCTCAAGTTGTCACAATGGTGGCCGACCAACCCATACACTATCCAATCATCCAAATACACTGAAGAAGTTTATGGACGAAGTCCTAAAATGCTTGTACCACTATGCATGAAAATATAGCGAGCTCATTCCTCAATCCAAAGGGCTTGACCATGCATGAAAAACTTCCCCACTCGGTGGTGAAAGTTGTCTTATCTTGGTATCCCTTGGTAATCCTTGGTGATATCCCGATAATCCATCCGTAAAGGAATTTACCTTGCGCCCAACAACACCCTCCAAAATATCTTCAGTGAAGGGGTGGGAAAAGGATCTATGATACAAACAGTGTTTAATTCCCTTTAATCCACGCATATCATAATCTTGCCATCCTTTTTTATGCTGATCACCATTATACTTATCCATTTTGATTCCTCCATAGCCTCATGATACCGGATGCTATCATTTTGTCTAGCTCTTCTTTAACCCTTACGCGCATGTTGGGATTCATCTGTAAGGCCTCTTCCTAACCAACCGGGCGCGCACCATATTTCAACTTTATCCTCATTTCCCCAATGAATTGTAGGCGCCTTTCAACTCATGGTATCCACGTGGGAATAAATCCTCAAATTCGTGCGAGAGATCGATGATCTTTGATACTTCCTTGTCGACCGGTAGTCCCCAATGATAGCTTCCTTGGGCTCCTTCTCCAAGCCCATGTTAGATTTATTGGTTTTGAGTGGTTCATGGTACGTGTGTGCATATGCATCTGCACATTCAACTACTTCACATGCTCTAACCGAATGGTTGACATTTAGGATTTCCATCAACAATATATACCATCTTTCCTTTCTCCTTTTCAATACACGTGCACTTGAATTATAGGTTTTCTAGTTCCTCCTCTTTGAACCGTGCTTCCAAGCTAGGTCCACCAAGTAAGTTTACTAATCTATATTCTACCATGGTGCAATCCCCAGAGTGAGGTACTTGATAATCTGCAAATGCCTCATCAATCGCTACATGGTACTTCACTACTCAAATGTGTGAACTAGGTGTTTTTGCCAATTCCTACCAATTTCCCATTTAGCGACATGTTTCAAAATGGATGTACCATGTGCGCGTGTAACCTTATAGTATTGAATACAACTTATACACCCAAAGGGAGGGTGGTAAAGCTTTTGTGCCTTCTCCCCAGACCCTCTCACATGCCTGGATGTGGGAAGAGGTGGGTCTATTGCCATTGTAATCCTTGATAGTGGTGGGTATGTTGCTCTTTGAGAATTAGATAGTGAGCACAATTCTAACTTCACACCACTCCAACAAGTTTTCACTATGCATGGCCCACCACCTTGTTGTTGTGCCTATCAAAACATAACTCAAGCATACCTCATCACTCGTTCTCCCTCTAGTGAGCTTCCATTTCCCTCAAAAATACCTCAGGGTATGCATCCCCAGAATACTTGGTTATTGCCTTTCCTCCCAGGTGCTTTGAACTCTATGTACCGTTGTTACCTTGGTCACCGATCCTTTTAGATGTCGCTCAATCTATACATAAGTCCCATGCACCCAATTATTACACACTATACTAGTAGTATCAGCGCATATTGAGCATCATCAAACTAGATGACTCCTTACGGATCTCTTATGGAGCGCACATATATTCATCGAGGACTCCTCTCCAAGGGGTTCGGTATAGGGTGTGGGATTTCCATCAGCAAGCGGTATAATCACCCTCTCTTCCTTATTTTCAAAGCTTATGTACCCCTTGTTAAACTGGAGATCTACATTATTCTTATAGCACCACGGGTGCCCAAGTAAAGCTAGGAAATTATTTGCCTCGGCAAGCACCAAGACTTCAAAATCCCTAGTGAACCTAGTCCCATGAATGGTAATGGCCGCATCCTTCAAGACACCTATGGGCATTGCCTTTTTCTTATTTGCCATATACAACACATTTGACGATGGTCGTGATACAGTCTTCCCATTTGATGCCAGGCATCCAAATTGAGAACATTAACCTTTGAGCCTATGTCAATGAGGATGTTGCTAAGCAACCATCCATCCACTATTGTGCTCAAGGTAATCTCTTTGTCATAATCAAGGTGTGAGGTGGGAGTTTTGTATGCAGGATCTACCTTTCGTGCTCTTCCCCGGTGCGTTGCACCTTTGTCTCAACCATGCTCCTAGAAGGGGGTAACATTACATTGCCTCGGTGCAGTTTACACACCTCCTTAACCTCATCCAATTCATCCTTTGGTGTTTCTACGGGTCTTCTTTGCTCATCTTTTCTAGTTTTCTCTTTTAAGCATTGGATCTCCCCTTGTAAGCTTCAAAGTACGTCCATGGTTTCCTAGTAGACTTCTTTACTGGTGAGTTGGATTTAGATACTTCCCATGTGCTAATTCTTCCCTTGAAACTTGAGGTTTCTACCTAGGTGCTTCCTTACGCACATGGGTTCCACCCTTGTTGTTACCATAATAGGCTCTAGTTCTGATTTGCGAATTACTCGCGGGAGCCATTACGCATCATCCTTCTTAATAATCACCATGGCAGTGCCCTTATCCTTCTAGTACTTCTGACTCATATGTTTGTATAACTCTGGGAACTCTTCATACTTATGTTTTTTCCACACCATGAGCATTGTAGAATATCTGGACATTCGCGCTTATAATGGTCTGTGGCTCCACAATTAAAGCATGTTCCACGTGGGAACTCACTTCTTCCCCTACGGTTACCACGGCCATGAAATCCTCCATGAAACCTTCTTACACACAGGACCTCCATCTCCATGCTCTTCATGCCGATGTTCATCTCCTTTGGAACTACTAGCAATGCGTACCGGTTTGGCGCACACCAAGATCAATTACCTTGTGAATCGGTCAATCAATCTACAATCCTTGGTGTCATGTGTGGTTGAGGTACATATATTACAATAACAAGATACATTTTTATGGATCGCGCACTATAAAAGGGGGCACCTACTTGCATCATGGTCCTTGTGACATATTTCGTAGTTTACTGCTATGCTACGTACCACCTTCCGAGTACATATCCCACCATTATCCTTTCTGTGCCCTTCTACATTACAATCCATGCACCATATCCACTACAAATCTGCGGAGATGTGTAGGTAGATAATTTCTCTAATTGCTTAGCCATGGTAGTGATTTGAGCCTCCAGAAATGGGCTAACACCAGTGTCAACACTACCAACTACCTCAGCGTGTAAAGCAGCTTCCAACGCTTCGCGCAGGTCCGTGAATGTTTTATGAGACAAAGCCCTCCTAAAGAGTGTGATCAACCCTATGAAAAACCACTGAGCATGCTATGAAGGGTGGATATCATAAGACAGTTTAGAAAATAGAGTTTTAAAATGCACATCATACTCCTGCACACTCTCTGCCATTCCTTGCTGGATTTCCTTAAGAGAGCTAATGCTCTTCTGTTCAAACTCAGGTATGTGGAATTCTACCAAGAATGCATTTCTCAGTGTGGTATAATCCACAACATTCTGATGAGGATCATACTTTCTATACCAACTATGCACACATCCTTGCAAGGTCATCACAAATTGACTGGCCTTTCGATCCTAGGTCATGATCCCCTTCACACGCCATAGCAACTCACACTTATGCACGTGCTCTACAACATCTTCTATCCCACTGTAATCTGGTAAGTGTAGAGACATCTCAAAGAAGACTTGTGGAGGTGGCTGAGGTCCTTGTCCTCCTGATCCAGTCCCTTGGTTTCCTCTGGTGTTTCCTCCTCCACCGGATCCACTAGATCCTAAGCCACCAGCTCCTCCACTTCCACCTCCAGATCCTCTTGTGTTAAGTACAGGGCCTATTTTCATCATGTCGAATGCTCCCATCATCCCACTAAATTACATGCTAACAGTTTGTGAACTAACACCACTTCAAGTCGTATTTCCTCCACCACTTCCTAACGCACTTCCAAAACCCGTTGGGTATGTTCCTTGTCCAAACATTCCACCAAATACTAGAATAGTGTGTGAAGCCATAGAAGTCCCAAATGAGAAGTTTTACCTTTTGGGTGTCGATTGGTTGCTTCCACTTGATATCAAATGGATCAATTTGTACTTTTCCTCATTTAAACAAGGCAAGCGCTAAGCTTTGGTCGCTAGGTGGGGCAAATGTGCGCCAACAACTCTTATTTCTCTATGCAATGAGACTCTCATCGGAAGCTGCAAGGTTTTCTCTCCCGCGCTTACCAAGATGGGGTATCATAGACTGTTTGGGTTCCACATCCTCTGTGTGAACCTCAACTCCTTTCCACCATGTCTGGCTCCATAACCCACTTGTAATCCCACACTTTGTCTATCGATCTCCCTTTCACGCACTTCATTATACTTGATTCGTTTGTCTTGCCTTTCCTTCTTAGTCATTATATCAGCCATTTATCCCCAACCTAGCTTCCTTGCCAAGTGCTTAGAGTGGTTTAGCCATGACCATAGGAAATGCCTCTAAACCCATTGTTACCATCAAGATTTTGATTTCGGGGGAATAGCACGCAGAAATGACCCTCGGGGCTCTCATAAGAACTCAAACTCAGCAACTTCTAGACAGGAATATGTGGAAATGGCATATTCCAGAGTGTAGCTAGTCAATACTCCCTTCCACCAATGATCTATAGCACGGGTCCACATTAGATCAACATCTTGCAAGTTTTGATATGTTTCTAGGTCAAGGTGTGACTTATAATACCACCCCGATCTAGATGTATAAGCCGAGAGCCATTCAAATAACTCTACTGGGACACAATAGAAAAAGGTTTTGTACAACTCATGATAAAGAGTTTCCTCCACCCATCTTCGTGTGTTAAACCCAGGTCCAGTATTGAATCTCTGAGTGAATTCGTCCTCTATGCTTTTAAACCAATCTTCAACACCTTCAAGTGTTAAGCACTCTACCATCACTTTTTGCACAGATCATGATGTATGCCATGTTCCACTACAACTTCAAAAAGAGGTCCGGTAATGGAACCAAGATGTAGTCATTTTTGCACCCCACTAAGAACAAGGGAACCTCATGCGTGTCGGCCTATCACCTAGTGGGTGTTGGGCACTCACCCGAGGCATGCAGAGAGGGAGTCGAGTCTCTCTTTTATGTGAGTTCAGTGGAAGGCATAATTCATGATTTTGACTTAGTGATTTAATAGACATGAAGAAGTTATAGAGCTCAAGATGACATCTACACCCCTTCAGTCATAATAGTAACAAAGCACGTAATAGAATTAACTAGAACTAGGAAGTTGTAAATCCATAATTAGACTAACATTCAAGTAAAGTTCATGATTATACAAGATCAAAAGCATAGTGGAAACATGCAGATAATATAGGAAGGAGATCTTAACATAAACATAGTGGTAACCTTATCACATTCATTCATAGTATTACTCCAAAACATCACAGAGAGGTGGACCACAGTCATGCACCATATCTAGATCCATACATGTATGCTTACAAAATAAAATTTGCATTCCCCATTTCCCCATTACATCCTTCCTAGAATCATCTACCCAATTATCCCATAGTTCTCACGGTAATTCTACAAAGCTTCGCTACCTTACTTATGTCTTTGTTCTTTTCCAAGGGTGCACATATAAATAGGCATCTGAGCTCTAACAAACTCCTCTGTAACCTCAGATCTAGCCCCAAGTGTCAAGGTGTGGGTCCAAAAGGCAAAAATAGCCAAGTCCCATATTTTTCTTCACGCGGCGCGCACGTCCTTAGTTCTCCAAGAAGCCTTTTGAATTCTACCTTACGCGCCTTCACTTGAGCGCTTCCTCGCCGTGCGTGCCTACACACCTTTAAGATTTGGAAGCTATATCAAGCACTTCCTCCGATCGTGCATGCCTACATGCCTTTAAGATTTGGAAGCTATATCGGGGGTTCTAGGTTGAAAATTTGTTTCTTGCAAGAATCCATTTTCACTTCTGATAGGTGAGTTGTAATCTAGTAATGATGGTTGCAAACTTATCTCTTTTTAATTAATACATCCTTGGATCAATTCCATTGATCCAAGGTATGTTATAAATCTTCTTACCTGATCTGAATGGAAAATTGACATTCAGAGGTTGAGAGACATAATAGACTAAACTTTTGTATGTTTACAAATTCTTTATTATCTTATAAGATTGTGCCTACATTCTATTGTATGTTTTGTGCTTAGATCTTCTTGATTGATCTCAACAGGATGCTTAATGGCATTAAGTGAAAAGAGGCCTGCATAATGACTATTGTCAAAAAAATAAAAATAAAAACTAAGTCCTAGACCTATGAGATCTATCCTAGCGGGATTCTAAACTAAGGTATTTATACCTATCTGCTACCTATGTCTATTTTTTTGGGATGACATCCTAACCTAAGGGATGCTAGGTTATTTCTAACCTAATACCTAATACTATTTGGTTATGAATTATGATCTAACCTAAGATGGTGATTTACCTATTGCCATGTTTATAACTTAAGGTTAATACTTTAAAAACTAGCCTAAGGTCTTATCCTAAGCTAATGGTACCTATCCTAAACTATTGAAATATGGAAAGGGGACCTAAGGGTCATAAGGCAAGTGGGAAGCTAGGCAATGGTTCCTAAGCTATTAATGTGATTTGATTTTTGGAAATTAATGGGGCAGTGTACTGCCAGATTAGGCAAGGGCATGGAATTTGGAGGAAGCTGATGTGGATTCATCACTAAGGTTTAGTGATGCATGTAGAAGTTCAAATAGGCTTTGCCAATTTTGGATGGTGGTGGAAAGGAGAGATAGGTGGGAATTTGAGAGTAAATGGCATTAATGAGTCTCGGTTTTTGTGAGCAAACCATCTTGGAAACCATGTAGGTGGATTCATTGGGGGTTGTTTGGTCTTGCATGCTTTGTGATTTTTCTCTACATGGAGCTATCTGGTTCTTCAAACCAGCAGTTCGATCTTCACTTTATGGCTATTTTTGTTTCCTGGTCTATTTTCAATTCAAGGGAAGTATATGAGGCATTGGGGAAAGAGATTTTTTGTTGTTGATCTTGCTTGGAGAAGAAGAATTATTGAAATATTAGTTGGAAGTCTTCTTCAAATTGGCAGAAGCACTATCAGGCATGATAGGCTCTACCCATTAATATTTCTTTCTTTTCTCTAAATTTTTCATTAAAATAACTCTACTCTTGGTTTCTATTTTTGTTTGGTTACTTGCTTCATATGGAAAGAATCTCTATTCTTTTGGTTATGGAAACCTTTGCATGATAATGTTGGTTTTGGATGTTTTCTCTCTGAGTAAGTTTAATGGTGAAATGCATATAGAACTTTTGAGACTTTAGTGTTTTGATTAGAACATGCATTCTGGACTATCTGCTCAAAAAAGAGCTTGAGTAAATGGTTTTTGGTTTGAGTTTTGAACTAGAAGTCTCTTTAGAAATTGGAAAAAAAAAGGATACTTCTCTTTGATGCATCTTTGAGTTTGAAAAGTTGTATTATTTCTCTTTCAGTTTGTATGGATATATATTTAATGTATTCCAAGAACTCGAACTTGCGTGAAAACGTGTTAAGGATATCTTGTTTCCCTTTGTTCTAGGTAACCTGCGTTATTTAAACTGAATGTCTTTGATTGTTTTGAAAGATAGGTGAATATCCTTTTATAAAATTGTATCTTGTTTTGTGAAGATATAGTATACTTTTGGGATTGTATTGTATACTTTGTTCTTCAATATGAACTCGAACTCGTTTGAAAGCAATCGTTAATGGGTATTTGAAGTATTTGGAAGTGTTGTGTTCCATACTTCAACTTGTGTTAAATCTGGAAGGAATAATTATCCCTTTCTCTACACTGAACTTCTTTGCCTCGAACTTTATGTTTTTGATGGAGTTGTGTAAGTTATTGTAGTTGGAATCACTGCTACAGTTCGAATTCGTGAGGAATATAGAAACAATGTTTGACTTTAAACTTCATGTTGGGTTTTTGTATTCTCTATCAAAACTTTTTGAATGGACTTCTGGGTTTTAAAAAGGGATTTGGAATTCAATTGTTAAAACAATGGTGAATAAGTTCTCGGTTTGGATCCTTTCTATTGAAGTTTCCTTTAAATTTTGGGAAGTTTTGTTCAATGGTTGAAGTTCTAGTTTTCTCAAACTACTCTATAGATCGACTCTCTCTCTCCAAGTTGTTAGGGTGTTTACCATCCTAGGCTTGTTCGACTTCTTGAGTTTAGATCTCTGCCCTTTTGATCTTGGATGAGGTAATGAGAACTCACTCTCCAGAACTGGAAACTTCTTTGTGGTTGTTTTAACTTAACTTGTTGCTAGTTGACTATGGAAAGTTCATGGGAATAGTAGAATGTTTAAGAAAATTTTGGGACTATCATTTTTGGTACAGGGAAAACCAAACCATTCCCATTTGATCTTTCTTGATCTTGGCTATTTTGTATGGAATCAATTGTCTTATCGATTCAGGGTAGTGTGCGGTGAGCTTTGTCTGTAGAAGGAAAACGTAATCATTTCTTGTCTGACTGTTTTTGAATGGTTGAGTCATGCATCATTAGGAAATTGTTTTCTGATGGACTCCTCTCTGTGCACTCAATAGTAAATATGATCCTTCCCTAGATGGACATGAGTAAGAAATAATCCTTTTGTAAGTCTTACTTTGTTTTATGGAACGTATGGTTTCAGATCACTAACTGATATCTCCAATAATGTTGAATAATTCATAAGGGTTGCAAGTAAGTTGATGACTATTTTGTTTCTCTCCCTTCTCGGATTGGATTGGGATTCTTGTTAATGGTTGTTGTCTCTTAAATGGTGAATATTTTTATTGGTTTCCTTGACTGATACAATTATGTAGGTATTCGGTTATGTACTTTCTGAACCTGATTTCTATCTCTTAGAAGAATGGTGAGTTGTGGATAGTCCGTATTGATTCTTCTTCTTATTTATTTAAGTTGTTGGATGATTCATCCTAAATATGTACTATGCTGAAATGAACTTGTCATGTACATGATTTCTAGAAACTTGGTAAAAATGACAAGAAGGTCTTTGATTATGAAAGTAACTCTTTTTGTTTATGTAGTAAAGTTAATTATGTATTTCAAATTCAGAAAGAATTATGAAATAATTAAATTGTCAAGAGTTGTTGTTTGATATAAATAAGTAATTGTTTGGGACAATACTTATATGATATAATGCAGTAGTTGCTTGATTATATTATGATCTTTTCTTAAAAGTGAATTCTGATTTATTATTGTACTTATTTTAGGGTTGTTATTACTTATGCTTATTTGTATGATTACAATAATTGTTTCATTAAAGTAGAGTTGTTTTAATGGAACAATTAGTTTAATGCACTTCATTTTAATGCTTAGTGCTTATCATGCTTAGTTCAATGAACTGACTGCCAACAATTTTTACAGATGGACTTCGTAAGTGATAAAAGAAGGAAATAAATTTTATGATGTGTTGGCTGATTTAAAGTCTGGCTCTTATGTAGTGAATTTAGATTCATTCTTGAATTGTATTGAAAAAAGAAAAGTTGTATTTTGTTATGATCTTAATGTTGATTGGCATGAAGTATGTCTGAAATGCATAGATTTGTAAACTGTGTATTTTTATCATGATGAATTGAAAAGTTTGGAGATCTACTTCAAATGGTTGTGTATTTCTCTTGTACTTTTATTAAGGAAATTGGAATATATCTTGTTGATATTCTTCATATCTGTTTGTATACCTATCTTTGTTATCATTTATTAAGTTAGAAGGAGGGAAATAGTTCAATCTCCCTTACTAAGATACAACTTTCTAAGTTGCATTAGATGTCATTAACTATCGAAACAATTATAGTATAATTATGGAATGTGTAACAGACATACAATTAAACTATAGGAATTGTGAAAGATAAAAAGGGTATGATAACCCTAACACTTAATCATGTAGAGGAAGACTCTTCCTCTCTCAAAAGAATGTAAAACAAAAGGAATGGTGTTTATGATCATTAATCATTGTACTTCATTTTCTATGAAGTCTACTCTAGTTGAACCTATGTGGATGCTACACCTTCTTTGAATAGTTAAGTTACATTAAATTAACCTTATGATGTTTGCTACCCTGTTTTTGGATAACTACTTGTTATGCCAAAGTTAATGAACATAAAAGCAATCATGAGTTAATGAAGTTCTTAATATTAATCAGATTAATTATGGAAGAAGAACTTAAGGAATGTTGGATTTAGGGTTTTGTAAGGTTGTTGTAATCTGAATCTTAATCCAAATTTAATTATGTGTTAATGACCACCTAGGGGTATGTACATCATGATGAAGTAGTTATGACGGATGTTGGCACACGCCAACTATAGGACCTTTGAGAATACTAAGGAATTCTCAAGGATATAGTGTTGTAGTTGACATGTGGCAACACCCTTCCACATTTTTTCATCTAGATCTACACACATTTGGACTTGAACTTAGTTTCTCTCTAGGTCAAGTTAGTAGCATGATTTGAATAGGAAGTAGCTTTCTATGACTCAGGGTACCTAGGCACATTCGATCGACTTAGGTTAGTTGAGTATGCCCATATACCCTAAGTCATCGTGAGCATCTCCCTATAACAAATTATGTCGCTAACCTAGGTTAGGGTCAAACCTGGGCAAGTGGGTGATAGCAATCAGCAAAGACCATTCTAGATAACAGTAGAGTGAGGTGAAGGACATATTCCGATTTGATGAGTATGTCATCTAGGAATAGTAACATGAACAATATGTTGGAAATCTTTGGCCAAAGTATCACAAGCTACTAGTTACGTTGTCTTATGTCACCTAGTTTAAGGAACGTGATTTCAGATGAATATTGGTAAAAAATATTCAGATAGGTTCTTTAAACATATCACTTAGTACCCAGAATAGGGTAAGAAAAACCTAGTATACATAGTATATGTAAAAGTATTCAATACTTAAAGATAAACATGAGAGATCGGTTAGAAGTTGAGTCATGCAATGAGAGATCTATAATTCACTGAGTTATTATAGCTGCATATGGTTATTTGTTATGAGATTGATTGGCATGGAATTTTGTTCTAAATTATGTTTTATTTAGAATAGAGAACATTATGTTAAAAAAATTCCCTTCTTTCTAAAGTCTTAAAATGGGAATGTTACATCTTGGTATCGAGTTGAAGGTTGCAGCACTTGGACCTATTGTGTCCATAATCTGATAAAACTTAAATTTTCTTATTAATAGAAAATGGTTAGAACAAGAGGAAACTTTGTCAATAATCCTCCACCTTGTGAAGGAGCAGTAACTATCCAAAAAATCGATGAGATCCTTGTTGCCTTGTTGGACACAAGATATCATTTGGTTGTACTTGAACAAAAAGTAATGGGAAATGAGGAGGAAGAATATGTTGGTAATAATAATCAGCCACCTCCTGAGGAAAACGCCAATTTAGGTGTTGATAATAACAATGTGAACATACCTGATCAGCTGGAAAACAAAAAGGCTAGGATGATAGTTGAACTCACTAATGATATAAAAAGGATAAGTCCACCTAAATTTGATGGCACCACATTAGGAGATGGAGCTGAGAATTGGCTCAGTGAAATGGAGAAGTACTTTGCAATAAGGAATTTCTCGGAAGAAACAAAGGTAATTTGGGGAGCATATCAGCTTTCCCATGAGGCATCTTCATGGTGGGACAACCGTAAGGCTGAGTTGAATATTGATGAAACTAATATCACATGGGATCAATTTAAAGGTTACTTTAGGCAATGTTGGCTGCCACAACTTTATTATGATCAGAAAATGACTGAATTTTAGAACTTAGCGCAAGGAAAGATAACTATAACTGAGTATTGGGAGTGGTTTACTAAAATCCTTAAGTATGTACCTCAATATCAAATTGATGAGAAGTTCAGGATACAAAAATTCATCATGGGATTGAATCCCATTATAGGAGGAGAGGTGGATGTTCATAGCCCAACCACTATGGAAGGGGTTGTTGAAAATCCATAAGGAAGGAAAAAAATTAAAGACAATGTCCGCTCATAAAGAGGAAGTAAGGAAGAAAGTCCACAACTCCTCTTCATCATTTCTTGCACCTAAGAAAGGGCCATGGAAGAAATTTGGCATGAAAAGCAAGTTTTCAACCTGATAATAATAAGAAAATAGCAACAAATAAGTCTCTCTGAAATACACAAAACAACTTTTCAAGAATAATAATAACAGACAGAAGTCCTATGGAGGTTAGAATGATAACTTTAAGGCTGGAAATAAATCTGAGCCTAAAAAGGGACCTGTAAGAGGATATTATAACTATGGAAAAGATCATTACACAAATCAATTTCCTTTGAAAAAGGATGATCGTAATCAGTAGCACAAGATACACGACTGTAGTAGCTAACAAACAGGTTGAAAAATAGGTCACGCCCATAGAAGTTCCAGGTAAGTTATTTGGCATACCTGTAACTATTCTTTTTGATACATGAGCTATTGAATGTTTTATTTCTAGTAAATTAGCATCAAAACTAAAAATAAAAGCTAGAAAAATGGATAAAACATGGATTGTACATTATGGAAACAATGTTGTTCATACAGTTAGTATGTGTCTTTTGGAGCAGTCCTTGACTTACCTAGTTTTTCCACTGAAGTTGATCTTTATGTTGCACCTTTGGGATCATATGATGTAATCATAGGTGTTAATTGGCTAGCTGATCATAAAGCAAAAGTGGATTGTTTTGAAAAACATATTAGTTGTTTAGATGACCTATAGAAAATAGCAGAGATTTAGGGTGTGAAACGTGAAATTTTAGTTAGGAAACTATCAGCTATACAACTTAAAAGGCCAAAAATAAAGGTTGTACCTTATATGTAGTAAAAATTCAGAATCTACTAAGGAAAACAACGATTTCATGGAGCGTTATCTCTGTATTACAAAACTACAGAGATGTGTTTCCAGAAGAGTTACCAGGTCTTCCACCCAAAAGGGAATTTGACTTCACAATTGAGATCAAACTGGGTACCGAGCCTATTTCTAAGGCACCATATCGAATGACTACTATAGAATTAGTAGAGCTTAAGGCACAATTGCAAGAAATTTTATCTGAAGGTTTGATTAGGTTTGAGTGTTTCACCTTGGGAGCACCAAGTAATTTTTGTGAAAAAGAAAGATGGAACACTTAGATTGTGCATTGATTACAGAATGTTAAACAAAGAAACAATTAAGAACAGATATCCACTCCTTAGAATTGATTATCTATTTGATCGGATGCATGGAGCATTGGTATATTGAAAGATAGATCTTCGATCTGGATATCATTAATTACAAATTAAGGATGAGGACATTCATAAAAAAACTTTTAGAATAAGGTATGAACACTATGAGTTCACAGTTTTACCTTTTGGATTAACAAATGCACTTGCAAATTTTATGAATTTAATGAATAATATCTTTCAAGAATACTTGGACAATTTTTTTCTTGTATTCTTGGATGACATTCTCATATATTCTAAAAGTATTGAGGAACACCATGAGCATTTAAGGATAGTTTTAGAAATTTTGAGAAAGAGACGATTATTTGGTAAGCTATCTAAATGTTCTTTCTATGACACAAAAGTGCACTATTTGGGTCATGTTATAAGTAAGAATGGAATTGTTGTAGATCCTTCTAAAATTGTAGCTATAACTGAGTGGCATGCACCAAAGAATGTACATGAAGTTAGAAGCTTCATGGGTCTTTCCGGTTACTATAGAAAAATTTTAAAAGATTTTTCCAAAGTGGTTGCACCAATAACTTCATTGCGAAAAAAAGGATAAGAAGTTTGTTTGGAATGAGAAATGTGAATCTGCATTCGAACCTTGAAGGATCGGTTAACATCAGCACCTATTTTAGCTGTACCAGACCCTAATGGAGACTTTACTATTGTTATAAAATGATCATGTCATAGCTTATGAAAGTAGAAAAATAAAGTTACATGAGTTGAATTATGCTCCACATGATTTAGAGCTTGTTGCCATTGTTCATGCACTACAAGTTTGGAGGCATTATCTGCTTGGTAAACCTTTTGAATTAAAAACTGATCATCTTGGGCTGAAGTATATTTTCACTTAGCCAAATCTAAATGCAAGACAATGAAGATGGTTAGATTTTTTGTCTCAATATGATTTTGACATAAATTACATTAAAGGTAAGGAAAATAGAGTAGTTGATGCTCTAAGTCATAGGAAGCACATTTATGCTCTTATAACATTAAGAACTTAGTTTAAGGATGAAGTAAAAAGTGTTATGGAATCTTATTCTTATTTTCAGCAAGTAAAAATAGTGCTTACTACAGATCCAAATGATGTGAGATATAAAGGTTTTCACTTTGATAATGAAGGAATCTTAAGATTTGAAAACAGAGTATACATACCTTCACTAAATGATTTAAGAAAGAAATTGTTAGCATAATTTCACAATTCACCTTTCTTTGGACACCCTAGTATTACAAAGATGCTTGTTGATATAAAACAACAATATTTCTGGAAAGGGATGAAAAAGGACATTATTGATTTTGTGACACATTTCTTGGAATGTCAACGTGTTAAAGTTGAACATATGCATCCATCGGTTTATTGTATCCTCACAAAGCATACCACAGTACAAATGGAAAGTAATAAGCATGGATTTTGTACAAGGGTTTCCTATGTCAAGAAATAAATATGATATTATTTTGGTATTTGTCGATAAACTAAAAAAGTAGCACATTTAATTTTTGGTAATCAAGGATGATTCTCTGTTTTAGCAAAGAGGTTTGTACATGAAATTTTCAGATTACATGGAGTACCTGAATTAATCATATCTGATAGAGATCCTAGAATGACTTCAAGGTTTTGGAAAACACTTAATGCAGCTCTAGGAACTAAGCTAAATTTTAGTTTTGTGTATCATCCAGAAATGGATGGACAAACTGAAAGAGTTAATCAAGTTTTAGAGGATATGTTACGAATGTATTGTATGGATCAGCAGTATAAATGGGAAGAGTACCTTCCACTAGTTGAGTTTGCATACAATAACACGTATCATGCCTCTCTTAAGATGGCACCTTTCGAAGCATTATACGGAAGAAAATGTAGAACTCCCGTTAGTTGGGACAACATTGAGGATAGAGAGGTAATTCGGCCTGAAATCCAGTATAGAAATGGAATAGCAAGTTAAAATGATTTATAAACATTTGAAAGAAGCAAAGTAGATAGGAAAAAGAGTTATGTTGACTTAAAGTGAGTTGATAGGAAATTTGAACTTGGTGAGAAGGTCTTTCTTCGGGTTAAACCAAAAAGATTTCTATAAATTTTGGCAAGGCTTCCAAGTTATCACCTCGTTATGTGAAACCTTTTAAAATAGTTGAAGTAATCAACCCCGTAGCTTATTGTTTAGCATTACCTCCTGATTTGTCATGAATGCATGATGTTTTCCATATTTCTTTGCTTAAGAAATACATTTCAGATTTATCACATGTATTAAATTGGAATTCCTTGCAGGTCCAAGACCCAGGAATAATCATGGTTAAACCCTTACGAGTGCTAGAAACTCATCAGTTGCACTTAAGAAATCATGAATTAAGTCAATGTAAGGTCCAGTGGGACCATTTTAATGAAGAAAGTGCAACCTGGGAAAATCTAGAAGATATGAAAACTGCTTTTCCATATTTATTTAAACAGAATTGATTAGATGACTGATAAAAATTTGTGATTTTATCTTTATATGACAATAAGTGCATCAGTTTTGGGCAGATATCTATTTATTTTAAATAAACAGCTATGTGAATGCTGATTTCTGGAACTTTAAAATTCGATATGTTGCAAACATATGAAAAGAAAGTGAATAAATTGATTGTCCTTAATGCAAATTGTCAAAATAAGATAATCATTGGGACGATGATTATTTTTAGGAGGGAAGTATGTAACACCTTTGACAAACTGTTATATTTCTCTTTTGCATTACAAGCATTGACATGTGATTTTATTGATGCGGTGTGTTCCTTTGATTGTTAAAGATCATGCTTGCCATGGATAAATCATTTCTACTCTTGGATTCGTTAGGCTGAAATGTTGTTGCTTGCAAGAATCCATTTTCACGATGAGTTGTAATCTGGTAATGATGGTTGCAAACTTATCTCTTTTTAATTAATACATCCTTGGATCAATTCCATTGATCCAAGGTATGTTATAAATCTTCTTACCTAATCTAAATGGAAAACTAACATTCAGAGGTTGAGAGACATAACAGACTGAACTTTTGTATGTTTACAAATTCTTTATTGTCTTGTAAGATCATGCCTGCATTCTATTGTATGTTTTGTGCTCGAGATCTTCTTGATTGATCTCAGTAGGATGCTTAATGGTGTTAAGTGAAAAGAGGCTTGCATCAGGACTATTGTCAAAAAAATAAAAATAAAAACTAAGTCCTAGACCTATGAGATCTATCCTAGTGGGATTCTAAACTAAGGTATTTATACCTATCTACTACCTATGTCTATTTTGTTGGGATGACATCCTAACCTAAGGTGATGCTAGGTTATTTCTAACCTAATACCTAATACTATTTGGTTATGAATTATGATCTAACCTAAGATGGTGATTTACCTATTGCCATGTTTATAACTTAAGGTTAATACTTTAAAAACTAGCCTAAGGTCTTATCCTAAGCTAATGGTACCTATCCTAAACTATTGAAATATGGAAAGGGGACCTAAGGGTCGTAAGGCAAGTGGGAAGCTAGGTAATAGTTCCTAAGCTATTAATGTGATTTGATTTTTGAAAATTAATGGGGCAGTGTACTGCCAGATTAGGCAAGGGCATGGAATTTGGAGGAAGTTGACATGGATTCATCACTAAGGTTTAGTGATGCATGCAGAAGTTCAAATAGGCTTCACCAATTTTGGATGGCGGTGGCAAGGAGAGATAGGTAGGAATTTGAGAGTAAATGGCATTAATGAGTCTCAATTTTTACAAGAAAACCATCTTGGAAACCATGTAGGTAGATTCATTGGGGGTTTTTTGGTCTTGCATGATTTACGATTTTTGCTCTGCATGGAGCTATCTGGTTCTTCGAACCAACAGTTCAATCTTCACTTTGTGGCTATTTTTGTTTCCTGGTCTATTTTCAATTCAAGGGAAGTATATGAGGCATTGGGGAAAGAGATTTTTAGTTGTTGATCTTGCTTGGAGAAGAAGAATTGTTGAAATCTCAACTGGAAGTCTTCTTCAAATCAAAAGAAGCACTATCAGGCATGATAGGCTCTACCCATTAAGATTTCTTGCTTTTCTCTAAATGTTTCATTAAAATAACTCTGCTCTTGGGTTTTGTTTTTGTTTGGTTACTTGCTTCATATGGAAAGAATATTTGTTCTTTTGGTTATGGAAACCTTTGCATGATAATGTTGGTTTTGGATGTTTTCTCTCTGAGTAAGTTTAATGGTGAAATGCATATAGAACTTTTGAGACTTTAGTGTTTTGATTAGAACATGCATTCTGGACTGTATGCTTGAAAAAGAGCTTGAGTAAATGGTTTTTGGTTTGAGTTTTGAAACTGGAAGTCTCTTTTGAAATTGAAAAAAAAGGATACTTCTCTTTGATGCATCTTTGAGTTTGAAAAGTTTTATTATTTCTCTTTCGGTCTGTATGGATATATATTTAACGTATTCCAAGAACTCAAACTTGCGTGAAAACGTGTTAAGGATATCTTGTTTCCCTTTGTTCTAGGTAACCTGCGTTATTTAAACTGAATGTCTTTGATTGTTTTGAAAGATAGGTGAATATCCTTTTATAAAATTGTATCTTGTTTTGTGAAGATATAGTACTTCTATTTCGGGACTGTATTGTATACTTTGTTCTTCAATATGAACTCAAACTCGTTTGAAAGCAATCATTAATGGGTATTTGAAGTATTTGGAAGTGTTGTGTTTTGTACTTCAACTTGTGTTAAATCTAGAAGGAATAATTACCCTTTCTCTGCACTGAACTTCTCTGCCTCGAACTTTATGTTTTTGATGGAGCTATGTAAGTTATTGTAGTTGGAATCACTGCTACAGTTCGAATTCGTGAGGAATATAGAAATAATGTTTGAATTTAAACTTCGTGTTGGGTTTTTGTATTCTCTATCAAAAATTTTGAATGGACTTATAGGTTTTAAAAAGGGATTTGGAATTCAATTGTTAAAACAATGGTGAATAAGTTCTCGGTTCGGATCCTTTCTATTGAAGTTTCCTTTAAATTTTGGGAAGTTAAGTTTTGTTCAATGGTTGAAGTTTTGTTTTCTCGAACTACTTTGTAGATTGACTCTCTCTCTCTCTCTCTATGTTGTTAGGGTGTTTACCTTCCTAGGCCTATTGACTTCTTGAGTTTAGCTCTTTGCCTTTTTGATCTTGGATGAGGTAATGAGAACTCACTCTCAAAACTGGAAACTTCTTTGTGGTTTTTTAAACTTAACTTGTTGCTAGTTGATTGTGGAAAGTTCATGGGAATAGTAGAATGTTTAAACAACTTTTGGGATAGTCATTTTTGGTATAGGGGAAAACCAAACCATTCCCATTTTGATCTTTCTTGATCTCGTCTATTTTGTATGGAATCAATTATCTTGTTGATTCGAGGGTAGTGTCTGGTGAGCTTTGTCTGTAGAAGGAAAACGAAATCATTTTTTGTCGATTATTTTAGAATAGATGAGTCATGTTTCATTCGGGAATTGTTTTCTCGATGGACTCCTCTCTGTGCAGGCTCAATACTAAATATGATCCTTCCCTAGAATGGATATGAGTAAGAAATAATCCTTTTGTAAGTATTACTTTGTTTTATGGAACGTATGGTTTCAGATCACTGACTGATATCTCCAATAATGTTGAATAATTCATAAGGGTTGCAAGTAAGTTGATGACTATTTTGTTTCTCTCCCTTCTCGGATTGGATTGGGATTCTTGTTAACGGTTGTTGTCTCTTAAATGGTGAATCTTTTTATTGGTTTCCTTGACTGATATAGTTATGTAGGTATTCGGTTATGTACTTTCTAAACCTGATTTCTATCTCTTAGAAGAATGGTGAGTTGTGGATAGTCTGTATTGATTCTTCTTCTTATTTATTTAAGTTGTTGGATGAATCATCCTAAATATGTACTATGCTGAAATGAACTTGTCTGTACATGATTTCTGGAAACTTGGTAAAAATGACAAGAAGGTATTTGATTCTAAAAGTAACTCTTTTTGTTTATGTAGTAAAGTTAATTATGTATTTCAAATTAAGAAATAATTAAATGTCAAGAGTTGTTGTTTGATATAAATAAATAATTGTTTGGGACAATATTTATATGATATAATGCAGTAGTTGCTTGATTATATTATGATATTTTCTTAAAAGTGAATTTTGATTTATTATTGTACTTATTTTAGGGTTTTTATTACTTATGCTTATTTGTATGATTACAATAATTGTTTCATTAAAGCATAGTTGTTTTAATGGAATAATTAGTTTAATGCACTTCGTTTTAATTCTTAGTGCTTATCATGCTCAGTTCAATGAACTGACTCGTGCCAACAATTTTTATAGATGGACTTTGTAAGTGATAAAAGAATTCAATACCTTTTATGATGTGTTGGCTGATTTAGAGTCGGCTCTTATGTAGTGAATTCAGATTCATTCTTGAATTGTATTGAGAGAAAAGAAAAGTTGTATTTTGTTATGATCTTAATGCTGATTGGCATGAAGTATGTCTAAAATGCATAGATTTGTAAACTGTGTATTTTTATCATGATGAATTGAAAAGTTTGGAGATCTACTTCAAATGGTTGTGTATTTCTCTTGTACTTTTATTAAGGAAATTGGAATACTATCTTGTTGATATTCTTCATATCTATTTGTATACCTATCTTTGTTATCATTTATTAAGTTGGAAGGAGGAAATAGTTCAATCTCCCTTACTAAGATACAACTTGCTAAGTTGCATTAGATGTCGTTAACTATCGAAACAATTATAGTATAATTATGGAATGTGTAACAGACATACAATTAAACTATAGGAATTGTGAAAGATAAAAAGGGTATGATAACCTAACACTTAATCATGTAGAGGAAGACTCTTCCTCTCTCAAAAGAATGTAAAACAAAAAGAATGGTGTTTATGATCATTAATCATTGTACTTCATTTTCTATGAAGTCTACTCTAGCTGAACCTATGTGGATGCTACACCTTCTTTGAACAGTTAAGTTACATTAAATTAACCTTATGATGTTTTCTGCCCTGTTTTTGGATAATTGCTTGTTATGCCAAAGTTAATGAACATAAAAGCAATCATGAGTTAATGAAGTTCTTTATATTAATCGATTAAATATGGAAGAAGAACTTAAGGAATGTTGGATTTAGGGTTTTCATAAGGTTGTTGTAATTTGAATCTTAATCCAAATTTAATTATGTGTTAATGACCACCTAGGGGTATGTACATCATGATGAATTAGTTCTGACGGATGTTGGCACACACCAATTATAGGACTGTACCTTCAAGAAGACTAAGGAATTCTTGAGGATACAGTGTTGCTGATTAACATGTGCCAACATCCTTCCAATTTGTTCATCTAGATCTACACACATCTGTACTTGAACTTAGTTTCTCTCTAGGTCAAGTTAGTAGCATGATTTGAATAGGAAGTAGCTTTCTATGACTCAAGGTACCTAGGCACATTCGATTGAATTAGGTCGGTTGAGTATGCCCATATACCCTAAGTCATCGTGAGCATCTCCCTATAACAAATTATGTCACTAACCTGGGTTAGGGTCAAACCTTGGGCAAGTGGACTGACAAAAGTCAATAAATACCATTCTAGATAATAGTAGAGTGAGGTGAAGGACGTATTCTGATTTGATGAGTATGTCATCTAGGAATAGTAACATGAACAGTATGTTGGAAATCTTCGGCCAATGTATCACAAGATGTTGGTTGTGTCCTATGTCACCTAGTTTAAGGAATGTGATTTCATATGAATATTGTTAACAAATATTTAGATAGGTTCTTTAAATAGATCACTCAGTACGGATTAGGGTAAGAAAAGCCAATTATTCGTAGTATACGTAAAACTATTCAATACTTAAAGTCAAACATGAGAGATCGGTTAGAGACCGAGTCATGCAATGAGAGATCGGTAATTTAATGAGTCATTACAACTACATATGGTTATCTTTTATGAGATTTAATGGCATGGAGTGTGTGTTCTAAGTTATGTTTTATTTAGAATAGAGATCATTTTGTTAAAAAAATTATCCCTTGTTTCTAAAGTCTTAAAATGGGAATGTTACAACTTGACCACTTTGTATCACGAGGTACTTCCTCAACTTGTAGATATCCATTCCATGCAGACCCTTTGTATATCCCAACTTTTTTTGGTGGCCACGATAGCTGGCTTATAATTTAGATCACTACTAACCTCTTTTCATGTGCCCTTAAATCATGTCAATGTACCAATTAAGGGCATTGTGATCCTCATCCACCATCCATTGAAGTAGAATAATTCCTCATGGAATCTTCTCATCAGCCACAGTATAGATTCTCTAGTTTTCCAAAGTACATAGTTTATATAACTGGTACACCCCTACCTTCTTCATAACTTCACTCCAAAGTATCATCATACACTAGCATGTCATCAACCTGTTCAATTTTAGGTATTTCTATTTAGCAATGCATCCAATTCCTCCTTGTTCTCGGTGGTGTGATGTTTGTATTCGCACACCTTGCACCTGTGGATATGGGAATCCCAATCCCATCTGATAATTAATTCTTTTAGATACTACATTTCCAAAAATTGCTCTTAGGAGCATCCTCGATATCGATTTCTACCTTATTTTTCCCTTTTGTTCTTTCTTTAGATGCTTTCCTTGGTGGCATGATAGATAAAGTTGTGCCTTTTCCTTTGTCAAGAAATCCCCATACGCTATCTTGAAACCACATTCCCTAGGTCGAAACTACATGCCTTAGCTAAAAGCGCATGCCCTAGTTGCTTCTCAACCCTGGTGCTTTATTTCTTCTCAACCCTCATGTTATACTATGTATTCATTCATTTCTAGCTATGGTCTTCTTTAGGAGCAATTTTCTTTCTAGCAACACCTTTCCATACTATCTACACTTTTTAACAAGAGGAATCACTGTAATAGTATTTTCTTATGTGTACCCATGTTTGAATGACAACCACCCCACACCAAGGGTATGTACAATCCTCTGCGCATAAAAACACTTCAAATTTTAATTAGCTTCTGGCACGCAAACACGCTTATTATATAAAACACTGAACTAAATTGACAAAAAGCATAGTGATGAAGAAGGAAACACATTAAATGAAATATAGTAAGGGAAATCTATACTAAATGGAAATACTTACTTATTACAAACACCAAGAAGGATTATTTATAGTAGGGCTTCAGCCTACTCCCATTGAAGTAACTAGGTAATGGTGTTCCATTAAGTGCCTCTAACTAGAAAGTGTATGATTGACGTTTGTGAGTGATAACATATGGTCCCAATCAATGCACCTTAATATTTCTTGAGTGGCATAGAAACTTTGAATCATAAAAAAGCACCATCTTCCCAACCTCAAGCTTCTTGTCCTTGATGTATGCTACGTCATGCCATGCCTTCTGTCTAGCCTTTTCCTTCTTCTAACTCCAATGTGTTATGGCGTGCCTCTCATCCAACAATATTAATTTGTCAATTCTTTCTTCCAAAGCTTTCTCATCAGCTAGACCTCCAGTGCATGCAATACACAAAGAAGGTAACATAAATTATGGGAAGAATTACTTTTGCACCAAACACCAACTAAAAGGGTGTGGCCTTATTCAACCTTTTGTAGGTTGTTCTATATGCCCAAAGTACAATAGAAACTTTATCATCCCAATATTTCCTTCCAACATCACAAATTTTTGTCAAGTTTTGGCTCAATATCTTATTGAAGGCCTCAATAGTCCCATTTTATTGAGGGTGATAGGGTGTGGTCTTGTGGTGCGTGACCATAAATTCATCCAATAATATCCTGATTGTCTCATTCAAGAAATGTGTGCCCCTATCACTTGTCAAACTCAACAGACATCCATACCTAGTAAGAATATTTTCCCATAAGAACCTTGTTGTTGTAGCCATTGTGCAATCCTTTATAGGTGTTGCTTCTTCCCACCTTGTAAGATAATTTTTACACATGATGATGTAGCACAATCCAATTCTATGTGTGGCTAGGGAAATAGGACCCACAAAGTCTATTTCCCATTTTTCAAATGGCTTTGCACTAGTAATAGGCCTTAAAGGCATTTCATCTCTTTTCCCAAGTTTTCAAGGCAGCAGTGATCACATGCCTTACAATACTCCTTGTAATCCTTGTACAAGGTTTCCCACCATAAACCAACAAGTAGAATCTTACACGTGATGTTGTCACCTACATAGTTTCCACCTACAATCCGCCATTAGATTCTTCCATGATTGTTATGCACTCATGCTCCAAAGTACACATCAACGTAATAATTCATCTCGTCCCTGGTTTGTATAGGTCATCACTAATCAACGTGAAAGATACGGTGTGAATTGCAAGTTGTTTCTTTTCCAAGGCTTTCATTCCTTACGGCATTATGCCTATGCGTAAAAATATAGCAATATCCTCCAATTCTGAAGGCGTGTGGTTTAACTTTGTATAAGCTGTGCATCTAACATTATATCTTCAATTGTTTATGTGTCCTCTCCTAATTGAATTCTTGATAAGTGGTTTGGAAAAGAATTGTTTTCCTTACTTTACCATGAATGTAAAATCAAATTCTTGAAATAATAGAACCCAACGGCATATGCTCCCCTGTAAAATGGGCTTATTTACCAAGTATTTAAATTCCATGTGATCTATATAGAACACAAAAGGCATTTCTAGTAAGTACTGTCTAAACTTATACAACACATAGATCATTGACAAGGCCTCACACTATGTAGTTGTATAATTCTATTATGTAGGAGTCAACTTTCTACTAGCAAAATAGATAGGATGATCTATAATACCTTCTCCAAGATGAGCTAATATTGTGCCAATGGCCATGCCATAGGCATCCACATGTATGTGAAAAGTTTGGTTCCATGAGGGAAAGTGCATAATAGGTTCCATAGTAAGCCTCTCCTTCAATGCTTTAAATGTGCATTTCTACGGTTCTCCCCAATAGAATTTCCCTTTTCCTTTTAATAACTCCTCCAAGGGCACAAAAACCTTAGCATATCATTTTATAAATTTTATGTAATACCTTGTGTGGCCAAAGAATCTGTGCACCTCACTCTGATTGGTAGGCTCCTCTAGGCCTAAGATAACTGCAAACTTGGTTGGATATACTAACAAACCCTCCTTGCAAATGATATGCCCTAGAAGAGTTCCAAAAGGAGTAGCAATAATGCACTTATTGATGTTTAAGGATATGCTTAATTGTCTACACCTCTTAAATATTAATCGAAGTTTTCACAATGATCCTTGAAAAGCCCATATATTATCCAATCATCCAAGTAAACCTACTAATAATTTGTGAATAAAATCCTGGAATGCTTGAACCATAATACGCAAAAATATTGTAGGTGAATTCTTCGTCCAAAGGGCATCACCATGTATGAAAAACTTCCCCATTCAGTGGTGAAATTTGTCTTCTCTTGATCCTCCTTTGTAATTCTTACCTGATGATATCCAGAGAATCCATCTATAAAAGAGTAAATTTCACACCCTACAATGCCTTCTAATATTTCCTTGGTGAAAGGTGTAGGAAAAGGATCAATCACACATGCAACATTCATCTCCCTGTAGTCCACACAAATCCTTATCTAAACATCTTTATTTATATTGATTACCATGGGGCTAACCCACTCTAATTCCTCTAGGGACTTAATGATGTCATATTTCAACATCTTGTCAATTTATTCTTTAACTTTTACGCATAATTTAGGGTTCATCCTATAAGGTCTCTTCTGTCAGTACACACCTTCCTTTAACTTAATCTTCATCTCACCTGAGACTCGTGCACTCCCTTTAACTCATTGTAGCTCTAGGAAATAAGTCTTGGGAATCACGTAGTAACTTAATTATCTTAGCCACTTTAGAATTAGACAAATAATCTCCAATTATGTCCTCCTTAGGTTCAACATCCATGCTAATGTTCACTTTCTTGGTCTTCATAGGTTCATGATAGGCACGTGCCTTCTTATCAACACTATCTAAAACTTCATGTGTACTCTCTAAATGTTATATGTCCAAGTTTTCTACTTCTTCATCATCCACTATATAGACCATCTTTCCTTTCTCCTTCTCAAGGCAAGTGCGCTCAAGTAGTTCAACATCTGTCTCATCTACTTCATCAAAACATGCTCCTAGGTCTTCCTCACCAAATAACTCATGAATGAGTTCTTCAGCCTTTGCACTGTCTCCCATAGTCAATCACTCCATAATTCATAATGCCTCTTTCATTGGAGGTTTAGTGGAGAAGTAGTCAAAAGTATGGATCATTTCCATAGTCAAGTCTTGCCAATTTTCGGTCTCCTATGTAGTTCCACATATTCTTACCAAGCATGTGCTCAACCTCACAAGGTGAAATAAAGTTTGTGCACCCACAACGAAGGTGGTAAAGCTTCCTTCCTCTATCCGAGTCTCTCACTGCTGCTGAACATGGGTCTTTGAATAGGATGACTACCATGATATGTGCATATTCGAGTAGGCGCATTGCTCCTGAGAAATTGGGTTGTTAGAGTAATTCTCACTTCATTCCATTCTATGAGATTATCTAGGTGCACCATCCACCAACACGTTGCTTTATCCCACATAGGGTATACACTAACATGTTTCTTCTTTTACTTGATCCTTGTAATTTTCTTCCATGCTTCATAGGAATACATCGGTCTCCTTCTCTAGTGTACCGAGTGCAGTGGTTGCCTAATCTCCTAACACAGTGTGGCCTACTTACACACGTAGATGCACTTAATAATTTATGCCTAACCATCTCATAAGTTCCATGTGCCCAATTGTCATAGGAAATACTTGTAGTATCACTAATAGATTGTGCATCATCCCATTGGAGGATTCCTTAGATGGATCAAGTACTTATGGATCTCGAATGGCACACACATAAATTTTGTTCAGGTCTTCCTCACTCAAAGGTTCAACATAAGGAGCAGATTTCCCATTTGTCAAAGGGATAATAACTCATTATTCCTTGTTATCAAATCTTATATACCCTTTGTTGAAGCATAGATCAAAATTATTTGTATAACACCAAGGGCTCCCAAGTAGAGCTAGGAAGTTTCCTTCTTCTCGCAAACAATAAAACCTAAAAGTCCCCAATGAACTTGGCCCTTTGTATAGTAATGGATGCATCCTTTCAAACTCCTATTGGAGTGGCCTTAGTTCTATTTTCCATAAATAGTTTATTAGAGGATGGCTATAATGGAGTTATACCCATCTGCACCCATACATATAAAGTAAGCACATTAACTTACATGCCCGTGTCAATCAATATATTACTCAGAATCCACCCATCCACAACAACATTCAAGGTGATCTCATTATCATAATCTAAGCTATAAGGGGGATATTGACATGCATGATAACATGTCCATTCTCAAAACCTACGCGTGGATTGTTTCCCTTTAACTAATTCCCTAGTAATGGAATAATATTCTCTTGGAACATCATCTTGCATACCTCTTTTAGATCATCAACATCTGACTTGAATGGATCTCTGTTGCCTTATTTTTCTCTAACTTCCATGACTATTCCTTTAAATAATATATTTCACCCTAAATATTTCTGAGCACCACCTTGGTTTCTTGATAAACCTCCTTCTGATGTGTAGTATCTAGGTATCTTACATGTAAAACCTCCTCCCTAGTAATGGTAGGATTTTGTTGCAATGCTTCTCTGGCACGTGCAGCCTTAGTACATGTAGTACTTTTCATAGGTATTACCTCGGGTTAAGTGATAACTTTTGCATCCATTGGTTTTGCATGGCACATTATATTCTAACCATCCTTACATCCTTGTTCTCTTATTTATGTTTCTTACTAAGATGCTCATATAAGTCTAAGAACTCCTCATGGTTATGATTCTTTCCACAAAAATGAAAATTACTATTATGAGGACATTCATTCTGTACTAGTCGGGAGATCTACACGTATAACATGTTCCATGAGGAAACTCACCTTGTCCACCACCACGGCCTTAACCCTGAATCCACCATGGTATCCTTGACCTCTACCATGACCTCCTTCAAAGCACCCTTCATTCGATCATAGCACCCTTGAGTGTGATCATGATCATAGTGCTCACTTTTACCTTTACAGTTATCGATACTCCTTTTATCGTACACCAATATCAATGGCATCATGGATCTGATTAATCAACCTACAATCTATTGTATTCTAAGTCGAGGAATGGAAGATATTATAGTATCAAGATATGTTATTCCTTATCATGCGTTGTAACAATGGGAAGTGTCTTGCATCATAGTCCAAATGATATATCTCGCATTCTAGAAAAGATGAACGTATTGACCTATGGGGAAAACTATCCTTACTATGCCCCTCTACTTGAAAATATGTGCACCAAACTCCCATGCGCATTTCATACGCTGAATTGGTGAGATATTTTCTCCAACTTATTTTCCATATATGTAATTTGATCTTATAGGAATGCACTCACTCCAGGTGTCTATACTTATTACTTCCTTAATGCCTGATGTTGCTTCAAGTGATTTACATGGATCCATATATGTCTTATGTGACAGCTCCCTCCTAAAGGTGTGATCAAGACTCAGATGAACCACTTTGTGCATCTTTGGATTTCATAGATATCATAGAAAATTTTAGGCAAAATAGTTTTGAAATGAGCATCATATTCCGAACGCTCTCGGTAGTTCCCTGCTTAATATCCTTGAGCGCGCTTATACTATTCTACTCAAACTCAAGGTTATAAAATTCCTTAAGAAATCCCGTACCACTATATAATCTATGCAATTCATTATGGTCAAAGTTCGGTACCAATTGTGCGCGTGTCCCCTGAAACATAGTTCTGAAACAACTTACCTTGCACTCGAAGTTGAGATACCTTTTTGTACGCCACAGAATCTCTAACATGTGCACATGCTTAGCAACATCTTTTATTCCCATATACTCTAGAAGATGAAGTGAAATATCCATATAAATATTTAGGGGTTAGTGAGGACCATGCCCACCAGATCTAGAACCTCATGTGTTACCTCCTCCCTCGATCCACTAGATCGACTAGAACTAGAGCCACCTATGCTTTGATCCTCCACCAGAACAGAAGTGAACTAGAGGATGTACTTCCTTATGTCCCAACAATGGTACTAAAATGAACTCCTATAGTATGTGAGGTGGTACTATTCCTAGAGGTGAGTTCAAAATTATGCACGAACGACGTGCACTGAAAAGGTACCTCCAAATAACAAGGAAGACATATTTTCGGCCATAGATGTACTTGTTATTTGATTTAATCCTATTATTCTACTGCCCAAACTAGCTTTTTGACTATTGGTTATACTAAAAACTAGAAAACCAAGCACAAAGGCTAGGTCACCACGTAGATTCGGATGCACACCTTGCCCATGTTGTCTCTCTTTTGGCACACTCTCATAAGAGGATGATGAGGGTTCCCTATTGTGTTTTATTAAATGGGGAGTTCCAAATGCTCTAGTTCCACACCCTCTATGTGAGCTCCAAATCCTTCATGAGCCATCTCTCTCCTCAATGCCATTCATTATGTAATATCACGTTTCTTCCCTAACTCCCTTTCATGTTCCTCATTGTACCTAAGCCACCTTTCTTCTCTTTTTATCTCTACCGCTAGGTCTGTCATCATTAAAAAAACCTTCTCCTACTCGTGTGCATGGTGGGGTTTAGCTATCCATTAGATTCTCTTCAAAATTTAGGGTTACCATCAAAATTTTGATCGCGGTGGAGTGCCTTGTAGATAGGCTTCCACACGGGATAATGTAAAAACTAGAGCTTATCTACCTCCAAGCAAGAATAAGTGTAAATTGAGTACTCCAAAATATGTTTATTCGGAACACCACAGAACCAAGTTTCCACATCGCGCATCTAAATACGATCAGCATCATAGAAGTCTTGAAATTATTCATGCATCTAGACAAGTGTGTGAAACATCCAATTACTTTTAGATGCATAAGCAACCAGCCACTCATACAGCTCTATCAGAAAGATAGAAAATAAAATTTCATATAAGCAGTCATACAAGTTATGTTCCACCCACGTACATGCATCAAACTCAAATCCAATAATAAATCTTTGAGTGTATTCTTATTCTAGATCTATTATCCACTCCTTAACACTTGATAAGGTCAACTGATATGTCTTCATCACGAAACATCCTAAAAATAGTTGAAAAAGAGGTCCCAACAACGGAACCAATGATGTAGCCTAGAATTTATTGTGAATAACCTAGGCACACTAGCACATCACTCAGCCTAAGCTAAGTGCTCACCCAAAGCACGCAAAGGCATCAGGTCCCTCTTTATATTTTCTTGTACAAAATGTTAGTATGATTATGTTTAAACATATTCAAATTCCTAATTAGTAGTAAACAACCCACAATGCATAATCCCGATCTAGATCTTAGATTATATGAAAGATGAACTAAGCAATAACTATGATAAGATTAACCATATAAGAACTAGATTTAGTTATGTATAATGTAATTATCCAAACAATATACTCCGTTACATTAAATATTGTAAAACACATAAGCTTATTACACTATATTAGTACCTCCATGAGTCATGTGCCAAAACCAGCAACATAGCTCTACAATAATTCACCACCACCAAACTACACAAATTAACACATATTTATAGGGGTAGGGACTTGCCCTTCACCACCCATGCACTTATCAAAATAGGTCACATGCTAATTATAGCCATGCGCCTTTACAATAGTATGCACAACATGCAAGTGCTCTAACAATAGATTCCTATAGTTAATTCCAAGTAGAAATCCTATTGTTAACTTAAACTATGCATGGCGCTTATCTCGCTGCTTGTTCTAAAAATACCATTATGTGGAGTGGAAGTATTCATATCTATGTGTTCTTCACACATTATCTCCAAAAATAGTTCTTATCAACAAAAACAGCTAAGTCTCGATCCAAATTATTCTAGTGCATGTTTCCTTTCCTATCATCATGCACTTTCAAATATGTCTTATTCTTGCACATGCATCCTTTGTGTGTCTTCTCCTTAGAGATACATTTTTATTCTCAAAATCATCCATGAAATTATAAATCACATAAGATATAACACTTTGCACAATCATATACCACAAGATATATGTGGAAACTCTATTGTGATAAAAGCATAGATAAAATACGCTTGGGTCTATTGTCCAAATCTAGCCTAAAACATCTCAATACATATTTTTAGGCACCAACCAACTAGAGAAACCAATCCATAATTCTGAGCACCAAAACATATGATTCATAAGCACCAACTCACTAGAGAAACTAATCCCAATTTCAAGCACCAATCGAGATAGTTCAAAGGAACCAACCTACAAGAGATACCAATCTATAAATTGTGAGGCACCAACCAAAAAAATTACGTAGATTCACCTTATATAGTTTCTTCCTTAACATGATGATGGAAATTAAATCACTCTCTTCATACACATAGATCAAATCCTTCTTCCAACATGGATGTTGGTCTAATTAATGAAATTAGATCACTTTATAATCTTCAATCACTCTCTTCATACACACAGATCATATCCTTCTTCTAACATGGAAACTAGTCCAATTAATGAAAATAGATCTTCAATCACTCTCTCCATAAAAAAATATCACATCCTTCTTCCAACATGGATGTTGGTCCAATTAATGAAATTATATCTCTTTATACTCTTCAATCACTTTCTTCATATTTTCATTTTCTGCTATGCTTGAACTTATTCTCCCTCTCAAAATGTAGCTTTACCTCTTCTCAAATCTTCATGCTCTTCTTTTCTCTTCCTTTAACAAGATTTCATCTTCAAATATGTTTGAGTTTTCTCTTCCTCTTCTTCAACATGTCACCATTACTTCATACTTGATGGCATTATTCCTTATTTTTGATGCGTTGTTATTCTATACTAAGAATTTTTCTTGGAGCTTAAGAATATGTCTTCATTTATTGCTCAAATATTCTCCTCTCTTCTTCTCACACACTAAAAAACACCCCTTATAAAATGATGAGTCTACATATCCTTTTATACCTATGTACATTCTTATCATTGACATCCAAACAAGATGAAGGTTAGTTATAGTTGCGCAGAAGGTCAATGCCAAGATACAAGAGTAAACCAATAAACTCGGAGTTGGCCATATAATTGAATATGGAACATCTTAGTGTCAATAACATATACATTCTGCCAAAGAAAAAAATATAACACATATATTTCTAAATACCTTTAAGGTCATCCAAACATGATCATAAGAACTGATCTAGAAAACTCATAAATGTATTACAATGGTTAGCCAAAGCTGTTGGTACTAGAACAAAACAAACCAAAAGCTTTGGAAAAACTCTTAAGCATTCGAGTTGAGACTACGAAAAATATCACTTACTTAGGATAGAATATAAAGGGATCAAGAATAATTCAAAGGATGCATTAAAGCTGTTGTCCAAAATAGTTGGCCCCATACCAAAACAAACCAAAAAAATTAGACAAACTTTGAAGTAATAAAAAGACTTGGATAGAATCGAATAATTCAACGAGACTTTGGACATACTCGAAGCAATCTAGTTAGACTCTGCGAAGTGAATGTATGACACTTCCAGGAAACAAACAAAACTCTTTCAAAACTATGCTCTATCAAATAAATCTGTGACATCCTTTGACATCAATGACTCTAATCAATTTGTTATGTCCTTCATCTTCCTTTAACATAAATGAAAATTATTCCAACACATCTAAAGTATATTTTGGAGTATTATGTTTAGTTATTAGAGAAAAAAATATTTGAGATTTGGATTATTATTATTAGGATTATATTTAAGGGATCATCATATTTAATGGCAAAAATATCAATAATATATTTGATAACATGAAAAAATTTCCGAACTTCCTAGCTCCATCTCCCATTCCCCCACCTCTGCTCCCACCCCCTTCACTTCCACTTGGCGGACGATGTTCGCCATTCGAGGTCCTCTTGAAGACTAAACCTTGATACCCTTGTTGTGGGAAGGGTCCTCAAGAGATTAAAATTGCCCATAACCTCCTCCATATTAGCGAGCTAGTTCTTAGGAAGCACATATGGAGAGCTCAACAAAAATGCTAGAAGCCTTAGAAGCTAACATGAAGCTGTTGAAGGAAGAGGTCAAAAACTTGGCAAAACAAAAAGGTAAGAGGAAGGAGGAGGAGGTGGCTATGAATAATAGCTAGATTGAAGATATTTACAAGAAGTTGAACTCCTTAGACTCCCGTTTAGGGAAGTCAAGACTCGCCATGATTATAATATGGCCATTTTTAATGCAATTGAAGAGTTCATTGAGCAACATGTCCATAGTGTCTCCAATCTCGTAGGGTTGAAAACCCTTTGGGAACTGATAAAGAAAGCAAAAGGACCATTGATCAGCTGGATGTTACTGACTCTGCCCACATGATGACTTTGGCTATGTTCAAATCTTGGCAGAGTATCAAAACCAGCATCGACAAAGCCACCAAGAAGTAATTGTGGGAGCTTTTACTGCACTTCTTTGTAATTATTGTTGTTTTTGTTGTCTTTTTGCTACTTTTCTGCAGTGTTCATGTTGTTTTTGTTTTGATGGGGGTAGTTGCTCTTTGGCTACTTTGGGCTTCATTGTCCCATCTAGATTTTGATCCTTTCTGTTCTGGTTCTCATTCCTATTCTGGCTTCTAGGCCCTCTTTTGTTCTTAAGGGTATAGTCCCTTTCAAAAAACTATTTGCCAAAAATAAAAATAAAAACATGACAAATATTAAGATAAAAATTACTAGAATTAAAAATGTATCAATGGTAATCACAACATCTATTAACATCAAACCTTATAACATGAGGTTTTCTTGTATCAAATCCAATTGGAGGGAGAGACAAAAATTTTCACTCAAGCAACTTTTTTATCATTATTTACGATGCCTGAGGTAAGCGAGTGAATTGTCACCAAGAAGGTTGTAACTATATGTTTGAAGGATAAGATATAACATTGAGAGTGGTTATAGCTTCATATTTTCATCATTGGTTGTATGCTTAAAAGTAATTTTTCCTTGAAAATTGCTATTAGAACTTCTAATAGGATCAACAATGTATTTGATCTTATTCATGATGATGAGCTTAGCTTCAGTATGTTATCTTAAAGTGTGGCATAGATTATAAAATTAGTTAAAATTTTCAAATATAACTTAGGTTACAAGTGATTACAAGTTAAAATGTTGTGATAAGGTTACTTTAGGTTTATAAGGTTTCCAAATTTTAACAAGTGATTACAAGTCATCCTAAGATTGTGTGAGCAATAGAGACATAAGAAAAGGTCATTCCAAAAAGTTTAATCACATAAAAAGTTTGAGACCCAATGTTAATTAAAGGGTCCAAGATCATATAAATATAATCTAGGTCATATAATAGTTGAACGGTCTTAAACCTACTCATTTTCTAACTCCAGAATGCATAGTGAAGCATCTCTAGTCTTTGATTTATGTTTTCCACCTATCTACACATTTAGATATTCTCTATTTTGACCTGTAGAGCTAAGTCTTCTATTGGTATATATTCAAGCTATCATTTATCATTTTATTAATCTTTGAAATTATTAATTTATTATTATGATTATGAATGGTTAATGATGAATTATTAGATCAGAATAATCCCTTATTACTAACCCTTAAGTATCCTTTATTTTTTGAACTCTCATAACATATATTTAATTAGGGTGTAAACATATTCCTATGAACACTACTATTCCTACATCTCCTATATACACTAATGGTATATCTCACACTTCTTCTAACACATAAGATCTCCAAACTCATTTTCATACTTTACAAGATCAAATTCTATATTTACAACAAGGTACATATGTTTCTTCTCATTTTATGGATTCTACCTATTTGCTTCATAACTCACTTGCACTCAAGTGGCTTTTTAAAATTTTCCTATTGGTTTTTCTCCTATGATTCATTTGATGATGGAAAGGGTGACACGAAAACCTCCATACATTTCTTGATGCTTGCTTGGATTACTCTTAAAATGACACATTAATTTCCAAGATATTCCCTTAGCATGTTAAATATTTTTCCTTAGAATATTTTTACGATCTACCCATGCATTATGTATGAACATTACTTCCTTTCTATAATCAATTTATTGCACGAGTTTTCTATCAATATTCAAGAAAAAATATCTTACACTCAAAAGGATAAAATGTTACAGTATTTAAATGAGCTCATCATTTATTATGTTCTATTCTATAATACGCACTTAATAAGATGCATAATAACTTTGGACAATAGTGAATTATATGATCATTTTACATGAAGTCTTATTGTCCCTTTATAAGAATCAATTATCTTTGAAAAGTTCAACTCATTTGATCATGTATGCCACACTTAAGAGAACATGAACCTAAGCTCCTTAATATGAATAAGCTCAACTAGATTGTTGATCCTTTTAGAAATTCAAATAGAGATTTTCAAGGAAAAAATAATTTTAAGCATACAACTAATGATGAAAAATATGAAGCTAAAAACAACATCGCTTGATTTGTATATTAACCTATAAAGATATAGTTACAAAATTATTGGTGAAAATTCAGTTTATTATCTTGTTCATCGTAAAAAAATTATCAAGTAATTACATGAGTGCAATATATTATATCTCACCTATACCACTTTTAGTTCATACAATCAAACCTCATGTTAAAAGGTTTGATGTTAATGCATGTTGTGATTACCATCGATACATTTCTCATTCCACTAATTGTTGTATTAGTATTTGTCATGTTACACAATATATTATTGATAATGGTGCTAGTAAATGTGATGCTCACATTAAATCTAATCCTACTAATAATAATCCAACTCTAACATATTTTTTATCCACTTCCTAAACATAGTACTCCAAAATCTACTTTAGAGGTACACCATACTTATCATGGTGTACTACCTCTACCATTTATGATCATACATTTGATGTTATGACTGGTACTATTACTACTACCCCACTTCACTAGTTATTACTTTAAATGACACTAATATGGTGAAATAAATTATTTCTGACACACTTTACATTAACACTTTTATTGATCAAGATCATATACATAATTTTTTGATTGATATAATTACTTCACATAATATATGAACTCTTAAGCTATTGTTTTCAATCATATATACTAAGAAACAAATCATACTTGATTATAAAGCACACATATGGGAATATTTTTATCCTAGTTTGTGGTGCTAACTTTGACATCCCATTATTAGTGTTAAATAATCTTAGTTTATGTGACATGATTTTAGGTTTCTCTTGGCTTCAAAATTTCACATGATTACACCTTCCTTACAGTATTAATGTGTTAATTTCATTCATATTAAACAAGTGATTATAATTAGGGTATTCCATTTGAATACCCTATATATTTGTAACTCTTATTGTTACATGCATGTACTAATCCTAATATTAGTGCATCTATATCTCATTCTTTTTCTTCTCATGTTATGCCTAGTATGATACTTTATTATAGTGCATATATGCATAGGTATTATAGTTCACAAATTTTCCTAGTAAACCACATACTACTTATCATAGTAAAATTTTTCTTTGGCCTTATGTTTGGTCATCCATGTCACATATCACTTCTTGTAGGACACCTTCTCCTTATCCTCTGATCGAATCACCATATATGCATACTAATCATCACATGTCTTTCTAAACTAGGTATTTTATGACACATGTCATGATGTCTACAAAAATTATACATGAACATCCTTCATCTATTTTGACACGTGTGGGTCTTGCACATCCTTTTCCCTATGAGTAGGATGTGCATCTTCATGAATATATTATTAGGTATCTCATGTGTTACCCCTTTTTCTATACATAGTTATTTTCAAAATAATTCAAAAACATTTAGATAATCATATAGTAAAACAATTTCACATATATGCATAAATATTAAATTGTTACCCGATTATAGTTTGATTGGATAGATTCTTAATTCATACATGTTTTTATCATGTTATTCTGATAAATAGTGTATATTTTTATATATTATTTACACACATGTGTTCACGTCATATATTGAGTGTGATGTAAGAGACACGTAAGATGACACATGACGATATGTGTCACCTTGGTTCCTTACCATTAAAACTACTCTTTGGGAATCTCTTATGCTACATAGGTGATTTTATTTCAAAATAGTTACTTAATAATTCCTCAATATACCTAATTATATGTAGTGTATATGTTATCTTTAACACACGTGTCATATACAACACTAACCTATCTTATTATATTTTTTTCTATTGTTTTCCATATTTTCTTGATGTATTATTTTCACTAATTTCTTATATGTATTTTTTTGTTTCAATACCATGTTATTTGATTCCTTTCCTATGATTGATGAATTTTCTTGATTACAATTATCTAATTGCTTACTATGTATGGTTTTATTATCTTGATTATATTGTTACATTGTGGTTATCCCATGTTTGTGGCTATATGCCCATCTTGTATGTATGAACTTGTTTCTCTTTATGTGGCATATAATTCCTTCTATTTTGATCATATTATAACAATATGGGTGTGTCACGTTTGTGACTTTATGCCTATGAATGATTATACTATTAATTAATTGTATATACAATGTTGTTTATACTACTATATTGTTACTATTATGGTTTAAGACACAACTAATTTATACTCTAATGATTATATATTATTACTATTCTTGGCACAATGGTTTTACTATAACATTCTATAATCAATTATTAGTATTGTTGTTGTTGAACCAAACTAAATTTTGTACTACATGTACTTGTGTGGGAGAAAGCCTCATGTAGTTATATTAGGTGTCTTTGTAAGTGTGAGTGAAATATAGCTAACCACATAGGGGTTCCCTCATGTGTATTGACACCGATATAGTGCGCTAGTTGTATAGTATAAAATGAACCTAGAGTGGTAGTAGTGTGTTTTGGTGTTCCTCAACTACTCCGACATAAACCTTTGTTTCTTCAAACCCTTTTTGTAATTCTTGAAGTTAATTTTATCTTGCTAATACATGGCTCTATGACCTTTTCATGTTTGGAAACATAGGAAATAAGACTCTTGGACTTGGTTGAGTGATTCATACCTATATTAGGGAGTGATCCAATTGATGTGCAACCGATTTGAATGGATTTTGGAGAAATTTTTGTACTTTTAGAATGATAATTGTAATAGGATATTGTAATAGTTACATGTGGGTTATAAAGTGACATTGACATGCTTATACAGCCCTTCGTTGGTGAAATATTATAATAATTCCACCCCTAGGAAGATGAAATAAAATGATAAATATATTCACATAAAAATTAGATTCAAATAATGTAAATGGGTAGGACCATACGAAGTTGGCCAAGACTAGAATGCAAATCCTGAAAAAATGTGTAAGTCCTTCCCAAGATAATTGTTATGCAAAACTGAAAGCTATGTTATGATGTATAGAGACAATTTAGTACTTTGATTTAATAATATTCCTTGAATTGATGATAGAGTAGTATAAAGATGAAAAATTCATGAGAGAACTATAGAGATATACCAATTAGATTTTGAAAGTGAAAATTTTTCTTAGCAAGGGAGTATATCTAAAATCGTGAATGGAAATAATTAATTTACCAAATTTTAGTGTCTACATTTTCCCCCTTTAAGTGTGTAATTTAAAATTACATTCTTAAAGGAAAAACATATGCAAGTGTGTGCACACACTTTATTTTCACTCGATAGTGTTTTTGATGTATTGTATTTCAAAACTCCATGATGAAACCTACAATACAAAGTGTAATCAATGTATACAATAGAAATGAATGAATATCAAAATATAGATAATGTTTATAACTTTGAACTTATAAAAATCACTAAAAAAATATGAAAAATGATGAAGGAATGCACCTATTCATTATGTAGACAGAGGAATTCGTGTTCTTATTATTATTTAGAGACTTGAAAATGTTTTTAGATGTTAGTGGATTGCGGGTGATCGAGTCTCTAATTTGTGTTGAAGGTGAGACTAGAGTGTTGAGTTTAATCCAACACCAAAGAAAGGAAGAGGAACCAAAGTTTCCCTTAAAACTTTTGTAAAATAGAAAGGACAAAATAAAAATAAACTATATTTTTAAATACCTTCCACATTTTAGAATCTAGTAAAAGAAGAGTAAGGAAAACTGAAAATAATGTATCCACTTCAATACCTTCCACAAAACCCAAGGACCATGCCAATATAGACAAATAAAGGTCTAGGTTCTATACTTTTGTAACTACTAAGTAACATAGAAACAAAAAGGAATGGATAATGACATACCCCCATAAGTTTTCGTACTATTGAAACTAAATGTATATATTATGAAATGTCATAGTGGAGAAAGAGGCCCATGCCCATAAAACATATTCTTACTGACTAAGTATTAATAGAGAGGGAAGGAATGAAGTATTCATGCAACCTCTATAATTCTCTGAATTGAGTACTCTATATCAAAGATTGTATGAAAAATTTTTAGGTAGCTAATAGAATTTGGTGAAATTGAATATTTTAGAGAATATTCCCAGTATCAAGAACATATGTCTTATTCAAGACCATACCATGGCCCTAATTGTACTATATGGTATTGAACTACTTTATGTCCTGCCACTTTTTTAATATATGTTCCTACTTTGGAGGATCTAAACCCTCTAAAAATATATTCTTATATTATTTAATATGTTTGTAGATGTGGAAAATAACCAAATGAATGACCCCTCTTTTGAGGTGCATGTGATGAAACATTTGAGTACACGAATAAAAATAATAGGTATGTGACCTTGTGTAATAAGCCTAATAATATATGTAGTATCACATAAAAGAATATGAAGTTTTCCATCATTGGGAACCTATACTTGAAAAATCGGTTTTGCGCATGGTAGAAACCATGGCACACAAAGAAAACATCATAAGAAGTAAGAATACATGTGTATATAATCAAAATAAATAAATTATAAAGTTTCAATCATGTCATAATACATAATAGTAGTAACATATAAACATCAAAGTAGAAATATATCATGTCATAAACCACGATAGTAATATTATGTTAAATAGAAGTGATAGTGTAGAGACAAGTAAAAACTAGCATAAAAACATATAAACATAGCCACATAGAGGAAAAAAATGTAAAAATGGATCACCCTTGGTATTCCAAAACAATTTCAATAGAAGTAAATGTGGACCACATTTAGAGAAATAAGTGCATACGTGTAATATAGGAATAGAGCAACAAACATGGGACACCCACAATGTCACAAGACATTCAAGACACTCGGGCCATATAAAGTAAACAATCATACAATTGTAATCAAGCAAGACAATATTCACACACAAGAAAATATTCAAACAATGCAAAATTAAAATAAGGATATAATACATATAAGTAAGTAGTGACAATATTGTATGTAGCAAGTCTAGAAAATAGTGATAGTAAAAATAGAGATAGAAAAATGGGTTAGTGTTTCACAAGCCATATGTGTTAGTCATGTTAGTTGATAATATAGTAGTAATACTTATGTATATAATAAATTATTATGAGGAAGGTGTAAATTAAGTGTAATGAAACAAAATCACATCTATAACATGGGAGACTCCCTAAAGGGTAGTTTGAGGAACTAAGTGACACCTATCATTGGGTATCATCTTGTGTATGTCTTGCATCACACCCAATATATACATCATGAATGCATGTGTGTAAAGATTATATAAAAATTTATTTTATCTATCACAAAAATGTGAAAAACAACATGTATCAAAAAAATCTAGTGAATCAAACTATAAATATGTCCTAATTTTGTAATTTTGCACAAATTTGCATGTTTTTGTATTATGTGATTATTTGAATGTTTTTGAACTATGTTGAAAATAAATATGTACAAGAAAGAGATGGGATAAGATCTTATCTATCATTGAGGAGATAATTCATGTTAAGGTAAAATGTAATGAGGTTAGATGGGGGTAGACACACAACAGAAGATATTTCATAAGTGGAGATAATAATATTAGCATCTACATTGATCAAACCATGTGAATGATATTGCTCATGAACATGATGTATGCAGTAAAAGCATCGAGAAAATGGAAACTTTTGGGTGTCAACTATGTCAAATGACTATGAGTTTTTTAAGTATGGGAGTCTTACAAAAATGTGGTGATAATACCATCAAATTTTATCATAGTAATGTCAACAATTAGTGCCTCATAGTGATTAGGGTCATGTCCATAGATATAATGATAGTCACAAAATTGTTTACCCAATTGGGCTTTGAGATAGTTGTTTAGTAAACCAATGCCACAAAGATGATAAAGTAGCTAAATAGATTATATATATATATATATATATACTAACTCATTTGGGGTATCAAGATGTGCTAGAATGGTGATAGAAATAACATCAATATAGAATCTAGTGTATTAATAGCATGTCACGGTGGTTCAAAGCCACCTACGTGGATGCTTCATGACTAATCAAGGTAGAGGTGTCATATGTAGCACATTTAAGCTTGATAATATCAAAGACTTGTACAAAAAGGGAATGGAACATAAATTCATCTTCATTGATGGGATTGAAATTCAACTTACACAAGTTTTCATTAGAAAGTGCAATAGTATCAACATCCCTATCGAGGAGTAATCTTAAACATTATCGTGAGTATTACATTAAGTAATAAAATATGAGTATTAAATGGAGTATCATTAGTAGAGTGAGTAATAGGATCTAAACCTAGAGCTTGTTCAATCAATGGTGGTCTAAAGTCATAATATTGTTGGGGTTAGCACACCGGTTGTATAGATAATATATCAAATCTAATCATACATGCAAATAAAAGTGGATATTCTACCAGAAGAAATATACGGAACAAGAGATAAGTCAACACTAGATTTAATGTGGTTCACCAAGTGTGGGCTACGTCCACCAAGAAACAAGCCAATCTATTATCCAAAGATTTTATAAGATATACAATTAAATATTTACAATCTTCCACACCTCTCATGATGTACATATTTGTTTACTCTCAAGATTTTCTTCTTCTTCAAGAATTCTCTCTCTCACAATTATTCTCATAATAATCATCAAATTTTGTAAGTTCTTCTTAATTATTACTTCTAAACCCTAGATTTCATGCTTATATAGGCATATACAAACTTAGGGCACTTAGCCATGCAATTACAATCAATAGATCTACTTTAATACTAAAAATAGATCTAATTCCCGAGAGTTAAATAAAACACTCCCATACATAGGTAACCGACGTCGGTTATCCCTAACCGATGATGGTTCCTCCTTTCCTAACCGATGTTGGTCATAGGTGACCGATGTTGGTCCCTCCATAACCGATGATGGTTACTATGTTTTCCAACAAGTTTCATATTACATGCTAATCTAAAGTAATTGAGCTCCATAACTCAACAATCTCCCACTTGGAGATTAATTATTGCACCATACCTATACAACATCATTCTTGGATCCTTCCTTAGCTTTGTTTCTTCCTCTTCAAGTCTCAAACTGAAGACCAAAAAGTGGAGTGTAGCTCCAACTTCTCCTTTGCTAATGGATTTGTTAGCATATCCATAGGTTCTTCACTCATATGAATATTTTCCAGATTCAACTTCCCATCCTCCAATACCTGTCATATGAAGTGATACCTCAACTGAATGTGTTTCATTCTTGAATGAAATGTTGAGTTCTTTTCCAAATGAATTGCACTCTGACTGTCACTGAACAATTTGCAATCATCTTGCTCCTTTCCCAACTCTTCATGAACCTACTCATCCATATCATCTCCTTACTAGCCTCTGTAGCTGCAACATACTCTACCTCTATAGTAGACAAAGCCACAACCTTTGCAATCTTGAAATCTAGCTAAATTGTCATCCCACCTACTGTGAAAATATATCTAGTAGTGCTCCTCCTACCATCCAGATCTCCACCATATCCGAATCAACATAGCCACATAATGAAATATCCGAACCTCCATAAGCATAACTACATGCTAGATGTCCCTTTCAAATACCGAGTATCCATTGGACTTCTTTCCAATGCTCTTTACCTAGATTGGCCATATATCTACTCACAACTCCCACTACTTGTGCAATGTCTGGTCTGGTACAAACCATAACATACATGAGACTCCCAACTACTGAAGCATATGGTACTCATGTCATGTATTTGACCTCCTCATGTGATGAAGGACACTAATATTTTCTCAATTTGAAGTGTCAACCATAGGTGTACTAAAGGTTTTTACATTTTGCATCTTGAACCTTTCTAACACCCTGTAGATATAATCCTCCTGAGACAAATACAATTTCTTGTTCTTCATGTCTCTATGTATTTGCATGCCAAGGATTCTTTTTACAGCTCCTAAATCCTTCATAGAAAATGTGTGAGCTAGCTTTCCTTAAGCTCACCAATGTCCTACATACTAGATCCTGCAATAAGCATATCATCCACATATAATAACAAAATAATATAGCTCCCATTTTCAAGCTTCTTGAAATAAACACAATGGTCAGATTCACATCTCAAGTAACCATGCTCATGCATAAAACTATCAAACCTCATGTACCATTTCCTTGGAGCTTTGCTTGAGCCCATATAGGCTCTTTTTCAACCTACACACTAATTTCTCCTTACCCTTGACTTCATACCCAAGCACGATGCTGCATATAAATCTCTTCATCCAAATCACCATGAAGGAAATCCATCTTCACATCTAGTTTCTCTAAATGCAAATCCTCTACTACAACTAAACTCAATACAATATGAATAGAAGTCATCTTAACAACAGAGAAAATATTTCACCAAAGTCAATACCTATTTCTATGTAAATCCCTTTACTACAAGCCTTGCCTTGTACCTTTTCTATCCACCCTCTTCTTCCTTGATCCTGTAAACCCACTTGTTCTACAATGTCCTCTTACTGCTGAAACTTAACCAAATCCCAAGTCTGGTTCTTGTTCCAAGGAGTCCATCTCCTCATCCATGCCATGCTCCCACTAGACATGTGGGTCTTATCCTACATTGCTTCTTCAAAACTTTTGGTTCACCATTATCAGTCAATAATAAATAAAATAGAGAAGGTGTAAATATTTTGGAGGTTTACTTACCCTTTGTGACCTTCTCATAGGAGTTTGGGGTACCGGAGGCTCATTCTAGACCTCCTGGACATTTGTATCCAAATCTTTAGTGACTGATCGACACCGGTCACCTATAACTGATGTTGATTATGCTAACCGATGCTGGTTTTCTCTTCTGTAACCGATATTGGTTTTGTTGACCGATGTCGGTCAAGGGTCAACCGACACCGGTTACTGTGTAACCATGTCGGTATTACTTTTAAATCCGAGAGTTCATTTTCATTCACAAACTTCTCAACCTGGTTCATCCTTGGGTACCAAAATTTGATCCCTGTACATTCTCTTTTCATTCCATTCAATATCACGACTCCTAATAATTTTAGAATTCTCTAAATCCCAAAAATGGAATCCAAAATCACCAGATCCATAACCAATGAAAGTGCATCTCTTGGATTTTGCATCCAACTTTTTTCCTATTTTCCTTATCAATATGCACAAAAGCTTCTGAACAAAAACTTTAAGAAAAGAAAGATCTACCTCTTTTCCGGTCCAAGCTTCCTCTGGTATTCCTCCATCTAGTGAACTTGAAGGCCCATGGTTAATCAAATAAACCATCTGTATCAACTACTTCTGCCCAAAAATGCAAGGGCAATCTAGAATGTATCCTCATACTTCTAACACATTCCATGATTGTCATGTTCATTCTTTCTGCAACACCATTCTCTTGTGGTGTTCTTGGAACCATTCTTTCTCTACGTATCCCATTCACTGAACAATAATCATTGAAATCCTTACTACATAATATTCACCACCATTTTCAGATCTAAGGCACTTTAACTTTGAATTTGATTCATTCTCAACAAGGGCTTTCCATATTTTAAAAGTTTCAAAAACATCATATTTATGTTTAATACAATAAACCCATACCTTTCTTGTAGCATCATCAATGAAAGTAACATAATACTAGGATCCTCCATGAGAAGCTACCTGAGCTGGTCCCCACACATCTGAGTGTACAAGCTCCAATTTATGCTCCTTCTTAGTTGCCCCAACTTTGAGAAATCTCACTCTCTTTTGCTTTCCAAAGACACAATGCTCACAGAAATCAAGATCTAAATCTTTCAAATCTGATAACTTACCCTTAGCCTTTAAGATTTGCATTCCTTTTTGACTCATATGGCCCAACCGATTATGCCACATGCATGCATCTGAATCTGAAGTAGATAATGTAAAAGGAATCAATAACACAAGTAGATAAATATAATGTTCCTACCTTCTTACCTCTTTCCACAACAAAATCACCCTTGGTGACTTTCCAAGAGTCTCTGTATAAATGTAACCATGCAACCAACTTCACCTAGTTTCCCTGTAGAAATAAGATTTTCTCCTCCGAGGCTTGGCACATGCCTCACATCTTTCAATACCCATGTATTTCCATTCTACAATTTTAGATGAACTTCCCTTTACCAAGTAATACTGCAAGGTTCATCATCACCCAAATAAACATGCCCAAAATTTCCCTAGACATAATTTCTAAAATAACCCTTATTAGGGGTTGCATGGAAAGAAGCTCTGAATCTAAAACCCATGATTCAATTCTATTATCTAAAGAAAGAATAAGAGCATCTTGCATTACCTCTTGTAGTAAGATTTTCTTCTTTACCTTTGTCTAGTTGTTGGTTCTCTTTATCCTTTGACCAACAATTTCTTTGCATGTCCTTTCTTTCCACATTTCCAACAAGTAATTCCCTTACCTCTGGATTTAGATATGTTATCCCTTGACTTTGATTTCCCATTACTCTTACTCTTGGATCTCTCCTTCTACCTGCCCCTACTTTCTACATTCAAAGCATTCCCAGATGATGATTCCTTTGTACTCTTTCTGAATTTATTCATTCAAGATTATACTAACCACATCATCAAACTTCAAAATATTATTAGTAGATGTTGTATTACTAACAACCATTACCAAGTTATCCCAACTATCAAGAAAAGAACATAAGAATAAAATTTCTTTCACTTCATCATCAAATGGTATATCAACCAATTTTAATTGATTTACAATAGATCTAAAATCATTCAAATGACTAGATGTAGATCCACCTTCATGCATCTTAGAACTAAATAGTTTCTTCATCAAATAAACTTTATTTGAAGCACTAGGTTTTTCATATAAATTAGCAAGAGATTTCATTAACCCTACCATAGAAGTCACTTTTGTAATATTGGAAGCCACATGGATGCTACTAGGCTCAATCTTATAGATCCCAAAGCCTTTTCTATCAAGAATCTTCCATTCTTCATCAGTCATCTTCGTAGGTCTAGATTCTCATCCAATGGTAAATACAAATCTCTTTGATACAGATAATCCTCAATCTGCATCTTCCATAATTGATAATTTCAGTCATCAAACTTCTCTACCTTGTATTTGTTTTCTTTATGCCATTGTTGTAGCTCCCACTCAATCAGAAAACCCTCTGTGAGTAAATTTTCAACACATAAAACCCTCAAACAAATATCTGATACCAGTTGTTGGGGTTAACACACCATGTACAGATAATATATCAGATCTAAGCATACATGTAAATAAAAGTGGATATTCTACTAGAAGAAATATACAAAACAAGAGATATAAATCAACACCAGATTTAACGTGGTTCACCCAGTGTGGGCTACATCCACCAAGAAACAAGCCAATCTATTATCCAAAGCTTTGACAAGATATACAATGAATATTTACAATCTTCCACACCTCTCAAATGTACAATATTTCTTACTCTCAAGCTTTTGCTTCTTCTCCAAGAATTCTCTCTCTCACAATTATTCTCACAATAATCATCAAATTTTGCAAGTTCTTCTTAATTCTTACTTCTAAACCCTAGCTTTCATGCTTATATAGGCATATACAAACTTAGGGCACTTATCCATGTAATTACAATCAATAGATCTGCTTTAATACTAAAAATAGATCTAATTCCGAGAGTTAAATAAAACACTCCTGCATAGGTAACCAATGTCGGTTATCCCTAACCGATGATGGTTCCTCCTTGCCTGGCAGGCGATCTTTGGTCATAGGTGACTGATGTTGGTCCCTCCATAACTAATGACGGTTACTGTGTTTTTTTTGCAAGTTTCATATTACATGCTAATTATAACATGGATCTAAATATGACGCAATACAATATTATAAGGTAAATTTGTGTCCATGATCTGAAATGTAGTGGTCATATGTTTAGGGCCAACTAATAAGTCAAGAGAAATATAAGTTTCTAATGTGAATTGTGTGATGTTATAATAACCCATCATGGTACTAATAGTTGTGTCAATTTTGGGCATAGAAACTCCCATATTTTAAAGAAAATAAATAGGATAGTTTTTGAGACACGGGCCATTATAAATCAAGACGTGATTAATAAGGAAACCTTGGATTTGTGTTGTAATAAGAATATGTACACATTTTTCATCATTAAGTGGAGGTGGGATATCATTCAAACTAAATGTTATTGGATTATCCATAACTTTTAATGTGTCCATAATAGATGCAAAATTGATTTATGGGAGATAAGGTAACATATTGTAAAGTCTCATTTAATATATTCTTATAAATATGTGTCCTTTGAAATAAATCAAGAAGATATATCTTAAAGCATGTCTATTATTTTATTTTCTAAGATATCAAACCATTTAGAAGGATAACTAGATTTAGAATAGGGAGCCATAGGTGGGGGAGGAAAGGTGGCTCCTCTCGATGGGTTGTTTAGTGTGGTATGTTTTAGACACCATTAAATTGAGTAACCATGGAGGAAGAAGTAAGGAGAAGTGAATGTTTTAAGTACGAGAAATATATTCAACATGTATATCAATATAAGTAACGTCCTCATCATTCATGAAATAATTCAAACCATCATAGAGACCTCCTCTACTAAAAAGTGTATAGTCATGGACCTAGTTATATTGATGGTAACCCATTCTAGAATGAGGGGGTGTACCCTTAGGTTTAAATCCAATAACCGAGTGAGTAAGAATAAATGTTAGGGACAATAGGGTTTGAACAATATATTCAATTCAAACTTTAGGTTCATAAATGTTTACACACTAATTAAATCTATGTTATGGAAGTGCAAAAAAATAAAGAGAATATATGGTTTTGTAACGAGGAATTAGTTTAATATAATTATTTCACCATTAAGCATTCATAATTAGAATAATATGTTAATACTTGCAACGATTGATACAATTAAAAACATATCTAAAATACATAAGAAGAGAATAAGTATTAGTTTTACAATTATAAATAGAGAAGATATAGATGTGAAAATATATGTAAAATGTATATAATAGATTGGAAATGCTTCATCATGTGTCTAAAGCTAGAAACTAGGTAGGGGGGATCGTACTACTATTGTATGACCCAAATTGGATTTGTATGGTCTTAATATATGGATGTATAATATTAGACCCTCGGTATTTTAGGTATAAATCTTCTTGTGTGATTCAATTTCCTAGAAATTATCTTCATTTATTTTGTTCTTACACACCAACCTCAAGATGAGCTATAATCACATGTAAAAAGTGAAAACCTAGAAAATTATAATACCCATCATAAAAAAATTAGTAAACTAAAACAATAAATCATGTGTATGTAGTGAGGATGGACTACCCTTGGTGGATAACCCATGATACTAAAAAAACTAAGTATTATACTACATTCCTGTAAGCGAGATCAAGCCTTATGTAGTTCTCCTAGGTTCTTTGTGCAAGTGTGAGTATAATCTAGCCAACCCCTTAGAGGTATGCTCATGCCTCTAAACATAAAGAATAACATGATAATTTTATAGTATAGAATGTTCCAAATATAGTATTAGAGTGATGTGGTGTGCCATAGCTACATGACCTAACCTTTTATTCCTTCAAACCTTTTAAGCACCATTGACTAAATTTCGACATATTTGTATCCAAACACTTAGAAAATATGGTTGTTATTGGAATCTAAAACCAAAAATATAAGAATATGAAACTTCAAACATTGGAATCCAAAATTATAAATATTCAATTTCAAAATTGTTAATATCAAAACCCATTATCTGATGTATCTAGAATTTACCTTTGGTAAAATTGAACTCCGATTCACGAGATATCAAAATATAAAAAAAAAAACCATTAAACACATACAAAAATATCGGTATTTTTATTGTGTTGATAAACCTGTTGGAGAGGAGCATAATCACTACAAAAGTTGTGAATGTTCTTTATCTCATTATAGTATATATGAGACTATAGTATGTCTTTTATATTGTAATTATTATTCTTTCAAATTTAATTAAATCAAGTGTTAGATACTTGAACAAAATTTAAAATATAAAATTCTTGAATTATTTTTATGAATGACTTATTAAATTACATTAACTAAACATGGTTGATAATAAAATTATTATGAAATTGAAGTTATAGGAAATGGAAATTTTATTATAAACAATGAGTTCATTTATGTCAAACTCGGGAACCTTTGTATGAGTGTGAAGCTCCTTGAAAGACTATGCCGAAAAATAGAGTTAACTACATGTGGTAGATCTAAATGGTAGAATTTTTAAGAAATTAATTAAATTCATGGTTAATAGTGAGGATCCATCTAATTGTAAGAAATAACAATCATTAGCTTTGTCTTAGTTGTTAGATTTAATTTAATTTTAGATAGATAAAACATTATTAATTTGTATGTTTCAATGTATTTTATAAATAATTCCTAAGAAAATAACATTTGGATTTCAAGGATAATGTCATTGCATGTCAACAAAAAGTTAGTGTAAGCCATTCTAACATAGGAAAAAATGCAAAACAAGGCGTAAAATACATACAACTGATGTTAAGTTTTCCATTTAGCATTTAAAGTCTAAAACAAAATTTATTCATGTTGAAACCTATATCTCATATGTGGGTGGAAATTTCACTTGTAAAAATTATATAATGATTATATCGTCTATTAGAAAATGTATTTATGCAATATTAATGGCTAGTGATCGCTACCTTCTAAAATCATAATATTAGGAATAGATTATGTTAATAGAAATGAACCAAAAGTATGTGGATAAACAACCAAAAAAAATTGATTGAATTGAATTTAGAAATGCACATCGATTTTCACTTGTTTTATCAAATTAATTATATTGTGAACATCATCCACATTTTTCAAGAGATGCAACACTAGCCACAAATCTCCTAACAAGTAAGTGTATTTACTCACAATTTTTTTGTTAAATGTCTTTGTCATTATAAATTTCCCTTTTTCATTGTGTTGGGGTGTTAATGTCAAGTGGGGATAGCCACTTAGACAACCCCTTGTCTTAAAAGATTATTTTTAATAATCTTAGTCGGTATTTCACAACTTTGAAAAAGTGAAGCGGTATAACCGATCACCCATTCTATAAATTGGATGATCCTCATGGGAATGAACTTCCTAGCTAATGTTTTTTTATAGATCAATTTATTTATGCTTAGCTACTTATGTGAGTTGTTATATAGTGAGACAGGATTTTTTATTGTTATATCGTGAGAATGAGGAGTGAAGTGGAAGTGTTGGGTTAAATTGATAAATTCTTAATATAAGAAAATGATTTTTCAGTGGAGTTTTTTCCTTTGGTTTTCTCCACTTAAATCTGGTCTCTTATCTCATTTACGTTTAGCTATTGTTATTTTCTTTCATTCATGATAGGTTAATGTTATATCCATTTTTAAAACATTTGTTTAATGTCCGCACATTATAATATATAATCCTCAACTGTTAATTCATGGATCTATAATTATTCAATTATTTATTCCTGTGTTTATTCTAACATGGTATCAGAGCTTGTGATTATGTGTGTGTAGAACTAGATCTGGATGTTTTCTGGCTTGCAAGAGTGAAGAAGCTTGAAGATTGTTTGATCTGTGAAACCCTAAAAATTCAACAGATAACTTCAAGCTAAATTAGGTGCCTAGTCCTAATCTTTATTTATCGCTAGATCTACTTTTTTTGAAGCCCGATCCTATCTTTTTCACCATCCGGCTTTGTTTTTTCAGTTTTGCGAAGTTTGGACAAATAAAATTACTTCAAATAGCTTTGTTGTCTTTTTTTTCATGTTTGTGAATCCATACCCACCCTTAGAGTGCCAAGTGGATTCAATTTGTCCTCTTTCTATCTTTTCAAAGCTTGGGCCAATCATTTTGTGCCATATGGATTTGCTTTGTCAATCTTATTGACCTTTTTCACTTTTGTGAATATATTTTACCTGCAAAGCTTGATCCAATCATTTAGCTCCCAGATAGCTTCACGTTGTCGGTCCTCTAAATAGACTTTTCTATCTTTGTGAAACACGAGCCAATAAAGGCTTTACACGTGTCTCCATGTTTTGACTTGATTAGTTGTCCTCTGTTATTTGCAAAATAAAATCCAATAAGAAAGCTCGATGAGCTCCACATTTTCACATTTCTAGTCTTCTTTTAGCTTGTTTCGACATATGCGAAGGGTAAACTAATAAAATTGCTCCAAGTATTTTTTATTTCACATTTTTCATATTTAAGAAATCTGACCTAATAGAATTGATCCATATTTTGCATTGGTCAAGATTTCTTCTCGTGGCCTTAGTCATCCACTAAAAAAATTCTACCTTTTCACATTTGTCGTCTGCACGCGTCGGCCTTGCAAAAGAGAGCCATTTAAAATGCTCCACATATCTTCATTTTTCCTTAGTCATTTTGGTTGCATTATGAAGTGTGAACCAATAGTATTTAGAAACATACATCTCTTTTTCATATTTGTCAGGTACCTATCTCATTTGTGAAGCATGAATAATTTTTTTGACATTTCTTTTAATTTTGTTATCCTTCGCAAGTGTGACGGTGTCAGTCTTTTCTTTGGCTTAGCCACTTAAATTGTGACACTTGTCTTGTACATCTTTCAGACCCAAACTTTATTTTAAGTTTGGTCTATTCCACGGACCTTAGGTCCACCTAACACTTCTTTTGTTAAGTTTGGCAGAAAGCCACCAAGTGTCTATTTTTAGCCATTAAAATTTTGACAAGTGGCCTCGTTTGACTAAGACTTTGATTTCACATTGTAAATTGAACCATTAATTAAAGACACATGTATATGGTTCTGTTTTAATTAATTGTCTTCTGATTTATTAGTTGCATTGTGAAATGCGAGCTAATTGAAAAATGAAACATGTATTTGTTCTTTGTTTTTGTAATTCTTGTCATAGTATTTTGATATGTGTTTATTTTGTTTATTGTCATAGACATAAAAAGGCTTTGAATTTAATTTTTAAAGATTTCACATCCACTGAGGATCTATTTTAAAGATGACATGTGTCCCTCTTGGTATTTTTTATCTATGCCACATGTCGCCACCAACATTGGCTATTTTTAACTTATTTTTATTTGTTAAGTAGCTCATTTTTAGCTCGTATAACTCACTTTTGTGCTCACGCCGTCAATTTTTAAAATAATTTTTCAAGCTCTTGTAACTCGACTCTAACTAATCCTTGTTAAATTGATCTTAATCTCAAATCAAAGCTAGTTTTTTTTCTAAATTTGATCTGTTTGTATTGATATAGATAACAACAATATCTCGTAGCTAGTTTTTTTGTCTCTCTTTGGCTTCATTGATTCATTTTTAATCGAATTTTTTCCATTTATGTCTGAGCATTAAAATGGCCAGTTCTACCAATTTTCTTTGGATAAGTCTCAAATTTTGAATGGAATGAACTATAGTATTTAGAGGGTAAGGTTAAAATTTTCTTTCATGGCTAGAAAGCTCTAGGATCTTGTGTTTGGTATTGAAAAATGTCCCACAGGGAGACAAGCTATCCCTGAAAACCTTAGCTCCTTTTCTCAGAGATATCAGGAAGCTTTGTCCATCCTATTGTAAAGCATTAGAGATGAATTCTTAATGCATATAGGTCATATGGACTCACCTGCAAATGCATGGAAGCAATTAGAGACCATGCATGAAGGTAGTAGGTTGTCTAAAATAATTAAACTAGTTTTAGAGTTATTTACAACACCCATAAAGGGGGATGAGAAAATTGTCAACTATTTGGCTAAAATTAAGAACATTAAATCTTAATTAGATGGCTGCAACTATGAATTATTTCAAGATAAGATTTTGTACTTCATAATTCAAATTAATATTCATGAAAAGTTCATAAACTACATCTCAATTCTTAATTCTAAGTATCAAAATGAGAATGATTTTCCTGATCTAGACACTTTGTCTTCTTTGTTGATTTAAGAAGAGAGAGTCATGGAGAAATTTGACTCAAAAGAGATTGCTTCTCAAGCTCTATTCTCACAAAGTCATAATCTCCGCTCATAATAGAAATATATAGAAATCAAAATCATAAGTCTAATATCAAATCTAGATTTAAATCAAATCCTAAGACTAACTCTATTAAGAACAATCAAAAATTTAAAGTTAAATTCAATGGAAATTGTAATAAGTGTGGAAAATTTGGGCATAAAGAGTCTAATTGTAGAGTAAAGACTAACAAATCAACTAAGAATGCTAAGAACAACAAGCCTAATAATCATAAGAAAAATTAGAAGAAAACTCAAGAAAATGTGGTTGAGCAGTCTATTACCTTGTATACTTCCCTCTCATCTTCAAATGACAATGAATGGATTCTTGATAGTGGTGCTCAGTAGGCACATGACCGTACTCCTAGTATCCTCTTAGATATAGTTAAATGTGAAGATAATATCTATCTAGGATATAACTCAATCATTAGGTCTGAAGGTTGTGGTAATGTTAAGCTATCAAATGGTGTAATTAGGAATGTCTTGTATGTTCCTCAATTGAAAAATAATCTTTTTTCTTTCTCTCAGCTAACTAAAGAAAACTATAAAAAAATTTGTAAGATAAGTGGTATGTAAAACATAAGTTTAAAAATGTTATTGCTTCTAGTATTCAGAAAAATGGCTTGTATATATTTGATGGTTTTGTGTCTAAATCTTTCTTTTCTTCCTCTTCTAGGAATGATATTCAGCTTTGGAATGAAAGACTTGGTCATGTGAATCTTAAAATTTTGTATGATATGTCTAGACTAAATCTTCTTGTTGGTCATCCAAAAATAAAGTCGATCATGAAACTTGTGAAAGTTTCTTACATGGTAAGTGTACGATGGAAAAGTGATAGATGAGCATGGGAATCTACAAGTACCTCTTCCTTGTACGGACCTCTCGAGGTCGTGTCGAGACAATTTGGTGAATGTTTGAATGTGAATGGATACACATAAGCTAATCGTGTAATCTTATATCCTCATTACGTAACAATGGAATCTACAAATATAAGGTGAAGAAGGCCCTTCTAACCTAAATTGGTGTAATGGTTTGTTCGGATATAATGGTTGTTTGGAGGCTCCAATCAATGTCGAGCTCTTTCGAGATCCTGTTTCTTGGTTGTTGGATACGTGGGAAGTGACCTGTGGGAGCTTCGTATATATCTCCAGACAAGGTCATGAAAATGGTGATAAGAGGTTTAATGGATTTGTAGTGAGCTATGGGTGGTTTTCTGGTCTCAGCCTTAAAATATTAGATTGATTGGCTTCTATATTTAATACGGAAAATTACGTGATGATATCTAGCGAGAGTGGTGAGGATCTAAATACTAGCATTCGTAAGTCGGTGTCAATACTTAATTGATTTGTAGGCCTGTTGGGTTGTGGGACTTGGGGATCACAACCGTGAGTTCATGGTTGTTGTGGACCTATTATGGTCATGTGAAGAATCAATCCCTTCTTCTAACTATCCAAGTAATCATATGCCTTTTTAGCCTCTATGTTTAGAACTAGAAGTTGTATGATTTTCTCGAAATACCTTACAGGTGTTCTGGCAACTTGAATGTGTAAGCTAGTATCTATGTCAATGAGGAGGTCTCCTATGTCAGGCTATGGAACTAAAGGATCGCAACCAAATACTTGCTCTCTTTTGAATCCTTGTAGTCATTTAGATATTTTATCAAGGCAGTCTATAGTTAGGATGATTTGACCAAAAGTTGTAAGCTTTATTGTCTTCGATATTTAATCCTCTCAGTTGTTCACTAATTACTTGTAGGTTTGTTGTTGCTCGGAAGACCTGTATCCTAAGGTCCTGATCTATATCGGCTAATGTCATGGGTAGATTTGGTTGAGGCACTATTGGTTCAAATATATATTCTCTAGGCTCTCTAGGTCCTGTGATTGTCATACAAAGTGTTTCAACTTTTAACTAAAATTAATAAACTGATTACGAAAGAAGTATTTACACTATGCAAGCATTCTTCTATTTTTGTATTTTCAATGACGTATTTCAATGAAATTAAAGAGTAGCTACTCTAGTATATTTATAAAATGGACAACTAATCTAGTAACAAAATAAAAATAAGCAAAGTAGCCAGTATGGCTATTTTCCGTGCAAGATTACGATTTTATCCTAAGTATGTAAGTAGCTATTTATTTTGAATTTGAAAGACTCTCGATCCTACCTCAGAAGTGAGGAATGAATCACAGTTTCTCAGAAAATATCAATCCCCACAACTTCCTGGCGATATCGAGAGCAAAATTTTGACTGAAATAAAATAATTCACTACTCTATTTGATATGTTGTAACTAGAACTTTGATAGCTCAAACCTGGCATTTACAAAATAGTGGTAAATCCAGTTGTGTGTGATTTCATCCCCTCAGTGTGATCTCCTTGTTCCTTCATGTCCTCGTGAATCTAAAAAAGCATGTATATGATAGTATCAACAGTAGATGGTATTCAAACATTGGCAACTTTGGATATAGACCGAATACAATGTGAGTAGGAGAGGGACAAGCAAGTGAATAGAGCTTGACTATGCAATTCCTAATAGTATTTATTACGGGAATACAACAAAAGTGTACTGAGAGTTTTAGAACCTATCCTTGTGACAAAAAGAAAACCTACAACTTTAATGGATTCTCGGTCTATAAATGAAGCTATTCTATGCTAAATCGATTGTGTTGAGCAAAGAATGGAACAAGACTGAAACGAGAAGATTGAATGACTCTAAGCAACAAAGGAAAACTAATAATTGATGCAAAACATGAAGCTAGTAGAACTATAGGAAAGAAAATTAAAGACCGAACAATATAATTGAGAAGATGAGGGGCCATTTTCTTGAAAAACAAGTCAAGCTATTTATAACCATTGCATTTACTTGAGGGTAACTCCCATTTGAACTCTTTACTATAAACAATGGAAAAAACTATTACCAGAAACCAAAAAAATTAATGCAAGCCAAAGTGGTTGAAGAAAGCATGTAAAATTGAAGATTTACATTTGACGCGATCGTCGGAAGAATATGACAAATAAAGACAGGATCGCGCTCTCGTAGTAGGGTGGCGCTTTGTCACCGAAACCCAAAATGAAAGAAAACAAGGGGGCAAAGGAAAAATAAAGCATGCAGAGGCTAAGCGGGGCATGCAGGATATAAACATATACTTGACAAGCCTTTCGGATTCTAAACACCTTGCAAGGAGACCTATATCATCATTGGGGCATGTGTAACATCGTTCCGGTGGTGCAGTACCCTACAATTTCGGGTATGTACATATTGCCCCCTCGGAGAAGCGTCTTAGCCATGAAGAGGTGTAAAATGGTGGATCCGAGTATGGTGGTCCCGAAATGGGGAGTTAGGAGTTATACCTGACATGCCCGTGTGCTGGAAAGTCGCCATCCAAGATCCCGCTACCTACAAAAATGAAAAAGGGGACTCAAGTGCAGATAGATAAAACAAATTGAGAAATAAGACTGAATTGATATGAAAAGAGGACTTACCATCTACATAGGGTTTAGAAATTACCTCCATTGATACTCTGACCCTGCGAAAGACATTCAAAATCAATTTTAGAAAGCTATATATATAAAATGAACTCATTTTACTATTCATTTGCACGGATTGATTTGATAGTTTTTGAGCTTTGAGACCCACGGTGATGGTTTTCGATGAGAGTATAGTCAAAACATTTATGGTGAGATAGTGATCATGCCTCCGAGAGTGGAACATCAACCCACAAAGTCTCAGGTTAGTTCTTCTTGATTTATTGTTTTTAAACCTAAAATGTGGAAATGATGAAATCTTTCTCTTGGGGGGGTCATTTTTGAAAATACTAGTTTTAAACGTGTCTCTAGGGGGCACCCATAGGGTAGGTTTATTTTTAGCTAAAATGGTGTTTTTTTTTTTTGGGAATTTTTTAGGGTATACGACCCATTTATATTTGCGAGACATGACCATCGCTCCGTGCGGCAGTAGCGGTTAAGGGACCACCGCCTTAGAATGTGGCGCTTATAGAACCGCCGCTTTGCCTGAGTGTGGCGGTCTCGTGACATGACAAAGCCAAAATAGTGCCTTACCTTTTTTTTTTGTATTTTTAGCATTTTCACATGCTTTTAATAGTATTTTCAGTTGAATTTTGATACTAACTCACTTCTTTTTATGTTTTTGGGTGTATGTAGAAGGAGGAGTATATTAGATGGAGCCAGGAGAGGGAGTGTGATTGGCTCCTAGCAGTGTTAGAGGCACTCTCCCAGGAAGAGTGGGATACTCTCTAGAGGGCTAGCATTTGGAGGATTGCATAGGTCCCTTTACGTTGCACCTACTAGTCACAAACTATGTGACTTATTTTCATACTGGGATGTGGATCAGAACAACTTCCGATGCCAGGAGTTAGGGGTGAGTGGACCGTCACCTTGGAGGATTTTTACTAGATATTGGGGTTCCGATCCTAGGCGGTGGCTATCTCTTAAGACAGCAGTTTCGAGATCCCAGGTGGTTCAGTGGGCCACCTACATGGGGGATGCAGTTGTATCGATGGGATCAAAGAAGGGAGTGAGGATCCGCTCCATTATTGAGTCAAACATTCATGTGCTCCACAAGGCCATCATGGGCATCCTCGCATCGAAACTAATTGGGAATAAGGGAGGGATAACCTCTTATATTACGGGCCCCCATTATTACACAGATTGAGGGCCATGGACGTGTCTACACTTGGGGAGCAGATATCCTTGGGACTACCTACCATGATTTATACAGGGTAGTCTGATTATAGGGATAGTCACTGAGCCACCTAACTCTTGTCATGAGTTGGGTATATGAGCACATTATCCGTATGGGAGAGGTGTAGAGGTGGAGGATCCTGGGGCCGTCAGGGTAGTGAGGTGGATAGGGATGATAGTTCTTAGAGCACCCCACCAGCCAGTGGCCTCCTTAACCATGGTAGACATGGAGGCCATTCCTTATCAGGCCATGGCATGGGTATGGGGAGAGGAGATCCATTACCTTGATTGCTTGTTAGACTACCGGCGATTCTTTAGATAGGGCGGGGAAGTCGAGATCCACCCCTTGATAGAGTACCACACAGTTTGGACTCCCCTATAGTGTCATGCTTCCTCCGGTGGGGCCAGTGTATACATCTATCTGTGAGGTTCGAGGAGGTCTTAGATGCTGGGGTTGGACTATTTTTACTCCCAAGTATTCCCATTGCGCCAGGAGGGGGAAAGACGGGCTCAAGGGAGAGCCGGTGCTTCTCAAAGACTTACTTCAAATTACTCACCGGTCTCGCCCATTAATGTGGACTCGAGTCTAAGGAGTTCATAGGGGAGAGATAGAGGAGATCGAGATCAGTGAGAAGGGTGGTGGGATGATAGTGATCCTGAGTGGCATGATACTCAGGAGATCCTACAAGCCGAGAGGGTGGAACAAAGCATAGAGAGGGTGACTCTAGTCTTAGAGGAGTTACTCTCTCAAGACTTAGGTGGAGATGGTGAGTCCATTACAGTGTCACATTGCCCCAGGACATGGGAGAGAGGGACACCCGCCAGTGGCATCATCGGTGGTAGGCGCGGATCCTAGACATCCTTCTTGGAGGCCCAGAGATCCGAGTGAGTTGTCACTCTTCTCTTGACATTTGGTTTAGTTAGAATTGCCTTAGTTGTTATTTATTTTTGTTTTTTTACTCTTAGTTTTATCTTTTTATCATTTTATAACTTGTTTTCTCATTTTTTCACGGCGGGATCGATGATGAGTGGTAAGACTTGATTCGCCGAGTATGCACTGATACCTTGTTTCTCCCCTCGAAGAAGACTCATGCTGAGCTATCTGTAGATATGGGGGAGCCTTCAATAGCCGGTAGGCATACTAACATTTTTTCCTCCATCTCGGCATGTGGAGAAGATCATGACTTCTCTTGCGCTTGAGGTAGTTGGATATAGGATGGTGAGTGCTTGATGAGGAGGAGTCATTCTCATAGCGAGATGGCAGCTACTGGCCGTGACTGCGAGCCCTCAGTGCATTCGGAGTGCCGGCATAGCCAGAGTCCTAGACGTGGTCGTGTGCCTTCTGAGGGATCCCATAGGGATTGAGAGGCCACTTTTGTAGTATTTTTTAGATATCTGTATGAGTGCTTTTGTATTTTTCGGGCTCATTGAGTGTTTTGACCATGCCTAGTGCATGATGGCATTGTATATGAAACTTGATTTATATATATATATATATATATATATATATATATATATCTATCTCTTTTTGGATCCAGAATCTTGGTGCCTAGAATTTTGTGACTTGTTTCCACATGTGTACTTAGATGTTTTAGAATATTTTTTTTCATGCTTTTCAGAATATATGCAATGGATGACAAATGATAACAAATGTTTTACTTTATATATATATATATATATATATATATATATATATATATATATATTTGTAATGCTAATATGAGATGATACCAACATATGGTAATCGAAATTTTGAACTCTTTGGGAAATGTTTGTAATTTCTTCTTACGTTGGAAAAACGTGATGAATGTATAGTGATAAAGAGATGAACTTTCCCAATCCCAATTCCACGCAACTAGTAAGATGTGAGGGCTCAACACCAAGAGTTAGGAAGGGCACAAGTTGTATGATTTTGACTAAATGGAATGATGAGAGATAGACAAACTAGTAATAGAAACCAAACATAGACCTACACACCTACCCTACTCAGAACTACTACCAAGCTTAGAAGGCCACTTACTTTCTAGTTTATCTAGACTTAGATTCATAAATGGCAACCTGGTTGACAAAATCTGGTTTTGAGGATTTGATCTCTTTGGAATTTGGATATTTGTTTTCTCTTAATAGAATTTGATTTGTGCTTCTAGCATACCAAGATTTGTTAATTTGTTTGAATGGACCCCCCACATCCTGCCTCATGCCACTAGTAAGAAGCACGGGTTTGTCACCAAAGGTAAGATATAGGTGAGTAAGGGCACTTCTTTCCTTTCCCAACCTCACACCACCAGTAAGAGATGTGGGCTTATCACCGAAGGTTGATGGGGCAAAGAAGTGTGTAAAATAAAATATTTTGTTTGCTTGGTGCTTTTGATTTCATTTGATTTTGACATTTCTGATCTATGACTTTGGGATATCCTTTCATTCAAAGAGATTTAAGAGGGATAGATGTGACACCAAGAAGCTTCTAGAATAGACCGTAGGCAAGGAAAACTTCACCTAGTAGAAAGAAAGAGCAAAGCCAAGTATGCAGGCCTTGGTATGGTTTTCACAATACTATGCATCAAACTTGATGAGAAGATTTTGAAAATAGTTGATGATGTTTGAAGAGATGTGTTTTGAATGCTTTTGCCAATATTTTCAGAAATTTGTAACAGATTGTTTAAGAGCAAGTTCTTGGACTACTATTTTTATGAAATGAGTGAATAGAATGAAGCAACTAAATGACTAATGCAATGTAGGTAGCTATAATGTACAAGTGATGGTTTCGATGTTTTATGCATAAAACCATTTAAGATGTAAGGAATTGACAGTTTCATTGAATTCCTCACCTTCTAGTGTGCACAAAAGATACACACCATTTTCATAGTCCTTCATGACTCGGTATGGGCCCAACCACTTGGGCCGAAACTTCCTTCCTTCACCGGTTTTCTTATCGATCCGACTGTCTAGTCTTAGAACTAGATCTCCCTCATATATTTCTCGCTCATAGAATTTTTTGTTGTACCGCTGGCACATCCAAAGTTAGCATAAGCTCGTGCCTTTGTTTGGTGTTTAGCTTGACCTTTTCAAGGCTTTCCAGGTTGAGAGAGGCATGCCTCCTATAAGATTATTCATCTAGAATCCCTTGTAATGTGATGCAGAGACTAGGTCTTTTAACCTCAAGTGGGAGAACTATACGCTACCGAACACCCGAGAAAGGGGTTGCTCCCATTGGTGTTCTTATTGAGGTTCGATGGGCCCACAAGGCCGATATAGTTTTAAATGCCAATCTCGCTTGTTCTCCTTGACCTTTTCGAGGAGAATAGCTTTTAATGTTTTGTTTGTCGCTTCGTCCTGCCCATTGGCTTGAGGGTAGTAAAGAGAGGCCATGTGATGGTTTATCTTAAACTTGCTACATAACTCATGGACTTCATCATTTTTAAAGGACATGCCATTATCTGAGATAATGACTTGTGGGACACCATACCTACAAATAATTTGGTTTAGAATGAATTTAGCAATTACCGAACCTGGTACTGTGGTGAGAGGCATGGCCTCCACCCATTTGGTAAAATATTCCATGCTAGTAATTATAAAGTTATGGCCATCGGTTGATGAGGGAGAGAATTTCCCTATCAAGTCTATACCCCACGTGGAGAAGGGCCATGGGGTCGCTTATTAGTTGTAGGGATTATCCGACATGTGAATATCGTGAGAGAATTCTTGGCATTTGTGGCACTTACGTACAAATTTCATTGCGTCATGCTCGAGAGTGGGCCAAAATAGCCCATCCGATGTATTTTGTGAGCGGTGGCATGAAAATTGAAGTGGCCTCCACATATCCCACTGTGGGATTCATGAATAATCTTCTTGGATTCTTCTATGTCAACGCATCTTAGAAGCATGTCGTCGAAGGCTTTATGTTAGAGTACCTATTCTAAAACAACATATTTAGTTGTAATAATGCACAACCGCCTTCTTTTTGTGATGTGGTATCTTCCGGATATGTGTTTTCTATGACAAAATTGATGATATTAGTGTACCAGGGGACATGTAGAGATGGGGGTCCTAGTTTCGATGAAGTATACACACTCATCGGAAAGTCCATTTACCAAATTACCTCCATCTAGTGGATTATCACCTAGCCAATCTGCTGATGATTTGTCCCTTAATAGATTTTCGGTTTACGAATGTCAACTGAAATTTTCCCATTAAGGTTATGAAATGCCCAACCTTTTTAGATAAAGACCCTTGCGTAAGGAATGTTTGTAAATGACCTGTCTTTACAATGACCCTCGTTTCCTGGTTTAACATGTAATGTCTTAAACATTTTCTTAAAGACTATGGCCGGTATTCTCTTTCTACCTGTGTATAACGTGTTTCATAATCGAGCAATGTTCGGCTAATGAAATAAACCGCACGTTCTCGTTTATCATTGTCTTCTTGAGCCAACATGCAGGCTAACGAGACATGAGTGGCTCGTGAGTATAAGATCAAAGGGTGGTCTGGTTTGGGAGGCATTAGCATGGGTGGAGACAACAAGAAGCATTTAACTGCTTCAAAGGCTTTGTTGCATTCTTCAGTCCAATCAATGTTATAATATTTCTTTAATAGATTGTTGATTGGATGAATGGAAAAACTTAAATCTGGGATGAACCTTCAGATTGCACCGAGTTTCCCAAGAAATGACCTAATTCTAGACTCGTCCGATGGTGGGATCATTTCGAGAACAGCCCGTATTTTGGCTGGATCAACATCAATCCCTCATGAAGATATAATGTAGCCCAGAAGTTTGCCTCCTGTCACACCAAACACACACTTCTCTAGGTTTAATGTGACACCATATTCGATTAGTCATGAGAGGATGATATGGAGCACTTCCGGATGATCACAGTGTTTTAGCCTTGGCCAACAAGTCATCCACATAGGATTCCACAATTTTATGGATAAGATCGTGGAATATATATGTCATTGCTTGCTGATATGTAGCGCCGGTGTTCTTAAGACCAAATGGCATGATAATGTAGCAATAAGTTCCCCAAGGAGTTATGAATGTAGTTTTGGCTTGATCCTGTTCAGATATTTTAATTTGATTATACCCTAAGAACCCATCCATGAGGGACAACAATTCAAATCTAGTTGTTACATCAACGATAATGTCAATGGATGGTAATGGGAAGTCATCCTTGGGATAAGCTTTGTTAATATCCCAAAATCTATGTAAACGTGTATCTTCCCATTCCTTTTTAGAACATGGATGATATTAGATACCCATTGTGAATAGTCAGCAATGGGCTTGATGAATCCTACTTGGAGAAGTTTTATTACTTCCTCTTTTACCATGAGAGCCAATTTTGGCTTCATTGGTCTTGACTTGTTTACTTGGTTTCACATCTAGTTTAGTGACATGATTATGTACCATGAATTATGGTGCAATTCCCATCATTTCTTTATAATTAAATGTGAAAGCTCTCGATGTTATTTGAGGATTGGTATGTATTTCTATCTCCTCCGGAGTTAACTAGGATCCCAACTTCAAAATGTTTTGTTCTTCCTCCATTCTAATGTTTATGTCAATGGTTTCTTCTATTAAAGAAGTGTTACCTTCTTCAAATTCGGAGTGTGGGGCTGGAGGTAATTCCAAGCTTTCTCCATTTTCCATCCGGTAGATATCGAGATCCTTCTGTGGAGGAGACTCTACCATGGGATTTCCAAAGTAGGAAGAGGAATGTGGTATTAGGGAAAGATCAAATATACAGTGAGCAAGGTGTAGCTCCGTATAGATATTTAGATATTTGAGAGTGACTCTATCATCGTCAAAGTGATCCATGATAGAAAAATCATCCTCAACTTCTCCATGAGTCAGGGGTGAGTTTGTTGGTATTTTACACACTAATGGTTCGGATGAAGTGATACCATGAATTTTGTATCCTCTAACTCACTATTTGGGGTGAAATGGGAAGCTGAGGTTGTTATTGAGTCTGCGAGAAGGTTCTACTCTCTTGGGATTGCTTCAATTGATATGAAGTTAAATCCCTTACTTAGATCTAATCACTGTTGTTTTGTATAGTTGTAAATGTTCAGCCCTAGTTTCATATACTTTAGAGACTTGGTTTACAACTAGTTGTGAGTCTCCTAGTACTCTAATGTCATCGACACCCATTCTTTTAGCTAGGATGAGGCCAAGGAGGAGAGCTTCGTACTCAGCCCCGTTGTTTGTACATTCAAATTTTAATTTAAAGGTGAAAGGTAGGATCTTTCCCTCGGGTGAAGTAAATATTACTCCCGCCCCAGCTCCAAAGTGACATCTAGCTCCATCGAAGTGGAGAGTCCAATGCTTGCTTGGAAAAATGGATGTTGGGATATCTATATCTATCATATCTATTTCTTTTGCTTCAGTTACTTCTACCATAAAAAATTCATTTGATGGAAGAGAAGCAATTCCCAGGGTGTGTCCCATACCCATAGAATCAAATGGTAGGAGAATAGGTAAGTCTTTCTCTAGCAACTCGACAATTTTTGCGGTAGTCCCCAGTGACACTGTTTTTATAACATTGGTCTCATTTTTGAGTGTTAGAATGTCCTCTTTGGATTTGTAATTTCTAATTTTGTGGTGGGTATCAATTGTTCTTTTGGTTTGAATTAATTGGTTTGATGAGTTGATTTGTTGGGAATTCAAACTTGGAGTGAACGCCCAATCTTTTCTTCAAATCAGCTAGGTGTATATCGAAGGGTTTTAGGTCACCTCGTGCCACGAATATTTTCCCTAAGTGTAGAAATATTATTTCTTGGAATAACGTGGAAGGGATTTCCTTCATACAAGTGTATCCATGGCTAACCAAGGATCATATTATACTTGGTTTCCCGATATATATTATAAAACTTAGTGAGGACCGTCTTGGGTCCTAAAGTGACTAGTAAAACTATGGTTCCGATCGAAGTGGCCTTAAGGCTATCATATCCTCTTAGCGTATTTCATGTTGTGGAACAATTTGTCTCTCCATATCCTAAATTTTGAAGAAAAGTGAAGGGGACTATGTTAATTGCTGCCCCATCATCAACCATTGCACGTTTAACATAATTATTGTAAACCCATACTTGTAAATGTAAAGTTGGGTCACCTCTTCATGCAATTTCAGCATCTATTGGCATTTTGCTTATATTGAATATAAACTCTGTATCCCTATCTAGTGACACGGAGGGTAAACGTAAAAGTCTACATGGTTTACTTGCATTTACGGAGGAGGAGTGATGTTGATTAAATGACCAAGGCCTAATGCTTCTAAGAGAGTAGCCTTATGGGGGAGAGTTCTTTAAAAATCCAAAAGGAGATGTGAGAAAGTTTTAGTTAAGTCATTAATTAAATCATAGGTGCCTATGGGTTTTACCAATCCTTGTTGATTGTTGTTTAGTTCCAATGGATAACTTGGAGTTGGTTGAGAATAATAATCCTATGTTCTTGTTATGGTTTCTACGGGTAGCTAGGTGTCTAACTCTACCAAACCAATTATCTTGGTTTGGGGTGAGTTCCTAGTTGGGGTGTGACTAGCGGATTTAATGAAGTTGAAGCTTCATGATCATTGTTTCCTGTTATGACACCCTTGTTTGTTCCATTAGGATCTATCCTATTATTGTTAGAATGGTTTGGGAGTGGATCATTAAAGATCTTGAGGGATGCATTTTGAGGGAAACTACCCTGCATAAGCATTTGGCATGGGTACTATAGAATTTGCTAAAAACATATCTATAAAGAGTTGCTTTTGATCTTCTAGCAAACGTTGCATGAATTTATTGTATTCATGACAAGTCCTAGTATCATGGCCTTAAATCTTGTGGAAGCCACAATATAAATTGGGATTATAATTTCGAGGTTGTTGATTTATAATGCATTGTTGCAACTTGAAATTCTAATAAGATTGTTGGTTGTTAGAGTTAAAATTGTGAGGTTGTTGCCTTTGGTTTTGACTTTGATATCTAGTTGGGTTTCGATTTGGACTTTGTGTTTAGATTTTTCGTTGTTGTTTTTGTTATTGTTGCTGTGGTGGATGATTAAAATCCACACGTTGATTGTTGGAGAAAAATTGTTATTTCGCTGATTATTAATAGGTGGTGAAATGTTTACAACGTTTTCCCTTTTAACTTGGTTAGTTACTCCATCTTTTGTAACCCCGTAGTTCTTGTTAAGGATTTTATGTCCTTGATTAGTGTTCCCGTATTAGAATAGGCCACGGTGTTTTTATTGGAAGTGGTTAATTTCCCATTTGTCCCATATGTTTTACGACCACTATCTATCATTGCTTGGTCGATTTGGAGAGCACTCTTGAGTACTTCATCATAAGTTCTTAGTGGGAACTTCTGGACTTCTTCCTTTATCTCTCTATTGAGTGAATTAAGGAATAAATCACATAGTTCCATTTGATCCATATTTGGAGCACTCACTAATGAGTAGAGAATAGAACGCCATCTTTGGATAAAATGAGCAGTAGATTCATTATGCTCTTGTTTAATATGCAGGAATTCCCTGATTCATGTTCTTAATAATTTGTTCATGTCAAAAGATTTGATAAAATCTGACATGAGTTATTTAAATGAGTGTATCAAAGCTTTAGGTATTCTCGTAATACCAATCAAGGGCAATACCTTCCAAGGTCTTAGGGAATATTTTAGTGACAACCCCATCCCAAGGAGTAACTCCCGTATGGCTATGGGATAGGCCTTAATGTGTGCATTTGGGTCCCCTTCCCTTTTGTAATTGGGTAAATCAAGAAGAGGTCTTGGAAGCATAATGCTTTGTATGGTGAAGTCTAGGGGCTCTTTTAAATATTCTCAGAATAAGTCCCTACCACATAGGCCTTGATCATCAATGGCGCTTGTTGGGGGTTGAGGTGGCATGGTTGTTGATACGGCATAACATATGTGTTTGTAGGGACATAAGGGAATCCTTATGGTTGAATGAACATCCCAGGAGAAGAGAACATGTCTCCTTGTGGTGACTTTGAATAAATGTTTAAGTAGGGAGGAGCATTGTTCTGGTATGGGTTGTTTAGTGCCAAGCCGGGAGGTGTCATGTTTTCTACTGGAGTGGCATTTGAAAATGCGGTCCTAGTTGGTGATTCCTGTGGGTAACTATAAGGATTTTGAGGAGGCATGCCTAACATGCCTGTTCCTGTAAGGAGGTCAATTTGACTAGGGTGATGTGGAGGGTTGGGGATTCCTGTTTGCCCAAAATATGAATTCTGGTTTGCTTGAGCAAGTTCCATCCCTCTAACCTTTTCAACTAAGGCTGAAATAACCTCTATTGGTGAAGACACAGGGTTTTTCCTTAATGGCGTCTATTGTATACCTTGAGGTTGTAAAGGGGTATGATACCCTGCTATGAATTGATCGTTACCTTGCCAAGCTTCACTGAGGGCATTTCCCATTGGTGGAGGAATGGGGGTGTTTTCTTGGAATAGGGTATCAGACTATATTTGTAAATTCCTATAGGTGGATACATATTTTGGAAGCATTGTTCACTTTTAGCGAAGCGTGCTAAGTACTCCTCATCCAAAAAGGGGAGTGGGTCTGATTGTCTACTGATTTTTGGTCTGAACAAGACCCAAGGAGATGAAGTGGATTCCCAATAAACATCATGTTATTAGAGCCTGATGGCTCTGGCTGTTGTGTTTGTGCAAAGCTGATCAAACTCCTCAATTCGTAATGAAGAACTAGAACTAGTCCTGTGAGGGGGAGTTTGAGATGACAAGTAATTACTTGAATAGTTATCAACCCATGCAAAAATCGAGGGCGATGGTTGTCTATTTGTTTGACTATAGTTTACTTTAAGACCTGAGAGAGGTCTGCCATATGCATCGTATCCCAACATATTCATGAGGTATATGAATACCTACAAAATAATGGGAAAGAGTGAAGGTGGATGAGAGAAATTCAAAATAATAAAAGTAATAAGCTGTTTTTTCATGTCGGGTTCACCAATTTTATATGATGGAAAAGTGACAGGCGAGCATGGGAATCTACAAGTACCTCTTCCTCATACCCGACCTCCCAAGGTTGTGTTGAGATAGCCGGTGAATGATTGAATGTGAATAAATACAAACAAGCTAATCAAGTAATCTTATATCCTCAATACGCAACAATGGAATATGTGAATCTTAGGTGAAGTAGGCCCTTCTAAGCTTAATTGGTGTAATGGTTCATTCGGATATAATGGTTTTGGAGGCTCAATCAATGACGAGCTTTCTTTGAGATCCTTTTTCTTGGTTGTTGGATACATGGTAAGTGACTGTGGGAGCTTTGTATATATCTCCGCACAAGGTCATGAAAATGGTGATAGGAGGTTTAGTGGATTTGTAGTGAAATATGGGTAGTTTTTAGTCTAGCCTAGAAAATATTAGATTGATTGGATTCTATATTTAATACGGAGAATTGCGTGATGATATCTAGCGAGAGTGGTGAGGATCTAAATACTAGCGTTCAGTAAGTTGGTGTCAATACTTTATTGATTTACGGGCCTGTTGGGTTGTTAGACTTGGGGATCAAAACCATGAGTTCATGGTTGTTGTGGACTTGTTATGGTCATGTGAAGAATCAATCCCTTTTTCCAACTATCTAGTAATCGTATGTCTTTTTAACCTCTATGTTTAGAACTAGAAGTTGTATGATTTTCTTGGAATACCTTATAGGTGTTCCGACAACTTGAATGTGTAATCTAGTATCTATGTCAATGAGGAGGTCTCTTGAGTCGGGATGTGGAGCTAAAGGATCACAACCAAATACTTGCTCTCTTTCGAATCCTTGTGCATTCATTCAAATATTTTATCAAGGTGTCTATAGTTAGGATGATTTGTGAGAAAATTATAAGCTTTGTCGTCTTCGATATTTAATCCTCTCGGTTGTTCACTAATTGCTTGTAGGTTTGCTTTTACTCGGAAGACCTATTTCCTAAGGTCCTTATCTATATCGGTAATGTCATGGGTAGATTCAATTTGAGGAAACCTTGTTGGTTCAAATATATATTCTCTAGGATCTCTAGGTCTGTGATTGTCATACTGAGTGTTTCAACTCTTAACTAAAATGAATAAAGCGATTACGAAAGAAGTATTTACACTATGCAAAGCATTATTGTATTTTGTATTTTTAATGACGTATTTCAATGAAATTAAAGAGTAGCTACTCTAGTATATTTATAAAATGGACAACTAATCTAGTAACAGAATAAAAACAAGCAAAGTAGCCTGGTATGGCTATTTTCCTATGCAGTTGTGATTTTATCCTAAGTATCTAAGTAGCTATTTATTTTGAATTTGAAAGACTCTCAATCCTACCTCAGAAGTGAGGAATGAATCATAGTTTCTTAGAAACTATCAATCCCCATAGCTTCCTGGCGATATCGAGAGCAAAATTTTGACTGAAATAAAATAATTCACTACTCTATTTGATATGTCATAACTAGAACTTTGATAGCTCAAACCTGGCATTTATAGAACAGTGGTAAATCTAGTTGTGTGTGATTTCATCCCCTCAGTGTGATCTCCTCATTCCTTCATGTCCTTGTGAATCTAGAAAAGCATGTATATGATAGTATCAATAGAAGATGGTATTCGAACAATGGCAGCTTTGGATATAGACCGAATATAATGCGAGTAGGAGAGGGATAGCGCAAGTGAATAGAGCTTGACTATGTAATTCCTAGTGGGATTTATTACAGGAATACAACACAAGTGTACCAAGAGTTTTAGAATCTATCCTTGTGACAAAACAAAACCTACAAATTTAATGGATTCTAGTCTAGAAATGAAGCTATTCTATGCTAAACTGATTGTGTGGAGCAACAATGGAACAAGACTGAAACGAGAAGATTGAATGACTTCTAAGTAACAAAGGAAAACTAATAATTGATGCAAAACATGAAGCTAGTAGAACTCTAGGCAAGAAACTCAAAGACTGAACAATAAAATTGAGAAGATGAGGGGCCATTTGCTTGAAAACAAGCTGGCTATTTATAACCAATGCATTTACTAGAGGGTAACTCCCATTTGAACTCTTTTACTATAAACAATGGAAAAACACTATTACAGGGAACAAAAACATTAATGCAAGCCAAAGTGGTTGAAGAAAGTGTGGAAAATTTAAGATTTACGTTTGACACGATCGTCGAAAGAATCTGGAAAATGCGTATAGGACCACCACCTGTGCGGAAACAATTACTGGGAATACCACCCTATCCCTGGCGGCGGTCACATGACCGCCACCACCGGGAGGTGGTTTCCTCATTGAATCCCAAAATGTAAGAAAATAGGGGGCAAAAGGAAAAAAAAATCATGCGAGAGGTTGAGCGGGGCATGCAGGATACAAGCATATACTTGGCGAGCCTTTACGGATTACGAACACCTTGTAAGGAGACTGTATCATCATTGGGGCATGTGTAACATCGTTCTGGTAGAATAGTACCCTACAATTTCAGGTACGTACGGTAAGCAACATGCTAAACCATTTCCGAAACATCATGATCCAAATTCTTCTCGGTTATTCAAAGCGATTCATAGTGATGTGAGAGTTCCACTTGAGGCTCCTTCTCTCAATGGTGCCTTGTATTTTTTTTTCTTTATTGATGATTACTCTAAAATGACTTGGTCTTATTTCATTAAGAAGAAGTTTGATGTCTTAGTTAAGTTTCAAGAATTTAAAGCTCTAGTTGAAAATGATTCTAATATGAAAATTAAAATAATTAGGACTGATAATGGAGGTGAATATGTCAACAAAAATTTTGATGAGTTTTATGTGTCATGTGGGATTCAAAGAGATTTGACTACTCCCTATTCCCTTAACAAAATGGTTGTAGAAAGAAAGAATAGGATTGTCTTAGAAATGGCTAGGACTATGATTCATGCTTCCAATGTGCCTAAGTTTTTATGGGATGAAGCTATGAACATTTTTGTCTATATTATTAATAGAGTACCTACTAAAGCTCTTCATCAAGCTACTCATGAATTTTGGACAAAGCAAAAAACCAAATATTTCTCACTTAAGAATATTTGGTAGTCTTGCTTCTATCTTCATTCCAAAATCCAAAAGGAAAAATCTTGATCCAACCTCTTTTTCTTGTATTTTTATTGGCTATGGATGTAAAACTAAAGGATTGAGATTTTATGATCCATTTAAGCATGACATTGTTGAAAATAGAAATGTTCAAGTCTTAGAGAAAAATTTCTCTGATGTTTCTCATGAACCCTCCTCTATTGCTCTAGAGATAGAGCCTAATAATTCTTCTCCCATGGAAACAAAAGTTCAAGAGGATGATCATCCTAATCTAGATATGATGGAGATTGAGGGGGAGTCATATCAAAATGTATTACAACCTAATATTCCTAAATGGGCTAAAAATTTTGTTCAAAACTCTTAGCTTGATAATCTTAGAAAGCTAACTAGAAGTCAACATACTTATTATTCCTTGATGACCCTATATGAGGTAGAACCACAATCATTTGAAGATGCATCTCAAGATTATAGATGGCTTCAAGCTATGAAGGATGAATACAATGCCTTAGTTAAAAATCACACTTGGGAACTCATTTCTTATCCTTCTAAAATAATCATTGTAGGATCTAGGTGGTTTTTCAAAATCAAATATAACTCTGTAGGATAGATTGAAAAGTTCAAGGCAAGGCTAGTAGCTCGTGGTTTCACTCGAAACCTAGTATAGACTATGTTGAGACATTTTCTCTTGTTGTTAATTTTTTTTTTTAATGGTTACTTAAAATTAGAAATCTATATGAGTCATCCTAATGGTTTTGAATAACCTAGTAAAGAACTTTATGTAAGCATAAAAATATGTGTATGGTATCAAGCAAGCTCCTAGAGCTTGTTATGCTAAGATTAATAGGTTCTTTTAGGAAGTTGGTTTTCTAAGCTGCTATTATGATATTTATTTATTTTTAAGTGTGATAACAATCATATTATCATTATTTGTCTCTATGTTGATTATATTTTGATTACTAACAGTGATAGAAATTTAATTGTTAGAATCAAAGAAAAGTTAAACAACATTTTGAAGCGATTGATTTAGATTTGTTAAATCATTTTCTTGGCATGATTATATTTCAAGATCATAAGTCTATTGTTACATCTCAATCTCGGTATGTTGTAAACTTACTTAGAATATTTAACATGATTGACTATAAGCCTATTGGCATTCCTATTGAAGTTAGTGTTAAGTTAGACCCTAAACCACCTTATCCTAAATTTGATCCTACTCTATAGAAGCAGGTATTTGGTAGTCTAATTTATTTGACTATTAATAGACTTGATATTTCTTATGCAATAGGAGCAGTTTCTAGATTTATGCAAGAAACTTATGAGGCTCATTGGAAAATGGAAAAGAAAGTTTTGAAATATATTAAAGGAACAATCAATTATGGTATTTTATATTATTCTTATAAGGATGCACAATTATTTGGTTATTGTGATTTTTATCATGTTGGTGATGATGCAGATAGAAAAACTACTTCTAGATATGTTTTCAAGTTGGGTGTAGGTGTTATCACTTGGAGTAGCAAGAAGTAACCAATAGTTTCTATATATTCTACTTTTGAAGAAGAGCATAAAAGTGTTATGGAATCTACAAAAGAAGTTATGTGGCTGAAAAGACAATTGGATGAGCTACACATGGGCATAAAATATATCACTACTCTTCATGTGATAGCTAGAGTTGCATTTCTCTTGCAAATAATCTAGTTCAGCATCAAAGGACCAAGCATATTGAAGTTCATATGCATTTTATTCGAGAAAAATTCTAAATGGTGATATTGATCTCAAGTTTTATTCTACTAAAGATCAAGTTGTATATATCTTCACCAAGCCTTTGTGTGTTGTGAAGTTTTGCAAGTTTTGTGCCTTGTTGGGCCTATCAGAGTTTCCATTGAGGGGAGTGTGCATGAAAATGCCACCTCTTAATGGCTGTTGTAAACTTCCAATACTTCCTCCACTTTGTAATAAGTAAATGTGTCACTCTATGTGAAGTTACTTGTAAATCCCAGTGAAGATTTAGTTGTGGGTATGCCTTGGTTTATAAAAGGCTCCATAATCTGATGTAAGTCTTCATAAGTAAAGCACTTGTTCTTAAGAATTTATGTATGGGAAGATCATTTGATTTCCTTGTTTGCATGCTATCCTAAATCATTGTTGCTGATTCAAGGATCTGTAAATCCTTTTGTAGAAAAAGGTAAAATTGGCATGTCTATTTTTTGTCTTCCCCACTTAACATTAAGGGGGAGTGTTGGGGTGTTAATGTCAAGTGGGGATAGCCACTTAGACAGCCCCTTGTCTTAAATATTATTTTTAATAATCTTAGTCAGTCTTTCACAACTTTGAAAAGAGTGAAGTGGTATAACCGCTCACCCATCCTATATAAATAGGATGATCCCTCACGATCTGGGCTACTTGGCTAATGTGTTTTATAGACTGATTGATCTATGTTTAGCTACTTGTGCAAGCTATTATACAGTGAGACAGAAGTTTTCTATTTTTTATTGTGAGACCGAGGAGTGAAGTGGAAGTGTTGGGTTAAACTAATAAATTCTTAATATAAGACAATGTTTTTTTAGTGGAGTTTTTTCCTTTGGGTTTCTCCACTTAAATTTGGTGTCTCTTGTCTCATTTACTTTTAGCTATTGTTATTTTCTTTCATTCATGATATGTTAACTATTATATGCATATGTAAACATTTGTTTAATGTCTGCACATTATAATCTATAATCCTCAATTGTTAATTTGTGGATCTATAATTCTTCAATTATATCTTCCCATGTTTTTTCTAACACATTGTACATATTTTTCACCAAAGAGTCAATCACGAATTGTCTATGTACAATTATAGGCCACATTAAAATGGTCACATACAATCCAATCAATACAATTAAGAATATTCAATCTATTTTTTTGAAAGAACGTCAACATCATGTCATCTATATTCCACTTTCTCATTCTTGTCAACAGATCAATCTTGAAGCAGTTAAAAATGTTGTCAAAACTCTTTTACATTTGGACAAAGATAATAATTTATTTTTCTACTAGGTGTTGTATAGGATTTTTTTAACATTTTATTTGATTTATCTAGTTTTTGAACAATATGATCTAGAACACCATATTTCTTGAATATTATCAATTTTATATTTAAAATGTTTGAATTTATAAATTTAAAAAATTGATTTTTTTTGATTATGGGTAATACAACGACAAACCAAAAATTCAAATGTTACATTAATAACATTAAATTTCAATTTTAATTGATCAAAACACACTACATCAATAAATATAAAAATAAGAATCACATTATGTAATTTAATTAGCATAGGTTTACACATTTCAATCATTTTACATGTTTAATTTCCTTGTCATGCACCAATCATGAGCTTGAATGTTTTCAATGATGTACACATGTTACTATGTTGTATCACATGTTTTAACCATGAACATAATTGATTATAAATCAGTTTATCAATTTCATATATTCCATCAATTATCCAACATGGATGAGTATTGGGAGTAATTTATTCAATAACGATAAAAAACATGTATCTTTTTTTAATCTATCGAATAATATTTTCACTTTATACACCTTTGTACATGTCTTGTATTTGTTACCTTTGAATTTTGTCGAGCTTACAATTCCCCTCCCCTAAATGAGCGTGAAGAGAAGATTTTGTAACTAACAAAAATTGTTTATGTAGTTGTATTGCGAAATATTAATTCTAACTATGTTGGCCACAAATCAACATCAAAATGTTATCTTACAAATGTCACCAACTCAACACTAAAAATTCATTAAAATTGTTTATAATGTGAGTGAGTTAAATTTTTTATTTTATTTTAAGGTGCATTGTAGCCAATTCCATAAACTCCGAATAGCAATGTTTGACTCCAAAAACCAATATTTTTATGCTTGTAAACAGATCTATATAATAGTTAACAATAAAAGTATCCATTCAATCACTAAAACTTGTAAAGTGAAAAATAGTGCACAAATAAACCATTCAATTAAAACATAATGTTGTACCTCTAAACAAACCACATGAAGATAATATCTTTAATATCTTCATTATGTCATTAGAAGTTAAAATATCTCAAATCGTGAAATTTACATACAATATCAAGAGATAAGCATAAATTATATAATATCATGTTTGAGATTGGAAACAACATTGTCAACTTATCTTAACTTCCAATATTTTTACAATTTTCATAATATATGAACCGATAGAACCTAGAATTTTCAGTTCGGTGTAAAAATTTATATCAAGCATATGTCCTTGAAAAAATTCAAATCATTACATTTTTATCCTAAAATAAATTTTTGTTAGGTTTTCCTTTACATGCTATAGTAATAGTGTAATGCCCCATTCATCGTTGCTCATTTTGTTCTCATCTTTGTTGGTTTTGCCACTTTCCGATCACCCTGTTAAGGTAGATTGTGTTCTCACAGCCTAGTAGGCAGCTGGATTGGTGTTTGGGTGTTGTTAGGGCGTGTCCTGTTAAAAGGAATACCCATAATAATAATTATTTAAAAATAAAATAAAATTGTCCACCTTGACTACTGACCATGGTGACTATAATTGATAATTATTTTGTAAGCCGTAAAATAATAATAATGATGGAAACCTAGTGACCACTAGGTTCTCAATATACCCATATGTCTTTTCATTGTTACCATTGTAATTCTTCCCTAAGATTACATCTTTTTCAAAACAATAACATCAATGACATACTTTAGGTCAATGACATCTATGATATCAACTACAAGTTATAGAAAGCATTTTTTTTTCAATGGAATATTCGCAAATAACATAGTTAATGTTAATATTAATAGAAAGCATTATATTTAAAGAACAATGTCGGGAACATAGGCTAGGTTCCCACCAACCTTTATATCTAAATAACAACAATTGGAATCTATTGAATCTTAGGTTCCCAGCATATGATTGTATTTTCATTGTTATAATTGTATTTGTGTCTTAATATTACGCCTCTTTTAAGATAAGGATATCTATAAAGTTCAACATTGGAAAGCTAAAAGAAGTGGATCAGTGGGACGTGTGGCTTATGTAGTCCCTGCTGGATATGTTGCTGGTGGATGCGTTTAAAATAGGCATGATAAGCCCTAACCCTCTCTCTTAATGATTTATCCCCTTTAGTATTTGGGTAAATCAATCTTTGCAATTTTGTTCGAATGCTGTAGATGTGGGTTTCTTTTGGAATGTTGATGTGTTTTTGTTTTACTAAATAAATAGCGTTTGGACTCTGGATATCATATAACATGTATTTACATATATTGACTCCTTCTTGAAAGAGATGCCCAAAAAGAGACGAGTTTCAAATGACTTTTAATCATAATTGCATGAACTGATCTCTCTCCCCCTTACAGTTTATCTTATTTACTATTTGAGTAGAAGAAATCTCTACATCGATTCTTGCCTACTGATCTTATAATGTTGGTTTATCTTTTTGCCTTGATTATTCCTTTGAATGATGGTTTCTGTAGAAAATATTATGGAGCGTGAATGAGGTTTATAATTTTTTTGTATTGTTTATATTATATAGAAAAAGGCTTGAAAAATGGAATTTTGATATGACTGTATTTGGATTTTTGTGGATTTATAATAATATAAACTCCCATTAGGATTGGGGCTTCTATTTGGGAAGAGTCATACTAGTTTAATTGGTCTTTCTAGATAGCTCCATCTGAGTCATTCGATTATCATTTACCTTGGGGATTATTGAAAACCCCTCACCAGGCCCTCTGCTATTACTATTACTATGAGCTTATTATTAGATTGGAACCCTCCTGAAGCATGCATTAATGGGTTTTCTATGACCTTTACGAATATGTTATGCACACAAGTCATTATCCTGTGTGGATAATTCTTTGGCTTAATTTTGAGGCACTACTTGGATCTTTGAATCGGTTAAAGTAATATTGGATACATCGAACTCTCATGAATGACGACATTCTTCAAGTTTGATTGATATGTGATGTCCTCATGCATATGAATTCAGGAAATGCTTGAAATATGAAATTATAAATTTATCTTATACTTTGACCTTGAAGCTTGTTGAAAGACTTTTTGGTAGGAAAACAGATGAATAGGGAAGTTAAGATAACTACCCTAAAATGGAGTCATGCATAGCCTTAAGTAAAGGTGATACTACCATAATGGGGTGTGCATATGCCATGTATGACAAGAAGGATATAAGTCCACTTGAAATTATTTAACTTCATTTTATAGAACAATAATTAATACCCATAAATTGGGGTATGCAAGTGGAGGTTGAATTATACAACGGGGTATATTATGTTATCGAGATAACCAATGTAAGGATAAACATGTTATTTCAATACTTGGTTAATGAGTGGAATATTTTTAAAGCATTTACGATGATTATTATGTTAGCTAAAAAAAAAAAAATTGATACTTGCATCTCAATTGGGAGTTGAGATAATGTTGATACTTGTATTTATAGTGGCTGGGCCGCGCTTACATATCTTAGTTAGTCAATGTACCTTTGACATACTAGTAAAATATGACAATATTGTTGATCGTAACTCATTCCAATGAGTTGGACCCTTATACTAATAGAAACATATAAAGACATGGAATAAGCAACCAAAAGGATACCTAAATAATATATGAACTTGTGGATTGGTGGAATCTTTGTTAACATAAGTATATTCTTAAAATTGTGAGATAAATATCCAAATTATACTTACATATCTTTGATTATCTATGAAGGTTTGATACTTGGGTAATACCGATGAATAGTATAAGATTGATACTTGTATTTATTATATAAAATTAATGTCGTTGGTGCTTTTATTTAATTGAAAGATAAAACTATTGGATACTTATATATGTGAAGTAGGTCGAGGGTATTAGGTGAGCGTTATTATTATTTTGTAATTTAAGTATGATTGATCGTATGGTTAAGGTTGTATATCTAGTCACTTGGAATTGTGTTCTTATATAAGTAGATCTTAAGGAAGTGAACATTAATGAGTATGAAATGTATTATCATGAGATGTGCGTTAAGTTTTAAATGTATGTTAGAAATTTATTTGATAAGGAGTATTGCAAACTTTCATTTATTTAAATGTTAGATGGCATAAATTATTAGGTGCGGTTTATATCTTATCATGCTCAGTTCTAGCGAATTGACTCTAGTAAATATTTGTGCGAGATGGATTATGCAAGTAGATTAAAGGAAAAGAGTGTAAAAGTTTCATCGGTTCAAATTATGAAGTTCTTTGTAGAAAGTTCAATGCGTTGTAATTTTTTAACTTTGCTTGCAAGGAGTTTAGAAGATCTCTTGTCTTGGTATGTTCGGAAAACTACGTGGTGAAGTGTTCTTTCCTTTTGTTGTTAGACTAGTAACTTACCTTGGTGAGAAATGATATTCAATCATTACATTGGCATAAGTATTGTAAAACCTTGATTTTGAGAATAAAGTGTTAAGTCAAAACTCTCTGACACCTTGTAATGATGTGATATAAGTAAAATTAAATGGAGTGGTTAACCCTTATAGAAGTTAACTAAATATATATATATTCAGATAAATTAATGTAGAGATGACTTACTTGAGAACAAGAGATTCCTGAAATAATCAAAGGTGAAACTATCCTTGTAAAGTAAAATTTTAAAATTTGATATCCCTAGCTAAACTAGTGAACACTACCCCTTTTGGGTGAAATCTTAAACAAGCTTAAGGGAAAACAATGGTTAGTTTCTGGAAGATAATAAGATTTAGCAAGTAGGAGAAGACTTTAAGTGAACTACTCTACTGTGGATAAGAAAATAACTCAATTGGTAAGATGAATTTGTGGGAATCATATATTGAATCTTTTAAAACATAAGTCATGAGTTAAAGGGTTTTTATCAAAATAAATAACCTTCAATAATTTCTTACTATGGCTTGCCTTGTGAGAGTGTCATGTGGTTGGACTTCTATGTTATTCTGTCAAAAAGAAAGTGTATTATCCTTTTGGGTGTGAACGTTTCCGTGCTGACCTTGTGGTCATCCCCGTAACAAGTGGTTCCCAGAGTTGGTTGTAACTTTGTGATGACATGTTGTGTCGTGTTGTGTGTCAAAGCAAGTCAAAAAAAAATATCCTATCTTTTACTGTGTTGTTCGTGTGTGAATTTTTGGGTCGTTACACTTGGTATCAGAGCGTAGGTTCATGCTCTCGAACCTATGGGCCGGATTGGTGTTGTATGGTGATGTTACATGATGGTGATGGTGTTACATGATATTGTTTCATGGAGATGATGGTATTGCATGATGATGATTTATATTGGAAGAGTAATGTGGTATAAGCATGATGTGATTATTGTCGTAATTGTGATATTGTGAACGGACACGTGATGTGTATGTCACTCGGTGCCTATTTGTTATCATATTGATGTCTTTGGGGATGGGAGTGTTCTCTCTCCTTCTTGTGGATTCTATGAAGAGTTCACGTGTGAATTACTGTTTGTGGTAGGTGAAAAGAATTCTAATGTGGATGACGGAGTGTTGGAACATTGTGACATATTGTGATATGTAGGTGTATCAATGTGTTGTATGACTAGATTGATGTTAAAAGAAATGAGTTGTATCATGATGTTTTTACCATGTTTTGAAGAAATGTGTGTAGCACCTTGTTATGTAGCAATGGATGTTATGTTGTGATGTACTATGTTCATCGTATGTATGATTTGTGCAAATATGTAATGCTCCATGTTGTGATTTGGGGTCATATGGTGAGTGTATGAACCCTATCATATGGTGATTGCACTTTGGGTAAAAGAATGTGGTAAAGTGATGTGTTACACTCGGTGAATGTATGATTTTGATCTACCTTGTATATGTACCACCATTGTGTTAGTAATGTAGTTACATGTTATGTTGTGAACCTTACGCTAACCGACAACGAGGGAAATCGGTAGAAGTGTATGTTGAGAGTGAGGAATGGTGTACCATGGGTCAATAATTAGAGCCAAAATTTGGTTTAGTAGATATCAACACTGTGATTCTTTCCTCTCTCCCTATGTGGTTGTATGTATGCAACCTAAGTGCAACTATGACTATGTTTAGCCTTGTCGAAGTGGTGGCGGGATGATTGAGATAGAGGTGATGATGGTTGTATTATTGATATGTATTTTACGACACTGAGGCTCGATGTTCCGAGTCTAGTGAACTCGTTGAGTAGTACCTTTGGTGGCAGATAAGGCCACACGATTATCGTAATGTGACATTATTATAAGTTGATTTTATTCGTAAATTGAGCTTTTTACTTTATTTTGTAAGGACCAGCAACTTTTCTTGATTGCCATGCTTTACAATTTTGGGCATTTCCTTGGTTTATGGCACTAACATGTGGATTTTGATACTAACTATGGCTATTTGGCCATTTATTTTGCTTGATTTTGGGTCTTCTTTTAAATTTGGAATTTTTACCGCCTTGCCCAAGGCTTGTACTTTGCCACTTGGCATTTGGATTGGATTGCTATGTTGGTTCTATTGTCATGATGTGTGGAATAGGGTCATAGGATGCACCATGGAATGGTTGGACCTATGGACCCACTTCATTGTATGGGGGTACGCCCCAAGGAGTTACATATAACTAGCGGGTTGTTGAACCATGCATTATTATGTCACTTGGGTTAGGAGTGTTCGAACTCTATGTGTCTTGGGCCATAGGGTCAACCGGCCTCCTTGAGGGAGGCATAAGAGTTTGAGGGAGGCATAAGAGTTCGAGGGAGGCATATGATATTTGTATGTATGGTTGATGTTTCGGGATATATGTTGAGTTATTGTGATGTTTTGGTAATGGTCTTTTGATGTATGTGTTACTCATGTCAAATGGATATGTGTTGTGATGTTGTGGATATGTCATTGATTCCCTTGTGGACACTATGTACCTGTAGCATTTGTTTGGTGTTATGTGAATTTCTTTCATCGATGCAAATGGAGGAAATGTCTAGTGGATTGTAGTACTCTTTTGTTCGAGCATTCTATACGTCGGTCATAAATGTGTGACGTGTACTATATTATGTGGACTGTACCTAATCCATTCCATATTTGAGTAACCTTTTTGGGTGTAATACCGTCATGAAGAATATACTTGTGTGCTTGTGAATCCGTAGTGTCCTTTTGAACCTGATAGGGTGTTGTGTTAGCAGTTCATGTTGGGCACCCACAATAAGGAATAAACTAAAACTCTTCAATGATGAAATTTTAAAAGAAATTAAACTAAGAATAATGCTAATGGAAAGGAACTAATGAAATAATAAATAAGAGGGAACTACCAATCTTCACAGAACCTTGAAAGTTAAAATTTCTACCAAATGTTCCTAAGGCTACCCTGTGGCCGTGCTTTAATCGACTAAAATTTTAAACCATAGGGTGTGTTTTCTTCTTTATCTATTCCTTGTTGCGTACCATTTCCTTTCCTCTGTGTAATGTCGCATCGAGGATGATGCTTTCTTAAGGGGAGGAGAATGTAATGCCCCGTTCATCATTGCTCCTTTGCTTCGCTGATCTTTGTTGGTTTGCCACTTTCGATCACCCTGTTAAGGTAGATTGTGTTCTCTTGCCTAGTAGAAATTTGGATTGGTGTTTGGGTGTTGTTAGGCGTGTCTGTTAAAAGGAATACCCATAATAATAATTATTTAAAAATAAAATAATGTTTTCCACCTTGACTACTGACCATGGTGACTATAATTGATAATTATTTTTGTAAGCCATAAAATAATAATAATGATGGAAACCTAGTGACCACTAGGTTCTCAATATACCCATATGTCTTTTCATTGTTACCATTGTAATTCTTCCCTAAGATTACATATTTTTCAAAACAATAACATCAATGACATACTTTAGGTCAATGACATCTATGATATCAACTACAAGTTATAGAAAGCATTTTTTTCAATGGAATATTCGCAAATAACATAGTTAATGTTAATATTAATAAAAGCATTATATTTAAAGAACAATGTCTGGGAACATAGGCTAGGTTCCACCAACCTTTATATCTAAATAACAACAATTGGAATCTATTGAATCTTAGGTTCCCAGCATATGATTGTATTTTCATTGTTATAATTGTATTTGTGTCTTAATATTACGCCTCTTTTAAGATAAGGATATCTATAAAGTTCAACATTGGAAAGCTAAAAGAAGTGGATCAGTGGGACGTGTGGCTTATGCAATCCCTGCTGGATATGTTGCTGGTGGATGCATTTAAAACAGGCATGATAAGCCCTAACCCTCTCTCTTAATGATTTATCCCCTTTAGTATTTGGGTAAATCAATCTTTGCAATTTTGTTCGAATGCGTTGTAGATGTGGGTTTCTTTTGGAATGTTGATGTGTTTTTGTTTTACTAAATAAATAGCGTTTGGACTCGGATATCATATAACATGTATTTACATATATTGATTCCTTCTTCAAAGAGATGCTCAAAAGAGACGAGGTTCAAATGACTTTTAATCATAATTGCATGAGCTGATCTCTCTCCCCTTTTACGGTTTATCTTATTTACTATTTGAGTAGAAGAAATTTCTACATCGATTCTTCCCTCGATCTTATAATGTTGGTTTATCGTTTTGCCTTGATTATTCCTTTGAATGATGGTTTCGTAGAAAATATTATGGAGCATGAATGAGGTTTATAATTTTTCTTGTATTGTTTATATTATGTAGAACATGGCTTGAAAAAGGGAATTTCCGATATGAGTTTGTATTTGGATTTTTCTTGTGGATTTATAATAATATAAACTCCCATTAGGATTGGGGGCTTCTATTTGGGAAGAGTCATACTAGTTTAATTGGTCTTTCTAGATAGCTCCATCTCGAGTCATTCGATTATCATTTACCTTAGGGATTATTGTAAACCCCTCACCGGGCCCTCTGCTATTACTATTACTATGAGATTATTATTAGATTGGAACCCTCCTGAAGCATGCGTTAATGGGTTTTCTATGACCTTTACGAATATGTTATGCACGCAAGTCATTAACCTGTGTGGATAATTCTTTGGCTTAATTTTGAGGCACTACTTAGATCTTTGATTGAGTTAAAGTAATATTGGATACATCGAACTCTCTTGAATGACGACATTCTTCAAGTTTGATTGATATGTGATGTCCTCGTGCATATGAATTCAGGAAATGCTTGAAATATGAAATTATAAATTTATCTTATACTTTGACCTTGAAGCTTGTCGAAAGACTTTTTGGTAGGAAAACAGATGAATAGGGAAGTTAAGATAACTACCCTAAAATGGATTCATGCATAGCCTTAAGTAAAGGTGACAGCTACCATAATGGGACTGTGCATACCATGTATGACAGTAAGGATATAAGTCCACCTGAAATTATTTAACTTCATTTTATAGAACAATAATTAATACCCATAAATTGGGGTATGCAAGTGGAGGTCGAATTATATAACAGGGTATATTATGTTATCAGATAACCAGTAAGGATAAATATGTTATTTCAATACTTGGTTAACGAGTGGAATATTTTCTGGCATTTATGATGATTATTATGTTAGCTAAAAAAAAAAAAATTGATACTTGCATCTCAATTGGGAGTTGAGATAATGTTGATACTTGTATTTATAGTGGCTTGGGCCGCGCTTACATATCTTAGTTAGTCCAATGTACCTTTGACATATTAGCAAAATATGACAATATTGTTGATCGTAACTCATTCCAATGAGTTGGACCCTTATACTAATAGAAACATATAAAGACATGGAATAAGCAACCAAAAGGATACCTAAATAATATATGAACTTGTGGATTGGTGGAATCTTTGTTAACATAAGTATATTCTTAAAATTGTGAGATAAATATCCAAATTATACTTACATATCACCGATTATCTATGAAGGTTTGATACTTGGGTAATACCGATGAATAGTATAAGATTGATACTTGTATTTATTATATAAACTTAATGTCGTTGGTGCTTTTATTTAATTGAAAGATAATACTATTGGATAGTTATATATGTGAAGTAGGTCGAGGGTATTAGGTGAGTGTTATTATTATTTTTGTAATTTAAGTATGATTGATTGCGTATGGTTAAGGTTGTATATCTAGTCACTTGGAATTGTGTTCTTATATAAGTAGTTCTTAAGGAAGTGAACATTAATGATTATGAAATGTATTATCATGAGATGTGCGATTAAGTTTTAAATGTATGTTAGAAATTTATTTGATAAGGAGTATTGCAAACTTTCATTTATTTAAATGTTTGATGGCATAAATTATTAGGTGCGGTTTATATCTTATCATGCTCAGGTTCTAGCTAATGACCCGACTCTAATAAATATTTGTGCGAGATGGATTATGGGAGTAGATTAAAGGAAAAGAGTGTAAAAGTTTCATCAGTTCAAATTATGAAGTTCTTTGTAGAAAGTTCAATGCGTTGTAATTTTTGTAACTTTGCTTCATAAGGAGATTAGAAGATCTCTTGTCTTGGTATGTTGGGAAAAACTACGTGGTGAAGTGTTCTTTCCCTTTTGTTGTTATACTAGTAACTTACCTTGGTGAGAAATGATATTCAATCATTACATTGGCATAAGTATTGTAAAACCTTGATTTTGAGAATAAAGTGTTAAGTCAAAACTCTCTGACACCTTGTAATGATGTGATATAAGTAAAATTAAATGGAGTGGTTAACCCTTATAGAAGTTAACTAAATATATATATATATTCAGATAAATTAATGTAGAGATGACTTACTTGAGAACAAGAGATTCCTGAAATAATCAAAGGTGAAACTATCCTTGTAAAGTAAAATTTTAAAATTTGATATCCCTAGCTAAACTAGTGAACACTACCCCTTTTGGGTGAACTCTTAAACAAGCTTAAGGGAAAACAATGGTTAGTTTTTGGAAGATAATAAGATTTAGCAAGTAGGAGAAGACTTTAAGTGAACTACACTCACTGTGGATAAGAAAATAACTCGATTGGTAAGATGAATTTGTGCGAATCATATATTGATTCTTTCGAAAACATAAGTCATGAGTGAAAGGGTGTTTTATCAAAATAAATAACCTTCAATCATTTCTTACTATAGCTTGCCCTACCGTGAGAGTGTCATGTGGTTGGACTTCTATGTTGTTACGTCAAAAAAAAAAAAGTTTATTATCCTTTTGGGTGTGAACGTTTCCGTGCAGACCTTGTGGTCATCCCCATAACAAGTGGTTCCCAGAGTTGGTTGTAACTTTGTGATGACATGTTGTGTCGTGTTGTGTGTCGAAGCAAGTCAAAAAAAAAAATATCTGTCTTTTCTTGTGTTGTTCATGTGTGAATTTTTGGGTTGTTACAAATAGCTATTGTGTCTGTAACTATATGAAATTCCTTTCCTACCATACACTTTTGTTAGAAATTTGAATGTAATACCATATTGTACATGAAAATGCTCTTTTCACGTGTGAAAATTGGATTCAAGAAAAAACACACTTGTTATAGAGTTTTTACATTAGCTTCTCTACATCACTAGATATCATTGAATTTGACCAAAATGAAACCTCAAATATTTATAAAACCAAGTTTCAAAATTGATTCAAGTCACCTCTCGTTTTGATCAAATCATTTTAAAAATTGAATCCCTTTTCTTTATGTGCTTGAGTTTTTCATAAAGAAATCCCTCCAAATCTAAAATTAGCAAGATTTTTCCTCATACTTGTAGAAAAATATATGTTTTCTATTTCAAAACACTAGAATCAATCTACATAAATTTTAATGTAACTTTATAATACAATTACCTATGTATTGATGTGAACTTTTTATGGATTTTGGATTCTAATTTCACCCTCCACATTTATTAGTGCAAAATCCTTTATAAATTGTCTTGTTTCAAGTAACCATTCTAAATCATTATAAGAAATCTAAAAAGAAACATTACGGGAATAATTAAAAAATAATAATTACTGAGAAGAAATGTGGTGAAATACATGCAACACCACTTATCATTTTTTATTAGAGGTAAAAAAGGGTTGAGGGGACCCTACCCCAAACATCAAACACTCTCCATGAGAGCAGAAAACAACATTACAATAACATAAAAAAACCATAATATAATTGTTCATAGTAATAAGAGCTCTCTGGAGCCCATAAAGTGAAACTAACAGCAAAAAAAAACACAGATAAACTAACAACATTGATGAAAGTAACACTATACTAGAGAGACAATGAAAAAACAAAACAACCCATCCCAAGTCATTTGTAGGCTTTTTCAAGCCCCTCCAACACCTTAGCCCATTCTTTCACCAAATCTTCTATATTAACCACCAAGGATCCCAGGTCAAAACCATCTAGGGTAGCCTTTCTCTTCCTTCCTGACTATCCACAACACAATAGGTATTGGTGAGCTGCCCTAGAGTTTGAAGGTGTTGCAAGGTCAATTTCACCATCACAATGCTCCATTCCATATAACTATGGAGAATTTCCTTAACCCAATCCATCTCTTTGGTTATGGCACCAAAGTTGGCCTTAAAAATATCAATCTCTCCTCCCTACCCAAGTACTGCTACCTCCACCTACTCTTTCATCTTATACCAGTCATTGAACGCTTTTCATTTTTTATATGCCAATGCTAATGACATTAGAAATGATTACCTAAATTGGAGAAATAAAAATAATAAGTAACAACTAAACAAGAAAAACTACTTTAAAATATTACATTGTGCATTTATTCTAATACCATTCCATACGAGATAATTGTGTTTGTTATAATTGGGTAACAAATTAATATTGAAAATGTAATTGAAGGATGTTACTATATAATTATAATCTAGTTGACAACCATATAAATTTATGGTGAAAAGGGGATCATATCTAAAAAAATTTCAAGATATATACACTCTAATTTTATAAAAATGTTATCAAACCTATAAAAGTAATTTGAACATGATTATATTTAACAAAAAAAAAAATTATAATATGAAAACCTCAAAAGAAAAATACCCACATAGATTAGCTATGTATATTTGTTCATTATAACGGTCTATTTAGATCATTGTCGGAGAAATAATTTGTCATGTACACATTATTTAGTTTTCACTAATGGTCACGAGGATAATCCCCTCCTTATTTTGTATGGGAATGATCCCAGTATTGAATGTAAAATACATAAATTTGTGGGGTGTCAATAGGTTAGGGATCATACAGAACACTCCACTTAACATGTGGTAAATGATTGTACAAGGCATAAGTTAGGAGTTTGCAGCAAAGAAAGGTAAAGGGAGCTGGAGGAATAATGAGAGAGAGGGTTACCATTGTGAGTAAGCATTAGTAGAGTTAACATATAATAACTAGAGTGGGTCCACATTTAATTAGAAGAACACAATAATGTAATCCATTAGCAAGACTGATAAATAAGACACAATTTTTACAAATTTATCAATCAAGGACAAAAATTCCTTCTTGGTTGTGCAAGATGACAATGCTTACAAAATTGGAAATTATGTAGACTAGACGAACATAAGAAAGAAAGAAGAATTTTAGCTTTTATTGCTTTACATAGTAGTGGTAAATCTCAACAACATAAATTCAATCAACAATTGCCAAAAATTGGAATAGAGAGGGTATTAGAATTTATATATTTACAAGGAGACTCTTCATCTTCCCCATGTGACTTTTCAACTTAAAGTGATAACCTTAATGAAGAAATATAATTCTAGAGAGAGAAAGAGAGAAGAAAGAGAGGAGATGAGAGATAGAGAGAGAGATGAAGCTCCAAGCTTGAATGATGAAGGATGAAGAAGCTTTGACCATGAAGAAGATCTAATCCTATGATGAACCAGTGAAATGCTCCAATGTAGTGATGAACTCTTGATCCTTGAACTCTTTTACACCATAAGAAACCTCCTCTTGGATGATCAAAATTGTAGCCCACTGGGTACACTGAGTGAAGAAGTGAGAAGCACTTTATCAATATACAATTAAAGACAATAAAGTATATATTTTACCACTTAAACAAACCATGCATTATTGACCAATAATGCATATGATGAGAACTTGAAATAATTTCCTACACAATGCAACCATGATGATCCTTTCATCTTGAGAACATTGATGACCAAAATTGGGAACCAAGGGAGCTTCCCTTTTACCTAGTTCACAATTCATCTTCCAATCCTTTGCATTCATGAATGTAGACTTTTTATCCACTCAATAGATATGCACATTAGCACCTCCTTTAAACAAATTTGAATGCTCACACGAAGCGTGTGCAACCAATAGGTCCCTCCTTTTTATGCCTATCAGAATGTTAGCATCCTTGTTTACCATATTCATAATCAAGATATTCATTCATGCATAATAATCCTCATAAACATGGAAATATAAAAAACATATAATAAGGAAAATACTTAATCAATGTAAACAATAACAAATATCATCTGCATTGTCAAGACACCATTGTTGAACACAATTTTTCCTTTGTAGTTCGTTTGATATGATAATGAGGCAAAACTTGCTTAACTTTGGTATGGTCGGGTTTTCAAGAGACTGTGGGATTTGATAGGTGTATGATTGGTTGCGCTTTGTGAATAATGAATTAAACCCTCTTCCCTACAATTAGACCTACAAATCAAATACACTACACAAAATGGAATTAGTAAAATAGGTAGGTAGGTTGCCTAGCAAAGGCTAGTTCCCAGAAGCCAAAATAATTCCTTATGTGGATGTAAACCTTCTTTTAAACACTTAAGATTTATTGATGAAAATTTGGATTATAATATACGATAGATGAAAAATGTGATCAAATTTTATCACTTATTTAGATTATTACATATATGAGCTGATAATGGTAAAATGAAAAGCAAAAAGTCTAGAATCTGAAATCAGAATCTAGGTTAGTATCTAAGTTTTTCAAAAAATAAGTTATAGCCACCGAGAAAGCTAAGTCATCATCCTCGATGTAGTAGGAATTGGGTTCTAAGATGTAGTCTTCCATGAAGAAGTCAGAGATATCCTCCTCTGTATCATATAGGTGTGAAAGATCAAAATCAATGTCTAGAAGGTTGATGTTTCTCTCAATGTCAGATTTGGATGCAGTGCGGGTGTCCTCAGGGAGGTTGAATCCCACTTCGTAGTTGTACTCGTACCATGCAAGGTCAAATTGTATCCTCTAAACCTCATAGTATGCTTCCCAAAATTCCTTGGTGGCTTCACGAATTCTTTGGGTAGATGTGAAGATGGATTCTAACCTATCAAGAGGCATTGTGTGGATGGCACACAACTCTAGGTCATAGAATAAGTCTGTGCTCCCATTGCGAGGGTGTTGGACAATTGGAAGTGAGTTAATGTTGGTGATGGGGTGATTAGTTCCTGATATATCCATCTATAAAATCCATCTTGGCACAAATATTAGTAACAAAAATCATGCATTAACTAATAACAACTTCTAATGAAAACTGATTACTAATTTTTGATAGAAAACACAGGAATCACAGGCGATTCTGTGAAATACTAACACATTGATAAATGAAATAATATGAGTGTCTAAGATGAAACTATCATCTATTGAAACACAAAGAAAGTAAGTAATGATATAATTAGACTATTTTAGAATGAAAATAGAATGAATGACATTAAAAATGAACCTTTGGATGATAAATGGTGACGAAAAATTGGTGTTAAGCGTGATTGTGTCTAATAAACAAGCCTGAATAGCTCCAAAAACGCTTGAAAGGTGAATTAGATGTAGAATGACATTGATGAGAGCCTAGTAACATTGCTTGAATACTTGAGAAAATGTGATAATGCTCTGGTTTGTCAAGATGGTCATGAATGGTCCCAAAGAGAGGAAGAAGAATTGGTATTTATAGATCGTTGGTGTTTAAGGGAATCACTGATGTTTTTGAGAAGTTGGAGTTAGGGTGAGATAAGAAGTGATAAACCTTATATTTCCAACTTAGATGCGGGGATTTAGGGGAATCATGACTAGATAACTTAGAGATGTCAAGTGTGAGAGTTAGAGGTGGATAGAAGTGGTTAGGATATAATTTGGTAGGTTGCCAAATTTAAACTAGTCCTAACTAGTGAGAAGTGAGAAGTGGTTATAGGGATAAGTTAGAGGTGGTTAGGGTAGTATTTTTAGAAGGTTGCTAGTTATAACTAGTTACAACTAGTGAGTGAGGATGAGTTCACATGGTGATTTTATTTACGGTTAAAATGAAAAGTGAAATAGACTAGGGTCGATAAAGCCCTATTTTTGCAGAGTCTCCTCGGTGCGTTTGATCATTACACCATTCAAGCCATTCTATGATATTCCAATAGGTTTTCGAGACACTATGGAAGCCCTCGAGTCCCTCATTCCTTTTGAAACAGAAAAATCAAGTGATAAGACTAAAATGCTGTGGTTTTAAATGCTTAGATCATCCTTCACATAAAAATGAGCTACCTTCCATCAAAGCATTGACAACAATCCATGTGAGCTATATTACACACGAGATATATTACTATGTTTCCAAATCTAAACTACCATCAAATTTATCACATGGAGCCAAATGATCATTTCTTCAATGTGTCACTCATTTCATCATCATAGGGGCATCCTTTTTAAACAACATATTATTTATCACATAAGCGTGTCTACATTCCAAGATCATCTTCATTTTCAAGACACCATCTTTCACATATAAAATATCATTATCCAACACAAATATACATTATAAACCACAATTCATTACATCAAAAAAGTTGAATATATATAATGTCATTACTGATAATGGTGCATAAGACCATGTGTGTAAACACCAAACCATAAACCTATGTCAAAACAACATAGATTTTCTCTCCACACATGGTCACCCTTAATAAGGAAAAATATCAAATATACATGAGGGTGGGGAATTTCCTTTACCACTCATGCACTCTCCTAATAATAGGAATGCTCACAAAATAACTTGCATGCTTTTTCTTCTATGTTAATAATAGATTATCCTAGATATAATATTTTTTAATCCTATTATTATCTTGACTCATGCATGGTTCTTTTCTCTTTTGGCATGCGATTTTCCCACTTATACCCCTTTCTTGGCTGAAAATTTCGTTTTTATTTTATCCTTTTTTTGATCAGCACTCAAACCTTGTTTTTTTCCTATTTTTATCCCTATCTCGGATAGGTAAGTCCATGTTATCTTTTATTGTGTGTGCATAGCCTCGCGCACCCTATTTTTCCATGCACGTGCCCCCTTGTACACTCCTTTAATATTTATTTCCATGTTCCCTCTTGTGTATTCCTTGTGATTTATTGGTACTTATCATTTTTCTCGACCAAAATTACTCCCACACTAGGGATATTATCAATCCTCGACAATATTGTATCAATGAATGCCTCAAAATAATGTATGAGTCAAGAATGTATTTGATGAATGAATGAATTAAAGGATATGGCTTGTGCCTAAAGAATTAAAATAATCAATACATTATGTTTTTTGGTGGAAGGATCCTAGAATTTGTTTTATCAAAAATCTTCCCTAACTCCCTTCATCCTTCAAATTCTTTGGTTTCCTTGACAGTAGCGGTATCGACAATGTCTACTACCTCTCGGAGTTAGCTCATCAATATTCCCCTTCATATGCACAATTAATTTCTCTAGATATTTGGTCACATTGTCCAATGCATCCATTATGCGCATGACAAGGAGAAAGATTTACTCAAGTCTATCTTTTAGTGTGGCCTTTAGAGTTGTTATCAAATCTCACTTCTACTTTACTTCAACCAACTTCCTATCTCACTCAACCCTATTAATTCTCATTTTGGCCTATATTTCTTTCAAATTTTCCTCTTCATTGGAAGCAAGTGCACTCACAACTTGGTAAAAATATTGGTAGTTGTTAAACAAAAAATTTTCCCTTCACCTAGCCTCCTTAGCCTTTATAGATAGCGCATCATCTTGAATAAGATGCACTTTTGTTTATTCTCTATCATATTTTTTTGGCATGGCTATCTCCTCGGTTGTTGAGCTTATACCCTTTATTTACTCATGTGATAAAATACATGCCAAGTCCTCTATATAATGTAGTGTTGTTTAATATTCCTCGGCATTTTTAGCAAGGCTCAAGTACATGAAAGTGACAATTTCCATGATGTATTGTACTTTCTTGTAATTCATGCACGTTCTTCCCTTCTCCTCTCTTAACTCCTTCATTTCCACAATTATTTCATCCTTTTCCTATATCTCATTGTAAATTCTCTTCATAACACAATCCTTATAAAAAATCCACACTCCTACTTTTGATGCCATTTTATTAAGTGTATTACATGTTTTCTCATCACTAAGCATCTACACATTGACCATGGATAAAGCCTCTCTTGGATTTTATTTGATATGAGTCTCAAACAATGGCTGCGTGCTTTGATCTTGAACTTGGGTTCCTCTATATGTGACTAATACAAAAAGAGTTAATTTTCCTTATACGTTGGAGGGCCTCGTTCTTGTCAAAGAATGATCAAAATAAGATATCTTCTATGGCTGCAAAACTTTGATATCTTATTCGTAGGAATTTTATAGGATCATTTGTATATTATAGCAAAGGGCCCAATAGGGTGTGCCTTCATTTTATTCCCTTTCCTCTGTGCCCCTTTGGTATCTCCTATGCAATAGAGTGAAGTGTGCCACTAACTTCCCCATTCCTATATCTTTTCCTACAATTGTGTCCTTAATTGTCTCTTCCTCCTCATTGCATTCAACATCGCGCTCTTCTCAACCTTTGTATCTCAACCTATGTTATCTATGAAGGGCTCGTCATGGCCTTCTTCCTCTTCATTATTTCTCACCATTCCTCCTTATCCCTTCATCCTTGCATGTACCCTACTCTTCTTCATCTATTTCTTCTACATTATGGATAATTGGGGGACTTTGTGGTATTTTCTCTCCACCAAACTTCTCTGTGTCCTATGTTTCATCACTTGAAACAACTCAAAGTTTCTTCTTAATTGGTGTCTTATTCTTAGGAAATGGCTTCTCCGTGACTTATTGGTTTCTCTTGAATAATTCACGCTTCTTCCTTCCTCCTGTGTAGATACTCTTCTTCACTACCCTCTTCTTCTTCTTATTCTACCCGACGGGATGGATCTCCTCTCACGTCCTTTTGATACACCTTTGTCTAGTTTCCCTTGGGTGGACTTGGGAGATTAAGATATTTTGTATCAACATATTTTCCACTAGATAACTTAGAATTCAAATAAATTTATACTTTTTTTGCTTCTTCATTACCTATTTCCAAAGTCTGAGAGTTAATATTTATATCATCTGATTCCATCATCTCCACATATGATGTATTCCCAGTACACATATTTCTTGTGTAATGTGTGGTGATTTGCATCCAATTTTTATTCATCAAAATAAAAATTTCACATGTCGAAAACCTATTCACGAGATGATTGGAAGTACCTTGTTATAAAAGTAAAAGGAAGTTTACACTAAGTGATTTCATCTCCAGGACTTCATGTAGAATTGGCCCAAGGAGAAATGTTGATATACATAAACTCGGCCTGCCCTTCCAAAACTTAGGAAACTCCTTAGGACATGCCATTTGTTCTCGAATGCATCATGCATCAACTTGTACTATTTTTCCACTTAAAGTTTGTATGCATTATTAATCCTTATTCAGGTATACTCAATGAACCTCTTCACGAGGGACTTGTTTTTGGAGGATACTTCCACATATTATCATTCGGCCCATCTGGAACCCCAATTTCTGAAAAAAATTTAAGAGGATGACACCTCAAGTAATCTTGTCTCCTCCACATGCTTCTTCTATAATTCCTTCAACAATAAAGGAGGAAATATTGTATGCTATTTTATTAGCCATATTTTATGTAATATGGAACCACCTCTTGTTTTCTTGTGTCCATCTTTACGACACATCCAACTTGCATGACTAACCGGGAATGCAATAATAATTACAATTCAGTTAGGGATTTTTACAATATCCATCATGCCCCCTCCTCTCGATATTTCAACACAATAAAAATATCTTCCACTCCATCATCATCTTCTAAGTCAGCCTCTATTTCAATTCCCAAACTATGCAAACATGTGACTCTTCTAATTAGTTGTATCTTTGAGGCACATGCTTTTTCTGAGAAATAGAAATGGTCCTCATGGACTTGTGACATAAATAATTGATAAAGGATCTCAAGATTTATAAAGAAAAGTAGCTCATAGAGTTAGATAACTCTCGTGCTCTCTAAGTCTCTCTACACCTTATCGTCATAGATCAACTTTACATCCCTGATCCCCTCATTCATCTTTTATATCACCATATTCTCTATTTCACACTCATTTGCATTTTAACAATGTTTGTAGTCACTAACTTTGAACTTTACTAAGTGTGACTCCATGCATAGCCTAAAATCACCTCTTCATGGTACTTCATCTAAGAGAATCATTCTTTAGGCATGTCTTCTACTACGGGCTTCCCCTTTCCTTTTCCTTTTCCCTTAGGTGAGACGGTGGATGACTTTCTCAATTCTTCACCTCCACAAATATACTCTTTGTAACTTAATACTTCCTTTCCCTAGATGCTTGATATCCTCATTCTCAATAGTCTGCACTCAAATATAAATTTGCATTCCTTCCTTTCTCTAAAACCTTCATGTCACTCAACCTTGACTATGTGCTCTAGTTTCAAATCTGTATTTTTGTAAACCATAACTCTGAAAAGCAAACCCTAACCCACTAAATACCAACCTTCACACCTCCCCATGCTCTAAGATTCCACATGAAGGATATTCTCAATTAGGGCATGTCCTTTCTTAATGTGGGTTACTTCAGTTCTTTAAGTTCTCTCACAAATTCAACAAGTTTGTATAAATTCAAAATCTTCAAATGCTCAAGTTCTTCATTAGGTAAGGTAAAAATGAACGCTCTCTGGTACCCCTTTTATATATTTCAAAAAAATTATTACATTTATTGCTCCATGCCTACCACCATACTACATATTTAAATACAATGTTTACTTTTATGCGATTTACTCTACTTTCTTCCATGTGTGGAAGTTGTAACCTTCTAGCGCACCACTACTTTTGGGCCACAAAGATCCTTGTGTGAAATTTCTTGCACTGTAACACATCTTCCTCTACACCATATACCAAGTAGCTCAATACAAATAAATCCTCATGTAGCATTCACACTATTTCACCATATAAACCAAACACATTCCAACAGATCTTACCTTTACAAATGACCTGACAACCTGCGCCAATATGGGAGCATTGGATAGAGTGAGGATGGTTATCAAAGCACAAGGTAAGTCAGTTTTGAGCCAAACGCCATATCCTTTGGTAGGTTTTGAAATCCATTCTCCATCTTTCTCGTGCCTCCCCTACCGTGCTCTCTTCTCCCAAGAATTTTCTTCCATATTTGCATAGATATCTTTGCATGTGGGTGCATTGAAAATAAGTGCCATAGTGAAAAGATTTGATTCTTAATTCCTTGACTTGTGTGAGCATCTTCCCAGCCTTCCAGCATGCGCCAAAATCCTCTTCGTTCTCTGCGAGGGCATTTTTTTTAGCTCAAAGACAAGAATTACATCGAGTTATTGGAGTCACAATTTTTTTGGGGGCACAGTTTTCTGGTTGTCCAAAGAGAAGAACAAGACAACATCTCTTTGGGAAGGGCATTTTGTTTGTAGCATACAAAAGATGCGGGTTTTCCTCCTTAGGGAAGTCATGTTGTTTCACCATGCAATAAATAGGTCTCCAACCTGATCAGTTTACATTTGCCAATGCATGCCTGATCTGTGCCAAAATCTGAGCCTAGGACAACGTATGGACATCCAACAAAACATATTGGAAATCTACTTTTTTTTGTTTTTTTTGTTTTTTTGTTCATTATGCCAGCTCCTCCCAAGCTGCGCCAAAAAGGGGGATTTTACCAGTTTTAATATAGTTGTAAGTGCCCTGTTAGACCAGCGTGCAAAACGTGGAAGCTTTGTAACAGGGATATGTGCAAAAAAATGAGTTTGTTAAAAAGGCTTTAGAAACATTCAAGCAAATGCATTTGGTACGTGTTAAGCAGACTCCATGCCTTTTTTTTTTCCAAAGCAAACTCCCTCACATTTGTCAATGGAAGTTTTGAAACAAAGTATGCACATCCGTCAAAGCATTATGGAGAAGGTATTTTTGAATGTTTTAGTTCCAAGCGCCCTGGAAAATACATTTGCAATATGTGGAATCCTATGAATTGTTTGATAGAATACCTAAAAGATATGTGGTCTCCTGGACTGCAATGATAGCAGGATATGCAAAAAAATGGGTTTGTTAAAAGGCGTTGAACTGTTTGATATAATGCCTCAAAGAAATGTTGTCTCATGGAATGCCAGGAGGGCAGCATATGCACAAAATGGATGTGTAGAAAAGGCACAAAACTGTTTGACAATATGCAATTCCAACATCCTTAGTGTTTGTGCCAAAATGGCAACGTAGGAACAGGTTATGGACGTCCATGATAGTTCAGAAGACCACATAATCACCTTGAAGCTCTGTGGTTGTTCCTTCAAATGCAAACACCTAGTGTCTTCATAGACATATTTTCCATTGCTAGTATATCCTAGACTATGTTAAAATGGGTGCTTTGGATCAAGTCTTATGGATATGGCCATCGCATGTAGTTGTAAATGCTTTGTTAGACCTGAATGCAAAGCCTGGACTTAGAGACAAAGCACATGAAGCGTTTGACAAAGTTCCTCCAAGAAATAAACACAGATTAGCCCACGTGGATAGCTGAAATTTCATGCAAGGATATGCACATATTGGATCTGTTTAGAAGGTTTTAGAAAATGCACAAGCAAGAAACTGCTTACTCTGTTGGAAAACTTCAAGTGATCGGGAAGTCGGTGTGACATGGTGGGGGTTAGATCCAGGCTCGTGAACTGGTTGGCGAAGTGCCCGAGCAAGAGACTAAACCCAAGCCTGCGGCTTCGACCGACTTCGTTCTCCAGGCATGGTTCTTCTTCCCTTACCTCTCATAATTCTCGTGTTTTAGTTCTCTTTTGCAACTAAATAGAATTTTAAATTATTAGGATTTTTAAATATAGTTAAATGTCTCTTCAACTCATTGCAAAACAATAAAGTGTCGTGTCACAACTCGAAGCCATTATAACTCGCCTACTTTAAACCATGAACTATCACCCTCGCTTCGAGATGATCTAGAAAACTCTTACCCTTTTTATCACTCCAATATCATTTTATCAACCAGAAATTTGACTCTCCATTGATTAAGTTGACCTTCTTCCTGCTTAAAATAGTTAAATTTTGCTTTTTTCGGAGACTCACTAAGTACCCTTCGCAACTCTAGAAACGAGATGTGAAGTTTCATTCGTGTACCTTGGTATACGAGGAGTCACCTTGATTTTTGGTTTGACCCAAAACGATCATATGACATCCTTTTGATGCTCTTATAGGAGCCCTGTTACACTGGTTTACAAATAGAGAAAGTTGTTAAAACTAGAAAGTTGGCTTTCATTTGGGACCACCATTTGAAACCTGAAAGAGAAATCACGTTCCGTCTTCGCAAACCTCTAGCGTTTATACTAGAAAATGCATGGAACATTTAGTATAGGAAAGAGCACTTTTTGGGATAGTTTGGTGAAGCCATTTTGTAGGCCTCTGGTCGTAGTTTGATGAGGTCAAACTGGTCCAATTTTTTGTCACTCCGAAAACTTGTCGCCATTTGAAAATGGTTTCTAGTTCTCGGTCCGATGACTCGATGAACTCTTTTTATATAGGGGAACTAGTAGGAGATGTCTCGTTGCGTGCTCCTCCATCGAACGTCATCTTTGGACGTGGTTTTCTGGGCCCTCGAGCTAACTTTTGTCATTTTACAACTGGGTGAACTACTGACCAGTAGCCCTAGAGAACTAACCGCCAAACGCAAACCGTTCGCTCTTTTTCAATTCCATCAGTTGCTATGAACTCCTGGTATATCTGGGGACATGTAGAAAGTTAGTTGTGGTGTGCGTGTTCATTGGGAGATAACCTTTGGAAGTAGTTTCTTAGCCTCCGAGCTCATTTTTGAACGTTTTGTAGCTAGTGAGAAAATGTAAAAGTAGAAAGTTACGGACCTCGTAGGGTTGCCAAATCACCCTGAAAATGTTTAAACACATGTAAATAATTGTTTAAAACACTATAATGAAACTTGTTGTGTGTATTAGAACTTTTGACCAAAATGGTGTTTTCTCTCTCTTCCCTTCTCTTTCTCTCTCCTGGGTTACAAAAGAAGCAAAATGAAATGTAATGAATACATGTCTCTAAATCTTTTTGTTTCGATTGCTAATTGTAATTTTTTTATCTTATGTAAATGGGAAACTGAAAAATGACAATTATGATTGATTAGGGTGGATGCCATGCCAGTGAATTATCGCGATATCATGCTCACGTGGGTTTTGTAGGATGGAAGAATGATGACAAAAAAGCGATGTGTAATTTAATTATTATTATTGTAATTTTTATAGGTTATTGTAAAATGAATAACTGTCTAATGTAGTCTCTTGTTACAGAAAAGATATAATTGAAATTTGTTAATATGCATGAGATGCTAGTTTTAGGGATAACTTTGGAAATGTGCATCTAATCACCTGGTCAATTTGATTCTTAGTTGTGTATGGCAAAAGGGTTTGATTTATATAAAGTAAATTGAAATTGAAGTGAATATATTGTAGTACTTTTTCAGTATTCAATAAATGATTAAATTAACTACTGGGTTATCTTCTTACCTTGCAAACGTAATAAAGATTTTTTTAATGGAAACACTCAACCCTAATAAAATACTCATGCATAGCTTGCCTGCATGTGTGATCCCTTTTACCATATAAGAAATTTAAAACCGTAGAACGAACTTAAACTTTGCACTTGATGGGACCTCCTAGGTTAGGTAAATAAAACCCCTAGTTGGAGTTACCATCATAGTCATTATGTTTAGCGACATTGTCGTGAACCCATATTTTAGGAATGACATGGTCCAACCTACCCAGAGTATGTGGTTTCCTTCTAGTTAGGGTAATCATGAGAAGAATGTCCTCTCTTAGGGTCGACACTAAGCTGAGTGGTGAAGACCACCTTGGAAGTCACCTTATGAGTCTTTGTTAGAAGGAATGACTAAGCGGTGTAACCTTCCCATCTGTGGAGTAGGTAGAGATATTACTCCCTTGTACCCTATAGGATTTCTAGGCCTTACAAAATTAGATCTAGAAATTAACTTCATCAGTGAATAAAATCCATGTTGGATCCAAGCGACCTAAATGAAGATGTGATATAGTTGTTCTATGTCTTGCATTCTCGTTAGTGAACCCTTTTGTCCCTCGTAGATAAATGTCTTGTCTTGGGCTTGTGAAAATTTAGTGCCTTGATCTTTCACGAAAGGTTATAGGGTAAATACATTTTAACCTTAATCACACCTATGATAGAGATTGAAGCCCTAGGTGAAAATGGAATTAAGCTTAACCATGTGCTTCTTTAATATGTCAAACAAGTACTTTGTAACTCTTTGTTTTAAAGCGATGGTAATAATGAGACCTAGTGTGATGAAAAAATTAAATCATATGAGAGTAAAACCAAAATTTGAGGTTGGGAATAATGTCACTCTTGGAGTCCTTATGACTTAATTTAAACACTTCATGTGTTACAAAGAATATGAATTGTCAAATGGTGTGATCAAACTTGAGAAAACAAAGAAATATATATATATAAATCAAATTTGGAATTCAACAAGTTATTGAACTATAATAATAATGGTAGGGAAATAACTATTCCGTGATCGAAGGATGTTCTTGGGAAAAGGCTATCTCGAATCTATGTCTTCCTTAATCCCAAGATTTCATCTTGACATCACGTTAGATTTTCTTGTGTAGCAAGAGTAAATTTTATACATTAAATAAACGTTTGAGAAGCAAAATCTTAACATAAGAATGAGAGAATTAGAATCTTGTAGGCATTTTGAAATATGGAAAAATACTTATGTAAGTTATGAAGATTGTCATAAGGGTAAAGAGAAAAATTAAATGGTTGAACAATAAGTGAATTGTGAAACAGAATTTTCAGAACATGTAGGTGGAAAAAGGGAGAAAATTTTCTTACATAATAATGTTATGGGATGTTTAACGTACTCTAGATGTAACCATGGTAATGTTGTGTTGTGGGTTGTCAATCCTTAAGTCCCTTTTTATTGTGGTCGTGTTATGGCTAGTATTCATTCGTTGGGAAAAGTGTGGCATCGACATGCCGATGTCATCTGCATGTGTCTATGTGAGTCGATGACTTATGTGATTGTCGCATGTGAGTCGAGTTTTGTACTTGGAGCCCTTACGGTGTTGTGTGTAGTGAGCAATGTAAGTCAAAAAAATATATATATCCTGGTATTTTACTGTTGTATTTGGGTGTGTCACCATAAGTCCCAATATCATATGACTTATTTTCACATGTGCATACTGGTTTACTCCCAATCTAAAAGTAGGTGTGGTCCTTTGTGCATCAACTCAATAAATAGTAATCATATTTTTCACATAAATTCACTTATTACAATAAAACAAGGAAAGTAAAAACAATACATGAAAGGAAATCTAATCTAGGTGGGATTACTCGGCTTATTACAAAGCATGAAAGAATATTATTTATAGTAACGCTTGACCTACTCTCATTAAAGTAACTAGGAAATATGGTGTCATCCAGCACCTACAATTGAGATGCACTTGATTTAAGTATCTTGGTTACTACAAAGGGTCCCAACAAATGCACCTTCAACTTCCTAGATGGTGCATAAACTTGGAGTCATATAGAAGTACCATATTTCAGCTGGAAATGACTTTCTCCTAATGTTCCTATCATGCCAATCCTTCTTTTGTGCCTCATTTTTCTTTCTATCTCCAATGCACAATGGCACACTACTCATCTAATTATATTAATTTCTCAATGTACTCTTCTTCCACCCTTTTATATGAAAAATCTCTTATGTGCGCAATATGCAGAGATGGTAATAAAATTGCATAGGTAGTCTTTGCATCAATGATGCAAACACCAATTGAAAGGGTGTGGCCTTGTTCAAACTTTTATGTGTGGTCTTATAATCCCAAAGTACAATTGATACTTTATCATCCCAATCCTTCCTTCTAACATCCAAAATATTTGTCAAAGTATGTCCAAAATGTTTTTTAAGGCTTCAGCAAGACCATTAACTTGAGGGTTATAAGGGGTAGTTTTATGGTGTGCCACCATAAACTTTGCTAGAAAAAATCTGATTTTTTCATTCAAGAAATGAGTTCCTCTATCACTAGTCAAAATTAATGGACAACCATACCTGTTGATGATGTTTTCCCAAAATAACCTTGTAGTTATGGCTATAGTACAATCCTTTGTAAGCACCTGACCCTTTCCCATATTCTCAAATATTCTCTACATGTGATTATGTAATGTAATCCAGTCCTACGTGTGGGTGAGGTGATAGGCCCTACAAATTCAACAACCCATTTCTCAAATGATTTTGCACCCCCTATGGGTTGTAAAGTCATTTCATCTCTACTTCTAGGTTTTCCAAGTCACTAAAAATGATCACATGTTTCTCTAAAAGCCTTGGTATCCATGTATAATGTCTCCCACCATAATCCGAGATAGAAGGATCTTATGGGTAGTAAAATCTACTACATAATGTCCTCCTACAACACTTGCATGAGATTCCTTCATGATCGCTTCGCACTCATGCTCTAGGACACATATATGTAATTATACCTTGTCATGGAACATTTTATAAAATTCTCCTCAAATGAGTTGGTATGGCCACAACTCGAATATCAAACTACTTCTTCTCCAATGTTTTCATCCCTTATGACATAAGTCTCATCTACAAAAATACTTGTATATCGTTTAAGTCTATTGGCATGTGATTTAACTTCAATAATTATACATCAAGTATAGTGTCATTAATACTTTTGTCCTCTCCATAATTGATCCTTGATAAGTGATCAAGTCCTAGATTTCTCTTTCCTAGCTTTACAATGACTATGAAATCAAAATCCTAAAAAGGAAGTTTCCATTGGAAGATGTGCCCTTGTAAAATAATTTTTGCTGACCAAAAATGTCATTGACATATGATGTGCATAAAAGATGAATGGGGTGGAAAAAAAAGTCAAAATATTGAAGCGCGTATATTATATACAATGACTCACACTCTATTGTAATATAATTACTCACTGGTAGTGTAAAAATTCCTCTCTCATAAAGCATATGGGGTGATCCACATTTCCCTCACTGGTTGCACCAAAGCTACACTAATAGCCATGCCAAAGGCATACACATGTACATGAAAGGGTTTTTTCCATGAAGGGAAGCACAAGATTGGTGTAGTGGTAAGCTTCTCCTCAATGTTTCAAATGCATGTTGGTGCGTATTATGCAAAAAAATTCCTTTGGCCTTAAACAATTCTTCCAGGGAAAAACAATATTTTCATATCCTTTTATAAATTTTCTATAATACCCCATATTTCCTAAGCATACATGCACTTCACTTTGGTTGGTAGGTTCTTCTAATCCCAAAATAATCTCTATCTTATCCAAATCTACCAAAAATCCATCTTTACAAATGATGTTTGCAAGTAAAGTTCCAAAATGTGTAAAGAATGACATATTACTTAATGTTAAGAGATATGCTTAACTTTCTACGTCTCTCAAGCATGAGCCTTATATTATCAAAACGATAGTTAACAAACCCATAGGGTCCAACATCTTGATAAACTTGTAATAACTTATGGATGAAATCATGGAATTACGGCATAATTATGCATGAGAATACTAATAGTGCATTCTTTAATCCAAAAGGAATCACAGTGTATGGAAAGCTTCCCCATTCAGTGGAAAAGGTGATATTCTCCGATCCTCCTCACACGTAATGTGCACCTGGTGATATCCTAAGAACCCATGAGTGAAATATTATATGTCACGCCTTGTAATTCCGTCAAGATCTCTTCTTTGAATTGTGTAGGAAAAGGATCTATGATACATGAGGCATTAAGTTCCTTGTAATCTATATAGATCCTGATATGCCCATCCTTCTTGATGTTGATCACCATGGGACTAACCCACTCATATTCCTCAATTGGTTCAATGATTCCAGACTTAAGCATCTTGTCAATTTCTTCTTTCACCTTTACGTGCAAGTTTGGGTTCATCCTATAAGGCCTCTTCAACCATTTACTGGACCTTATTTCAGCTTAATTTTCATCTCTCCTAATGAGGGTGTACTCCTTTTAACTCATGGTAAATTCTTGATAATGAGATATCGGATGTCACACAATAGCTCAATAATCTTTGCTACATCTTTCTCTAGCAAATAATGTTGAGGTAATAGATTTCTTAGGTGTATCCTCAGTCCCAATATTAACCTTCTTAGTATTCATGGGAGGATAGTATGCATGTGCCTTTTCATCTGCTACATATTTCATCACCTCACACACACCTTATGTATGACTAATATCCAAGTTTTCTATCTCTTCATCATCAATAAGGTATACCATTTTTCATTTTTGTTTCTCTTTCCAAGCACAACCTAATTGTATCTCTTTTGTCTCCAATGTATGTTCTCATGCCTTGGGATCAATTTCTCCAAGTAATTGAATCATAAGATCCTCTATTTTAAAAATATCCCCTGTGTGATGTGCTTCATGATCTATAAATACTAATGTAGTGGAGATTTATCATACAAATAATTAAAATTTTGATCCATACTTTTTCAGTCATATCTCTCTAACTTGAAGTTTCTTGTTTGATCTCAACATGCACATACCACACATGTGTGCATCTATGAAGGTTGGATTAGAACTTATGTACCCACATAGATGGTGGTAAGGCCTCCTGGCCTTGAGCCCATTGTCTATCTTAGTTATGGATGTGTACCAAAATTGGATTCTTTCCAATTCTCACCATCCCAACATGTTATCTCTATGTGTTGCCCACCAATGTGTTGTTATTTTGTGTAATGTGTAAAATAGTATATTCATTTGATCACCACCATTCATACATTGGTTCTCCATGGATCACAAGTTTCAAAATTTTCTTCACTAGTGTACTTAGGTAGCTGAGTTTTTCCCATGCGCCTAATCATGTGTGGCATAATCATCTTGGTAACTCTTCCCTTCATATTGTTCTTGACCATTTCATACGTGTCATGGTCCCTGGATTATCACAATCAATATTGATGATGTCACCGACATAATGCAAATCTTCCCTTTGAATTAAGCCTTCCTTAGAGGGTTCCACATTCTCGGGAATCTTGCATCATACGTGTATAGATTATATTTATCTCTTCTTTTCTCAAAGGCTCGATGTATGGTGCAACCTTTTCCTCATCCATGGGTATGACCATGCACTCATCCTTGTTCTCAAAATTGATAAATATCTTATCAAAATGTAATTTGACATTATTCACATGACACCAAGGACATCAAGTAACGTTGGGAAGGTATCTATCTCGAGATAGCTCTAGAATTTCAAAATCTCATATAAACTTGGATCCTTGAATGGTAATTGAAGAAGCCCTCAATACCCTAATAGGAATATCCCTTGTCTTGTTCTCCATATAAAAATATTGGAAGATGGTTGTAAAAGTGGTCTTCCCATCGGCTCCATGCTTCTAGAGTCAAAACACTCACCTCAACATATGTGTCAATATGAATATTTTGTAGTAAGTAACCACCAATCACTACATCTAAAGTGAGATTTCTTTTTCATACTCATGGTTATATGGTGGTAAATTCGTATGGAATATATTACGCTCACACTCAACTCCATCATGCGGTATTTTATCATGCATTTATTTTCCTAATAGTGGGATGATATTCTCCTACTGCAACATCTTACACACCTCCTTCAGATCATCTACATCCTTCTATGGGAGCTCATTTATTCTTAGCACGTTCCCTCTCATGTTCCTTCTCCTTCGAGAAGTAGATCTCACCCCTTCATATCTTTAATCACCCCCATTATCTCTTGATAGACCTCCTTTTGATGAGTAGCATTTAGATATTTGGAATGCATAACCTCTTCTCTCTTAATGAGAGTTTTTCCTTTAAGATGCTCGTGCACACATGCTACTTCCATGTGAGTAGTCACTAAATGAGGATGTAACTATAGATCAGACATATTCTTTGGTATCCATTGGCCAATATTTACATGTTGTACCTTGATCATTCTCACACCTTTTCATTCTTTTTATTCTTCCACATGTGTTCATAAAGATCGTAAGGTAATCCTCAACCTTATGTTGTTTTCCACAATATGCACATACCAAATTTTGGGGACACTTTGTTGGTAATTATTTAGGGACCCACAATTGTAACAAATCTCAGGTGTAAATATACCTCTACCACCATGGCCTCTATTCTATATCCACCTTGGAATACACCTTCATTATCTGCACCATTTCATATGTTTTGCTTCTTACACCTAAAAGCTACTTGCCACCGTGATTTTCCATAATACATTATCACAAGCCTCATGAACTTGATCTATCAATCATAAATATTTGGTATCATACGTGTGCAAATCATAAATCTTACAATACATGGATACATTCTTCATTTTCGCATGTTCAAGAGAGGTATTTTCAGAACATCATGGTTCTTATGGAAAATCTCACAAGATTGTAACAATGTGCATACATTCCTATCGGATAGCTATCCTTTATATGTCCCTCAACTTCACAATAAATGCACCATAATCCACTACATGTATCATACACTAAATTAGAAAATAGCTTCTCTAATTTCATAGCCATTGCTACTATTTGTGCCTCCAAAATAGGCTTACTCTATTATCAAGCACTCAACCATTTTAGTGCACAAATTTGCTTCCAAGGCCTAACATGGATAAGATCCCCATATGTCTTATGAGATAGGGCTCTTTGAAATGGATTCAACAATCCTCTAATGAACCATTATGCATGTTGACTTGGATGAATATCATATTATAATTTTGATAGTAGAGTCTTAAATTGTGCATCATACTCCCTCCCCTTTTAGATAGAACCTTCTTCTTATTCTTAAGCATGCTAATACTCTGCTATTCAAACTATGGAATGTGGAACCAGCCAAAAAATTTGTGCATAAACCATCATAACCTACCACGGTATGGTGTGGATCATACTTTATATAACAACTATGTGTGTACCCTTGAAGTATGGTATAAAATTGGTTTGCCTTTCTATCAGGAGTTGTGATCCTCTTTTCTCTCCATAGAAGTTCACACGTGTGTACATGATTATCAAACATCCTCCACACTTATACTTTGGAAAGTGAAGAGACATCTCAAATTAGACTTGAGGTGAATTTTGTAGTGGTTGTTAAGGTGATGTCTGATGTGGATGGTTTGTAGGTGGTTGCAGAACCCTTACAGGTTAGGACCATACCCGGATCTTAAACCTCCACCAATATTTCCTATGTGTGGTGGTTGACCGAACCTGCCAAGCCTCTCATGCGCCACCTACTACAACCTAAGGTCTAGTATATGAGCTTCCTTGTGTCATAATTGTCATGCTAAACTAGACACCCACTATCTATTTTGTAGCATCACCCACCAAATTACTTCTAATGGTCTTCTCGTAAACGCTCTATCGATGATGTGCCCTGTAAAAATCCTCCATAATTACTCCCAAACATTGGTGCTTGTTGCATTACCATGTGCATGTCCCTAGTTTGTTCCACTTCCTTAGCTGAAACTAAAATATTCCTAATTATATATCCTTCTCAACATGTATACCCTACTGACTTTCCTTCACTATAATACCCTTAAACAAACACCTCTACATCTAGAACACCTTGGGAAAGGATAAGTAGCAAGGCTAGATCAGATGTGCATCTCCGGTCCTCATTCTCTCCTCTCACATGCTCTCATAAACATTTGATGGGTTCTCTCTACTAAAATTTCCCAATGTTGGGAGGACACGATACTATAGCTCCTCATCTTCCATAGGGTTCCCAAAACCTTTTGTATTCATCTTTCCTCTTGATAGAAGTACTACATCAACTACCCTTTTTCATGCTACATTATACTTTAGTCATCTTTCCTCTCTCTATTTTTATCTTGAAATGGATACTACCATCCTTCTCCACACCTGATCATACCCCTATGCACACAGTGGGGATTTAGCTAGCCATAGGTAATCTTTCCAATCCCAATTTTATCATCAAGATCTTGATAGCTAAGGGTATCACATGCAAGTAGGATCCTCTGGGCTCATACAAGAATTTGAACTTTTCTTCCTCTAGACATGAATATGTGGAAATTATGTACTCCAAAGTATAGTTGTACAACATTCCTTTCCACCAGTGATCCATATATCTAATCCATGTCTAAGTTAAATCAAAAAGAGTCTGCTAGTCTTCCTACATCCAAGATCTCATTTCTGGGAAGAAAATTTTTGTATGATGCATAAGATTCCAACCATTGGTATAACTCTACTGGAAATAAATTAAAGAAAGTCTCATACAAGAAATCATATAGATTATCCTCAACCCACTTGTGTACGTTAAAATTAGAGTCAATGTTATATCTTTGTGCAAACACATCTTGGTTGTCTTCTACCTAGCTTTCAACACTCTCCAAAGACAATTGATATGCCAAATAAATGCAAAATATTGGAAAAAAAATTAAAAAGAGGTCCCGAAAATGGAACCAAAATGTATCCTTTGTTTATCCATTCAATAGCTATGCGCGCTAACACCTCATCTAGTAAAATTTGAATGCTCACTCAAAGCATGCGCAACCATATGGTCCCTCCTTTTTTATTACTATCAGAAGGTTACCATGATTTTTACCATATTTATAATGGAGATATTCATTTATGTATAATAATCCTCATAAACATGGCAATTAGAAACACATATAATAAGGAAAATACTTAATCAATGTAAACAAGAACTAATATCAATTGCATCGTTAAGACACCATCTTCAGACATATCAACTATCATTATCCAACCAAAAGTATCCATTATAAACCAGAATTCATTACATCACAATATCTTAATATACATAACACTCATTTGCAATGGTGCATGCAGGACCATGCACACAAAAAGCGAACCCTAAATCTAAGCCAAAACAACATAAATCTTTCTCCCACACATGGTCACCCTTAACAAAGGAATATATCAAATATATAGGGGTGGGTACTTTCCCTTTTTGCTTACACATTCTCCTAATAATAGGCATACTCACAAAAGATCATGCATGGTTTTTCTTCTATTCTAATAATAAATTATCCTACATATAATATTTTCTTTAATCCTATCAATAGCTTAACTCATGCATGGTTTGTTTCTCTTCCTACATGTGTTTTTCCCACTTATATCCCTTGATTGGCCAACAAGACATTATTTTTATCCTTTTCTTGGTCGGAACTCAAACACTACTTTTCCTACTTTCAATCCTAGCTCAAAAAATATCTAAGTCTCTTTTCCTTTTTCCTATGTGCACGTAGTCCTGTGCACCAACCTATTTTTCTCCTATGTGCACCCCCTTACGTGCTTCTTTGATCCTTGTGCTCATTCCCATGCATGCATAGTCCTTGTTCTCTATTGGTACTTAGTATTTTTCACGACCAACAATAGAATTTTCATTACCATTAACATGAGGATAAATTCAGAGATATGGTCACCACTTTGTGATAGGCATAGGTTTGTTTGTAAATGCTTCTAAAATTGACATTTTCACTTTGAGACACCTAATGCTCATTGCATCCGAGAGGACAACAATTTTTTTACAAATTGAAGATTTGATCTCCGTGAAATCTTGAATCAACGAGACATGAAGAGGGAGACCATATGTGACCATCTTAATTTCATCTTAATCTTTTAATATTTTTATCAAGTTACACATGGGTGTTCATTCTTAGCAATTTTTCCAATTTTGAGTGTTTTACACTTGAAGGGGATGGATTGAGGTACCGAAACCATCTTTTCGTCAAGCTTACAATTTTTAGTAACCTATATGGTAGAGAATTACTCAAAATATAAAGTGGTATTCTAGGTTTTGTATTGGAATGAAACCAATTGCAGAATTTTTCATTTTTCATTTCAAGGCTTTGCTCCAATTTTTGAAAGATTCCAATCACCAAGTTTTGTAGATCTAAGAAAAGGTTATTTTTGGATGGAAACTTCAAGGGGATGTAAAAAATGAGTACATAAATGGGATAATTTAAACACTCATCTTATAATATTTCTCATAAGGAATCTATGGTCAAAATATGGTAGCAAATGGAGTTTAGAAACATGAGTTATGAGAAAAACTAGATTTGGATGTTTAGGGCACAAAAAGGTATTTTGTGTTTGAATGTTATAACTAGATTAAAAATATATTTAATGGCTTCCAAGGAAGTGAATTTATGTTTCTAATTTTTTTTTTTCGAGTTTTATGAGTTATGGTGAGCATGGAAAATGGAATTTATATGGTGGAGGTTGAAGTGGAGAATGCACATGAGAGAATGGAGTGGAGAAGTGGAGAGGTGGCGAATGGAAGCACCATTGCACTTGGAAACCTTTTTTTTGGGTACAATTGCACCTAAAAAATTCACTCAAAGTGTATGGTGATGATAAAAGGGCTTTGTAGGAATGTACATGGGGAAAACATGGCAGACACATGCACTTTTCAAGCCTTTTCCTTAAGGTTTTGAGTTGACATGACATGTATGCATGAAAAATATCCAACAATGAGGGCATGGTGAAATTTTGTGGTTTAATTTCACCTCAAATGAGGGTATGCCACACTTTTGGGTTTAATTTTACCTCAAATGTGCACCCAAGGTGTAAAGGGAGTGAAAAAGTTTTCCCGGGAGAGAAAATGGGACCCACCAAACCTTAAAACACTCGTGAAAGCAAAAAAGTTCCCTTTATGAGTTCATTGTTATGTTTTTACATTGGGAAAGTAGAAAATGAGGGTGATATGAAATTTGGAGGTGAAAATTCACCTAAGAATTGTGCATATGGTGCAAGGAGACTCAAAACGTGTTCCCGGGCATTCAAATGTTGCATCTCGAGCATGATTTATACTTCAAACTTTCCCACAAGAATTTTTCCTTTGTCCTAGAATAAAATCTTAATGAAATTTTGAAAAAAATATGAATTTTCATGGAAACATGAAAATGAATCGAATGATACTATTTAGAATCCTTTAAAATGATTTTTTATGAAATTTCTACTCATACCTTAAGTTTTTCCTCAAACTGTAAGCTTTGTAAGCCGAGTGACAAGAATAGTTTTCAATGAAATCAAGATTAAAAAATATGGATCATGGAGAGAATTAAAAATAACCTCATATGACATATTTTAGGCTCTTAAATCTTCACAAGGATCCTGAAACATTGTAAACAAATTATGTGTTGTAAAAGGACTCTTGTGCTACACTAACAAACAATTTTGCATATTTTAATGCTCCCATAATCCTTCCTTGATCATTTAATGATGAATTAGGAACTATCATCTTTCCAATTCCTATAATGTGAGCTTACAAAACTTCACAAGGCTCACAAAACATTTCAAATAAGGTGACTAGCTTATTTAGACCATGTATTTCCAGTGCACTTGCCCAAAAAGACCAAGTATTGCTTAACTTATTCTTGAGCTCAATTTTCTTCAAAAATATTCCTGAAATTCCTCATACAACTTCATTTCTCTCACACATAAATCATGGATGATTTTAATCTTCCATGTATGCCTCCGGAGGATATTGAGGTAAAAAAGACCAAAAATAGCCCTTTTAAAGCCTCGGGAGCACGGTTCTTTATTAGATCTCAATATCTTCAAAACTTATATGCACATGAAAAACACGTGAAATCTATTTTAGGACGTTCCTCTTAACCATAATGAGGGTGACATAGTTGAAATGATGGTCGAGGAAAGGTTTACATTGACCGAGAAAGGGAATTTCAAGTGTGGGTTTGGTTTTCATGACAAAAAATTAAAATTTTGCATGCTAGACATTTAGCATGACAAAAACTAGATCTATCTTAGGTATATTATATTATAAGGGTAAATATAGAACTCAATATATCTCTTCGATAGAAAATTAGTGCCTTATAAATTGGGTAAATAGAGTCACATAACACACCAACAATATAACCAAGTCACATAAATAAGAACAACCAGAGCGAACACAAGATATAGAAGAGAAACACACAAAAGAAGGAAAACACACCACACAACATAGAAGAATAGCCTAAATCACCTATGTTACATGCAAGGAAAATTTTCTTTCACTATAACACCAATCCAACTGAATGTTTACCCTTGTACATGTATAATTAAATTTCTTTCTTTTCGCTGAAACCCATTGATAGGATCAACTGAAATATGACCCCTTAATTTCTTGAGAAATCTTGCATGATTGTTCTTGTAATTGAGGGTACACTTGGTCATTCCATTTCCTTTATTTCTTTGTCATTTTACTTCATTTCAATTTTTTATTTTTTATTTTTCATATTTATATTGTCACAAGATTGATTTTCGATCATTATATGCTCGCCATATTTGAAAATCATTTTGTGACCTCCATTCTGAAACTTCTCATGATTTTTATGTTCTCCATGATCATTTGTTTTTGATATGATTTCTGATAGGTATTTTGAAATCTTCAACATCACCATAGACCTCTCTTTGAGTCATATTCGAAAATTGCCCCAAAACATTTTCTCTCATACTCACTAACTTGTGTTTTGCCCATTCGCATGTTATGATGTGCCTCACCCAAAATTTTATCTTTTTGAAAATATATTGAATATAAATTTTGGGACAAAATAGAATTCTCATCATTCTCATCATGGGATAAAATAATACTCATGGGAGGTTCAAGAACCTTCATTTCATCCTATTCATCATTGATAGAATATTCTTCACCAAAATGGAAAGAGAAAGATTCGTTGTTACATTCAATCAATTTTTCAAAAGGTGCCTTGAGCTTCTTGTGTTTGTTCTATTTATTACTGAACATTCATGCATCAAATGAAGAAAAAAATATAGACTTGTACTTATACTTTATAGACATAGAATAGGCCGGGATTTCAAGGTGGCACGAGGATCATCAATTTCTTATGTAGTCGTAGAAATTTTGTGCGTGGTTTTCTCCTTCAAGGCTACCATATACTCACCTTCACATTGGGTCTCAATAATATGGCTAGGAGAGACTAGCTCACTTTCACAAAATTCATTGAATATTACCCTTTCTTCTTCATGAGTGGTATCATCTTCAAGAGGCTCAAGTACCTTCTTATCCATACATTCACCATTGAGAAGGTCCTCTTATTCAAATGGAAAGGAGAAAGTTACATTTTCTGATTATGCTTGTTGGTCAATTCTTCATACTAGAATTCAGTTGAAATAGCCTCTTTCTCATTGTCTAAATTACTTATAATTTATGGGGTTCCTTCTTATAAGTCATGGAACACCCGATCTTCATCATCAAGAAACATATAACAATATCTATACCAAATGGGAAAGGTGCACTTTGCGGTCTAGTGTTCATCAAACTAGTCTTGTGTTCCTAAACAGGTTTGATCTCATTCAATAACTCTTCCATCAAAATGGGAAGTTCAAATATTTCTTCTAAAGTCATGAAATAATTGCAACCTCTTGAATCTGATATACATTATCTTCCCTTGGATCATCTTCCTTTTTGGAAGCATAACCACTGGGGGTGAATCAATGGACCATTAAAACTTTCATTCTCTTAAACATTAACAATCATCAACATATAGATTAATAAATTATTAATAAAACATAAGAGAATTCACCATGATAAAACAAGAACATAAATACACCATATTTAAGTGAAAAACCCTTTTAGGGCTTGAAACCCCACTTAAACAAATCTTTATAAGAGAAATGAATAAAATTAGTTTAGCACCAACCTTTAGATTTAGTAGAGAAAAAAATATACAAGGAGGCACAGACCCCCTAGATGACTCAAAACAAAATAAAATCATCTTATTTATTTTTCACCTCTAAAATTTTACACCAAAAAGCTGATGATGGCACTAATTTATCTCACTTTCTCTCTATCTTCCTCGAGAACTACCTTCTAGCCATCCTTTCTCAAGAACATCTTCCTTCAATCTAATTAGGTCATGTGACATAAATTTCCAATATCTAATCACACTATAGAAAATTAAAACACCATATCTTCCCTCTCTTTATGGTCACTAAGACCTTCACCTCTTTAATAACCCCTCTAGGTCGCTCTTTCTCATACCTTCTCATCTTTTTCAAATAAGCCTCTAAAACATGCTTATATACATGACTCATGAATATAATTCATCTAGATAATTCATAATATGTAAAATACACTTAAAAAAGTTAAAAACGTCCTAAAAATAGCATTCATAAGACCACTTAGGTCAGAAATATCATCTAGAACCATTATTTCCCCATTAGGACCTAACTAGACCTAATACACTAAAACAACCCTCTCACTAAAACCAAGTAACTTGAGCCAATATGAATATAAAAAAACCTCATAATCCACTTAGAAATTATTTTTAATCCTTTAATCATCCTATAACAAGATTCTACACATCTACATTGTCATATTAAGCAATGACACCACCATTTGGAAAAACCATCCTCACTATGTTTGTGACCTACAAAACTAGTCCTCAAAGATGAGGCTCAAAACCACATCAAATAACCTCAACCATGCAAGTGTGATATATAAATGGAAATATCAGAACATTATATTCATCACCAAATTTGCAAAATACCACAAACTAGATTTAATAACCACTAAAACACCTCTGCAACTAGGTCACTCGAAGCGCCAAAAACTGCCCCAAAACCAGTCTTGCAAAATGGACTTGCACATACCTCCTAAGGGATCAAATTTTTCTAAAACATCTCCATACATGAATTATATCTTCCATACTTCCTCCATAATACATTTATTCACCTAGTCTAATGTAAAATCTTATTGAAATATCAAATCCTTCATAAACTTTCCTTTTTCTATGTGGTCCACATATAATCAAGACACCTAAATGACACCTAGAGGAACCTGAGAGACTTCTCTACAGCCTAAAATCATCATATAAGACAATATAATCAATTATGGGTCACTAGGAACAATATTATTTCCATAATTTCACAACTAGGGTTTTAGGAGGGTTTAGAAGTTGTTTACCTTCTTAACGATTGTTCATAAATCTCTTCCCATCAAGCGAAAAAGTAATATCTAGGACATCATCTTAAGACCATTACACAACTACCATGAAGAGATTGGACCACCATGCATAGTTTACACATGCCAATGAGCATCAAACATTCCATATCAAGTTGGGATTCTCACTTTTAAAAACTCAATAGAGGTAAAAATGAAATATATTATTCGAACTTGAAAAAAACATCTAAAACTTATACAACACCTACAAGAAAAACCTTCTACACCTTTTCCAATGTTCACATTTTCATACCTATCTCTGAAATAGATCATCTCACCTCATTTGGTCACTTAGGGCTTGAGAATAGGTCTAGTATAGACCTAGAAACCATGACTTAGCCCTATACCTTATCTTTAAGACACTTGGGAGTGTCTCTACAACTCATCTGCGCATGCTTTCTATTCTCTCACCAAACTCAACTAGCTCATACATACATGTACTTCATCATTCCATGCCTCAACCAATTGACTAGGCCACTAAATCAAACATGTTAAACATGCTTGCACCAACTCTATTGACTTTCTCATGAATTTTCCATTTTCAAACACTTCATAACACCTCAAAAACATCCACCTAGATTCCTTGATCACTAAAATACCTATGAAATCCATTATACAATCTCAAGACACCATGCCGACTCATCAAGGAACTCAACTAGACTGAGAAATCTCAAGAAGACACTACTAATCAACCTTCATGTACCTTACCCTATTTGACATCAATGACAAAACACACTTTGACATTAATGAAAATATAATTCAATACCTTTTACTGAGTGTACTTAATTTTTCTCACTAGAAGAAGATTCTTCATAGAACACTTGACTAGTATGGTGGAAAATGACTAGTCTAACTATATAACTCCATCAATTTCTCTATAAAATATTCATCTTAGCAACATCCCATATACAACAGGAATTTTTATCCATAGAGATCCGAGAAAAACACACCACTTCATCAACACCAAGAAGGAGAATTGAAGAAAATGAAGAAAAATGAGGTAAACAAAGGTTCTAGATAGAAGCTGTAAGCTCTGTGGCAGAGAAGTGGTTATAAAACCAGCGTGACAAGCATGGAGGTGGTCCTACAAGCGCTTCCCATCGGGGTGGTAGTCCTGAAACTATCGGTTTACTAATTACGGAGGTCATAACACTTTCAAATAGAAAAGATAAATAGAGGACAAAGGGAGGTGAATTTGAAGTTCTTGATTGTGTGTCTTCCTTCCCTAACCTTTCCCATTCCCCACTACACAAGAGGACATGAGAGAAGGCTATAAATACAAGGAGGAGAAAGAGAATTGATCATTCAGAGATCCAAAGAGATCAAAGAGAAAAGGTTTAAGATTAATGAGAGTTAGTGAGCAAGATCTTCGGATCTTTGGAGTGGAATGGTAGGAGTAAGGTGTAGAAGTAGAGAAATCAAGCATATGAAGGGAGTGGTTTACATTGTTGTCTCCATTTTCTACTCTTTGTAATCTGTAATTGTCTATAATTGACCAATAAAAGTGGGAATAACGAATGTTTTTCCCTTCCTACTAGTTTTCCTCCATTGGAGGATTCCAAGATAAAAATTTTGGTGTTTGGAGTTTGAATTCTTTCCTATTATCTATAATTTCCTTTCTATAGCACTAGATAATCAGTCACTAAATCTCTAATCTTCAATCAATCTGTCATTTTCCAAAGTTGAAAGTAGAACAACATAATTGTGTGATTTTGTAGAGTTCCAAAGTAGAATTTTATGGATCATTTTGGTATCAGAGATGATTATATATCTAGGACTATGGAATTTGATTCTTTATTATGATTTGTATGATAGTGAAAAGGTCCAAAGGAAAATAACTATTACCTTGCAAGCTATTAATTTCTACAAAGAAGTGGAAACAAAGAATTCAAGCTCAAATGGAGGAAGAGAACTTGGTTCGTAGAGTCAAAATGCTAGAGACCATGATGGATAGGTTGCATAGAAAACAAAAAGAGCTTTCAGATCTACAAAAGATAGCTTCAGTTAAGAAATATTCCATGGACTTAGTGGTTCAAGCATTGGCCAAAAAAATTTGTATTGGAAAGAGCCATGAAGAGGAAGAATGAGAAGAGTGTTAAGAAGAGACACCAATTGTAAGCAAGAGGGTAAGATCTCTCATACACCTTTTAAAGTTGAAAAGAAAGTGGAAATAAATAACTTTAAAGGACAAGTAGATACAAAATTACTTAATAAGTGGATATAATAGTTGGAATTCTATTTTAGTGTACATAATGTCACTAAGGCACAAATGATCACCTTTGCATGTCTCAAAATGGAAGATCATGCTCTAGTTTGGTGGGAAACCCATCTAGCCACTTTTGAGAAGAAGAAACGTTCTATTATCAGTACATGGAAATGTTTTAAATAATTTCTTAGAGCCTATTGCCCATAAGACTAACATGATGATTAAGTGGCGTTACTTTAGGCAAGGCAACAATCAAAGTGTGTAAGACTACAGTATGGAATTTTGGAGACAAGCCATGTTGCTTAATATGGACTTAGAGGTTGAGGAAATTATGACCAAGTATTTGGGAGGACTTCATAATCACCTTCAAAGGAAGGTAATCTCCATGAATCCTAAGGATCTCAATGACGATTGTATACAAGAGTACTACATTGATGATGAGAAAAAGCAAGGAGAAACAAATCCAAAGGGATATGAGTCACCAGATCATCAAGAAAAAGAAAAATGGAAGAAAAGTAGCAAAGGTAAATGGAAAGGTAAACATGTCGCTACTACTTTACATACTTGTAAAGATCCTAAGAATTTATGTAAGAATTTTGATATAAATGGACATACTAACGCCACATGTTGAAAGTTGCATCTAGAATTACATCCAAAGCACCAAACCAGGATTCCAAGAAATCCATGGCCACCGTGTGAAAATAGAAGGAGAGGTGTATATTGAGGATGATTCAGATGTAGATGAGATCTTTGGGATGCATGGCCACTAACATGTACGGGGTATATAAGAAGATTTTAGTAAGTTATTTCAAATCGAATCCAAATCAAGAAGAATAAGGTAAATACTTTCATAGATTCTGGTTCTCATTCAAATATGATCTACGATGCGGTTGTAGAATATATTGGTCTAGAAACTTACGTGCATCCACATCCATACCCATTGGGATGGGTGAATAAGGGTGTAGAAATACAAGTTACAAGAAAGTGTAAGTTTCGAGTTTGGGATAAATTCCCAATACATAGATGTATTAGAGGTTGATATCATTTGACATGATGCATTTGAAATTGTCTTCGGAAGTCCTTACTTGTATGCTAGAGATGTTGTGTTCACAAGGAGGAAAAGCTGGTATAGATGGGTAAAAGATGAAGTCAGTTTCAATATTCGGGCACACGAGAGAAAATCAAAGAAGGCTATGGTAAGCGCCAACCAAGAAAAAATACTTATTCAAGAAAATCATCAATTTTTCTTACTTTCATTGAAAGAAAAAAAAATGGACTTGAGAACATGGATATTTTTATAGCACTTGTCCATTTTTGTAGAAGAAGCCACCACAAAACTTCTCATTCAAGGATCAAAACAAACTTCCGTTATGCGGTCATCGTATCTACCACGGATTCACCGAACCTAACTATGGGGCAACAAGGAGAAGAAGATATACAAGGAATAATGGTGACTATAGGAGAAGTGTACATGGAGAGGATTTAGCCAATCCATCTAAAGAGACAAATACAAGAAAGGACTAAACCACTACATGAAGGACCTTCGCCATACTTGAGCGGGTTGGCAAAGAAACCTTCAGGCCATACTTCATGCAAATGCATGCGATAGAAAGTTACAAGAGCTCACACCTACTAAATCCATCTATGCATGCCAAAGAAGGAAACATATAGAAGATGCATTCGAAGAGAATTGTACTCAAGGCAACTCGGAGGAGGATGTAATACTAGAGGAAAACACAAGAGATCCACAGGAGTCTTGGCGGGTCGACAAGAGAAGACACCAAGCGGACCCGGTGGTACTCAAAGGAGCAAGAGAGGGAGTTGATTCCTCTACCACTCCCCCACTAAGATTTTTGGGACCAAAATCCTCCTAAGTAGGGGAGGTATGATCTATAGGGATCCAAAAACACACCACTTCATCAATTTCCATCAGCACCAAAAATGAGAATTAAAGAAAATGAAAAAAAGAGGTAAATCGAGGTTCTAGAAAGAATTGCCACTCTATGTAGAGAAGAAGTTATAGAACCACCACCCTACTAGGTGGTGGTCCTATAACCACCACCCAACCAAGGTGGCATTGTTGAAACTACTAGCCTACTTAGGGCGGAGGTGCTGGAAACTTTCAAATAGAAAAGAGAATTAGCATACGAATGGATGCAAATTTAAAGCACTTGAATGTGTCTCTTCCCTCCCCAACCTTTCCCATTCTCTAGTGCATGGGAGGATGTGGGAGAAGGCTATAAGTACAAGGAGGAGTAGTATAATTGATCATTCAGAGATCCAAAGAGATCAAAGTGAAAAGGTTTAAGCTTAATGAGTGCTAGTGAGCAAGATCTTGATCTTGCTAGAGTGGAATGATAGGATCAAGGTGTAGAAATAGAGAAAGCAAGTATAAGAAGGGATAAGTTTACATTGTTCTCTCCATTTTCTACTTCTTGTAATCTATAATTGTCTATAATTGACCAATAAAATTGGGAAGAAAGAGCATTTTCCCTTCCTAACTTATTTTTCTCCATGGGAGGTTTCTAGGATCAACATTTTAGTGTTTGGAGTTTGAATTCTTTCCTATTCTATAAAATTGCTTTTCTATAACACTAGATAATTAGTCACCAAAGCTCTAATCTTTAATCAATCTGTCATTTTCCAAAGTTGAATGTAGAACAACATAATTATGTGATTTTGTAGAGTTCAAAAGTAAAAGTTTATGAATCATTTTTTCCACTAGTATCTTGATATGGATCTTCTCGCCTATAAATTCCACAACTAATACTTGAATGTATTTGACTTGACCAAAAAGGCACTTCTTGGTTCTCGATGTAATAAAAATTCCCAATAAAAGGAGAGAGAGAGAGAGAGAGAGAGAGAGAGGCCAAGAGATTTAGAAAAAAATTCAAGGAGTTTATATCCATTGACAAGAAATGCTTATATAAAGGTTTTATTTTCCCAATGGTGGAGCATGTGGAAGCAAGAAGGTTATGAGAAGGAGTTGTATGAGAATTGGGAGGTAATTAATTGGAAATGGTATTTTTGGAACATGAACTTGAACTACTTCCTTTGATAAACTAAAAAAATCTATCAAATTGCTCGGGATGGGTTTTCACAAACTCAGAAATTTGAATTTTGGATTTCTTGCAATGGTCAATGATGTCAAAATGTGAAGAGATGGCAGGCATATTAGGGACTATTCAAGCCTTGACATAATTAGGATTTGTATTCTTTGGATCAATGGAAGTGAAAATTATTTTATTAAAAGAAGATGAATAAGACTTAAGCTGAAGATGTGGAAGGATTATTTGTTGAGCTAGTCTTGGGCTTAGTCTTATTTGGCATTATGAAATTAGACTGCGAGGATCCTCCTTTTTTGTTGTTTTTGTAGAGTTTTCATTTGAGGATTCAATTGCTTATATTTGGTAGCATAAGCAGAGGACTCTTTCATCATTTGTTTTAGTGAACACTACACAAGAGTAGCTATCCATAGGTTTTTCAAAGTATTCATCCGGTGAGTATTAAAAATATTCAATCCTAATACATCCATATTATTTTTCTCCCATTTATGATTAAGTCATTTCTTCTTTTTCATCTTCACTAGTCTCACATATTGCATTAGATTGTGGAGCTTTCAAGAAGGAAAATTTTAAGAGCCCCTAATTTTTTTGTAGAAATTCATTAGCGAATCTTGGAAAATTGACTTTCACGCTAATGACGAATATGAAGAAAATGCAAATATGTTGTCAAATAGTAGAATTTTTATGCTACCACCACACATAATATATTATGTTGTTGGCTAATAGTATATGATGTCGGCCAAAAATATATGTAATTTTTTGAAAAATCATTTTTGTCAAATAGCATTAAAATGATTGGTTCAAGAGAAATATGTCCTCACAAAATATGGTGCAAACAAAAAAAAATATTAAAAAAGTGAATTTTTGTAAAAAAAAATGGATTTTACTATTTTTATAGGATTTTTTAAAAAAAATTGATGTTAGCATTTAAAATGATCATCTCAATTATAAATATGTCCTATCAAAATATAGTACAAGAAGAAAAATTCCCATACTCTTTTTTTTTTTAAATTTGTCTATTCTTCTTGGACGATAACTTTTTTGTATGCTCTACCGAGCGGACAACATAATATATGTTGTCAGACCAATAACATAAAAAAATGATACCAACTAACAATATTAAGGAGAATATTATGAATTTATCTTTCACAAGGATTGAGAATAACCCCTAAAATTAACTTGTACCTAGAAAAGTGGTGACCTAGTCGTAATTCCTAAAAAAATTCCAATTTCAAATTTCAAAAAGAAAAATATTCATGAATTAGTGAAGATTTGCCACTAAAATTTTCCTTGATTCCAAGGAAAGTCTTTGGGGCACTCATAAAATCTTATTCTTATTCCAATTTTGGTATGATGTTCGTTAGTAAAATTCCTTCTTCAACATCATCAAATCATTGGCTAAAATTTTCAACAATGAATCAACTCCTTCATCTTTGGAACCATGATCCTTACATTTCATTGAATAGTTTTTGATCTTTCTTGACATGATCAGGTCATCTTCTAAACCAGTGGAAAGTTCTTGGGCATTGTCTAAATTGTTTGGTTGAAATCTCTGTAGTATGAAACTAAGTTTAAGAATATGGGCATTCACGAAGAACATTTGAATATTATCTGTAGTAGGACGAGAAATGGTGGGAATATTTTTGATCAAATTATTGAATTTTTCCACAAAATATCTCATGGACTCTTATGGTTCTTTCTTCATTTGAGTTAGTTGAGCAAGGAGTGCATGTGAATCTTCTTTAATCTTGAACCATACTTCCTACTTTCTTTTAATACGTGTCAATTAGTAATCGAACGTGATGGCAAGTAGTAAAACCAGTCCATAGCGGCATCTTGTAATGTTTCCATGAATAACCACACTACAACATCTTTATGTTACACCTAAATAATTCCACATGATTTGATGAAATTTTTGATATGATCATCTAGTCATTTTTATCTATCTATATATGATTTTGGAAAGTTATTTGCTAACTCTTTCCGAAGTTCATTAGTGGAGGAGTCAAAGGAAATAGACAGTGTATGTCCCCATGGAACATGTGCAGTCATTTCTTCATGTTCTTCTTCTTTAGGTTCTTATTCTCTTTCTTCTTCCTCTAGTGGAATGAGGACTAATGGTTCCACATGTGTTCCTTTAGTATGACCTTCAAGATAATTTTCAGGAAGTTTCCTTCTCACATGTACAATGGGAAGTCTGAAATAAGATCTATGTTACTCCTCAAATGTTGGATCAATTATGCCACTTGAATGATTAGCTTGAGTGTATCTTGTTTCTTAAAGTTTTCTTAAAGAAATAGAAAGCACTAAAGCTATAAAAATGTAGATTTTTCAAAAGGATTACTGGTAAGGCTATTGAGCATTCAAAGAGTATTTTTTTGGTTATTTTCCATTTTTAAAATTTTTATGGATTTTGGAATACGATTTTTTTGGATTTTCAAATATATTTTATGGGTGCACAAAGGGTAGATATCCCCATTGGATTCACTAAAAATCATTTGTGAAATAATTTTTCATGTGTAAATTATTGAGTTTTCACCAATAGTCATGATGTTAGGTCCCTCCTTTTATATGGGGAGGCCCCCATAGTTGAATGTAAACTACATAAATTTTTGGGGTGTCAATAGGTTGGGGATCACATAGAACCACTCCAATGAACATGGGGTAAATGACTCCATAAGGCACAAGGAGGAATTCACATCGAAGAAAGGTAAAGGGGAGTAGGAGAAATAAGGAGAGAGAGGGTTCTTGTTGTGAGTAGGCACTAGCGAGATGTCACATACAATAACTAGAGTGGGTCCATATTCAATTATAAGAATAGAATAATACAATCCATTAGTAAGACCAATAAACAAGAGACACAAAGTTCTGAAAATCTAGTAATCAAGGACACAAAATTCCTTCTTGGTGTGTAAGATCACAATTCTTACAAAATTGGAAAGTATGGAGAGAAGAGGACCATAACAAAAGTGACAGAATAAATACAACTTTTATTGCTTTATGTAGTAGTGGTAAATATCAACAACATAAATTCAATCAATAATTGCCAACCCTTTGGAATAGTTAGGGAATTACAATTTATAGATTTCTGAGGAGATTCTTCATCTTCGCCATGTGAATTTTCAACTTAAAGTGTAAATCCTCAATGAATAAATACAACTTTAAGTGACCTAGGTCACTTTTTACAACTTTATTCTCAACAAATAAATATACTTAGAGAGAGAGGAGGGGAGACAGAGAGGGAGAGAGAGAGAGAGGGAGAGAGAGTGTTGATTAGTTAATGTATGGCACTTAGTGTGGGAGGCCCAGAACGGATCCCGTGTAAAGAAGAGAGATAGATTTGGGACTTAGCCATTTTCACGATGAGGATCTATTTTTGGAGATAGCATGCGGAGCACACAAACCGGTCAAAGACTTACGTGACACGCATTGGCTATTTTTGGAGGATCGGCTATGAAGTGATTTACATGGATACAAGGATGAGAATAGATCTACTATTGGCAGTTAACTAAAATCAGTCTATTGTTAGCGCACTTGCATGTGTGGCTATTTTTGTAATGACATGTGGCTAATAATAGCATGTAACCTATTTTAGGATTAGGTAAGCAGTGAAGGGAAAGTCCCCACCCTTATAAATATGTAGTGAACTGTGTAGCATGAGAGGTGTGTGAGAATTGAGTTATTGTGAGGTCATGTTGCCAAATCTGATGCACGCATAAGTGTATACTATTGTTATTGTAAGGAAGCTTCTGAGTATTACTGTATTTAATATAATGGGGTTATTGGTTGAATCAAGGTGTTAATCATGGTTATATTTTATTACTACATAAAGGGTTTCACTATGATTATTGTTTGATTCATGATACTTTAAGATCTAGATCTAGGAAATGCTCTATAGAATGTTAGATTAATTATGGATATGAATGCTTTAAGTCTTCATCATGCTAACATCCTGTAACAGTAACCCTAAAGAGGGGATTGGTACCTTTGCGCGCTTTAGGTGAGTGCTTAGTCTAGGCTTAGTGATGTGCCAGCATGCCTAGGCTTTTACTGGTGAATTCTAGGTTGCATTGGTTCCATTTTCGGGACCTCTTTTTCAATTATTTTCAGGATGGTTTACGATGAAGACATATCGATTGACTCTAGCAAGTGTTGAAGAGTGGATACACAATTTGGAAGAAGAATATGAATGGAGGTTTAGCACTGGATCTGAGTTTAACGCACGTGCATGGGTGGAATAAATTCTCTATGATAGTTTGTATGAGATCTTATTTTTTTATTTTCCAGTAGAATTATACGAGTTGTTGGTTTCTTATGCGTCAAAATGGAATTAGACGTATCGCACACTTTTCTAGATGTAGGAAGAATTTCATGCCCTTTATGATGCTTTGATTTGATTTGGAATCATATTATGGATATGTGGTTCTGTGGTGCTTTGAATAGTTATATATTGGAGTACTCAATTTCCACTTATTTTTCCCATAGGTAGTTGAATTCTAGTTTTTATGATATCCATGGGGAACTTACCTACAAGGCATTCCACTTTGGAAATCAAGATCCCTGTTGGTAACTTTGAACTTAAAGAGAAAAATGATGGTGAATTAAAACCCCACCACACATACGGGCGGGAGCAGGTTTGGTGAAAGATGGAAGACCTAGCGGTAGAAAGGAAGAGAGAGGAAAGGCATCTTAAGTATAATGAGGCATACGAGAGGGAGGTAGAGAAGCAGTGGGAGGTTGCAAAGAAAATGGTATTGTGGAGAAAGATAGTTTGGGAAGGAGTTAAAGTTCACGTAGAAGACGTGGAACTTGAGCCTCAAGAACTCCCCCATTTGGGAAATCATGTGGAGAGAACCTCCCTCATCCTTACATAGAAGCATGCTAGTAGAGATGACCTAGGCCACATGCGCACATATGAATCCACATGGAAACCTTGCCCTTGCGCTTGGTTTTCCAAAGCATCTAGTACAACAAATAGTCAACAAGCTAATTCAAGCAGTGGGAGAGTAGGAGTGAGTCTTATAAGAGGCACAACGATGGAAGCACAAACGGATTTTTGTTATATGGGAGTACCTTTTAGGTGTATCATCTGCATAGAATTCAGGTGCACAAATTTTTGGACTCTCTTTTAGGAGCAAGTAATGCTTCGTAGGTATCGAGGGTATAATTCAATACTACTTTTACAACATAGGGAAGTACATATTTTGGTTTGACCCTAGATATAGGTGCGAGATCAAGAGGTATAAGTGGTTCTAGCTTTGGTGGATCTGGTGGTTTTGGAGGTAGAAGAAACATAGGAGGTTCTAAATCGGGTGGGCAAGGTCCGCACCAACATCAAAATATTTATATGGAGATGTATCTTCTTCTTCCAGGGTATAAGGGCATAACAGATGCTCCTGAACATGTACACATGTGTGAAATACTATGGAACACAAAAGGAATCACATATTTTGAGTGTAGGGAAAGTTAATTTACTACTACGTTACGTTACAAGGGCACGCACACAATGGTACAAATAGTTTTACCCTGATCGGACTTGTGTAGACTATATAGCTTTAAAATATATATTCCTTAAAGAGTTTCACATCCTTGATTTTGAGTAGAAGATTACAAGTGAACTCAAGGATATTAAGAAAGGAATTACTGAGAGTGTTAGAGAGTATGATTCCCATTTCAAAACATTGTTATCTAAGCTTTCTTATGATATTCACGCAAGTCTAGCATGCACAATGGTTCGTTGGAGGCCTGGATTACAACTTTTAAGAGGGCGCTATCACATAAAACATACACTGATCCATGTGAAACACTTGAAGTATCCTTATGTGTTGAGGCAATTGGAAGCATAGGCACTAGGGTAAGCACATTTTTAGAAGCACAGATCATAGCTATGGCAAAGTAGTTGGAGAAACTATTGGTAAATTTAGCACATGAGACGTGCACAGAGATTTGGTGCATAGATTGTGAAGTTGAAGGTCATACAAAGGATAGTTTTCCCCATAGATCTATGTGCTCACTACTGTTAGACTATGAAATATGCCATCTAAACCATGATGCTAGCCATTTCCCATTACTACAATGCGTGATAAGGAAGAACGTTTCATGTTACTATAAAATATGTAGGTCCACGACTCATGACATAGAAGATTGTCGGCTGATTGGTTAGATCCAGGATGCTTTAGAGATATTGGTGTACGATAAATACAAGTTTTAGATAACTCTAAAGGAAAGAATGAGCATTAGGATCGGGATCATAATTAGGCACACTATGATTATAATGAAGGGAATTTTGAAGGCGATCATGGTAGAGGCTAAGGATACCATGGTGGATTGAGTATGAGGTTGTGGTGTTTGTGGAAGTGAGTCCCCTCATGGAACATGTTATACATGTGGATATCCGACCACTATAGGAAGGAATGTCCTCGAATGCTAGATGTTCTTTCTATGGAAAGAATCATAGTTATGAGGAATGCCTGAACTTGTATGAGCATCTTAGCAAGTAGCATAAACAAGAAAAAATGGCACATGGATGGTTAGTATATAGCGTGTTGTGGAAAATATGTGGATGCCTAAGTTGGAAGTAGAATTTGAGGCATTACAGGTAAAGATCACAACCCGTGTTGAAGCGCGCATGCCAAAGAAGAATTGTAGTAGAAGCCTACAATCATTAAGGATGAGGTTCTTCATGCATGGTACCTATATCCTTCCATTAGAAGGAGGTTTACCAGGAAACTATGGAGGTACTTAGAAATATTCAAGGTGAGATATAATATTTAAAAGAGCAATCACGGAAGATGGAGCAAAATAAATCATCAGAGACGGTCCAAACTGATATGGATGACTTAAGAGAAGTGTGTAAGTTATTGCACCAGGAGAATATCATTCCAATGTTGGGGAATTTGTTAAAGGGAAACAATCTATGCACAAGTATTGAGACCGGACGGTAGATCTTGCATTTAAATATTCCTCCTCATAGCCTAGATTATGACAAGAAAATAAATTTGAATGTTGTTGTGGATGGATGGCTATTGAGTAATATATTGATTGATACAATGGCGAAGTCAATGTTCTTACTTTAGATGCATGGGTACAAATGGGGAGGCCCACATTACAACCATCTTCTAATGTATTGTTCATGGCTAATCGGACTAAGGCCACTCCCATCAGAGTTTTGAAAGATGCATCTATTACCATACAAGGAGCTAAGTTCACAAGAGATTTTGAATTTTTAGCACGGTAGATTCGAGATAGCTTCCCACTCTATTGGGGCATCCACAGTGCTATAAAAATAATATTGATATTTGGTTCAACAAGGGTTATATAAATTTTGAAAACAAGGAGGAAAGAGTTATTATCACTTTAACGGATGGTAAATCTATGCCCTATGATGATCCCTTGAGTGAAGAAGACCTAAATAGGATTTATGTATGCATCATCCGGGATCCAGAGATGCTTGAGCCATCTAAATAAGGAATAATTTAGTGGGAGGATGCATAGTCTATTAGTGATACTACAAGTGTTTCTTGTGATGATTGGGCTCATAGCACGTATGAATTGGTGGGGCTCGAAGTAAAGAGCATATTTACTAATGGTGCAAAACCTCGTTATATCAGGAGAATAGGTAATAACTCGGTACCTTGTTACACCAGATACGGATATCCTATGTTGTTCCTATGCACCATAGAGTAATAGTGGATAGACTCAGAGAGAGGAGAAATATGCTAACATATACACTACGTGGGACAAGTGAGCGTGCTAGTAGGTGGTCCAAAAGGATAATCTTGTAGGATGGAATGAAATTAGGATTGCTCTTGCTACTAGGTTTTACAGGACTAATGCACCCACTCAAATATGTACTTATCATGGTAATCAACTTATTCAGTATCACGTTTAGAAGTGTGAGAGACTTTTGATAGAAAGGGAATATTTACCTCCTTCACTCTGGGTTCACAAGTTTTATTCTACTTTGCAAGGTTGCGTGTATGCTTGGTATGTCTATGTCGAACTCTATAGAGAGACTAGAAATTTGTAGGGTTTAATTTCAGGAATGACTTAGACATTTGACTTCTTATCTACCAAGCCTCCGGTGGAAGAAGCATTAAATGCCATAAAGTGTTTAACTATGGGAGATAGTGCCAAGGCTGAAGAACTCATTCAATAGTTATTTGATGAAGGAGACTCAAGAGCATGTTTTTGAAGACACAAAGGCCAATGCCACACTACTTCAAAGTGTGCTTACCTTGAGAAAGAAAAAGGAAAAATGGTCTACTTAGTGGATGACAAAGAAGTAGAAGATCTGGATGTAAACCATTCAACAGGTAGGTGTGAGGTGTTGGATCATGCAGATAAGACCATGCGTGCCTATCATGAACCTATGAAGACAAAGAAGGTGAATATTGGATCAAATGTTGAGCCTAAGGAAGCCATAATTGGAGACTATTGGTCAGAATCTGAAGTGGAAAAAATCATAGAGCTACTATGGGATTATCAAGATTTATTCCCTCGAGGGTACCATGAACTTAAAGGCATGCATGAATCATTAGGAGAGATGAGGATAAAGCTTTGTTAGAGTAGGTATTTACCTTAACTCATATTCACCTACATACTTTATTACCTTTATTGTATTTATCCTCACCCACTTATATGTGTGGATATTTCTTTTATCTTATTTAGATATTAGGAGATATTATCTAGTTGTTAGGTATAGTTCTTTCCTTGATCTATGGTATTGACTAGATCCTTGACATCTAGTTCTCTCTTGAATTTATGGTCTTGACTAGTTCTTTAATGACTAGTTATTTCCTTGATTTATGGCTTGATCTATGACCTTGAATGGTTCTTAGATTTTTATTCCTTTCCTATAAAAGCAAGTCCCATTCTCATTGTTTTTCATTGAGTTCCATAATAATATATGATATTTATAATCATATGTTTTGCAAAGTTTTATGTAGAGTTATTCGGCGAATTGTTTTCATCTTATAAATCATGGTGTTTGATTAACATCTATGTTCTTGGCCACGGTATTATTTTGTTATCATTCCTTTTAAGCATAAATATGGTGTGTACCCAATTAGAAAGAGACCCTACGGGATGAAGCCCAACTTACGTGAAAAGGTCAAGGAAGAGATTGAAAAAATGTTGAAGTTTGGGATTATCAAGCCCTCAATGAGTCGAATGGGTTAGTCGAATGGTGATCGAGTATCAAGAAGGATGGTAGGATTAAGATCCTGTGTGGACTATAGGGAGTTAAATGCTACATGTGTGACTGATCTCTTTCCTACACCATTCATTGAGGAAATACTATAAGGTGTTTCAAGGTGAGGAATCTATTCACTTACTGAGATGGGTTATCCGGGTATCATCGGAGTTAGGTTTTCCTAGGAGGATCAGGAAAATACTACTTTCACTACTAAATGGGGTAGATTTTCCTATATTGTGATGCCTTTTGGTCTGAAAAATGTGCCTACTATATTTTCACGCATATTTGTTCAAGTGTTCAAGGAATTTATTCACAACTTCTTAAAAATTTATTTGGATGATTGGAAAGTGTATGGATTAGTTAAGGAACATTGTGACCATATGCACTTACTATTTGAAAGATGTAGAAAGTTGAATATGTCTTTGAACATCAAGAAGTGCATATTTACTACACCATTTGGAATCTGCTAGGACACATAATCTATAAGGAAGGTTTGTTGGTTGATCCAACTAATGTTGTAGTCATTATAGGCCTAAAAGATCCTACCAATAAAAGTGAGGTGCGTAGATTTTTGGGCCATACAGGATATTAAAGAAAGTTTATTAAAGGATATGCCAAATTTTCTACTTTGTTGGAGGAGTTATTGAAAGGGAAATGTACGTTCTCTGGGAGAACCGCAACAATGTGCATTCGAGACATTATAAAAGAAACTTAATACCACACATATTCTACATTTTCCTTCATGGGACCAACCATTTCATGTACATGTGGATGCCTCTAGAACAGAAATTGGCACAATATTGGCTCAACTTGGAGAAGATATTTGTTAGTGCAAATCAGCAGCACCCCCTAAATGACCTTTAGATCTACACGTGGGAATTGGGTCATTTAGTGTGATTACACAACATGGAATTTTTTCCACAAGTGTGGGACTTGTAAAAATGGAAAAAAACTATCCAGATTAAAGAATGGTTCCTCTACTCCTCTAATTAGATGTATGCATGAAATTTACAGAGGTTTAACTCAAAATTCTACTCTAATTCTGCCAAGGAGACAAGGATAGAAATAAAATAAGATAAAAATAAACTAATAAGGTGATACACCAAAGGAGTGGTGAACATCTATTTCGAAAATTGACGCATGATTATAAAAATACAACAAAAATCATGCACAAATTGCTAAAATGTAATGAAGGATCATAATGAAGCAAACAACACAAGAAAGGATTGAAAACTCATTCACAGAGCTTGCATTGTCATTTCCATTTTAAAATACAATGCATTACAACAGCAAGGAGGTAGAAAACATGTTGCAGTCTTAAAAAGGTCTGATATTCCACAAATTCACTTGTCAGGGTGAAGGAGGGAGCCTGTAGAACATAAAAAAGTCCAACCCTTTACAAATGAGCCAAATCTGGCTTTTAACAATGAAAACCCGAGTTAGGAAGGAGAAACATGGGAAAAATGAAATGAATGATTCAACCACCAACCAAATCCATAAAAATAGCATGGGTACCCTTAAAATTTCATTCCCCAAGATTTTTGACCATGTTGGAGAAGAATGGAAGACATACTGCATAAAAAATGGTGGTTGAATGTTGGTTCTACTCTTTTCCCCATGCCAAAGGTGTTTTTCTCATTTTTATCTCACTAAACTCCACCAAAAAATAAAATTGAAGATTCCATCATGTAAAGTACTTTAGTAGCTTTCTAATGACACAAAAATTGAGAAAATGTGAGGTATGGATCGAAAGATATGCCACTCTAAAGATTTAGGGAAAAATTGGGGCAAAAATCAGGTCGGCGGGCCGAAACCTAAAAATCTTCCCCTTTTTTGAATTTGGGAAAAATTCCCAAAAAATCTCTGTGCCCCACTACTCCACTGACATGTGGCACTTCCTCATTGGTCTGTGGGTTCAAATGGCCATTTTATGTTTTTTGAATTTTGGAAAAAATTCCAAAATTTCTCTGTGCCCCACCACTGGGACACGTGTCACCCTCCTATTCACTATGGGCATGCGCTCCAAATTCTTCCTTTGCACTTTGACCACTTTGGAAAAATTTCCAAATTCTCCCCATGCCCCGACCTCCACCATGAATAGGACACATGTCATCTTCTTATTAGTCCATGGGGTTTAAAACAAAACTTCCATTTCCTCCTTGGCGGGCTGCGGGCTGGTTTTTTCATTTTCACCTTTTTGTTACTTTTGGAAAAAATCCAAAACCTTCTCCACCCTCCAACTCATACCGGTTCCATGGAAACATAGCAAATTCTTATTGGTTATGGGGCTTCTGGGCCAAAAATTTCATTGCGCCATTTTTTGGAAATTTTCTTAACTTACCCCCCGCAGTCGATCTCCACGCCACGTGGCATCTCCTCATTCGTGCAGGCCTCAAGCCATTTCTTTCCCTTGCGGGCCCGTGGGAAAAAAATTCTTTGCACCCCTCCCATTCCTTAATTATTTCTCCAACATACCTCCGCTGCCCTGCCATTCTTCCGCCACGTGGCACATTCCTATTGGCTACGGGCCTTCCCAAGAAAATTTCCCTCAAAAACTCCGTCGAGCCATAACTTGCAAAATACAAGGAGTTAGAAGGAAAATTTTACCTTTCTAGAAAGGTGAGAAAATTATCTATCTGATGAAGCCATTTCTAGATAATTTTGAGTGCCTAAAAAGTGAAAAAAATTGACTGAGGCACAAGGAAGGAAGGAATGAAAGAAATTTGGCCAAATAAGTAGGGGGCTTATTTGGATAACAATTTTGGCGACTCAGAGGGGTCATCTTCCTGATGGATGAAGTAACCAGCTACTGAAGCAATCCATTGGGCATGGAGTCATCAACTTAACTACTTGGTACTCTTAACTCATTAGAAAATTTCTAGAAAGGAGATTGTGAGAGTAGAACATTGTTTGCTCTGGAACATGGCTTGCAAATATGCATGCTTGGGACAACAAAGCTTGTGCCAAAGCACTTAGGGAAATGTAAAACTAAGCTACAACAAAAAAATATGCACAAGCACTTGGAGGAATGAAAATCTAAGATAATAAGTACAAGGTGAAAAGTTTCCCTTCTAGTAGTGATACTTGGATGGATTCCATTAAGCTGGAATATGCATTTCTTCACCATCTAATGTAGACAATTGGTTATTGTTGTTACATTTTGTGACCATGTATGGGCCACTCCAAATGGCATCAAACTTTGAATTCCTTCCTGAATTTTCTCGGTCTACATCCCATTTCAACACTAAATCTCCAACTTGGAAGGTTCTAGCCTTAGCTTTCCTATCAAAGGTTCTCTTGATCAAGGCTTGGTCCTTCTCCATTGTTTGGGCTGCATGCTCTCACGATTTCTTGGAGTTCCATAAATTCTACATATCTAACCTCCACGGGTTCAAACTCTAACAATTCCAATTGCTTCATGAGTTCCAACGTTGGCAACTCAAGTGACAGAGGAAATATTGCCTCTCTTCCATGAAAAGTCGAATGGAGAGTTATCGATGGATCTCTTGGGAGTTGTCCTATCAGCCCATAAGGTTGATTTCAGTTTATTATGCCAAGACTCTTGATGATCTTTAATAGGTTCTTGTTGGTAGACTCAGCTTGGCCATTACCTTGAGGGTAATAATTTGATGAAGTGCTTAGATAGATCCTATTCTTAACGGCCCATTCGATTACCTTTGATCCTATGAATACCAATGCATTATACGATATTATAGTGGGGTATACCAAATCTTGTTACTATCACCTCATAGAAGTCTAGAATGCTAGATTCATTTGCCTCTTTGAGTGCCACTTGCCTTAGTCCATTTGGTGAAGTAGTCTCAATTCTTTGTTAGAATCCACTTGTGTCCTTGGCTTGATTTTGGGTTAATGAATCCAATGAATTCCAAACCCCATTGCATGAATGGCTGGTCAATTGAAATTGGGTGCAATGGGAGGGCTACTAATCTTTCCTTTCTTGTGAAGAATGCATAATTTTTGCACCTCTTGATCCATGCATAACAATCACTAAACACCTTGGGCCAATAATAGCCAGCCTTCATAATCTTGAGGGCTGTCACTCTTGGAGAAAAATGACCCCCATCTGATCCACCATGGAACTCTTCTAACATTCTCTTAATTTTATTTTTCCCAATGCATCTTAGCAGCACTCCATTTATATCCTTTTTGAACAAAACACCATCAACAAGTGCATATGGGATAGCCTACAATATGAAGTGTCTTTTCTTGGTTTTGTTCATCTCTCTGAAGGCATAGGCCTATTTCTAAGAAGTGCATTATGTCTTGGATCTAGAAAGGAGTGATCATACCACCATTCTCTTCTTGAACACATCTTTGCTCTTGGTTGTCTTGTAATGCCAAAACAACATCATTCTCATTGCTTGCTTCCATTGATTTGCTCAAGACCAGCTTCTCACACAATCCCTTTCCTTAGACCAGCTTGGTGACTTTTATCTCAATGTCATACTCCATGACACGAGTAATCCACCCTGCACATTTTTCATTTAGGTCTTTGTTGAGGAGGAAGTCCTTAACTCCCACATGAGAAACCAGCAGTTAAACCTTGTTGTTTGAAACTAGATGCTTAAATTTCTTCAAGCTCCTAATCACTGTAAGGACATGCTTCTCAATGAAGGAATACCTCACCTCATATTCCTCCAAGCTTTGGCTAAAGAAGGCGGTTGGCTGCTCTGCATTTTCTTTGTTACTGTTGTACTAAAATTGCAGAAATTGTATCATCACGTCCAAATTCATAAAGGATAAAATCCTTAGAGAAATATGGGTTAATGAGAGTTGGAGCTTGTGAGATAGCCTCTTTGATTTCCTCAAAATTTCTTTACCTTCAGCTGTCCATTTGAAATCCATACTTTTCTTCAACATCATAGTTATTGGCTTGACAAGGGCTGAAAAGTCTAGAACAAACCTTCAAACAAAATTGATTCTTCCCAAGAAACTTTGAAGGGCCTTCTTGTGACTTGGTAATGGCAGTGATTTTATTGCTTCAACCCTCTCTAGATCAATTACTAATCCCTCTTTAGAAACAATGTGGCCTAGGAGCTTTCCTTCATGAGCTAGGAAAATACATTTTTTGGGATTCAAGGATACCCCAAATCTTCTACATCTTTGGAACACTTGTCTCAAATGAAAGAGATGATCTGCTACACTTTTAGAAAATACAGTAATATCATTTAGATATATCAAGTACTATTGTGTTGATCAATCCCTTGAACACCATATCCATTGCCCTCTATAAGGTAGCTCGGTGTTAGACAACCCAAATGGCATTTTCCTATATACATAGGTTCCCCATTTTCTGGTGAAGGATGTTTTAAATTGATCATCCTCCTTTATCATGATCTAATTATACCTTGAATAACCATCTAGCAATTAAAACCTCTCGTGAGCCAACAACAACTTGCAAAATTTGTTCCATAGAAGGAAGTGGGTAATGATCCTTGAGGGATGCTCTATTCAAATCTTTAAAGTCTACACACAATCTGATTTCTCCACTCTTATTTCTAATTGGAACCAAGTTTGCAACCCAGCTTGAATGCTTGATGGGAAATATGATACTTGCCTCTATTAACTTATTCAATTCGTTTCTTCATGAGAGGCTCCATGTGTGGATTGTGGTTTTTTTTGCTCGATGGGTTTAGCACTTGGATCTAATTCAATTGTGTGTTGAGCTAGCTTGGGATTGAAACCTCTCAAGTATTCATAGCTATAACAAATATATCTAGGAACTCTTGGTAAAGTTTCATGAACTCATACCTTTCTTGCTTGGTTGTCACTTTACCAATTTGAAGTGATTTTCCTTCTCCCATTGAGATGGGCACCTTGAATTTTCTACATTGACTTGGATATTTTCTTTCTCCTTCCTAAATTGATCATTAGGATTAAAAATGGACTCCAAAGTGACAAGTCCTTTTGGTAGTTTTTGGTTCTCAGTTGTACCACTTGATCACCATATTGTTGTTCTAACTTTTCCTGATTTTTGGCTGAGAACTTAGCTTCTTCTTGCAAGAAATTGATGATTTGTTGGTCACTTTCAAACACTTGCCAACTTACATTATTGTCTGGCACTGATGGCCTTATAATCACATGAATGTTTGGCTGCACTTTATCTTCCTTGATACTCTCCATAACATCAAAGGCTGCCCCAACTATTGCAAGCCTATCAACAGCTTGGTTTTCTTTCCTAGGGATGGAGTTGATGCCAAAGCCTTCAAAATCCTCAATGAGGTCCCACACCCTATTCTTATAACACTTGAGTAGGTCATTTTTGGCAGCATGTTGTCCTTTAACTTGATTAACAATCATCTCACTATCACCAAAGACTTGTAAGTTTTTGATACCTCTCTTTCTTGACCAATGCAATCCTTGTATCAAAGCTTCATATTCAACAATGTTGTTAGAACATACAAACTGAAATCTAAAATCTGAATAATACTTAATGCCTTGAGGTGAAACAAGCATAGCCCCCTTGCACCTTGTCTACTTCTTGATCCATCAAAGAACAGCTGCCATACCTCATTATCATCTTTATGGTCTGGCTTGGTGATGCTAGGAATAGGCTGATTTTCTTCATGCATGTAATAAAATCCTAGTTTAGATTCCTCTATTTCCTTGTAGGGATCAAAAGTATGTACCTTGCTTGCCCATTCATCAAGATTCAAATCTAGGATGCTTCCAACTTTGGTGTTAGCTTCATCTAGTGCTTGGATAATCCTCTTGATCAAATGTTGAATAGTTGGCATTGATTGGGCTTGGAGTATGAGGCTCAATGTGAAATTTTGCAATAGGTTCAAACCTGATTGTGGCCTTAGTTCCATATCTGGTCCAAAACAACATGTGTGACCAATCAACAGATAAATAGCCTCCAATTCTAGTTGTGAAATCCCTTAACAAACATAGGGCAAAAAGTGGTGGTAAATCTATCACTGACACATCTTGCAAAACAATGACATTGGGGCATGCATGCAAAGTGAGGCTCAAATATTTAATTACCCCATTGTTGTTACTGCTGTCCCATCCAATTGCACCACCCCTTTGGATATGACTTCATATTGGAGGCCCAGTTGATCAACTATTTGCTTGGGCATCACATAACTACTTGCCCCAGAATCAATCATACAATTATGTACTAGTTTATCCCCAATGATCAATGAAACATAGAATGGAGGGGGCTTCAAAAATTTACCTTGTTATCCTCCATGCTTCCCCTCAGGATGAGAAAAATTTGTGAGTACCTTCTCTTGCATATGAGCTTGCTGATTTGAAGTTGACCAATTCTTCATGGTAGCTTGTAGTAGATCCCTTTGGCCTGGGATGGATAGTGATTCCCACATAGATATATTCACATTTGTCTTCTTCATTTGTTTAATGATGCTAAATGGGGATGAAACATCTCTTTTCTGCCCCTTAGCCTACACACTCTTTTCTTGTACATGGGCTGCAACAGCTGGCATTTGAGCTGGTCTAGAAGGTGGCTTGGGCTGTCCTTACACATTTGGAACTACATTTTCTTACCAACACTTTGTGGAGTGATGGAAGGTTGTGGATCACCTAGAGCTAATGATTTCCCTTCACCAATATTCCTCTTCTTTGACTATGTGTTAGCTGCTACATTTTGAGAAATTGTTTGATTCATACCATAAAAATCTTCAGACTGCCAGTTCACAAGTGTAGTCTCATTTGGAGTTGTATTTTGCTGAGATGTTCCTTGTTGTTGGTTTGTTTCTTAACTCACCTCACTCTCTACGCTAGTTGTTGTCACCATCAAAGCTTGGTTCAAAGCACCATTGAAGCACATAGACTGGTTGTGAGGTTCATTGCATGGGAAACACCAATCATACTCTTGAGCTATATTATTTTGCACTGGCACTAAGGCTTTAGAGGTAGATGCAACATTGGGGTTATAGGGCTGAAATGGTCTATTGGTAGGAGGCCTTACTTGATTTTGATTTGCAGCTGGATTGGGTGGCCTATTAGGCTGATATGGTTACCTATTAGGCTAAGTTTGAGACTAATAAGAAGGTCTAAAACTTTGGGCTTGCTGCCTCTTGAGTGTAACCAGCTCATTGCCTAAATTTTGTAATTGTTTCATGACTTCTTGAAGTTCATTTGAGGCACTAGAGGATGAAGTAGAAGTTTCATTTGAACTTTGATTTCTAGGAGTGGGAAAAGGAGCTAAAATAGGTGCTTGACTAGTGCTTGGGATTTCCAAGCTTGGGTATAAGGGCATAGGAGGCCTAGGCACCAGTTTACTAGCTTGGATGAAACAATTCTTAGCCCTAATGGCGATGCTATAAGTTGCAGGTATATTTGCACCTCTCATGGATTGGATTAACATAGAAATATCAGAATTTAAAGCTTTGAGATAGTATAAGAAAGCACCTTTAGCTATTGGCCTTACTATCACTGGGATTCTATCCCATGTCCTTTGAAATCTGAAATTGAAGTTTGTTAGCTACTCATTGGGAGCTCTCTTGATAGTTGTCAGTTGTTCCAATAGAGACAAATTATCTCCCTTTTCTCCAAACTACTCATGGAGAGCTATGCACAACTGGTTCCAATTTTGGATAGAGCCTACCCCAAGGCTCCTGAACCATTGCAAGGCTTTCCCTTTGAATGAAGATGCCAACAATTTGACAACAATTTGCATCTCAAAAATCTCATGGATTGCACAAACATTAGCAATGTCTTTGACATGATCACTAGGAGTGGTCTGATTTTCCCCAATAAAGTATGGGATGTTCTTCAATGTTGTAATTGGAATTGGGTTTTGTGCATTAAGAGAAAGTGGGCTACTACTAGTGAAGTTGACATAAGGGTTGTGTTGTACCATTTTGATTGGCCTGAGAACCCTTGTTGATTGGGTGAAAGGTCTACTAGGTGGAGGAGTTGATAGAGTTTTGTTTGGTGGAGATGGAGACCTTTGAATTCTTCTTCCCCTCTCTCTTCTTCTTGGGGATAATTTTAGATACTCGAGAAAATCCTTCCTCTCTAACCCTTGACCTTGTTTGGATCCTTCTCATGAATATTCAGACTTGGACTACTGAAACCAGTTGATTTTATCTCTTTGGAGTCGTCAGATGTGCAAATCAAGGCTCTTTTAAGCAAGAAACTTACAACAAATGCACATCAACTTTGTTGTAATGAAGATGAAGACCTCTAAGGTCCCACCGAGCATGCCAAAAGTGTTAGTGCAAATTAGCAGCACCCCCTAAATGACCTTCAGATATGCAAGTGAGAATTGTGTCATTTAGTGTGATTGCACAACATGGAATCTTTTCCCCAAGTGTGGGACTTACAAAATGGGAAAAAAATATCTAGATTAAAGGTTGGATCCTCTACTCCTCTGATCAGATGTATGCATGAAATTTTCAGAGGTTTAACTCAAAATCCTACTCTAATTTCTACCAAGGAGACAAGGATAGAAGAGAAAAAGAAGATAAAACTAAACTAACAAGGCGATACACCAAAGGAGTGGTGAACATATATTTACGTAAATTGACACAGATTATAAAAATGTAACACAAATCATGCACAAATTTCTAAAACGTAATGAAGGATCGAATGAAGGAAAACAACACAAAAAGAATTGAAAACTCATTCACAAAGCTTGCATTGTCATTTCGATTTTAAAATACAATGCATTACAACAACAAGGAGATAGAAAACATGTTGTAGTGTTAAAAAGGTCGATATTCCACAAATTCACTTGTCGGGGTGAAGGAAGGAGCGTGTAGAACATAAAAGACATCCAACCCTTTACAAATGAGCCAAAGCGGCTTTTAACAATGAAAATCTAAGTCAAGAAGGAGAAACACGAGAAAAATGAAATGAATGATTCAACCACTAACCAAATCCATCCAAATACTATGGGTAACCTTAAAATTTCATTCCCAAGATTTTTGACCATCTTTGGAGAAGAATGGAAGCCATCCGCATTAAAAATGGTGGTTGAATGTCGGTTCGCTCTTTTCCCCATTACAAAGGTGTTTTTCTCATTTTTTTCTCACTAAAATCCACCAAAAACAAAATTTAAGATTCCATTGTCTATAGAAATTCAATATCTTTCCAATGACACCAACATCGAGAAAAGCCAGAGCTCAGAATCGAAAGATATTCCCTCGGAGATTTAGGGAAAAATTGGGGCAAAAATCGGGTCGTGGGCAGAAACCTAAAAATTTCCCCTTTTTTGAATTTGGGAAAAATTCCTAAAAATCTCCACACCCCATTACTCCAGCGACACATGGCACTTCCCATTGGTCCGTGGGTTCAAATGGCCATTTTACACTTTTTTGAATTTTGGAAAAATTCCAAAATTCCTCCGCGCCCCATCACTCTGGGACACGTGTCACCCTCCTATTCACTGCAGGCATGCGCTCCAAATTTTTCCTTTGCACTTCCAACCACTTTGGAAAAATTTCCAAATTCTCCCCATGCCCCCGACCTCTACTACAAATAGGACACGTGTCATCTTCTTATTAGTCTGCGGGGTTTAAAACAAAACTTCCATTTCCTCCTTGGTGGGCCTGCGGGCCGATTTTTTCATTTTCACCTTTTGCTATTTTGGAAAAAATCCAAAAATTTCTCCACCCCTCAACTCCCACCGATTCCATGGACATGTGGCACATTCTTATTAGTTGCGGGGCTTCTGGGCCAAAAATTTCATTGCACCATTTTTTGGAAATTTTCTTAACTTACCCCCACCAGTCCAATCTCCGCCACCACGTGGCATCTCCTCATTCGTGTGGGCCTCAAGCCATTTCTTTCCTTTGCGGGCCCATGGAAAAAAATTTCTTTGCACCCCACCCATTCCTTAGTGATTTCTCCAACTTACCTCCACCAACCCGCCATTCCGCTGCCACGTGGCACATTCTATTGGTTGCGGACCTTCCCAGGAAAATTTCCCTCAAAAACTCCACCAAGCCATAACTTGCAAAATACAAGGAGTTAGAAGGAAAATTTTACCTTTCTAGAAAGGTGAGAAAATTATCTATCTGATGAAGCCATTTCTAGATAATTTTAACTACCTAAAAAGTGAAAAAAATTGTCGAGGCACAAGGAAGGAATGAAAGAAAGTTGGCCAAATAAGCGGGGGCTTATTTTGGATGATATTATAGATCATCCTTTCTATTTTACTAGTAAAAATTTGATTCCTACTGAGAACAAAATTACACCACTACAAAGCGCGGAGATTTTCATTTATCTATGTGCTACATAAATTGCAGACAGTATCTACTAGCTACACCATTTTTCTTCTATAAAAATCACATGGCATTGAAGTATTTGGTAAACAAACCCATTTTACAAGGGCGCATATGCAGATGGGTACTCTTATTTCAATAATTTGACTTCACGGTTGTGGTAAAACTAGGGAAAAGTAGTTCTTGGCTAGACCATTTATCCATAATAGAGTCGGGAGAAGAAGCACGAGACAATTAAAGATACCATGCCAAATGCCCGAGTTATACGAGTTCAATGTGCACCATCAAAATTAGAGGACGCTTTTGTCTTTCTATGAACATGCATGGCTCTAGAAGGAATGAAATCCTTAGAGAAGAAACACATTTCTATACGCACGGCACACTATATGTTGATTAGCGGTGACTGTAAAAATTAGGAGGATGAAGTATTGCGCCATTGTGTAGTAGAACATGAACACACAAACATCATGGAGGAATCTCATCGTTATATTTCAGGTGGCCACTATGTAGGTCATGCCACTACATGTAATATTCTACTCATTAGATTATGGTGGGAGACCACGTATAAAGATTATAAGGATTATTGAAAAACTTATGATCATTGTCAACATCTTAGGAAACCAGTCAATGAGATGAAATGCCTCTAAGACCTATTACTAGTGCAGAACCGTTTGAGAAATGGGCTATTGATTTTGTGGGTTCTATTTCACGAGCCACACACAAGACTAGATCACACTATATCATCACTTGCAATGACTATCGACAAGGTGGGAAGAAGTAGCATCTATAAAGGATTATATAGTAGGTACATTAGTTAGGTTTCTATGGGAGAATATTATTACAAGGTATGAATGTCCTTTAAGTTTGACTAGTGATAGGGGCACACATTTTCTTAATGAGACAATTATAATTTTATTGGATGAATTCATGATTGAACACCATAAGCCTACACCCTATCATCGTCGGGAAAATGGAATTGTTGAGGCATTCAACAAAATTTTGAGCCAGACATTAACAAAAATCTGTGATGTTGGAAGGAAGGATTGGGATGATAAAGTATCTACACGAGTACTTTAGGCATATAGAAAAACATATAAAAGGTTGAACAAATCCCCACCATTTCAGTTAGTGTTTAGCACAAAAGAAGTTCTTCCCATGGAATTTATGTTACCAACTTTGCGTATTGCACATCTTTGGAGGTCTAGCTGATGAGCAAGAATTAGAAGAACAGATTGAAAATTTACTCAAGTTGGATGAGCTTGAACGAGATAGAATATTGGAGTTAGAAACAAGAGAAATCCGGGCATAAAGCATGGCATGACAGGCACATCAGGGATAAAAGGCTTGAGATAGGATAGATGGTGCTCCTTTATGATTCTAATTTTTGCGCCATCTAGGTAAACTCAAAGTACATTGGTTGGGGTCGTATGTTATCACTCACATACTTGAAACAAGCACCTATCAGTTAGAGGTGCTTGATGGAATATGGTTACTGGTTACTTCAACGGGAGTAGGCTGAAGCCCTACTATAAATAAGTATTCTTGGTGTTTGTAATAAGGAAGTGTTGCCATTTAGATTAGATTTTCAATTCTACATTTCCTTAATGTGTTTCCTTCTTCATCACTATGCTTTGTCAATTTAGTTGGTGTGTTTGTGTAATAAAGCATGTTTACGTGCCAGAAGCTAATTCCTATTTTGAAGAATTTTTATGCACAAAGGACTACACATACCCTTAGTGTGGGGTAGGTTATTGATATCTAGGTACAAGACTGATGAAAATAAATACACATGAAAGGAACTAACTGCTATGGGTGTTATTCAAGTTGGAGAATTGAAAAAAAAATGTAAATGAGGACTAGAGGTAGAGATGAATGAAGAAATAATTATAACGTGAGGTAAGCAAAGGACATGGGAACTAATAAGGGAAAGTGTAGTGGCGAGGTACTTGGGTGCATGGAGGGTGTCTTTGAAGAAAATTACGTGGTTAGAAGGTAGGAAGGCATGATAGAAGGTTATATCTTGGGCGTGAAGATGTACCACGTAGAAGGAACGAAAATGGTCAATTAATGAGAGGATTTTTGGTAGGTGAAGAAGCAATAAATGCACTAAATTTTTGAAAATCTATATAAGGATAGGATGCAAGTTCATTTTTACCATTGTAATCATGATAATTTGAAAGAGCCAAGTGTGACCGAGCTATGAGAAGAGTATTCAGGTGCGAAGAGTGTGAATTGAGATGAGACGAGTAGATTTATGTGTAGAGGAAGCTTGCGTCCCCAATTGCGAAGGGTTTGAGCGAAGCAAGGCATTATAAAAGAGCTAGGGCATGTAATTTCAACTAGGGTATGCTAAATCAATCTATGGTGCAGGTTTACACATTAAAGGAGATAAAAGGTGAGTATTTGAAGTAGAAGATTACAGGTTATAGATGGAACCGAAGAAACACCCACAACAAGAGTAAAAGGGAAGAAGAATGTCAAAGTAGAGTTTGAAATGAACCCTAAGAGTAATAATAGTTTTGGATCAGTTTTACAGGGAAAACTCAATATTATTCACGCAATAATAATCTTCTTATTTATTCATTCAGGATATCAATTACTTTGAAAGAGTTTACATTTATAGTAGTTTGATCTCCTACAAAGGTGGAGTCAAAACTCATCTTCAATCCCTCATATCTTTCTCTATGAATCTCTCAGTCTTATCCCCTAATATCTCACACACCAAAATAGCTACGTGAGTTGTTCTCACAACTCACCAATAATTAAACTATTACAACTATATTATTAATATGAGTTCTATAAACTCATTATTAATAATATTACAATTTATTTAATAATGTTACACAATATTTTGGTAACATTCACTCCCCTATTGTTAACATTATTAACTCCCAATATACACTCCCCTAATGTTGACATGGTAAAACATAACTCCTTTTACTACAACATGTTGCACAAGCTTGCCTCATAATCTGGATCAAAGAAAGGTGTGTAAACTTCCAACTGGTTGACTGTCTTGCTGCACATGACCACAACTATGCAAAGGAATGCATCCCACATTTACTCCATGAAAATAATGCACTCGACATTCCACTGGCAGATCATCTTCATAAAGAAGGAAGGTAGTCAGAGGACCGCTACATCAGTAAAATTTTATCTACCTTTTTACATATGTGGTTTTCTAGATCTACCACCAACCCTTTCCAAATCTATGAGTGTTACAATAAACTTAGAGACATACTCTACAATGTTTTCTTCTAGGAGGTTACATATAGGAATTTCTCACACATTACAATTGAATAGGAATGTGACATCTATTCTTATTTTCAGAAAATAAAGACACAACTAAAAAAATGAAATGCCACAACAACATTATACATCCCCGTCGCTTGCATCTTGCGACAGGTTGTTGATTTATCTCCTTCTTCCATTTCCTCCTTCCTCCATGAATCATGTTGCTTACTTAGCAAATTAGATGTTGAAGCTCAAATTTACACCACCTTTTGTCGATACATATTCCTCACAAATATTTTCTTTGGTTCCTGTAATTCCAAAGTGGGAGTGCAGGGGCGGAATCCCCAACGGGAGTCAAGGGTAGTTCCCCTTATAGGGGCCCTAGCAGTACCCTAGGCATGCTCCTTGTTGCGGTACAAGGCGGGGTCGAGTGTAATGCCTGCTTCAACTACCACTTGAGACCAAGAAACTAACTAGGAAAAATTATGGAATAATTTTTTTTTATAGGAAGAGTCTACAACCAAGTTCAGTAAGACACTAGTTTGAAACTAAATAGGTTTGAGAAAAATTATGATTAACCGAGACACAAGATTTCCATTCTATCTTATAACAAGTTTACAAGGCTCCAATTTGGAGGTTACAAGTTTTACTAAGGTTCGGGGAGAAATTTATTGCCACCTGCTCTCTATTAAGCCCTAAACTTCAATTTGGATTTTTCACACACTTAGAGTTATCAAAAATTTCTTAAACTAGACTCATTAGATAGGAAATTTCCGCACTTTTCCAACCATATAAATAATTCCTCCTAACTCCTTGTAAAACTCAAGTTATGGCAAGGTCGAGTTTTAGGGGAAAATTTTCCCTTAGAGGTCCGCGGGGATAGGGAGAAAATTGGAAAATTTTTCCCAAACGCCACGTGTCATCACGTGATTCGTTCGGGCCGGCGGGTCGCGGGAAACATTTGAAATTTTCCCTAAACCAAAGTCTGAATTTTCCAAAGGAAAATTTTCCTCCATGCCTCCACACTTTCTCAAATGGCCACATGGCGCTTTGTGATTCGCCGTGGTCGGTGGAGGAAAAGAGAAATTTTTCCCAAAGGGCAAAATGTTAATTTTTTTTTTTTTAAATTATTAATGGCCTGCCCCTCCAAGGTGCCACATGGCAACTTCTAATAGGATGAGAGGTTAGCGGGGCCGTTCAAATTTTTAGGAAATTTTTCAAAGTTCAAAATTTAAATTTGTCTAAGGTCGAATTAATTTGTTTTTGGTTTGGGATGGCCATTTTGAAGTAAAACTTCAAATGGCCATAACTTTTGATAGGAAGCTCCATTTTAGGAAAACAAGGACTTTTCAGAAATCTCTCGGAGTCCTCTTTGCATAGAAATCATAAATTTTGGAATTTGATGAATTTTAGAGGGTTAATTTTAAGAAATCGATCTACAGGGTTTATAAAAATTGAAAACTGGCAGTTTTTCAAACTTGCAATTTTTATAAAATTGAATCCCTTCCTCCACTCCACATGCCAATCAGACATGGGGGATCAACTTAGGGAAGAATTAGAATGTTTTAAATATGTCAATTTGATCAATTTATTCAAGTTTACAATTTTTTGACAGTTGATGGAAAAATGACCATGTAAATTCTGAATTGAAATTCTTTGAGTTTTGGAGATTTATTCTTGACTGTTTTAGCGAATTTAGATTTCTCAAGTCTTCCTAAGTGTGAATTTCAAGTTTCGTAATTTATTTTTGAGTATAAAGTCGAACTGCTCATTTTATTTAAAAAGGAAGATGCCAAAATTATGAACTTAAAACAGAGTTCTCTTCTCCACGAATTTACAATTTATTATGCAATTTTCAATTAAGGAAAACATATCCATTTCATTTCTAAGACATCCAATTGATTCAACAAAGACATGTATACAAAGTATGCAATGTTGATTTCTAACTTTTATCAACTCATTTCAAAGATCCAATTTTTCTTCTTTCTTTTTTTTCTTTCCAAAACAGAATTGTGAATTTAACAGTCATGTGATTTCCAAGATAACAATGCAATTGGGAAAGTAATGTATTTCATTCATCTATCTCCAACAACAATATTGCAACAAGGTATATCAAGAGAACTTCGATTCCTTTATTGAATTTAAACAATCTTACAATTGATCTCCTTTCTTTACATTCTAAATTGAAAATTACAAACTGTATCATATTCTTCTTTTTAAAACAGAGGAAGGGAAAGTGACTCTTTCTCTTTTCAAATACAAAACCTAGGATATCATTTACATTTCACAATCAATTACAACTTTCAAATTACACGGTAAACATTTCCCATCTCAAATCAATTACATGCATCCACTTGAAGTGGGAAGGATTACATTTAAAATTTACAAAAAGGATGACTGTCAAACTGTTGTCTTTCTTCTCCAAACAGCAGCAAGCTAAGTTCTTCATCTTCATTCTTCTCATCACAACAAGGAAGGGGGAAAGGCAACGCTCTCCACCCAACCAAGACATCCAATGGGAAAAGAGAAGCCATCTTTCCACATTGGCCCCCGAGCCCCAACCATATTGGAATGGAACATGATAAAACAACACATGGCAACATAGCTTCTTCACATACAAGCATACATTCACAAACACAAATAAACACAAGGCAAGAAGATGTAGTTCTCTACTACAACAATCAATTCCAAAAAAAACAAAGGCTCCTTCTCCAAGCAAGCAAGCCAACAAGAGCAAGAACTATGGAGGTCTCCTTATGCCTCCCAAGTTGAATTTTGGGCATCCACCAAGAGCAAACCACCAAGATCATAGCAATCCCATAAACCTTATCCCTCCTCAACCCCTCCTTATCCCTCCTCCAAATTTATCCCTTATACCTCCCCCAAAGTAGGAAATGCAAGCAATTTCCTTTCCTAGGTGGATCCCAAACCAACACTCCCTCCCAAGAACAAGTAACAATGGCAGATCCCTTATCCCTCCTCTGATAAACCTCATAGTCTTCTCTCCACACCATGCCCTAAGCATTCTACCCATCCCTCTAAAAAAATTGCAAACACAACACATTCAAATCATGCTAAAAGAGGGAAAAACAACAATTTTTTTTTTTAAAAAGTGAGAGCCTACCTCTCCATAATGGAGACTTGCTTCCAAAACAACAGTCTTTAATTCACCAAAAACCAGTCCCAAATCAGCAAGGGGAATGCATGCACAAGTAATTCCACTTCTTCCACCAAGCAAGCTCCCAAAAGCAAGAGAAATTTTACCCAAGAGTGCAATCTCCAACTTTCAACAACCTCAAATGAGAGGAAATTTTAATTTTTAAAGGAGATGGAGGGAGAGGATGATGTGGATTCCAAGTGGGATGCCACATCATTGTTCCTCATCCCAAAAGCATTCAACATCAAGGAAAAATAAATCATAATAAATGAAAATGACAAAATTACTTACATACACAATGTAGCCCATACCCCAAAAGAAATGCATTTAAATTTTGTAAGACAAGTGCAATCAATAATTACACAAAAACATGTCAAAATGCAATAAAATAATTTGATTTTGACTCCAAATTAATAGGCATGGTTGGTGGAGGATTTTGAGAGGTGTGGGACAAGTTTAACTTGTCCCACAAGCCTCCAAATTTGTCCTCAAGTTCAAATTCGAATTTCAAAGAGGAAGGAGTGTTTGACCTTCCAAAATCAGCCTTACAACCTCTTACACAATCTATCACTTCACTTACACAACCCATACTTGGTAACTTACACACTCTTTTAAAATGCATTTATTTTTATGACATTTATTTTTTTACAAACTTTAGACACAACCATCAAATTTAATTTCCATATGGTTATAAAATATAAATAAATTTCATTTTCAACCAAGACAATAACATTTAATTTCACCTTCCACATCCTATTTAATTTAATTAAATTTTAACTATATGACTCTCACATCATACTATCACTTTTAAATAATTAAAACAAAAGCACATTACAAATAAAATACACACAACAATAATTAAAAAGGGAACACATAATAAAAACACACATATGCCCCTATGGTCACAATAATGGAAATCCCCATGGGAAATCCTAACAACTAAACACACAATCAAACACAGTTGCCATGGTGACCTTGTTGATTTCACACTAAATTCAATATGGTTAGTCTCGGTCCCCCAACATTGTTGTGATTTTAACTTTGCAAAATGCAAAATACCCCTTCGGCCTCGTGGCCATATCAGAACATCCAAATGATATAAGCAACATACAATTATTAAATCCAAATCACAACAATATCGAGAATTTAACATTTATCGTTTAAATTCAATTGCAACTATATCATCATCCAATAGATCTCTACACTAGAGCTATCCATAATACCAATGTCACATGTCTAAAATCAAAAGCAATAACCTGTCCATGTCAACCAGTATGTCATCATCCACATAATAATAATAATGTCTCAATGATCCTTAAGCATAATAACTGAACCCAGATTAATATTAATCCATAGTCTAACATCTAACCATCATAGTAAGAAAAATGTAATAATGTCCATAGGAATCCATGATCTAGCATATACACATCATACTATATCAAAACATAATTATGTCTAAAATATGATCAATAGTGTCAGGGTCAGTGTCTAAATAGTGTCAAAGGAGAGTGGGCACTACATCCCCCTCCCCTTAGACTCGACTTCCTCCTGGAAGTCACTGGAACAAATGTGGAAATTGCACTCGTAACACAGTAGCATCCTCCCAAGTGGCTGCAGTCTCATCATATCTGTCCCCCTTTGCACTTGTGCACGATTAATCTCTCTACCTCGAAGGCCCACGGTCCTGCGATCAATCTGGATGGGCTCCACCATCACCTACCCCTAATCTGCACTGTAATGATGTCCAATCTAGCACATAAGAAGGATCGTGATGTATCTCCTAAAGAAGAAACATGAAACACATCATGTACGCGAGATAAGGTAGGTGGCAATACTGAGACGGTAAACCAATGGGGCGATACGCTCTAGGATCTCAAAATGTCCAACGAACCAAGGAGCTAACTTAGAACCTTTTCCATAACAGTTGGGCTCTTATGTGGCCTAACACGAAGGAAAACCTTCATGCCCACATAAAAATTACACTCGGTTCTATGTTGATCAGTGTACTTCTTCCGCCTTTATCCTGTGCCTCCTGTAATCTCTACACGATCAACACTACCTCTTTGCTCTATGTCCTGCAAAGAGCCGGTCCTAAGGATATTCTATCCTCCGATCTATCCCGGCCTAAGGGGTGTCTGCACTCCCTACCATACAAGGCCTGAAAAGGAGCCATGCCTATAGAACTCTAATAACTATTATTGTTACCAAACTCCACAAGATATAGATACTCCTCCCACTTAGACTTCTGATCCATCACATACATCCTGAGCATGTCCTCCAAAATCTGATTCACCCTCTCAGTCTGTCCATCTGTCTCAGGGTGATAAGTTGTGCTGAAGTTAATCTTCGTCCCGAGAACATACCGCATGGTAGTCCGAAATGTGAAGTGTATAAAGGATCGCGATCCTGAAATGATCTTCCGCGGGATTACATGCTGCAACCCGATGATCTCATCCAAGTAGACACGTGCCACTGCACTAGTTGTATAGGTGGTCTTCACTGGGGAAAAGTGAGCTACTTTTGTCAATTTATCAACCGTGACCATGATGGCGTCATGGTGATATCTCGACATCGGTAATCCAATAATGAAATTCATGGAAATGGTGTCCCATTTCCACTTTGGTATAAGCATGAGGATAGAGAAGGCCGCTAGATGCGATCATGCTCGGCCTTCACTTTCGGCACTCTAAACAGCATGACACAAACTAAGCCACGTCCTTATGAAGACCTCTCCAGTGATATAACTGTCTCAAGGTGGCATGCATCTTCTTCACCCTAGGATGGGCTGAATAGGGTGCACGATGTGCCTCTATCAAGATGTCCTGCCTCAAGTCTTCGTCCCTAGGAACATAAATCCGACCTCTGTGTTTGAGAAGACCATTTTCCTCTAGTGAGAAACCATCAAATTTCCCCTCAAGGGGTCTCTGGGACTCAATCTCTGCTCGGGCTGCAATGTAGAAACTATCAAGAGGAAGCTGCTGAAGGATCCTACTCCGTAAATCTGTGCTCACTAAAGTAGCCATGCTCAAATGCCTCTGTCTGTTGAGAGCATCTGTAACCACATTCTCCTTCCCTTTCACATGCTCTATCTCCATGTCATACTCACAAAGCAACTCCATCCAACGCCTCTGACGAGCGTTTAGATTGGGCTGAGTGAAGAGGTGGCGAAGGCTCAAATGATCTGTCCTAAGTGTGAATCTCCGACCAAGGAGAAAGTGTCTCCATCGAACTAAAGCATGCACAACTGCCGCAAGCTCAAGATCATGGGTAGGATAATTAAGCTCATGATATTTGAGTTTGTGAGACTCAAAGGCTACAACTCTTCCCTCCTACATAAGAACACCTCCAAGGCACACTTGTGCGAAGCATCTGTGCATACAAAGAAATCACCATGTGGATCCGACACTACAAGAATAGGTGCTTTAGTTTTGTATCCCTTCGAGGTCCTTAAGGCCTACTCACACCTGTCTGACCAAACAAACTTCTTCCCTTTCCGTTGAAGGGAAGTGATGGGGTGTTCCATCCGAGAGAAGTCTGAACAAATCTCCTAGTAGCTCTGCTAACCCCATGAAGCTGCGCACCTCTATCATCCTTGTAGTGGGTTGGCCAATCCATAATGGCTCTAATATTGGAAGGATCATTGCGATACCTTCCCCGAGATGATATGACCCAAGTATTGAATCTCGACTAAAAGAAAGAACACTTCTCAAGTTTCGTAAAAACTTCGCTCACGAAGACACCGAAGAGCGTGGCGAAGGTGCCCTCGTGCTCCTTGCACGCGTGCGTGAGTAAATCGAGAATGTCATCAAGAAAAATGAGCACGAAGCAATCTAAAAGGTCCTGAATACCCCATTCATCAAACTCATAAACACTGCGGGGGCATTCATCAAACCAAAAGGCACCACTGTGAACTCATAGTGCCCATACCTCATTTAAAAGTAGTCTTATGAATGTCTGCCTCTCTGTAATCCTCAACTGATGGTACCTAGACTTGAGATCAATCTTAGAGAACACCGTGGCTCCCCTCATTTGATCAAACAAGTCATCAATGCGAGGCAGGGGATAACAATTCTTGATTGTTACCTTATTCAGCTGGCGGTAGTCTATGCATAACCGTAAGGATCCATCCTTCTTCTTCACAAATATAACCAGTGCACCCCAAGGGGATACACTAGGATGGATAAGGCCTTTCTCTAGAAGGCCCTCTAGCTGCAACTTGAGCTCATAGAGCTGCAGGGTGGTCATCGATAAAAATCTCGTGAGATAGGCTCTGTTCTTTGGAACCGAGATCAATATGGAAATCAATCTCACATGGGGGTGGCATCCCCGGTAGCTCCCCTGGGAAAACATCTGCATACTCTCTCAAAATGGGATGGTCATCTAGCGATGGCCCATTAGACCCATCCTCTATCCCGGTCACTGACTATGACTACATACATCTGACAACCCCGTCACACACATCACTTGAGCTGCATAGTAGAGATAGTGCAAATAGAAACAGGTCTCCTGACTCCAGAAATGACCGACTCAACTCCAAGATCGTCTACACAAGATATAGTCTTATGATAGCAATCCATCTTGGCCCTGTGTGTAGACAACCAATCCATGCCTAAAATGACTCCATACGAGCCCAAAGGAAGTATGTGGAGATCTGAAGTGGTGGTGAAAGGTCCCAAGTTAACAACACACTCCTTTACTAAGGAATCTAGAGAGACTTTGGCTCTTGAAGCCATCTCGACATCCCAACTATGACCTTGTCTAACAGCCACCAGCCTGCATCGCTCTACTAAGGATGGTGCAATAAATGAATCAGAAGAACCAGGAGTCAAACAATATGGAGGTAGGAACACCTCCGATACTACCTGGGGTCTCAATGACCGTGCTCTGGTGCTCGGCCTGGCGGTTCTCAACCGCTGCGTAGATCCTGTGACTCCGTCCCATGTCTCCAACTATAGGCTCTGAGATGGGTGCCTTACCCTTATTAGGGTTCTGGGGGAAATCTCTCCAAAAGTGTCCCGCTACTCCACACCCGAAGCAACCACCTGACGTCCTCCAAACTGCAGCACCTCAGAAGGTGCCCTAGAGGTAGGTGTTTTGGACCACGATGATCCAGCCATAGTCTGCTGTGGCCTTTATGATCAATCTCCTGGCCGGATCGAACTCTAGCTCCACCCTGTGTCTGGTGGGACCCACAGGAGGAGGCCCCATCGTGACCTCTCGTGCGTGCATCGGCTCCGAGGAGGCCTAAAGCGGTGGGTGGGGCTGGCTGCTGCTTTGTGGTTTGAAAGATGACTACGAATGATCTTGACCACCATGAGGAAGAGGAGTTGCCCCCTCAATCTACTATCCTGCAACCATTGCTGGATACGGCTCGACCCGGTCTCTAGCCTGCTTTGGGTTTTACCCAGTCTCCTCTCGCAATGTAGGCCTTCTCAACGGCCTTTGCTAATGTACGTAGGCGGTGGATCCAAACTGCACCTCAATGTCTATATTAAGGCCCCGGATGAACTGTGGATCCGTACACCATCATCTGTATATAATCAATGTACTAAAGTAGGTCTAAGAACCTACTCTCATACTCGGCCACTATAAGGGAAGCCTGTCGAAGGTCGTGGAACTCATCGATCCTCTGTTGTATGAATCTCTGTGGCAAGTATCTACTCCTGAATCTCTCCTCAAATAGCTCCCAAGTGATTGTCTCTAGAATCTATATGGAGCTTCTACTCCTCTGTCCTCCACCATACTCCAGCTCCGTCCTTCAGTAGATGGATCGTAACATGAGCTTTCGTGTTGCTAGAACAAGGACAAAGCTTAAAGCAACTGCTCAAGCTAACCAGCCAGGCCTCTGCCTGGAAACCACCTGTGTCACCTAAATAATGTGAGGGCCTAAGCTTCAGGATCTCCCTAATATGATCCGTCTGTGGTCTGACGGCCTCTAGGCCTCTCTATAAGCTCATCCCTAAGCCTAGGGCTCCGAGACCTCTCTCTATGCTCCAGAACTCTGTCACCCTGCCTCCTAGGTGGTGAATCTGCTCTGACTGACTCTACATGAAAATTCTCTCCTCCATCCTCCTCACCATGTGGAGGAGGTGCATGTCCCTCAATGGAAGTATCTCTCTGTCTGTCTGCCTGAGTGCCCTCCTACTGATCCTCCGCGTAAGGTGGCATTAACATCCTGGAGGGTCTGTAAAATCTGTGGTAGGATAGCTGCTAAACCCTGGTCTAGTGGTGGTGGTGGTGGTGGTGGAGGTGGTGGTGGTGGTGACTCTAAGCCTCTGTGAATGTTCCTCCTACTCCGTCTGAGCTCCCTGCATAGACCAGAGTGGGAGTTAGTTTCATTACCTTGAGTTTTCTTCATTTTTCTAAGTTTACTAACATGTCTAATTTTCAATTAGTTTTGTTTTCTAGATTATCAATTTGCTAGTTTTAGGTTTCAAGTCTCAATGTTTCTAGTGTGCCCAATGGTCCAAGATTTTGAACCATCGCTTTGATACCAAGTGTAATGCCCGCTTCAACTACCACTTGAGACCAAGAAACAAACTAGGAAAAATTATGGAATAAATTTTTTTATAGGAAGAGTCTACAACCAAGTTGCAAGACACTAGTTTGAAACTAAATAGGTTCTAGAAAAAATTATGATTAACCAGACACAATATTTCCATTTTATCTTATAACAAGTTTACAAGGCTCCAATTTGGAGGTTACAAGTTTTACTAAGGTTCAGGGAGAAATTTATTGCCAGGCCTGCTCTCTATCAAGCCCTAAACTTCAACTAGATTTTTCACACACTTATATTTATCAAAACTTTCCTAAACTAGACTCATTGGATAGGAAATTTCCTCACCTTTCCAACCATATAAAGAAGTCCTCCTAACTCCTTGTAAAACTCAAGTTATGGCTAAAGCGAGTTTTAGGGAAAATTTTCCTTAGAGGTCCGCGGGGATAGGAGAAAATTGGAAGAATTTTCCCAAATGCCACGTGTCATCACGTGATTCATTCGGGCTGGCGGGTCATGGGGAAACATTTGAAATTTTTCCCTAAACCAAAGTCTCAATTTTCCAAAGGAAAATTTTCCTCCATGCCTTCGCACTTGCTCAAATGGCCACGTGGCACTTTGTGATTCACCGCATGGTCGGCGGAGGAAAAGAGAAATTTTTCCAAAAGGGCAAAATGTTAATTTATTTTTTTAAATTATTAATGGCCTGCCCCTCAGGTGCAACATGGCAACTTCTGATATGATGAGAGGTTGGTGGGGCCGTAGAATTTTAGGAATTTTTCCAAAGTTCAAAATTTAAATTTGTCTAAGGTCGAATTAATTTGTTTTTGGTTTAGGAAGGCCATTTTGAAGTAAAACTTCAAATGGCCATAAATTTGATAGGAAGCTCCATTTTAGGCAAACGAGGACTTTCGAAAAGCTCTCGGAGTCGTCTTTGCCAGATGATTATAAATTTTGGAATTTGGTGAAGTTTAGAGGGTTAATTTTAAGAAATCTATCTGCAGGGTTTATAAAAATTGAAAACTGGCAGTTTTTCAAACTTGCAATTTTTATAAAATTGAATCCCTTCCTCCACTCTACATGCCAATCAGACATGGGGGATCAACTTAGGGAAGAATTCAAATGTTTTAAATATGTCAATTTGATCAATTTATTCAAGTTTACAATTTTCTGACAGTTGATGGGAAAAACGACCATGTAAATTCCGAATTGAAATTCTTTGAGTTTTGGAGATTTATTCTTGACTGTTTTAGAGAATTTATATTTCTCAAGTCTTCTAAGTGTGGATTTCAAGTTTCGTAATTTATTTTTGAGTATAAAGTCAATGCTCATTTTATTTAAAAAGGAAGATGCCAAAATTATGAACTTAAAACAGAGTTCTCTTCTCCACGAATTTACAATTTAATATGCAATTTTCAATTAAGGAAAACATATCCATTTCATTTCTAAGACATCCAATTGATTCAACAAAGACATGTATACAAGTATGCAATGTTGATTTCTAACTTTTATCAACTCATTTCAAAGATCCAATTTTATTTTTTTCTTTTTCTTCTTTCCAAAACAGAATTGCAAATTTAACAGTCATGTGATTTCCAAGATAACAATGCAATTGGGAAAGTAATGTATTTCATTCATCTATCTCCAACAACAATATTGCAACAAGGTATATCAAGAGAACTTCAATTCCTTTATTGAATTTAATTATTAATGGCCTTTGCCCCTCAAGGTGCCACATGGAAACTTCGATAGGATTAGAGGTTGGCGGGGCCGCGGAAATTTTAGGAAATTTTTCAAAGTTCAAAATTTAAATTTGTCTAAGGTCAATTTAATTTGTTTTTGATTTGGGATGGCCATTTTCAAGTAAAACTTCAAATGGCCATAACTTTTGATAGGAAGCTCCATTTTAGGCAAAAAGGACTTTTCGGAAATCTCTCGAGTCCTCTTTGCATAGAAATCATAAATTTTGGAATTTGGTGAATTTTAGAGGGTTAATTTTAAGAAATTGATCTGCAGGGTTTATAAAAATTGAAAACTGGCAGTTTTTCAAACTTGCAATTTTTATAAAATTGAATCCCTTCCTCCACTCCGCATGCCAATCAGACATGGGGGATCAACTTAGGGAAGAATTAGAATATTTTAAATATGTCAATTTGATCAATTTATTCAAGTTTACAAATTTCTAACAGTTGATGGGAAAAATGACCATGTAAATTCCGAATTGAAATTCTTTGAGTTTTGGAGATTTATTCTTGACTGTTTTAGCGAATTTAGATTTCTCAAGTCTTCTAATAGTGGATTTCAAGTTTCGTAATTTATTGTTGAGTATAAAGTCGAACTGCTCATTTTATTTAAAAAGGAAGATGCCAGAATTATGAACTTAAAACAGAGTTCTCTTCTCCACGAATTTACAATTTAATATGAAATTTTCAATTAAGGAAAACATATCCATTTCATTTCTAAGACATCCAATTGATTCAAAAAATACATGTATACAGTATGCAATGTTGATTTCTAACTTTTATCAACTCATTTCAAAGATCCAATTTTTTTATTTTTATTTTTTTCTTTCCAAAACAGAATTGCGAATTTAATAGTCATGTGATTTCCAAGATAACAATGCAATTGGGAAAGTAATGTATTTCATTCATCTATCTCCAACAATAATATTGCAACAAGGTATATCAAGAGAACTTTGATTCCTTTATTGAATTTAAACAATTTTACAATTGAACTCCTTTCTTTACATTCCAATTTGAAAATTACAAACTGTATCATATTCTTCTTTTAAAATAGAGGAAGGGAAAGTGACTCTTTCTCATTTCAAATACAAAACATAGGATATCATTTACATTTCACAATCAATTACAACTTTCAAATTACAAGGTAAACATTTCCCATCTCAAATCAATTACATGCATCCACTTGAAGTGGGAAGGATTACATTTAAAATTTACAAAAGGATGACTGTCAAACTGTTGTCTTTCTTCTCCAAACAACAGCAAGCTAAGTTCTTCATCTTCATTCTTCTCATCACAACAAGGAAGGGGGAAAGGCAATGCTCTCCACCCAACCAAGACATCCAATGGGAAAAGAGAAGCCATCTTTCCACATTGGCCCCTGAGCCCCAACCATATTGGAATGGAACATGATAAAACAACACATGGCAACATAGCTTCTTCACATACAAGCATACATTCACAAACACAAATAAACACAAGGCAAGAAGATGTAGTTCTCTACTACAAAAATCAATTCCAAACAAAACAAAGGCTCCTTCTCCAAGCAAGCAAGCCAACAAGAGCAAGAACTATGGAGGTCTCCTTATGCCTCCCAAGTTGAATTTTGGGCATCCACCAAGAGCAAACCACCAAGATCATAGAAATCCCATAAACCTTATCCCTCCTCAACCCCTCCTTATCCCTCCTCCAAATTTATCCCTTATACCTCCCCCAAAGTAGGAAATGCAAGCAATTTCCTTTCCTAGGTGGATCCCAAACCAACATTCCCTCCCAAGAACAAATAACAATGGCAATTTCCTTATCCCTCCTCTGATAAACCTCATAGTCTTCTCTCCACACCATGCCCTAAGCATTCTACCCATCCCTCTAAAAAAATTGCAAACACAACACATTCAAATCATGCTAAAAGAGGGAAAAACAACAAATTTTTTTAAAAAAAAAGTGAGAGCCTACCTCTCCATAATGGAGACTTGCTTCCAAAACAACAGTCTTTAATTCACCAAAAACCAGTCCCAAATCAGCAAGGGGAATGCATGCACAAGTAATTCCACTTCTTCCACCAAGCAAGCTCCCAAAAAGCAAGAGAAATTTGACCCAAGAGTGCAATCTCCAACTTTCAACAACCTCAAATGAGAGGAAATTTTAATTTTTAAAGGAGATGGAGGGAGAGGATGATGTGGATTCCAAGTGGGATGCCACATCATTGTTCCTCATCCCAAGAGCATTCAACATCAAGGAAAAATAAATCATAATAAATGAAAATGACAAAATTACTTACATACACAATGTAGCCCATACCCCAAAAGAAATGCATTTAAATTTTGTAAGACAAGTGCAATCAATAATTACACAAAAACATGTCAAAATGCAATAAAATAATCTGATTTTGACTCCAAATTAATAGGCATGGTTGGTGGAGGATTTTGAGAGGTGTGGGACAAGTTTAACTTGTCCCACAAGCCTCCAAATTTGTCCTCCAAGTTCAAATTCGAATTTCAAAGAGGAAGGAGTGTTTGACCTTCCAAAATCAGCCTTACAACCTCTTACACAATCTATCACTTCACTTACACAACCCATACTTGGTAACTTACACACTCTTTTAAAATGCATTTATTTTAATGACATTTATTTTTTTACAAACTTTAGACACAACCATATATTTAATTACCATATGGTTATAAAATATATAAATAAATTTCATTTTCAACTAAGACAATAACATTTAATTTCACCCTCCACATCCTATTTAATTTAATTAAATTTTAACTATATGACTCTCATATCAAACTATCACTTTTAAATAATTAAAACAAAAGCACATTACAAATAAAATACACACAACAATAATTAAAAAGGGAACACATAATAAAAACACACATATGCCTCTATGGTCACAATAATGGAAATCCCCATGGGAAATCCTAACAACTAAACACACAATCAAACACAGTTGCCATGGTGACCTTGTTGATTTCACACTAAATTCCAATATGGTTAGTCTCCAGTCCCCCAACATTGTTTTGATTTTAAGCTACAAAATGTAAAATACCTCCTTGACCTCGTGGCCATATCGGAACATCCAAATGATATAAGCAACATACAATTATTAAATCCAAATCACAACAATATCGAGAATTTAGCATTTATCGTTTAAATTCAATTGCAACTATATCATCATCAATAGATCTCTACACTAGAGCTATCCATAATACCCAATGTCACATGTCTAAAATCAAAAGCAATAACTTTGTCCATGTCAACCAAGTATGTCATCATCCACATAATATTAATAATATCTCAATGATCCTTAAGCATAATAATCGAACCCAAATTAATATTAATCCATAGTCTAACATCTAACCATCATAGTAAGCAAAACATAATAATGTCCATAGGAATCCATGATCTAGCATATACACATCATACTATATCAAAACATAATTATGTCCAAAATATGATCAATAGTGTAAGGGTCAGTGTCTAAATAGTGTCAAAGGAGAGTGGGCACTACACGAGGGTGGAGCCCTTGAAGCTAAGAAAATTTTCATTCTTTGAATTCATAAAAAATATCATCAAAAATACAATATTATTCACTTGATTCTAAAAAAATTAGACGTTAGGTAACTTTGAAAATGCATACGTAAGGATGTTTTTTTTTATACAACTTTCGACTACGAATCCGACTCAAAAATACTTTGACAACAAGAAAACTACTACAAACACTAGTTTTCTTAGACTTACAATACAATGATCCACTAGCCAATGTTGGAAATGACTTTTCTAAGGCTGATATGTATGAAACTTGTGATTAAATAATACTAGGAAGACTAGACTTGACATTAAAGAAAATCCCTTAAAAGTAATCTCTACGGGCATATATGAATACCTACTTATATATTTACAAATCTAAAATTCTAGTCAAAATATAAGCTTCATCAATGACATGATATGATGAGCCTCTTGACAGTAGTGATTACCCATAATTTGCGTGCAGCATACAACAAAAATGAGAACATACACTCACAGTCCCGTGAATGGCGTCTATTGTTGGGTTTGCGTTTGAATGGTAACCAATTTGACTTCAGATATACGTTTCTGTTCTCCAACGTGGCAGGCTCATGCAAGTGTTGATGCCGCTCAAAATGAATCAGAAAACAAGATTGTGAGTTTATACAAACCCACTACCATGTAGATCTGTTACAAGTTTTATTATTGATCAACACTATGACACCAAATCCATGTTCTCCCAAAGCCTTTGCAAGATATCAGCTTTGATGGATGATAGATACGAAATGTATATAAATGAAAGACCAGAATGCAACATATTTTTATTTTTTATAATGCATGCAAAACACCAAAATAACACCACGCTTGGTGCAGTCACTTCTGTGAATCCCATGCTATAGTTGTCAATCTCATGCCCTCCCTAATATATTGATCCCTCGATGTTGCACCTGAAATTATAGACTCTAGAGAAACTCAATCATCAAACCGAAAGGTTTCAATCAACACATTATGTGCATAATGAGACCATATGTATAGAACTAGATCTCAAGAAATAAAAGAATTATAATTACACAAATTTATATACATCAGAACCACATGGGTCTCTTCCTTGGAACTACACACGGGTCACATGTTTGAGCGACTATGCTCACGATACCAAATAATAATTTTGTATTAGTTTTACATAGGAAAACTCAATATTATTCATGGAATAATAATCTCCTTATTAATTCAATCAACGGATATCAATTACATTGATAGAGTTTACATTTATAGTAGTTTGATCTCCTACAAAGGTGGAGTCAACACTCATCTTCAATCCCTCATATCTCTCTCCATGAATCTCTCAGTCTTATCCCCTAATATATCACACACCAAAATATTTGCATGATTTGTTCTCAAAACTCACCAATAATTAAACTATTACAACTATATTATTAATATGAGTTCTATAAACTCATTATTAATAATATTAAAATTTATTTAATAATGTTACATAATATTTGGTAACAAGTAATTTCTCATAAATGTAGTATCCGGAGGGTGTCATTGTGGGTCGGGAATGGGATTCCCACATCGGAAGAGCAATATTAGTGACTACAATCATTGTACACCTAAAAATAAGAAGGAATTGGATGCTTTATTAAACACAAAGACGAATAATCACACAAATGAGAATACATGTCGGTGTAAGAATGATCTTTGAGGAGAAGTTGTTGAAACAACTTGGGGTTTACTAGTTATATGAGATCCCTACTTTTGGAAATATGAACCATTGTATCATTGGGTGATGAGCGGGGTTCGCGAAGAATTCTTCTACTTTGTAAGACAGGGTAAGGATTATAGTCGTGATGATCTCAATAGTAATAGGGTTGAAAGGCACGGGGGTAGGTATAAATGGTGATTTACCTTGATAAGTCGAAATCACGGAGATAAGGAAGGAGTTGGGGTACACCAAGTGCGTGTGGCATGGGCATTGATAAATTAAAGAAGAACCCAATCATTCAACAAGTTGCATACTTGGTGACAAAGTTGAATGACCAAGAAAGATGGTCATAAGTAAACACAATGTGGCTACACATTGCGAAGAAGATGTCACAGGGAGTGATTTACAACATCTCCAGTTACATCGTGAGTCTATCATTGAAGAAGTGCACATAGAGAGAAGATCAATTTTAGGGATGTTCTATTGTCTCTACTGTTTATGGAAATTACGGGTGCCGATGGGCAAAAAATAAAATATGGGAATACTCTATGAGAACAAGTCACACTGTGGAAATATTTGGCAAGTAATTGTGTGATGGATAAATGAGTGGACCATTTAAGTAGAGATATGAGATGTGGTATGATAAGCTCCATGTAGCTTTTGAAGAAGAATGGCGTATGCCCATGGAGTTACCTTTGATAGTGGTGAAGGCAGACAAGTATTTTAGTTTACTAGCATTTTTATATTGCATGATTTGTAATGAAGGATGGGGCTTGAAGCTCATGGTGCAAATTACCATATGCCTTCACGAGAAAGATATTTTTGGGCATCGGTTCATAGGTTTTCATATACACATTGCTTGACCTTCAATGCGAGACAAGTTAGATTGTGATGACCACACTCTAAGAAATAAGTATGTATATCGGGGTGAGATGCCTACATTGAGAGGATCATCTCATATACTATAATCATAAAGCCTATAAGATTGGTAGTTGGGGACACCGAGAGAAGTGCTTGTGTACATTCAACTCCAAGCCTAATATGGATAATAATAAGTATGTGGAGAATGAGTTTGTGCTCCCAAGGCTACTAAAAGGTAAGCATACAATGGAAAATGTTCCAGTGCCTAAGCCCACAGAGACAATACAAGTAGATGATGAAGAAGAGGAGCATGAAGATAGTGGTGGTTTGGAGCATAGAGGTAGAAGATAGCCTCCAAATAGGGAAGAAGTTGAGTGCGTGACTACTCCCCCAACCATAAGAGGGAGATGATGAGGACTTGGATGCAGTCCAAGGAGAGTGCTGTTTTAAAAGAGTATTCAGGAGAACAAGGACCCAAGGTGCTACTCCACAATCAGTGCGTAGATCACCTTGACTCTCTCCACAAAAGGAGAAAACTAAGAAGAGAAGAAGGAATTTGAAGCTGAATGAGGAGGTGGAAGAGTCTGAGGAAAGTGTGCCCAATTCCCCTACACCTCTAGAGAACATGGAAGAACCAAAGGATGAAGAAATGAAGGATGGAGAAGAGGGAGAAAAGGAAGCAGATGAGACAACAACCTGAGACTGCTCAGGACATAGTAGAACAAGCTCTGAATCTTGAAGCCCAAGTTCCTAAGGGGCCAAGAACAAAGAGAACAAGTGGGGAATATGTTCCACCAGTCATGGGCTATGCTAAGGACATAGGTAAAATTGTTCGTGCCCATTTTCAGAGCACAATGACATAAAAGGATTTGTATGGCTGGGAGCTAATGGATGAAGAGATGAAAACTGTGTGCACAAGGAAGTAGTTGTCATGGTCAATGCACACACACATGGATGAACCAAAATTTTATGTGTGTGAGGATTCATGCATATCAAGGAGGTTACGAGAGGATACCTTAGAAGGCAAAACACATAACATTCAAGCCTACTATTATGTCAAATGAACAAGTGAGCAATGCTTTGGTGAAAGTCTCGATAGAGGTGGCAAGGCGGAATATGGATAAGGCTGCAAAAATTAGGGTGCTACAAGAGGAGATCAAGACTAAGGAATTTGGGGACAATATCATGAAAGCAAAGCCACATTTAGAACCAAAGGTACCCAAAACATTTCCTTCAGCAATGCATTACGCAAGTACCTTGGTGGAATTAGTGCTTGATGATGAACCTTTGCACATGCCAGTGCAAAAGGATCTAACATAGGAAGTAGAGTGGGAAAAGGATTCAGTGATGCGAAGATTGCATCATATGAGGGGTTGCTTTAGAGCTTGCAGGAGGAATTAAAGAAGGAAGATCAAGCACTGAATATTTGTATAGCTCCAGAGAAGACGCTATAAGAACCCAAACCATTTTAGAAGACGGTGAAGTAATGAAGGCCATGAAGGATGAAACATTGGACCATGTAGAATGATTAGCACTTGTCAAGAAAAAGTGTGAGGCCCTTATAGTAGCACAAGAACCACACAAGGAAAGGTTGGATGAGCTTGGGAAACTCATCATGTAGAAGATGGACTTATTAGAAGGAAGAATGACTACCATGTCTAACATTGTGTTGGTCTTGCAGAATGAGAAAGGAGAGATTGCAAAAGATGAGTTAGATTCAATTATAGTGGATATCCCGGAAAAGGCGAAGCCACGTCCGGTGATTGGCAGACTTTAGAGGTAGAAATAAAAGAAGAATATCCATAATTTATTCTTGAGTTAAAGCGAGAATATCTTGTAGGGTAAATACATTCTTTTATTTATCAAAATTATTTCCATTATTCTATTCATATTCTTTGATTTTTTTTGGAGACAAACCATTGATGGGGAGGCAATTCAATTAGTGTGGGGTAATTTTGATCGGTTAAAGTATAGAACTTAACATGGGAGGCCCGGGGAAAGGATCACACATGAAGAAGAGAGAAAGATTCGAGGACTTAGCCATTTTCACAATGGGGATCTATTTTTGGAGATATATATATATATATATAGAGAGAGAGAGAGAGAGAGAGATCTTTGACCATGAAAAAGATTTAATTTTGTGATGAACTAGTGAAATTCTCTAATGTAGTGATGAACTCTTGATCCTTGAACTCTTCTGCACCATAAGAAACCTCCTCTTGGATAATAAATAATTGTAGCCCCTTTGGTTTTACTAAGTGAAGAAGTGAGAAGAAATTGATCAATAGACCATTAAAGACAATGAAGGATGTCTTTTCCCACTTGAAAAAACCATGAAAAACCACCATGCCTTCTTGACCAATCATGCATATGATGAGAAATTGAAACAATTTCCCACACAATGCAACCATGATGATCCTTTCACCTTGAGAACATTGATGACAAAAATTGGGAACCAAAGGAGCTTCCCTTTTTCCTGGGTCACAATTCATCTTCCACTCCTTCATAATCATGAATTTTTCCTTACCATTCCCATGAGGATAGCCTCGAGATATGGTCACCACTTAGTGCTAGTTAGAGGTTTTTAAATGCTTCCAAAATTGGCATTTTCACTTTGAGACACCTTATGCTCGTTGAATTTAGGAAGACAGGATTTGTTTGCAAATTGAATATTTGACCTCTGTGAAATCTTGAATCAGAAAGGCATAAAGAGGGAGAGCATATGTGACCATATTGAGTTCATCTTGATCATTTACTATTTTTAGCAAGTTACACATGGGTGTTCATTCTTAGCAAATTTTCCAATCTTGAGTGTTTTGCACTTGAAGGAATGGCTTGAGGTACCAGAAACCATCTTTTCCTTAGACTTACTATTTTTAGTAAGATATGTGGTATATACTTACTAAAAATAAAAATTGGTATTCAGGTGTTGGATCGGAATGAAACCAATTGCAGAAGTTTCCATTTTTCATTTTAAGGCTTTGCTTCAATTTTTAGAGACTAATTGTCGAGGGTTTTGTAGATATGAGAAATAGTAATTTTTGGCTAGAACCTTAAAATAGATGTGAAAAATAAATCGGTGCAATAATGAGGGCATGTAAGAACTCTTCTTAAAGGTGGTCTCACTGAGAATCTGTCATTAGAATTTTGTGGCAAACGAGTTTGGAAAAATGATTTATGAGCATGACTAGATTTGGATATTTAGGGCACAAAGGTGGGTTTTAATGTTTCAATGTTATAGCCAGCTTCAAAATATTATTTAATGGCTATAAAATAATTAAATGTTTTTTAATTTGTGTTTTGTTATGAGTTGTGATGATCATGGCAAATGGAGTTTATATGGTGGAGGTTGAAGTGGAGAATGCACATGAGAGAATGAAGGAATTTTTCACCTTCCCTCTCCTTCTTGCCTTGGGTGTCGTTGAAATTTGGTTCTCGGCTCTTCGAGTTTGTCGGGTCATCGACATTAATAGGATTAATAATTATTATCATTGTTTAGCCGTAAAATCATAAAAATAATGTTTATAATAATATTATAATTTATAATGTCGAGGTGTGATTATTATTATTATTATTATTAAATTTTTGTTATTATGAATAGGGTGATCATCATTAATTGTGCTCATCAATATTTTACCTCGTTCAGGGTTTGTATTCCTATTTAGTTAAAACAAACAAACAAAAAAAAAAAAAATAGATAAATAAATTTAAAAGAAATTAAAAATAAAATCAAAAAGCCGTGATATTCTTGGATTAGGGAAAATTAAAAGGAAAAAAATCAAAAAAATGAGGCCAGTGATTCTTTTGGGTGAGTTTTTTTTTTTTTTTTTTTTTTGAATGAATGGTTTGTTTTTTGGGGGAGGGGGATACACACACAAAAAAAATGAGTTTGTTGAAAGGCCTTTGAAAGCTTTCATCAAAAATGCTTTGATTCACGCAAAATAGACTCCACAAACGCATTCAGCATTCAAAAGCCAACAGGCTTTTTTTTTGCATCAAACCAAGCTGCATTGGAGAGAGGGTTTTGCTGGATTTTATAGTGCCAAAAGCTTAGGGATGCCTACGTGATCAAAACAAAATGGGAGGATTTTGTTTGTTTCCTTATGAATGACACACATGCATCTCCTTCCATCTCATGCATGCCCAAAATGAGTGGGACCCATGGTGGGCAAGTAAATCAAAAAAAAAAATTAGAGGAACATTTTTTTCAATGATGTTGTAGATTTGATTCTTACTTGTTTGTAGTAGACATATACATGCAAAAAAATGTGAAAGCATGAATTGTTTGTTTAAATGCCTCAAATAGATGTGGTTCATGGAATGCCATGATGGCGGGATATGCACAAATGTGTTTTTGAAAAGGCCTTTGAAACTTCCAAGAAAATGTATTTAGTGCCCAGTTTGGTGCAAAATGTGAAGGCATACACAACTGCATGTGAACTAACTGTTTGACAAAAATACGAAAGATATGTGGCTCTCATGGCTATGCAATGATAGCGAGATATGCAAAAAAAAATGGGTCTATTAAAAAGGCACATAAACTGTTTGATAGAATGCCTCAAAGAAATGTTGTCTCATGGAATGCCATGATGGCAGCATATGCACAAGATGGATGTGTAAAATGGCTTGTGATCTGTTTGACAGAATGCCTCAAAGAGATGTGGTCTTATGGAACATACCCTGACCATGTAAGCTTCATTTTTGTTTACTTAGCATTTAGCCAGGCATGTAGGTTCTAGTGCATGAGGGTTGTAAATACTTCGATGGCATGAGTGCCTCTTGTAGAATCATGCCTAGAATTAATCATTATTTTCTTTGGTTTTGATGAGCACATGAGAATGCAATGCAAAATGTTTTATCATGATGCATGAAAGGTTTGCTTAAGGCATGTGAAGTTGACTAAATGCCTGGTTTAAAAAAGTCAAATAAAATGAGTTGATTTGAAAAGGCCTTGGAAAGGAGGAAGATCATCATCCTATGGGTAAATGTAAACAACAATAAAAACCATTTGATCATCCTCAAGCAAGTGGTGGGTTGCAAAAAAATAACTAGCTTTAGAATTGTGATGGAAAACCATGGAAGGATTTGAAAACAAGATGTTAAAAAGTTTTTTTCAAGCAACTACTTATAGTATGTCAAGTGAAAATGGTGGAGGCGAGGAGATTAGATCTGGAGTGTGACGGTTGGATGAAGTGCCAAGCAGAGATGTCGAACCCAAGCTGCGGCTTTCGACCGACTTCGTTCTCCAGGCATGGTTCTTCTTCCCTTACCTCTCATAATTCTCGTGTTTTAGTTCTCTTTTGCAACTAAATAGAATTTTAAATTATTAGATTTTTAATACAGTTAAATGTTCCTTCAACTCATTGCAAAACAATAAAGTGTCGTGTCGTAACTCTCGAAGTCATTATAACTCGTCTACTTTAAACCATGAACTATCACCCTCGCTTCGAGATGATTTAGAAAACTCTTACCCTTCTTGATCGCTCCAATATCGTTTTATCGACTAGACAAATTTGACTCCCCATTGATAAAGTTGACCTTCTCCTTGTTTTAAATAGTTAAATTTTGCAATTTTGGAGACTCACTAAGTACCCTTTGCAACTCTGGAAACGAGATGTGAAGTTTCATTCGTGTACCTTGGTATACGAGGAGTCACCTTGATTTTTGGTTTGACCCAAAATGATCATATGACATCCTTTTGACGCTCTTATAGGAGCCCTGTTACATCGGTTTACAATAGTAGAGAGTTGTTAAAACTAGAAAGTTGGCTTTCGTTTTGGACCACCATTTGAAACCCGGAAAGAGAAATCACGTTCCGTCTTCACAAACCTCTAGCGTTTATACTAGAAAATGCATGGAACATTCAGCATAGGAAAGAGCACTTTTGGGATAGTTTGGTGAAGCCATTTTGTAGGCCTCCGGTCGCAGTTTGATGAGGTCAAACTGGACCAATTTCTTCTTGTCGCTCTAGAAAACTTGTCGCCATTTGAAAATGGTTTACTAGTTCTCAGTCCGTCGACTCTGATGAATTCTCCTTATATAGGGGAACTAGTAGGAGATGTCTCGTTGCGTGCTCCTCCATTGAACGTCATTTTGGATGTGGTTTTTGGGCCCTCGAGCTAACTTTTGTCATTTTACAACTGGGTGAACTACGACCAGTGGCCCCGGAAAACTAAGCCGCAAACGCAAACCGTTCGCTCTTTTTCAATTCCGTCAGTTGCTATGAATTCTTGGTATATCTGGGGACACGTAGAAAGTTAATCGTGGTGTGCGTGCTCATTGGAAGATAACCTTTGGAAGTAGTTTCTTAGCCTCGAGCCCATTTTGTACGTTTTGTAGCTAGTGAGAAAATGTAAAAGTAGAAAGCTGCGGACCCTCGTAGGGTTGCCAAATCACCCTGGAAACTTTTAACACATGTAAATAACTATTTAAAACACTATAATGAAACTTGTTGTGTGTATTAGAACTTTTGACAAAATGATGTTTTCTCTCTCTTCCTTTCTCTTTCTCTCTCCTAGGTTTATAAAATGAAGAAAAATGAAATGCAATGAATACATGTTTCTAGACCTTTTTATTTCGATTGCAAATTGTAATTATTGTTAGATGTAAATGGGAAACTGAAAAATGATAATTATGATTGATTAGGGTGGATGCCATGCCAGCGATTTATCGTTGATATCTTGCTCACGTGGGTTTTGCAGGATGGAAGAATGACGAAAAAAAGGTGATGTGTAATTTAATTATTATTATTGTAATTTTTATAGGTCATTGTAAAATGAATAACTATCTAATGTAGTCTCTTGTTACAGAAAAGTTATAATTGAAATTTGTTAATATGCATGAGATGCTAGTTTTAGGGATAACTTAGGAAATGTGCATCTAATCACCGGTTCAATTTGATTCTTAGTTGTGTATGGAAAAAAGGGTTTGATTTATATATAGTAAATTGAAATTGAAGTTAATATATTGTAGTATTTTCTCAGTATTCAATAAACGATTAAATTAATTTACTGGGTTATCTTCTTACCTTGCAAACATAATAAAGAGTTTTAATGGGAACACTCAACCTTAATAAAATATTCGTGCATAGCTTTCTGTGTGTGATCCTTTTTACCATATAAGAAATTTTAAACCGTAGAACGACTTAAACTTTGCACTCGATGAGACCTCCTAGGTTAGGTAAATAAAACCCCTAGTTGGAGTTTACCGTCATAGTCATTAGGTTTAGCGACATTGTCGTGAACCCATATTTTAGGAATGACATGGTCCAACCTACCCAGAGTATGTGGTTTCCTTCTAGTTTTGGTAATCGCGAGAAGAATGTCCTCTCTTCAGGTCCGACACTAGGTTGAGTGTTGAAGACCGCCTTAGAAGTCACCTTATGAGTCATTGTTTGAAGGAACGATTCAGCGGTGCTACCTTGGTTTCTATCAAAATAACATCTTGGTATTTTCTTGAATGTGGTTCATGTATAGTTACAATTCTTCCGGTCATGTACCCCTTCAAGATGTTAGTCAAATACTTATGTAACTCCTGATTTCAAAACAACGCTAAGAACGAGATCTTAGTGCGATGTAAGAGCATATTATATAAATGTTGCACACGAGATTGGAGATTAGGATTAAGGTCAATCTTGGAGTCCTTATAACTTAATTAAACTTTATCATGCGTTGAAAAGAATATAAGTTACCTTGGTGTGACCAAACTTTGAGAAAACAAAGATATATATATATATATATATATATATATATATCTTATAGGAATTCAATAAGTTTTCAAATTATAATAACAATGGTAGGGAAATAAATATAGTGTGAATCGAGAAATTTTTTTGGTGAAAAGCTGCCCTGTATCTAAATCTCCGTCAAATCCTTTTATTGCGTTTTGGACATCAAGTCACTTTCGCTTGAGTTGTAAGGGTAAAACTGTAGACATCAAATAAACGTTGGAGAAGAATATTTTTACATAATAATAAGATAATTAAGTACTTTGTATGCAATTTGATTTATGCCAAATATGTATGTCAGTTATGGAAATTTATATAAAGTATAAGAAGCCAACTTGAGAAGGTCGAATTGTATTTTCAACCGCGGAATAAACTTAAGAAAATGTAGGTGGACAAATGAGAAAATTTATCCTTGCTCATAATGTCCTTGGAATGTTAACTTTAACCAAAAATACATTTAAGGAAATGATGTGTTGTGGGTTCGCCATTCCTGAAGCCATGTTCTTGTGGTTGGGTCTTTACTAGTAACCTTCCATTGGGAAAAGTGTAGCGTCAACATGCCTATGTCATTTTTCGTGTGTCTATGTGAGTCGATGATTTTTGTGATTGTCGTATGCGAGTCGAGTTTATGTACTTGAAGCCCATGTTGTGTTGTGTGTAGTGAGCAATGTAAGTCAAAAAAAAAAATTATCCTGGTATTTTACTGTTGTATTTGTGTGTGTAAAGTGTGGGCACTACATATGGTATCAGAGCGGAGGTTCATGCTCTCGAACCTCTGGGATGGATTGGAGTTGTGATGATTTTGCATGATGGGATGATGTTACATGATGGGTTGCATGATGGTGATGGTGTTTCATGATGGTGATAAATATTGGAAGAGTAATGTGTTTTAAGAGTGATGTGATCTATGTTGTAATTGTGATAGTGTGAACGCACATGAGGTGTATGTCACTTAGTGTGCTTTTGTTATCATGTTGATGTGTTGGGGATGGGAGTATTCTCTCTCCTTGTGTGGATTCTATGAAGAGTCACGTGTGATTACTTACTTGTTATGTGTGAAAAGAATTCTAATGTGGATGATGGGGTGTTGGAGCATTGTGGCATATTGTGATATGTGGGTGTGTCGATATGTTGTATGACTGGATTGATGTAAAGTGAATTGAATTGTATCATGATGTTTTACCATGTTTTGAAGAAATGTGTGTATCACTTTGTATGTAGCAAATGAATGTTATGTTGTGATGTTACTATGTCCATCGTATGTATGATTTGTGTAATATGTAATGATTCATGTTGTGATATAGGGGCATATAGTGAGCCTATGAACCCTATTGTGTAGTGATTGCACTTTGGGTGCATAGGATGTGGTAATGTGATGTATCGTAACCCGTGAAAGTAGTGATTGTGTTATACCCTATATATATATACCATGCGTAATACGTTATGGTTGTTGTGTGTGAATTACCATTGTGTTAGTGATGTAGTTATGTGTATGTTGTGGACCTTACACTAGACGACCCTAAGGGGATAAACTGTCAAGAGTGTATGTGTGGAGAGAGGAGGCGTGGACCAGGTTTTCATAATCTTGAGTTGAGTACGAGTGAGGAAGTGGAGTCTTATATAGACTGAAAATCCACTTCTATCTGTTTAGTATACTTCGAGCTTGCTCAGTATATTGTGGGTGCGCACCACCTTAGGCTCAACTTATGCGACTAGAGTTCCCTTCTTTTCTATTGGATTGTTCATTGAATAATCCTATGTGATTTTGACTATGTTGATCCTTGTGGGAGTTTGGAGTTATGATTCAGGCAGAGATGATGATAGTTACATTATTTGATATACTCATTTCTAGTTACATGTATATTTTCACGAGCTGAGGCTCGATGTCTGAGTGCCAGCAACTCGATGAGTACCCCTTTGGTGGCGGTATGAGGCCACATAGTGATTGTGATGTGCTATTTTCTCATTACGTATTTTATTCGTAAATTAATCTTTCTCTTTTAGCTAGAACCAACCATTTTCTTGATTGACATGTTCTTATATTTTGGGCATTTATTTGATTGTTGCATTAACATTTGGATTTTGCACTAACCAAGGCTAATTAGCCATTTGTTTTTCTTGGTTTTAAAACTTTCTTTTCATATTTGAAAGTTTTGTAGCCTAGCCCAAGGCTTTTGATTTTTGCCACTTGGCATTTGAATGGATTGTTATGTTGGTTCTAATGTCGTAATGTGTTGGAATAGGGTCATGGGATTAACCATGGAGTGGTTGAACCTATGGACCCGCTTTGTTGTATGGGGGTACGCCCCAAGGAGTTACAGATAACTAGCGGGTTGTTGAACCACGAGTTATTATGTCACTTGGGTTGGGGGTGACGGGGCTCTATGTGCCTAGGGCCATAGGGTGACCCGGCCTCATTAAAAGGAGAAAGGAGATGGCCTCTATGGTTGAGTGACTGTTATTCTTTTACACTCTATGGTTGAGTGACCTGATATTCTTGATGGGGCTCTATGGTTGAGTGACCCGACTTGGTTTTGCACTATGTTTCTTCCTCTTGGGAGGTATATGGAGATTATCTGGTGATGCTTTGGGGAGTATATGGAGTTGCTTTATGATACTTCAGGAGATATATGGAGTTTTACCTGGTACTTTTGGAGATATCTGGGGTTTGTTTCATGATGTCTTGTTATGTGTGGAGTTGGTATAGTGAGTTATGTGTACCTGTGTGAGTCTTTTGACACTTGTTATGTATGAGGCTTGACTCTCCCCTTGGTTGGTATGGACTATTGGATATTGGATTGGAACTATGTTGTTATAGTCATGGATTTTTTGGGTCATGTGATACCCGTTGTATATGTATCAAGCGTGTTGATTTTGTTTGTTAGTCATATGTGTGTACTAGATCTATGTCTAGGGCGTAATTGTTGGAAATTAATTGTTATGTGGTCTACTTGTTGTCATTCCATGGTTTGGTGAAACCCTTGTGATGTGGTACGGTCGTGAAAGTATGTAAAAGTATGTTGTGAAAATTTGGTGTTGTGTATGACCCTAGTAGGGTGTTGTGATTGTAGTTCATGATGGGAACCCACAGGAATGAATAAACTAAAATTTTCGATAAAAATGAAATTTTAAAGGACTTGAATTAAGAATAATGTTAATGGAAAGAGATTAATGAAATAACGAATAAGAGAGAACTGCCAATCTTCACAGAACCTTGAAAGTTAAAATTTCTACCAATTGTTCCTAGGGCCACCCCGTGACCGTGCTTTTGTGTCTGAAATCTTAACCTTAGCGTGTGCCTTCGCCTTATTCATTCCTTGTTGTTTACCATTTCTCCTTCTTCATTGTATGTCGCATCGAGGATGATGCTTTCTTAAGGGGAGGAGAATGTAATGCCCTGTTTGATGTTTCCCCAGTCCCTGGCATGACGACCTTGTTTCTAAGCTTGGGACTGGTGTGTGTGTTTTCGTTGACCGTTGTTGACCTTGTCAGGTCGTAGTGAAGATTTTTCACCTTCCCTCTCCTTCTTGCCTTTGAGTCATTGTCGACACCCCAAACTGTGGACCCCGTAGCGTCATGGATGGTTATCCGGTTAAAGGAAAAATTTGGTTCTCGGCTCTTCGAGTTACGGGTCATCGACATTAATAGGATTAATAATTATTATCATTATTTTAAGCCGTAAAATCATAAAATAATGTTTATAATAATATTATAATTTATAATAGGTGCGATTATTATTATTGATCGATGTATTATTATTAATAAAAATTGTCACCTATGAATGGTAAGGGATTGATCATTAAGTTTAGTTATCATTATTTATTTTTACCTCGTTTAGGGTTTTGTACTTTTTAGTTAAAACAAACAATTAAAAAAAAAAAAAATAAATATAAATAAAAAATTAAATAAAAAAAAAAATTAAAAAGCCATTTGAAAAATAATGGGGGTGGATTAGGGCAAAGGAAATTAAAAAATAAAAAAAAAAAATGAATGAGCCCGTGATTCTTTTGGGTTTAGTTAGGGTTTTGGGTTTTTTTTGGCTTTTGGAATGGGAGTTTTGGTTTGGGGGGGCAGATGCATTGAACATTCACCACAAAAAAATGAGTTTGTTGAAACGGCCTTGAAAACCTTCAAGCAAATGCTTTGATTCATGTAAAACTAGACTCAGTCATTCGATTCTCTTTTCATTCTCCTTTGGCCGTGCCACACACCCATGGGAATCATTTCCATGTTTTTGATGTTTTGACTTTGAAGCAAAAGCTTCTCATTGATTGGAGATCAAAAAATAAAATGGAGGATTTTTTGGATTTGCCACATTAAAGCATACTCCAAAAGCCAGGGTTTACCTGGGGAGTCAGTAAAAAAAAAAAAGAGCATGGAGGATTTTGTAGAATTTGATTGTTGCCACATGGTTGCCCTAGTAACATTTACATGTAAAAATGTGGAAGCGTGTGAACCGGACGAATCTAAATGCGTGGAAAAATGGGCTCATTCCATGCAGAATGCAATGATTTCCAGGATATGCACAAATGTGTTTTGAAAGCTTTGCCTTTGAAACTTCATTGCAAATGTATTTAGTGCATGGTATGTACGTAGGTAAAAAATGTGAAGGCATACACAACAAATGTGAAGCTGTTTGAAAAATGCATGGAAGATATGTGGCCTCTGAGGATGCATGATGATAGCAGGATATGCAAAAAAAATGGGTCTGTTAAAAGATGTTGAACTGTTTGATAGAATGCCTCAAAGAAATGTTGTCTCATGGAATGCCATGATGGCAGCATATGCACAAAAGATGGATGTGAAAAAATGGCTGTGATTTGTTTGTAGAATGCCTCAAAAGATGTGGTCTTATGGAACATACCCTGACCATGTAAGCTTCATTTTTGTTTACTTAGCATTTAGCCAGGCAGGATTCAGTGCATGAGGGTTGTAAATACTTTGATGGCATGAGTGCCTCTTGTAGAATCATGCCTAGAATTAATCATTATGTTTGCTTGGTTTGATGAGCACATGATGAAGCACAAAAATGGAAGCATGCAAATGTTGCAAAATGCCTAGAAAGGAATGTGGTTTATCATGGACAACATGATTTGAGGTGTAAAAATAAAAAAAAAAAAAATGAGTTGGTTTAAAAAGGCCTTGAAACCTTGAGCAAATTCAAAAGGAGATATACGTGTAAAGAAGATTCATAACCTTTCAACATCCTAACAATGCATTTAAATCATAAAGCTTGCAAGTGGTGGACTTGTTTGTTGAAATTAGAAAGGCAGGAGAAATGGCATAGAAAGATTAAGAATGGTTTTCAAGTGTAATTCTCAGAAAATTTTATTGATAGACGTGTATGAAAAATGTGTGGAGCGAGGATGTGGTGGAGATTAGGTCGTGCTAGTTGTGAAGTGCCCAAGCAAGAGAACCCTTGAACCAAACCTGCGGCTTCGACCGACTTCGTTCTCCAGGCATGGTTCTTCTTCCCTTACCTCTCATAATTCTCGTGTTTTAGTTCTCTTTTGCAACTAAATAGAATTTTAAATTATTAGATTTTTAATACAGTTAAATGTCCCTTCAACTCATTGCAAAACAATAAAGTGTCGTGTCGCAACTCTCGAAGTCATTATAACTCATCTACTTTAAACCATGAACTATCACCCTCGCTTCGAGATGATTTAGAAAACTCTTACCCTTCTTGATCGCTCCAATATCATTTTATCGACCAGAAAAATTTGACTCCCCATTGATAAAGTTGACCTTCTCTTGTTTTAAATAGTTAAATTTTTTAAATTTTGGAGACTCACCAAGTACCCTTTGCAACTCTTGAAACGAGATGTGAAGTTTCATTCATGTACCTTGGTATACGAGGAGTCACCTTGATTTTTGGTTTGACCACGAAATGATCATATGACATCCTTTTGACGCTCTTATAGGAGCCTGTTACACCGGTTTACAATAGTAGAGAGTTGTTAAAACTAGAAAGTTGGCTTTCGTTTTGGACCACCATTTGAAACCGGAAAGAGAAATCACGTTCCGTCTTTGCAAACCTCTAGCGTTTATACTAGACAAATGCATGGAACATTCAGTATAGGAAAGAGCACTTTTTGGGATAGTTTGGTGAAGCCATTTTGTAGGCCTCGGTCGTAGTTTGATGAGGTCAAACTGGACCAATTTCGTCTTGTCGCTCAGAAAACTTGTTGCCGTTTGAAAATGGTTTCTAGTTCTCAGTCCCGTCGACTCTGATGAATTCTCCTTATATAGGGGAACTAGTAGGAGATGTCTCGTTGTGTGCTCCTCCATCGAACGTCATTTTGGATGTGGTTTTGGGCCCTCGAGCTAACTTTTGTCATTTTACAACTGGGTGAACTACGACCAGTGGCCCCAGAAAACTAGCGCCAAACGCAAACCGTTCGCTCTTTTTCAATTCCGTCAGATGCTATGAATTCTTGGTATATCTGGGGACACGTAGAAAGTTAATCGTGGTGTGCGTGCTCATTGGAAGATAACCTTTGGAAGTAGTTTCTTAGCCTCTGAGCCCGTTTTGTACGTTTTGTAGCTAGTGAGAAAATGTAAAAGTAGAAAGCTGCTGCGGACCTCGTAGGGTTGCCAAATCACCCTGAAAACTTTTAACACACGTAAATAACTATTTAAAACACTATAATGAAACTTGTTGTGTGTATTAGAACTTTTGACAAAATGATGTTTTCTCTCTCTTCCTTTCTCTTTCTCTCTCTAGGTTTATAAAATGAAGAAAAATGAAATGCAATGAATACATGTTTCTAGACCTTTTTTATTTCGATTGCAAATTGTAATTATTGTTAGATGTAAATGGGAAACTGAAAAATGATAATTATGATTGATTAGGGTGGATGCCATGCCAGCGATTTATCGCTGATATCATGCTCACGTGGGTTTTGCAGGATGGAAGAAAGAATGATGAAAAAAAGGTGATGTGTAATTTAATTATTATTATTGTAATTTTTATAGGTCATTGTAAAATGAATAACTGTCTAATGTAGTCTCTTGTTATAGAAAAGTTATAATTGAAATTTGTTAATATGCATGAGATGCTAGTTTTAGGGATAACTTAGGAAATGTGCATCTAATCACCAGTTCAATTTGATTTTTAGTTGTGTATGGAAAAAAAAAAGGGTTTGATTTATATATAGTAAATTGAAATTGAAGTTAATATATTGTAGTATTTTCTCAGTATTCAATAAACGATTAAATTAATTTACTGGGTTATCTTCTTACCTTGCAAACATAATAAAGAGTTTTAATGGGAACACTCAACCTTAATAAAATATTCATGCATAGCTTTCTGCATGTGTGATCCTTTTTACCATATAAGAAATTTAAAACCGTAGAACGACCTTAAACTTTGCACTCGATGAGACCTCTAGGTTAGGTAAATAAAACCCCTAGTTGGAGTTTACCGTCATAGTCATTAGGTTTAGCGACATTGTCGTGAACCCATATTTTAGGAATGACATGGTCCAACCTACCCAGAGTATGTGGTTTCCTTCTAGTTTTGGTAATCGCGAGAAGAATGTCCTCTCTTCAGGTCGACACCAGGCTGAGTGTTGAAGACCACCTTAGAAGTCACCTTATGAGTCATTGTTGAAGGAGGAGCGATTCAGCGGTGCTACCTTGGTTTCTATCAAAATAACATCTTGGTATTTTCTTGAATGTGGTTCATGTATAGTTACAATTCTTTCGGTCATGTACCCCTTCAAGATGTTAGTCAAATACTTATGTAACTCTTGATTTCAAAACAACGCTAAGAACGAGATCTTAGTGCGATGTAAGAGCATATTATATAAATGTTGCACATGAGATTGGAGATTAGGATTAAGGTCAATCTTGGAGTCCTTATAACTTAATTAAACTTTATCATGCGTTGCAAAGAATATAAGTTACCTTGGTGCGACCAAACTTTGAGAAAACAAAAGATATATATATATATATATATATATATATATATATATATATATATATATATATATATATATCTTATAGGAATTCAATAAGTTTTCAAATTATAATAACAATGGTAGGGAAATAAATATAGTGTGAATCGAGAAATATTTTTGGTGTGAAAAGCTACCTGTATCTAAATCTCCGTCAAATCCTTTTATTGCGTTTTGGACATCAAGTCACTTTCGCTTGAGTTGTAAGGGTAAAACTGTAGACATCAAATAAACGTTGGAGAAGAATATTTTTACATAATAATAAGATAATTAAGTACTTTGTATGCAATTTGATTTATGCCAAATATGTATGTCAGTTATGGAAATTTATATAAAGTATAAGAAGCCAACTTGAGAAGGTCGAATTGTATTTTCAACCATGGAATAAACTTAAGAAAATGTAGGTGGACAAACGAGAAAATTTATCCTTGCTCATAATGTCCTTGGAATGTTAACTTTAACCAAAAATACATTTAAGGAAATGATGTGTTGTGGGTTCGCCATTCCTGAAGCCATGTTCTTGTGGTTGGGTCTTTACTTAGTAACCTTCCATTGGGAAAAGTGTAGCGAGTGACAAGAATAGTTTTCGATGAAACTAATTTAAAAAAATTTATGGATCATTGAGAGCATTAAAAATACCCTCATATGATATTTTTAGGTTCCTAACTCTTTATGAGGCTTCTGAAACATTTTTAACAAGTTCCTCCTTGTAAAAGTACTCTTATGTTGTTCTAACAAATGATTTTCCACATTTTAATGTTCCCAGAATCCTTCCTTGATCATTGTCCCATGAAGTTGGATCTATCATATTTCCTATTCCTAGTATATGAGTTTACAACACTTCATGAGGCTCCCAAAACAATTTTAACAAGGTGACTAGATTTTTAATACAATCGTGTCCCAGGTGCCTTGCCCGAGAAAGACCCGGTATTGATTAGCTTGTTCATAAGCTCATTTTTCTTCACATAATATTCCTAAAACACCTCGAAAAACTTCATAGATCTCACACATAACTCATTGATGATTTATATCTTCCCTATATGCCTCTACAAGATATTTGGGAATGACAAAAAGACCAAAAATAGTCATTTTGAAGCCTCGAAACCTTTGTTCTTTCTTTGATTTCATTATTTTTAAGAACCAAGATATGTAAAATTCTATGCACATGAAAAACACTTTAAATTCATGTTATAACGTTCCTCTTGACCATAATGAGGATGAAATATCTGAAATGACGGTCGGAGGAAAGGTTTACATTGATTGGGAAAGGGAATTTCAAGTGTGGGTTTGGTTGTCATGACCAAAATTATAAATTTTACATGTTATGCATTTTGCATGTGAAACTAATCTAAAAGGTATATTAAAGTTTGCTTATATTTCATAATACCATACGTAGAATTTGTATGTGGTGTATGATGCACTAATGTCATTCACATTAGGGATATCAAATTTTATTATTTCGGGGGAATGTTTTTCCATTTTCAAGTGGTTCACTTGAAATATATGTTATGGTTTGAAAATTGTCTAGTTGTAATGTTTTAGGACTGAAGTGGTTCAAAATTCATGGGTAAGTCTTTGCCATTTAAGATGCCTACACAAAAGTAAACCTTTTTTATAAAGTTTTCTTTACCATCATATAAATCATTACATCATGTGTCAATAAACATGCTAGCCTAAATTATTCATCAAATGTGCATACTTAGACTTAAAAAATAATTCATGCTCATGATTATTAATAATGAAAACCCTAGTTATCTCAGAGTTGATGAAATTACATAATGCCAAAATATCCCCATAAATAACTATTACTAGAAAATTCCCATTTATGCATTTGTTAAATACGTGATTCAAAAATCAATTAGCATTTCATATTGAAAAGGATGTATGTCTCCTCGAAGACCAATATCCCTTGTAGTCACCAATTATAGTGGGGCTTAGTCCATCCAATCTCATTATACCTTTTCCCATTTTCCCTCCTCTATTATGCACATATGAACATCATAACTTATGTACATTATCATTATAATTTGAAATTTTCCTTCTTTTTTATGAAAGTGGTAGTAATCCTTAATTATTAATTATTCTTACTCTTTATTCTTTCGGTATACCTTTTGAGTGTGTTTTGAAATAGTTTTATATATCTCAATGGAAAAGGAAAATAATTATATAATTTAGGATGCTTTTACCAACAACTATGAGTAGTTCTATTATGGAACTATATGTAACTTTGTCAGCAAGTTACATAAATAAGTGATCACAAACTCCAGATTAAAAATGTGGATGGAATACCATACAATGTTGTAATAAGAAAGAACTAGAATGTACATTGACATGTGAATTCCGTTATGTCATAATATATGGTAGGACTCTCTTCATTTATAATATGTATGTAGTTCCAATATTCATTAAATCTCTATAGACATTGATGGTTCTTCATCTGCTTTTATCTTCCCTTTCTTGTTATTGTTCTCTTTTTCTAATTTTCTTTTTCCCTTACTTTATTCACCCAATAATATATAAATTTGATAGTAATGTAAGAGTCATGTAGGCCATATTTTTCAAATGAATTTATTTGTTTACATGAACACAAAATTGCATTTTTGAGGTCATTCATCTTATGATATTTCAATACCTTTGTGTGACTTCATTTTCCTCCCTTATACACCTACGGTAGGAGTGGAGGCTCTCAAAAAAATATTGGATCCAAAAATCTCGCAATCCAAACATATCCGAAATAAATTTATCATCCAATATACTTAGTTCACTTTGATCCATTCCTCAAGATGATCTGAAATAATTGGTAGTGAATCTATGTAAAGAATTTCGCTAAAATGTTGGTTGTTTCCTTACTAGTTGAACATGTCAAACAACCTATTATGTATAATTCCTAGTTTACCATCAATTTATTCTAGAATTTATCGAGATAGCAACAAAAATTTCAATTTATTGTACAAATGATTTGGCTTGTTCAAATTAAAGATTAAGAGACACTAATTTTTGAAATTTTTCATAAAAAGGAGAAAACGTTAATCATGCTCTAAAAATTACTTGGCTAAAAATCGAAGTAATAAATTACCATACATGCATCATTATTAGAGGTTTTTAATATAGGAATTCGTGACTAACCTTTAGTAGTCCATATTGATCATGCTTATTACACCAATTCAATGAATTTTGTCTCGATCCATGTCTTATTAGCTTCATTTGTTTGTTTACACATATTAAAAATGGCATCACTTGATGTTTTTAAAGATAGTAGTTATGTTTTCCTAAACTCAAGTCTAGCATGTTAAAAACATTGATTCATCAGATTAAATTTTATTTTTTGTGCAAATATTTTCTTTGGCCATCAATGATGTAGGATTTGACACCTTCCTTTTGTATGTCTTATTTTTCTTCAAGTTCAACCATATTTTTGTGGATTTTATGAAAGAAAGAATAAAAACTTCTCTTTGTGTTAGAATAAAATTTATTTACATCAAATGTACCAATAAATCCATATTCTCGTCATCAAAAGGGTAGTATTGATATTTCTGCGGTGTAACATGGCACCTAGTAACATCAATTCGAAAAACATATTCATTGTAGAGAAACAATACAAATTAATTACGTATAGAAGAATCAACATTTTAAAAAACCTTTCTCACCCTTTTCAACATAATTGAAGATGTATTTATTTTTTCTAACTTGGGAAACTTCAAATTAATCATGTTAGTTTCTAATCTTAATCAATACATATACAGACCATAGTGAAGTATTTTTTCTTGCTACGGGGAAAAAAATTTCCTTTGTTCAAGTGATGCCATATGGATGAGGTAGTTTTGTAATGATATATATTATTGAACACTATAATAATACCCAAATGCATATGATGTACATCATCATTGTATATTTTTATTTGATTTTTAGTGGTCCTAAATTATAACCATAGCATGTGACAAAAGGGCTGTTGTTATGCACTTTGATGAATACATTTTTATTTCTGAACACTATCACTCATAGTTCCATATTAATAATGACACATTTATGAATATTTATTTCTATGCACTCACTTGAATACATAAAGTGTTGGCATCAAATAGTCTCAAAACTATAACTATACCTATTGCCTTCTCCCAATTATCCATTAATATATATATATATATCCTCGTAAAATTTTTCCAAAGAAGTGGACTTCAAGCGACAATTTGTTGGTGCCCATTTTGATCCATTTGTTTCCTTGGCACCATATTTGCAGAGTTCTCCATTATGGCTTAGTATGATCTTTTAATTAGCCATTTTGTTCCTCATTGAATTTACCTTGTGAGATTGTTAATGGTCATGTTAATGCAAACCTTGTCATAAATATTTATTTGTCCCCATGATTTCCTAAGGTATTTTTGTTCCTTTCAAAGAAGTCTTAAGGGGATCCTTGAAGTTCGATTTACAGGTGAGTTGAAAAATTTCTAAGGATGATTTTGCAGCTTCATGTGGCTCCATGCTAACTTCTTTCCTTGTTCATGATTTGAAGAAATTTCAAGAGGCTAACTTGCAAAATGGAGGGGTTTTAGAACTATTATGAAAATTTGGAGGTTGAATTAAGGGTTGATCATTGCATATTCATATTTTTTTGCCACCTTTCCTCATGATTCATCCTCTTCTACAAATTAGCATCATATCCTTTTTCATTTGTGCCCCTTTGGCATTGTGTTCTAACTTTGACAACATGAGACTTAGACCATTTTCCATTATTCCTTTAATTTTGGAGAAAAGGTGCATAATTGCAAGTCCCATGGTGATTTTAAACCTTCCATTTTAGTCTCGGAGTAAAAATATTCATTTAAAAAAATTAAGTATTTTTTCAATGGGAAGTAATTTTGTTTCTATAGTTGTAATACTACAAATTATGTGCCCAATCCAGCCCATTTATGAGGAATATTCAAGGTAATTGGGGAATGCTTGGTCCTTAAATAAAATTCTCCCTTTTTGTAAAGGATTGCAAATTACAAATACAAGTCTAAACCCGTAAAGGAATATTTAGGAAATATTCCCTTACCTACTCAATTATGTATAAAAATTAAAGTTTTTGCAAAGCTATAAGTTGTTATTCCATCCCTAATGCAAAGTGAATAGTCTTTTAATGCGGGAGCCACGGAGAAAACATACTGACTTCACATTATTGCACTTGGCAGTTTGTAGTTTTTCCCATTTTATGAATTGGAATTTGGTACCCAAAGTCAAGGGGACACATGACATGCTACCGAAACTATAATGAAGAAATCATATCTTTATTTTTGCATTTTGCATATTTGTAGTAGTTGCGATATTGCAAATTGCATTCTCACTCCCACAATCTAATGAGTTGGACATGTCTTAGTGTCTCGGGCCTCTTGGAAAGGAAATAAGTTGTATAACTTGTAGTCTTATAGTTATTACTAAGCTGTAAATTTCCTACGACATTGACACTCGAAGAAAGAAAGTGACAAAGAAAAAGGCATGCAAAAGGAGCCATGTAGGATGTTGTAAGTTATGAATAAATGGGAAAATGCCAAGTCATCTAAGTGAAATTACATGTGGAAAATATTTCCATGTGTAAGGCAAAAATTCAAAGTGAAAAAAATGGAATTAATGGTTGCGAACTATACCACCATGTAAGTATATGCTTCCATTAATGAAAGCATGCGAGGAGTAATATAGATCTGTAATTTATTAAAATAATAACTTTTCCTCCAATTTTACAACTTATACAACACTTTGAAGCACTAAAATGATAAAGAAACCATATGTGTGCATTGGAATTGTGTCAAATGTGGTTTTAGAGCTTCAAACGATGATTTGTTTGCTGAATTTCAGTTTGAACAAGATTTATGACAACATTCGTGGGGGTAAGATTTTTACTTGTGCTTTTAAATAGTTTATGATCTTGTGGTGCACTAAAAACTATGTTAGGATGGTAAAACATATATAAATTATTGTAAATCTCCTCTCTCGGTAGATTTTTAGACCTTCACCATGTAAGTATGAATATGTAATTATATTGTGTCCAAATCACCTCTCACCTTACATTTGATTTAGATAAAATAACAGACACCAACCTAGGTAATATAGACCTAGCTGAATTCTAGAAAAGGTTTCATGCGATTGATAGGAATGATACAATGGGAAAGATTGACTAGAGTGGAATTTCCCTAGTAGCTACTTTCCCCCAATCTATTTAGTATCCGAGTTGGTTTGGGTATTGTTAAAAATGAAAACCCAACAACTAGGGAGGTTAGGGATGGAATCAATGATTTGGTCCTATCTATAACCACTAAAAAATTTAAGATGTTATTAGGTATCCATAATCCATCTCACGTGGTATACATTTCTATTAAAAGTGTGGAAGAATACTAGAATTCAAATATTTTCAAGTGCTCCAAAATATTGAACACCAATTTGCTTGAAAATCAAGGGATTGTTTCCACTGGATTCCCACAAATTTAAGTAGAATTGATTTTGTGGAGGAAATTAGAGATATTATTACAATGTTGAATAGGGTCATGGGGAAGGAATATGCATACCCTTACAGTGATTGGATGTTTAAATTCATCCAAATTATCCTCATTGGGAAAATTGACCGCATCCACTAATAGTTTCTCAAGATGTCGGTATAAATCAAAGAAGGATAAACTAGAAATTTGGATTTCTATATTACTTCTTATTTGGTATACAACATTGATTTCTTAGAACATTCCTTAGACTAGATAGAAAAATAGATTTGGGAAACCGTAGAGTACATGATGTGTACCCAAAATTAAATTTGGATAACTACATCTCTGACTTTTGGTTATTGTTTGACACTTTATTTTATCCCCTCATATGCCTATTCAATCCTAAGTGGGAAATTAATTGGATATCTACACAAAAAACCAAGGTAATCATTGCGTATGGATACTACTTCATCAATTCCAAATATTCACCTTCATCATGATGAGTGGCTTTCATGATTTCCACTACATGTTGCCAAGGTATTTAGATGATAGTGGGAACTTTTGGAGGTATCAAGGAAGTTGGTGGAAGTGAACAAAAATATTGCACGGAAGCACAAAGAAAGCATCAAGTTTTTCAAGGCCGAGATATAAAATTGAAATAATAATTAATATTAACATAAACATTATAACCAAATTTATAAGAATGAAATAAATAAACAAAGTAAAGAATATGAACACAATGACACAAAATTTAACATGGAAAACCCGTAAATGGGTAAAAAACCATGGAAGAATAATCCACTATAGAGAAATATTTACATTACAGTCCAGTAACTCCTCCCTCCTTCTACTCCCTGTATTTACCTAGAATCCAAAATGATTCACGTGATATATGAATATTACCTATAGTCATATTTAAATAACCCGAAGGGTTATGTCCATATTAAGTGATGAGGCATACCCCGATTTGAATAATAATTAGTTACTTAGTAAATAATCAAACCTAATATAGAGTTTATATTTAAATAATAAGAATATAAACTATTCTATATTATTTAACTATAAACTAAATATTATGATACGATTAATATTATAGTTCTAACAAAGTTCCCAATCGAATTGGAAGGTATACTTTCCCTACTTTGGTTAAGGCCGTACTCTTAGAAAGCGAGATGAGAAGAACCACTTTGCAGAAACTCTCTCTTATGCCCAATTATGATATTAGGTGGATACTCTAGGGAGATTTGGGGAATTCTTATGAGCATGAGCCTCATTATGAGGACTATTGGATGGACTTTAGGGATGAGGAGGAAGTCAGATTGAGGGACTACTCAAGGATGACCCTCACCCAAGTGGTGGACTACAAGATTGTAATTGTCCCTTAAGGACTTCAAGATGGGAATAAATTATTAAGCAAGCCATATGTTTACAAAAATATATCCTTATATCATATGCCAAGTGTGGATTGGACTAGATAGAAAGGTAATTCATTACATAATAGGACTATTGAGCGTTATTAAGAGGACCTTAGTATGGTTAAATAGGAAAGGAATTGAATTGAACTTGTAAAATACAAAAATTTTGAGGGAGTATATGGAATGTGGGATCATAAATAATGTAATTCCCCATTTCAAAAATAAATTTTCAAATTTAGATAACCTAAAAGGAAATTCCCCATAACTTTCAATTAGAGGGCCAACTTTAGAGGTTATAGAGGAACTCAATATAATAACTAGAAAGACGGGGTCTCTTGTGTCAAAATTAACACACATGTCTAAGAAATATCTAGAGAAAACTATGAAGGATACTTGAATTATTAATACCACATCTCCCTAAGAAATCCCACATCCAACTTGAGGAAAAAGATTTTTTGGAAAAGGAAACCACTCAAGTTAATGTGACCATCTCCTCAAAAGAATCATCTAACAAGAGGAAAGTTTATGAGAGTAAAATTTCCTCAAGCAAGCCTAAGATATATCCAACATTGGAAACTATCCATGAGGAAGAGGAAGAAGAGGAGGAACCTGTGACCTTGCATTTTGTAAGGACCAAAAGAACAAAGGTGGCTACACCTACATGATAGATTCAACTATATATGAAACATCTCGGGGACATATCTATTGGTTCAAACGTTTTCTTCTTCCTCTCAAAATTAAGAGGTAGTAGTCACTATCCCACCTCCTATGCAACACAAGGAATTTTCTAGTGTGTTTTTGTAAGAGATCCCTACCATTGTTACAAAAATTAGGGATAATAAACCCAAGGATAAGAAAGAATCTAAGTACCAGACCCATATATTGAATAAACATTTACTAAATTACTACATCAGCTGGGCCAAGATGTTGGAGCCAACCTTTCCCATGAAACCAAATGAGATACATCAGTTGAGGAAGGGAAGGGAAACCAAGAATCACAAGAAAAACCTGTCATGTAGAAGGTTGAAGGTAGTTAGGTGGAGAATACTATGGAAGAGGGAAGTTTTATAGAAAGACTTGGGCAAATCCATGTTGAAGAGGTTCCATCGGTAGAGAGTTAACAATCAAGTGTCATGAATCTCACACAACCAATATTGGAGATAGGTGAAAAGGATATTACTGACTCAGGAAGTTACGAAACAAGAATCCCAACATCGGGAGTAACCATAAGCTAAGAATGACTTAGAATCCTTCTTCATCTAGAGAAAAATAGGTTAAGGTCACAAAAATGATAGATACAAATACTCAACCATCTTCAAATATGATAGAGGAAGAGGTAAAATATTTAGGGGTAGAATAAATAAGAGTTCAAGTACATCTTGTTTAATCTTATGATCAGCAAGAGGTACAAATAGAATATTCTAGTCTTGCTCTCCTTATACCCCAAAGATAGATGATAGTGCCTAGTGTTCCCCAGCTACAGAGATGTAGAAACCATAATCCAACTACGTAATTTTAATACTAAAATTTCACTAGTTATCCTCTTTCCCATCATTTCATTATATTTAGTGATTTCCTACAAATTAGCTAATATTCCCCCTCATTTTGGTCAATTAACGACACTTCATTAATTAACTATTCTTTCCCCCATTCTAGATGCCAATTAATGACACTTCATTAGTTATAATCCTCTTTTAATTAATTAACTGCTTATTAGTTAAAAATCCTTAATCAATAAACCTTCTTATTGGTTAAATCCTCTTTGAAATCCTCTAAATTCTACCTATTTCCTCTAAATCCCTCTAAATAGATTTCTTAATCTTATCTTCCACCTATTAATTAATCTAGTTGATTAATTAAATCATCTCAACTCCCATGAGTTTCTAATTACTAATTAATTCTTTCTAATCATGTTTATCCCTTGCTAATTCTACTTTATCTTTATCCCACATTCACTAGGTTTCTAGCTTCTCCCAAATTGGAAAGCTATATATAGAACCTAGTATCCCCCTTCCAATCTTACACCAGTGTTTTACTATTACACTATATGCACATGATAAGAAATTTCTACCATTGAAAATATCATTGATCTAACACCCATTTTATCCTCTACTTCTAAAGAGTAGTAAAGGAAGATCCAAACATGGCCATTAAGCCATTTTGGTGAGATTATTTCCTCTTCATGGAGATAACATTATTTTGATTTCTCATGATCATGATAGGTTCATCATAAGGAGAAACTACACATACAAAGCACATCCAAATAAAAAGGGATGGATTAGTGTTTTCAAGTTTAATTTGGATGCATTGATTAGATTTTTCCCTTACATAGCTTTATCATGATGTTTTTGTTGAATTAGCTTAGTTATAGGAACTACTTGGTGTTAGTTTCTAGTTGTTAACTTAGCCTACTTTTACATGCATACATATGGCATGCCTAGTGGGACACTCCTTTGTCTCATGCACATTTCTCAAGTTTTTGTAGTTAAGTTTCATTTTTTCTTACTAACCTCTTTTTAGCACATATTGATAAATATTGTATTTCTTAACTTGTTTTGTTGAGTTTGCATGTGTTGAGTGTTCCTTACAGGTGTGAAGGAGGTGAGGTGCTACAAAATTGAAGCTAATCAGTAAAAATTTGAGATTTTGAAATTTTTGGTCAAATTCTCATGTTCTTGAAGTTACATAAGATCGTTGTGCTAGCGTTAATCCTATTGTTGTGTATATGTTAATTTTCACGCATTAGCATTTCTTCTGTACTCTAGTGTTGTATCTATGCACTTGTGTTTTTCCTCTATGCACAATTTATATAATTTTCTTCTTCCTACAGAGGGGTATGTTAGCGCTTGACCGATTTCCATTTGTTAGCGTTAATCCCTTTGTGCTAGTGTTAATCACTTTTATATCATTAATAGTTTTGTATGTATTTTTCTTCCTTTACACATCGTTAGAACCCTTTTTCTACGTTAGTTGATACCTTTGTGCTACTTTTCAATCCCTTTCTACATAAAGCTTTGCACCATTGCCCAGTTGATCCTTTACTCGCACTGATCCCAATATTGATCCCTTCTCAATGTTAATTTTTGGGCTCTTGACACTACCATTAATCTCTTTTTGGTGTTTTATCGTTTTTATTTTCTAACTTGCTATGTTTGTAGGATTTTCCTTTTAAATCATTTTCTAACATGTTTAAATGCTTTAATGCATGTCTATTTCCATGTTTAATTTTCGGACTCGATTTTTTCAAGATTTTCTAATCTGATTTTTGTGTATTCTTGAGAATTTTACCAGGTTTTCTAACTTCTTTTTTTAGGTTTTTTTTTAAAATCCTTTTCTAACATTTAAATACTTTAAGGGAATGTTGATATTTCCATATTTTTTTGAGTTAGATCAAAGTTTGTATATGCTTTTCTCTTCCCCTTTTGGTGATCTTGAGAATCAAAACAACTTTGGTATTCTTTTCTAACATTTGGATTAACTTGGAAATTTCATCATTTATATTGTTTAAGGAAAATATTATTTTACAAAGCATTTTTGAGGTCATTTGATTTAAGTTTTTCATTTCTATCTAGTTGGATCAATCGTTGTGTATGCTCTTCTCTTGCATCTTTTGATGATCTTGAGAATCAAAAGAAACCTTAGTCCTCTTTATATGGGAAAATACTAAATATTTTGTGTGTAGGATCATACGCTTGTAAAAGAATCGAATAAAAAAATAACTAACAATTGAGGGTTACAGGTTTTCAATGGTGTGCTAAACCACATTTTTAATCAAATATAAAAAACACCACTTTATTCAAAACATTGTATTTGCAGGTTTGGATAAGGGTTAAAACCCGTCCACTTTAAAATGTGGGAAGTATCTTGGCATAATCCATAAAACTCATTATGAGGATTACCATAGGAACCCCAAAGTAGTCCACACCTTGAGGGAACTAGTGGATGAAATGGGAAGTGCCCCACTACCTACTTGACTAGAAATACCCTGTGAGGAATGCTTCAAGTTGTCCATATGAGGCCTCTTTCATTAATTTTATTGTGGGGTAATGGTCCTTTGTCTAGGAGTTATATATCGAAGTGTATCTCTCTTAGGAAAGTATTGACAAGTGTTGAGAACAAAATCCTAGGTAGCCATTTGGCATTAGGGCCAAATTTTCCTTATCCAATCATGTTCTAAAGAGCCTTCACAAAGAAAAAAATTATTTGAGTCAAAACCTTATTAGCCAAATAAGGGGATAGTTCATCGAAGTTTGTGTTATGTGTTATTCATCATGAAACTTACACATGCAAAACTTTTCCTAGTTTCTACCTTGTTATAAAACAAGGAAAAATCTACCAAATTTGTGCTACGTATTTTTCATCACCACTTGTACTATCTCCTTTTTTTCTTGTTGAAATTTTTGTCAAAAGAAATCAAAGTAAGAAGTGCTGCCAAAATCATGTCCACCACTTTTTACACCCACTTACATCCTTCCTTATTGTGACTATGATAGTAAGTGTTGAAAGTGTGTTGGTATATATTCATATTTTGGTAGCCTTGTCTGATACCCATATTGAGATGTCTCATTGTAGTTAGGTTATCTATCTTGATTTCCCTTACAGTTGTTATGGTTCTCACATTATATCAATACATTTTTGATACTTACATATTTTTTTATTTAAACTTGATATAAGTGTCCAAATTATATTGTTACTATTCACATAGTATCAAATCCTTGTTATACTTAGACCTTGTTTTTGTTCAAACATTGCCTTGAGTTTTGGAAGGTGTTGTAGTTATGTTACTCACATTATATCAATACCATTTTTGATACTAATATATTGTTTTTCCTAAAAACTTGATTAAAGTATCCAAATTGTATTGTTGCATTGCTCACATTTGTAGCCTCCATTTTCAAACTTGGACCTTGTTTGTATTAAACTTGTTTAAGTATACCTTGAATTGGAAATCACTTCAACCCCTTTTTAATACTTAAGTCTTGTTTATTTCAAACTTGATTTAAATATTGAAATTGTGTTGTCATCTTGAAAAAACAATATTTGAGACAATTTAGACATAGGGAGTAGGTTCTTTTGTGATTGATTCCTTGTTTGAAACTTTCTTGATTTTCCTTGGTGACCTTTCAAATATAATTTCATCTCCTTGGAAAATTCATTGATTCTTTGATTCTTGATTCAATTTTCCTTGATTTTTGGGATTCTTTGTGATTCTTTGGGATTATTTGACATTCTTTGCCACAATTTTGACTTTTTCCTAGGTTCATTATAGTACTTGTACACATTTATCAAACCCTAGAAAACATTTCCTATTATGCCTCTTATTACAAGAATGGGACATAAAATATTAGGTCAAATACTTTCATCAATACAAATTTATACCCCTTACTTGAAGAATAAAAAATATTTGACCATATGGAGACGATGAGGGGAACTCTCCTCACGATAACTTGAATTTGACCCCACCCACATGGATAACTTTCTCTTCCATAACAAAGATCAAGTCTTGGTATGAGTTGTAGAATTAGGGGCTAAAATGCCACCTAAATTTGACCATACTCTCCTTACAAACATGGTTCATGGAGAAGAAGAATCATAATGTCCCCTTTGATCCATGATGACATATTAAATTTGGGACATGCTTCTACTTCCAGTCAAAGGAAATGAAAAGGACACACCCTCTAAAACATAAGTGGTTATTTCATATGGATCATTAAAATTAACCATGATGGGGGAGTGGAGAATGAAGATCATGAACAACCACCCCCATGTGAAATTGGGAAGAACCCCAAAACAATGAGGTCACTATTCAACAACAATTACAAGCCCTTAGTCATAATTGACAAGCTTGGCTTCCCATGTCCACAAAGACACTAGGAAGAGTTATGTGTAATGAGAAACCTAAGGTCACATATAATGAGATTTACATTGAAAACCATGGGGGTGAGACATCAAATCTAACCAGTGTATAACCGGCCTCACCTTACATGTGGAAAAATATTTCACCAAGAGTGGAAGTTTATGAAAAATTCCCTCACAAGTCTATAAGAAAATAATGTTGGACATAGTAAGAAATATCAATTTGAAGAATTGTGTCCCATATCTTTTGATCAGTGAAATGTTACGTATGCACCCTTTCCTCCTAAGTTTGACTACCCTAAATTTGAAAAATATAGGGGTAAAGGTGATCCACATGATCATGTCAAAATACTTCTTCATGGCTTGTCAAGAAGTTTCATATAGTGAAAATTACCTTCACCTATTCCCACGGAGTCTTGGGGGCCAAACACTTGAATGGTTCCTCCATATACCTAAAGGGTCTATCTTCACATTCACTTGAATTGGTAAAAATTTTTGTGCCACTTTTCATTCAATATGGAAAGTGACATTACCATGTTAGATTTATGTAACACCAAAAACAATGAAACAATGATAAATTCATTAGTTTCCTACAAATATGGCAAGGGTTAGCTAGTTGCTTCCCTTACTCCATTCAGAGAAACATCTTGTTAGAATTTTTTTGTGAAAATTACATTCTAAATTTATTTTCACTTTCAAATGCATTGTGTGAGCACTTTCAAACAATTCATATAGAAAGGAATCCAAATTGAGAAGGATTGATTAGATAAAGGGACTTTGAAACCCTTTTCAAGAGATAATCATAAGTCCAAACCTCAATACAAACCCAAATTATTTAACAAGAAAAAATGTTTTAGGTGATGGCATCACAGATTCAAAACGTGTGCAAGTGGTTCATAATAGTACTCCTTTGAAACTTTCCAAAGGACTAATTGTACCTGAAATCAAACGTCAAGTGTTCACTCCTCTTATGGATTCTTTGTCATCAATATTGAAATAATTAGATGCAAGTGAACATTTTAAGTTCCCTAAACGCCATGCCATTTGCAAATGATGCACTTAACCTTCATAGTATAGAGACCATGAATATTGTGAATATCATCATGTTAAGGGCCATACCATAGATAAATGTTTGAAGTTGAAACACTTCATTCAAGACCTCATAGATAGTGGAGATGTTGAAATGGATTCACAAAGAGCTAGTCCAATAAATCTTATAACCAATAATTTGGAATTTACAAATACCCTATTCCCTAAACATAAATAGGTGGATAAAAATTTAGATCAAGGTCAGTCATCCTAGAATAAAACCAATCATGTTTTCCAAATCCACTAATCCATTTGATTCCCTCATTGGTTGTGTTCATCCTTCTAGTGAGCATGTGAATACCATTAAGATCAAAAGGCACATAGTGCACATGGCAACATGACATGCTCATCTTATTATTCCAAAACCTCCTCTACCTACCCCTAAGGATAGTCATTATGATCTCTTAGAATTAACTTGAGAAGACTACTGCTAATATTTCTATCTTAGATCTTCTTAAGATATCCAACATTCATAAGTACATCCTTTAAAAACAATTCAAGTGTAAGGAGTTTCAACTGATATTTATCCTTCACGTTTTCAAAGCCTTAATCACAGATCTTTCTCCTTATGAACACATTACCTTAGCCAACATGATATTCTAATGGATGATCATAGGCAAAATATACCATAGTACATTAAAGTGATTGTCACTGTAAGAAGATAAAAAGGGTTCTTGTAGAAATGGATTTGGCCTAAACATTTTTACTTTGAAGCTCATTAGATAGATGGGATCACATACACACAAATTAAATCCTAAATTCATCACCATTAAGACTTATGATAATGCGGAGAAAAAAGTTGGTGCAAAAAATTTTCCTATGGAATTTGGGACTACTATTCATGATACCTAATTCCATGTCTTAGACTTAGAACTACCCTATAATATGCTCCTTAGTCACCCATGGATTCATGCCATGGAGGTCATTCCTTTAAATTTCCATCAATGTATCAAATTATACCATGAAGGAAAAAATCTTACCATTCTTAAGGACCCCTAAACCTTTTCCCATTACATAGAGCATTGTTAGGTTGTTTCCCATTGCATATGAATGTCCTTTAACCAAGATAGTTGTTTAGATTCAATTTGAGGCTCTCACCTCCCATCTTGATATAGATACATTATGTTCACATGAAAATGGTGTTTCTACATCTCTATCTCCCTTTTCTTCATGGGAGATGAAGATCCTTTCAACCGGCTGTAGAGAAAACAACCTGAGGCCCTCTAATTTTCAATCTCCCCCTATCACCTAAGACACATGGTAGGCCTAGTTATAAATATAATAGTCCCGAGAAAATTTTAACATTGAAACTTTCATTCCTAGTGGCCTTTGGAAGATGAGAAATTTACTTGACACTTTACATCCGGTCTCTCGATGATGAGATGTCTTCATCTTATCAAGATCCTAAATATGCCATCCCTAACAAGATGATGTATGTACATGGTTATTAAGGATATGGATGTGGTGTAGATGAACAAGGTGTGTGCGGGAACCTCTTCCAACACCACATCAAAGGTAGAAAAAGTATGGTATTAATCCATATGGGTTCTATCCTCTTGAGGTAAAAGCCCTATTCTAAACATGATGATAGTTCTTCTTAGTTATGAGAGTAAAATAGAGTCCCTAATGTAGCTCGTATAATACCTTTCCTCCATGAACACTATTTCCTAACATGGCTATTTTATAAAATGTATCCTCTTCCACTACCCAAATTTAATCTTGTTCACCCATCCCTTGTAAATTAGGACCAAAAACAACACGTACTAATTTATTTCTTTAGAATGATACAAATCTATTAGTGAAAGTTTATGGGTTTCCGTGATGACATTCTTATCGGTGAAACCAAAAAAGGGATTCTCCATAAATTTATGCATATGTGTATTTTTGGGGAGGAGGTTGAGTTATGTGGTTAAAAATAAGAAATAAAATGAGGGAAAGATATCTTCCAAAAAGCCTCAAAAAAGAAAAGTCCAAGTCCCATAGTGAAAACCTCTTGAGGCACTAATGGACAAAAAATTGAGATATCAATGAACATAAAAAGAATAGTCTAAGGGTGAAAATATCGTTGAGACTGCCCTTAGAGGAAGATCTTAATCTCCCCCTTGATCCTACATGTATGGAAGATGAATCCAAATTTATAGTGGAGGATACTATTGATGTTAATATTAGAACAAAATATGAACCTAAAATGGCTAAGCTGGGAGCTTCCCTCTATTAACACAAGAACAAAAAAATTTATCATGCTTCTTGGAATTCTTAGATATATTTTTTTGTTCTTATGTGGACATGTCAGGATTAGATCCTTATTTGGTAGTGCATAACTTAGTTTTACATGAATCAACAAAATTGATTAAGTAAAAATTCATAAGGATGCATCCTCTGTAGTCCTTTTTGGTCAAGGAGAAGAGAAAAATGATTGTAGTAGTAGGATTCATCATGCCTATTGACTACTCATAATGGCTTTTTAATATAGTACATATTCAAAATAAACCCATTGGTATTCAAAATTTGAACTTATTTTAGAGACATCAACAAAAGACATGTTGAAAAGGTTAAAAACTTTCCTCTTTTAGGTTAAACCAAATAAAAATAGAAGAGACATGATTATTTATTAATCCCTTAGGGGACATTTTGTTACCAAGTCACGAATTTCAGCCTCAAGAATGCAGACACAACTTATGAAAGATCCATGAATTTCATCTTCCATAATATCTTTGGATTATATTATTGAGGCCAATTATTTGATGAAAAATTAGAAGAATCAAGACTAGAGAAGAACATCCAGAGATCCTATGGCATATCTTTCAACATCTAAGAGATTATAAGGTTATACTTAACCCAAAGAAATTTTTCTTTGGTGTGATTTCAGGAAAATTACTATGTTTCATTATTTCTAGAAGAGGAATTGAAGTGGACCCCAAAAATTCACTGTTATTATAAAATGCCTCCTCCCAAGAACATCAAAAATTTGTGTAGTTTGTAAGGTAAAATCCAAGATATCCATGATTCATTTCCCAAATCACGTAGATAAATTTTGTCATTCATTTACTCATCTTCTCAAGAAATATGATTTTGAATTTAACTGGGTCCTAAATGCCAACAAGTGTTTCACATTTCTCAAAGAGATTATTTGGGAAAACACCAATGTTCTTATGCCATTTAGGAAAACCCATGTTTCTATATTTCTTACTATCAATTTTATATCTATAGGATTCTTCTAGCTTAATATGATCTAAATTAGAAAGAGAAATCCATATATTACCTTAGTTGTATGTTGATCTCTTATAGCAACTAATTATCCGTAAATTGAAAAATCTTGTTTGGCCATTGTTTTTACTTTCCAAAAACTTCGTCACTATATTTTAAACAACAAAGTTAAGCTTATATCCAGAGTTAACTCATTCAAGTACTTGTTATATAAACCTACACTTACCTTTGGAAGTATGGATAACTATGGATCATCTTTCTTAGTGAATTTGATATTATTACATACCAAAAATCAATCTAAGGGAAAGTGTTTACGGAATCAACTAGTTGAAGCCCCTTTTCCATGAACTGAACCATTGAGTCTGGATCTTCCAGATACTTTTATGATCTATATTGAAGAATAAATCACATGGAAAATATAATTTGATGGATCATTTACCTTTCATGTGGATCGGGGAAGGAGTTATTCTTATCACTCCTACATGTGATTTGATTCCTTGGGATTTCAGACTTAGTTTTCCATGCACTAATAATATAACCGAGTATGAATCCCTCATTACAGGATTGAAAATTTCTATACGATGGGATATCAGACAGGTCAATGTTATAGGTGATTCTCAATTGATCATCAAGAAAGTGAATGATGAGTATAAGTTCAAGGATGAGAAGATCATCCCTTACAAGAAACTGGTTGATACTTTAAAGGAATTATTTGTGAAAATCACCTTCCAAAGTAGATACCTAGAGGATGGAATCTCTTGGTAGATTTCATGGCTATAATTCTGTCTTTGTTACGCATTTCCCAGTGTGTAACAATGACATGACATTGTTGGTCCCATTATTGAGTTTGCATAATGTGCCTTATTTTTTCATGACCAAATGTGCTCACAAAAGTTTCATTTTTGATTTCATGGTCTCATGACTCATTTTCCTAATTAAATACCTTCCAAAATGTCTATGTTGTTATTACGCCCCATATTGAAACAAAATCCATGTTTCCCCCATTTGTGCCCTAACTTCATTTTTTCAGGTGAGCCATTTTCTCCTTTGTCAAATTCATGCAAAAGTTAAAGTGGATTGATTCTTAGTTATTTTCTATTAAAATCTCATGCCCTAGGTCAAAATCATTGTTAAATCATGTTTCATTGGATTCAAAACTGAAAATTCCTCCTTCCTTGTGAAAAATTCAATTTTGAGGGCATCCTCGTATTTTTCACGTTTTGACAAGCATACGGGTGTCATTTTCCCTGTCAAATTAATCATCACAAGATTTTGGTGATGTGGCAGCTCCTATTGGTTGGGGATGTGCGGAAAACATTACTAACTTGTCATTTTTGAGTTTTTTGCAAAAGGAAACTTTTTCCACATCCTTGCAGTGCGTTACGAGTGTTGTGCCTATGTGGCACGATTTGATTGGTTGATGGATCGGTAGGTGGCGGGCCACACTTAGGAAATTTTCTTACATTCTGGAAAATTTCTTAAAATCAAATATTTTCCCGAGAGCCCGCATCGAATGGGAAGCGGAGACACGTGGCGGGAGATCAAGCGGACAGCGGGGAGTTGGAGAAAATTTTGATGTTTTTGGCTCAAGGTGTTAAGGGAAAATTTTCCCCAAAGCCCACACCCAATAAGAAGGTGACACGTGTCCGAGAGAAGAGATGGAAGAAGGGGTCGAAGGAAAACTTTTGAAATTTTGCCTTTGTGTTTGCAAGGTAAAAAGTGAAGAATGGGCCCGCCTCCAATGAAAAATGGACACGTGTCTAGGAGAGTCAAATGGAGCGGTGGGGATTTTGAAATTTTTTTTTGTTTTTGGGCTTGATTTTAAAAAGTGAAAATTTTTCCTAAAGGCCCATCTCGAATAGAGAGGACACGTGTTCTAGATTTGGCAGATATTTGGAGCGCGGAAGAAATATTGGAAAATTTACAAATTTTGGCAAGAAATTTAAAAGGAGAAAATTGATCCGTGGAAAATATTGGAGGTGTCCCCCCATAGCCAATTAGGGGGAGACACATGGCTTTATTCAGAGGGACAAAAGGGAGAGCGCGGGCCCGCAAAATTTTTAGTGCTCACGGAGGTTTGAAGGAGAACTTGGAGGGTCGGGATAAGTAGTGAATGGGAGACCGCCACATGGCAGGGGAGAAAGCGGGTGTTCGGGCCACGGGGGTTTTGAAGAATTTTTCCTTTTCTCAAAAAGGAGCAAATTTCATTATTTTGGCCCAGTGAATTTTAGTAGGGCCCACCTAGGGACACGTGGCATGTCCAGGGGGCATGCGGGGAAAATTTTCAAAATTTTCCCGAGGTCAGAAAAGGTTCAAAATGCATTTTTAAGGTTGGATGCCCGGTCTAATGGTATTTGGACACGTGTCCACCTTATCCTAGAAGTCAAAGAAGATATTTTTGAGCCTACATGTCGAATCTCATCAGGACACATGGAGGGCGGAAATTTAAAGTTGATTTTAAATCAACGGATTCTTGTGCTTGATTTCGTTTTGGGTGCCATTGAGCTCTAAAGAACTTGGAAACGTCATTTTGCACCAAATTGCATGAAATTTTATATGAAATCACATCCCCTTGACCTTCTGGATGCAATGGCATCATTCATTTGAGCTATTTTGGTGCCCTATAGTGATTTTCATGAAATATTTTTCTCAGGCCCGTGTAAAAACGTGAAAAGTGAAAAATAAAAGTTGCAGAGTTAAAAATGATGAGGGAAAAAGGTGGAAAATGATTGTAAATGCATGCTGGCATGGTGGAATGACAAAAACGTGACCCTGGGATGGATAAGGATCCAAATTCATGCAATATTTTAAAATATTTGTGCATCCTTGGCAATATGTGAGTTGTTTTACATTTTGATGTCATTTTCACAAATGGATAAGGTTTCTTGTAACAAATTTGATCCCTTTGGCATATTCTTTGCTTGGGATGCAAGGATCTAAGCTGGCATAGGGTATATTATGTATTTTGGAGGCATTTTGTAAGGTTTTGTTGAAAATTTTGGAGAAAGAGAAGAATTTTCAGGAGGAAAACTGGAAGTGTTCCATTTCTTTTGGAGAAACTGCCTGAGAGCCATTTTTGATTCCTGTTTGCATCAAATGTTCATCATGTTGAGTTGGTTTCAGCTGTAAATCCATCAACAAGCTTTGATATTGTCTTAATAACATTCCCTTGCTGGTGTATTTGATCAAAATTTATGGATTGACTGGTTTTATCTCTTGGCAAAGCTTGCATACACTTGTATTTCAGTATGTTTTCAATTTGTGTTTCATGCTCATGTTGCAATCTTGTGTTTGGGATATTTATTGGTCATACATGGTCTCATTTCTTGTAGAGGGTTTGAAGGCATCTGTAATCTTCCATTTAGAAGAGCATTCATTTGAGTGAAGATAAATAGATTTAAATTCATCTTACCTTCCTTGTAAATTGAGGGTGTTTGTAAACCTTTGGGTGTACCTTAGGTCATGATCTAACAAGGGTTTCTAAATGCTTCATTGATATTTTTCTTCAATCCTTTTGGTAGGTTATCAAAGTTTGTATATTTGGGCTTCCATTTGTGCACACATCCTAGTTAAAAGAGTACTTCAAACTCATTGAAACATCTCTATTGTTCAAGTGTTGCAATTATTTTGCAAAGCTTCCCAAAGAAGTGGGTAATTCCTTAGCTTGTCTTGTCCAAACTTCTCCCATCATAATATCATTTAAACTAACTCATCCTACCTATACTACCCCTACATTTGCATTGTGTGTCCACAAAAGAACTCAATCCTTTCACAAAAATACACAAAGCATATCAGGGTTTTATCATGTCTTTAGTAGCCCTAGCCTTGTTTTGAGAACATTTCCATCATTTAGTAGTGACAACTCCTTTGAGTTTGGATAATGGATACTTGATCATGTTTTCACAAGGCCTCTTTCATGTCATCACAAGGCCTCTTTCATGTCATAATGCAAAACACAAGGATATCTCTACCTCCTTTACCATACAAGGGATGTAATATAGGTTCTCTTGCCTTGGTTGATAGGCACAACCTAAAATAGTGAGGGTTAGATCAAAACCCTTATGAAGGTGCTATCCACTTCCTCAAATCTTGAATGCAAACAAGTAGATAGGTGTGATCCTCGGCTACAAATGACATACAAACCATCTATCTATTCTAAGTATCTCATGTAATTTCATGATGTTGTTCAAGTTGTGAAGGAGATAAAATCTACATACCAACACCCGAGTGACGCCATTTTTGGGGAATTTCTTTAATTTCTTGGTGATGTTGAAGTATTTGAAAGGTTTGAGCATTTGTGTGATCAAGTATGTGAGTTGTTATATTCTTGAGATATCATTTCATACTTCAAATCTGCATCTTTTGGGTAAAAAGGATTTCAAACTCAGCTTGCTCTTCTCATTTACTAGCAAGTCTATATGATTTGGATGCATTGTTTTTAGTTGAATTAAGAAGAAGAAGATCTGATTTGTAAACCCTTGCAAATTTTTCAGTCATAGCATATGTTTAACAGAATATTTTAGTGCTTTCTTACATAACTAAGGTGGAAATCCTTAGTGGTGACTCTATCTTTGTTGGGATCTTGAAATACCAGTTGTCTTACACATTTTGTCATTTGAAACTTGTTTAAATTTGTCAAGTGGAGGGAAGGAGATCCTCTTCATCAAGGACTCTTCGAGAAGTTTCTCACCGAATCAAGAATCTCGAACTAGAAGGAAGAAGAGTATGGAAAGTGGTTGGTGATTTGATTGCAAGAAAAGAGATCCCCATAGTTGAATTTGAAGGAGAGCATCCTGTTATTGAAGATTATAATTCCTCTTCAAGTAGATCTAATTCAGCAATCTTCTTGTTGATTCTCATTCTCCATCGGTGAGGGACCTTACGTGTATTTAAAAACTTACTCCTAGATCTTGTCCTGTGGTTTCTAAGTTTGCCAAAGTTTATCAAGAGAGAGAGCCTTTGGGGGTTTTCCTTTTAGAGATCATTCATCTATTCCAATCAGACCCATTATTGCTCCTCACTAGCTTGTTTCACCTCCAAGATCACCCCCACCAAACAAAATGGCTCAGCCTAGACATTTGTTTGTTGTTAACACCTTTGGTCCTATAAATTTTGGAGGAATGGATGGTTATCCAAATGCTGTCCCACAAGATGTGAGAAATAGGTTACCAAAATTCCAAGGTAACAATGCCATTACTGGAGATCAGCATCTCAAACTCTTTGTTAACATGATGGAAGATTTTGAGATAGAATTTGAGGATGTGTATATTAAGTTGTTTATTCATACACTTGAGGAAGATGCAAGGGATTGGTACAAAGCTCTACCTGATAACTCTATTGACTCATGGGCAGAGATGAGTAATGCATTCAGATTACAATATGGAGACAAAACAGATCCAAGGTTCCTTCTATCCAAGTTTGAGAACATCAAGAAGAACCCTAATGAGATAGTCCATGATTTTAATACAAGATTTAATAAAACATTGAGAAGGCTACCTGTCATTTTGAGGCCTTGTGATGAATCTTTCTTGATCAAATATGCAGATGCATTTGATAAAAAGGCAACCTATTACTTGAGAGACAAAAATCCTACAAACTTGAGACAAGCTTTCACCATGGCACTTCAAATTGAAAATAATATTAAAGCTATTGGTAAACCACTTAAGAGGGATGGTGTGAAGATGATAAACCCTGAGAAGCCTCAAGCTAGCAAGGGTGCTGATTTAGAATATGTTGTCAAGACTTTGGCAGGGGTTGTTAAAGAAATTTCTTACAAGTTAGCCCGAGTTGAGAAAGGAATTGGGAAAAGTTCACAAGGACAGTAAAGAACTCAAAACCATGATAGATTTGGCAATCATCCTAGGGGTGATCAAAGACAAGATGATAGAGGTAAAGGGCTTGTTGGATCTGCAAATAGGCAACCCCAAGCTCGTGAGAATAGAGTGGTGCCTGACCCTTTGACTGCAAGAGTTGCTATTGTTCAAGAAATTGCTGATATGGATTGGTGTGATAGATGTTTTCTTCCTCATCCTCCATGTGAAATGGACCAGAAAGATATTGATGATGATAATGAAGATGAAATGGATGATGAAATTTGTATGATGGGCAGCTCTTTAGACTCACAACAAGTAGCAACATCAATAGATGTGATAAGTGCAAGGACTCTTTTGTAACCTTTTGGGATTGCATAAAGAGGGTACCATTTCTTTCTCTTCCTCAAACTCATGATGTATATGTAGTTCAGGCCTTTGAAATTCCTAATAATGACTTTTAATATCTAAGGGCTTTAATGATCAAGAAATATGATGGTGGTATTCCTTCGAGAGGAAGATAGACAGTTGTTAATGAATGTTGTGGTTGGTCAAGAGAAAGAGTACAATACTATAAGTAAAGTTGTTAGAGGAGCTGGTCCTCAAGCCAAGCTAAAGACACCCTTACTCACAAGCATTCCTAAAGAAAATCCTAGAAAAGAAACAATTGCCAAGAACCCTACTGTCCCATGCAAGAATATTAGTCCTCTTCATGCCCGATGTCCAAGAACACTTCTCCATCTGATGAACCTTCTTGTTTCCCTTCTAATGTTGTTTTACCAAAGAATGTTCCATATGATATAGCCCAAGTTTTGAGCCAAATTAAAGTGAGTGTTCCAATTATTGAATTGCTTAGAATACCCGAGCACAAGAAGAGAGCATTTGAATACTTGGGATTGAAGGAAGAAAAGAGTATACCAAGTAGAAATATAAATATTGTTGAGAATCCTCTTCAAAGCATTGCTAGCCTTGAAACACCACCACCAATGGAAGATCTTGGAGAGGCACCTGAAGTATATTTGGGGACATCCTTGGTTGATTCCCAATTGAATGTTGATCCATTCTTCACAACTTTTCTCATAAAAGATAGGTTGCTTCACAATTGCATGTTTGATTCCGGTGCATCATGTAATGTCATGCCTCTAGAAGTCATGAATGAGTTGGATATCAAGGTGACAGTAGCATATGGGAAATGTACAGCCATGGATTCAAGGGAAGTGCCGGTTTTTGGTTGTGTGAAGGGTTTAGTAGTGCAACTTGCAGCCTATCCGGGTAAGAATTTAAAACTTGCAGCCAAATGGGGTATGCTTTTGTCAAGAAAATGGGCTGCAAGTGTTGGTGGTAGTGTTCAAATGGACATGTCTTTCACCACCATTCCCATTGAGGGAAGCCTTGTCAAACTCTATGGTGAAAAGAAGATGTTACACTTGATTGAAGATCCCAACAATGCTTCTTATGAAGTGTTGTTTGCTGATGTAGATGTTGACAACTTCATTGGTTTTGCTGATGGAAAAGAGAATAAGATGGAAAAATCAGAGTGCCTTAGTATGGTAGGTTCTCCATGGACATTACTATTTGATGGAGCTTGCTCCAAGTTTGGGAATGGTGCTGGTATAGTGTTGGTTTCTCCAAGTTTAGAAGAGTTTCCTTTTTCCTTCAAGCTCAATTTTGAATGCACTAATAATATTGCTAAGTATGAGGCATTATTATTGGGATTAAGGATTACATGGAAATATGGAGTGAAGGATATTGTTGCTAAAGGAGATTCAGAGATGGTTGTCAAGTAAGTAAGAAAGTTGTATGCCACAAAAAATCAGCGTATGAAACAATATAAACATGTTGTTTAGGACTTGATTGAAATGTTTGATTCTTTTAACATTGTTTACCATGATAGAAGTTTTAATGCTGTTGTTGATAAGTTGGCTGTCCTTGGCTCTAGATTTGACAATTGCACCATTTCACCTTTTTGTGAATATAGCATTGAAGTGCTAACAAGGCCAATTATCCCGAGATAATGTGAAACATTGGCAGATTTTTGATGATGATGCACAAGTATTGAGATTCTTACAATGCCAAGGTGAGTTTGTTGGTCAGAATATTGATTGGGAACCAATGGTGTGCATGAATGAAGGTAAAGAAACTTTATTTGACAAGGATATTATACAATTGAAGACAAATACCATTCCTAAAGGTCTTGTTGCACTTGAATCCAATTTTAGCAATGTTGATTGCATCATAAATAGAAACTTGTTTTCTTCAAGGGATGTGGAAGAGCACAAATTGGGAACTAAAGACAAACCAAGGAAGATCTGGTTGGGCAGCCATCTCAAAGCAAAGAGGAAAAACAGTCCTATGCCCAACTTTTAAAGAAGTATCAAGACCGCCTTACCCGGTCTTATTCAGAGTCAAGGCATATAGAAGATTTATTTCAGCATGAGATTCCTCTTGAGGCCAAGACCAAGCCATTTAGACAAAAACAAAGGCCTATTAACCCACTGCTTTCCATGAAAATGCAGGAAGAGTTGAAGAAATTAAGAGATGGTGGCATCATTCAGCCTACTAGATACTCATCTTGGGTGGCAAATCTTGTCCCAATTAGAAAGAAGAATGGAGATATCAGACTTTGTGTGGATTTTAGGAATCTAAACAAAGCATCTATGAAGGACAATTACCCCTTTCCAAACATAGAGAATATGTTTTAGCTTGTAATAGGGTCAGAGATGTTTTCAACTTTGGATGGTTTCTCCGAATACAATCAAGTAGTTGTCAAAGAATCAGAAAGACTTAAGACAACCTTCACTACTCCTTGGGGGACTTATGTTTTTGTAAGGATGCCTTTTGGATTGATGAATGTTGGTGCTACTTTTCAAAGGGAAATGGATGTTGCCTTTGCTAGTTATATCAATGAATTCATAGCAGTTTACCAAGATGATGTGACTATTTTTTCAAGGCAGCGAGTAGATGATTTGCAACACCTAGAGAAGATGCTAGTCGATGTAGAGTGTGGCATTTCACTTAATCTAAAGAAGTATCATTTTAGCGTGTAAAAGGCCAAGTTGCTGGGACATATTATGTCTAAAGAAGGTGTTATGATAGACCTTGAGAGAGTGGAAGCAATCAGCAAGGTGCCTATTCCAAGAACCAAGAAAGGTATTCAATATTTCTTTGGCCAAATCAATTTTATTAGAAGGTTTGTTTCCAATTTTGCTAAGCTAACTCTTCCAATCACAAGCATGCTAAAAAAGGATCAAGTTATCAAATGGGAGGAGGCTGCCATGCAAGATTTTGAAGGAATAAAGGATGCACTCAAGCATGCACCTGTTTTGGCAGCTCCAAACTATAAGAGGCCTTTCCAAATCTTTTCCTTTGCCTCTGAATTTACTATTGCTTCAGTTTTGTTACAAAAGGATGAGAATGGAGCTGAGAGGCCTATTTCTTTATTTAGCAAGGCTTTACAAGTAGCTGAACTGAAGTACACAATTATGGAGAAACAAGCATTTGCATTAGTAAAAGCAACAAATATTTTCAGGCCCTATATACTAAGTTCAAAGGTTGTTGCCTATGTTCCTCATACAATGGTTAAAGACATCTTATCAGACATGGAGATATCAAGCAAGAGATGTAGATGGATCAAAAATTACAAGAATATGATATGGATATCCAAACAACAAAGTGGTAAGAGGTTTGGGTCTTACCAAGCTCATGGCTGAGAGTAATTTGCAAAATGTAGAAGTGAATTAGCTAGAGGAAGAAAGGGTAGGTCTACTTGACAAATTGATGAATTCTGAATGGTACAAGGATGTGGTCTTCTACCTCAAGCATCTATGTTGTCCTAATTACTTAAATAAAAATTAGAAAAGAGCCCTCAAGCTGGCTTCTCAGAAATATATCATAACAGACCTTGGGTTGACTTGGAAGAACCCTGAAGGTGTCCTCTTGAAATGCATAACTGAAGATGAAGCTACCAAGTTGATTGCTGATTTCCATGGGGGAGTTTGTGGAGGAAATTTTTTTGGTAGAGTGACAAAGACACAAGATTTTGAGAGCTAGTTATTGGTGGCCAACTCTTTTTAAAGATGCAAACCAGTTGGTTAGAAGATGTGATAGTTGCCAATGCTTCTCAGGAAGATTGAAATCTTCAAGCTCCCTTCCTTTGCAGCCTATATCAATGAATCCCCTTTCAAACAATGGGGAATGGATTTCATTGGTGAGATTTCAGATCCTTCTAGTGCTGGTCATAAATGGATCCTTGTAGCAACTGATTATTTTACAAAATGGGTTGAAGCCATTCCATCTAGAAAGGCAACACACCAAGTGGTGATGGATTTCTTGCTGAATCATATCATATGTAGGTTTGGAGTTCCAGTTAAGATTGTATCTGATAATGCTATGTGTTTTAGAGCCAAGCCTTTGATGGCAATGTGCAATGAATATGGGATAAATCTGACTTATTCTTCAAATTACAATCCACAAGGGAATGGGCAAGCTGAATCAAGTAACAAGAACTTGCTCAAGATTATTAGAAGGACTTTGGAGATCAACAAGAAGAAGTGGGGAGAGAAATTAAAATTTGTAGTATGGGCAGATAGGATCACTCCAAAAAGAGCAACTGGTAAGAGTCCATTTGAATTGGTCTATGGAACACAAGCATTGCTGCCCTTACATTTGCAATTGTCCACATTTCAGTTTGCCCAACAGTTAGAAGATCAAGAACATGGCCCATATGAATCAAGGATAAATCAAATCATTGAGCTGGATGAAGAAAGAAGAGCCTCTCATCAAAGGCATGTCAGATTTAGGGAGAAATTGAAGAAGTTGTTTGATAAGAAGGTCACCCTAGAGCCTTCAAAGTGTCGAGATCTGGTTTTACTACGGGATAGTAGGCATGAAGACAAGGGCAAGCATGGAAAGTTTGATTCTCTATGGATGGGCCCTTATGCCATTGATATCAAGATTGGAGAAAATACATTTTTCTCAAGGATTTGGATGGGGATTTTCTAGAGCTACCTGTTAATGGCAGACATTTAAAACATTTCTTAGATTAAATCCCCATGGGAGGTATGCACAAGTTGTAAATTTTGTATAGCCGTTGTTTTTGTTTTGTCTTTGCTTTTTTTTGCTATTTTTGGCTCGTGGTTTGCCCTTTCGTCCTTGGCAACCATTTTTGGTCTGGTTCTCTCGGCCTATTTTTGGTGGAATTTATGGTTTTTGGGCTGCTTTGCATTTTTGACTCCTTTCCCAATGGATTTCTAGCACTTGGTCTACATTTTATTCTTGTGGCACTCACTGGGAGTGCCCATCCCTAGGAAGGAGCCAATGTTGGTCCCATTATTGAGTTTGCATAATGTGCCTTGTTTTTTCATGACCAAATGTGCTCACAAAAGTTTCATTTTTGATTTCATGGTTTCGCAACTTGTTTTCCTAATTAAATACCTTCGAAAATGCCTATGTTGTTATTATGCCCCATTTTGAAACAAAATCCATGTTTCCCCCCATTTGTGCCCTAACTTCTTCATTTTTTTTTGCCCGAGCCGTTTTTCCCTTTGTCAAATTCATGAAAAAATTAAAGTGGATTGATTCGATTTATTTGCTATTAAAATCTCATGCCCCAAAGTTGAAATCATTTTTAAATCATGCTTCATTGGATTCAAAATCGAAAAATCCACCTTCCTTGTGAAAAAATTCAATTTTTAGGGCATCCTCTATATTTTTCACGTTTTGATGGGCATACAGTGTCATTTTCCCATCAAATTAATCATCGCAAGATTTTGGTGACGTGGTAGGCTCCTATTGGTCGGGGATGTGCAGGAAAACATTACTAACTTGTCATTTTTGAGTTTTTGCAAAAGGAAAAAAATTCCACAACCCTATAGTGCTACATAAGTGTTGTGCCTACGTGGCACGATTTGATTGGTTGATGGATCGGCAGGTGGTGGGCCGCACTTAGGAAATTTTCTTCCATTTTGGAAAATTTCTTAAAATCAAATATTTTCAAGGAGCCCGCATCAAATGGGAAGCGGACATGTAAGGGAGATTGCTTGATAAAGGGGGAGTTGGAGAAAATTTTGATGTTTTTGGCTCAAGGTGTTAAGGGGAAAATTTTTCCCCAAAGCCCGCACCCAATTAGAAGGTGACACGTGTCTAGGAGAAGAAATGGAAGAAGGGGTCGAAGGAAAACTTTTTGAAATTTTTCCTTTGTGTTTGCAAGGTAAAAAGTGAAAAATGGGCCCGCCTCCAATGAAAAATGGACACGTGTCCAGGAGGGTCAAGTGGAGCGGCGGGGACTTCAAAAAATTTTGTTGTTTTTGGGCTTAATGTTAAAAAGTGAAACTTTTCCCAAAGGCCCGTGTCGAATAGAAAGAGGACACGTGTCCCGGATTTGGCGGATATTTGGAGCGCGGAAGAAATATTGGAAAATTTACAAATTTTGGTGAGAAATTTCAAAGGGGAAAATTGATCCGTGAAAATATTAGAGGTGTCCCCCATAGCCAATCGGGGAGGAGACACGTGGCAATTGTTTAGAGGGACAAAGGGAGAGTGCGGGCCCGCAACATTTTTTAGTGCTCACAGAGGTTTGAAGGAGAATTTGGAGGGTGGCTCCACAGCGAATGGGAGACCACCACGTGGCAGGATCGAGCGGGTGTTCGGGCTCGGGGGTTTTTGAAGAATTTCTCCTTTTCTCAAAAAGGTAGAAAATTTCATTATTTTGGCCGCCGACTTTCAGTAGGGCCCACCTAGGGACACGTGGCATGTCCAGGGGGCATGCGGGGAAAATTTTCAAAATTTTCCCGAGGTCAGAAAAGGTTTGAAATGCATTTTTAAGGTTGGATGCCTAGTCCAATGGTATTTGGACACATGTCCACCTTATCCAGAAGTCAAAGAAGATATTTTTGAGCCTACATGTTGAATCTCATCAGACACGTGGAGGGCGGAAATTTAAAGTTGATTTTAAATCAACGGTTGCAGTGCGCTTGATTTCGTTTTGGGTGCCATTGATGCTCCAAAGAACTTGGAAATGTCATTTTTGCACCAAATTACATGAAATTTTATATGAAATCACATCCCATTGACCTTCTAGATGTAATGGCATCTTTCATTTGAGCTAGTTCAAGTGCTCCCGTAGTGATTTTCATGAAATATTTTTCCCAGCCGTGTAAAAATGTGAAAAGTGAAAAATTAAAGTTGCAAAGTTAAAAATGATGAGGGAAAAAGGTGGAAAATGATTGTAAATGCATGCTCGCATGGTGGAATGACAAAAACTTGACCCTGGGATGGATAAGGATCTGAATTCATGCAATATTTTAAAATATTTGTGCATCCCTAGCAATATACGAGTTGTTTTTACAGTTTGATGTCATTTTCACAAATGGATAAGGTTTCTTGTATAAAATTTGATCCCTTTGGCATATTCTTTACTTGGGATGCAAGGATCCAAGCTGGCATAGGGTATATTATGTATTTGGAGGCATTTTGTAAGGCTATGTTGAAAATTTCGAGAAAGAGAGAAGAATTTTAGGAGGAAAATCGAAAATGTTCCATTTCTTTTAGAGAAACTACCTGAGAGCCATTTTTGATACCTATTTGCATCAAATGTTCATCATGTTGAGTTGGTTTCAGCTATAAATCCATGAACAAGCTTTGAAATTGTCTTAATAACATTCCCTTACTAGTGTATTTGATCAAAAATTATGGATTGATTGGTTTTATCTCTTAGCAAAGCTTGCATACACTTGTATTTCAATATGTTTTCAATTTGCATTTCATGCTCATGTTGCAATCTTGTGTTTGGGATCTTTATTGGTCATACATGGTCTCATTTCTTGTAGAGGGTTTGAAGGCATTGGCAATCTTCCATTCAGAAAAGCATTCATTTGAGTGAAGATAAACATATTTAAATTCATCTTACCTTTCTTGTAAATTGAGGGTGTTTGTAAACTTTTGGGTGTACCTTAAGTCATGATCTAACAAGGGTTTCTAAATGCTTCATTGATATTTTCTTCAAGCCTTTGTGGTAGGTTATCAAAGTTTGTGTGGAATAGTGTAGATTTGGGCCTCCATTTGTGCACACATCCTGGTTGAAAGAGTACTTCAAACTCATTGAAACATCTCTGTTGTTTAGGTGTTGCAATTCTTTTGCAAAGCTTCCCAAAGAAGTGGGTAATTCCTTATCTTGTCTTGTCCAAAATTCTCCCATCAGAATATCATTTAAACTAACTCATCCTACCTATACTACCCCTACATTTGCATTGTGTGTCCACAAAAGAACTCAATCCTTTCACAAAAATGCACAAAGCATATCAGGGTTTTATCATGTCTTTAGTAGCCCTAGCCTTGTTTTGAGAACATTTCCATCATTTAGTAGTGACAACTCCTTTGATTTTGGATAATGGATACTTGATCATGTTTTCACAAGGCCTCTTTCATGTCATAATGCAAAACACAAGGATATCTCTACCTCCTTTACCATACAAGGGCTGCAATATAGGTTCTCTTGCCTTGGTTGATAGGCACAACCTAAAATAGTGAGGGTTAGATCAAAACCCTTATGAAGGTGCTATCCACTCCCTCAAATATTGAATGCAAACAAGTAGATAGGTGTGCTCCCGGCTGCAAATGACATACAAACCATCTATCTATCCTTGAGTGTCTTGTGCAAGTTCATGATGTTGTTCAAGTTGTGAAGGAGATTAAATCTAGATACCAACACATTCCTTGTGGGAAATTTTATGGTACTTGTATATAACATGCCGTGATCTTTCTTGGTACGTGAAGTTTTTGGTCCCTTATCCCCCTGGTATCTATATATTTTTACATGATGGAATGTTTCCTCCAAACATTAGCCATTCCAAAAAATGTAACCTTATCCAATGCATAACCTATTATACCCTACTTGGGGTTAATCTTTATCGTGGAGGCTACAATGGGAACATGTTATCCTACCTTAACTCAGAAGAGTCCATCTTGACAATCAAAGAGGTACATGAAGGCATCTGTGGGGCCCATACAAGTGGAATGGTTCTTTCAAGAAGCTATTGAGAGTAGGATATTACTAGCCTATTATGGAAAATGATTGTTTTTAATATGTAAATAAATTCTTGTTATGTTAAAAATATGGCAACCTATTACATGCTTCAAATAAGCAATCTATGAAACCCATCATGACACCATGGTTATTCTCAAAGTGGGGAATTGATCTCATTGGGAAGCTTACGCCCACTTCCTCTGATGGCCATAACCACATCATAACTTCCACCGAGTATTTTACAAAATGGGTAGAGGTTGTTCCTCTTACTTATGTCACTTTGGTGTGCAAATTTCCAAGTTTATAATGAATCACATCATTTTACATTACGACATTCCCTCATCCATTGATTTGAAAATGATAAATCTTTCAAGAATAAGAAAGTGAAGGCACTGTGCCAATGCTTCCAAATAAGCTAGAAATGGTCAACCCCCTATTACCCTCAAGGTAATGGATAGGTAGAATCCTTTAACAAGACTCTTTTTGTATCATAGAGAATATAGTTAGCAAAAAAAAAAGGCCATAATTAGCACATACGGATTCATCCTACCTTCTAGGATTATAGAACATCCATCTACATACCTACTAGTGCTACTCTACATTCCCTTTTATCATAGAGGCCATCTTGCCCCTTGATATTGACCTCCTTCTTTACACATATCCTTGAGAGATTATTTAGACAAAAAGAAGACTATAAATTTGCTAGGCTAGTTGAGATGGAACTGCTAGATTAAAAGTTCCTTCATGCACTGGATCACCTTAAATTATATCAGAACTGAGTGTGCAAGAGCTACAAAAATCACATCAATTATCATGCATTTGAGGTAGGAGACCTTTTCTTGAAAGATAATCATTTCAACACCGCAAATGAGTGAGAGAGACAAATATAGTTTGAACCTAAATGGCTAGGGGCCATATGTCATGGTCACCAAATTTGGTTTTGGTTCTTATAAACTTTCCTATATTGATGGTGATGAACTTAAGGAACCCATGAATTCCATACATCTAAATTGTTTCTACGCCTAAGCATGGTTGTCCTTCAAAAATGAAAATAGTAAAAAAATACAAAAAGCAACAAAAAGGTAAAGAGAAATAAATTCATCTAAGTGTGAAAACCATGTAATTGTGGCACTTTGGACAAGTCCTTTGGTGAAAACTGGTTTAGTGCCATAGGAGGGTTTTTTTTCACAAGCATCTCACACCTTTGGGTACAATCACTTTGTCTTGAGCTAATTTTTTTCTTCTCTTATATTTTTTTGAGCCTATTCTTCATGGCCTTGATCGGATGATCCTACTCTTGTATATATGCAAGGATTTTTCCCTTGTACATTCCCAAATATTGTTGGGGTCATCCATGCTTCTTCATTTTCATGTACATATCTTTGAAAATATTTTTAAAATACGAAAAAAAAATTCAAAAAGGTTTTACCAAAACAAACCAAAAATACATAACATTGTCTCGTGAAAATGTACAAACAATGCAAAATGTTTCAAAATGTTCTAAAAAACAAAGTAGTTGTTTCTTACTTGGTAGTTTATTTTTACATAGTTTTGTTGGCTTGTTTCTACATATAGTGTGTTGTATTACATGATTTTCTAGATTATTTTGTTCTTTCCTTACTAATATTAATTCTTTCTTTTTAGATTAATCTGTTGTGAAGTTCATTAGATTAGTTTTTACTCTGTTATTGTTGTTACGATATAGCCCAATGCAACTAACCTATTAAAATCTTAGTTCATATATAACTTTGGTGTGAGTTAATTCATGCTTTTTCATATTGGGTATGTTTGCTTTCTCATTTATTTTTATACCTATTTGTGTTGTTGTGTTGTTTAGCATGTGTATATATTAGATTTTATTACATGTTTCTTGTGCTTATGTTCTTTGCTTGTACACTATTTTTTATCATTTCATCATTCACATCCATATCATCACGTCTAAAATCATAACATCATATATCATCAATAAATATATTAAGCTACATAATCATAAAAATAAAAATCAACATGTATACTACGCTAAGATCATGTCATATCATCAATGGGGAAATAGGGATTATTTTTATCCCCTCATCACAAACCATAATAAAAACATGGAATAATATAATATCTCATAAATCACAATGGGATATACATCAATTTCCATTATCATACACATGTCAAAAATCATAATTTTCCATATATATAAAGTGTCTCGATATATATCGAAAAAAAAAAAGCCATCATGGGAATAGATCCAAAAATGTGCCTTCATCTCGAGGCATAAATAAAAACATACATATACATCAAGTCAAAAATATGCCTTCCTCTTGATGCATATACCAAAATAAATACATGAACATAGTGCATCATGTAATAACCGAGTCAACCCTAACACTCTTGGTTGCCGTGACTAGTCGAATTGTGACTAGGTGGGGGTATATGCACGATCTAGCTGATTGGGATTACCTATGGGACCTAAATGATCTATCATGTGTAAGATGGCTATAGGGGATAGCCCTCTATGCCTCGGGACTGAAGTGTGGTACAAATCCTTGTAGTTTCTAACCTTTGCGAAAGTCGCCACAAAAACCTATACAAGATTCCCCATGTCCAACCCCTGTTACATGTGAAGCACATCGCGCTCTACTATAATCCGAGCTACATCCACATGTAGTAGAGTCCTCTCGCCTACCCATTATACCCTCTCTTTCAGAGCTGATCTCACACGATTACAACCCGATCTCTCTCTATTATGGCCTATTATAACTACTACCTAAGGGAAACCTACTCTATGGACCCTTTCTCAATCTGTTTCTATAGGTTCTAAACTATGATGAATGTTACATCTCCTTGTATCATAACTATGTCCCTCTATATATGTAAAGTAGACATTAATGGCCCACCTACTCTCGGTATCAATCTATATCATGGGAATGGTATCTTTAGTTTTGGTGGCCCTTATGAGGACCCCACTCCATCTCCATTCACATCAACCCCACATGTTGTAATGTGAGGAATACCTTCTCTAAGTGGTGATGGTAGACCTATAATGGAATTGGTTGTATAAAAGGAATATAAATTATGTGTTATAAAACCTATTGTATGACAAGTATTTGTATCTATATATGTGGTACCTAATTTACTAGAGGTATTTATGGACCTTGTTGTATAGGATCCATTTGTGGTCGAAGCTATATTTGTGGCTCAGATCGACCTATCCTTGTATTTATGGACCTTGGCCTACTCGTAATTGTGCCTTAGCCTCCTACTTGGCTAAGCCTAGTCCCGTGTCTAAGGTGTTTTCTTGTCTCTCCTCCTACTACTACCAATATACTAGATATTATAGATGCCACAAGAATGGTGATACACCGAGGCATCATAGTCACATACCAAGATAGGTAATCTATTTTGGTCCCAACATCCACTATATGTGTTTGTCCATCCCAAACTTGTGGGATGAATCCATGAAAACTCTATAAAGCTATTTGTGGTTTGATACGGGGCCCAAAATATAATATCTCAAATGCTACAAGCGCATACCATCTCTCATCCCTAAGACACCCTACATAGCACCAAGTTTACGTTGTAATCATCAACTAGGTACCACCGTAGGATATCCTTGTGGCTTTATATTAGGTAATTCTCAATCTCTATGATGCTCAACTCATTTATATCTCCATGCCACCGATATAAATGTTATGGTCTTTGGGTCACCAATTGTAATTGTAGGTCATCGAACACTTGCATAGAATATGGTTGATTTGAAGTTTTGACCCGTGTTAGTCACTACAACAAGCAACAGAAACCCTCACTCATGATAATATCAAAGAAAAACCCCTTATCGAAATGAATAAGTGGTATGTGTGATGTATCTAGATGTATCTCAATAGAAGGAGGTTTATCAGGAAACTATGGACATTGTCATAGAATTCTAAGGTGAAATCTAACACCAAGGAACAAGCATGCAAAGGGAACACGTGAGGGGTACCAAGCTTCCACAGAAAGATATTGATGATTGGAAGGAAGTATGCAGGATTTTGAGGCAAGAAAACATCATTCCTTTGTTAGGATAATGGTTGTATGAGAAGGTATCCAAGCATAGGAATTGAACGAGAGTGCCGAGATCCTTCATAGAAATTTACCACCACAAAACCACAAATATGACAAGGAGATAACACTGGATACAATGATCAACATTTTTTGGTGAGTAGTATTCTTATAGATATAGGTGCGAAGTTAATGTCTTGACATTGGATTCATGGAACCATATGGGAAGGCCATAATTACACCCATCTTCAAATGTGTTGTACATGGAAAATAAAAGAATGACCATACCCATGGGGTACTAAAATCCACCTCTATCACTATTCAGGTACAAAATTCATAGGCTATTTCAAGTACTGGGACTTACAAAGGAAGATAAATTCCTAAAAAAATTAGGTCATCTTTGGTGTTATGTGAAAAATATTGATTTGTGCTTCAACAAAATATGGATCGATTTTGAGAACAAGGATGAGCAAGTGGTAATACCATTAGATGAGACAAAACTTCCTCCATATATTGAGCGAATTAATGAGGATGGGCTCAATCAAATATATGCACGCACACTACATGATACGGAGAACGTAGATCCATCAAAGGAATGCCTCCTTTATTGGGAATATGTGCAATCTATCAATGATACTATCAACGTTGCATGTGATAATTGGGCCCATGGAACATATGAAACAGTGGGTCATGAGGTATGAAGGAAAGTTATGGGGATGATTATACCTCCGACAATCAAGTGCATGGGCAAGGTCAACTTACCTAAATACACTTGGAGAAGAGAAAATTGACTCATTGTTGTGCATAATGAAGGACTAGTAGTAAAATGAGGGAGATAGATGGAACATGATGGTATATACTTTACACAAAATAGTAGTGCACTAGTGTGTGACACATAGATATAATCTATTAGGGTCAAGTGAGGTCGGGGTAGCCTTTTTAACAAGGTTTAATCGTAACAATGTTCTCTTTCTTGTACACAACTATGATGGTAATACCCCTTCTTTGGTACATATTCACAATTATGAGAGACGTTAGGAACACAAATAATAAGTTATACCACCATCACTTTGGGTACATAAGTTCTACTCCACTTTACGTGGATGCACACATGCTTGGTATGTGCATGCTAAGTTAAAAAATGAAACTATGGATTAGCATGACATGACAAAAGGTATTGTTTGTGCGTTTGATTATTTTTCTACTAGGACTCCCATCCATTAATCCTTGTATATTATGAAGCACATCACATTAAGAGATAATGCATAGGAAAAGGAACTTATGATATAGCTACTAGGAGAGCACGAGGACCGAGGCACATGAAGAATTATTAGTAACAAAAGATACATTATTAGGATGCACGTGGAAAGAGAAAGATAAAGGGAATATGGTGTACCTTATAAATGATTAGGAGGTTAGAGACCCCCACATTAAGAATACTGAGGTTGTGTGTGAGGTGATGGATTCAACAGATAAGCAAGCACATGTGTACGTTGTGCCTATTTTCACATCTTGTTTTTCCATTATGTGTTGGTTGAAAAATATGTTGTGAAGTAATAATTAGCCTGTGGAAGCAAGTTAGCTAGTGTCAATGCAAGGCCATGTACATAATTATGCACATGCACATATTTCTACAAGGAAATATATGCATGTGTGCATATGCATACTCAACACCATACTTGCACCCATCACCTTATGAACATTGACTAATTACTAAGTTGCAACTCATTGTTGTTTGAATTTACTTACCTTCCTAAGTGTGATGATTTCAATGATTGGACATTTTTTTGGTGTTATACCTATTATTGATACCATGGTACATCTTACTTGTTGGGAAACATGATCTATAATTATGATGTAATTATACATAGGTGTGAAGTATTATTTCGTTATGTGAAAATAATGATAAATGATAGAAGTTACTAACTCCTTTTGATACTATGACAATCATTGATCATACAACTATGAGAGGGTCTTCAACTGGAACAGGTAAAACTTTGGATCATCAAGGTAAAATTAAAGGTTTCCTTGATAATTATTATTATCAACAAGGAAAATGCAATATTTTATATTGCAATGAAAGTGTTGATTCAGATATAAAATATTTTCTAGTTTATTAGCTTCTTATAACTTGATCATATCTTATTTAATGTTCTATTTGTTGAATTACAAAGTTCACTATGTTAAAAATTAAAAATGTTTGGTTCAATAAATCATCTTCGACCGATCATGATCCATTTTGAATGATTATTGATTTAAATGATCAAGTTAGCCTTAGACCATTTTAATGAGCATTTGAGTTGTTTTAACTAATTTAGAATACTCCATTTGCATTGGGTAATTGAATAAGTACTTTGACCTTGTGATCGAAAAGTCATATAGTTATACATATACATACACATTTTGAATATTTTTATTTTGGCCTACAACCATAGATTATGATTTCAAAGGTTAAGGACCAATCGTAAATAGACCTATGATATAAGGTAAACTTGTTTGGTTGATTTATTATCACCATGTAAAGTTATAATTGCTAATTTAAGTCGGTATTAGACCGATCGAAGACACCATGCATGCTTTAGAAAAGCACCCGGTTAACACGGTGTTTATTCCTTTGATTAATCAATGAGCTCCATGCAAGAATGTTTAATTTGAAATATAAACTTGACTAAGCACCATCTTTGGGAGGGAAAGTAAATTTTTTATTAAATCCTTTATGTGGCATTGTGATAAATTTAATGCATTAATGGCTTGGGAATTTTTTGGGAATAATAAGATCTTCTTCTTGAAGCTACCAATGCATGCGATATTGGGGTTTCATTTTTGATGTTTAAGTTCTCGTTGAGATATTATATCAAGCCATGCATGGATTTTCGGACGTTATTTTTAGTTTTTAAACTTTGATCTTCTCGCACTAAAAATAATAAGGTATCTGTATTTTTAATGGAATCAAACCTATATAAAATGGAAGGTTTATTTTTATTTGAGGGAAGTGATATTATTTGGATAAACTGGATGATTTTCTTGATGTTTGTTTACTCGATATGTTAAGGAGTTTCAAGGACTTAGAAAACACATTTCAAAATATTATAAGTCATGGTTTATCAATCTTCTACTTGTTATTTCCTTTTGGTATATTAAATATCTACATGGTTTATTTCTTGTTAATACGTGTTTCTATATATTTTTAGATTAGGTAAAAAAATTGGTTTTGAAGGGACCAAAAAACCCTTTACATATAAAAACATCGTTACAAAAACTAACCAAACATAATATAGGAAGCCCAATCAAATTAGATTGATAGAAGGGAAAACCCATAATAGATATAGGCCTAAGGAGGACCTACCATATTACATAACCAAATTTTTTATTTAAAATATATACAAAAATCGTAACAATAGCATATAGATAAATTAAGCAACATAGAGAAATTCTAAAATGTTATCCAAAATCGTGTCATTATTTCGCAAAGATACAAGTATGTTATTTACTACGAATCCTAGCAATTGAACCACAATCTTTAGAACCAAATTTTTTATGATAAACCTCTTGGGCCTTTTTTAGCATTTTCTTTGACCTCTGTGTCCTTGGTGTCTTCACTATCTGATTTACTCAAGACAAATCTCATCTTCTCGCTTCCCTCCATCAACTTTGGTGACCTATTCCTATGATATCGATATCCTTTTCTCTTACTTGATTATGTTATCATGCAATCCCCAAATCCTCTTGTTTTAGACATCAATTTTGCGGTGACATTCTCTAACCTCCTGTACCAAATTCTTGTTGACAATGAGAATAGTGTGGTCGAGATTTAATTATCAGTAATCTAGCCTCGCATCACTAAATATATTTCTTTATATTTACTTCCAAAGGCCTTTCCCTATCCTAAAACTCTTTTTAAGGTTGCAAAGCACATTCACAATACCATTTGTATTATCCTTCCCACCATATTTCTTGAACCTCTTCATGGGAACCACAAGAGCTTCATTATCCAACTCAAATTCATTACTAGAAATAGGGAAAATGATAATCGGTTTACCATTTTGGAAGAGGAGTGAAATCAGGCCTTGGTGAAGAGAAGCATCCGCCTTGTCATTCTTAAAAGCATAAACGGAGGTCTACAAGGATCTAAACAAGAAAAAGGGAAAACTCATGGCCTGGTCTCTTCTTAGACAATTGAGAATAGAAAAGTGATAGGAAAAATCTTCCCGAACTTACCTCTAGCGTAATATGTTTCATGACAACCATACAAACATTAGCACACCGATCGAGGAGGAAAGTACATGCTATACCATCATCATAAGTCATAATACATTCACTATGTCTAAAGAAAGTATCAATATCATGTTTACATATGGTTTTATCTTTAAAAAAATTATGGAGATCCATAGATAACCCAATAACATCAGCTATAGACTCCTCGGTAATATTAATTTCAACCCCTAGTCTAAAATTCTCTTCACCCAAGCATTCCCGAAATCCATTAGGATCTAAGGGGTGGTACCTTTTAAATGTTGGATGTACTTCAAAAATCCACCCATTTGCAACAATATCCAGAGGGTAGTGTCATTTTTGAGGTGTTGGAAGGATTTTGGCTCGATTCGACCCTATCCCCTCCCATATTGCTACCAACACCTTTCCCTACAGTTCTGCAATTTCCAAATGAAACATATGAAACCCACCCAATAAAATAAAAAAGGCATAGCATAATACATTTCCTTTCCCAAAAATGGTGGTTCTTCATACGCCCAAACATGTGAAGCTAATGGCCCATTATGGCACATCCTCTATGATATTATCATTATTGATCGGGATTTTAATACCCTTACAGGAAGAAGTTCCCGACCACATCAACATTTTAATCATGGAATTACCATAATTAGCGAGACTATTCACGCTTTATTCCCTTCCCTTCAAGTGTGATTTACTTCCACCCTTTCAAATGATGAAAACAACTCACCTTGGTCTATTTTTTAAGGTAATTAATCACACATAACGAATCAAATTCAATAATTAGGGATTTTATATTTAAGGAAATACATAGTTTAATTCCCTAAAGCATAGCTCGAGCCTCCGTATAATTATTTCAATGGTTTCCCAAGGGGGCTGCAAACTCTCTTAAGTAATTCCCAAAGTGATCATGAACAATACCACCTCCCCAAAATCCCTCCCGGTTTGGCTGAGCCATCAAAATTAAGTTTGAAACATCCTTCAGGTGGACCAACCCATTTAACTATGTTTTTTTAGTGTTCACATTGTTGTTCTTATTAGGGATAATAGGGAAGAGATTCATATTTTGGAGGATGATTCTTTACAAGCTAGGCATGTCTTGGAAGACTTAATATTTAATACTAGGGCATTGGCCTTAAGAGTTTGTCGAATTCTCTCCATAACCTTTTTAAGTTGGAACATTGAGTTTTGAAGATTCGATTATTTTTCTCTAAATAGTATGAGGCAAGGCACGTCTCTAAATCTACTTTTTGAGATCATGTTGAAAATTAAAACACCATTTTTTTGGTAGTGAAGATACATCTCCAGGGAGAACCATTTGAATTTGAAAAAATCAAGGATAGCAAAGAAAACTTGGAAAGAGAAACTACATTCTAGAAAAAGATGATTTATCATTTCATCTTGTTGTTTACATAGGCTACATCTATTTATAATAACCATACCTCTCTTTCTAAGCCTATCCACAGTCAAAATCATTTTTTGCACAACTTCCCAAAAAGTGGTTAATATTGGGAATAAGGTTTTTATTCCATATCTTCTTTCAAAGTAGCTATTAGGAGTAATTTTCTCAAAGTTTAGAAGGTAGCCGGATTTGACCTCATATTCTCCAAATTCCATGTCCCTCTAAATCAGTTCATCCCGGGATCTTATATGTGGTATATGAAATTACTTAAGGTTCGATTGATCTCTTCAAATGGTTGTTGTGGATCAAAATATTTTGGGAGTGGAATAATCTGAAACCAAATTATATCTTCGTTCCAATAGTTACCAACCATCTCTCCATATTAAAGGATATAAAATCAACTTAATTGACCCGTGGATCTTACATTTTTAAATCCGTGTTCCTTATCCAAGGATCATCTGAAACTTTAATCTGAGTACCATCCCTAAGGTTCCATTATATTCCTTTAATTGTCAACTCCTATCCTAATAGAGTTTATTCCAAAAAATCGAACCTTTAGGGAGCACTTGTTTTGAAAATAAACCCAAAGTTCCACAAATATTTTTCTTTCAAAATGTTAACCCAAGTACCTTCCTCTTTATGCAATCTCCATCCAACTTTAGCTATTAAATCTTGGTTCATAAGCTAAAGATTCTTCAACCCCATAACCCCTCTATTCTTAGGCTGAGTGACCTTATCCCAAGAAAAAGAGGAATTCTAGCATTATCTTCCAATATTGTCCATACGAACCTCTTTTAAATACTATATATATTTCCTCACTCTTGTGGGGATGGTGAAGATAGACATAATGTAGAGAAAAACTCCCCACGACTACTTTAAAGAAGTTGAGCTTTTCCAGCTTGGGTAAGTAAGGATCCTTTCCAAGAGGCAAGTTTTTTATGGAATCTTTCAATCAATTTATTCCAAACCCCTTCTTCCATTTTTTTCCACATAGAGGCATGCCAAGATAAATTTCTATAATATATTTAGTGTTACAACCCAAGATATTAGCTAACTTGGTCTTTTGATCTTCCTTGACATTTATGAAGAAGAAAAATCTCTTCTAAAATTAACTTATTGTCATGTTACTTCTTCATAAAGTTTAGTGATATGTTTGAAAAAATGAGCCTCTTAGATAGAATATTTTCTAAGAAGAACAATGCCATCAATGAATTGTTGAAGGATATAATTAGCAACCCCATTAGAAACCTTAATTCCCTCCAATCTTCCATCAGATTGTGCTTTAGAACACAACCTACTCAAAGCTTCAACAACAATTATGTAAAGAAAAGGGGAAAGAGGGTCACCCTTCTTGAGACCTCTTTTTGAGTTGAAGAAACCATTCAGATTACCATTTATAATAATAAAAATCTAGGGCAAAGGTATAAGCATGAATCATTTTGATGAAATGTGGGTGAAACCCCAGTTTGGACAACAGTGAAAACATGAAACTCCATGAAAATGTGTTTTCATCTTTACTTGGGTCAAAAATCGATAGTTAATAACCTAAATAAACAAATTGACTGGTATATTGTGTTGATTTCTATAAAAAAATTAAATGGTGGTATATTCTTGAGTGCTCATTTATTGGGTTAGTTAAATATTGTTTTGGGTTCTATAGTTTTAAGAAAATATAAAACGGGTATCAAAGTAGATGTGGTTTTACGTAATGATAATATCTACACCTATAACATGTACTCCATGGTAATATAGAATTTTGGGATGTTTTCACCATTAGTTTGACCTTGTTTGTTGAGTTTTTTCTTTCCTTAGACATAAAGAGCTAAAAGTGCACCAAGTGGGTAAGACCTTATTTGATACCCACTAAAGAGGATATTGATTCAACCAGATTTTTGTGGAAGAAAATTGGGTTAGTTTTCTTAAAACTCGTGACATTTAAAGTCATAGTGCCATGGAATATTTTTTTGTAATAAAAAATTGGTCGACTAAGTTGACCATTATAAGCTATTAAATCACTCTTGAGGGATTCTTTGTTCAATTTAAACACAATCCTGTGATGCAACTAATATAAATTTTGCTTTCTTATACTTGTTCTTCTCCCCTTAAATATCATGGTTAAGTGATCATCTAGTTAATCGATTTTCATGACCTTAAGTTGTTTCTTTTTAATTCGGAGATGTGGTTCTATTTAAAATATCTTTGACCAAGATCGGCTTAGGATAACCAACCCAATAGGTAGGATTTTTGTTTACCATTTTGGTTGAATATCGTTTATTTCCTTAAATGAGCTAGTTTTCAAGTAAGGATAAAAAAGGAAGAACCTACACACATATAGCCTATAATATTTAAGATAAAAATATTGTTTATCTTATGTATAAATCAATGCTAGAATTTTTATTATAGTTAAAAGTAATGGTAACATGTAAGGGTTGATATTGATTGCATGAAATTAGGGGGTGATTAATGAATCAATTGTGAAGTCAATGTTATGATTGCTTACTTAGGAGAATGAGGTACAAATGTAACCTAATTTTATCTATGGCATTAAATAGTTCAACAAGAACCTTTTAGTTGTTAAATCATTTTGTGATGAATTACTTTTTCTCAAATAAAAACTTGATTGTTTAAACATGAAGTATTGGCCTTATATTATTGATTTTTGTATTGGCATGAAAGTTGTTAAACTACTTATGAAATATGTTTTCTAGAATTACATCTTATGATGAAATAATAATGTTCATTGATGTTCTTAAGATCTAGAACTTGTATTGATATGACATGCAATGAATTTGTGATTATAGATACGTAATGAATCATAGAAACTTGGTTTAAATTATTGGACCATTTTATAAAAGAATTTATAGTTCAAAATATGGTTCTTGATGTATTAACATTAAATAAAAATAACTAGGTAAAGATTTATAATCCATTTCAGTTTTGTTGAGATGACCATGTCTATATTATCATTTTTCAATTTGTATGTTTGTAAAGTATTACAAAATGGATAAAAGACTAGCTAACAACATATTGTGATTGAGATTTTACTATTTCATATGATTGTAATAAATGTATTTGTATTTTATTTAAGGAAAAGGTATTACTTCGAATGTTGTAAATAAGGCATTTAAAGACCTGTTGTATTTTTTTATTGATTACAATATCATTATGTACTTTAATAACAAGTTTTTAACCTCCATTATATGAATATCTGCTGCTTTTTTACAGCGTACTTGTGTTTTACAGAAATGTTATAATGTTGAAATTACGGAAGATTATGAATGAAATATTGTAAGTACAATATGATGATTTATTTCATTATGATTTGATTATTGATGTATGATAAGATGAGACAACATAATATGACAAATACAACAATAATATCCAAACATTGTTAAAGTCACATTTGTTATTTATTTCATATGACGACACATTTAATTATGCATTTAATGATATAAGTACACTAATTAATCATATGCTCAATGATTAATCATATAAACGTTAACGATAACCTAACATTGTGATAACATGATAGAGATAATCATAATAAATGATATCTCACTGCTATGTTATGATTTATAATCATTAACAAATGATGCATAACAAGTTAAGTGTACCTTTCTTAAACATGAATATGTATTTGTTAAACATAGATAAGTATGAGGATATAAATCAAATTATATGTTTGAATCATTGAGAATCAAATTACTTCCTTTTTCCGCAGCAACTTACACTTTAAAATATTATGTCATATCATCGTAAGATCAAACTCCGATTCTATTGAAATTTAGTGAGAAAGTAGTTACGATGATATGGAGAAAGGTACGAAATTAAATTGTGAATTCATGAAATAATATAAAAGAACATATTTGACTTCAGAAAACTTAAAGGTACAAGTGTCTATTAATAAGCATTAATAATGTTTAATTAATGCTATGAAATGGTTTAAGTCTTATACTTGACTAAACCTAATCAATTATTGTAGATTGATATAGTTGATGATCACGCGAAAGAAGGTACATACTTTATCCAATGACTCATTGAGATCATTGCATACCTCTATCGTGATTTGGATATCATCATGAAACTTAGTTAACCTATCCATAGGATGAAATCATACCTTAATGGAAATGAATAAACTAAAATGGCCCCTAAAATATTGGCTAAGTACACAAAGGTGCATGGGTGCGCAAGGCCTAGGTTGAAGGATGGGCGCGTAAGGAGAAGGCATGCAAGGAAAGGTTCTAGGAGGGTTTTAGAAGGGCCGTGTTGTGTGCCGAAGACAAGGTCTCGAGACTTAGCCATATTTGGTGTATTGGGAAGGACATGAGAAAAGTGTGACCCGACTATGCATGCGAAGTGGATAAGGTGCCATCCTGGTGACAGGTTGGCCTAGGAAGGAATATGCCCTGTGATGGAAGCTTCTAGAAGACCATCATGGAAAAAAGTGGAGAGCTCAAGCTTGAAGGAGCATGCTCCCATGGAGGACCACATTCAGAACACTTGGCATTAGATCTAAGGCCAGAAGGATGAGTTGGCACTTTGGGATGCCTATATATACAAGTACCATCTGCAGAAGAAAAGTGTGGAGGGATCATGGATAGAGAGAGAAATAGAGAGAGCGGAGCTCTGTAGAAATGCTGCAAGGAGTCATATTGGGTTGGGTAGATGAAATATAGGAGAAGGATGTATCAAGGGATTGGGGTTTAAATTTATTTTTGAGAGCTAAATGATATGGATCTAGTTATGATGCATGACTTCAGTCTACCATAATGTGGTGATTTGTAGTAAGTCTAATGAATGTAATGAGGTTACCAAGTTAATATAATATGATCCTTCTTGGTTTGGATTCATACATGATTCTTCATAGTTCCTTTTCATGTATGTTTATAAGATGAATATGAATTCCTATGCATTTTCCTTTCTGTTTTGATTCAGTTCTTTAAATCTATTAAAGTATCTTTGTTTGTAATGAATGCAATGATCTAGATTCATTCTGAGCTCTATGACATTCGCATGTTTCATTCCCATTCACTTCCTTTAAATTTTGGATCATAGATGATGTTTTCCACTCAACTCACATAAAAGAGAGACTCGGCACCCACGCATGCCTCGGGTGAGCACCCAACGCCCACTGGGTGATAGGCCAACGCGCATGGGATTCCCTTGTTTTTTGGTGGGTGTAAAAATGACTACATCTTGGTTCCATTTTTCAGGACCTCTTTTCAAATTTGTAGTGGGAAATGGCATACATCATGATCTATGCAATGAGTGATGATAGAGCATTTAACTTTGGAAAGTGTTGAATCATGGTTCAAGAGCACGGAGGATGAATTTTCTTAGAGATTCAACACTAGACCTGAGTTTGATGCACGTAGATGGGTAGAAGAGAACCTCTACCATGATTTATATGAATTTTTTTTTCTTACTCCCAAGAGAACCTGTATGAATGGCTCTCGCATATGCATCTAGATCAAGTTGGTATTATAGATCACACATGGACCCAAGAAGAGTACTCAGAGGCTACAAGATGTAGATATGACATGGACTCGTGTTATGGATCATTGGTGGAAAGGAGTACTTGGCTAGCTACACTCTAGAGTATGTTATTTCTACATATTCTTGTTCAGAAGTTGCTGAGTTTGAGTTTCTGTGGGAGCCCAGAGGATCATTTCTATGTGTTATCCCTCTGGAAATGAAGATCTTGATTATTACCTTGAGTTTAGAGGCATTTCCGATGGCCGGCTAAACATTCTGAGCATGGTGAGGAAGCTAGGGTGGAGGAAGATGGATATTATGATGGAGAAAGAAAGGGAGGAGAGATGACTCAAGTATAGTGAAGCACATGAAAGGGAGATTTCTAGACAACATGAGGTTGTAGGTGTGATGGATCTATGGAGGCAGAAGATGTTGTGGGAAGGATTTGAGGTTCATGTAGAGGACATGGAACCTGAGTAGTCTGTGCTACCCCATCTTGGCAAGTGCATAAGAGAAACCCCTTTGGCTTCTAATGAGACTTCATCACATAGAGAGAGAAGAGTCGTTGGCATGCATCTGAACCCACCTAGTGACCAAACCCTGGTGCTTGGTTTTCCAGATCAAGGTGAGAATATTGTTAACCCAGTTGGTATCAATGGAAGTGATAGATCTGTGCCAAGAGATATAATTTATCATTTCCCACTTCTATGGCTATGCATACTATTCCAGTATTTGGAGGAATTTTTAGACAAGGAGAAAGTACACAAGCCTTTGGTCTTGCATCTAGGAGTGGCACGGGGTACACTATTAGTAGTGGGGCATTATCATAGACTATCGACATACATTTTAGTGGAACTTTGGGAACTCTTGGCACAACCACCATAGGACCTGGTGGATCTAGTGAGTCATGAGAAACAAGACCTAGTGGATCTAGTGGATCTGGTGGGTTAGGAGGAATAGGACCTAGTGGATCTGGTGGGTCTGGTGGAGGCACATGACCTGGTGGATCTAGTGGATCTGGCGGCCGGAAACACCGGAGGAAACCAAGGCTCTAGCTCAAGAGGACAAGGGCCCCAACCACCTCCTCAAGTTTTCTTTGAGATGTCTTTACATTTTCTAGATTACAGAGGTATTAAAGATGTTGTAGAACATGTTCACAAGTGTGAGCTACTATGGCACGTGAAAGGGATCACTAGCCCGGAGTGGAAAGTAAGCTAGTTTGCAACGATGTTGTAAGGGTGTGCACATAGCTGGTATAGGAAATATGAACCTCATCAAATGGTGGTGGATTATACTACTTTAAAGAACACCTTCTTGGTAGAATTCCACATCCCTGAGTTTGAATGTAAGAGCATCAAGTGCCCCCGAAGGAGATTCAAACAGGAATGGCAAAGAGTGTGTGGGATATGATGCACATGGTTTCAAAACCCTCCCTGTCAAAATTATCATATGAAATTCACCCTTCACAACATGCTTAATGGTTTTTTGGGGGATTGATAACACCTTTTAGAAGATATTATCTCATAATACTTTCTTTCTGACTGCGTGAGGTGTTAGAAGCTACTCTACGTGCCAAAGTTGTTGGAAGTGTTGATATTGGTGTTAGCCCATTTCTGGAGGCTCAAATCACTTCTATGGCTAAGCAGCTAGAGAATTTGTCTACGAACTCATCCCATGAGACTCACAATGGTATATGGTGTACAGATTGTGAAGTAGAGGGCATGTCAAGGATAGTTTCCCCGGAAGACAAGTATATACCATAGCAGTAGACTGTGAGATTTGTCATGGGGACCATGATGCAAGTAGATGTCCCTTGTTACAAGTGTGTAATTTGGAAGAATGTGTCTTACTACTATAAGATCTACACCTCTATGACCCATGACACTAAGGATTGTAGGCTTATTGATCAAATCCATGAGGCCATTGATCTTGGTGTGTGCCAAACTAGCCTTGCTAGTAGTTCTAAGAATGATGACCACCATTATGAGGAGCACGTAAGATGGAGGCGCGCGTGGAAGGGGATTTGTGGAGGATTTCATGGTCATGGTAACCATGGAGGAGGAAGAAGTGAATTCCCACGTGGAACCTGTTTTAATTATGGGTCTACATACCACTACAAGCGTGAGTGCCTAGACTTATTACAGTGCTCATGGTGTGGGAAGAAGCACAAGTATGAGGAGTGCCCTGAGTTATTTGAGCACATGAATCAAGTAGCACTAGAAAGACAAGGGTGCTGTAATGGTAAGAATTAAGAAGGCTAACACATAATGGATGCCATGGGTGACACGTGATGTAGGCTTGGAACCTGTTATGGTAACAACAAAGAGAAGAGGCACGTACGCAAAGGAAATACCAAGGCAGAAGAACCTAGTTTCAAGGGAAGAAGTGGTACATGGGAAGTACCTAGACCTGTGCATCAAAAGGAGGTATATCAAGAAACCATGGATGTCATTCAGAGTTTACAAGGAGAAATATAGTGTCTAAAGGAGTAGTCCAGGAGGGAGGAGCAAAGAAGGAAGGTCGAGGTGCCAAAAGATGACCTAGATGAGGTCAAGGAAGTATGTAAAATGCTAAGGAAAGAGAATATTATTCCCTTGCTAGGATCATGGTTGAGAGAGAAGGTACCATGCACCGGGAAGAGCGTGAGAGGCAGGTCTTGCATGCAAACCTTCCCCTCACATCCTTGACTATGATAGGGAGATCATGTTAAATGCGGTCATGGATGGATGGCTCCTTAGTAATATCCTCATTGACACATGTGTGGAGGTCAATGTTCTCACCTTGGATACATGACATCAGATGGGAAGGCTTGCATTACATCCATCTTGAATGTGTTGTATATGGAAAAAAATGAAGGAAATGCCCATTGGTGTCTTAAAGGATGTAGCTATCACCATTCAAGGGGCTAAGTTTACTAGGGACTTCAAAGTCTTGGCGCTCACCGAGGTAAACAATTTCCTAGCACTACTTGGGTGCCCATGGTGCTATAAGAACAATGCAGATCTTGGTTCAACAAGGGATACATAAGCTTTGAAAATGAGGAGGAACGGGTCATCATACCCCGGCTGATGGGAAATCAACACCCTATACTGAACCTTTGGGAGAAGAGGTCCTGGATAGAATATATGTGTGCTCAATCAGAGATCCAGAGATAATTCATCCCACAAAAGGAGTTATCCATTTTGAGGATGCTCAGTCCCTAAGTGACACCACTAGTATAACATGTGATAATTGGGTGCATGGAACCTATGAGTTAATCAAATGGAATTTGAGAGGAGGATCAAAGGTGACAAAGGTGCGTATGGTTTGGCACCTAGGAGGAAAGGATCTACCTAAGTACTCAGGAGGAGCCTTCCCTGAGGTCTTTTTATAGGAGATGGAAGCTCAATGGAAGGAGGAAAATGAATGAAGGGGGATGTTAAGTTACGTCCTACTTGGAACTATTGTGTGCTAGTGGGAAATGCATCAAGATAATCTCTTGGAATGGCGTGAGGTGAGAATTGCCTTCTCTATAAGGTTTTGTAGAGCAACGTACCCATGGCTATAAAATATTACCATGGTAAAGAGACCACTTCCTTCCATATCCAAGCATGTGAGACAACCTAGATGGGAAGTGCAGAAGCATTGCCACCTTCATTATGGGTTCACAAGTTGTATTCCACCCTACAAGGTTGTGCATGCACATGGTACATTCATTTTAAGACATGCCACCAAACAAGGAATTGGCAAGAGTTAGCAGCTGATCTCATTCAAACATTCAAGTATCAGAGTACAAAACCCTTGGTGGATAAGGCATTACAGGTTGTCAAGCACCTTACCATTAGGGATAGTTCCATGGTAGAAGATAGGCTACTAGAGTTGCTAGGTGAACCTATCCTGGAGGTGTGCTTTGAGGAAGAAGAAACAGAAGAGATACAACTTGAGCACGCATGTTTGGAAAAATAAAAGGGGAAGATGGTGTATGTTATTGATGGTGAAGAAGCAAAAACTTGGATGTTGACCATTTTGTAGGGATGCGTGAAGTCATAGATAGTGCTTGATGAATGGGCACGTGCCTATCATGAGCCTTTAAAGACAAAGAAGGTTAACATCAGCTAAGATGAAGAGCCTAAGAGGCTATCATTGGAGACTATTGGTCGGAGAAGGAAGTCTCTAAGATCATTGATATTTTGTGTGAGTTTGAGGATTTATTCCCACGTGGGTATCATGAGCTTAAAGGCATTCACCATTCCTTGGGAGAAATGAGAATTAAGTTGAAGGAAGGTGCACGCCCGGTCCGGAAGAGACCATACCGAATGAATCCTAACCTGCACATGAAGGTTAAGGAGGAAATAGATAAGATGATAGCGTCAAGCATTATTGAAGTTGTTGAAGATTAGAATGGATAAGTTTCAATGGTAATTAGTATCAAGAAGGATGGAAGGATAAGGATCTATGTTGATTATAGGGACCTGAATGTAGTGTGTATCATTGATCCTTTCCCAACCCCATTTACTAAAGAAATCTTAGAGGGAGTGGCAGGGTGCGAGGTCTATTCTTTCACAGATGGATTCTCGGGCTATCACCAGGTAAGGATCACAAAGGAGGACCAAAGGAAGATGAATTTCACCACTGAGTGGGGAATTTTTTCCTATACGGTCATGTCATTTGGATTGAAGAATGTGCCTATTGTGTTCTCGCGCATTGTGGTACAAGATTTCAAGAATTTATCCATAAATTCCTTCAAGTCTACCTAGATGATTGGACAGTATATGGGTTAGTGAAGGACCATTGTGACAACTTAAGGCTGATGTTTGAAAGATGTTGGTAGTTGAGGATATCCCTTAACATTAAGAAATGTGTCTTTGCTACCCCGTTTGGAACATTATTGGGGCACATCATATGTAAGGAGGGCCTACTAGTAGATCCCACAAAAGTTGCAATAATTGTGGGATTAAGGGAGCCTACTAGTCAAAGCGCAGTACGTGGATTTCTTGGGCATATGGGGTACTACAGAAGTTCATCAAGGGATATGCCAAGATCATCGTGCCTTTAGAAGAGTTACTTAGACATAAGAGTGCCTTTCATTGGGGAGAGGCACAACAGAAGGCATTTGACACTTTGAAGGATAGGCTTGTCACCGTGCCCATCCTACATTTCCCTTCTTGGGATAAGCCTTTCCATGTTCATGTGGATTCCTCAAGAACCTCCATTGGAGTAATACTTACACATCCCGGTGAAGGGATTGTTAATCATCCCTTGTTCTTTGCAAGTAGGAAATTAACACCAGCAGAGTAGAATTACACTACGACTGAGCGAGGCATTGTCAATGATCTATGTGCTTCATAAATTTAGACAAGTATTTTTGGTAACCCCTTTTATATTTTACACTAACCATATGGCATTGAAATACTTGGTGAACAATCCCATTCTACAAGGGTACATATGTCGGTGGGTACTATTGTTCCAATAATTTGAGTTCACGGTGGTTGTCAAACTAGGAAAAAGTAATTTGGACCTGACCATTTGTCTAGGATTGATTCAGGGAGGATGTGTAGAGTATTGAAGAGACTATGCCAGACACACAACTATTTAGGTTTCGTGTGTGCACCCTCGGATTTGGAGGATATTGTAGTATTTCTCAAAATAGGTGTGGCACCAGATGAAATGAAGGCCTTGGAAAAGAAGAAGTTGGCCATATGCGTTGCGCCCTACATGTTAATTAGTGGAGACCTATACAAAATGGGTCATGATGAGGTTCTGCGCTAATGTGTACTAGAACATGAGTGCATTATAATCATGGAATAATTACATGGTGGGATTGCGTGAGGAAACTATGTGGGAAATGTAATCGCGTGGAAGATTCTACTCACAGGGATTTGGTGGGAGACCATTTATCAAGATTGCATTGAGTTTTGCAAGGCTTGTGACCATTGCCAATGCCTTAGAAAACTTGGAAAAGGGGATGAAATGCCCTTGCGACCAATACCAAGTATGGAACCATTTGAGAAGTGGGATATTAACATTTTCAGACCAATCTCGCCAGTGGTGCATGAAGGACTAGTTTGTAGTATATCCTTACTTGCACTAATTATTTGACAAGGTGGGTAGAGGCAGTGCCTACAAAGGATTGTATAGTGGCTACCACTATTTTTTATGGGAAAACATAATCAATCAGGTATGGATGCCCATTGAGTTTGAAAAGTGATAGAAGTATGCACTTCCTCAATGAAACGGTCAGGATTCTACTATCATAATTCATGGTGGCCCATCACAAAACTACTCCCTATCACCCTCAGGAAAATGGAACTATTGAGGCATTTAACAAAATACTTAGCCACACGTTGACTAAAATTTATGATGTTGGTAGACAGGATTAGGATGAAAAAGTATCAGCCATTCTTTGGGCATATAGGACAACCTACAAGAGGTTGAATAAGGCCACACCATTTCAATTAGTTTTGCAGTGCAGAGGCTGTCCTACCAGTTGAATTCATGTTACCTTCTCTGCATATAGCGCACGCGGGAGGATTGGCCGATGAATAAGTGCTGGAAGAAAGAATTGACAAATTAATGCAATTGGATGAAAGATGATCACTCGCCAGGTGGAGCTAGAAGATAGAAAAATAAAAAGAAAAGGCATGGCATGATCATCACATTAAGAACAAGAAGTTTGAGGTTGGGCAGATGGTGCTACTATATGATTCTAAGTTTCTGCGTCATCCTAGGAAGTTAAAAGTGCATTATTTGGGTCCCTACATCATCTCGTACATCCTTGGATTTGGGCACGTGCCAGTTACAAGCACTAGATGGGATGTGATTTCTAGGACACTTTAATGGGACTAGGATGAATCCTTACTATAAATATTTCTTCTTAGTGTTTGTAAATAAGGTAGTATTGTTGGTTAGTTTAGGATTTCCCTTAGTGCATTTTCCTTTCTTGTGTTTCCCTTTCTTGTTGTTGTTTTGTGTTGCACCTTAGGCACTGGTAATCTCATTACTTTTGAAGGTTGTAACTATGCGTAAGACTGTGCATCATTTTAGTGTGGGGTGGAGTAAGATGGAAGAAATTAGAGTGTAAAGCACCATAAAGGATTGCATTGGAAATCCTAGTTGAATGGCCCTTTAAAGGAAGTACATGCAAGGAAAGGTAAAAAAGGATGGTTGGTGTCAGGGTAAGGCTACATTGGGGATCCATGTACAAGAGAGGAAGAAGTGTAAAAGCAACACGAGGTAGGCAAGAGAAAAAATCATGACATAAGAAGTGTCTTCAAGTCTTTGGTGACATTCGCATAAGAGTCTCCTATCAAGATTGGTTGTGCACCGAAGGTTGGGCAATTGTCGCGTAAGGTTGGGCGTGTGAGTTAAAGCACTAAATTTGGGTTTGTTTGAAAAATCCGCATTAAGTGTTAAAGTATGGTGGTAGGTAAGATAACATTTAATGTTAAAAAGTAAGAAAAACTATAAATAGAAGGTGGGACACTTCATTATTTACTTTGTGAATATGAAGAAGGAAGAGATTTTTAACTAGGGTTTCCAGAGTTGATCCGTGTGAAGAAAAATTGGAATATTTTAACCGTGAGTGACTAGTTTGGATCTACAAACCGGGGAGGGAAGTAATTCACGGGTGTGGGAAGAGTTATGGAGAAGTGTCATCTTGTGAAAAGATATTCCAGTTAGGGTTTGGCAACTAGGGCATGGGTTGGAAAAGAGTATTCTTCACAGGTTAGAGATTTGAACTTGGAAAATTTAGAAGAGTAGAGCTAGGAAGAGAAGTTGAAGTGAAAACCTACACAATGGCACCCAAGAAACTAGTAGTAACACCTAAGAAGGGAAAGGGAAAGGAAAACAACAAGAGACTACCACAAGTACCAACGAGGAATGGTATGCAGAAATGTAGTACCCAGATGGGGTTTCACTCGGGATGGAATGGGAATCCCACTTGAGAAAAATGACAATAAGTGACTACAATCATTGCATGAACATGATTGAAAAGGAAATGGAGTTGGAGTTAGTGTGCCCGACTAACTAGAGAACACCTGAGGGGTTACCAATTTATAGTGATGAAGTCAAGGTGAAGTTAGAGAAGGCGGGATTATTGCAACTCTATGAGTTTCCCTACTTTGGAAATCCAGAGCACCTCTATCAGTGGCTGATGTCACGCATACATGAAGACCACTTTCACTTTGTGGGGTGCAAGATGTGCATAACCCTCATCTAAGTTAAAGATTTATAAGCCTTATTTATGAGGGAGAAATTTTAGAGGATGACCTATGCAACAAGTAAGAAATCAAGGAAACAGTGGCAACATATGCATACAAGAAGGGGTCAAGGTACTTTGATATCAGGGATATCCAAGACCCAGTGATGAGAATGGCCGCATGCCTAGTAACAAAAATCAATGCACAAGAAATATGGACATAGGTAAACAAGTCCTAGCTAAATTTTTGTCGAAGAATATCAAAGGGCACCATCTACAATCTATTTGCATACATTGTAGATGAAATTATTGTCAGCACACAAGAAGGAGACAAGATTCTCTTTAGTAATGTCCTCTTAACCATTGTGTTCTTAGAAATTGGAGTACCAGATGTAGTAGATAAGTTCATGTGGGAGTACCTAGAGGAAGACCCCTCACCTGTAAAAATATTTGAGAAATACACTGTGATAGCATGATTCCCGTTCACAAGGCACATCTTGAAAAATGGTATACATGCTTAAGGAATGCATTTAGGGAAGAATGGAGAATACTAGAACAACTACTAGTGCTTACAGAGGAGAAACTAAGTTCGTTGTGTACCAACACTTTTTATTACTAGATTAAAGTTGAGTGATGAGAACATGATCCCATGGTGCAAGCTCCCATTCACCTTCACAGCTCAATACTTCCAAGCGGGAGTTAACATATTCAAGGAGTCCAAAAATTTAAAGCTTGACCTTGGAAGTTTGGACCGGGACCATAGGGAGATGCGCAGGACATTGGTCTACCCCAACAAGCATGCGTATGTGGAAAAATATGTGTCACATGAAGTCTAAATGGTAAAACCCCTGAATCTAACTATTACAAGAAGGTTCATGAAATGTATATACCTTTGGATAAGGCCTAAGTTTTAGAATGGAATTTATCTTGAAAATGAGATAGCTATACCTAGGAATATAACAGGTAGGAAGAAGATTGCGCCCAAGAATAAGGAGATAGCGGAAATAAAGAAGAAGGCACCAATTTTCCAAGATACACAGGCATTAGGTGCCCCAAGAACAATCACTAGAACAAGTACTTACATGCACAAGAAGAGGTCTCCAGTCAAAGAGGAGGTGCCAACATAGGAAAAGCTTATCGCAGAGGAGAAATCACCAAAGGAGGAAGAGAAAGTAGAATCTCCTATACTAGAATCCCCAGTTAGGAAGAAACAGAAGGTGATGGAGGAAGATGACTTAGAGGAGATAGAGAGCTTGGAGAAATACATAGGTGAGAGGGATGACGATGAAGAAGATGATCCTGAAGGGGACCAAGAGCCACTTGTTTTTAGTGTGCATGATTCAAAAGAAGAGGGCGGAGAAGAAGAACATGAGTTCATTTTCATGTAGTGCAAGGGTAGTCAGGAGAGGAAGGCACCTAGGACATGGAGAGAAGTGAAGAGGTTGGTGCGTAGGATCAAAAAAATCCAAGCCTCACAAAGGAGCAAGTAAACGAGGTGGCAGAAAAAGAAGCAACGAAAATCATTGAGGCCTTGGTAGAACAAGAATTAGAGTGCAGCACTAATATAGTGATGGAAGAGGATAAGGAAGAAAGTGCAAGGAAATATCACAGCAATGCAGGAGGCCCCATTCTATCGGTAACTATTCCTAAGGGCACATGTATAGGGGGAAAGTGCATGGAGATCCAGAGGTAAGGAATGAGCTACATTAATGATCCCAAAGCAAGGTGTTGTGCACGCACTTCCAAAGCACCATCCCAACAGATCAAATTGTGGTAATGAATTCATTTGATGAAGAAGGTGCATACCCTCAGATGAGGAAGATGCTCTCTTGGGAAATTGAGTCCCACATCGATGAGCCAGAGTTTGAGGTAAGCCAAGGGGCACTAATGAAAATACCTGAGTCAAAAGGAGACAACCCCTTGGTAAATTCTCAATGGCTCTCAGATGAGTAGTTATGCAACACACTCAACAAGGTCTCAGTTGAGGTTGAAGCTAGGCTCTTTGGATGAAATGACAAGATAAGATTTCTAGAAGAAGAACTAGAAAAGAAGGAGGGAGAGCTAGAAAATAAGGAGGAAGAGCTAGAAGAGAAGGCCAAGGATTTAAAGCAGGAGGAGTTAATTAGCGCCCATCTAAAGCATTATCTCGGGAAGAAATGAAAAGGGTGCACAAATTACATAAAAATATAGAAGCCATCACATATGCCATTGTTTTAAAGAATCCAGACCTAACGCCACCCACGCAAAAGTATGGATCTTCCCTTGAATTCCTTGAAGACTTAACACACATCCTCACCATGGAGAGGTAACCTCTAGCCTTAGAATCCATGGAAGAAGTAGTAGTGTGCCTGAAGAGAAAGAGGATAAATTAAAGGTAGTAACAATCATGTCGAATACAGAAAAGTCCTCGCTGATGTAAAGATTCCTATCCATACCTACGAGGCTACATATGAAAACTCCGTAGACGAGAGATAAAGTGGAGAGTATTTTGGTCGCCAACTATGAAGTAGAGCTTAAAGAGTTGTTGTCAAAATTTCACCCCCCCTAGGTAATTTTGATAACATGCATCAGAATATTCAAGTCCCAGGAAAATTGATTGATTCGGGGCCAAAAATCATGTTGCTAGAGTCCCCTCAAATATTTTCTAAGTTCCCTGTCTGAGAGGAAAAGAGCAAGCTCTGAGAAAATGCGAAAAAAGGTTGCAGAAGGCAAGTAGGTTGATCCAGGAAAAAATCATAAAAATGACTAAGTCCTAGTCCTAGGGGCAGTCGGGACATTTGGGACAAAAAGGCCCGAACCGGCCGGCTCGGCCGAAGTAAGCACAAATAGCCCGCAAAGCAACAGGGACATCTGGGACAAAAGTACGCGGCGGGCGCGAAATGCCGGTTCGACCGAGAAAAAATTGGCTAACTGCTGAGAGGGACGCAAATGGGACAATCGGGCCAAAAAGGCGCGAACCGGCCGAACCGGGCGAAAAAGGGCCAGACAGTCCAAAATCAAATGGGACAATTGGGCCAAAAAGGCGCGAACCGGCCGAACCGGCCGAAAAGATTCAAGTCAGTCCGAAGCAAAGTGGGACAAGTGGGCCAAAAATGCCCAAACCGGCCGAATCGGCCGAAATGAGTCCAGAGGGTCCAAAATCAAATGGGACATCTGGGACAAATGGACGCGAAATGCCCGAACCGGCCGAAATGAGCACAAAGGGCCCAAAATCAAATGGGACATCCGGGACAAATGGAGGTGAAGTACGCGAAGGAGCCGAGGACCAATCAGAAACTGCCACGTGTCCTCACAGGAGAAAAAGTCAAAAGGTCAAAGGGGCGAGTTATCGAGCGCCGAACCGAACCAATGGGATAGTGCCACGTGTCCCAGCTAGGGCCCACAAGGAAAATTCAAAAGACAGCCCGCCGAAAGGTAGAGGAGAGAGAATTACGTGACCAATCAGAGCCTGCCACGTGTCGTCTAGGTGGCGAAGCGCGGGAAAATATTTCGAAATCTGTCTTGGTCTGTTCCGTGCCCTAAATCTTCAGATCGCCATATCTTTTGATCCAGAGCTCAGATTTCCACGTTCTTTATATCAACGGAAAGCTGTTGAGATGCTCTACATGATTCTAGGATCAACCTTGAGTTTTGGTGCAGTATAAAGAGAGAAAATCGAGAAACGGCTCTGACGTGTGGTAATGGCCAGAAGCGACCTTTCAACAACCCGTTTTAATGCTAATGGGTCGCATTCTTCTTCTGCACGGCCAGAAGTGACATTTTAGCGGCCAAATTAATACAAATGGGTCGCATTCTCCTCTAAAATCACTCAAAGTGACAGGGTATGGGTTGGTAAGATCCTCCATGCTGATTTAATGCATCTGCAGTCAATGAGGAATGGGCTAGCACGTTTTCCCACGTTTCTGTCCCCTGGGCTCGACCCATGCAATGTAAAAGCCAGATTTGGCTCATTTTGAAAAAAAAGTTGTTCATTCTTTTTGCTCTGCCCTCCCTTCTTTTCTTCTCTAGGGTTGAAAATGGAGTTCGAACCTCCTCCCTTGCTCTGTAATGGCATTTTTGCCTTTTACTAATGGAATGATGTTCTGTGCAAACTTCTGGAGCAACAAAACGTGTTTTGTGATGCATCTGTCCATCCTTCCTCGTTTTTGCTTGTTCTCTTCTTGCCTCTCTTCATTGCAGGTATTTGTGCATGTTTGAATGTTCATTGTAGGTCTGGAGCTGTGTTCATGGAGTTTTGGGACATTTTCTGTGTGAAATCTATCCTTGGGCCTGTGATGCATCTGTCCATCCTTCCCATTGCTCACCTCTCTTTGTCCCATGGCAGTTTTGATAGATGTCCAACATTCTCCTTCTCTGGTGTATCACCGTTTTAGTGTAGGCTTTTGCTGTTTTTCCCTTCTCTCTCTCTCTCTGTCTCCTTGGCATGGTTAGATTAGGATTAGATTAGCTTGCCTGCACTGGAATAGCTTGTGGCAGGTAGTTTAGGAGTAGGAACCAGCCTTCTCTGGAGATTCCTCTCTCGGTTTTACAAGTCCCACGCTTGGAGAGAGGTTTCCATGTTGTGCAATCACACTGGATGCCTGAACATCAACCTAGAAGCCTGATGTGCGTCCAGGGGTGCTGTGATTTTGCATCAACAAGAGTTCCAAGAGAAGAACAAAGGGAATAGAGCAGAGTGGGATAGAATCCTGGCCAAGGTTGAAAAGAAGTCAGAAGCTATTAAGGCCCTAAGGGGTATAATCAAGAACTGGATAAAGGAGCTATACCCATAGATTACTAGAAGGATGGACGTGCTTGAGGACGTGGGCAAGGAGTTGGAAAAAAATTTGACACTATGAACGCTCAAGGAGATGGACTAAGTTTTGGGGAGGTAAGCACCTAGTCAGCGACCTCTTCTAGAGAGCGTAAAATGAAGTCGATGCCTAGAACAAGTTGGAGGCTGACTTGCAAAAATATTTTCCTAGCTTGTTGCAATAATGCCATCACTTCCCCATTCTTTCTTCTTTCCCAAATTCTTCATCCCCTTATTATTTTCCCAACATGTAAGTCTACTGTAATTTTTTATTCATTAGATAATTTTTCCCACGGATGGAGAACAAATGTAGTGTGGGGTGATGTTGGGCCCCTAAAATATTAGCTAAGTACACAAATACGCATGGACATGCAAGGCCTAGGTTGAAGGATGGGCGTGCAAGGAGAACGTGCACAAGGCAAGGTTCTAGGAGGGTTTTAGAAGGGTAATGTTGCACGCTAGTAGACAAGGTCTCTGGAATTAGCCATATTTGGCATATTGGGTAGGACACAAGAAAAGCGTGACCCGATTGCGCATGTGGAGTAGATAAGGTGTCAGCCTGGTGAAAATTTGGCCTAGGAAGGAATATTCCCTGTGATGGAAGCTTATAAAAGACCATCATGGAAAATAGTGGAAGAGCTCAGGCCTGAAGGAGCATACTCCCATGGAGGACCACATTCAAACACTTGGCACTAGATCCGAGGCGACTAAAGGATGAGTTAGCACTTTGGGACGCCTATATATACAAGTTCCCGTAGAAGAAAATTGTGGAGGGATCGCAGATAGAGAGTGATAGAGAGCAAGGAACTGTAGAAATACCGCAAGGATTCATATTGGGTTGGGTAAATGAAATATAGGAGAAGGATGTATCAAGGGCTTGGCATTTTAATTTCTTTTTATAGTTAAATGATATGGATCTAGTTCGATGCATGAATTTTGTCTACCATAATGTGGTGATTTTTAGTAAGTCTCTTGAATGTAATGATGTTACCAAATTAAATGAATATGATCCTTCTTGGTTTAGATTCATACATGATTCTTCATAGTACGCTTTCACGTATGTTTATTAGATGAATATGAATTCCTATGCATTTTCCTTCTGTTTTGATTCATTTCTTTAAATCATTGAAGTATCTCTATCTATAATGACTATGCAATGATCTAGAGCTGTTCTAAGCTCTATGACGTTTGTTTTTTTCATTCCCATTCACTTCCTTTACATTTTGGATCATAAATGATGTTTTCTCACTCAACTCACATAAAGAGAAACTCGGCACCCGCGTGTGCCTTGGGTGAGCCCAACGCCTTTGTTGGGTGATAGGTTAGTGCATATGGGATTTCATTCTCTTTGGTGGGTGTAAAAATGACTACAACAAGATTTTATATACCTACAAATAGGTCTAACCAATGATATTTCATGTATTTCATCTCACATAGAGTGATGAAGGGAGATAGAGAAGGATCTTTCAAACCTTGTAGCTACACATGGTTATCATAGGTTGTCAAGATGGATTCTAGAATATTAATTAATTTTAGATTACTTAGTGTTGATCTAAGTAATGATGTTAAACATTATAACATGAAAATAATTAAGGGATTTTATAAATTTAATTAGTATGCTGGATTAATTTGTTGTGTGCTTATAATCATTGAAGGCATCAAGTTAATTAAATAGTTTTTAAAAATTCCCTTATTTTATTGAATCGTAATATGGGTTTTACAGCTATAAAGACTAAAAAAGTTAATATTGGTACGAGGATATGTCTAAGGAGGCTATTATTGGGGGTTAGTGGTATGAACTAGAGGTAACAAATATTATTGAACTATTACATGACTTCTAGTATTTATTACTAAGGGGATATCATGATTTGAAGGGCATACATCCATCATTGGGTGGGGATGAAGATTAAACTAAAATAAGGAATGCATCCAATTTAGAAGATGCCTTACAAGATGAATCTAAACCTACACAAAAAGGTAAAAGAGGAGATTGACAAGATTCTTAAGTCAAGGATCATAAAGCCTATTGAGGAATCTGAGTGTGTTTTTCCCAAGGTGATCAACATAAAGAAGGATGGTTAGATCAATATCTATTTAGAATACAAGGTACTCAATTCTTCATATATAATAGATCCTTTTCCTACACTATTCACATAAGAGATCCTTGAAGGCATAATAGGGCCCGAAATTTATTCCTTTATAGATGGATTCTCTAGGTACCATCAGTTTCAAATGAACGTGAGGATCGGGGAGAAGACCGCCTTTATAACTATGTGGGTAATTTTTTTCATATATTGTCATGCCCTTTGGAATGAATAATGCACCAGCGGTGTTCTCATGTATCACCATTTAGGCATTTCAGGACTTCATTTATAAGTTTTTACAGGTCTACTTAGATTATTGGACCATTAATGGGATGATGAAATATCATTATGAAAACTTGAGGCTGATTTTTAAAAGGTGTAGGAAGATTATAATCTCTCTAAACATTAAGAAGTGTATATTTTCCACCCCTTTTGGCATATTGTTTAGGCACATTATTTTCAGAGAAGGATTGTTGGTAGACGCAGCTAAGATTTTTGTGATTTTGGGGCTAGAAGAACCAACCAAATAGAGTGAGGAATGCAATTTATGTGGGCATACTAGTTACTATAGGAATTTTGGGAAGGGTTATACGAAGAATTTTGTGCCCCTTGAAGAATTATTGAAGGCCAAAGGAAAATTTCATTGGGGTGATGCACAATGTGCCTTTGAGACATTAAAGGAGAAACTAAGAACTACACATATCCTATGTTTCCCTTCACCGAAAAAGCCTTTTTATGTAATGTGGATGCCTCGGCATGGACATTGGTGTAGTCCTAGCACATCCAAATGAAGAAAATGTGGATCATCACATATGATTTGCAAGTAGAAAGCTGACATCGGCAAAACATAAATATAGAAACACGGATCGTGAAGTGTTATACCTGATCTAAGCACTTTACAAATTTAGAAAATACTTATTGGTCACACCATTTATCTTTTATATAGATCACATGGAATTGAATTACTTGGCCAATAATATGGTTTTGTAAAAGCACATCTATTGTTTTTTTCTTTTGTTTTAAGAGTTTGATTTACTGATCATAGTAAAGCCAGGAAAGAGCAATTTGGGACCTAATCACTTGTCAAGGATCAACTCTGGAGAGGACATACAAAGGATAGATGATATTATTCCAAATGCACATTTTTAATATTTAACTATGTGCGAACTGATTTGAAATACATTGTAGTCTTCTTGCACACTAGAATAATGCCTAAGGGTATGAAGGATTTGGGAAAAAAGAATCTTGTTATTCATGTTGTGCCTTATCAATTCATTGGAGGAGACCTATATAAGATGGGTAGAGATGAGGTACTATACAGATATGTCCTATAACATGAGCGTAATTTTATTGTGGAAGAAGCGCATGGAAGGATAACTGGTGGACACTATGTAGGAGAGGAAATTACACGCAAGATCCATTTAGCATGTCTATGGTATGAGACATTATAAAAATACACTAATGAATTTTTCAAATTAGGTGATCACTCTAAAATATTTAGAAATCCTAGGAATATAGATGAGATGAAATTAAGGCCCATAAAGCAAGTGTGAATCCTTTTGAGAAGTGGAAAATTTATTTTTAGTACCTATTGCACCACCCATATGCAGGAAAGGTACACATTATATCATCACATGTATTGATTACTTGAAAAGGTGGGAAGAGGTTACACCTAAAAAATACTACACCATAGGCCACAACAGCTAGATTCCTTTGGAAAAAAATTATTAATAAGTATGAATGTCCATTGAGCCTTGCAAGTGATAGTGGAGCTCATTTCTTGAATAATACTATTAGAATTTTACTAGAATAATTCGTGATGGAACACCATAAGACTACCCATTACCACCCACAGGCTAATGAAAATGTTGATTCTTTCAACAAGATCTTGGTCAGACACTAACAAAAATATGTGATGTTGGAAGAAAATATTGGGATGATAAAGTATCAGTCATACTTTGGGCATACATGAATATTTATAAATGATTAAACAAGGCCATACCATTTCATTTAATTTTTTGGCACGAGATGTTGTATTACCCGTAGAATTTATGTTTATATCCATTCATATTTGTATGCAAGAGGATTGGATGATGAATAGGTAGTTGATGAGCACATTGATAAATTGAAGTAATTAGATGAGCATTGCATTATTACACATTAGAGTCAAAAGATAGAGAAGACAAGATAGAAAGATTGGCATGATAGGCACATCAAGAAAAAGTCCTTTGTTGTGGAAAAGAAGGTGATTCTCTATGACTTAAAATTTATGTTCCCTCTTGGGAAGTTGAAATTTCATTGGTTGGGACCATTTGTAGAAACCAAAATATTAGAATCGGTCACATTTCAATTATAGGTGATGGATGACACCATCTTTCCTGGTTAATTCAATGGGATTAGGCTGAAGCCCTACTATAAATAAGATTCTTTTTTTTTGTAATAAGATAGTATTGCAACTTAGATTAGATTTCTCTTTTATGTTTTTTTAATGTTTTCTTGTTGTAATAAGTGCAGTTTCATGCAAATGATGATTACTATCTCTGTTAATTTCATGATCATAGAACCATGCATACTTTTAGTGTGGGGTGAAACAAGTTCTTCAAGTTTCTGTAAAAGAGATTATGTGATGTTATTACGTCTATTGGAGTTGCTACAAGGGTGTGTGTGATATTATGGTTCTTGAGAGACATGTATTGGGGATGCGTAAAACTTATTAGAAGTGTTGCAAGTATTTAAGGATGATGGTGCTTTGAAAGGTTATGGAATTTCTCAAATTTTAAAAACCACATAGAGGGTTACGCAATGTAACATGAGGAAGGAAGTAGAAGGATAAACTACTTGGTATGTGGTGCAAAGGAATATGGTTTATGGTGTAAGAATGTGCATGCAAGGATGACTATAGTCCGGAGAGTAGTGACATGCCGAAGGTTATGAATTCTACGTGTGGAGGAAAGTAGGAAAAAGTGTGAGAAAAATAAAAAATCACATTTAAGGCTTTGGGGTGGTACAAATTTGGAAAACTATAAAAGGGACATGAGTAGAGTTCATTCTTACCTTTCCTTTTGAATAACTTATGCATCTTGGGTGATTAAGTGTGAAACTACGGTTTTGCATGAAAAACTAGAGTAAATATTGAACTAGTGGTAAGCTAGAGTAGCCTTGAGTGTGATAACTCCGTTGTTGGAAGAAGGAGCATGTAGGAAAATAATTCAACAAGGATATTTAGAATTGAAGGATCAAGCTAGGGTTTATAGAAGTATAAGTTCACGAGTTCTAATTAGGACACGACATTAAAGCTAGGGCACCAAATTGAGGAGGACAAAAGCTAGGTTTGGAGCAAGTGAAAAGGGGAGTTGAAGAGTTAAACGTTTTGCATATAGACACAAGTTATTGGGTAAGCTATTTAACACATAGGGAACGTGCTTTCTGAAATTTTAAAGTCCGATAAATTTCTCAATTTGAATTTGTTAAGAATAGAAGTAATGGAACCAAATAAGGAATTTTTGCCACACAATCACCCAAGGGAAAGGGTAAGGGAAAGAACAAGAAGCCTATAGTATAGGATGCTATGGAAGAATTGTTTTTAGAGATGCAGTACCCTACATAGGTGGTATTAGGATAGCCATGGGAGTCACACCTAACTAAGTGCAAAATTAGTGATTATAACCATTCTTTATGAGACCCATGAAGAAGAAATAAACAAGGATGTGATGACGTAGTTGACTCGAGATGATGGAGGTAGGGAAACTATTCTATGATGATACAATGAAGGACTTGGAGAGCACTAGAGTCCTCCAAGTTTATGAATTTTCTTTCTTTAAAAATCTGAGTAACTATACGGTGGATTATGTCACATGTTCATGAAGAAATTTTCTATTTTTGAGAGAGAAGAATGTGCATAACCACGTAACTAATTAGAAGGGTAAGCTGGTTTATGTAGTTCGGGAATCAAAATTGAGTAATACTTAGATGATGATGAGGGAGTAGAGGCCACAACAAAAAAATTAATTATCAATGTGGGAATTGTGCAATAGATGTCATGAGCATCAATGACCTAGGTACAAGATTTGCATTATTCATGGTAAGTTATAATTTAGGCGCGTCTAAGAGATAGATGCAAGTGAACAAGAAATGATTGCACATTGTGCACAAGAAGGCACAAAAGACCATGTACAACATTTCGATTTCTTTTTTGAAGTAATTATTTAGTAGGTGAAGGTTTAGGTAGTCAAAGGAGATAAAATAACCTAGGGTGAAATTTATTGCGATAGTATTTTGGGAGATAGGGTGCGGATGGACCTAATTACAAGGTATGGATTTTCCAAAGTAGATAACAAGTCTCCCACAGTGAAGCTTTTTAAATTTACATGTGATGGAGAAATCTCAAATCCATACAAGTTGCATGTGGATAAATGGTATAGACAAATGTGTGAGGATTTTGAGAATTATTGGCACGTACTAAAGGAGATGCCCTCAATATTGGATGGAAAGGTATATTTTTTTATGCATCAACACTTCTGCCTTGGAAATTTTGTGCTAAGTAATGGAGATATGCATCCTTGATGAAAATTTACTTTCTCTTTTGCTTTGTGAAGTACTTTCGAGGCATTTGTTAATAGAATCAATGATGTATGCAAGCTGATTTTTATGCAAATAAGGTTGATTCATATTTTCATACTTTGTGCATAACATATGTATTCCCCTCCAAGTCAACATACATAGAGATGATGGAGTTAGATAATATGGATTTTACTCTGATGAATCTCATAATATGTCAGGTTGCATTTAGAGTTTATTTATACTTAAGGCCTAGAATTGAGAATGGGAAGTATATTAATGTAAGGGACCTTCATCTCGAAATCCACCAAAGGGAAAGTAAACAATGGGGAATTAAAAAATAATGCACTAGGAGAACCCTCCTCAACAAAAATAATAAAATGAAGAAAAGGAGAAGGATATTGAGAAGGATGAATTAGAATAAGAGAAATTTTTCTAGACCACATCCCATGAGAAGAAAATTGTAGAGGGGGCGTAAGAGAAAATTCAGGACACATGAACTTTAGAAGAAACCGGGGCACCTATAGTCACCCCAAACAAACCAATCCCAGAGAAGAAAATTAAGAAGAGGTAATGGTTGGTTACTAATGAGGAAAACAAAGAAGAGAATTTAGTAGAGGATGCGGAGTGCAATGGAGATCCAACCCATGAAGAGGAAGATCCAATGGATGAGACCACGAAAGATGATGAGGAAACGCATAATAATCATGATGGATCCCATGAGGGAGAATAAGAGAATAAATCCAATGGGGAATTGTCGGGGAAGGCTTGGGAGTTACGGTGGATATGGGAGTATCACGCGGCTAAATCGACAAGGAAGTTCCCAAGGAAAGTGCAAGCTGGAAGAAGGAAGAAGGGACGATATTCTGCAACCACCTTAGATGGGTTACATCGATGATTAAAAAAAAGGTTCTATGGGAAAGGTTCTAGAGCATGATGCTAAGTAAGGATCTTTATGGCTATGAGGTAATTGATCGAGAAGGGGTGAATATATGCACCAAAAATATTATATTATGGAGCATACAAAAACACATGGAGGAGTCTAAATTTTAAATCAATAATGAGTCAAATGACAAGAAATAAATAAAGAATAATTTGGGTACATTCCTCACTATAGTAAATCACACAGAGCTAAGTGACGAGTAGGCTATTAATGCACTCAATAAGATGGGAGTTGAAATTGTGTACTGAAACCGACATAAAGCAGCCATAATAAGATTTTTCTAGAATACAAAAATGATAAAGTGCAAGATGTTCAACAAATCACATAGGAGTTGGAAGAAGTAAAAACACAAAAATAATGCCTATAACAAGGTTTCCAAAACAATAAATGGATTTATAGCTATGCACCCGACTGGTGGAGAAAGGTTTCCCAAGATGAGTATCCATCAGAATTACACTACTTAGAATACCTGGTATAAATGTTACTACATGAGAAAAGTATGGGCCAATTCCTTTAGTAGAAGAGTTGGTCGTGGAGGAGGAAAAGAATAAGGAAGTAGTCGCACATAAAATAGTAGAACATGAGGTATTGGAGACAATGATCAAGGATGTCATGAAGAAATTAGGGTATGCATTTGACAATTGTCAATACCTTGACCCCATCTTTAAGATGCACACCACTTATGATGAGGAAGAGATAAATCAAGCGCATGTAGCTAAGAAAGACAATAAGGTCGGATGTGAGGAAATCATGGATGAAGTAGTGTGGAAGAGAGATTTACTTAAGGTCTTAAGAGATACACTTGAGATAAGACCCAAGATGATTTTTCCCTTGGTTGTGTGCAAGATGGATGCTTTAGAGAGAATTCCATTAAGCCTTGATGGAATAGTTAGGAAACTAAAGGAGAAGGGAGAAGAATTGACCCCGAAAAATTTCCATATATTGTCGGATCGGTGCAAGATAAAGCTACGAAGGAGCTTAAAGGGTAGAAATAGATGGAGAATAATTTGAACAAAAAGTACCCATAACAACTCCATCCACCTCGGGCCTAAATTTTAATGTGTTCATTTGGCGGGCTAATATTATTTGATTCATTGGGTATATGCCCCCACCATTCTTTTATCTTGTGATTCGTTATTCTTTAATTCTTCAATCATTTTTGAAGGACATGTTTTTGGTATAAATATTGTCAAGGATGGAAACTATGCCTAGTGTGGGGTAATGCTGGTTTGAGGAATAGGATAAGTACTAGCCATGCATGGGAGTTGGGAGTTTTGCACAAGGGCACATGCGCAAGAAGATAAATATAGTCTTTTATTTCTAACCATATTTATAAGCACTAGCACCTATTTCGGATGGATCTCGAATGTTCACCCAAAGTGTGTGCATCCACCAGGTCCCTCCTTTATTAGGTTTTGTAGGTAGTTAGTATGCATATTCATCATATTTTTAACCATAAAACCATTCATGAACATATAATCATCATAATCATGTCAAATTGGAAACACATATAATAAGGAAAACACTTAATCCATGTAAACCATAATTAATACCAATTTCACTATTAATTCACCATATTCAGATCCATGAAAAACCAATATCCAACCACAAGTATTCATTATAAACCAAAATAATTACATAGTATGAAGTTGATACATAACCAATATAATAATGTGCGGGGACCAAGCACACAACCATCATGCAAAGAGGTCTAAATCAACACATCCTAACTCTACTCATGGATACATCATCGGTGTCTTAATCAAAGTCATATAACATATATTTATAGGGGTAGGGACTTTCCCTTCACCACCCATGTACTCTCCTAAAAATAATCATGCTCATAAAAATAGTACGTAGGCTTTCTTTCCTAAAAATATCCATGTGTATAAATCTTGCATGTCTTTACAAAAGTCACCAATAATAAATTATCCTATTTATATATCTAGATTTGATCCTATTATTAATTTGGATCTATGCATGTGCATTATTTTTCCTTGCTTAGCCATTGATTCTCCTTTATTTTCTATGGTTTGGGATCTTTACTTTTGTAGAACTCCAAATCCACTTTTATATTTTAATCTCGTGCTCTAGAAAATCGGCCAAGTCCCCGACTTTATCTCAGTGCATACACAAACCTCCGTGTGTTATTCCATTCTTCACTGTGCCCCTTCACGCACCCCTTGCATGATTCTCTAAACCTCTACACATGGCTAGTAATTATCCATTTCCCCACTCAACATTACACCACACTAAATACATTTCCCATCTTTAGCAATCACTTTTGTAACTTAGCCCTCCAAAGAATCAAATAGTTAACTAATATCCAAATAATAACGAATATACAAGTGAAAGAATAAGGGCCATAAACCTCCAAGTAATGAAAGAATACTCAGGAACTCTCTTGTTTTCACTCTTGGGATGGATTCAATAGCTTTAGAAACTCTTTATTCAGGATGCCTTCTAGCTTTTGTCATTTTGTTAATTCTCTAACTTTTGCATTAGGCATTGTTCCCACAATCAATGATACCTATGTGGGATCCAAGTTTTCTCCTTTCACCTTGATCTCTCTCGATAATTCTCAAGGCCCGAGATCACTCCTTTGAATGCATCCTTATTTTGTGTAACTAGTGACCCAAACTCATTAATCCTTGTATCAAATTCCTCTATGTCTTTTAAGTGCTTCCCACTTCTTTACAATTTCAGCCATATTCTCTTCTTGCCCAAACTTCTCATCCTTCTTGGCTATTTGTACCTCATTCTCCTCATTGATGGTGTATGCATTGAGGATGGGGTTAGGGTCCTAGAAAATATTAAGTTCCCATCCTGTCTTATTTAGCTCATATTTTATGGTGGTTTCCATCACCTCATATTCGAGTATCTTATGCATAATTGTTGCCTTATTATTCTTCTATATTGTGGCTATTTCTCTTCTGAAGGCCTTTGCACATATTTTTTCTCCTAAAGAAGCATTCCTACCAGGTCCTCCAAATAGTGCAATGTTGTAGGGTATTCATCTTGGCATTTATCTTGCAAATGCATGCATACCACAATAATGGATTTGACTATATGCTCATCCTTTATGAACACATACTTCACATGCTTCTTAGACTTGTCATACACCTCTATCAGTTGTTTCACTTCCTATTCTTTATTCTTATTATCTTCCAACAATACCCTGATGGTGGATCATTTATATAAATTATATCAACCTACCTCTACTACCACTTTATTCAGTGCATTATTAACTTGTTCATCAATCAACTCGGTGGGCTTTATAGTCACATGAGTTGTGTGTGGATCCTTCTTCATTATATGCCTTATAAATGCTTCATAATTGATGTCAATTATAGCTCTTCCATCATCTCCCATCCACATAGTTTTTCCATGGAAACTATGCTTTGAAATCTCACGCGTAGCACTTTGGACTAATCATCAATTTAGATCATTTGTAGTGTGTGTATGACTTCCTACATTATTCTAGTGTACTTTACTATTGGAAAATGTGTTTATTTTTCATGACCGTATTACCACTTTTTCCACCTCCCGAGGTTCCTTCACTTCTGTCATCTCACCATATCCATTTTCTTTCTCTTCTTCCTCGGAGTCACCTCTGGACATTTCATGTTCATCTAAATTATGTTGGACATCCTCATCTTTGGGATCTTCTTCATCCTCCACATCATGAATTATTAGAGTATATATGTTATGCGCAACCTTTTCTTTAGATTTCTCTTCATCATTGTCCTCATGGTGCACCAACTTTTAACTTTTCCTAACTAGAGGGGTCTTCTTTTCTGTAATTGGATTTGGTGGTGTGACCCTTGGTGATTTCCTCATGGGATTTGATGTCCCCTGTACCACTTTATTTCCCTTTATGCATTATTTTCAACTTTATCCAGTGGCCTTGATCCAACACAACACTATCCTCTTTATCTTTCTCCTCCTCCTCATCCTTAGTATTTTCTTCTTCTTCTTTCCTTGGAGGAGTGGCCTCCTCGCGCGTCTTCTTCATATCGGAAGTTTTCTTACCTTGAGGTGGTGGTGGGAACGTAAGATTCTCATTATCCAAATACTTTATATTGAATACCTTGGGATTCAAGGTAGACATACACCCTTTTACTTCCTTCTTTCCTACCGCTAAAGTCTATGGAGTGATATCAATGTTATCAAATTCCATTATTTCTACATCCGCTATCCGAATACACATATGTTTTGCACAATGTATAGTGGTCCAAATTTACCTTGTTAGCATCAAATCTCAACTTCCACGTGGTATATAACCCATTCACCGAGACTTGGAAATACCTTGTTGTAAAGGCGAACAAAATTTTACACCACTTACTATTTTATCTAATGTTCATATAAAATTTGGCTAGGGAGAGATTTTGGTAGACTGTAAACTCTTCTCAGACATCTAGAACTATAGGAAATTCCTGTGATACTCTCCATTCATACTCAAATGCCTTGTGAATATATTTGTACCATCTGTCCACCCTAAGTTTATATGCATTTGTAATCCCATCATTGGTAAATTATGCAAACCTATTTTCGGGGGACTTAACTTTTGTGGAGTACTTCCACATATTATCATTTGGTCCTTTGAGTACCCCAATTTCTGAGAATACAATTTTGAGGAGGATGACACCCTAAGTTTTTTTTCACCCATGCAAAATTCCTCTATAATTCCTTCATCAATGAAGGAGGAAATTTTATACGTAGTCTTCTTTTCCATCTTCTTGGTGATGTGGATCCACATTTTGTTTATCCGGGTCCATCTTTCTCGATGTTCCCAACTTGAAAATTATCGGGCGTGTGAAAATCTCACTACTAGGTCATTTATCTTTAAAATATTCATCACGCAGCCTCCCCATTAGTAGTTGATTACAAGCTGCGCAGTGGATTCCACTCCATCATCATCCTCAAGATCGGTCTCAATCTCTAAGACTTAACTTCATAGGCCTATAACCATCCCAATCAACTACGTAGTGATACACATCCTCCTTCTGCAAAATAGAAGTAACATTCTTGAACGCGTGATAGTAGCCATTGATAGAATTTCTAAGGTTTTACAAAATATAGAAGCTCATATAGATGAAGGACTCCCTGCATTATCTAGGTCCTTCTATACTTGGTCATCATAAATTGGTTTTCCATCTACGGTTGTTTCACTTGTGTTCCTTATTAGTTCCTTCTCGATATTGCACTCATTTTCCTCCAAGCGATGGTTAAAATCACTAACCTTGTACTTGTTCTAGTTTGATTTCCATTCTTCCCTAATGATCACCTCCCTAGGTATTACATTTATGAAAACCGATCTTCCAACACCTCTTCTATAATAGATTTCTTTCTTTTATTTTTAACCTTTCCTTTAGGAAATATTGTTGCTAGTTTCCTTTTTGTCATTTCCTCAAACTTTTATTTTTAAACTCTACATATTTACGGTATACCCTAGGTGCTTATATTTTCTTACCAATTATGTGATTCTTCCCAATCATTCACTTATTTTTCAAATCCATTTTACTCCTTTCATCTCCTTATGCTCTAGTTGTCCCTTTGAACCCGAAAGCCCTAGCTTCAAATTGGAAATCTCTTGCGAATTTGATTCTTTCAAACCTTGTCTCTATAATTCAACTTTCAAACCCTAACCCTTATTCTCCGACTAACCTCCTTTCTAAACTCACACTAACTCTAAAGGATCTCTATCTCAGTCGTGGAAAATCTAGTTCACTCAACTCTTTTATACACAAGCTCTTCGGAATGGTTCACACTTAAATCACTCTTCAAGGCTCAAACATTTCAACATGTAAGGTGTGAATGATCTCTCTCACACCCATTTTATAGATTCTCATGATTTTTTCATTTTAATTTCTCCTCACCTACCACCGTATTATTGCTTTAAATACACTTTTTTATTTTTCCATGCTTTTCTCTGCACAACAAGAGTAGCTACCTTTTGGAATGCTTACTACTCTCGAGCCATAGACATCCTCGTGTGTGCTTCCTTGTGGCACAACACATCTTCCTCTACACCATATACCAAGTATTCCATCCTACTAATACCTACTTTTTGTTACGTCATGTGGCCCCTTCCTCCCATGGTCTTCAATCTAAGAAATTCCCATTAATACCATCATTATTATCACTTACAACACCTTTTAACTAGCATCATAAATTTCCATCTTTGCATGCACATCTGTACCAAATTTCTTATGCATGCCCACCTGGTTCACTTCATACAAAAATCATGCATATTCCTTTCTACATTATCTCAATAAGTAGTAATCACTTCCTATGCACAAGTGCACTTATTACAACAAAACATGCAAAGAAAAAAACATGAAATGGAAATATAATCTAAGTGGCAAGAATTCCTTATTACAAACACTAATAAGATAATTTATAGTAAGGGTCTAGCCTACTCCCATTGAAGTAATCTGGGTAATATGGTGTCATCTAGAGCCTATAATTTACATGCACCTGATTCAAATATCTTGGTTACTACAAAATGTCTTAACCAATACACCTTCAACTTTTCGGGGTGGCGTGAAAACTTAGATTCATAGAGAAGTACCATATTTCTAATTGTAAAATATTGTTTCTTGATGTGCCTATCATGTCAAGCCTTCTATTGTGCCTTCTCATTTTTTTGGCTCTAACTCACAATGATGTGCTTCTCATCTAATCACATTAGTTTCTCAATGCACTCTTCCACGTCCTTTTTATCTCGAAAAACCTCCTACACGTAAAATCCAAAACAATGGTAACAAAAAAATACATAGGCAAAGTACCACCTCTGTGGTAACCACCAACTAAAAGGGTGTGGCCTTGTTCAATATTTTATACATGGTCGTGTATCTTAAAGTATAGCTAATACCTTATCATCCTAATCCTTTCTTCGGACATCACAAATATTTGTAAAATTTTGTCCCAAAATCTTGTTGAATTATTTTACATTACAATTATCTTGAGTATGATAAGGGTTAGTTTAATGGTGTGCCACCATAAACTTTGCTAACAAAATTTAGATTATCTCATTCAAAAATGAGTTCCTCTATCGTTGGTCAGGCTTAATTGGAAACCATACCTATTAATGATGTTTTTCCAAAAGAACCTTATTGTTTTTGTTGTAGTATAATCATTCGTAGGTGTGGCCTCTAGTCACCTATTTAAATAATCTCTACAAGTGATAATTTAGTGTACACCAGTCCTACATGTGGGTGGTGCAATAGTTCCTACAAAATCAACAACCAATTTCTCAAAAGGTTCCGTGCTTGCAATGCGTCTCATGGGAATTTCATCCCTACTCCAAATCTTTCCAAATATCTAAAAATGATCACATTATTTCACAAAATACTTTGCATCCTTGTACAAGGTATCCCACCATAAGCCGATTAGAAGGATATTGCGTGTAGTCGTATTTGATGCATAATGTCCCCATACAATACCTCCACGAGCTTCCACCTTAATAGATTTGCGCTCATGTAAAATCACACACCAAAGGCAAGAATTCATCTCTTCCCATTTTATACAATTCCCCTCTAATCATTTTATAGGGCACGACTTTAATATCCAGTTGTTTCTTTTCTAATGTTTCCATCCCTCGGTGTAATTCTAGTGCGGTTTAGTCTCGGTCCAGTCTAATAATGGATTACATAAAAATACCTGCACTATCTTCTAGATCTGCATGTGTGTGATTCAACTCGAACAAAAATTCATCCAACATAGTTTCCTCAATACTCTACCTGTCCTCTCTAGATTTTATTCTTGATAAATGATTAGGACATAAATTTCTCTTTCTGGATTTACAACAACTATAGAATTAAATTCCTAAAAAATAAGTATCCACGAGTAGATGTGCCCTTGCAAAATAATTTTTTGAACAAGTAATTCAATGTCATATGATCTATATAAAATATGAATAGATTATTTAACAAGTACTATCAAAATTTATGTAATGTGTAGATCATCGAAAATGCCTTCGCTCGGTGGTAGTATATATTTTTTCTTTACTAGTTTCAACTTCTTACTCATAAATCATATGGTATGATCCACATTAGCCTCTTCAAATTATGCCAAGACTATGCCAATAGCCATACCATAGGTTTCAACATATACATGGAAAGGTTTGTTCCATAAAGGAAAGTGTAAGATAGGGGTTGTCATCAATCTTTCCTTCAAGGATTCAAACATCTACTATTTTGTGTCACTCTAATAAAATTTTCCTTTACCCTTGAGAAATTATTCTAGGGGCACAACAATATTTTCATATCCTTTGATGAATTTTCTATAATAACCCGTATGTCCAGAAATCTACACACCTCACTCTAGTAGATAGGTTCTTCTAGGCCCGAGATCACTTCTATCTTCACCTGGATATACCAACATTCCATCCTTGTAAATGATGTGCCCGAGAAAAGTTCCAAAAAGTATAAAAAAACTTCTTAATATTTATAGAAATTCCCAACTATCTCGCATCTCTTAAACATCAGCCTCATATTATCATAGTGATCCTAAACCAAGCCATAAATAATCCAATCATCAAGATAAATCTACAAGAACTTGTGGATGAAATCATGAAAATCCTGCACAATAATGCACAAGAATACAAATGGAACATTCTTCAATCCAAATGGCATAATAGTATATACAAATCTTCCCCATTCAATGAAAAATGTATTATTTTCTTGTTCCTCGTAAGCGCAATGTACACGTGATGATAGCCTAAAAACCCATCAATAAAGCAGTAAATTTCACACCCTTTGATTCCCTCAAGGATTTCTTATGTGAATGGCATACAAAAGGGATCCGTAACACATGATGCATTAAGTTCCTTATAATCTTCATAGATCTTGAACTTCCCATCCTTCTTGATACTAATTATCATGGGTCTCACCCATTCGATTCCTTAAACAACTTAATGATCCCAGACTTAAGAATTTTATCTATTTTCTCCTTGACCCACACATGCAAGTTCATATTCATCCTGTAAGGCCTCTTCCAAAATGGATTTGTTCCTTATTTCAGCTTAATCTTCATCTCTTATAATTATCGAGTGTGTAATCCTTTCAATTTATGGTAACCTTGTGGGAACAAATCTTGGAAGTCACTCAAGATCTCAACAATCATTTATACCTCCTTCTCTAAATAGTAATCACCAATAATGGCCTCCTTGGGCGCATCTTCAATACCAATGTTTACCTTCTTGGTCTTCATAGGAGCATAATACATGTGTTCCTTTTCATCTATAGTGTCCATTAATTCACATGCACATTCTGTATGGCTAATCTCCAAATTATCAACCTCTTCATCATCAATGATGTATACCATCTTACCCTTTTCTTTATCCTTCCATAGGTGTGCATCCCAATTGCACTTCATCTAACTCAAACATATCCTTGCACACCTCTCAATTAGGTTGACCAAGTAACTCCAACATGGGATCCTCTACTTTCACATTATCCCCCAATGTGATGTGCTTCATGATCTATAAGGCTTCATGGACTGGAGGTTTCTTAAAAAAATTATGTAACATACCATCAATCATATCTCTCAGTATGTAGTCTCTTACTTGAGCTCATCATGCAGATACCATGTGTGTTCACATCCACGTAAATGGAATAGAAATTATGTACCCACACAGATGGTGGTAAAGCCTCCTAGCCTTATGCCCATTTTCTTTCATAATTATGAATGTGTACCAAAGAAATATTCTTCCCATCATACTCATAGATAAGTGTAGACACATTTCTCTAAGTGAACCTTTTGAAAAGGTGATTCTCACCTCTCACCAGCCTAAAATTTTATCTCTTTGTGTCACCCACCAATGCATTATTGTTCCACCCAAAGTATAAACCAACATATTCCTTTGATCACCTTCATTCTTCCATTGTTCCTCCATGATGTGCAAGAAATATTTGGTACTTTCTTTACCAGTGTACGTAGGTAACTAATTTCTTCCCATGTGTGGTCTGATCATTCTGGTTAATCTTCCCTTTATCTCATGCTCGACCATCTTATACATGTCATGGGACTAGTTATCACAAGAAAAACTTGTGGTTTTTCTAACTAAATACACATCTTCGACTTAAGTATGCCTTCCTTGGATGGTTCCATAGTCTTAATGTCTCACACCATGCGTGCATGAATCACGTTCAAATCTTCTTCACTAAAAGGCTTGACGTATGGTGTAGCTTATGTCTCATCTAGAGGTATAATCACATTATCATTTTTAATCTCGAAGATGATATATAGGTTTGCATTGTTTGCATAACACCAAGGTCATCCAAGAAGTGTTGGAAAGTTGTCTTCCTCAATAAGATCCAAAACCTTAAAGTCTCCAATAAACTTGGCTCCCTATATAATAATTGAATAATATTTCAATACCCCAATGAGGCACAACCATAATTTTTTTCTCCATATACAACTCATTTGAATATGGTTGTAATGTAGATCTCCTACCTAATTTCATGCATCTAAAGTTAGTACATTTACCTCCGTTTATGTATCTATTAGAATATTTCTTACCATCCACCCATCAATCACCGCATCCAATGTGATCTCCTTATCATACTCATAGTTTTTGGTAGAAATTTCTCATGTAGTATCTATCACTCATTCTCAACTCCTGCACATGGTACTTTATCGTAGAGTAATTCCCCAACAACAGGATGATATTTTATCATCACAACATTATTCATATATCCTTTAAATCATCCACATCTTTCTATAGGATCTCAATGTTCTTAGTGTGTTCCCTCTCATGTGCATGTTCTTTCAAGCATTATATCTCACCTTGTAACTCTCTAATGACTCCCATGGTTTCTTGATAAACTTACTTCTAATGTGTAGCATTTGGGTACTTGGCAAGTATGATATCTTCCTTTTGAAGAGAGTCTTATCTTTACGAGGTTCACATGTGCATGCTAATTTCACACGAGTAGTCACTAACATAGGCTGTAATTCTAGATCAGGCATCTTATTTGGCATTCATTGATCACTCTTCGCATGCTACACCTTTATCATTCCTACACCTTTTCCTTATTCTTATTCTTACACATGTTCTCATAAATATGTATTTAATCCTTTACCTTTTGTTCTTTTCCACAATATGCACACACTATATTATGAGGAAATTCATGCTAGTAATGATCACGTGACCACAAGTGTAATAGGTCCCACTGTAAGTCTTTCTTAATCACTACAACCTTTTCTTGTATAACCTCTACAGAATCCACCTCCTCCATTATCAAACTCTTCATAGGTTGGGTATCTTATACCGATAACTACTTGCCAAAATTGTTTTATGTAATCCATTCTCGTACACCTCATGAATTTTATCTATTAATCGGAAATATTTTGTATCATGAGTGTTATCATCATAAATCTTATAGTACATAGATACATGTATCATCATGCATGTTGCAAGAGAGGGAAATTCCTTATATCTTGATTCTTGTGACATATCTCACAGAATGTAATAGTGCATGCATTATCTGTGTGATAATTTATTCTTAGTATGTCCTTCAACTTTATATTTTGTACACCATATACCATTGTACATTTTGTGTGTTAAATTGGAAGAAATATTCTCCAATTGCTTAGCCATCGTTGTTATTTTTGCCTCCAAAAATGGGATTAAACCATTATCATCACTCCTAAATACTTCAGCATAGAGAGATACTTCTATTTCCTCATGCAAGGATCCACATATGTCTTATGAGATAAGTTCATTTGAAATGGTGTCACTAACACTCCAACGAACCATTGTTCATGTTGAATCAAATGAATATCATAATATAACTTATATAGTAGGGTCTTAAAATGCACATCATACTCTCTCACACTTTTAAGCAAACCTTGATTCATTTACTTGAGCACACTAATACTTTGTTGTTAAAAATCTAGGATGTGGAACTCAACCAAAAACATTGCATGCAGAGCATCACAATCCACTATAGTTTGGTGTGGATCATACTTTCTATATCAACTATGCATGTGCTCTTAAAGTGTGGTGAAAAACTGACTTTAATTTTTGTCCAAAACTATAATTACTTTCACACACCATAATAATTCACACTTGTGCACTTACTCTATTACATCCTTCACACATCTATACTCTTGTAAGTGGAGAGACATTTAAAAGAAGACTTGGAGTGTTTGTTGAAGTGGTTGATGAGGTGGGGTTTATAATGGATTCAAACCTTTTCCTAGTTTAGGGACAGATCTTGAATCTTACCCTCCACTAAGGTTATCTCTAGGCACCTGCTAACCTAAACCTCTTGAGCTTCCCGTACCACCTATGCGCAGCATATGGTCTTGTTGACAGACTTCCTTGTGTCCTAGTTATAATACTAAATTAGAAACCCATTTTTTCCCCTCACATAGCACCTATCGAATTTCTTTCAATGGTCTATGCGTCACTACATTTTCCTATTGACGTTTCTGTAAAAAATCCTATAAGAGTACTCCCAAACACTGGTGCCTTTGCATTGTCATGTTTGTGTTCCTTGGATGTCGATATGAAAATAAATTAGTCCTACTTGTCTCTTCCCACATAGATAAGTTGTCTTCTTGCCTTCACTAATCTTCCCTACAAGTACCTTTAGATCTGGGAAACCTAACATAAGGGCTAAGTAGCTATTTGAGTCGGATGCACGTCCACGGTTCTCATTCTCTCCTTTGATGCACTCTCATCTAAATCAAATGAGGAATCTCTACTACACTTTCCCAATGTCGAGAGGACATGATGCTACGGCTCCTCATCTTCTACAAGAGCTTCAAAACCTTCATGAGGTTTCATTCTTATCAATAGTAGTGTTGCCTCAATTTCCCTCTCTCGAACTTCATTATACTTGATTCATCTTTCTTCTCTCCACCTATCTTTCGTCACGGCCTCCACCATCCTTCTCCACACCTTATCCTTTGAACACACATATAAATAGGGTATTGCATGAAATAAAATAAAATCTCCGGGTTTGCAAAATAACATAAACTCTACTTCATTGGGAAATAATACATCAAAATTGAGTACTCTAATGTATAATTGTGTAACACACCTACTCGCTAGTGATCTACATGCTCTATTCCACTCCTCATCCGAATCGAAGAGAATATCATAATCTTCCCATATCTAAACTCTCACTCTATTGCAAAGTAACTATTGTTTTATGCATAATATTCTAACCTATTGTATAATTCTACAGAGAATAAATTGAACAACGTCTTGTAAAATCAATCATCTGATTCTCTTCTACCCACTTGTGCGCATTAAAGATTGGTTCAATTTTATACCTCTATGCAAAATTATCTTTTCATATTCTACCCAAATATCAATACTCTAAAAATATAGTTGATACGCCATCTGCATGAAACATCTTGGTGTAAAACTGAAAAGAGGTCCCACTAAGGGAACCAAAATGTAGTCATTTATTTCTAACAACATTATGCATGCTCCACCTCATTTAGACATATTTGAATGCTCAGCCGAAGCACGTGTAGCCACCATGCCCCTCATATTTTATTCTTATCAGTAGTTAACATGCATATTCATCATATTGTTAACCATAAAACCATTCATGTTCGGATAATAATCATAACCATATCAAATTAGAAACACATATAATAAGGAAAAAACTTAATCCATGTAAACCATGATGACTAATAATTACACTATTACTTCACCATATTCAGAGGCATGAAAAACCAATATCCAACCACAAGTATTCATTATAAAACCAAAATGATTACATAGTATGAATATGATACATAGCCAATATAACAATTTGCGGGACTAGGTGCATAACCATCATGTAGTAGGTCTAAATCAACACATCCTAACTCTACTCATGCATACATAGTGGGTGTCTTAATCAAATTCATACAAAATATATTTAAAGGGGTGGGGAATTTCCTTCACCACCCATGCACTCTCCTAAAAATAGGCATGTTCACAAAAAAATAGTCTCGCATGCTTTTACAAAATTTGACAATAATAGATTATCTTATTTATATAACTTGTTTTAATCCTTGTTTATATTAAGTAAAAGAAGGTTGAGGGGACCCCAACCTATATAGTATGAAAATATTATATAGAGTAGATATTCGAAACATAACAATCAAAATAAAATAAAGGACTAACAAAATAGTACTATAACAATCAGCCAATAAACCAACAACAAATATGAGCATGGAACAAATAGCTAAAAACAACAAACAAAGCAGCCATCACTCATCCTTCTTCTCATAGTTAGCCAACACAGTGGCCCATTCCTTCGATGGTGATTCGATGTTCTTACCTGCACTAGTGGATATGCCTCATAAATTCCCCTCATTCTCTTCTTTGATGTCTCTTGGTCCTCACAGGTCTATAAGAATGAATAACTTCCCCATAATATGGAGGTATTGAATTGTAGTCTTGAAATTTATGATGCTCCACTCAGTGAAGTGTTGAAATGTGGCCTTTAATTGTTCCATGTAACTATCTATACCCTTGTATTTTTCTTTCAGAATCTCAATACTACCACCACTTAGAACCTGAGCCACATCTTCCACTTTCATCTTCATAGCATTCCAATCATTAAGGATGAATTGTATAGTAATTTTAGTGAGATGGGTGTTACTCTTCACAATCTCAAGGTCTTCAAACATTTTAGCCAAAAATTATCCTGCTTTGTAGCATCTTTTCCTTGGGTTTCAACTTGGATTTTCCTAGGATTTATAATAGACTTGTCTCCCCGCTAACTAGTCTCACCCTTCTCGGCCCACTTTCACATTCAGTTCCTTCACTTCTTTGTTCTTGTGGTCTTGAAGACCCCGAACAACTTCAACCTCTTCAATATTTTTCTCTTCCCTTTTCTCAAAGAGGGGAGTTCATTTGATCCTCTCATCATCATCCTCGAATTGGTGTCATCTTCAATAGTATAATCTTTTAGATATTTCGATGGAAAATTTAGCTCTTTAACCTTTTATCCATATCCAAAGTGTATCTCTTCATAATTTCCATGTTAAACTCTTAGTGTAAGGTCATGTTGATTTTTCCTTTTTTAAACTAACCTAGGGTTGCACAAAGAGACCGAAGCATATAATTTGGGAAACTATAATTATGCATGTGTGTAATAACATTTAACATAGGGATATAGTATGAAAAGATGCACTTATGGTGACCTTATAAAGTAATAAAGTGGATTAAGTTGAGAGAAACCTCATTAAAAGGGGGAAGAGAGTTCCTTAAGAAGCCAGCAAAATGATTGGTGATTTTTTCCTTACCTCGCAAAAATAACTTCAACTCTTCTCCATAATCATTTTTAGGCTTGAAAATTTCACGCCCGTCCTTTTCCATACCCATAATATATGCCACCGTGTTGATAGAAAGGTAAACTTTAACTCCACAAAACACCACACTCCCCCCTCCACTTCTTAGCAGGCTCCCAAGTAGACCCGAAATATTTTTGAGCTAAAAATTGTGGTCTTCGAAAATTTTCGGGAAAGGGCTAGCCCCATTTTTTCAAACACATCCATCACTTTAGGTTTGATGTCACTTTGGTATCCCATGGATTTTTGCATACCAATTCACCCCCATTTTCTTATTAACAAACATGTTAGCCCGAAGACACCTCTCTTTTCACTATTTCTGACACGGTTCCAAAGTTATAATCCCTTTGTCTTTGAATAGAAACACTTGGGATAATAAACCATTTGCATGAGTGAAGCCCCATCTTGTCATTATTAAAATAGACCCTACACAAGTTACCAAGAATCCTAAAAATCTTGCCCATAAATGCATAATTATTTAGTTTCACCTTCCTAGTCTTGTCACAAAAATCAAGTAATGATGTTTTTATCACCATATTATTTTTCCAATTGGGTTCTTACTAAAGGATCAATATCAACAAAATTAGAAATCAATTTCATGTCATCACTCAAAACCCCTTTATTGGAAAAATGATCAGCTATATTATTAGCTTCACTATAAATATGTTTGAAATTAATTCCTTCAAAGTTAGCTATCATTTCCTTAATGCTAGCAATAGAGTCCTGAATTGAGATAGAGGTGGTACCCTTATTTAAAATGTTATTTATAATATTAAGAGAGTCACCTTCTACCTATAACCTCTGAAATTTTCTTTGAACAACAATTTTGACTCCCTAAAAGGCAACAACAACCTCAGCTATGTAGTTAGATTGGCTCCCCAAGTTACAATAATACCCAAGAATGAATTTTCCATTATGATGTCTGGAGGACCCCCCACAACCTGCTTTACTAGGATTTCCTTTTAAATCCCTATCAAAGTTCAATTTGACCCATTCATTATTGGTATTTTTCCATCCTTTAAATCTGGGGTTCAATTTAGGGGGCTCTTGTTGGGCCTTCATCATACCCCAATTTTTGGAAATTTTGCTTTCAATCTCTAGGAATATCTTCTTGTTGTTATTAATAATAGAAAAGTTAGAATTTATTGAATTGCAGCAATGAGGTACAATTCTCTTCTTCAGCTCCTTCTTACCCTTAAAGATATACCTATTCCTCTCCTTTCAAATTTCCCAACAAAGATGCATGAGGGTTAGAATCCAAAATTTCTTGAGTCCCGGCATCCGAAAGGGAAACACCATTGATTCCATAGAATTTTTAAAGAGGAAGAAAAAATCCAATTTATCTAGATCTATTATTAGTTGGATCTATGCATGTGCATTCTTTATTCTTGCTTGGTCGACAAGTCTCCTTTCTTTTCTATGGTTTAGGATAACTACTTGTGTGGTACACCAAATCTACTTTTCTCTTTTTATCCTGTGCTCTAGAAAATTGGCTAAGTCCCTAAATTTATATGTGCATACACGAACCCTCATTTGTTGTTCCATTCTTCACATGTGTGCCCCTTCACACACCCTTTGCATACACCTCCAAACTTCCACGTATGGCTAGTACTTTTCCATTTCTCCCACTCAAAAATAAATTAAGAACATGTTAGTGTGTAAGGTTACACGCATACATGCATCATTAAGGACTTAGTTGATTTTATAGATAATGATTAAAATAGAAAATCAAAAGATGTAGTGTTACTCCAAAGCAAGATCCGGGAATAGAATAAATTAGGATGACTTATCAGCAATGAAAATAATATAATTAGGGAAAAGCACATGTAATTAAAGATAAGGATGGTATATGAAAGCGCACTAGAATTAAGATTAAAGAATATAAAAGAAGGGATCTATTTATAGCTCAATCTATTGTTAACACCAATTGTAAAAATCATGTATGACACACCTATATTTATGAGACAAAGCATGTGAATGGTGAAGTGAAATTCTACACCGTATATAAATAGGAGTTTCATCCAGTGTAATTTCTAGTGCTAGTAAGTCTTATTTCTCTTAGTTCTAGTTTTTTTAAGTATGAGATATAGAGAGTATATATGTGATCATGCATGGTTCAACAACTTGTTTGTGGATAGTAATAATGTAATCAAATCTCTTGTTATGTAATTAATTATGCTTGTTATGGATAATTGCTTATGGATTTCTAAGATTACTATATATGAGTATGGTTTAATGGGAGTTCAAATACTATTGGTAATTTTGTATGAAGATTAATTTCCTTATTATATGTGTTGTTGAATTGTCATGTTGTGATGTGTCTTATTGAATAATCAGTTGTTATGATTATAATTATCCATGTTAACATCTTGATAAGCAAACACAAGAGGGAGTTGGAGGTTTTGCTTTTTCGGGTGAGCATCTAGCCTTATTTGGATGAATTTCAAATTTGCATAGCTATGTGTTGATAAATTTAATACTACAAAACATTGTATCCTTATGAAGAAAAAGTAAAATAAACAAATTTAATGTTTCATATTATTCCTCTAAGAAACCTATTGTGGTTGAGTACAATATTTACTTTTTATGTGTTATTGATATGATAATGATGCAATGATATTATTTTATTAATTATAATGTGGTTATAGTGCTTCCACATGCATTAACAGTCATTTGAAGGTCTTGAGGTCAAGCTAAGAGCCTAAACCCACTTTTGTGATAGTTTTAGATGTAAGATGAAGAACATGGATGGAATCCTGGTAGATTTTATTAATAATGAATCCAATCTTAATTACAATGCAAATGCTACGATTCTTATAGGAATTGTGCAACTAGGTATAAACAAATGGTATGTTGCATGATAGTGCAATAATATACAATACCATGCACATATATAATCAAATATATGGTTTCAACCATATAAAAATTAGAATAATGAAAAAAGACTTCTATGGGAATACTATTCCAAATTACAAACAATATATGGATAAAACCAACTTACAAATAATTAGTTACGGTAAATGCACAATTAACCTAGGTAAAATATATTTACCCTTACATTAGACCCCTTTTAGGATCTGTCATGCACCATTTTAGTTTGAATCCATTAAAAAGGATTAAACCAACTCTAGAATTACGTAAAAGAAATCACTATTATTATTTCCAAGTTTTTAACTGATTTTATTAGGTAATTCCTCCATTTTCTTTTCAATGTTAGTAAAACATTATCTCCTAGGAACCAGTTTTGCTATAGTGAATTGGCATGCACCGTTTGCATTTTAATCCTTTACAAAGGATGAAAAAAATCTATAATGATATAAATGTATCTATTTTCACTTGATTATTGCACCCACTTGATCATTTATTTTATCTAGTGCAACAATGGGGAGTTAACACATTTTACTTAGTGAACATCATTATGGCAATTTTTTCATGGAAGTTTTCTTCATGTTATTTTTGACTTCAGTAAAGCATTTGAGGTTGAATACAAATGAGTATAGATAAGAAACTTAGAGGATATAAAAATTTGTATTATAATATCCTACCAAAAATTTGAGGACCCTATAATGACTGGGAAGATTAAGATATTCATGACATTCTAAAAACTCCCCATAACTAAGATGTCAACTAGTCCTAAATGTTTCATGATTTTGATGCCCAAGATGACCTTGGTTGGCTCCCAAAATTGGTAGAAAGATTCCTTGGTGTATTAATATCATGTATGAAAAATTTGAGCCCTTGTAAGTGATTGGAAGGGTATGATTTTCATGACAGTTCTCCTCATTTCCATGTTTTTGCTTATAGCTAGAGATGACAATTTTCCCACTTTCCTTTCTTCAAAATGCCCAAGATGATTGAGTTAGGACTTGAAACTTGGAATATATCATCTTGGGGTCTTAAAAACCTAAAAACTTGGATGATATTTATATATTCATGGAAGAAAACTATTTTTGACATTTCTAAAATGGGTTTGTTTCTTCCTCGAAATCTCCTTGGTTCGTGTGGTCTTACTAATACAATGAACGTCTTGGAATCATGTGGATCGATTGAAAAAAGGATATTTTAACCTTGAAATACACAATTTCATGATGGTTTAAATTTTTTAGGAGCCATTTTAATCACTTTATATTAACTTTTTACTCCTTGCAACTTGTAAATATCAACCTTTCCAAAAGTGAGTTTCCATGACTTTGAAGGCGCCCTTATTTGATCATCAAACATTTGAACCATTAAATATAACTCAAGAAAGGAGCAGCATGGACCCCATTTTAAATATATATTTTATCGTAAAAGCTTTATAATTTTGCATATAAGTGTGAAAATTTATCATATAAGTGCTAGATTTTATCATTGAAGCATTGGGGTTTTTCATAGAACCACTAGAGTTTATCATAGAAGCATTAGGGTTTATCATAGAAGAATCGGGGTTTATCATAGAAGTGTCGAGTTATTAACACGGAATAAAAAAGAGATAATCCACTTCATATGATCCTATTTAGGTTGTCTAAGCCATGAAATAGGAGAAGGGATCAAAATGGCAACAATACCTGAATTAATTATTGGTCCTCCATTTTCTTGTGTAAATTTAGTTCAAAAGCTGTCTCTTAGAAACTAGTTTTGAACTATAGTGAATTTCCATGCACCATTTGCATTTTAACCCTTTCTATAGGATACAAAAACTCTAAAATTACCTGCATGTACCAAAATTCATTAGTACCAAGTTTGGAAATGATTGGATTAGTTAAATTCCTTTATTTTATGTTCAAAGTTAGTTCAAAATTGTCTCATAGAAACCAGTTTTTATATATAGTGAGCTGTTATGTATCATTTTAATTTTAATCATTTATAGATGATTCAAATAACTATATAATTATATGAAGGTACCCAAAATTATTAGTACCAAGCTTTTAATTTATTTTATTAGGACAATTCTTCAATTTTCTTGTTCAAGTCAGTGAAAAATTATCTCCTATGAACCAGTTTTGGTCAATAACAAATTTTCATCAACCATTTTCATTTGAAGCCTTTACAAATGATGTAACCAACTATATAATGATATAAAGGTACCCAAAATTATTATTATAAATTTTGGGAGTAATTTTAGTATGTTAATTTCTTTGTTTTCCTCTTCAAATTCAATGCAAAAATGTCTCCTAGAAACTAGTTTTTATCAATAGTGAACTTTCATGCACCATTTATAAAAATTTTCTAGAGGATGCCACCAACTATAGAATGATCCAATGATATCCAAAATTATTAGAACCAATTTTGGAAGTTATATTTTAGTTTAATTCCTTTGTTTTTATGTTGAAGTTAGTACAAATTTGTCTCATGGAAACTATTTGTGGTCAATAGTGATGTACCAACGCCAAATTTGAGATTATATAAGGTTGATAATAGGTTGGATAGGGTCGATAGTTAATTTTAGGGCATTATAAATCATCATTTTATTAATTTTAAGGAATACCCAACACTATATATATTACTCTTTTCCCTGTGCTTCACGCATGTAGTAGACTTATTCAATAATACAATAAACCTATTAAAGTGCAAAGATGACATATTTCTTTCTTCAAGAAAATAACATGAATACTAAAAATTATGTTGTATATGATGCTAAAGTTTCATCTCATAATTTTATCCTCGATGGATAAGTTGACCGGTTTGTGACCCGAGTGGGAAATTAAAAACACTAAATGTGGATGTGGAAAATATATTTAGGTGGGAAATTTTTATTCACTATAGCAAAGGGACTCATGCGTTGGAATAGGGGAGATATTATAATTTTTAATATTTTAAGCTGAAAAATATAAAACTAACTCAACCCATTAAAGTATATCAATCATATGAGTAATATGCTATTACATCAAAATTTATAGACTGAGACTCAATATGATTTTTATGGTGTTATGATTTGGAGAGACTTTCATTATTAAAAAACATATATAATTTCAATATGAACATCCATTAATGATTCAAAATCGAAAGCTGGTTAAAATGACATACCTTTCATCGTCACTAATCTCCTCTCACTAGTAGCCACAACTTCTCATCTCTTCACAAGTTTTAGGATTTTCCAAAGTAAAAATGATTTGGGGAAAATGATCTAGTTCAACGTTGGGTGAGTTGCATCCTTAATCAAACTCTCCAAGATATTGACATATATTGAATCCCTTTGCTCTAGGTAAACCACTCGATGGTGTTTTCAAATAACCCTCAACCTTAGAACAAAGCTCGGGTGGAGGAAATTTTTTTGCATATGTGTGGCGAAATTTTTTTCTTTTCAAATGGCATTTGCATTGTAATGTTCCAAAATGAAATAAATTTGACCCTAACTCTAAACCTATAAGGTATGAATTATTTTTTTAAAATTTTACCTTTAGATGCATATGGTTTAGCCTCTTAATATCATTATCGATGGATATGTTTTATTGGGATATTGAAACCCCTCTCCCATACTACCTAATTTAGCATTATTAAAAATTCATTTTTGATATATTTTTAATTTTATTTAAATGGAGAAGAGTACCTTTTATTAGATGTATTTAATTGCCAGTATTTTTTTGTTAAATATGGGGAATATTTTATTCTAAAAAGGGGAATTTTCAGTTTAAAAGTGACTTTTGACCATTTTAAAGGATACATAAAAGGGTAATTTGTGTTTGGCTTCGAGGGCACTACCCATTGACCCTACCAAAGATCGTAACTAAGAGCACATAAGGGAAATTTCCCTTGACCCTACTTGGGGCCACCACCCCCATACCCCCGATCACGACCATTGTGTAGTATTTCGAGGTACCCTCTCTAATTCCAATATTGAAGGATGAGGCCTAGTTTGACAGACGATCAAACCCCTCACAAGAAAACACTCTTGTTTCCTACTTTCTCCTTTCTCACCCCATATTACTTTGGATACATTTTCAATTTAAACTTGAAATACATTTAGACACAAAATTCATTTAAGTTTTTCGTAACATAATTTTCCACTTTAGATTAAGGAAGGGACTCAAAATGGTAAACCATCTCGTCAAGGAAAGCTCAAACATCGTTCAATCATACGTGATGCGGAAGTAAACTACAATAATATCAATATCATGAGACCCTCACAATATTTTTGAGGTTGAGTAAATGTTAAATAATCTATGGAAATTATAACTAAGAAAATGGTGGAAGGATAAATAATATTTGACAACTGAGTTTTCTTTCCTTGACTCAGGGGTCAAATTATATGGCCATTTAGACATTTTTATGATTTTAGATGTAAAATACTTGAAAACATTTAAAGTAATTATTATTGCTACTTGTGTTATCACCAAAACACACCCTCTGATTTTTCATGAATGAATGGATGAGAAATCATTGTTTTTGGGTAACATCAGATTGTCTCCAAGTGTTGGGACTTGCTACTTAAGAAAAACCTCCATAGAAGGTTGGTTCCTCTACCTATTGCTAATGCTAAACTACTCCTAATGAAGATAATGTAGTTATCTAATCCTACTCGACAATCCAAGGGATGAGGGGAAGAGAGAGATGGATGAAAATGGGAAATCCAAAGCTAACAAAGGTGATAACACCAAGAATAGGGGAAGACACTCTCGGATAAGTGGAAATGGGTGGAAAATGAAGGATGAGAGGGAATACATGAGTACCATAGTCCCAAATAACATATAAACTCTCATTCCCATGTAGCACAATAGAAATAATCCTGCAAAAGAGAATAAATATGCACAAAACACCACAAATGCAATAGAGAGGAAAGATAATGCAATAAACATAAGTTAGGGTAGAGAATATCCATAAAACATGAATTTTATTGTTTCAAAGAGATGTCATCCATTATAATGAAGAATAAGGAAAGAATCACCTTGTAGACGTCCATATTTGAAGACTATAACTCAAAATACACATGTAGAACTTTGAAATGATGCCCTTGCATTCTAAGAGTATCCCCCCTTTACAAATGAGCATCAGTTTAAAATTTATAGAAAATGGGAAAGAGAGAGGAGGGAAAAGTGAGGGAAACCCAAATTTCTACCTTTAACCACCAAAAACATGCATTAAATGTCGAAAATAAGTATAGGTACCCTATCAAGACCATACCATCATTATAATTTTCTTGTAGGAGAAGGAATGGGCATCATACCTTATAAAATATGGTGGTTGAGCTACCTAGAACTACATCTTTAATGTTGGAATAGTTTTCCTCTTTTTCAACAACCTTACATCTTTGAGACCTTTCCAACGAGTCCAAGTTTGTGAAATTTTGAGTTACATGGAAAAATTTATGGCCCTTAAAATTTTAGGATCTCGAGAGGGTCACTTACACGGTTCCCTGCGGGCTATGACAATCCACTTTAATCCTTTTTGCATAGTGCAAATGAATCATCGATCGATGAACTTATGACCCAAAGGAACTATTCCTTACATTCTTGAATTGTGATCTGATTTGCAACACTACCATGGATTGTTTCCCCTTCTCTAACCATCGATTGATTCGCTTATGTAGAAAACTAGAAGAATGTGGGAAGCTGTTCTATTTGTTTGCACCATGTCAACATCAACTACTTTTTTCTCATCATCTTTTCCTTGTTCTCTACCTCATTTATTCAAATGAATCATACATTCAGGGAACATGAATCCCATGGTAATTGTTCCACATATTCCAAAAAGGCCTGATTTATACACTTTTAAATTCCCACCCCCAACATGCGAACATAATGCGCGATGCGAGGAAATGGCGACCTATAAGAATAGTTATGTTGGTGCTTGAAAGACTTGAATCATCCATAAAACTTCCAAAACTACCCCTATTTAACTGGATTAGTAAAAAGGGTACATGAGGAACAAAGGAACAGTTCCTCTTGTTCCTCCAAAGGCCGATGTCTGGTTGATCTATTTGTGTTTTCCCCAATTTTTAGGTTTTTTTGGCTAAGAATGGAAATGAGGGTACTTGGGAAGGATGAAATGGATGTCCCAAACCAATTTCTTCCACTTTTGATTAGTTTATATTTTCCAAGTTCAAATAAAAATTTAATTTATCAAAATCTCCCTAAGAGTGGGTATTTTGGATAACAACTTGTACATATAAATATATGACCATTAGTTTATATAGATTTTTATATAAACTATATACTAACTATAGTCGAATATATAAAAGTATTTTTAATAGTTAATTAATATCTTATAAGTAACATGAATCTTTTACATTTTTTAAGGGAAATATGTGAAAAAATGTCACATCAAAATTATGTAACAAACAATATAGGTGGTCATCAAATTTAACCCATACGGCTTGACTTGTAAAATTGTATTATATATACAGAGTTGCATGATTATAACAGATCTTAGTAACATCCTCGGCACCTAATGAATATCAATTTTATCATTTATTAAAGGAATGATAAAATAATTCAATAAATATACCATAGGATGAAATATATGAAACCCTAAGTAAAAACCCCATATTGATGTTCAATTAACACAACAAGAATTTCACACATTTAACACCAGATGAATAACCTATTCAAAAATTCCTTATCGGCCTTTCACAAGCACATTTGGATGATAATAATGATTACCTAAACTACTATTAATGTATATTAAAATTATTTTTTGATGGAAAAATGAAAATACTAACTACTATTAGTGTTTTCTCATATAATAAAAAAACACTACCATATATTAGTGTTAATGTTAAGATACTACAAATTAGGTGTTAAATTATAAGAAAAAAATTAACCACCAAAATATAACACCAATTTCTTATCATATTAAAAAATAGAAATATTATATTCTTTGTGAAAGCTGTAAGAAGATACCAAATTGGTGTTTTATTAAAAAAATGTATATAAACACTAAAAATTGTATTGTCTTAGTGTTACATTTATAGGATGATACCAAATTGGTGTTATATTACAAAAAATAGATATGAACACCAATTTTTTTGGTTTTCTGGTGTTAAATGTTTGAAATTATTGTAGTGACTCAAATTCTCAAAAGGTGAATCTACAGATAACAATAAAAAGAGGATCACTATTTCCCACTTCCATGAATTCGTCAAAAAGAAGCTTGATACCACCTCATCCAAAGCCACATCTCCTTCTTTAAGTAGGTATTTTTTATTTCCCTTGGTCAAATAAATTTCTACTTCTACTTATAATAATGTAATTTTGACACTCATCAAGGATGTCATTATTACCTGAGTATCCACATCTTCATCCTTTGACATCATTGACCATTTTAAGAAGTCAAAATCGAAATTTCTAAGTATTTGAGAGATCATCCCAAGAAAAAATTGTTCAATTTATGTAAGGAAATAGTTCAAAGTATGGTTCCATCAACTCCACTACCAAAGAACCACTTCTCTCTCATGTACCACTCCTTCTCATAACATTCTTACTTCAACATCCTCCACTCTTTAGAATGTAGAACCCTTCTACCTCTCTTTTTTAATCAATGGGTATAAACTAAATAATTTTATCATTGAATATTGTGCCTCGACAATGTCATTCCTTCCAAATTTAAAAATTTCATTCCTTTTAAATTTTCTAAGGCCTTTGGTGTCACTCTCACCCCTTTTCTATTCTTTTTTAATCCATAGAAACCAAAGAATTACATCTCGTTGATCAATTCAAATATCTTCAAGTAATATTGGTTTACTTTTCCGATAAGAAGTTCAAGATCAACATACTTGTAGTCGATATTCCAACTTCATACGGGATGTTGTTGAGTCAAAGTTTCTATTGGGATGTTGGTGGGATATACAAATGGATTGTTTGTATGTCACCATAATAATCAAGGGTAAAATGAAGAAGCTCCTTCTTATAAGAAATATGAGATACATTGTTCAAAGAAAGGATGACCCAAGGGTGGATATTTGATACCAAGATTAAATATATGAAAACTATTTCATAACTTTGGAGGAAGATTTTAAGTTGTCCATATTGATGGAGGAGTTCCCATATGTGATTGAGCCAGTTGAGAAACAACATGATGACTTAATGGACCCAAAATTTAATTGTGAGAATTTCCCATTAAGTAGGGATATAAGTTCTCTACTTGGTGATGAAAATTATAATGGATATCTTGACTTACCATAAATCAAACTTGAAATGATAAAAAATATATATCATAGAGACAAATAAACATCTAATGAGTTACGGCCATGTGAGCCCTAGGTTTCCAATCATCTTCTCAATATCTAGCATGAAGACTTACCTAATGAGTATTATTATGAGTATGAAGCTTTCTCTTTTCCATTTAGAGAAGAGGACATTCAAATGATGTATGTATATATAATAAGGTGCTTGAGTCTATCAAATATGAGTTCACTCAAGGATAGCATATCTCCATCATGACTACTGCATCTAAAAATTCCATGATGAGAATGATGATCTCTCTATTTTTAACCCAACCTTATGTTCATTTTCCTTTCAAGAGAATGAATCATCATGTGATTTATACCATAGAAAAAAATATCGAGAATGAGCTGGTATGTGTGAAGGATAACTACCTAGAATAACTCGAAACATGGAGTACGAAGAAGTCTATGATAGTGTCAAAAGTGTTAAACTATCTACCAAGAACTAACTCATAGAAATAATGGTCATGTGGAGCATGACAAGAAAGGAGAAAATTCCCATCAAAGAGCACAAGCCTAGTTATGAACATGGTGAGCACTGGTATGATCAAGAATCAATCTTGTAGTAGTGGTAAAGTGAAAAATAGGAAATTAGAAGTAGGGATGAATCTGAAAATGGATTGGAAAATGGAAATGGAATTTCAAAACAACAAAGATAATGAGTTGTCCAAGTGGATCCTCACTTACAAGAGGATTCATACAAACTTTCTCAAGAAGAAACATGCAACTTTATCTTTCTCAAGTGTATGGAGATCTCTTGGAGCATTTGCTTTCCTAAGCAATTAAGAAGGGATATTATTTAATTCAATTATTCAATGGGTTTTCATAACAAAGTCATTTATTAATACTTGTAGATGGGTAATATCATAAAAATAACAAGTAATGTAGTGAAACTTGGTTGTCCCCATCTATACATAGGTGAGCTAAGTTTTTTTATTTCCCTAGTTTGATTCCATTCTCATGTTGTTTTCTTTGTGTGTTGGTGGTGTTCAATAAATATTCCACAAGAATTTGTTTCCCTTTGACTCTATTTACCTAATGGATAAGGCACTAGTCTACTTAATGTTTTGATATTTTGGTGTTCTTTTTTTCCTTGTTTGTAATTTTTCCAACCCAAGACAATTCCCCAAGTTAGATCCAATTGTTGGCATGTACAATGTCTCTACATTTTACTTAAAACCCTACAGAAATTTTTGTCACTTATTGGTCAAGTGGGTCAAAAATGTCAAATTGTTAATTTTAAAAATAAATTTATGTGGAAGATTTCAAAAGCCTCAAGTGATTTTAAAATCCTAAATTGTAGTCATGAAAATTTCTTAAAGTTTCCTTCATGAAAATATGTTTTTAAGAAATATTATGTGATCTTCATAACATTTTTGGTAAAACTTTCACTCTAGGAAATTTTTGGGTAAAATGTTCGTGTCATCATTAAATAATGGTAAACTTATGAGAAAGATTTTAGTAACTCTTGGAATTGTTGGGAACTCAAATTAAAGTCATAGGAAAGATTATAGGTTCTACTACATGATATAATATTGTTATCTTGTGAAATTGACAAGGGAAATTTGCGGGTAACCATACCAAAAATTATGTTTTGGCCCCTTGGGAAGTTTGATAATGTTCGAAATGGCCCAAAACTCCCTTTCAAAAATCAAGTTGTTTTAGAAATTAGCCATTTTTCAGCTTTTCTTCAATGTAGATTTTGGTGTGTCAACACTCCTAAAAATGTGCCTTTTTGAACTGGGTGCCATTTCATTCATGTTGACATCCAAAAATTGTGCCCCTTTAAACATCCTTCGGCATAGAAAATGGTGTTTAGCGCTGAGGTCATTATGTCAACATCATGAAATGTGCGCTAAGCTTTTTTCTAAAGTCTTTGAGAATGTTGTGTCGACAACAATAAAATAAAATTGTGCTAAGGCACATTTTTCCTCGTGTCGACACTCCGAAAAGTGTGCCAAAGTGGTTGGTGAGGTAATAAATGCCAATTTTTTCTATAAATATGAACCTTCCACATGTCATTTTCACGAATTGAAAATTGTGAAAGTTATTCTCTCTGCGCGTGTCAGCCATCCCTGTCAGCCCTCGCGTGCCATTTTCAAGCCTATGGACCCCACGTCTTTTCTTCGTCTTTTATAAATCTGGGTAAGTGGCTCCTCTCCCATTTGTGGTTTTCATTTTTTTATGTTGAATGTCACAGCCTGTATCAATAATTAAAATCTAAATGACACATTCAAGATCCTCATCCAAAGTTGAAATCCTCTTTCCCTCTCCTCCCAGATCTGCAAATCTGGAAGGGCTCTGTCATTGAAGTGAACCTGAAAACCCATTTATATTTGCTTTCTACCTTGCCAACAAGCGTCTCTTTCTTGCAATCCAAATCCAAATACAAATCAATAAAGTAATAAAAAAGAAATTTACAAGCAAACTGTTCATTGTTATCCTTTGGCACAATTTTCGAAATGTTACGAACACAAAAAGTGTGCCAAACAAATTGGGCGCACTATTCTTCCCTGCAAACTCTTCTAAAGTTGGGCATTGGTGAACTTTACCCTCTTGCAACATAGCCTTTTTTCGTCTTAGAGCCAAAAAAGCACTTAGCAGATTTTTGTAAGGCACAGGAGCAACTTCCACAACATCAACATGTCATGTTATATGTTACAAATCTACACCCTGCTTTTTCTTTGGCACTTAAATGTGTCATGTAACACCTTTAAAAATTGTGCCCTTTCTAACTTGGCACAAATTTCATCATGTTAACACCCAAAAAAGTGCACCTAGCAATAAAAAGCTCCCATGACTCATTGTAAGCTTGCGCCTTGCGCCCTGAGGGTTAAAATTGCTTGTTCTTCCTTTTGCAAGCTAAACCTAACTATTTTCTCACACATTCTAAAGTGTTCTATCATTCTTCAAACTTCCATTATGGATAACATGATGGTTGACATGGCTCTTCTATGTTGGACCTTCTTGATTCTTCTTGCAAAACAACAACATCCATCCTCAAGCTCACATATGTCTTCATCAAGCAAGAAACTAGCTAAAGCTAAAGCTAAACAATCAAAGAAAGAAATGAAGTAAAAGTACCAGAGAGTCAGAATTCCTGACTCATATGTAGAGAGTGACCTTGACATCAGAGACTCTGAGCTGGGTCATATTGACATGAATGATTTCTAGGCAAGGACCACCAAGGCAAGCAGTGGCCCATGGATGAACAAATTAGTAGGCAGTGGATTGCACTTTGCGCACTGGGCTTCCAAAGTGAGTGTCGTAAATAATGAGTTTATCATGTTAGTCACTCGATGTTATAACAAAGACACTAGATGTGTCAAAAATAAAAACAACGAGACCATCATAAACCTCACGGCTCGTCATTTTGAGATGATCCTGGGAATTCCTCATCACATATAATATTTGGAGATAATTATCAAGACTGCAATAAAGCATGGAATGATAATGAAGATTAATGCATGTAGATGATGAGCGAACTCTATCTCAAGAACAAGAATTCGGTGTCCAGATGGCCTCAAACTATCCACCAAAGTGATTTTAATAAAGAATTGAGTGATACAATCACATTCTTGAGTAGATTATTTGGGCTCCTTGATGCCCATCATTTCCACAAGTGGATGTTGAGATACCTGGAGAACATGAGCAAGAATGCACCTGATCAACACTTTGGTTGGGGTGAAATCATCAGCAAGACCATCTCACATCAGCTTCAACAAGTTCTAACAACTTGGAATTTTTACATGAATTCCTATGTTGTATATGTTGTTGTGTCAGAAAGGGATTTCACAGGGTTAGCTCGAAGTGGGGTATGGCCCCAAGTCAAGATATATGAGTTCTACCCAGAGCTAAGGCTTAAAGCTAGCATCTCCTAGTTCTCCAAAATAAATGATGCCTTCTTCTATGAGGTATTCTGTCTATTGAGACCAAACATGAGACAAAGTCGAACCAGCCTGAGTGTGATTGCTGCTACGAAGAAATGGGGAGCGTTGTTCACACAATTCCCCACATTCACATACCTCAGAGTTGTGAATTTTGAGGGAGAACCAATGAAGCTACCAAGGTTTACGGGCCCAAAGCTGGTCCTCCTGGAACTGTCAAGGCAATTAATCACTTATCATGAAAAGTGCATGAAGAGAAAGAAAGGAGGAACTCCATTCCCCCTTACAGTTGGCCGATACACCTGCCCTACACTTGCCAAAGCACAAGAGATGTATGCTGAGCTAGAGCTATTGAATTTGAATCACTTCCCAGCAAGGTTGACCTCCGACTACCAAAGTTGCCTCCCAAAGGAAAAAATTGATCCCATCCATGTTCCTGAGATCGAGGACATTTGGATAGACCTAACTCATGAGATAGACATTAGGCGAAAGGATCACTCCCGGATGGCTCTAGAAGAGATCATCCACTATGGCGTTTCCATTGTCCCAAATAAATTCAAATAGGCTGATCAAGAAATTGATCAAGTTTACATTGACACAGATGGAGACAACTAGCCATTCACGGATATCAACAGAGAAAAAGTGCCAAAGACCATTCAAGAAAGTGTTAAACCTACATTACAGCGCACTAAACATTAGTGCAATCAAAATGGCCTCACATACCTCAGAGTTAACTTTGCATCTTCTCCTTCAGGCAGAGCACCTCCAAGACCAGCCCATGTGCCAAAAGGAAAAGGAAAGGACAAGGAGTACAAACCAAGCAGACAAGAAGAAACTACTAAAGGCCTCTCTCCTACTTCTGAGAAACAAGTAGTCAACTTTGGTGTCTCCAGGTAATGAATAAATAGCAAATATTTCAAAGGATACATCCACCTAGGATGTTATCACAACTACAACTATTGAGGTACCCAGCGTTCCTTCTTCCATTTATTCTCCTCCTCCTGTCATTAAAGCATCTATCCTCTAGATGTTTCTTCTCCTCTCCCTTCCTCCCTTCCATCTCCCACCTCTTCCATCTTCTCCTCTCTTGTGGATCTGTCACCCAATGTTTCCTCAATCCTAATGATGATCCCTTCCATTTCCACGTCCTTCTCCTCCCTGTTAGTAACTCCAGGCCCCAAAAGCATTGGTGCATTGGACTCCTTGTCAATACCACCACCGAGTGTTTCAACACACTTCCCTAAGGCCTCTATGTAGTTTCTCCCTCTCTAACTCTCATTTCTTATTCTCCCTCCATTCCCACTACCATAAGTCCTAGTTGGATTTTTGATCATCTGAGCTAACATAAGAGAAAATTTCCCATTACGGCCATGGATTTCTCTGTTATCCCAAAGAATGGAACCAAGAAGCAGAAAGCGATAACTCACTTTTCTAAAAGCACTTCGGGAGAGAGAGTCATGGAGATAGCTTACCCAGATCCCACCAAGAGAAAAGAAGATCTGTCTCCCACAAAATTCATGGTGACTCAAGTCACAATGGGGACCTCATCTAAAATCTTGCAAGGGGAAGCCTTGTCTATTGTGGATGCTCTCTGTAAGAAGCTCCAAGAGGCAAAAGAGGAGAAAAGGATACTCAAGGAATAAAACAAACATCTTCTACAAGCATTATAAAAAATGGGCAACGCTCCTTCTCTGACTGCCGCCGAACCCGTTCAAGTTCTCGGTCAAGATAAAATAAATGAATATGTTGATATTGCTTGAACAAAGTGTAGTAGTATCATCTTTGGATTAAGCGAGATCCTTAGAGATAGTGAAGAAATGATTGGAAAATTTACTTTTCTCTATCGAGGATATAACTCAAGAAAATAAAGAGCTACAAGCAATAAAGGGTTCCCTCTCTAACGAATTGGATAATGTTAGGTTGCAACATGAAACATTCCAGGTAATGGTTAACTTCTTAGCTGAAGACCTATTAAAGTTCGGTGTTATCAATCACAAGCGTGCACATAATAAAGCTCTCATTGCATTAGATTACCAGGTTGACTAGATGGGATATATCTTGGAAAGAATCGTTAAATAAAAGATGAATCCCTGGATGCATGATACAACATGGAGCAGACAGTTACAAAAATGTCTCCAAGGATGCTCAGTGAATCATATAACTTAAGGGAAGTAGATGATACATTCCAGTGCTTCAAGGCTATCGTCACTCAAGGTTTGGCACCAGAGGTCACTTTCGACCGAGAGTCAATCAATAACCTCTTGTCTGCCGTGATTTCATTGGCTTTTTAATTGATGCATGTGACACTTTTGTTGCACTACCTCACAAGCTCAAGAATGAAAAAGAAACCTGTGAGGTCATTCGCAATCATTTTAATGGTCCCAATCATTATCAACTTCAAACAATGATAGGAAATTTTACAGAATATCGAGCACAGTGTCACATCGACTCTCCTGATTAAAAGAAAGACACCAAGTTTGAACAGAGGGATGATGAGGAGTAGTTTCTCCTCTCATGTATGCGTTGATCATTTTTGTAAAATGTTTAAAAAGCATGTTGGCATACATGATGACCTCATCCATGTTGCACCATGGGATGTTGTCATCCAAAAACTTGCCCAAGTCAATTGTTGACTTTTTTAGATATTTTAGACATTTTGTAAATATCTTGTAAGATATTTTGTAAGTAGTGGGTTTTCTTTTTCTTATTTCCTCCTCTCCTTCTATAAATACTTGAATACTTGTTGTATTTAAGGTGGACATTTTTTGTATGAAAAGAGAAGTGAGGAGAGAAATACTTTGTGTTTTCTTGTAATAGAAGAAATATTAATACATATATTCAGACTTTGTGCTTAATGTATGTGTTATTCGCATCAAATATTTCTTAAGTTAGATCTATGTTTTTATTCTATTGGATTCATTCCTATTATTGTCATATGTTCATCAGTATTGCTTTAATTGTTTATGCAAGTAAGTTTGGCTCTGTTTACTACCAGCCCAAAGCATAAACCTTCTGACCTTTCTGTCTTGGAATTCATTTCTTTTCTTCCTTCAGATCTATCCTCCTCCATTCCTTCCTTCCCACCTTTCTATTCGTTGTTGGAACTACCTCTACTAGGATGAGATCCCAAACCCCCTGAAGTTAGAATAGTGTAGATTTGCATGATTCCTACTTGATAGATTAGTAATAAACCAGTTTCGCTTTGTTGTCTCAAAGAGGGGCTATGCCCTACACACTGTTGGCTTGTTTCCCCATGACCTGCCTAACTGATAGTTTTTCGGACCAATAGTTTTTGGTGACTGCTGGGGATTGAACTAAGGAAATAACTAAAAACTATAAAAATCACTACCATATTGCAAATTTTAACCCTTTGTTAAAAATCAAAATTTTTGCATAAGTGATCAAAACTGAAAATTTCCTTAGGAAAATCCATAGATCTGGACCAGATAGGAGCTTTTAGTTTCGCTGAGTTTTTACAAAAACTTGTATATTTCAGTAGATATGAGATTCTGACATTTTATGATATTTTCAAAACCTTGCAAAATCCAGGTCAAAGATTTGAAAATCGGCCCACTAAATTGACCCACTTTTTATCCTTATTAATCTTTGTCAGAAAACCACAATCGGTTGTTATTAAAGAGGATAAAATTAAATATTGAAAAAGTACATGCTATTGATTTTTGCAGAAAAATCAGAAAATCAGCAAGTATAAACAAAAAGATCATTGTAAATCTGCTCCTAATTATTTACAGATCTCGAACGGATATCTTTGGTGGGTGAACCATTTACTCACGTGAGAAGATCTCATGGGCAATTTGATCCAATTTTGATCTACTTGAAGGCACAATTGCAGTATCACCCGGCATGATTCATATCACCGATCTCGGCATATCAATCGAAGAAGTGCCTCACCTCCACGAAAGAGCCAGATTTCACAGGGTGCCTCGACATCAACTTGCAGTGCTCTTTTGCTAAGTGGAACCACACTCCCTACTCGTGTTCTTTTTCCTACTTTTCAAATGGCAACAAATCTACCTATACCATGGGGAAATGCCATGGGTCCTCTAGCATTGCCACATCCAGTCAACCCCCTCCCTCATGGAAATTGCAAAAATTTCCCAAAATTTGATGGGAGCGGAAATCAAAGCACGAGACGTGCATATAGTTGTGTTTATTATGTCATGTAGCATTCTGGATGTGACTCATGAGGATGTAGCAATACATCTCTTTCTGGAGACCTTACAAGGGCTGTGATGAATGGTTCTAGCATTTACCAGCTAGGTCCATCACCAGTTAGGCCATATTACAGGATCGCATTTGAAGACAGATACAAACCTTCATAAGACACATTTGCATTATTGTCACAAATCACTCACACAAAGAAGGAGACAATGAAACCATGCATGATTTTATCACCCGATTCAATTCATTGATCAACCGTGTGCCACTTGCCATGATGCCGACATTAGAGAATCAAAAGTGTTTCTTCTTGAATGCAATGAGTTTGAAAGTAAGTTTCTTACTTTTACAGAACAAATACCCACCTTGGCTCTTTCTCAAGCTATGGCCATTTAGATAGAAGACAACCTTCTTATATCTAGTGAGTTAAGATGAAAACCATCAAAATCAAAGGCTTCAACTTCTTCTCAGCTACCTCATCAGATCCAGCATTCCAGAAGATGGTGAATGACTTGCTCTCATTAAAGAAGCAATTGACTCAAACATCATCTACCACTCTGTACCGGGATATCCCACAGAGGAACTTCACTACCAACAATGCTCCCCAAATGTCACATTAACTCGTTGCTTCTCCAAGGTTAGCAATTGAATCCCCTCTGGTTAATGCTTTGGTTGAAATCGAAGAAGATGATCCAAATTACAAAGAACCTTCGTCGCAAGGTGAAGATGATCAAGATGTCGGTGAACCAACTGGTGACTCTACTATTGGGTATATGGAATTTGAAGATGAGGAATCTGATGAAGAAGAGGGTACCCAAGGGTATGTGAGTAGACAATCATACACATTTTTACTCGTTCACAAGGAAAATAAGAAAAATTTGCTGCTGAAAAACAAAAGGAAAAGACTATGGTAACTCCTCCTCCAACGATTGCTAAAAGAGGTAATCCCCTTCTTACTCAACCTCCAGTTAAACCTTTTGTATAGAAATATTTTCCTCTTGTTTCTCTTCCAATTCAACCTTCCTCCAGTCCCATAAAGACCAGTAATCCTCCCTGCCCAAATGCAAAATGAAGGACTCATTCCTTCATTAGCACAACCCTTGGTCACATTCGATATAATTGATCATGCCAAAAAGACCAAGATCCAGATGTCTGAAGTTGAGTACCTTCAGTCCAACCCGGAGTAGTTTATAAGATTAACTAAGTATATCCAAAGCCAGGCTACCATCCCTCCTCCCATCTCCCCAAAAGGAATTCTTCTCGTTCCTCCTATGTCTCACGTAAATGTTTCCTCGACTTCCATATGAGGGAAAATTGAACCTTTTTACCTATCTCTCCTGATCAATGGTCATAAACTAAGTAACTATATAATTGATTCTAGAGATCCGATAATGTTATGCCAAAGAAAGGTCACCCATGCTTTAGGCCTCACACTTACTAAAACTTTTGGCGATCTTTACTCCATGGAAACCAAACAAGTACCATTGATTGGTTAGATCAAGGATGTACATTTTACATTCGGGGTATTTCCTGAGAAAAGGGTAAAAATGACTATTCTCGTAGCTAATATTCCAGTAGCATATGGGATATTGCTAGGGAGGAGCTTTTGTAAAGAAGTTGGTGGGAAAATTCATATGAACTGGTCCAAAGCCGGGATTCTGTCAAAGGGTGATGCAAACATTAGAAATAGAGTCACAAAAGAAATATCTAGTCACCAACTCTGATGACCCTAAAGCTTAGATTCTTTTCAAATCGTCAGGGATGGGGAACTACTTCCTATCCACTAACTTAGATAGAATGGACATTCTCATCCAAAAGGAGGATCTCAAAAAGCATGGACATTGCAGTTTGATGGCAGTTGCGTTACAAGTGGATGAGGTGATGGGGTTGTTCTAATATCTCCTGAAGAAGAGATTTTCCCTTTTTCTTTCAAGTTGTAGTTCTTCAATACTAATAATACTACCAAGTATGAATCCTTGTTGCTTGGCATGCAAGCTGCAAAAGAGAAAGGAATCAAGAATCTGAGAGTACAAGGTGATGTTGAGCTAATTGTCAATCAAGTAAAAGGGATATATCAAGTAAAGAACGATCGGCTCAGACACTACTGCAATGCAGTATGGGATAACATCAAAGAGTTTGATGCTTTCTCAATCAAAGCAGTTCCATGAGCCCAAAATGACATGGTTGATTCATTGGCCATCTCAACCTCTCTCATGCTCCCTCACCTAGGGTTAAAAACAGATACATATACCATTGAAGTGGTTTTTCACCCAAGTGTGCCAGATAATTCACAACACTAGCAAGTGTTCAATGATGACAACCAACTTATTGCCTTTTTGGAGAAAGATGACAATTTCAAAGAACTCCATTTCGATGGATCAACTTCTATGTGTCGTGAGTCTCTCACCGGTCAAGCACATGAATCTGAAAAAGATACAGTGATACAGCTCAAAGGAAATAAGATTCCTAAAGGTTTGGTTTCCTTAGAACGATTATTTGATAATCATGACCGTTTTGTTAAGAAAAAGTGACAGGATGATCCTTCCTCTTCTCTGGAAACTGAATCCGTCAATCTAGGTACTACGGAACATCCTTGTTCCGTGAATATCAGGAAGTGTTGTACGCCCAAGGAAAAGTGAAAATTTGTTAAGTTGTGAAAAGTACATGGATGTGTTAGCATGGTCTTATGTTGATCTAAAGTCTTTCAAGCCAAAGGAAATTTGGCATGACATTCTACTTAAGGATGATGTCAAGCCTTTTCGTCAAAATCAAAGGCATTACAACCCCAAAATCTCAGGTACCATCTAGGCTGAAATTTAGAAGACGCTAGATGCAAGAATTATTTTTCTAATTCATCACAGTACTTGGGTTGTAAATATTGTTTCTGTATGGAAGAAGAATGGCGAGATACACATATGCGTGGACTTTCGGAACTTGAACCAGTCATCCTTAAAAGATAACTATCCACTATTGATAATGGATCAAGTGTTACAGGAAGTAAGCCTGGTTTAGAAATGTTGTCTATGCTTCATGGTTTTTCAAGTTATAATCAAATTGAAGTCACACCTGAAGATCAGTTCAAGACAACGTTCACCACTCCTTGGGGTACCTTCGCCTACAAAAGAATGCCTTTCATTTTGATCAACACCGGTGCTACCTTTCAAAGAGAAATGGACTTTACATTCAAATGTATGATGGGAAAAGTCATCGTATTTTATCTAGATGACCTGACCGTGTTCTCCAAAAGACAAAGTGATCACTGCGATCATTTGGAACAAGTCTTGATCAGATGTCGAGAGCACGAGATTTCGCTAAATCCCAAGAATTCAGTTTTGGAGTCATCGAAGGAAAGTTGCTAGGACATGACATCAGCAGAGAAGGAACTAAGATAGATGTCAAAAGGATCAAGGCTATTTAGAACCTTACTTTGCCTACAAGCAAGATTGGTGTTCACTCTTTCTTCAGAAAGGTAAATTTTCTTAGACACTTTGTTCTTGATTTTTCTGAGAAGACTTGTCATATATCTAATATGATGAAAGGGTCCCAAACATTCTGATGGAGTGACGAAGGCAGGACATCATTCGAAGACATAAAAACCTTCATCGCTCATGCACCTATTCTAGTGTGTCTTGACTTTAGCAAAGACTTCATCATGTACAGTTATGCATCTACGCATACTGTATCAACTATCTTGATGTAAAAGAACTCCAAAGATATCGAATCCCGATTGCTTTCATGAGCTCTCCTCTTAAGCCTCATGAACTAAAGATGTCGCAATTGTAAAAACATGCCTTTTCCATGGTAAAAGCAGTCAAGAACTTCCGCTATTATATCATGAATTCTCATACAATAGTGTTGGTTCCCGACATGGTTTGTTAAGCCTATTCGACTCAACAAGAGTTAGGGATCTTACGAGGGAATTGGATCGCAAAGGTCCAAGAATATGATCTAGACATCAAGCCAACTAAGTTGGTAAGAGGTAAGGGCCTATGTCAGCTAATGGCCAAAAATAAAGACTCAAAGGTACCTAAAGAGAAAGTTGATCACATTGATGGAGAACAAAATGAACTAGAAAAAGCGGATTCTTTGCCCATGGTTCTGTTTGTCGCAACCAACGACGAATGGTATTCTGACATCACATTCTTTCTCACCTATGGCGAGTTCCCAACTCACCTAACCACAAAGGAAAAGTGAATGGTGAAGCTCAAAGCTGCAAGATATGTCATATGGGATGATGGATTGTACAAGCGTGGAATTGACGAGTGTTTTTCTACGATGTGTTGACAAGCCACAACAGGTAAAATTGTTGGAGAGTTTTCATGACTCAGCCTATGGTGGTCACTTCTCCTCATTAGTGACAGCACACATAAAATCATTCGGGCCAGGTACTACTGGTGAAGCTATTTCAAGATACAGCCACCTAGATAGTAAAATGTGAACTTTGCCAATAGTTCGTTGGAAAACTAAAGCTAGCTACATTTCCCCTCAGGCCCGTCATCATTGATGAACCATTCAAACAATGGGGATTGATTTCATTAGAGCACTCAATCCTCAATCAAGTTTTGTACATAGTTACGCCCTAACAGAAATGGATTACTTCACGAAATGGGTGGAGGCCATACCTATCAAGAATGCCACTTCTGAAGTTGTTTGTAACTTCATCAAAGAGAATATTATTGTGAGATTTGGCATTCCACATAAAATCGTTGCTGATAACGCTTCCAACTTATCTTCACAAGAAGTTATTGGTTTTTGTTATGGATACGGAATAACCTTGGCTCATGCTTCGATTATTATCCTCAAGGAAATGGTCAGGCAAAATCTAGTAACAAGAACCTGGTGACTATCATACGGAAGCTAGTTGATGAAAACCAGCGGTCCTGGCACAAGTCATTGTATGATGCTTTGTGGGTAGATCATATCACTCCAAAGAGGTTTCTCGGCATGTCACCTTTCCAAGTGTTATATGGGATCAATGCTGAAATCCCTATCTCTGCATAACTTCCTGCTCTGCGCTTAGCTCGAGCAATTGAAGATGAAAATTTTCAGAATTCTCTTGAAAAGAGGATCATGTACCTGACATAACTTGAAGAAAAGAAAGTGAAAGTGGTCGACAAGATCACTGAACATCAAAATCAAGTTAAGAGGCTATTTGACAAGAAAGCTAAGCAAAGAGATTTCCAAGTAGGGGATCTTGTTCTTCTGTGGGACAAACGAAGAGAACCGAAAGGTATGCATGGGAAGTTTGAATCTCTTTGGAGAGGGCCATACAAAATCAAACATCTCAATGGAGAGAATAGTTTCTATCTCTCATGTCTAGATGGAACTGAGCTCCTACTTCCCTATAACGGGTAAAGACTCAAGATCTTCAGGAAGTAGAGCTTGCTTTCTTCTTTGTATAGTTTTCTTTTTCTTTCATTGTGTGTTTGATTTCTTTGTGTGTTTGATTTCTATTTTTGTGTGTTCCCTTTCTTTTTCTTTCTTCTTCGCCCTTTTTTTTGACTCTCTGTAACCCAATGGATAGGCACATGAAAAATCTGGGATTCTCTACCCTTAAGTTTCACTCAAAGATAGTCCCCAAAAAGAGCCAATTTGTTATCCTGCGAAATTGACAAGGGAAATTTGTGGGTAACCATACCAAAAATTATGTTTTGGCCCCTCGGGAAGTTTGATAACGTCCAAAATGGCCCAAAACTCCTTTCAAGATCAATTTGTTTCAAAACTTAGCCATTTTTTCAGCTTTTCTTGGTGTAGATTTTGGTGTGTCAACACTCCTAAAAATGCACCTTTTTGAACTGGGTGCCATTTCATTCATGTCGACATCCCAAAAATTACTCCCCTTTAAACATACTTTGGCATAGAAAATGGTGTGTTGACATTCTCAAAATTGCACCGCTTTGAACTGGGTGCCATTTCATTCATGTCGACACCCCAAAATTCATGCCCCCTTTATCCTTTGGCACCGAGATCATTATGTCAACATCATGAAATGTGCGCTAAGAATTTTTCTAAAGTGTCGAGAATGTTGTGTCAACATTAATAAAATTACACAAAGGAACATTTTTCCTCGTGTTGACGCTCTGAAAAGTGTGCCAAAGTGGTTGGTGAGGTAATAAATGCCAATTTTTTCTATAAATATGAACCTACCACATGTCATTTTCACGAATTGAAAATTGTGAAAGTTATTCTCTCTGCACGTGTCAGCCATCCCTGTCAACCCTCGCGTGCCATTTTCGAGCCTGTGGACCCCACGTCTTTTCTTCATCTTTTATAAATCTAGGTAAGTGGCTCCTCTCCCATTTTTGGTTTTTGTTTTGTTATGTTGAATTTCACACTGTATCAATAATTAAAATCTAAATGACACATTCAAGATCCTCATCCAAAGCTAAAATCCCTTTCCTCTCCTTCCAGATCTACAAATCTAGAAGGGCTCGCTATTGACATGAACCCAAAAACCCATTTGTATTTGCTTTCTCGCCTTCCAGAAAATGTCTCTTTCTTCAATCCAAATCCAAATCCAAATCAATAAATTAATAAAAAGAAATTTACAAGCAAACTATTAACTCTTATCCTTTCGCACAATTTCGAGAAATGTTACGCGCGCAAAAAGTGTGCCAAAAAAATTGGGTGCACTATTTTTCCCTGCAAACTCTTCCAAAGTTGGGCCTTGGTGCATTTTACCCTCTTGTAACATAGCCTTTGTTTGCACTTAGCCAAAAGAGCACATAGCAGATTTCTGTAAGGCACGGGCGTAACTTCCACAACATCAACATGCCATGTTGTATGCTGCAAATCCACGCCCTACGCTTCTCCCTTTGGCGCTGAAATTTGTCATGTAACACCTTCCAAAACTACGCCCTTTCTAACTTGGCACAACTTTCATCATGTTGACACCCAAAAAGTGCACCTAGCAATAAAAAGCTCCTGCAAGCTGTTGTAAGCTTGCGCCTTGCGCCCTGAGGCTTAAAATTGCTTGTTCTTCCTTCTGCAAGCTAAACCTAATTATTTTCTCACACATTCTAAAGTGTTCTGTCATTCTTCAAACTTGCATTATGGATAACATGATGGTTGACATGTCTCTTCTATTTTCTACCTTCTTGATTCTTCTTGCAAAACAACATCCGTCCTCAAGCTCACATATGTCTTCATCAACCAAGAAGTGGTTAAAGCTAAAGCTAAACAATCGAGCAAGAAATGAAGTACAAGTACCGAGAGTCGAATGCCCGACTCATATGTAGAGAGTGACCTTGACATTAGAGACTCGAAGTGGGTCATATTGACATGAATGATTTTTGGGCAAGGACCACCAGAAAGTAGTGGCCCATGGATGAACAAATTAGTAGGTAGTGCATTGCACTTTGCAGCTAGGATTCTAGTGAGTTATATAAATAAAGAATAGAAGACCATCATAAACCTCATGGATCATCATTTTGAGATGAACTGGACATTCCTCATCATGGGAAATATGTGGAGATACGTATTGAATACAGCAAGAAAGCATGGGATGATAATGAAGATCAATGCATGTAGATGATAAATGAACTCTATCTGAAGAAAAATAAGCCGGTGTCCAGATGGCCTCAAACCATCCACTGAAGTGATTTTAATGAAGAATTGAGTGATACAATCACATTCTTAAGTAGAGTATTCAGGCTCCCTGATGCCCATCCTTTCCACAAGTGAATGCTGAGATACCGGGAGAACATGAGTGACATCATCTCACAGCAACTTCAACAAGTTCTAACAACTGGGAAGTTCTACTTGAATTCCTACATTTTATATGCAGCCATGTCAGAAAGGGATTTCACAAGGTTAGCTCAAAGTGGGGTATGGCCCCAAGTCAATATATACGAGTTCTACCTAGAGCTAAGGCTCGAAGCCAGCATATCCCGGTTCTCTAATTTAAATGATGCCTTCTTCTATGAGGTATTCTATCTGTTGAGACCAAACATGAGACAAAGACGAACCAGCCCTAGTGTGATTTCAGCTACGAAGAAATGGGGAGCGTTGTTCACACAATTCCCCACATTCACATACCTCAGAGATGTGAATTTCGAGGGAGAACCAATGAAGCTACCAAGATTTACGGGCCCAAAGTTGGTCCTCCTAGAACTGTCAAGGAAGTTAATCACTTATCATGAAAAGTGCATGAAGAGAAAGAAAGGAGGAACTCCATTCTCCCTTACAAATGGTCAATACACCTACCATACACTTGCCAAAGCACGGGAGATGTATGCTGAGCTAGAGTTATTGAATTTGAAGCACAACTTCCCAGCAAGGATGACCTTTGACTGCCGAAGTTTCCTCCCAAAGGCAAAAATTTATCCCATCGATGTTCCCGAGATCGAGGACATTTGGATAGACCTAACTCATGAGATAGACATCAAGTGAAAGGATCACTCCTAGCTGGCTCTGGAAGAGATAATCCACTATGGAATTGTAATTTTCCTAAAGAAATTCAAAGAGGCTGATCAAGAAATTGATAAGGTTTACATTGACATAGATGGGGACAACTGGCCATTCATGGAGATCGACAGAGAAAAAGTGCCAAAGACCATTCAAGAAACGGTTAAACCTACATTGCAGTGCATCGAACATTAGTGCAATTAGAATATCCTCACATACCTCGTAGTTGACTTCACTTCTTCTCCTTCGGGTAGAGTACCTCCAAGACTGGACCATGTGCCGAAAGGAAAAGGAAAGGACAAGGAGGGTGAACCAAGCAGAAAAGAAGAAACTCTTGAATGCCTTCCTCTTACTTCGAGAAGCAATTAGTCAACTTTGGTGTCTCAGGGTAATGAAGAAATAGCAGATGTTTCAAAGGATACATCCACCCAAGATGTTATCACAACTACAACTACTCTGTACCTAACATTCCTTCTTCCATTTCTTCTCCTCCTTGTGTCGGTCAAGCATCTATCCCTCGGATGTGTCTTCTCCTCTCCCTTCCTCCCTTCCATCTCCCACCTCTTCCATATTCTCCTCTCTTTATAGATCTATCACCCAATTTTTCCTCAATCCTAATGACAATCCCTTCCATTTCCATGTCCTTCTCCTCCCCATTAGTAAATCCAAGCCCCAAAATCATCGATCACGTTGGACTCCTTGTCAATGCCACCATCGAGTGTTCCAACACACTTTCCCGAGGCCTCTGTAGTTTCTCCCCTATAACTCACATTTCTTCTTCTCCCTCTGTTCCCACTCCCATAATTCCTAGTTGGATTTTTTATCATCCGAGCTAAAGATAAGAGAAAATTTCCCATTACAGCCATGGATTTCTCCGTTATCCCAAAGAAGGGAACCAAGAAGCAAAAAGCAATAACTCACTTTTCTAAAAGTACTTCGGGAGAGAGATTCATGGAGATAGCTTACCCTGGATCCCACCAAGAGAAAAGAAGATCTGTCTCCCATAGACTTCATGGTGACTCAAGTCACAATGGGGACCTCATCTGAAAGCCTACAAGGGGAAGCCTTGTCTATTGTGGATGCTCTCTGCAAGAAGCTCCAAGAGGAAAAAGAGGAGAAAAGGATACTCAAGGAACAAAACAAACATCTCCTACAAGCATTGCAGAAAATGGGCAATGCTCCTCCTGTGACTGCCGCCGAACCCATTCAAGTTCTCAGTCAGGATAAAATAAATGAATATGTTAAGATTGGTGAACAAGGTGCAGCAATATCATCCTAGATCGAGTGGATCCTCAGAGATAGTGAAGAAATGATTGGGAAATTCACATTTCTCTATCAGGATATAACTCAAGCAAATAAAGAGCTACAAGCAGTAGTAGGTTCCCTCTCCAAAGAATTGGATAATGTTAGGTTGCAACATGAAACATTTCAAGCAATGGTTAACTACTCAGCTAACGACCTATTGAAGGTTAGCATTATCAATCACTTGCATGCACATAATAAGGCTCTCATTGCATTAGATTACCGGGTTGACCAGATGGAATATATCCTGGAGAGAATCGATAAAATCAAAGATGAAGCCCTAGATGCATAATACAACATAGAGCGAAAGTTACAAAAATGTCTCCGGGGATGTTCGGTGAATCGTATAACTTGAGGGACGCAAATGATACATTCTAGCACTTCAAGGCTATCATCACTAAGGTTTGGCACCAGAGGTCACTTTTGACCGAGATTCAATCAATAACCTCTTGTCTGCCGTGATTTCATTGGTTTTTTAATCGATGCATGTGACACTTTCACGCGCTTACTTGACAAGCTCAAGAATGAAAAAGAAACATGTGAGGTCATTCGCAATCATTTTAATGGTCCCAATCATTATCAACTTCAAACAATGATCGGCAATTTTGCAGAATATCGAGCGAGTGTCACATCGACTCTCCTGATAAAAAGAAAGACACCAAGTTTGAACAGAGGGATGATGAGGAGTAGTTTCTCCTCTCGTGTATGCATTGATCATTTTTGTAAAATGTTTAAAAAGCATGTTGGCATACATGATGACCTCATCCATGTTGCACCATGGGATGTTGTCATCCAAAAACTTGCCCAAGTCAATTGTTGACTTTTTAGATATTTTAGACCTTTTGTAAATATCTTGTAAGATATTTTGTAAGTATTGGGTTTGCTTTGTCTTCTTTACTCCTCTCCTATAAATACTTGAATACTTGTTGTATTTGAGGTGGACATTTTTGTATGAAAAGAGAAGTGAGGAGAGAAAGACTTTGTGTTTTCTTGTAATAGAAGAAATATTAATACTTTGTGCTTAATGTATGTGTTATTCGCATCAGATATTTCTTAAATTAGATCTATGTTTTTATTCTGTTGGATTCATTCCTATTATTGTCATATGTTCATTAGTATTGCTTTAATTGTTTATGCAATTAAATTTGGCTCCGTTTACTACCATCCTAAAGCATAAACCTCCCGACCTTTCCATCTTGGATTCATTTCTTTTCTTCCTTCGAGATCTATCCTCCTTTGTTCCTTCCTTCCCACCTTTATGTCCGTTGTTGGAACTACCTCCTCTTGGGATGAGATCCCAAACCCCTAAAGTTAGAATAGTGTAGATTTGCATAGATGCCTCGCTTGATAAATTAGCAATAAAAGCAGTTTCGCTTTGCTTTGTCTCAAAGAGGGGCTATGCCCTATACATTGTTAGTCTGTTTCCCAATGATCTACCTAAACCAATAGTTTTTCGGACAATAAATATGTAAGATAAGGTTAAGGAACACAAAAAGTTGAAACCTTCTTAATAATAAGGCATGATGGTCTTTTCTAACAAAAGAAACATGAAATGAAGGATTCAAGAACCTCAAGTAGAGTTGGGAACCTAAAAAGGGAAATGTTAAAAACATTAAACTCCCCTTCATGACCCAATTTTTAGTTTAGTTCATACTTGTCCCAAACTCCTATGATAGCTCACTCACTAGTGCGCCTTCCTAGGCAAAGTTGTAATTTGAATAAAAACTCAAGAACTCATTTTTAAAAAATTAAATGTTTTCATTGGATTATTTGGCTCATTTCAATAAAATTCATAAATTATATGCCCAGAAAGGTTAATTTTTTGTCTCAAACCAAAAAGTTCATTGTGTTGTAATTCTCTATTGACATGATGATGTCATCAACTTATGTACACTGGAATACTATGGGATCTTGGTGGCCTTTTAGGTTTTCATTGCATGTTTGTAATATCCACTTTTAATTCCCACCTTCTAAAAATTTCCTCCCTCATATTGGTGGATTAAAAAGGTCAAAAGTAATGAAGAAAAAGGTAAATTGAGAATTTTGTGCATGTTTGGGCCCCACCTCTTCCTCTAACACATTTTTCAATCCAAATTACACTTGGCACACTTTGGAGGCTAAATTGAACCACTAAATTGTTCCTAAGCATGGTGTGGGTGCATTTTTGAGGTGGAGATAACAAAGTGGTGAATTTTCCACCTTGCATTTTCAAAACGCAATCTCCACCTCCATTTTAATTAAATATTGAATCTCCACTTCACTCCAAAAACCAACTCCACAATAAGGTAAAGTGCACCACATAAAACTACCAAAAATATTTTTTCTTCCTCTCATTTTGACAAAACCACTTGTGTGCCCTAGCTCTCTCATACCTTGTTTATGTCATATCTCTTGATCCCTTTGTCAAATCACTCTCAAATTTTGAGCACATAATCCTCACAAAAAGTCCTTGACATTGATATGAATAATATAACATATGGTATATTTTATTATTTTATATGATCTATTGAAAATTGTAGTTGTTTAAGCTCTATTTTGTAAAACCACAAAAATTTTGATTCATTCATTGATCAAAAACCACACCGAGGAAAACCTTGAAACGATGTCAATTACCTATCCTTGAAAAAACATTCATTTATAACTATAATTCACATACTAAGGTGTATTTATTCATGTGATATGATTAAATCCATATTTGGCTTGCAAAACCACTCAAAAACCCTCTTTGCACTAAAAATTATTTTACCATTTCCTTTAAAACCCCACAAGAGATATTCTTAAAATTCATTCATCCCACTCTAATATTAATACAATTAATTTAATTAAATTAATTCATGATCTCATAATATCTATTATTTAAATATCCTAATTGGGATAATGCCCACACCACCACCTCACCTATACACCTCATCTAGCCACCTCACCCTAAAGACCTATTCTTAGTATGATCTCATAATATCTATTATTTAAATATCCTTATTGGAATGCCCACACCACCACCTCACCTATACACCTCTCATCCTAGCCACCTCACCCCTAAGACCTATTCTTCTTACTATATTGCCATAACTAACTAAGACCTACCTAAACCCTAAAAATCAAAGCCTACATTCCCTCTAACCACATTCCCACCCATTAGAAGGGAAGATTCTATTCTAATCCATGGAGAAAGATGAATGAGATCAAGAAAATCAAGGGGATCTACCCATTTTAGTAAACCTAGGAAATCCCACCCTAACTGATGCCGGTTACCCTAAACCACCAATGACCGTAAACCTGGAACCATCGGTTACCATTTATACCCCAAAACAACCTTATTTGAGGTTGGCACATTTTTGAGAGCAAGAGATGAATCCAGAGCTGCATGCAAGTAGAACCAACATTCGTACATACATCAGAGCATCCACAACCAACATCAGAAGTAATCACAGAGTCATTTGCATTCACGGGAGCATCCGGGAAGCACCATCACCACATCAAACTCCATCCATCTGATCAACTTCCATTTGCCATCCAACCATCAAGCTCATACAACAGTAAGTGTTTTATTAACCAACATTCATCCATTTTCATTTTAATAGACTCTTTTACTTATGTTATTAGTTCTACTTGTATTCCCATGCACCCATCATTTGCCTTCATAAAAACTTGATCATTCCTTCACCCACACCATTAAATTTCCCATATCCTACTGATAACTACCCCTGAGCACACCTAAGACCTACACAGACCTTGCCATTTCCCTCTCCATTTCCATTTAGCCCCAGATCTATCATCACACCAAGATTTCATTAAGTTTCCTCTACCTCGACCATACCAACGCCGGTTACCCACAACCGGTCGGTTCACTCAAACCGACGTCGGTCTCTATGTTTTACTCTTAGACCAAGAACAAAGCCTAAAATCTCCACCAAATACCCAAAACAGCCTAGAACCAGACCTTGGCTAGTACCAGTACCTTGACAGAGACCTTGACCTTCAGATTTAATCATAGCCTAGCTTGTTGTGAACAAATATACTTACTGTAGTCGAATGAGATACCTAAATCATTTTAATTGTAGTATGGTTTTATTTATTGTTAACATTGAATTGTTTTAAATAGTGGATTGATAACCTTCTAGGGAGTATCATACTTCCGGATCTAGCATACGCTAGGTAGTCCACTACATATATTGTTTAACTTCTATTTGGTGGTCTTGTTTTCTATTTTAGGTAGTTCCTCCTAGCCAAAAGGAAGCTCTCACGATCATCTATGGATCAAGAAGTCATACACATGCAACAACCTTCAACCACTTTAACAGGTATTCCTCCTAGCCCATTTACCCTTATCTATTTCATCAATATTCAAAGAAATGCTCTAAGAATCAGGTGAAACATTTTGGCATGCCCGGTGGGACCCATTCGGGGTTCCTTGCATTTCGTCATTCCTAGGTGAAAATTTGCATGTTTGTTTCCTTTCTAAAAGGTTCTCACACTAAAATTTCTCCCTGGAATCTTCTCTTCTTTCTATTTGTCTCAAAGAAATCATGTTTTGGTGCTATAAAAAGAACATTTCTTTCCTTTCATTAGTATCACATTAGTGAAAGAGCATCCCTTCTCTGTTCACCTCTTTGTGTCATCAAATTCAACATTTTGATTTGGGCTTAAAATTAACTACATTTCATTCTACTTTACTGCATTAGCTCACATTAAATGAGGGAAACCTATATGCTGGAAGTCATGCCCAGCTGATGGTTGACAAATGAATCATAGAAAAGCACTTTCTTTCTCTTCTCTCTCTCTGAGTCTTACCAAACATCACAAAATTGAAAAATACACACATTCTTAAACAACATCTCACCTAGAAGAAGTTGTAGGTGATCACATGATCACGACATAGTGGGCACCCAACTCGTTACTTCTGTCGAGTCATTATCTCAGAAGACAGCCCACCCTCACCATAACATACCTGAAACCTCTCCTTGTAGATCTCCTTCTTTGTAGGAAGCCTTCCTCACCAAAAACTCTATTCTAAAGTTCATGAGTCAGTCCTTAATAGCATAAGTTGAACAAACATAATAGAAAAAGCACTCTTAGGATCATATTTTTCTTAGTGTTTCTACTTGGCTTGCATTTTGAGGTGAGAGGACACGTTCTTCACTTTTTTCATTTCTCCTTGCATGCTCCTCATCATAGTTGGTGTATTCCTTCATCTGAGTGTGCCTGGACCCCATTTTCATCATTCTCAAAATCTGGGTTTGATTCCACATTTGATTTTAACTCACAACCACATGTTCTTCATCTCTGTTTCAATTTCACAAGTAACGGTGTCGGTCCAATGACCATCGTCGGTTACCCCAGACCATCATCGGTTTTACCCGACCGGCATCGGTTTAATGTTCTTTTGGTTAACCTACCCAAAAGGACACCTGATTCACTTTCTTTTCTTTTTGAGTCTCTGAAGCTCTCATCATCTTCTTCTTGTCTGATAAATCCATCAACATCTTATCTACTTGGTAGATTATTAGCCTTCTACCTTGTTTTGACAAATTGTCCATTTTTCATAGTGACCGACCATGGTTACCTGTGACGGTGTCGAGTTTACCCTAAATGACATCGGTTAGCCTATTTAAATTTCAGTGACATTTCATACCTAATCCACCTACCACCACCTATTTTTCCTATATTTGTTGTATTTTTGTGTCATTTATAGAAAGCAGTCCTACCACGTCAGTACTTGTTCACATGGTGTTGACGTGTAGCCAAGAAAATGCCCTCATATTCCATGCTAGTTGTCAACCACTCCCACCTAGTCCTTCACCACCTTCTATTTTATCACCCATGGATCCTACCCAACCTATCACTATCACCATAGGGGATGAGGAGTTCACATGACTCCTTGACCAGAACCCTGCCGCCTTATAATTCTATCTTTCCCACTCATCTACTCGAGATGCCTCGGGTCAGTTGATATATGGTATGTCCATATCTATCCCCCGACACTCACTCCTACTTCTATGCCAGCCTCTGCTAGCTCCCTGCTACCCACATCTACCTTGCCTCAGTCATTTCTTAGATAGGCCCTATACCTACTATGATCACCACATCTACTACATCCATTGCACCCTGCAACATCCACTATACCTTCATCCACCACCCAGAATGTAACCTCATCCATGCCTATTGTCTCACATATACCCATAGCTACACAACCACCCCAGTGTTGATGACCACTACCCCTTTTCAAAACATTGTCCTTTCTATTCCATGTCCTTAGCCCCCATTACTACTAGAGTCACCTCGACCCTTCCACCTCCATATACGTACTATCAGTAGCCTCCCATTTCATCTATCAGTCATGTTGGGTACATACCCCCTATCTCACTCCCTCCTTCTCAATCTACCTATATGACATCACCATATACTGGAATGCCACCTCCATCATATGTCCAACACCAACCTCCTTACGCTACAAGAGGTACCCATCCATCCCAACCTACCGATGACCTAATCAAGTTAATGATGGACAAGATGCAGACACTGGAGGCATCGGTTTCTGGCACACGTAACTCCCTCACCTATGATGAGATTTGTAATGAGCCCATCCACCCATCCATTCCTATTCATCCATATCTTGTACATTGGGAAATGCCTAAATTTAACCACTTCAATAGCAAAGAGGACCCACAACAACACTTGCGGTCTTTCAAACATGGTTGTTATCTGATCGCCCATGATGATGCTTTTCTTTTGAGGACCTTTCCCATGTCTCTGACTGGACCCACATTAGATTGGTACAGTGGGTTACCTAGACATTCTATCTTCTCATTTAATCAGGTAGCCCAAGCCTTCTTGGATCACTTCTCCATCAACATTGTTAAGAAGGTTACCATGACTGACCTACTCTACGTGTCAATATGATGATGAGTCTATCATGGATTTTTTCACTCATTGGCGTAGCCTAATCAATCAACTCACATTCCAATTACCACAAACCAAGCTCATAGAACTCTTCACTCGGGCTTGTGCTAGACATATCTCACTGACCCTGCAAGTGTAGACTTTCAAACCTTCGATGAGGCATTCACCATGGCATGAAAACTAGAGATTCGGGCCATCGAAGAAAAGAAAATCCAACTACGCAATAAGAATGCATCATTTAAGTCAAATGATAACTCTTCTTCTTGAAACCACAAAATAATTATTCAAAAGCCAAGGGAACCACTAACGTAGTGGTACTCAAGGCAGCCCAACTCATCCATCAAATCAGCCTAAGCCCTCATCTAATCTTTCCTGGTCCAGACCTTTCAATTCAAGATGAGAACAATGGAAATACACCCCAATTGGGGAGCCTTATTCTTCTATCTTGGAAAATCTCATTAAATTCGGTGTCATCACCCTTCCTCCCATAAAACCACACACTGGTTTTGATCTGCTCAGCCCCACACCCGCATGGTACAAAGAGCATGACTTACAACTATCATCGGGTAAAAGGTCATAGTGATGGAAATTGCATCACTTTCAAGAACATTGTCAGGAAATGCTTGAAAAATGGTGAGTTAGTCTTGGATAACCCTAACACACCTACCAACCAAAACCTACACATCTTCAAGAAACCATTTCCTAATCATGCCCCTTCTTCTGATCAAACTGGAGAGACCTCAAATAATGATAGCCATACCCGTGAGGTCCATGCTATTTTTAGTGATGCACCAGTTGCTTCCCAATTACCTCATATTCCTTCCATAGAGGAAATCCTAGCCCAAAGTCCTCCACCTACACGTGAACCCACTTCACCTATTCCTCCACCCATCAGAGGAACACCCTTTGTCTCCCCCTCACTGTGAAGGAGCCTTTTATTAACATCGAGACCACTTCACCTTTGGCTTCTCCACCTAGAGAGTTGTCACCAACAATACCTCTCTCGACCAATGGGAGACACTTTGTTTACCTCCTTCACCCATCAGAGGAGCACCCATCATCTCCTCTGCTTATCAAAGATCTAGTAGAAATGTCGTTGCCTCTAGGTGACCATTCTCCATCAGCTACCCAAGATCCTGTGGACTTACTTTCAGCTCTCTTACCCATAGAGGCTGAGGCTAGCAAATTCCCCATTTCTAAGACACATTTTATGGGAATCGCCATTAGATCCACATCAATCCCACCCACTTACAGTGTCATTCTCATGCTTAGTAGACCACTGGATTACGTGGATAGAGCCTTACTTTGGGGGCATCTACTTCTTCTATCTCAACACAAATGTAGATGTCACTCACTGACACTTCCACTATCTATCCAAAAATATTTCAGCTGATCAAACCAAACACAACCACAACTATCACAAGTTCCCCCATGATACCACTCATGGCTCAACTCACACCTTTACCCATAACTCGACATGCTTCTACATCCAAACCTATGCCTACATCATCTTCCTTGCCTAAACCTATTACTACCTTAGGGGTCATCCCAACAGCTAGCCTTACTCATCCACCCATCAAATTAGATTTAGCTACATCCTCCAAAACTAACACCAAACTTAATCTAGCCCCCAAATAGAAGAACCCATCCCCTAGATCTCATACCCCAACCTCGTCGATCACACCTTCATCACCTTCACCCCTTCCATCCATCTTAGGACCTAGCCCTTCTAACCTGGTTAAGAAACCTCCACCCATCGGTAAACTAAAAAATGCAGCAGCCCATTCCTCCCTCACGAACCTCTAACATACCCAAACACCCGACACAACTTCCACCTACACCTACAGCATTTTTACCACCCATACCTCCTATACCATCAATGACTTCTTCACTACCCATGACACTTTAGTCTCTTTCCCTCACACCTCCTGCATGACCCATGCCATCTACCTTCACAACACCTCGGTTATCCCCATGGGTAACTCACCCTCTTCCACCATCCACTTTTCCCTCTAGATCTCATGCACCCGTATCACCTTTACCCAAGAAGGTGCAACCTAAAGGAAAAAATCCACTACCCTCCAATAAGGTAGTCAAACCAACCACACATTCTATTTCCTAGTTCATCTACCATGCCCCTACCAAAGTAGACATGACCAACACCCAAGACCACACCAACACCTAAAACCATAGCTCGACCCACTCCCCCTCTTACAAAGACCCTTCCTATATATAGCCAGTTGCACCTGCACCCAAACCCACATTCACTTCCCATTGTGATCCACTGGCGGGATCCTATGCCAAAATTTTAACCAACCTCCTTGAAACTTTTGTCATCACATTACCACCTCTTAGACCTTATGACCCACTCAAGCCCAAACCAAAAGGGTTTGATGAAACAAAAATTTGCACTTACCATTGTGTGCTAGGACATGATGTAGAGAACTATAAGGCTTTGAAAACCATTCTTATCTAGTTATGCCCTCCTGAAGAAAACTTTGATGATGATGACCTTCTCGATGAGGACCCCATTTCACCAACACCAATTTCCATAGTTCTTCCTTCATTTCGACCCAACGACCAAATACCTCCACCCCCACAACTCTTAGAGCCACCCGAGATTTGAAATTAACATGGTTCATATAAGAGAGTTGCCAAACCACCACCCAAATGTTGGTCATTGCACCAGCTCACTTCACAAGGCTTTTCTCCCTTGGTAGGTTTCTTCCCATCATGCCATTATACCACTCATCCTACACCTTCTCCATTCACCCCCTCCCCTCAAATTAACATGATCACATTGCCACCCCATGCTAGAAAGACAAAGGAAAGGAGAAAAGGAAAGTGACCCACCTACCAACCCGATACCCAACATACCATCTGCACCCACACCTAAAGTCACTATCCATGGCCCCACATATCCTATTTCTAATGGGGTTACACATCACATGATGCTCAAACAATTACACCAATCCTCTCTCAAGATGTCCCTCTATGACCTCATCCAAACCTCTGAATCCCATCACCAAGCTCTCATGGAGGTTCTTCATCTATTGAGGTTTTACCCAATGATCCTACACCCGTAGCCTCCATCATCACACCTCATCATGTAGCCTCTCTTACCAAATTACCATCTTCTCCTACACCTCCACCTACTCACCAAGTAGCCACCCTTAGCTTCTCAGATGAAGAGATCACACCGCACCAAACCGATGACCTAGATCAGCTCTCTTCATCTCCATCCACATTGATGATATATATGTATGACGTGTTATGATTGATGGGGGCACTAGCATTAATATCATCTCCTCCCATGCGTTTGACCAAAATGCATACCTGAAAATTACATGCATAAACATCCCATCATGTTGCATTCATTTAATGACGCTATCACCTCTACACTTGGCACCATCATCCTCATGTTTGCATGGGCCCCCACACTATTCCAGAGTTATTTTACATTTTGGAGGGGGAGTTTCAATATAACCTGTTGCTTGGTAGACCCTGGATTCATGTCATGGGTTGTGTTCCTTCCACTTTGCACCATTGTGTAAAGTTTGAGCATGAAGGACACACTTATACCATTCGGCTGACCCATCACCTTTCAAAACCTACAACATGCTTTATCGACCCAATGACGTGCTCATACCCATTAAAGCATCTTCATCCAGGACTACTTCCTCTTCACCTACACCCCTCCCCACCAGTGTCGCCACTACCTCAACCACACCTATATCCTCCATTCCTACTGCTGCTATGACCTCCACAGCTGACCCGTCCACCTCCAATCAGCTAGCTCCACCTCTGATCCAACCTCCAACACATCATCTATCCCAGCTACCCACATATCGACCACCGATCCCTTGGAAGGCATTTTTCAATGCCTCACTCTGGGGGAGTACCACCTATATAGTGTCAACACATTCCTTATGCCACAAGAGTATGGAAGTCTTCACCAACACCCTCGCTATGATCACCACATAGGAGAGCATCTCCTTTATGGTCCTCCTCACCTTCACACCAACCTCACCTATGGGGGACTTGATACTACCACTTATACACCTGAACCACCATCACAAACCCACCCATTTTCTGCCGACCTCAGTCACTCACCAATCACTATTTCACCCACACCTTCCTACATAGATGTGCGTGGAAGGGATTTGGTTTTGGATTTTATGAGCAAAGTCCATCACACTATTATTCCATGTACTACTCACAAACATAATGACCATAGTGGTATCGGCTTTATTGAACCACCTACCAAGAAGGCCCACATTGAACTCATTGAGGACATCAGCCCTTCTCCACCTTCTTCACCCTCCACCTTCTTCACCACCTTCCACCTTCACTAATAGAGTCGATGGATCCAGAATCCATTCCTCCTAACTTTTTTTTCATAAACACCATTTCCTTGGGGCCTTTGACTTATCAACGTGAGGGTGAGGCTCCCTCTTCTCTTCCCTTCTGTATCTGAAATGATCGATGATGATACACCTTCCATTAATGTCATTTCAATGTTAGGATGATGAATCTATACTCACCTACCTTGGTGTAGAAGACTCATATATTCACCGGTCATTACCATCTGAGAGACATAAACCATGTTGAATGAATCAACTATCAAAATTAACATCCATACTCAGGATGACCCACACATTCTAAAGATTGGCCAATCTTTAGATACTGCATTGAACAGGAAGCCATCACTTCTTTTCTCAAAGATCATAACCATGCTTTTGCTTGGTCTTACAGACATGCCTAGTATTGACCCCACCATAGTGGTCCACAATATCATAACCATTCCCGATGCTAAACCCATAAAACAAAAGTTGAGGAAAATGCACCCTCGCATTGCTCTTCTAGTCAAAGAAGAACTTCAGTGCCTACTTTCCATTTCCTTCATCTTACCCATTGATTATCCTCGATGGATTTCTAACATTGTCCCTATCACTAAGGTGATAGGGGACTCCACATTTGCATAGATTTCCATGACCTCAATCTAGCCTACCCAAAAGATGATTTTCCTCTACCAGTATTGACCAACTGGTTGACCTTACCACTAGTCATGAGATGCTATCACTCATGGATGGTTTCTCGGGTTATAACCAAATCTTTCTTGCTCCAGAGGATCAACACAAAACCACATTCATCACCCCTTGGGGGACCTTCTGCTATCGAGTCATGCCTTTTGGCCTTAAAAATGTTGGTGCCACATACCAGTGGGCTATGACTTACATCTTCCATGACATCATGCACCACATTTTGGAGGATTACGTAGATGATCTCTAGCCAAATCTAAATGCCACTCGAGCACCTCACCATCCTAAAAACCATCTTTGACCACCTCATTAAGTATTGTGTTCACCTTCAACCCAAGAAATGCATCTTCGTGGTTCTCTCGGGAAAGCTCCTGGGATTTATCATCTCCTTACGTGGTATAGAGGTTGACCCCACTAAAGTCAAGGCCATTCTTGAAATGCCTCCACCCACTAACTATGTGGTAGCTCCGTAGTCTGCAAGGTAAGTTGCAATCTATTCACCATTTCATTTCGCAACTTTTCGATCGGTGTCAACCATTTCATCACCTTCTCAAAAAGGATGTTTCCTTTAAATGGGATGAGATTTGTCATAAAAGCTTTGAGGCCTTAAAACAATACCTTCTCCAACCACCTGTACTCATTCCACCTAAAGATGATCAACCCTTCTACCTATACATATCAGCTACCGATCACTCCTGGGGGCCATGCTCACTCATCATGATGAACAACACAGGGAGTAGGTGGTTTATTACATAAGCCATACTCTTTTGGACTACAAAACCTGATATACCCATGCTGAAAAACTTTTCTTAGCCTTAGTTTTTGTTTGCCACCAAACTCCTGCCATTACCTACTTAATCACAAAACCTATGTGGTGACCAACACTGACCCCTTACACTTCATGTATGCCAAACCTTACCAAAATCAATGAGCTGCACACAGCTTATGCTTCTAGCCGACCTCGACCTCAAATTCACCCATCAAAATTCCATCAAGGGCCAAGCTATTGCTGACCAATTGGTTGACATGCACCTATTTTGGGGATCAACCCTCTAACTTTGACTTTCCAGATGAGTCTATTGCTACCCTTTCCTTGGATGAACCCACGTACCAAATGACACTCTTCTTTGATGGTTCCAAGTGTCAGCGTGGGGGTGGGGCTGGTGTTATTCTCATTCCGCTTGATGGTGAACCCATGCCTTTGTCTTTCAAACTTGATTTTGATTGTACAAATAATATTGTTGAATATGAAGCACTCGTATTGGGTCTCAGGCTGCATATGCCTTAGATGTTAAGTCAATCAACATCTTTGGTGATTCTCAATTGGTCATAAACCAAATCAATGGTATATACCAGTGTCGTAATGAGATCCTTCAAAAGTATAAGCATCATGTTGACATATTTTGACCACCTTGACCATTATGCCCTTCAAACCATCCCACATTCTACCAACAAATTTGTAGATACCATGGCCTACTTGGCTTCTCAAATACCCGCTTCACCCATGTTGATTCTAAAATCTTTGTCACCATACAAAGACTCCAATCACCCTCTTATTTACCTCATGAAGTTTACTCTATCGAAACCACCACTCCCGACCCGAGTGACCTTTGGTATAAACAATACTTAGACTATCTTTCCCTCTCCATCTTGCCTCCCGACCTTACTCGTAATGGACAACGTGCCTTTCTTAAAAGGGTCTCTCATTATGTCATCATGGGTGGCCTCCTCTATAAGCATGGATTTTGATGGTATTCTCTTATGGTGCCTTATAAGTTCTGAAATTCCTTATACCATTAAGGAAGTTCATGATGGCATATGTGGAGGTCACTTCAGTGGCCTTGTTGTTGCTAAGTGTATTCTTCACCTAGGCTATTCTTGGTGACCCTTAACCATGATTGTTGTGATTACGTTAAGCATTGTGTAAAATTCAACAACATGCCAACCTTCATCATACACCCAGTCATGCCTTACAGGTCACCGTGACCTTTGGCCCTTCTCTCAATGGGGTTTGGATCTTGTTGGAGAGATCAATCCCCATTCTTCCCAGTGACATCAATGGATAATCACCGCTACCAAATATTACACTAAATGGGTTGAAGCCATACCTCTCATCTCACAAAGCCAAGAAAATATGTGAGTTCATCAATCATCACATCATTTTTCACTTTGGTGTTCCACATCGCCTCATCACTGATAATCGGAAAACAATTCAAAAATAAAACCTTGTGGAAACTTTGTGATGCCTTTGGTATTCAACTAAGTTTCTCATCACCTTATTACCCACAAACCAATGGCCAGGCCGAATCCACTAATAAAACCCTAAACAAAATTCTCATGAAAGTGGTTAATGATACTGGGAAGGACTGGCATACACACATTCCTTTTCACCCTGTGGGCGTATCACACTAGTATTCACACTTCCACTGCTGCCACACCTTTTTTCTTGGTCTACGGTATAGAGGTTGTTTTGCCTCTCGAAGTCTAGATTCCCTCACTTCACATTTCTCTCCATGACATGCTCAATGATGATGACTTTCACAGGACCATTTAGCACAACTTGAGTTATTAGATGAATGTCATCTTAATGCTCTTGACCATCTTCAAGTTTACCAAAAATGTATCAAATGTGCCTATGAAAACGTGTCCATGAATGAACCTTCCAAGTCGGTGACCTTGTCCTAAAAGAAAATCAACATGTAACCAAAGAAGAAAAAAAAGTAAACGGGAAAATTTTCTCCTAATTGGCTTGGACCATACATCGTGACTCATACTTATGGATCAAGTGCTTATCGTTTATCTTCACTAGATGGTAAACCCGAACCTAAGCCCCTTAATGCCTTGCATCTTGACCATTCTACTATTGACCTTTAGTCCTACCTCACCTTTTTCCTCTTTTCATGCTCATCCCTTGAGCACCATTCATTTCCCTCCTTTCACTATGCCATATCCAATGATTAAACAAGAATCATGTGTGTACCCATCACTCTTTTATCTTCTCTTAAATATGTGTACCATGGTGCTACACATGGCATGATTCTCATGGATACTTTTTGTCTACTTTTAGATGAGATCCCATGGTCATTTCACCTTACTTTCTGAACAAGAATCGATTCTTCACCTTAGTCTTGTCCATGACTTAAAATCCCTCACATGGGATCCAACTCCTTGAGTCAAACTTCCAATAAAAAGATGACTCCCTCAAAAAGGACATCTTTCTCTCTACATCTACTGTTGTAAATAGACTGCTCCCTCGAAGGACAACTATGTAAAGCTTGCTTTAAAAAAAAAAAAGAAGAGAATCGAAGCTTCCCGCATCGATCAAGCTTTTGAAGACCTCAAGGAGTTAATTTCCTCATCCCATATAGACTTCCCACATCGATCAGTCTATCTCAAATACACGTCAAAAAATAAAATTTTTTTTCATGGACTTGCTCATTGTGATCTTGGATCTCTTGCCAAAAAGGCATGCTACCTCATACCATATAAACTAACCACTTTTCACCCTCTCACCATTTGCACCTTCATTTCCTACCACCTCAAGGGACCTCGTTGGAACCGTGACATTTGGTGATCATGTGACTATTCTTCACCTTTAGAATAATCAATCATGTAATGTCTTTAGGGTCTTACGTTCATCAGCCTATCTAAGGTATGACCCACCCATTATGATCCTTACCAATCAGGTGGCTTTCTTGCTTCCTCTTATCTTTTCACCTTCTTCATTACGTCTTGATCATCTTATCCAGGACTAGATCCTCGACACTTATCTTTGGGTAATTTTCTTCTTTCACCACAATCAACTCAACATCACCCATACCAATGTGCCCACAATTCACCCATACCTAAAATACCTAGACTCAATCATGCCTATAACCTACCAACTCATTCTCATCCCTCCTCACATTTTCCCTAGCTTATGGGAGAACTACATCGGCTGAGGTCCCTTTTTTCTGGGACTATGTAGGTAGCACTCGAGGGCATGGGGCCCTTGGAGGTTAGCTCGGCCACTCTCTACCCTAACCAATTCCCCTTCCTTTTCCTAAGTCACATTCTACCCTAGTTAGTTTCCTTTTTATATCAATAATTGGAAATTAAACCAAACAAACAACAAATTGCTTCACATCTTTATCATCATCATTCATACATTCATTATGTCTACCATTTCTTTACCATTATCATGTATGTTACTATAAAACATCTCAACATGACTCATATCATCATTAATTGCACAAATTAATGAATTACAAACTCAACCAATTTGACTCACTAGAACTAAACCAACCTAAACTCCATCCATGCCTAAACCTGACTCCATCCATGCCTAACCTGACTCAATCCATGCCAACTTTGACTCCATCCATGCCTAATCCATCCTATAACTAAACCTGACTCATCCATGCCTATAACTCCGACTCAATCCATGCCTATAACTGACTCCATCCATGCCTAAACCAAAAACCTGACTCGATCCATGCCTATGACCTGGCTCTACCATGCCTACGCTACTTAGTTTCCATCACATATATAAATCAAAATAGCAAGATAACCTCAACCATGTATACATCATACCAAATCATCCATCTCATCATATAAATATGTATATCCATATAATATATACTGATACCAAATAATATACATCATACAAAAACTCTCATATATAACCTCACCATCTTTGGCACGCAGATGGTATATGATCAAAAATGCACAAACTCTCATATACATCCTCACTCTCTTTGGCACGCAGGCCGGTATATATCAAAAATGAATAAATACATCAAAATGGAGGGACATGCATCAGGCATCATCCTATTAGATATCCTCCATATCGGTCTCTCCCATCTCCTCCTCCCCCTCGGCTCTATCCGGTGGCTGATAACATCTCACCACCCACCATGGGTCATGGCTGGGTCCCTGATGGTACATCACCTTGGGGCTGGTCTCCGTGAACTGGTGGCCTCACCCTGATCTATGTCTCGGGGCTCGATGGCCCCCTGTGCTCTCTGCATTGTGGGTATGGGATCTGGTCCTCTCACTCGAGGCTGTTGTGCCCTGTACTCTCCATAGGATAGAAAATCTATCCCCACCATCAGTTGGTCCTGATAATATTTGGCCTCACCTAGGGCATCCTGTAATCTAGATATGGGATATTTTATGTGGTGGCCCCATCGGCCTCTAACCCTATACCTATCTTGTGGGACCCCTGTCCCACCCTTCCTGTGAATTGGGACCTTGTCCCGGTGCATGTGGTGGTGTGCCATTGGCCTCACACCCTATGCTGTATCCGGGCCTGTAAGGCCTCAATCTATGCACTTGTGTAGTGGCCAACTAGCCCTACAAACCTATAACCTACACCTGTAAGGTGGCCACCTGATCATCATCACCATCTCCATCTCCACCCTGGGCCATCTGGGCTGTAGACTAGCCACTGTGCATGCAAAAGTGGCCACCTCCTCTAAACCTACCAACTACCCCTATACCATCCCCAACTATGTAATCAGGGTCACCACCTACCCCTGTAGGGCATCTCTCACGGTGATGGTGGCTAAATCTGCTTACCCCGGCCTAGGTGGTACTACTCATAAATGAGCCACCACCACTATCTATATCGGTCCATCACCCTGGCATCATCAATCCTCTGGTCTATCACCTGCTCCTCCTACCCTATAGGTACTATCGGTTATGGTAGTGGTAGTGGTCTCTCCACATCATCTCTCGGTACTATGGGAAGGGTGGAGGTATGTCTGTGGTAGCCCAAACTATTATCATCATCGACCTATCTATAGAGGAATCATCTCATGCTGCTCTTACGCACGATGCCCCTCAATCCACCTGAGTAGCTGTAAGCCATCTAGCTCATCAGCCATCTGTCTATATGAGGGATAACCCACATACGGTCTCAAATAATGTCCACACTAGACAATCCCTCAATAACCACTGTAGTATGCTACATCATGAGTAGCCCTGTCTGATCGATGCTCTCCAATCATAGGCACCCATCACCTATAGCCTACCCACGAACCAAACCTGGCTCGAATGCATCCACCCAGGGCATACCAATCGGATGAACACACACAATGTGCTCATAGGCCCAATAATGAAGAATAAATGTGTAGCATAAGCTGAACCTGGTGGAGCACCCATATGCCCATAGCTCTCTATATAACTACACTAGGAATGTTGCACCCATGAAAAATAGGTCTTGTCCATCATCATATCATGTAGCACCCCCATCAGTGATCATGGGAATCTCCCACCCTCTGCATCCGGTAGTGCAAAACAACATACTGCCTCCATCAATAATACTACTAGCCTCGTCTCCTCTAGATGGGCTAGGTACATCTCTCCATAACTCAAGTTAGCACTGTGAAATGTCATCTCCATCAGTCCCTCACCGAATACTATCAAGCATCAACTCCTCAGATGCCTCTGAGGAGATGAGTATACTTGCGTCCCCAATATAGGTAACCACAGGATCCTGTACACATGTCCTCGGGGTGACTTGTCATCTGCCGGTTAAGTAAGTGGAATGTGTTGGTCATTGAATCCCATCTATCGATGAGGGTGACCATCAAGCTCAGATGCCAGACTACATGTTGGTAGCGTGACCCCACTCAGGCCCACATCTATGACATGCCTCCACTCCTCACTGTCGCAGCCCCATGAACTATCACGAGTAGGGGTGGCACCCTATCTCACATCCTCAGCTGATCTCTCACCTGCATCAACAAAACATCACATTACTACACCTTAATCATACCCACAATCACTCTCGACACCTCACCTATACTTACCACCCTACATCTCTTTCCCTAAGCCTCCTTACCTTCGTATCCCATCTTCTATCTACCCACCTCAACCCTAACCCACTATCATTCACCCTTACCTATTTTTCCCCCCTTTACCTATGTTATGATTTTCCCCACAACATCTCTCTACTTACCCTACCTATCTCACCCACCCAACCTAGGGAAACTTTTGGCCCCTTTTTCCCCAAATCATGACGGTACTAGGTTATCTCTAACTGACCCGGTCCCCCATAAACCAGCATCGGTCACCTTTTTGTGACCGATACCGGTTGCTACCACCGACATTGGCTAATCCTCAACCGATGAACGGTCACTTTATCATTGCCCAAAAACCATGATGCCCAAAACCCCCTCTTCCTAAAACTTCCTTTCTCTCCCTTCTACCCACCCAATCCTACCCAAATCCCCCTCCACCCTCTCCCCACCCCTCCTTCACCCAATCCCTCCCCATTCCTATTTTACCCGATTTTCCCTCCCACAAATTCAAAATTCATTTCCCCCAAACCCATTTTTCCCCACCCGACCTCTAAACCAATCTAACTCACAAAACAAAGAAAGGGATTGACTCTTACCTCATCACGTTATCATCACCATGGTGGTGGCACATTGAGCACTACACCGGTGGTCCACCCGATCCCTCTCCTACCTCTGCCATCACCCAATCAACCTACTCACCTCCAACCAACCGAATCGATCAATCGATCTCATGGACCCACCTATCGACTGCCAATCACCCGCTACACCACTTGCCAACTCAGCTCTCCATTCCACATGGATGCTTTCCACCTTTTCTCTCTCTCACCTGTCATTTTCTCCTATTTGGCAAGTGACAAATGATTCCGTAAAAAGTGGAAATTTCCTTTTTATAACCTACCCGACTTGACCGGTGATGGTTTTACCTTGACCGACATCGGTCCCGTGCCCTAGCTTACCGTGGTCGGTCCATCATGATTGGCATCGGTTCCTTCAAACCATCATCGGTTATCCTGCTTAGTCCTTTTCCTCCCCCTACCCCTAATTTGGTGACCTACATCCTTTTACCTCACCCACACCTGACTTGGACCCTCCACTTTATCCTCCTGACCTCATCCTTTACTACCTCACCTCGTCCTCATTTGGGGACTCATTATTTTACCCATACCTCAACCCTACCCATGCCGTGACCTAGTTACTTGGACCTGGAACATTGCTAGTGACCTATGACCTCATGTGCTCACTATACCTTGTGGCACTATTACCCATGTTGATTGACATACTGACCTTACCTTGCCTCTTTCATGACCATTTATCTTGACCCAACCTTTGGTGTACCAGAACATACCTAAACGTTCCACACCGACTCGTGCGATGTTTCTGACCATATCCTATACCTTGGATACCGAAATCACCTCAACCTTGTTTGGATAAACCTATCGACCTTAGACAATGTAGAGTTTTCCTCTTTCAACCAGTACCATCTTTATAGTTTATATACATGCATGTGTTTGACTATTACTACCTTTGACCTTGACCCATTACCTAGATTACCCGATTAGACCTTTACCCCTTTTTACCCATGTTTCCCACCTTCCTCTTCATCACATTCACCTTTTATCAAACCACTCACCGATTCTACCTTCTGCCTCATCAGTTCCTAGTTTGAGGGGGATCACCTTCACCCACACATGGGGCAACCACATCTTATTTTTGTCAACATCACTTACCAATACAAGCTACACAAACAAAAGGGGAAAATGTAGACACCAAAATTGGGTCACACTCCCCTTGGTCCCTCGACAAATAACCAACTCGAACACACTCACCTAACCATGGCCCCTTTCATCCCACTCTAATATTAATTTAATTAATTTAATTAAATTAATTCATGATCTCATAATATCTATTATTTAAATATCCTAATTGGGATAATGCCCACACCACCACCTCACCTATACACCTCATCTAGCCACCTCACCCTAAGACCTATTCTTAGTATGTTGCCATAACTAACTAAGACCTACCTAAACCCTAAAAATCAAAGCCTACATTCCCTCTAACCACATTCCCACCCATTAGAAGGAAGCTTCTATTCTAATCCATGGAGAAAGATGAACGAGATCAAGAAAATCAAGGGGATCTACCCATTTTAGTAAACCTAGGAAATCCCACCCTAACCGATGCCGGTTACCCTAAACCACCACCGGTCAGACTAGAACCATCATCGGTTACCATTTATACCCCAAAACAACCTTATTTTGAGGTTGGCACATTTTTTGAGAGCAAGCGATGAATCCAGAGCTGCATGCAAGCAGAACCAACATTTATACACACATCAGAGCATCCACACCAACATCAGAAGCAATCACAGAGTCATTTGCATTCACGGGAGCATCGGGAAGCACCATCACCACATCAAACTCCATCCATCTGATCAACTACCATTTCCATCCAACCATCAAGCTCATACAATAGTAAGTGTTTTATTAACCAACATTCATCCATTTTCATTTTAATAGACTCTTTTACTTTTGTTATCAGTTCTACTTGTATTCCCATGCACCCATCATTTTCCTTCATACAAACTTGATCATTCCTTCACCCACACCATTAAATTTTCCATATCCTACTGATAACTACCCCTGAGCACACCTAAGACCTATACAGACCTTGTCATTGCCCTCTCCATTTCCATTTAGCCTTAGATCTATCACCACACCAAGATTTCATTAAGTTTCCTCTACCCCGACCATACCGATGCCGGTTACCCACAACCGTGGTGCCGGTTCACTCAAACCAAATGTCGGTCTCTCATTTTTTTTCTTAAGACCAAGAACATAGCCTAAAATCTCCACCAAATACCCAAAACAGCCCAGAACCAGACCTTGACTAGTACTACCAGTACCCTGACAGAGACCTTGACCTTCAAATTTAATCATAGCCTAGCCTGTTGTGAACAAATTTTACTTATTGTAGTCGAATGAGATACCTAAATCATTTTAATTGCAGTATGGTTTTATTTATTATTAACATTGAATTGTTTTAAATAGTGGATTGACAGCCTTCTAGGGAGTATCATACTTCCCGGATCTAGCATACGCTAGGAAGTCCACTTTGTATATATTGTTTAACTTCTATTTGGGTAAAACACATGGTGCTAGTGTATTCTTGATCTCCTCATCACCCTTGATTCAAGAGATGATATATGAAGTATTTGTAATCTTCAAGAAGACATTGTCCATTCAATCAGTTATTGATTCCATCTTGTGAAGAGGAAGTGTCTACATTCAAAGGATTTTTATGTTTCCATTGATTATTCTCAAGAAATATTTGATATCATTGAATCTAAGAGAGATCAAGGTTACTATAGAAGGATTTCTATGTTGTTTTGGTGATCTTCCATCAATGCTACCTTTTGTCGCCCCGGCCCCTTTTTCTTTTGGATTTCTTTTTTGGTTTTTCAGAATAAATTTTTCCTAAGTATGGAACTGAACACGAGAGGGTATCCACATGCCTCTTTAGTGCATTTTGGAGAAGGTACAAATAATCAGGAAGCTTTGAGTAGTGAGAATCCTCCACATGGCTAAAGCGTAGCTAAAAGTCCCAAGTGGGTTGAAAAGTCAAAATATAAAGCGGAGGAGCATACAGGCATCCATGTGTCACCCAGATGCAACTTCAAAAGGAGAAAGAAAAGGATAAGCCTTCGAGAAGCACAGAGTCTCCACATATCATACAAGGAAACTTCCATTGTCCAAGGAACCAATTAAAGAAGTGAAGAGCTTAAGATTTGGAATCATGAATGCAATCTCGGGTCCCAAAACATGTAGTTGAGATCTGCTCCAAAGTTTGAAGATCTCATAGGTAAGAACTAAATGTGGGCGGTGGAAATATTAATGGAGGCACATTGAAGCAAGAGCCATGGGGTCTATATAAGAATGTTCTTGTGCTAGTAGCAGGATATAGATAGAGAAAAAGAAGTTTTAGAGCTCATCAGGAGTAATTTAGGTTCATTTTATTGCATTAACTGGCCTTAGCAAGGCTTTGTTGTAAAGGAATATTGTAATCTATGCCATTTTTGGCCTTATGTACTATTTTCTCTATTAATAAGAGTTCTTGTTCATGTGCACTAAACATTCACAATCTTCTGTGTCCTTTATCTCTTCCTATTTACTTTTATTTAGTTTTAGATGAATGTTTAAATATCTATCATGCTACACACCCTTAGATCTTTTACATAAATCTATTCATTCACTCATGGTTATGTTTTAGTTTCATTCGGCCTTTGATAATTTGAGATATCTCTAGAATATTTGATCATGCTGAAAGATCTTCAATTAATCTAGTAGCTATTTCAATAATATCTCTGTGCTTTTTAGTAAAGTCTTGGCACATCACCTTAGATAGGATTTATTTATTGTTTTTTTTTCTCTACCCCTTATCTCAACCCAAAGCAGAGAAGAGCCAACTTCTATAAAATTTGGAGGTTATCTTAGGGGCCAAGTCCCACATCTCTAAGATTTCCCACAACTTTGGTGATTCATCTACAAAGATAATCATCAACAGTTTTCCTAGCACTCTCAGTGGGACATCATTACAAGCTTAAACTTAAAATATTTCTAGGTTTGGTGTGTGACATAACAATTTATATCCTTTTGAGGATTTGTAACTACACATATTATGAATCCACTCCAAATATCTACTAGTTTCAGTAGTATTGTGGTTTAATCCTCTCTAGTTCATGAGAAGGATTCAAAAAGGTTGAGAACAAGAGAAGAATGCACGTTTGAATATCTATAGTTATCCCTAGGAAGAAGTAAAAGAGGGTAGGCATTAAAATATCTCCATCTCCTCTAAACTTGACTTTTTCAACACCGCCACTGGTAGGCCCTTCTTACAATCCACTAGAGTTATCAGACCCATCACAATGGCCCAATGACCTCGAGACAGTTTGTCTCATGGAATCAGGGAAGTCCACTCATCTTTCCAGTGGCTCTGGAAACATGGAATCCCATTCCAGCCAATGCGCTAAAGGAACTACTTAAATTCATTGGTGAATATTTCAAAACCCTAGAGGAACATCTTTAGGATGTTTCAGATATATTTATGGTACATTAGATCATGGAGCATGAAATTTCCTTAAGGTTATTTATTATTTCCTTTAAAGGAAAATCTCTCGAATGGTATAGATATTTGACTCCTAACTCTATCGGTACCTATGATCAATTAGGAAACATATTTTTCACAAGATTCAATGATAAGGGTGATATATATTCACTCCTGCAACATCTTATCAATATCAAGAAAGCTTCGAGAGATCCTATGACTAATTTTTAATGCAAGATTCCACAAGACATGGTACAGGATTCCAGTTCTAACTAGATCACCTGCAGGTATGGCTATTGTCTTTTATCTAAATTCCTAAACTTAGATATTTCCATGATGATTCAGTCATTAGGAGGATATTCTTTGCCACAAGCATATGATATTGTAGTCCAAGCTGAGAATAACTTGATAGATGTTGGGAAGCTTCCCCAAAGATCCCTTTTCTATTGTATCCCGAGATAGATCCTCTTCCTCAGCACAAACCAAGTTTTGCCCAAGCTCTAGCATCAATGTATAGCTACCCATCCTTTCAAGGAGCCACTTCTACCACCAATCGACACATCATCATCATCTTCTTCTTTAGAAATGGAGGAAGTAAAAAACATCCTCAAGAACTTCTCTAATGAGATAGTCAATCTTAAGAGGATTCAAGGCACGTACCCAAGACAAAATTATCAAGGCTATCAAGGAGTAGACCCACTTACCCTCTACAATATCAAAATGCTCAGATACCACCACCAACGTAGCTGTCTAACCAAATTTTCCTAGTCCCAACACCACTCCAGACCCTCCCACCCAATAATGGGAGAGAAATGATTCCAAGATAGAATAATTTGGTGGAAGACCCCAATGCTTGGTGTTTTCCTTGCAATACCCCCATATGCCAAAAGATTTCCCCAAGGAATATACAACAGAAGGTAGTAGAAAAATAGCAAGGGAAGGCTATGAGGCCAATTATTTTGGACCTTACCAGTTCTGGGAGTTCAAAATGCATCCTTTTTCATGCAAATGCAAGGGATGTCCCTAGAACAAGAGGTGGAGATTGCACCTGAACATGCGCTTTTCTCTTGGATTGAAGGATATGAATTTTTATCCATAAAAGAAGTATCTAATTCTACTCTAGTACAATAATATTAAAACACTCACTCCAAAATGTGGATGATAGAAGCTTCGATCCTGTTCTACAAGTAGCGAATGGAGCAAAGAAGGAGTCAATGTTTCTTTGGTGAAGAGTGTGCAAACTCCATACTTAGCTAAATTTTTAAATGAACATTTCAGCACCTTTATCCATGGCACAATTTTTTTCCCTCTTATCCCTTTTTCCCAATGGGTAGAGGGAACAAAAATATATTCCATGAGCAATCTCTTTCTCTCGGTCCTTTATGTGACCCTTTCTAGCTCCATAGGGTGCTTATCTAGCTAACCACATTTCTTCGGTCCTACTCAAATTTTACCACTTGTCATCATGTCTATCCAAGAACCCTTTTTTCTCCTCCTATCCATTTATCCCAATAGGATATATGATATAAAAGTTAACTCCCATGAGAAATCCCCCGATGTGGCTTTTCATGTGATATCGTTTTCACTCCCTAGGTGTTTTTCGGATTTTCATCCTCATGCACACTTGACCAGATGTTTCCACTCGTCATGATCTCTCCAAGTTTTATTTTATGTCCTTTTTTTCCCAAGAGGATAGAAGAGACAAAACTATATCCCATGAGCAAGCCGTCTCATCCGGTCTCCCATGTGATCTCTCTCAAGCTCTGTAGGTACTTGATCAACATTTTCATCTTCCTTACACTTCACCAAATGTTTCTACTTGTCATTATCTCTCTCCAAGTTCCCTATTTTATTCCTTGTGTCCCTTTACACCATTAAACCTATTTTTAAACTCCACTTAAGCTTTCATTAAACCCAAAGATCAAACCACAATTAGTAGGAAAATACAAATGTAAAAATAACTTATTATTAAGTTACTTTAGTTGCACATGTTAACATATTCTCCATTTTTGATGTTTTAATGCCTCCAAGAACATAAAAATATCCTATAAATTCACCAAAATCATTTCAAAACATCCATAGCCTCATAAAATAAGATTTTTTCATATTTTTAACCAAAAATTGGATTCAAGTAAGATTTTCATATAATACTCTACTCCTAGGCACATTTCGAAGAATTTTATTGCATATCAAATGATTACCTAGTTTATTTATAGTATAAAATATGAAAACCTACCTCTATAAGCCACTTTTTTAGTGTGCAATAGTTTCAGCACAAGAATCACTTTGAAAATTGGAGCACAAGATCCCGATCTTTGAGCCAAATCGATGAGAGTGTTTTCATTGAAAATCGACACTCGTAAGTAAAGTTAATAAAAATTGAAATTACTATATATAGTAACATACTAAAAATATTAATCCTCCTAAAACAACAAGCTCACATTACTCAAAAAATATAGAAACAGTGAAAAAGAGCAAACAGGGTAAAATGGGCATCTTTCCCAAAATAGTAGTTCCTAAAAAAGCAACTGCTAAAAATAGAAACTTTCTAAAAATAGTAAAGAAACATGAGTGAAGGTAATTTAAGTGTCTTTAGGAGATTGAGAAGACAAACTTTGAGCATAATTTTTTTCCCAAAATAGTATCTCCTAACCCCACCTACCAAAAATATAAAGTTTTGAATTCTAGTCTGAAAGTTGTTGTTGGCTTCATTTTCACTTATCTTACTAATTTTTAGAATCGTGAAGTTCAATTTCTCTATCATGGAACCTATTTCAACACCATCCATGGAATATTCAAGTGTGGGTGACAGTGATGTCACTCACATGGACCTAGAGGACCTAAAAAGTAGGATGCTCAGAGGACCGAGATATTCTATTGAGGAATAGATCTTCACAAGCAAGTTGTATACAACTAGATGACATCATTTAACAGTCTAGAGTATAGAATTTTTGCTACAATGTTCTCAAAGCTGTGATCTAGATTCCGGGATTGTAAGGGCGAATGAAAATTCATACTTGCAATTCTCACCTCAAAAGACATTTCACAATGTATGTAGATTCCAACTAGAAATATTATGGTCATAATCTTAAAATAATTTTCATCTAGCGAGTGGTCAAAGACTAAATCCCATATCCAAGGCCTTACACTAGGATCATGGTTGATACAAGGAAGGAAACCCTCTTAGATGCCCAAAACTTTGTCAAGGAGTGAGTTTCATGAGGGTTAATCCGAGGAAGTCATATTGTTGAGCAAGTTAATGGGGAAAAAACCACAAAGGAATTTCAAGATTATATGGCACAATTCATCCTCTTTTTTTCCAAGGGGAATCAGGTGGTTTCTTAAGGACAAATCATAAGTGATAACATCCACCATCAATTACTCCAATTACAGGTTATAAAGAAATTCATAATGGGAGGATATTTGGTGTTTGCCTATCAAATCCTACAATTTCGGTATATGAGGTCAATAGGACAAGTCATAAATGGTGAATAATTTATGAAGGCGGGGGGAATGAACCCTGTTACATAGCTGAGTTTGCAGCTACCCAATTGCATGTATATCCTGAAAAGGATATACAAACGTGCATGTAATTGCATGAGTAACAATGCTCTTTTCTCGGTGTCCTTAAAGTGCTTAGCATTTATGACGTATCCTTGTTTTGGATTTTTGTTTATATGTACTTACCTTAATGGGTATGTTGATTTAAAGTATATGATGTAGTGATTGATTTTTGTATCGGTAATTAATATTTTTTTGTGCACCTTGTTTTGTGGAATTTGATTGAGGTAATAGGACAAATGCATGGTTACAAGATATTTAGTCATTGATGTTATCACCTCACCTATCTTCTTTGAAAGAAATGAATTGCAAAGGGATGAATTTATTCTTGAATGCATTATATTATTTATTAATGATTATATAGTATGTGGAATCTTTTCATTATTTCAAAAGAATAATTTTAGTAAATAATTGGGGATTAATTTTGTAATGAAAACCTCTTCCTTGTTAGTAAGATGGTAAAAGAATGTGTGGCACAATGATTTCCTCTGCCTGAAGGCGAGTAAAAAATTAAAGTTGGTTTTATAATTCTTATGTCTATGAGAAATAATAAGTATTTTTGCAGAGAAGTGCTAATACAATTTAGTTGACTTTGATTATTGATGAAACTACTTTATAACTTCATCATAGTTCATATGATGTGTTATTATTTATTTTGTTGATTTCACTACATAGTGCTAATTATTCAATTTGAGAATATTGTTCCTAGACCATAAAAACATGGTAAGAAGGAAAGGATATAACTTTTTTGGTCTAATATTTTCATATGGTTATAGTTATATTTGAGGAAACCATGAACATGGTAGTGTTATTAATTACTTGGCTTGACTTATCATTTTTAGGGCATAGAATTCACTATACTAGATGGACTTCTTTTGAATGTTTAATAATTGATGTTTATTAACGTTAAGGGTTAAACCATATGTGATGGCCAACCTTAATGTTTGTTTTGTTTAAACGAGTTATTTTTATGGTAAAATTGACCTTACCATGTAAATTTATGGTTTAAATAATTTTTAAATCTTGATCTTGGTTTATATTTAAAATCCCTTCCCCACCACCAAAAATGGAGGGAATTAAATGAGGTAATTTATTACGCCACTAAGTGGCAGAAATATTTGAAAGATCATTAATATCCTCAAAGAAGGGGAAGCTTCTCCAAGAATCTATTGCCATGTAGACTCAACTCTATTTTTTATTTTTGCATTGTTTTGAGAAACTTTAGTAGAGAACTGTGCATGTGGTTTCTAGTTCAAAGGATCCCGTTTTGAGTGAATCCATGTAATGGAGTTAGATTATATTTGTTCCATTTTATCTTAATCTCTCTATTCACGATATGTGCATGGATATTTCTCTTCTTTAATTAACTACTCTTATTTGAGATTTATTCACGTTCAAATTTGTTTAAAACAAAAGAAAGAGATGGGGGTTTTGTTGTGTGCGAAATCCATTCCTTGAAAATCTATGCATGATGATTTTTAAGATACTTTATGGAGATTTTGTAGAAGAAAAGGTTGTGTATGCCTTGTTGTACCATGCATAAAATGTTCTTCTCTTCTTCTTCATGGTTTAATGCATTATAATATTTGCATGTTTAAAAATGTTGCAATAATGTTTTCTTTTATGAAATAGATAAACCCTATAAAGAAATGTTTAGGGATTATTTGTAAAGGTTGACATTTTATGGGTATGGCTAATTGACTTGATAGTGTTTGTGGTTGTACATGTATATATACATTTGCCTTGTTATTGGATTGAAAACCCAATGTGGGTGTAATTTGAGTCTGTGTATATGTGTCCTTTGTGAATTTGTTTTATATTTTTATCGGGTACCCATTAAAGCAAAATATACATTAATATATTCATTCCAGTCCACATATGTATATAATTACATTTGGCATGTACAGTCTAACTCATCCTTTTCTGGGCATAATTGTTTAAGCAAATGAATATAAAAACCAAGTATAATTTTTATGTCCTTGGTTAGTCTAAGCATATTTCTCTACAAGTTGACATGTATACATTCAAAATCATATTAAAAACCCTAATTTTTCGTGCATCTCGCATGTAATTTGATGTTCCTATTGTTTTAAAATTTTATTCTTAAGTGGGAAAATTTGTGGCGTAAACCATATGGATATTGAAGCTAGTACTTATTAATTTATGTCTAGGAATCGAATGTGAGCAGAAGTTTTGTGTGAAATATTTTAAGATCCTTAAATGGATTGGTTAATATCAACCAAATCACTAGGTTAATTTTTTTATTGTATGGATTGAATTCGTTGATCGGAATTATTCTATGTGGAAAACTTAGTTTTTGTGTTGAAATGTATGGATGAATAATTGGGTAGAGTTTTTCAAAGGCATTAACAAATTCTTGGATGTCAAATCGGTGAACCGTTTTGGTATTGTTCGAAAAAGTTAAGGTAAGTTTGTTTTTTTTTTTAAGGTAGTTGATTTTACTTAAGTGGAAATTTGGCCGAATCATTCCTTCATCTGTTTGTTAATTTATCTTTAGGGACATGATAAATTAAAGTAGTTTTTGTTTGCATTATGAATAAATTATATGTTTAAAGGAAACATGTTATACTTTCTCCAAATTTATCATAAATGTATCAATCCCCTCTCTGTTTGAAGTTTAAGGTATATATATATTTATTTATTTATTTATTTATATCCCTATATATTTGGATAAGGGTTACTTGACTTATCAAAGTAAGATAAAGATCCATTGTAGGCTAGTTTTAAATAAATAAAGGAAACTATAATTTAGTTTGATATACATTCTTGACTTAGAGACGAAAGCATTAATTTTGATTATCTTGATATGAAAGGACATCTTGGTACAATAGTTTATCATTAGCATTATTATTGCATAGCATAATTAAGGATGAGTAAAGAAATACAAATCTAAAGGAAAATTTTCAGACTATTATTTGAATGTGTTATGTTTTGGGAATGATTTATTGTTATCTAGAAATAATTTAATGTCTCATAGAATGAGAATTACTTATGAGTAATTAATAACAAAGTATGAGATAGGAAACATTATTTTTATCCCATAATCAATTAATATATTTTCTTATCGTGATAGTATTGGAATTTATTCATTCAAGTATTATAGTGATATAAATTGTAAAGATGCGGATAATAACCTTTCATTCCAGTTCTTGAAAACTTACCATGTACCTTGTTGTACTTTATCATTTTTCGAATGTAGGTTAAAAAGTAATGTGAAAAGGAATAAAGAGTGTTTATAGTAAACTTAGTTGACATTGATTAAATTGTGAAATATCATGAATGTATTGTATTTTATTGATATTGATTTGATTGAGGAATATCATAAATGTAATTGTAATGTTAAAAGTGAAAGAAATTACTTCGCATGATATAAGAAAGGCAATTAAAGGATTGTTCTATTTTATTATTGTATGTAATATTTGTATGTACTTTTAACAATGTTTAACCTCTATGACATGAATATATGTCATTGTTTTTCATAGCTTACCTTGTTTTTTATAAAGTTTTATAATGTCAAAATAATGACAGATTATGAAGTAATATTACAAAGTACAATTTGACAATTAATGATATCACTATGATTTGACTATTTGTGTATGTAAGATGAGACATTAAAACACAGCCATATAGTAATATGGTTAAGATGTGATGCGGGATCATCAACTCTAGAGTGTACATAGGATGACAACATCTAAATTTTGGTTTGTTAGGTATGGTCATGAGTTATAGGAGTCAATTTAAGTCATTTTTAGGTGTTAATGGGTGTCTAGGTTCTTCAAAATTCACAAATTACATTTCCCTCCAAAATGTAAAATTTGAATGTGGAGGCCATTTTTGGCTTGCTATTGTTGTCTTCATGAATTCTTGGAGCTTGTAAACCATGAAAAGGATGAAAAGAGGTGTAATTGAGTGTTTAAGGTTCCCTTTAGGGACTAGAAGTCATGACATGAGTCTAAAATTCAAGAATTTGGTCTTTAAGTTAAGAAACTTAGTGTTAAAGCAAAAGTCACTCATATGACCAAGGTAGATAAGGGTGTGAAATCAGTTAGAAGTTGATGAAAATACTATATATTGCAAAAATGTAACTATAATTTTCATTCCTATCTAGATATGAATCAAGACAAAGCTTCAAGGAAGATATTGAAGGAGGAAAAACTCATTTTGTAATATATCCTTACATGATTTATTTTTTTATGGTTGTGCATGTGTGGTAGTTTCATATTAGAGTGGGATTTTTATCTTAGTGTGAATGCTGATAATAATTTAAGTTCATTTTTTGTATATTGATACGATTATCTTTGGTGGAGCAGTGCATTTTTAACCTTGAGAATATTTTTAGGTTGCAGTAAGAACATGATTCATAGATTATATGAATCAAATTGAGGGGAACCTTGAGCAAGGTAAGAATATTTGTTGTTCAGGATATTAAAGGTGTGGCATTTGAAGAATAGGGTTTGGCTTGATAACCTTGAATGAATTGGAAATATGGGAAAATAGTGAGGAAGTCTTGTGACTGAGATTTCTTGTATGTTAGGGTTTTAGATACACCCCGAATTGATTTTTTTTTTAGGAGTTGTACGAATAATTTTTGGATGATTGAGACATGTGCATGGCATTGATAGAGATGTCTTGTAAATTTTGGTAAGGATACTTATTACATTCCCCTTCTCCAAGTGTGAACCACCAAGGGTTAGTGAAGAAACAGGAGAATATTGTGTTATTAGTGATTAAAGGCATTAAAAATATTAATTTTAGGGATTTAGGAGATGATGGTCAGTGATACTATTGTAGACACTTAAAATTGGTTACCCAATTTAGTGCCCCTCTCATCCGTTTACTTGCTTAGGTAACCTGGGGCACGTTTACGTCACCAACTATCCCCTTGGGATATTATCCAATTTGTGATTTAATCACTTATTCCAAATTTAATTCATCCCATCACATCTTACCCATGAGTGATTAAATATTAAATATTTAATTACGCTTCTTCCCATGCATCTTAATCACTTATCCATCCCAAATTTATTCTATCTATGTATCACATCTATTTTTAATCTTCCTAAGTTTGGATATGTATCCAAATTTAATTCATCCCATCACATCTTACCCATGAGTGATTAAATATTAAATATTTAATTACGCTTCTTCCCATGCATCTTAATCACTTATCCATCCCAAATTTATTCTATCTATGTATCACATCTATTTTTAATCTTCCCTAAGCGGGATATTTTCCCGTAGTCGGGATAAGTCTTATCTTTTTCGATCATTTTTGGCCACCTCGGGAGTCTTTTCCGCGATCGGCGCCGACCCATATGGTCGGCGCCGATTTTCTAGGAGCGGCGCCGATTATAAAAGCAAGTCCAGAACTCAGTTCTAAGGACCGAAGAGACCAAAAAGAGATCACGAACGAGTGAAAAAGTGAACAGGCAAAAAAAGAGAGCACTTACGCACGAACAGAGAGCAAGAGAGATACAGGGTGTGAGAAAGAGAGATCTTTTTAGCATCAATTGTCTCAGATTAGGACAGATCCTGTCCAAATCAATCCCTGAGAGGAGCACCGTTACTCTCCCCCCCGTCATGACCATCTATCATCGGTGACTCTGTTCCAAAGATATCGCCAACTTCGGCACATCCAGCAGACCACATTCACCTTCCAATTCCCGAATCTTGTCGCACAGTCCCTGATTGACTGATCTGTCTCCAGTCGACGCCGATCTTATCCAGTCGACGCCGATCCCCCTCAATCGACGCCGACCAGTCTCAATCGACGCCGATTCTACCCAGTCGACGCCGATTTATCTGCAGATAGGTAAAAGGATACAGGTAACACAAATCCAGCATTTATTTCATAGTTCCCTATTTTCTGTACTTTCTATCTGCTGTTTAGATTCTTATTACTGCAATCAGAAAATCTAGTCTTTATTTACATCTTTTATCATGTATGCTTCTTTTCTTAATTGAAAACGTGGACTGACATCCGCCGAGGAAGCTTATCGCTTCTCGGACCCGCTTCTCGGGCAGTCCACTTAAATATCTTTTAACGTGGTCTTTTTCTGTCAAGCATCGGTGTTTTGCAGGTTATTCGGATCTATTGTGCGAATTGCTCGTGTGCGCCCGTCTTGTCTACATCGGCTTCCTCATCCGTCTACATCTTCGGATCTAATCCATCAGGTATCGATTTTATTGGATTTTTTCAGGGTTTTTGTGTTTAGTTTGGTGCATTAACTTGGACAGGTAACAAGCGCAAAATTCTTGATCTACATTCTGGCACGCCCGGTGGGACCCAACCAAAGTCCCTTATTGGTAAGTTCATTTCTTTCCTAGTTTTGAACTTTGTTCCTTTTTTTCACTGATTTCTATCAGTCCTATTTGAGCATTTCTTTTCATCATTTCAATCTTGCTTCTTTTTATGCGGAATCATTATCTTGAAATTTTTCTATTTCCTTAAAATAGAAATTTTTCATTTCACCATTATCCGGATATATCTTTCTGGATTTTGTTTGTTGTTTGCTTAACCTCTTATTGCGGAGCACCTTGCTTGTTCGTGGGATTGTTCGAGGGGAAGAACTCAACAACGCACTTTTTGAAGTCCACACACCTTGGAGAGCTAAATCTATAGGTATTCCTCTTTTACGGTGTTTTCTCCTTTTTAGGATTTCTTTGTCGGTTGCCTATCACATCCAAACACTTCGATTTTTGGTGTTTAAAAAGAACTTAATCGCATTTGGGAAAGAATCTGTTTGACTTGTCTTCATTGAAATCAAACACTTCATTTTTAAGTGCTTAAAAAGAACTTTTTTGTCATTGCTGCCTGCTTTTCATCTAGTTTTAATTAGGCTGGAAAATTGATCAAAATCGGTAGTGACACTATTTGATTTTTATTTTTCACCCTTGCACACAAAGCCAAAATCACTAGGTATAAAGCATTTAAACAAAACTCCTTCCCTGGCCTCACCTACTTGGAAGTGATATCCAAGAGGAAGAGCCTACGCGGTACTCGGGCCGCGCTATAAATTCACGGAAGATTTTGGTATATATTGGCAAAGCACCCGACTCCCTTATCGCAGCGGTGTGTGAAGTGCGGGGGTAGGCCCCTATATCAAGCCACGTACCGGTCTTTTACTGAAGTGCCTTCGGGACTCCTCACCAAACATTACCCAAACCATCCTTAGTTTGGCTATCTGAGTAGTTCCTGTTCTAAAAAGCCTTCCCTAACATTTTCTTTTCTTAAAAGCATTAAAATTTAAAGAAGATAACCACTTGCGCTACTTGAATTATCTGTGCATTAGTTAGGTCACTTTTCTTGTCTGTGTGTTTATGACGGTTATCACCCGATCACAATCCAGAAGAATGGCTCAACTAGTTCCTTCTTCCTCCGAGATCACCACTAGTGTGGAGGTTTCGGCCCCCCCCCAATCTTCCTCGGGACCGCTGTTAGTTGGGTCCCCATCCTGGTCATATAACCCTTTCCATCAAGCCAAAGCAATCCCATCACGTCCAGCTTCCCCTAGTCCTTCGGAAATATCATCTGACTCGGAGTATGTTCCCCGCGGGGATCCTGAATTCCAGGCATTCCTCGACCGTAACCCGATAGCCCTCATGGACTACCTAGTACACAAGTCCATTCGAATATCTGATCAAGGGCCACCAATCCAACAAGTGTACGATTATCCTCGTGGATCATCCCAAGCCTTTGTAGAGCAGTTTGCACCATCTCTTTTACCTCGAGCCACGGAGAAGGGCGAGGCCCCTATGCCTCCCTTTTCTCTTCCACCTTCCATATCGACTAATTCCCAAATAGTCTTACCTATCCCTAACACCGCAGTTACCTCGAATATTCCACCACCTACTTCTGAGAGGTCTTCTGCCCTTGCTATAATGAATGCGTCTGCACACCCGCATGTTGCTGTTAATTCATCTATGCCCTCCATTGTGTCCCAAGGTCAGTACCTCTTCATGAGCCAACCCCCTCCGAATAGTCAGTTGGCTCCTACTTCTCGTCCTCTAGGGGGTATTTCCTCCAATGTTCCAGCAACTGTGACCTTCGCCCATCAGCTAACATCGGCACCCTTAATACCGAACCCGGCAGTAGAAGGCCCCTTTCAGGTCTTGTTCCCCAACATGTCCAATCCAACCAACACCCATGTTCCTCAATCCATTCCGATCCAATCAACAAACATAGGAGTCCACCAATCACAGGCTCCATCCGTCATCCAACCTTCATTTTCTCAACCCCTTATTATCTCACAGCCTGCCTATACGCAAGCCACCTCACAAAGAAATACCCCACCGGTGTCACCTAACACACTGGTTATTCCTCTTATCATCCTATCCATCAACAGATGAATCCCCCATTGACACCTCAACAACATCCACCACTTGCTTCTTATGTAGGACATACCAATGTACCTCCTCCTCAATCGGACGTGGTTCAAATTCTCTTCAAGAAAATCGCAGATTTGGAAGCCTCCACAAAAGGGGCTCGTCCCTCATACTCCTTTGAAGAAGTGTGTAATGAACCCATTCACCCTTCAGTGGCTTTTAAGCCTTATCCTCCCCAATGGGAACTTCCTAAATTTTCAAAATTTCATAGTCGGGAAGACCCTCAACAACATCTGTGAGCATTCAAACATGCTTGCTATCTCATAGTCCAAGATCAGGAGCTCATGCTCCGTACCTTTCCTATGTCTCTAGCAGGTCCTGCTTTAGACTGGTATAATAATATCCCTCAACATTCTTTGTTTTCCTTCTCTCAATTGGCCCAGATGTTTGTTGAAAACTTTTCAATAAATATCGCACATAAGATCTCGATCATAGATCTTTATAACATTCGCCAATTCGATGATGAGTCTATTGCAGACTTTGTCGCTCGTTGGAGAGGGATAATCAACCAATTGTCTTTCTCCCTTCCTCAATCCCAACAAATCGAGTTGTTTACTCGATCTTGTGCTAATCACATTTCTTCTACTTTAAGGATCCAAACCTTTCATACCTTTGAGGAAGCCTTCACGATGGCACGCAAACTTGAATCTCGCGCCATTGAGCAAGGGAAGCTAAAACTTTGCTCTAAATCCAAACCAGATTTTTCTCGGTTTACCAAACCAAATTCTTCTCCTTCTAAAGACAAAAATCAAGGATCCACCAATGCCATCGTACTAAAAGCATCACGAGCCGATAATACTTCTAATCAAACACCACGAAGAGACCCTTCATCACGCTCTGCTCGAAAAGGGGCTTCATCATCTCGATCCTTCGCTCCATTGGGGAATCATATGCTTCTATCTTAGAAAAAATGTTGGAAGTTCGCATGATCGAACTTCCCCATTAGGGATATTGATGAAAGCCGAGAGCGCCCATTCTGGTATAGGGAAAATGATTTCTGTCATTATCACAGAACCAAAGGTCATGACATCGAACGATGTCAGACTTTCAAAAATCTTGTCCAAAAATTCATTGATAAAGGTGAGCTCATTCTAGATAACCCAAATGCTCCCCCAAATCAGGCACTTGATGTTTTTAAACAGCCTTTTCCCAATCATGCCCTGAATCATAATGCTTCAGAGTCTCAAAAGCCAAACACTCATACCATCAACTTCATCTCTACCGAAGAATCTTCTTCTGAAACCAATCCATCTGCAAACCCATCAATCGAATCAGGACCTCCTTCCACTTCATCAATCACTGGAATTCCATTATCTTCAGATAGCCCGTCTTTGAATATTCCTACATTACTAAGCACGGAATCCTCTTTTTCCGCTCCTTTGTCTGACCTACCATCCATACCCGAGACAGTGTCATCCTCATCTGTCTCATCTTCAGACATTCTTTCAATACTCGAGGCAATTACATCCCTTCGAGTTTCCACTACAGGCACATCCACTTCTGTTGCTCCCATTCCCGCTGCAACTATGCCCTTGGTAAACGTACCTATAATTGTGCCGACTTCGACGGAAGCGTCTTCGATTTTGACCCTTCCTATCTCTTTTCCTACAGTAGTTTCACCCATGATTACTGCATCAGAAGTAGTCCCCTCGCAAGGAACTGCTTCTTCATCACTCACTTCTTCCATCACTAATGTTACTTCGCCTATTAAAGAAAAATCAAAAGAAGTAGCACCAACACCTATACACTTGGTTCCGGAACCTAAACCGAGACAAGCAAAATCTAACGTTACAACATCAGTACCTCCCCATTTGTTTCCCCCAAAAAGGTTACAATCACCTTATGCCGTTGAAGTCGTCACCATCCCTGAAAAAGGAAAGCCCATATTTCGGACCATCAAGACTCTTGGTGCTCTTCCACAAAAATCTCTCTCTACGCCTCATAAACGATTGGATTTTCCCGCTGAGAAGGCTTTTTCTTCTACACACTTATCAAAGCCATCATCTTCTTCTACAACACATTCTTCACCAATACCCCGAAAAATAGACTTACCTACTAAAAAGACGCCACCTCTTCTATCAGGATCATCATCTTCATTATCAAAAACCAAGGCACCCTATGTTCCTCCGATTACACCTACTTTGGGAGCTTCTTCCTCTTCTAAACCGACGTTATCTAAATCATCAGTAAATTCGACCAAGCAACCCCCTTTGTCTCCAAAGGCCGCAAAATTTGTCACATATCCATCATCCTCAAAATCTATTTTAGGGGCTCCTCCTCCACCAAAGTCAATCATGTCTCACTTACTCCCATCCCAAGTACCCAAGACTGCTCCTCCAAATGTCCAAACAAATAAGAGGATTCCTAAACAAACTGTTAAACCTAACATGCAAGTCCTCTTACCTCGGCGATCGGTTAATGTGAAAGAACCATCTCCATCATCTCTATCCTCCTCTTCGTCCACCGGATTCTACACCGAAATCCTTCATCAACTTATCCAATCTTCATCCATAACCCTTCCTCCGATTAAACCTTATAACCCTAAAGGAGTGAAACCACGGTTTAACTCGATCCGATTTGTGCTTACCACCGTATCTCGGGTCATGATCTTCGAGGGATGTAAAGCTCTTCAAGCCGTTATCAAGAACCTTCTCGGAAGAAAGTGACCTCTTCCTGGGGGAGGAGGAACAAATACCTCCTGTCACCTTAGCCCCATCCAAACCTCAACCATCCACTCAGACCTCTAGTGGTTCCACTCCACTTGATCTTCCACCTTCTCAAATTGACACAATCCATATCGCCACTAGAACCCAACACTATGATAACCCATCTTCATCTTCAGCATCTCGACCACGGGTTGTCATTTCTGCAGCCCCTAAAGGCATTTCTCCTTCCTCATCAGCACCACGACCCAGGGTCTCTATTCGTGCTGCACCTCGGGCTCAAGTTCCCGTATCCGTTGAGGAGAGTGTTATGAAACAACTCACCCAGGATCGGTCAAAATGTCTCTTTTTGACCTCATCCAATCCTCTCCACAACATCGCCAGGCCCTAATTGATAATCTGCGTCGCATCGCAGTGAATTCCGATGAGCCCCAGCCCTTCGAGTTGGTTGTTGGATTGAATGGACCATCAACCGCCATTTCTTTTGAAGATTCGGAAATTCCTCCTCTTTCTTCAGAGGATTTGGAGGCTCCCCTCTTTATCACAGTCCAAATCAATAACACTACCTTAAAACGTGTCATGATCGATAGTGGAGCTGCACTCAACGTCATCTCCTCGCACACATTCGAACAACTTAAGTTACCAAAGAATGTGGTGTCACCCCCGCCTTTCGCCCTTCGATCATTTAACGATCAGCTAGCAGTCACTCTCGGAACTGTGGTCTTACCCATTCGAGTAGGTAAGAAGCTGCTTCATGAACTTTTCTACATTGTCGAAGGAAAATTTCACTATAATATGCTCCTCGGACGCTCCTGGATTCGCAATGCATTGTGTCCCATCCACCCTCCATCGATGCTTATAATATCAATATGAGGGAAAAATATATACTCATCTAGGAGATCCTTTTCCTTCCGCACAATGCGACATGACCACAAGATCTGCCCCTTTAAAAGAAAATCCATGTTCCCCTGACGGGGCCTCATCTTCTTCTATACCTGCAACCAAACTACCGGATTTACAAAATCTAGAAGAGACATTGCAGCGTTTCTCACTAGGAGAGCTTCCTCTCTTTTCTTTTGATGCCCATCTCAAACCTAATGAGTATGGTAGACCAGACAAACAACCTGAATATCAACTAGGTCTCGGTCGCATCGTCACCATTGGTCTGCCCAATCAACAGACCAATTTCATCTACAGTGGTCTTGATATGCCTCATTATCGCCCAGATTCTCCTCCTAGAGCCAAACCTTACCTAACAGGGTTTGATTATCTACAGAATCCCACGTTTGCAAAAACTTATCTATATCGATGCGCGTGGAAAGGTTTTGGCCTCGGAAAATATGAACAAGGTATACATGACCTCAAGTCCATTCCTACTCTCATGCCACATCAGAAATTTGGTTTAGGATTTAAACCTCTTTCAAAGGCCACTGTCACTATTCTTGATGAGCCTCTTCCTACTGAAGAACCACCTTCCCCCACTAAATCAGAAGCATCACTTGATGTGGACGATGACATTTCCATCCCACCTAACTTTTTTTTTTGATCAATACCATTTCCTTAGGGCCGTTAGCCTACGAGACTAACAATCGGTCCGCTTCTATACCATTAATCTTCCCTGAAATAGTTGGAGACGATTCTCCCACTATCAACACTATCCACTGTGCGGATGATGATTCTGTCCTCACCTATCTGGGGGCAGAGGATTCATATCTTCCCAAGACTATTCCTTCTGACACGTCTACCCTTCTCAACGAAGCCACTATCGACCTTAATATAGGGACTTCTGAAGACCCTCGCATCATTAAGGTCGGCCAATCCCTTAATCCACAGGAATTAGGGGACTTTACCGCTTTTCTTTCCAAACATCGTCAAGCCTTTGCTTGGTCATACGAGGATATGCCAGGACTCGATCCCGATATTGTGGTCCACAATATCGTTACCCTTCCCAACATCAAACCAGTTAAGCAAAAATTGCGTAAAATGCACCCTAGAGTAGCCCTTCTTGTCAAAGAAGAGTTACAACGCTTGCTCTCGGCTAGCTTCATCCAACCCATCGATTATCCACAATGGGTCAATGTAGTACAAGAACTCAAGGCTACTTTGGGAAGATTCGAATTTGTACCGACTTAGGGATCTTAATCTTCCATCTCAAAGGATGATTTTCCTCTTCCTAATATCGACCAACTCATAGATTTAATCGGGCCATGAGATGCTTTCTCTTATGGATGGTTTCTCTGGATATAATCAAATCCTCATCGCACCAGAAGACCAACATAAGACTTCCTTCATAACCCCTTGGGGGACCTTTTGTTATCGTGTCATGCCTTTTGGCCTTAAGAACGCAGGAGCAACCTATCAACGAGCAATGACATACATCTTCCATGATCTCTTACACAAAACTGTGGAGGATTATGTTGACGATCTCCTCGGCAAGTCCAAGCGCCGTCAGGATCATCTTTTCATCCTTGCACCTCTCTTTGAGAGGCTTATCCGCTTCTGTCTTCGTCTAAATCCCTAAGTGCGTGTTTGGCGTTCTCACGGTAAACTTTTTAGGTTTTATCATTTCCATCGAGGGTATTGAAGTCGACCCGCAAAAATAAAAGCTATCCTTGAGATGCCTCCCCCTTTAACTTCAAGCAACTCCATGATCTCCAAGGACGTCTTGATCAGCAAGGCCGTTTTATCTCCCAATTGTCGGACCGTTGTCAACCTTTTCACCATCTTCTCCGTAAGAATGTTCATTTTGAATAGGATGAGCATTGCCAAAAGGCCTTTGATGATCTCAAAGCTTATCTTCTCTCTTCACCGTGCTTACACCTCCACACGAGGGGGAGCCTTTCTATCTCTATATCTCTGTGATCACCATGCTCGGGAGCCATGATCTCGCATCCGGACACTTGTGGTAAAGAACAAGCTGTCTATTACATCAGTCGCACCCTCCATGAGTATGAAACACGTTACTCCGAAGCTGAAAAACTATGTTGTGCTCTCTTCTTTGCAACTTCTAAGCTTCGTCATTATCTCCTTAATCACAAAACTTACATTGTCACAAGTGTCAATCCCCTCAAGACAATCCATGCAAAACCTTATCACAATGATCGCATCACTCGTTGGCTTATGCTTATGACTGAGTTTGACCTCGAGTTTATCCCGCAAAAGGCTATCAAGGGTCAGGTTATTGCAGATCAATTAGCAGATGCTCCTCTTCCGGACACTCAAGACCCCCTTGCTCAATTCCCCGATGAGTATATCCAACAAATTGATTTTGGTCTATCTCCATTTAAAGTAAAGCTCTTCTTTGATGGATCCAAATGCCAGCAAGGGGGAGGTGCGGGTTTCGTGATGATTCCTCCTTGGGGTACGCCTATCCCAGTTGCACACAAATTGAACTTTGAGTGCACCAATAATGTGGCTGAGTATGAAGCTCTTGTCTTAGGTCTTCAAAATGCCATTAATCTCGGCGCTCGTCATATTGACATCTTTGGTGATTCTGAACTCATCGTTAATCAAGTCACGGGTGTCTATCAATGCAAGAATGATATCCTTCAAAAATATCGTGACATCGTTCTTGCTCAACTCCAATCTTTCGATAAATTCACCATCCAAGCCATTCCTCGCACTGCAAATCGATTCGCGGATACCATGGCCTCATTAGCCTCACTTATCCCGCCTTTTACCGAAGACTCGCGTCTTTATGTGGCTGTGCAACGATTAGATCAACCATCTTATCTTCAACAACTAACTTCGATCAATGCTGTCACAACCCATACCCAGGATGAGTGGTATCAACAGATTGTCAATTATCTATCTCATTCGATCCTTCCTCCAGATCTGACTTCCAATGGTAGAAGGTCTTTTGTCCAACGCGCCAATCGCTATACTATCCTAGGCGGGATTCTTTACAAACGCGGCTTTGATGGTATTTTGCTTCGATGCCTCAAAACCCATGAATCATCTAAAGCTATTCAGGAGGTCCATGACGGTATCTGTGGTGGACATTTTAGTGGCTTAGTCAGCAAGCTGCAAGCGCATTTTACGTTTGGGATATTATTGGCCTTCTCTTAATCGAGATTGTTGTGAATACACTAAGAAGTGCGTCAAGTGTCAGCAACATTCCAATCTCACGCACATCCCTAGTCAGGCTTTGCAACCTGCGGCGGATTTGTGGCCTTTTTCGCAATGGGGTCTTGATCTTATTGGTCTCATCAATCCCCGTTCTTCACAACGTCATCATTCTATCATTACTGCCACTGAGTACTTTACTAAGTGGGTAGAAGCTATCCCTCTTTCTTCAACAAAGGCTAAACCCATAGTTGATTTCGTCTATCAACACATCATTTGTCGCTTTGGCGTTCCACACAAGCTAATCACAGATAATGGTAAGTCCTTCAAGAACGCCGATTTGCAAAATCTCTGCAACGCTTTCAATATCAAGCTCAGTTTTTCTTCTCCATACTATCCTCAAGCTAATGGTCAAGCCGAAGCTTCCAATAAAACTTTGCGTAATATCCTCGCAAAGGTAACTAGTCGAGCTGGTAGGGATTGGCATTTACATATCCCTTTTGCTCTCTGGGCTTATCGGACTAGCATTCGTACTCCTACTGGTGCTACTCCCTTCTCTCTCGTCTATGGGTCTGAGGCTGTCCTTCCTTTGGAAGTCCAAATCCCATCTCTCCGTGTTTCTCTCAGAGAATTTGTCTCCGATGAGGATTATCGTCAAAATCATCTAGCACAACTTGAATTATTAGATGAGCGGCGTCTCAACGCTCTTGAACATCATCAAGTCTATCTTGAGCGTGTCAAACGTGCTTACAACAAGCACTTGCAACATCGTGACTTCAAAATTGGTGACCTTGTTCTTAAGGAAAATCAAAATGTCACTACACTCGAAAGAAGTCAACGTGGTAAGTTTGCTCCCAACTGGATGGGCCCCTACATTATCACTCATAAATATGGGTCTGGGGCTTATCGTTTATCCTCCATGGATGGTGTACCTGAAGCAGAACCTCTTAATGCCTTGCATCTACGGCCCTACTATTGTTAAAATCTATCTTACACAAATCTAGTCGCAACTCAGATCTTCCATCCGTCCTAATAACCAGTCATCTACTTTTGTGGTGATTTGAAATTGTGTGGTTCTCCGCCTATTGCCTCGTTTACCTTAAATATGAGTATCGCGGCTCTACTCATTGCACGTTTCTTTTGGATATGTTCCTCCTCATGGTAGGAATACCTTAATCACCACTTCATCTGTCCCAAGTACTTATCTTAATCGGATCTACTCGGGGCATGAGTACATGTTCTTCTATGTTCTCTTCCCCTCCATCTGATCTATCTAGGTCTAAACTCAGCTTCTTCCAAAAAGTTTCAAAAAAAAAAAAAAAAGATGCTATCCAAAAGATAGACTGATCCCTTGAAGGACAGCTATCCATACATTATCAAGTGAATCAAAAAGAAAATAGACCATACCCTCGAAGGATGGCTATCATTAAAATTCAAAATACAGACCGCTCCCTTGAAGGATCAACTGTTTCTCAAAGAAAAATTCAAGGCTTCTTGTAATTAGTCAGCCTTCGGTCGGTTTATATACTCTTTAGCATCATCGAAAGACTTCCCGCATCGATCGGTCTTTCCATATCAAGCAAACTTCCCACATTGATCGGTTTGCTTTTTTTTGTCAAAGTCATGAAGTTTGAGATTTAAGACTTTTGTCGATCATATGGAGAATCCTATTTTCCTATCATGGACATGTATCCTGTCACTTGTAAAATTCCGAGAAGCGGGTCCCTAGTCGAGCTTTTGAACTGCGTGGATTTGTGGCCTTTTGATCTATCTTATTTATAGGAAGAATGTAGATCAAGAATTTTGCGCTTGTTACTGTCAAGTTAATGCACCAAACTAAACACAAAAACCCCCGAAAAACTCCAATAAAATCGATACATGATGGATTAGATCCGAAGATGTAGACGGATGAGGAAGCCGATGTAGACAAGACGGGCGCACACGAGTAATTCACACAATAGATCCGAATGACCTGCAAAACACCGATGCTTGACAGAAAAAGACCACGTTAAAAGATATTTAAGTGGACTGCCCGAGAAGCGGGTCCGAGAAGCGATAAGCTTCCTCGGCAGATGTCAGTCCACGTTTTCAATTAAGAAAAGAAGCATACATGATAAAAGATGTAAATAAAGACTAGATTTTTTCGATTGCAGTAATAAGAATCTAAATGAACAGACATGAAATAAGTAAAAACAGGAACTATGAAATAAATGCTAGATTTGTGTTACCTGTATCCTTTTACCTATCTGCAGAGAAATCGGCGTCGACTGGGTAGAATCGGCGTCGATTGAGACTGGTCGGCGTCGATTGAGGAGGATCGCGCGACTAGATAAGATCGGCGTCGATCGGAGACGAATCAATCAACCAAAGGATGCGACAAGATTCGGGAATTGGAAGGTGAATGTGGTCTGCTGGATGTGCCGAAGTTGGCGAGATACTGGAACAGAGTCACCAGATGATAGATGGTCGTGACAGGGACAGAGTAACGGTGCTCCTCTCAGGGATTGATTTGGACAGGATCTATCCTAATCTGAGACAATTGATGCTAAAAAGATCTCTCTTTCTCACACCCTGTATCTCTCTTGCTCTCTGTTCATGCGTAAGTGCTCTCTTTTTTTGCCTGTTCGCTTTTTCGCTCGTTCGTGATCTCTTTTTGGTCTCTTCGGTCCTTAGAACTGAGTTCTGGACTTGCTTTTATAATCGGCGCCGCTCCTAGAAAATCGGCGCCGACCATATGGGTCGGCGCCGATCGCGGAAAAGACTCCCGAGGTGGCCAAAAATGATCGAAAAAGATAAGACTTATCCCGACTACGGGAAAATATCCCGCTTAGGGAAGATTAAAAATAGATGTGATACATAGATAGAATAAATTTGGGATGGATAAGTGATTAAGATGCATGGGAAGAAGCGTAATTAAATATTTAATATTTAATCACTCATGGGTAAGATGTGATGTGATGAATTAAATTTGGAATAAGTGATTAAATCACAAATTGGATAATATCCCAAGGGGATAGTTGGTGATGTAAACGTGCCCCAGGTTACCTAAGCAAGTAAACGGATGAGAGGGACACTTAAATTGGGTAACCAATTTTAAGTGTCTACATTTTGCCCCTTTTTGTCAAGTAACTTGCGATAAGCAAGGTTATGAGACAAAAACAAGGAGATGGAAGAAGAGAAGAATTTGTGGTGATGTGATCCCCCTCAAACTAGGGATGGGATGGATGATAGAACAGACGATCCCGAGTTTGAAAAAGGTAGATGAAAACGCAGGATGCCCCAGTCGGATGTCTGGAGTAGATCTGATCATTGATGACGCATAAACAAAAAGGCAGCAACCTAAGGAACTCACATTGGTAGGGAAAACTAGCCGGTCTCCTCATGAGACGACGTTAGTGCCTACAGACCCATGAGTGTAAGGAGAACTGCAAAAATAGTCAGCATCTAAAGAGAGACACATTGGTAGGGACAACTAGACGGTCTATAAATCAGACGACGTTAGTGCCTACAGACCCGTTTAACTCTAAGCTGCCAAAAAGTACAAGTGTCCCACGCAAAGGGAACAAACCCGAAATAGACAATGATATCGAAAAGATGCGTCAAAAGGAAAAATTCAGCACACCACAATGATCAGATAGATAAGTAAGCCAAGCATCAACACTATGGCAAAGAGACATGAAAAATCGGCGGCGACCAAACTAATCGGCGCCGACCAAAACAAGCGGCGTCGACCCAAAAAATCGGCGCCGACCAATCGAAGACACATATAAATATGCGAACGGAAAACGTAAACGATTTATTTGCAACGTGACGATTGATTCAGAGAAAGCTAGATTTGTGATTTGAGCATCATGGAAGCCTCTGGGAGCGGACAGAAGCGCAGGAGGACACGACCTGGGGTAAGTGATCATTTTCGAACTCACTTTCCTTAATTTATTTTTTTGTTTGATTTTTTGTGCATGGGAGGCCGTGGTCGGTTTACATCCGGCCAGGCAATCGGCGCCGATTGGTTTAATCGGCGTCGATGTGTTTTTGGATCGGCGTCGATTAGTATTAAACGGCACCGACTGAAATGAACGACGCCGATTTTACCAAATCGGCGCCGATTGAAAGATTTTTTTTTTTTTTTTTTTTTGGAAGATGAGATTTGGGGAAATAAGAGACTAATTATGTTTTTGATGTCGTGGATGCAGGCACGAGAGGCTCTTCATATGAGGGATGCCATCCCTGAGCTATTGGAGACGATCCTTCCTGATGTGACAGATCTGGATGGCAAAGCATTTAGAGCTAGCCGGGCTCGGGGGTTTCAGATATTATAGACGAGTGCCACGAGATGTGGAGCTCATGCGGGCATTAGTGTGACGGTGGGACAGCCACATGTGCACATTTTGGTTTAGGACGGGTGAGATGACGATCACCCATGAGGATGTATTCAAGATCCTCGGATTACACCGACACCTGGGACCCGATCGAGATCACACCTCGAGAGCAAGCAGCAGAGGGCCCTGGTGCGATTATACGAGAGATAGAGCAGATGACTCGAGAGATATATCGGGGCAAAAGTGAGGATAGCCTCACAAGTACGTGCAGATAGCCCTCGGAGCAGGCGGATAGCCTTGATTCAGATGGCTATCTCCTATTTTGCCCTGCCAGACTCAGGAGGTGGGAGATTCCCATTGCTACTGCTAGACTGCGTTTGCGACATCTTGCAGTACAGACAGGTTTTTGCCTTTGCCGATGCCCTGATAGCTCAGGTATATTATGAGCTATGGATGTACACCACTGGTCGGAGGACAGGGATCGATGTCAGTTTTGTGCTTCATTGCTGGGCATATGAGCACATAGCAGTGATCAGGCCATCCGGGCTTCCTTGGATGCCAGCAGCAGTGGGGGGTGTTGATTATGGATTTCGGAGATGGCGGGCTGACATGGCCGCAGGAGATACAGGTAGATCAGCCGAGTGGTACTCTGAGCGTTTCAGGACGCTTACACCAGATCAGGTCATCTGGAGGCCATATCGGGCATTCCCGACATGGGCTGGTCAGGACGCCCACTTGGCAGCATTGAGACGGAGTCGGGTGGTCAGGGGCCGTAGGCCGGATATGTGGGAGCGAGTCCCGTTTATGCGGATACTGAGACAGTTTGGCCTAGTACAGACAGTACCGGCCACCTACACGCCATATAGGCGGGATAGCAGAGAGACGGATTTGCCGATTTTGATCCCGGCAGACCCATTGAGAGAGGCCCCACTCTCACGCATGTGATGATGATGACACGGGGGTGGATGAGGGCTATGTAGCATGGTACGACACAGAGCTTCCACGACATCTCCCGCCCTCTATAGATGCTGATGAGGAGGATATAGCTGCTACGCTGGACAGATTAGAGGGAGAGCATGCCACCCTCACACAGACACATCAGGTAGCTCTGGAGGAGATCAGGGCTTTGACGGAGGAGAGGGATGCCCTGATTGTGGAGAGAGACACCGCTCGCCAGGAGCGAGATACAGCAATCCAGCAGAGGGACCGCTACTTTCGGCATGGGAGGCCCTCAGGGCCAAATGCACGGAGAGACCGGTGCCACATCGTAGTCCTGCAGTACATGTGGCACGACCCAGGAGGTGCACCACCGCGAGCAAGTCGGCAAGAGCCCCAGAAGACCAAAGCAAAGATCGTTACGAGCACCGGTACTATGAGCTCGAGCACGTGCGGTCTCTCTCGCTGAGGTGAGATATTACGAGGATGCCCTAGCGCAGCATGCCCCAGATGTGCCTCGGTACGGGGCGAGGAGGAGAGCAGCGACGGCTACGGCGAGTGGAGCCTCAGGCGGAGGGAGCACTGGGAGAGATCGAGGTGGGCCGAGACCTCCAGCAGCAGGCGCATCGAGCTCGATAGGCGGCGGCCAGGAGAGACAGCCAGGTGCAGAGGAGGGTGGAGGAGATAGTGTCCTCCACGCTTCAGATTTTACCATATAGAGATTTGATAGATTTTGTATTTGTATAGTGATGTAGCCTCGATTGGAAGGCATTGTATAGATGGCTTGATTGAAAGCCACCCATTTTTGTACAGACACACATGTATATAGATTTATCATGTTTTTTTGTCATATACTTGTACTTATGCTTTTTAGTTTTGGATATACATGGATAGATGGATATAGATATAGACTGATAGAGGATAAAATAGATGTGATTGGATAGGTATAGACTGATAGATGATAGAAATAGATGTGATTAGATAGATTGATATGTGGATAAAATAGATGTGATTGGATAGATATAGACTGATAGATGATAGATGTGATGTGGATAGAACTTTGATAGATGGATATGATGTAACTTGGATGTACATGTGTTTAAATATTTTGATGGATAGATAGACGGATGTGTTTGATGTATGGATGTAATTGTAATGAGAAATGAATACAGATAGATGTTTTGATAGATAAGATGAACTTAGATAGAAGATAAATCTTGATTGAATTAACATGTGAGATGCCAATTTAACAGGATGCAAGACAAAGAAATGGAGAATACTCCCTGCAAGAGCCAAAGATGAAAGCGGAAACAACCGTGACTTAGAAGAGAAGATACTCGGAGAAGAAGAAAAATGATAAGTTGGACTTCCAACCGACCATAGATAAAATCTAGAAAGGAAACCAAAAGACCAAGCATATAAGGCCCTATATAAGATTAAAATAAATCTGACACTAACTAGTCGCAAACCAGATCTAGGATAGAAATGGAAAGAAAAGTAAGTATCTTGTCGGAATTTACAAGGGACAGGATACATGTCCATGATAGGAAAATAGGATTCTCCATATGATCGACAAAAGGTCTTAAATCTCAGCTTCATGACTTTGACAAAAAAGCAAACTGATCAATGCGGGAAGTTTGCTTGATATGGAAAGACTGATCGATGCGGGAAGTCTTTCAGTGATGCTAAAGAGTATATAAACTGACTGGAAGGCTGACTAATTACAAGAAGCCTTGAATTTTTCTTTGAGAAACAGCCGTCCTTCAAGGGAGCGGTCTGTATTTTGAATTTTAATGATAGCCATCCTTCGAGGGTATGGTCTATTTTCTTTTTGATTCACTTGATAATGTATGGATAGTTTGTCCTTGAGGATCAGTCTATCTTTTGGATAGCATCTTTTTTTTTTTTTTTTTTTTTGAAACTTTTTGGAAGAAGCTGAGTTTAGACCTAGATAGATCAGATGGAGGGGAAGAGAGCATAGAAGAACATGTACTCATGCCCCGAGTAGATCCGATTAAGATAAGTACTTGGGACAGATGAAGTGGTGATTAAGGTATTCCTACCATGAGGAGGAACATATCCAAAAGAAACGTGTAATGAGTAGAGCCGCGATACTCATATTTAAGGTAAACGAGGCAATAGGCGGAGAACCACACAATTTCAAATCACCACAAAAGTAGATGACTGGTTATTAGGACGGATGGAAGATCTGAGTTGCGACTAGATTTGTGTAAGATAGATTTTAACAATAGAAGGGCCGTAGATGCAAGGCATTAAGAGGTTCCGCTTCAGGTACACCATCCATGGAAGATAAACGATAAGCCCCAGACCCATATTTATGAGTGATAATGTAGGGGCCCATCCAGTTGGGAGCAAACTTACCACGTTGACTTCTTTCGAGTGTAGTGACATTTTGATTTTCCTTAAGAACAAGGTCACCAATTTTGAAGTCACGGTGTTGCAAGTGCTTGTTGTAAGCACGTTTGACACGCTCAAGATAGACTTGATGATGTTCAAGAGCGTTGAGACGCCGCTCATCTAATAATTCAAGTTGTGCTAGACGATTTTGACGATAATCCTCATCGGAGACAAATTCTCTGAGAGAAACACGGAGAGATGGGAGTTGGACTTCCAAAGGAAGGACAGCCTCAGACCCATAGACGAGAGAGAAGGGAGTAGCACCAGTAGGAGTACAAATGCTAGTCCGATAAGCCCAGAGAGCAAAAGGGATATGTAAATGCCAATCCCTACCAGCTCGACTAGTTACCTTTGCGAGGATATTGCACAAAGTTTTATTGGAAGCTTCGGCTTGACCATCTATCTATTCATCCTCCAAAGATCTCGCTCGGCTTGATCAAAAAGAGATCACGAACGAGCGAAAAAGTGAACAGGTGAAAAAAGAGAGCACTTACGCACGAACAGAGAGCAAGAGAGATACAGGGTGTGAGAAAGAGAGATCTTTTTAGCATCAATTGTCTCAGATTAGGACAGATCCTGTCCAAATCAATCCCTGAGAGGAGCACAAGCATTACTCGTCCCTATCACGACCATCTATCATCTGGTGACTCTGCTCCAAAGATCTTCGCCAACTTCGGCACATCCAGCAGACCACATTCACCTTCCAATTCCCGAATCTTGTCGCACAGTCCCTGATTGATTGATCTGTCTCCAGTCGACGCCGATCTTATCCAGTCGACGCCGATCCTCCTCAATCGACGCCGACCAGTCTCAATCGACGCCGATTCTACCCAGTCGACGCCGATTTCTCTGCAGATAGGTAAAAGGATACAGGTAACACAAATCCAGCATTTATTTCATAGTTCCCTGTTTTCTGTACTTTCTGTCTGCTGTTTAGATTCTTATTACTGCAATCAGAAAATCTAGTCTTTATTTACATCTTTTATCATGTATGCTTCTTTTCTTAATTGAAAACGTGGACTGACATCCGCCGAGGAAGCTTATCGCTTCTCGGACCCGCTTCTCGGGCAGTCCACTTAAATATCTTTTAACGTGGTCTTTTTCTGTCAAGCATCGGTGTTTTGCAGTTATTCGGATCTATTGTGCGAATTGCTCATGTGCACCCGTCTTGTCTACATCGGATTCCTCATCCGTCTACATCTTCGGATAGCCTTGAAGCTTTTATGGAAGCTTCAAAGATGACCATATGGGTCGGCGCCGATCGCAGAAAAGACTCCCGAGGTGGCCAAAAATGATCGAAAAAGATAAGACTTATCACGACTACGGGAAAATATCCTACTTAGGGAAGATTAAAAATAGATGTGATACATAGATAGAATAAATTTGGGATGGATAAGTGATTAAGATGCATGGGAAGAAGCGTAATTAAATATTTAATATTTAATCACTCATGGGTAAGATGTGATGGGATGAATTAAATTTGGAATAAGTGATTAAATCACAAATTGGATAATATCCCAAGGGGATAGTTGGTGACGTAAACGTGCCCCAGGTTACCTAAGCAAGTAAACGGATGAGAGGGACACTAAATTGGGTAACCAATTTTAAGTGTCTACATTTTGCCCCTTTTTGTCAAGTAACTTGCGATAAGCAAGGTTATGAGACAAAAACAAGGAGATGGAAGAAGAGAAGAATTTGTGGTGATGTGATCCCCCTCAAACTAGGGATGGGATGGATGATAGAACAGACGATCCCGAGTTTGAAAAAGGTAGATGAAAACGCAGGATGCCCCAGTCGGATGTCTGGAGTAGATCTGATCATTGATGACGCATAAAAATAAACAAAAAGGCAGCAACCTAAGGAACTCACATTGGTAGGGAAAACTAGCCGGTCTCCTCATGAGACGACGTTAGTGCCTACAGACCCATGAGTGTAAGGAGAACTGCAAAAATAGTCAGCATCTAAAGAGAGACACATTGGTAGGGACAACTAGACGGTCTATAAATCAGACGACGTTAGTACTACTGGACCCGTTTAACTCTAAGCTGCCAAAAAGTACAAGTGTCCCACGCAAAGGGAACAAACCCGAAATAGACAATGATATCGAAAAGATGCGTCAAAAGGCAAAATTCAGCACACCACAATGATCAGATAGATAAGTAAGCCAAGCATCAACACTATGGCAAACAGACATGAAAAATCGGCGGCGACCAAACTAATCGGCGCGCCGACCAAAACAAGCGATGTCGACCCAAAAATCGGCGCCACCAATCCAGACACATATAACCAGGCGTGTTGAATGTAGATCAAGAATTTTGCAAGCATTACTGCCCAAGTTAATGCACCAAACTAAACACAAAAACCCTGAAAAACTCCAATAAAATCGATACCTGATGGATTAGATCCGAAGATGTAGACGGATGAGGAAGCCGATGTAGACAAGATGGGCGCACACGAGCAATTCGCACAATAGATCCGAATAACCTGCAAAACACCGATGCTTGACAGAAAAAGACCACGTTAAAAGATATTTAAGTGGACTGCCCGAGAAGCGGGTCCGAGAAGCGATAAGCTTCCTCGGCGGATGTCAGTCCACGTTTTCAATTAAGAAAAGAAGCATACATGATAAAAGATGTAAATAAAGACTAGATTTTCTGATTGCAGTAATAAGAATCTAAACAGCAGACAGAAAGTACAGAAAATAGGGAACTATGAAATAAATGCTGGATTTGTGTTACCTGTATCCTTTTACCTATTTGTAGAGAAATCGGCGCGGCGATTGGGTAGAATCGGCGCGTCGATTGAGACACTGTCGGCGTCGATTGAGGAGGATCGGCGTCGATCGGATAAGATCGCGTCGATCGAGACAGATCAATCAACCGATGATCAGGCGACAAGATTCGGGGAATTGGAAGGTGAATGTGGTTTCACTGGATGTGCCAAAGTTGGCGAGATACTAGAACAGAGTCACCGAGATGATAGATGGTCGTGAGGGAGAGTAACGGTGCTCCTCTCGGGGATTGATTTGGGACGGGATCTGTCCAATCTGAGACAATTGATGCTAAAAGATCTCTCTTCTCACACCCCGTATCTCTCTTGCTCTCTGTTCGTGCGTAAGTGCTCTCTTTTTTCGCCTATTCACTTTTTCGCTCGTTCGTGATCTCTTTTTGGTCTCTTCGGTCTTAGAACTGAGTTCTGGACTTGCTTTTATAATCGGCGCCACTCTAGAAAATCGGCGCCGACCATATGGGTCGGCGCCGATCGCGGAAAAGACTCCGAGGTGGCCAAAAATGATCGAAAAGATAAGACTTATCCCGACTACGGGAAAATATCCCGCTTAGGAAGATTAAAAATAGATGTGATACATAGATAGAATAAATTTGGGGTGGATAAGTGATTAAGATGCATGGGAAGAAGCGTAATTAAATATTTAATATTTAATCACTCATGGGTAAGATGTGATGGGATGAATTAAATTTGGAATAAGTGATTAAATCACAAATTGGATAATATCCCAAGGGGATAGTTGGTGACGTAAATGTGCCCCAGTTACCTAAGCAAGTAAACGGATGAGAGGGACACTTAAATTGGGTAACCAATTTTAAGTGTCTACATTTTGCCCCTTTTTGTCAAGTAACTTGCGATAAGCAAGGTTATGAGACAAAACAAGGAGATGGAAGAAGAGAAGAATTTGTGGTGATGTGATCCCCCTCAAACTAGGGATGGGATGGATGATAGAGCAGACGATCCCGAGTTTGAAAAAGGTAGATGAACGTAGGATGCCCGGTCGGATGTCCGGAGTAGATCGATCATTAATGACGCATAAACAAAAAGGCAAGAACCTAAGGAACTCACATTGGTAGGGAAAACTAGCGGTCTCCTCATGAGACGACGTTAGTGCCTACTGAGCACCCATGAGTGTAAGGAGAATCGTAAAAATAGTCAGCATCTAAAGAGAGACACATTGGTAGGGACAACTAGACGGTCTATAAATCAGACGACGTTAGTGCCTACAGACCCGTTTAACTCTAAGCTGCCAAAAAGTACAAGTGTCCCACGCAAAGGGAACAAACCCGAAATAGACAATGATATCGAAAAGATGCGTCAAAAGGCAAAATTCAGCACACCACAATGATCAGATAGATAAGTAAGCCAAGCATCAACACTATGGCAAACAGACATGAAAAATCGGCGGCGACCAAACTAATCGGCGCCGACCAAAACAAGCGGCGTCGACCCAAAAAATCGGCGCCGACCAATCCAGACACATATAAATATGCGAACGGAAAACGTAAACGATTTATTTGCAACGTGACGATTGATTCAGAGAAAGCCAGATTTGTGATTTGAGCATCATGGAAGCCTCTGGGAGCGGACAGAAGCGCAGGAGGACACGACCTGGGGTAAGTGATCATTTTCGAACCCACTTTTCTTAATTTATTTTTTTGTTTGATTTTTTCGTGCATGGGAGGCCGGGGTCCGGTTTATTTCCGGCCAGGCAGTCGGCGCCGATTGGTTTAATCGGCGTCGATTTGTTTGGATCGGCGTCGATTAGTATTAAACGGCGCCGACTGAAATGAACGACGCCGATTTTACCAAATCGGCGCCGATTGAAAGATATTCTTCTTTTTTTTTTTTTTTTTTTTGGAAGATGAGATTTGGGGAAATAAGAGACTAATTATGTTTTTGATGTCGTGGATGCAGGCACGAGAGGCTCTTCATATGAGGGATGCCATCCCTGAGCTATTGGAGACGATCCTTCCTGATGTGACAGATGCAGACTGGCAGCATTTAGAGCTAGCCGGGCTCGGGGGTTTCAGATATTATAGACGAGTGCCACGAGATGTGGAGCTCATGCGGGCATTAGTGCGACGGTGGGACAGCCACACGTGCACATTTTGGTTCAGGACGGGTGAGATGACGATCACCCATGAGGATGTATTCAGGATCCTCAGATTACCGATTACTGGGGACCCGATCGAGATCACACCTCGGGAGCAGCAGCAGAGGGCCCTGGTGCGATTATACAGAGATAGAGCAGATGACTCGGAGATAGTATCTGGGGCAGTGAGGATAGCCTCACAGTACAGGCAGGATAGCCCTCGGAGCAGGCGGATAGCCTTGATTCAGATGGCTATCTCCTATTTTGCCCTGCCAGACTCAGGAGGTGGGAGATTCCCATTGCTACTGCTAGACTGCGTTTGCGACATCTTACGATCTGAGACATGCATGTTTTGCCTTTGCCGATGCCCTGATAGCTCAGGTATATTATGAGCTATGGATGTACACCACCTGGAGGGAGGACGAGGATCGATGTCGGGCTTTGTGCTTCATTCACTTTGGGCATATGAGCACATAAGCGTGATCGTGCCATCCGGCTTCCTTGGATGCCAGCAGCGAGATGGGGATGTTGATTATGGATTTCGGAGATGGCGGGGCGACATGGCGCGCAGGAGATACTGAGTAGATCAGCCGAGTGGTACTACGAGCGTTTTAGGACGCTTACACCGATCGAGTCATCGGAGGCCATACTGGGCATTCCCGACATGGGCCGGTCGGGATGCCCACTGGGCAAAGCATTGAGACAGAGGGTGGTTAGGGGCCGTAGGCCGGATATGTGGGAGCGAGTCCCGTTTATGCGGATACTGAGACAGTTTGGCCTAGTACAGACAGTACCGGCCACCTACACGCCATATAGGCGGGATAGCAGAGAGACGGATTTGCCGATTTTGATCCCGGCAGACCCATTGAGAGAGGCCCCACCCTCCACGGACAGCGATGATGACGCGGGGGTGGATGAGGGCTACGCAGCATGGTACGACACAGAGCTTCCACGACATCTCCCGCCCTCTATAGATGCTGATGAGGAGGACATAGCTGCTACGCTGGACAGATTAGAGGGAGAGCATGCCACCCTCACACAGACACATCAGGTAGCTCTGGAGGAGATCAGGGCTTTGACGGAGGAGAGGGATGCCCTGATTGTGGAGAGAGACACCGCTCGCCAGGAGCGAGATACATGCCCGATCCATTTTGCGCTTCCAATAAAAGGATGACCATATGGAAGCAGGATAGCCATCTCGAATCAAGGCTATCCGCCCGCTCCGAGGGCTATCTCGCTGTCGTTGTGAGGCTATCCTCACCGCCCCGAGATACTATCTCCGAGTCATCTGCTCTATCTCTCGTATAATCGCACTGGGGCCTCTCTGCCTGCTCCCGAGGTGTGATCTCAATCGGGTCCCAGATCGGTAACTCGAGGATCCCGAATACATCCTCATGGGTGATCGTCATCTCACCCGTCCGAACCAAAATGTGCACATGTGGTTGTCCCACCGCCACACTAATGCCCGCATGAGCTCCACATCTCGTGGCACTCGTCTATAATATCTGAAACCCCCGAGCCCGGCTAGCTCTAAATGCTGCCAGTCTGCATCTGTCACATCAGGAAGGATCGTCTCCAATAGCTCAGGGATGGCATCCCTCATATGAAGAGCCTCTCGTGCCTGCATCCACGACATCAAAACATAATTAGTCTCTTATTTCCCCAAATCTCATCTTCCAAAAAAAAAAAAAAAAAAAGAAGAAAATCTTTCAATCGGCGCCGATTTGGTAAAATCGGCGTCGTTCATTTCAGTCGGCGCCGTTTAATACTAATCGACGCCGATCCAAAAACAAATCGACGCCGATTAAACCAATCGCCGCCGACTGCCTGGCCGGATGTAAACCAGACCCTGGCCTCCCATGCACAAAAAATCAAACAAAAAAAAATAAATTAAGGAAAGTGGGTTCGAAAATGATCACTTACCCCAGGTCGTGTCCTCCTGCGCTTCTGTCCGCTCCCAGAGGCTTCCATGATGCTCAAATCACAAATCTGGCTTTCTCTGAATCAATCGTCACGTTGCGAATAAGTCGTTTACGTTTTCCGTTCGCATATTTATATGTGTCTGGATTGGTCGGCGCCGATTTTTTGGGTCGACGCCGCTTGTTTTGGTCGGCGCCGATTAGTTTGGTCGCCGCCGATTTTTCATGTCTGTTTGCCATAGTGTTGATGCTTGGCTTACTTATCTATCTGATCATTGTGGTGTGCTGAATTTTTCCTTTTGACGCATCTTTTCGATATCATTGTCTATTTCGGGTTTGTTCCCTCTGCGTGGGACACTTGTACTTTTGGCACCTTAGAGTTAAACGAGTCCGTAGCACTAACATCGCCTCGATTTATAGACCGTATAGTTGTCCCTACCAATGTGTCTCTCTTTAGATGCTTGACTATTTTTGCAGATTCTCCTTACACTCATGGGTCAGTAGGCACTAACGTCGCCTCATGAGGAGACCGGCTAGTTTTCCCTACCAATGTGAGTTCCTTAGGTCCGCCTTTTGTTTATGCGTCATCAATGATCGATCTACCGGCACATCCGACCGGGCATCCTACGTTTTCATCTACCTTTTTCAAACTCGGGATCGTCTGCTCTATCATCCATCCCATCCCTAGTTTGAGGGGATCACATCACCACAAATTCTTCTCTTCTTCCATCTCTTGTTTTTGTCTCATAACCTGCTTATCGCAAGTTACTTGACAAAAAGGGGCAAAATGTAGACACTTAAAATTGGTTACCCAATTTAGTGTCCCTCTCATCCGTTTACTTGCTTAGGTAACCTGGGGCACGTTTACGTCACCAACTATCCCCTTGGGATATTATCCAATTTGTGATTTAATCACTTATTCCAAATTTAATTCATCCCATCACATCTTACCTATGAGGATTAAATATTTATTAAATTTGTGATTTAATCACTTATTCCCAATTTATTCTATCTATGTATCACATCTATTTTTAATCTTCCCTAAGTGGGATATGTATCCAAATTTAATTCATCCCATCACATCTTACCCATGAGTGATTAAATATTAAATATTTAATTACGCTTCTTCCCATGCATCTTAATCACTTATCCATCCCAAATTTATTCTATCCATGTATCACATCTATTTTTAATCTTCCCTAAGCGGGATATTTTCCCGTAGTCGGGATAAGTCTTATCTTTTTCGATCATTTTTGGCCACCTCGGGAGTCTTTTCCGCGATCGGCGCCGACCCATATGGTCGGCGCCGATTTTCTAGGAGCGGCGCCGATTATAAAAGCAAGTCCAGAACTCAGTTCTAAGACCGAAGAGACCGAAAAGAGATCACGAACGAGCGAAAAAGTGAACAGGCGAAAAAAGAGAGCACTTACGCACGAACAGAGAGCGAGAGAGATACAGGGTGTGAGAAAGAGAGATCTTTTTAGCATCAATTGTCTCAGATTAGGACAGATCCTGTCCAAATCAATCCCTGAGAGGAGCACCGTTACTCTGTCCCTGTCACGACCATCTATCATCTGGTGACTCTGTTCCAGTATCTCGCCAACTTCGGCACATCCAGCAGACCACATTCACCTTCCAATTCCCGAATCTTGTCGCACAGTCACTGGTTGATTGATCTGTCTCCAGTCGACGCCGATCTTATCCAGTCGACGCCGATCCTCCTCAATCGACGCCGACCAGTCTCAATCGACGCCGATTCTACCCAGTCGACGCCGATTTCTCTGCAGATAGGTAAAAGGATACAGGTAACACAAATCCAGCATTTATTTCATAGTTCCCTGTTTTCTGTACTTTCTGTCTGCTGTTTAGATTCTTATTACTGCAATCAGAAAATCTAGTCTTTATTTACATCTTTTATCATGTATGCTTCTTTTCTTAATGAAAACGTGGATCGACATCCGCCGAGGAAGCTTATCGCTTCTCGGACCCACTTCTCGGGTAGTCCACTTAAATATCTTTTAACGTGGTATTTTTCTCGTCAAGCATCGGTGTTTTGCAGTTATTCGGATCTATTGTGCGCCGCTCGTGTGCGCCCGCCTTGTCTACATCGCTTCCTCATCCGTCTACCTCTTCGGATCTAATCCATCGTGTATCGATTTTATTGGAGTTTTTCAGGTTTTTGTGTTTAGTTTGGTGCATTAACTTGGACAGTAATAAGCGCAAAATTCTTGATCTACAACTATCCTAGATCAATACCATATCACTTTGTTATAGAAAGGAATCACTTCTTGAGTGCAAAATTGATCACCTACAGTCATGACACAAGAAAAGAAAAAAAGAAATGAAAATATGTTTTCTTTATACACTATTGGTAAGATCCATATTTGAATCACATTAAGACAAAACTTTGTGCCAAATTCAAAGTCTAGGAATTGATCTGTGTAAATTTATTTCTTAAATTGGTTCCTCGGGCACATATAGATTCTACAGCGGTGGTTTGATTAAGAACTAACTTTGGATGCCTAAACCTTTGATATTTAACTTATAATTTTCAATATAAGACTGATATATGGTCTATTCAAGGATTTTCAAATAAATTTTGACATTCATTGGGGGAATCATGAGCTATCTTTACCGGTTCCTAGTCTACATTGGTCACAAATAAGACACCTAGTGAAGAGGGTCAAGTTACAAAGGAAGTATATAATATACAAGGAGTTTAAACTTGAATTTTGGAACTAAGAAAGATAAGGATAATGGGTTCTTGAATCAATCCAAATATCATCTTGAATATTTTTATATTGGATTTTATACATGGCACTATCCTCTCTCAAACCTAGTCAAGGGTTCTAGAGCCAAAATGGAAAAGGTGGATTAAATGGATTTATAAAAAGAGTTGGGTATTAAAAATTTGGGATAATTTTGGGGTGATTAAATAGCACTAATGGAATTTTAATTACTCTTTGGGTGCTTGTAATTTCTTCTAGACATGAATGTAGCTATCTCCTTGTCTTAAGGACAGTTTTGATAAAGGAAGAAGGAAAGTGAGTTTGAAAGAAGAGCATGAAGATTCAAGAGATGATATTTTTGGTACATATTAAATATGAATAAGAATCTTGGAAGGAATAGATAAAACCTTGTGGAAGATTCTAGAAGTTTATGTACTTATATGGTACAAGCATACTTTGTTTAGGGAGTCTAGAGAGCAAACTTGCAAAAACAGAGAGAGATTGGTGTGTTTGGTTAGCTTGGGAGCATGTTGAGCATGATGTGATCTTCCTATCATGAAATACAGGTGTGACAAACTAAAGCAACCATTAGATACTTAAGGATTCATTCTTACTAGGAGAACCATAGTGTAAAAGGACTAAGGGCGGTTTTGAAGCAAAATTGGTAAAATCTTAGGATTGAATTGTGAAGAGACTACTAGTGTGGGTCCTAGCATGATTTGATGAGAACACCATGGTACAAAGAGTGTGATGGAGGACTCGAGGACTAGATATTTCTATATTCCTTGCAATATTCTACAAGAGTGATATGGAATAAGGTAAGTCTTTTTGCTACTTTGTAAATTAAGACCACATAATTAATTTTATTAAGGTTATAAAAGAATAAATAATCGTGGTTCGAGAGATCACAAACCACTTATGATGAGATCTAGGTCACTATTGCAAGTTGTAAACCTATATAGGTATGTTGTATGAACTTTTGAAGGTAGAATAAGGTGAAAATTGGGAATTGAAAGCTCTTATCAATTGAGTGTATGAATGGTTACATGTAGTACTTCGCATTAAGATGCATTTACAAATTACTTAATATAAGAGCATGTTTAAATTATACAAGTAAAATATGTATGTACATAGATTAATCATATGTTTAATGATTAATCATGTAAGAATTTTGGAAACCTATTTCCACAATAAAGTGAAATAGATAGTCATGAAAAATTATATCTCATTGTTGTATTATTATTATTAACAAATGTTGCATAATAAAATTAAATTTACCTTTATTATCATGTACATATAACTAAATTAATTAAGGTTGTAATGATGTGTCACAAAGAAATGCGACAGTATCCCGATCGAGCCAACTTGGAATGGTTATGGGAAGGGTGATGGTGTGAAATGGCATAAGTAATTATACATATGTAACCTTTCTCATAGGTATTCCAAGATGGTTCATCAATTGTACTATCATAGGGATTTTCAAGTCATAATTACTACAAGTTATTAAACTAAAATGGTTAACAATGAACTTAATAACTTAAGAACGGAAATAATCATGATACTATGAATGATATTTTTGTGTGGTGAATGTAGGGATAGGTTTCATGTGGCTTATTTGTAGTCATGAAACTAGGCTAGCTAGCATGATGCCCAAAACTATGGCCATAGTATTCCAAATGACTAATTGCATTATCTGATCACCATTTCTTCTTTTAAACCTGTGTTGGTCCCTGGAGGCCAACACTAAGGATATACACAATTATTTGTACATTTAAAAAGTTTTAACCAAATTATATACTAGGTATATTGAATCTTAATGTGTTTTTGAAAGGGTATCAAATAGGATATGAACCCTTACAGTTGCACATGGTTATCATAGCTTATCTGGTTAGATTCTAAACATCGATTAATGTTATATTGATTTTTATGTTACCGTTAATCATTGAAGGCATTAAGATAATTTAATTGGGTAAAACAAAAAAATCCCTAAGTTTGAAGAAGTGTAATAATGAGGTGTTACAATGCCCTCGCATGCACAAGACCATTCAAAGGCTCGACTCTTACTTTTAATGTATTTCAGAAAGTACAGTCTTATGAAATGTACCCTCAACTCATTCCCAAAGAAAGAAATGAACACTTTTCTAGGGTGAAATTTGTATTCACCATGTTTGTTGTCTTATTGCTTGAAGGTAACCTAGAGTTGAGATTGTCTTCCCAAGTCGTAGCATTGATTGAAAAGTATGGATCCTATTTTACTCAATTCTCCACCTTCTCCTATATTAGAGTTTCATCATTTTACCTCACTCTTCAAAATCTCCCGAAATATCTCAGTGACAAGATAGTGATTTTCTAACTATGTAGGCAACTTTCTCATATCCATAACAAGTTTAGGAACCGCATGAAGAAAGGTGTGTCTTTCCCCATTTCTCTTGGTATTTACTCTTATAAATTTTTTTCGATGCCTCGAATCTTGAAGCTTCCATTTTCTCCTTGAGACTCTATCCATACACATATAGGGCATATTTTGACATCTGAAGCAATCCTGGAACCTTTAATCTCACTTAGTTATTCAATATTCCCTGATTAAAGATTATACTTTTGCTTGATGATTTTGAGATAATAAAATGAGATCACATGAGAATGACCATTGTCCAAATGAGTAAATTCATATGTTATTGGTTTATATAAGGTGTGGAAGATGGTGGAACCGAGTTTTTATTTTAAATATTAAGCAATGAAGGCTTCGCCTCTCCCCAAGTCTAATGGAGTGTTTGTGAGTCCTAGTACATCAATGAAAGAACTACAATAGTGATCCAGAGGTCTAAGGAGTGGTTCATAAAAATTAGGAATGCATTCATTCAATCATGTGGTATTCATACTCTCTCAAGGAAAATATATCATCTCTCATCTCTAAAGGCACCCGAGAGGATTATGATATCTCGCTCATTCAAGATAGCCCACAAAGAGAAAAATAATGGATGTTGAAAGTTCCCACTACATGAGGTTTCACAAGAAATAAAAATCACCTAGGACCCTGCAAAATATTTAGAGAAAGGAGAGATAGATCCTTCTCATCTAAAAATTTTTCATCAGTCTCCAAGAATCTCTTCTTCTGTTGTGGAGCCAACTCACCAAATGTAAAAGGTACCCCCTCACACCGAACCTAAATCTGCAATCATGCTTAGTGTTAAACCTGAAACAAAAAATATCTTTCCATGGATCCAAGATCTAATCATATGTGAGAATCGTATAGTACAAGAGGCAATAGTGGTGAACTTTCAAGTTGTTTCAATGATGGTGAAATAAAATCAAGGTAATAAGGCCTAGACAACTTATTGCTTCTTTAGTGGTGCCTTAAGAAATAAATGTGTAGAAGTTTATTGGATGAAGGTAGTAAATCCCATTAAGGAGATGACCCTATCGGACTATGAAATGAAAAAAAATTCCTTGGGATCAATAACACATGAAGGAGATTCTCATTTTGTACAATCATCTTCTGACCATCTTTTTGTGAGAAACAAGGAATAAAAAGGGAAGATTAAATAGTTGCAATAATATGTGAGAACTATCAATTAATATTTTCAATCATTCAGGGGATCCTAGTGTCATCCCATCTCTTAATTGTAAAGATGTCACTCCAATCAATAGCATTGATCCAAAGTCAATCAAGAATGTGTAGGGATACACAATGCAAGGGAGATCCAATGACAAGTGGGTGGACAAAATCCTCAAGAAAGGTAAAACCTTGTTTCTATATATTATCTTGTTATTTGAGTCCATGTTTTCCACATCTGAAAAAGTAAGGATGAATAAAGATGAAATTAAGAAGGAAAAGATTCATTGGGACCAAGTGTTTCCATTGGTAACAGAGATGGGGAACCTTGAATATTTTTTTTTTGTATAAAAATGTGTTCAACTCCATAACTAAGAACATGTCTCCAATTTGGTCTAGAATGTTGGTTACCTGATATGAGATGTTTAGCTAATTTAATAAAATCTGAATATTAAATCTAATTTCAGAGTCACTACTATGATAAAATATAATAGAATACAAATGCTAAGTACTCTAAAGATACAACCATGTAATAAAATTGGAGAGATAGGGCACTTATCTAATTTACAATTATCCCGAAGTAGATTTAAACCTGAAATAACCGATGAATAAGCTTGGAAGAGTATCGAAGTTCTCAATATTAATTTTAGATTCTATGGATAGATTCAAACATGGGTGATTGGGCTAGGGTGAGGGTTCCTAAGCATCGAGACCTCCTATAGGCACATGTGACTATGCAGAGGGTTAGAATCTGATTTTTCTTATGTCATTAGGGTTTCACTATCACTTCCTATTGGTCACCTGATATTCACACTTGGATTGCCAAGGTACTTGTAACTTGTAACACAAACCCTATATACCTACACAAGCTCACAAACATATCAAATTGGAATAAAAATGTAATATTTGAAGTTGGGCTTACCCTAGAAATCATTCAAAGGATAAAATTATGACCGAGAACTGCACTACATTCCATACTCCATGTAGTTCTTTGTTCTTGTGTGTGAAATAGTGTCCTTAGGTTTCCCTTACTCGACGATTCCAAGATAATGGGATATAGTTAGTGTTTGGGATGGAATTCATAACCTCCCCTTCTTATATAGTGTATGCATAGTAATTATCCCAAAAATGAAGTCCCTTTTATAGTACGTAGGTATGCTTTCCCTTTATATTTTCTCACTCCTATAATGGTATGTATATTGTGTATATATAGGGATATCTTGTTTGAATTTCGACACTATTGACATGAAATGATAACTAGGACCTCGGGATAGGAATAATAAAACTAAAAATATTGACCAAAAATGTCAAAAATGTGAACAAGAACAAAAGTACAGAGCACCCATGGTGGACAGGATTTCCTTGGTGCTAGTGTCCAAACTAGGCACTGGTGTCTTAGGATAACTAATGAAAAATGTGAGAAGACTAACATAAAGGGATCCTTCGACCTAACCAGAACTAGGTACAAAAGTGACAGATGTGAGAGATAAATACAATAGAAACAACCAAAATAAGCATATGGACTAGGGAATGTGTCACCAAGTGAATACTTTTCTTACTCAAGATCCATGCATATAACAACATACTTGGCAGTCTAGTAAAATATTAATATGTGTGTTATTTCTTGTCTACATTTCCCCCCATTTATGTTATTTGAATGAAATTCAAACAGTGTAAAGGAAGTGAGGAACATACCTGTGAGAAGTCTAGAGAAGCCTTGTTGCAGAAGTATGTGAAAAATATAAGAACATATAGTGTGGTGAACCATGGATCAACGTGTCAACCCATGTGGTGTAAATAGAGACAACAAACCATTTTAAGAACTTGAATAAATTGATGACTTGATTTGGATAATTTATAGATTTTGAATTATTGCTAATAGATATTTGATTGTGGGTATGGAGTGATCAATTTCCAACCCAATTTTGTAAAATTTTGATCAAGGGGGATTTGGGCGTCCCGCCACCAGAGGAAGCGTATTGGAGAGATAGGTCTAGTTTTACTCTCCATCCATGACACAACCCCAAAAGGTCCTACTGCTTTGCAAACGATATCAACCAAATTTATTTTCATGATGACTAATCTATATAAGAGCAATATAGGAAAGGAAATGACATCTCATTGCCCCCACTCCCACTGGTGTCCCGATTTGTATAGTACTAGATGGCTTCCATGTTAGGTCGTTTAGAAGTGATACAAAGTGATTCCCATGTAAGTTCATCTGGGAGAGATAATGAAGTGATATAACTCCCATGTTAGCTCATCTGGGAGAGATATTAAAGTATGTTATGTTGTACAGATCAATTGATTTGATTTGAATAGTGAAATATTACTTTGAGATTGAATGTATATGATATATTACTCATGGATAGATTTTTGCTTTTTTCCCCAAGATTAGGTCACTAAGGGGAATAGATAGAAAGTATTTAAATAGATTGATTTGTTCGTTTATTTGAATAGTGTGAAAGAATTTTTTTATAAAGATGTCTAAGGATTATCGATTGGTTGCATAGTATTCGAGAGGGATTGTAGGATGATTCCGATTGTATGACCTCCTTTTAGCAAAAAGGGAGGGGTTGAAATAATGAGCACCGAGCCAAAAGTAGAGCTAAAATCATGTAATAGTGAAAAGGTTTAGTATAGAAGATGTTGCAAGATTACACATATGGCAAGTAGTAAATGTGCCATATTGGAATATAGCATTGTGGAATGTGTACATTATGGTGGTAGATAGAGTATAAAATAGATCGCACAAACGAGGAGGAAAACAGAGTAATGAATCTCGAGATATGAGTGAAACCGTGTGCTATGTATTATTTTAGTGAATGCATGGTAATGGTAACTATAGTAAATGGAAATTTGAAAATGCTATATATAGTAATAGTAAAAAGTGAATAATAATTTCATTTCTACTATGGTTGGGTGAAAAATGGAGATTTGAGCGTGTGAGGATTCCATATATTAGGCTAGTGAGGTTGACTAGGTTTGAGAGGGTAGTGGCGATTGTGGCTTCGCAGATGACCGATGAGTTGGTGAGTATGATTATTTTTGAAAAATTTAGTGAAATTTTGCCATTTTTTTCAATTTTAGTAAACTTTGAACTTTTTTTGTTGTGCATTTCTAACCTAAGTGGGAGCGACTAAGGAGTTTACATCTTTGGGATGCCATCATCTAGTTCTAGGCACTCGTTACATTCGCTTCTAGGTGCCCTCAACCTTTTCCCGGGTGCTAGCGACCCAAGAGAGGAATTTTATAGTGCACCATGGATATTAGTATTTTGAGTATTTTTTTACAATTATTATTTGGTTTTGAATATGTATGAGGTAGTAATGGAATTTTTATTGGTGTTTTTATTGTGTAGAGAGACATACACGCACGAGAGTTATGTGGTGGTCAAAATTTGAGCACATTGTTGACTTTACAATAATCGATGATGAGAGGGACATACTAGACCATGTCATACTACAACACATAGCAAGATTAGGGGATATTCCCCACAATATGCCTATGGTGGATGCATTGTGCGAGAGGTGGTGTTTTGATACATGCCTTTTTATTGCCTACTAGGGATATGACAATGACCCTAGAGGATGTATATCATATATTGTGACTACCGATCGTGGGCGAGAGAGTACAAGTGATGGTTGTAGTGGATTCCCAAAGGCGAGATGAGAGTAGCTAGAAGATATTTTACTTTGGCACATGAGTACAGTGCAGAGACCCGTATTATTCTAGATGTTATATTGAGATTAGGTGTCCCGTGTGGTTACGTGAAGTTCATTACAAAGTGGTTATTGCTTCATCAGTGGCAGTAGAGGGTGGAAGAGTGGGGATATTGTATAAGATGCATGATATCTATCAATGTATAGAGTAAAGCATGGGAGGATATTTGCATGGGCATGATATGTGTTAGCTCATTTGTACATGAGATATTCATACATATTCACGGGAGGACCATAGGGGTGGACTAGGAACCACAAGATTCCTACATGTATGGGAATATGAGCACATTACTATATTAAGGCCACTTAGTGGGCCGCATATAACTAGGTGAGACCGATATATTTGTAGTGAGATGGGTAGGATCCTAGAGAAGGAGACTAGACATGACTACATATAGTTCAATGTTTGATTAGATGGGACTAGGGTGCATCATATGGATACCATATAGAGACTATGGTGGATGGCTAGAGAATGTAGTAGATTTTTGGTACATTCGATTCACCATGTGGTTAGTGGATCGATTCTTAGGGATGGTCAAGTTATTTTAGGAAGAGAAAGTATCAAGGTAGTTTGGTATGGCTCAAGATATGCCCCTAGATTCGTATATATGGGTACAAGCTACTAGAGTGTCGAGGTGTCAAGGAGTGAGGCCGGGTTTGACAAGGAAAAGCTAGTGCACCATGGTTTAGGTAAGGTAGATGTTATCCAAAATTTGTACCCTTGTAAATTTGGAAAACCTATTCAAAATTTGAAGTACGGACATATGACATTTTGAAGGCCATCAATTTTAGTCCTAGTTATCTAGGTTGTACAATGGGTTAGATGGATAGGTTGGACGATGGGTTAGATGACTGCGTTGGATGGCTTGTTGGACTTCTAGTTGGTCGGCTGGATTGGATGGCTGGTTAGATGGATGGGTTGGACAGTTGGTTGGATGGTTGGTTAGACACATGGGTTGTCAGATGGTTGGATAGTTGGTTAGACAATAGAGATGGACGGTCATCCAACCCCCTATTTGGATAGCTCATTTGAGCAACTCGACAGTGGATCTCTATTTGGATAGCGTATGAGACTAGTTGGAAATTTGTAAGAATGGTCGGGTGGTGCATTGTATCGCATGGAGTTGGAAAGCCATCTAACCCCATCATTTGTATGGACTACGATAGACGGTCATCTAACCCTCCATATTGGATGTCCCATAGTGTAAGGATGATAATCTTCTGAGTTTGGGAAGCCACCACAATTATGTATAACCTAGAATTTATATGGTCATCCAACCATCCCTTGGTTGGATGGAAATGAGGTTAGGAGGCCCACTCAATTTGTATGGCTTCCCAACCAAGATATGATAGTTGGCCCACAAGTTAGATGGGCCATCAAGAATATCACCTATGAGTAGAACATTGATGGTGGTGGTTGAGGTAGTTCAACAACCCGTCAGAATTTAATACAAGATACGTGGGATAAATTTTCCTATATAATGTAATTGACCCCCTCATTTTTCTGGGGAAGGGGGTTCTAAGAATGTGAAGGAAATATTTCAAAAATTTCCAAAAACATTTATGAGTTATCGGCCTCGGATTTGAGCATTCCACAAAGAATTCTTTCCTTGTTTCTACTCTATAATGGATTGTGTATCTTTTTAGCAATAAAATTAATTTTTTGTGGACTTTTTCACCCTATCTTGTTTGATATTGCATTTCTTTCCTTCCATTTCTTTATAGGTATATTGTGCATACTTTATTCTTCTTGCAGGACTCAAATCTATTGTGCTCCACAAAAATGGAGATTTGAATGTTGTTTTGGACTGTGGCACTTATGTCTACCCTATCCTACTTTTTTCTTACTTTTTCACTCTCTTGGAATCTCTCAAACCCTTTTTTGGTGATATTTCCTCTCTCTCTCTCTCTCTCTCTCTCTCTCTCTCTCTCTCTCTCTCTCTCTCTCTCTCTCTCTCTCTCTCTCTCTCTCTCTCTCTCTCTCTCTCTCTCTCTCTTCTCTCTCTCTCTCTCTCTCTCTCTCTCTCTCTCTCTCTCTCTCTCCCTAGTTTCTTGGCATTAGTATTTAGTTGCATTTCATTCCCTAGGAGTAACTTAGTTTTGGGAGTAGGTAGAGGAACCGACCTTCTTCGGAGGTTTGTCTTAGGTTAGGTGCCATAACTTAGAGATAGCCCCATGCTTTCTCAAATCCCGAGTTGTTTATGACTGTGCACAAGTGCACATTTGAGCTCCAATAGTTTTTGCATGCTTGATGGGAACACTTGAGGTCATATTTTGTATGGTCTATAATTTCATCATTGTTAAGTCTTGGTGTGTGACTTAGTAATTTCTAGCCTTTAGAGGCTTTGTGTGACACATTTGGTGACTCCATATTTCAAATCATCATGTTTCAATAGTGTCAGTGCCTAGGTTCATGAGAAAAATTTAGACAAGGTCCAGAATAGCAGAGGAGGGAGCTTTTGAGTATCTACAATTATCACTTGGGAGGGGAAGAAGAGGAAGAACTATTCAAAGGTCTCCCTCACCACCAAACAGGACTCTCTCCACTCCACCTCCTAGTAGGCCTTTCTTGTAGTCTACTAGAGTTCTCAGACCTATTATAATGGCAGCGCAACATAATTTGGGATTTGTCAATTTTACTGGTAGTAGTCCTCTTACCCTCAATGCCAACAATCCCATTCCAACATCTTCTCTTAAGAGAATCCCTTTCTTCATTGGGGAGAATCAAAATACTCTAAATAGATCATATCCAAGACATTGTAAATGTCTGTGCTATTCATCAAATTGTTGAACAAGATGTAGCTATTAGGTTTTTGCCTCTTCATTCAAGGGTAGAGCTTTGTAATGGTTCAAGAGTCTTACAATAAGGTCAATTACTAATTGGATCCAACTTGGGATAGCTCTTTGTAATCAATTTGGAGAGAAGGTAGATAATATTTACTTACTTGAGAAGATAACGACTATAAATATGGATCCCAATAAGCTCATGACAGATTTCAATTTTATATTTCAAAAGACTTGGGAGATGATTCTAGTCCTAATAAGACCAGTTGTTGAAGGTCCATTTCTTTATTTTTTGAAAGCATTAAATTCTGATATTGTTGTTATGATTCAATCTATGGGTGGTACAACATTTTCTTGGTGCATATGTTATAGCCATTAGGGATGAAAATTGTTTGATCCAAGCTGGAAAGTTAGCTCCTAGGCCACCTATGCCATTGTACCCTGAGATACCCTAGGAAGTTCAACATTCCATTGCCCCTGTTCTTGAGAAAAATCTCAGCCCCATCGCATCTACATCCTATTCTCCCGTACAACAAAAAAATGATGAAGACATGAAATCCTTGATAAGAAATTTTTCCAACAAGGTTATATCGTTGGAGAAGTAGCAGAGCCCAAATCATATAGAAGTTGTTTAAATCAAGGATCATCTTTGAACCAAGGTTTCAATCAGGGTTATCATCCTTACAAAAATCAACAAAATCAAAGGTATGGATGGAATCAGTAGAATAACAGGTGGTAGGATCAAAATTCCTCTTTTCCACTTGTATAAGTTATAGTTCCTCGGCCATCTCCTATTGCTAGTTCTAGTCAAGTGTTGGTTCCTATGCAAAATAATGTCATTCAAGAAACATAATGGTGTTTTCCTTATAATCTGCCACACAATCAACTAATTTTTGAAAGGGAATTGCATGTTTAGGATTTTATGGTTCAAATATCTTCTAATCAATAAGAACCATTATTTGAGGCACCGATTCTAATGTGGAAGGATTTCAAGAAGCTAATCAGGATGCAAATCTTATGTTCTTTGGAGATGAAGATTTTTGCCTTAAATCAGACATTTGTTGATAATACTAGGTCCAAGAAAAGAATGTTGGAATCACAACATGCATCCTCCTCTAATCAAGGAAACATTATTAACAAGGAAAAGGAGGTTGATGGGAGAAAAGGTAAAGCACCTAAGGCTCCTAGTAAGGAGGTATATTCCTAACCAAATGGGCCTATCCCAAAGCATTGCAACATAAAATAAAGGAGAATCATGTACCACAATTGCAAAAATCTATGGGCCTTCCCTTCAACACCATCGAGCATATGAAGAGGATGAATGTCAATGTAATAATGTGGGATGATTTGTCTATCCCATCATAAAGGGACCTCTTATGTGAATCATTGAAGCAACTTACCATTATTAACCCAATAATTCAAAAGGCACCTGCTATTGTTAATATTTGTCATTCAAAGGAGGAAAAAGTAAGTAAATTCATAAAAACCCCACCATTTTATATGAAATTAATCACTTGTAATTACTTAGTCCATAATTGCATGGTAGATTCATGTGCTAGTACCTCAGTTATGCCAAAGAAAATTGCTGATGTCCTAGGTCTAGAGTACAACCTTGTTGCTAAAAGTGTCTTACTGACTTGATGGATCAATGGTTAGTGTCTTGGGAGTCATTAAAGATCTGAAATTAACCCTTCATACCTGCCCAAGCCTAACCATAACTCATGATATATTGGTCATTGACTTGCCTCCAATGTTTTTTATTTTTTTGTCAAGGGATTTTACTACCAAAGTTGGTGGTTATTTGTCTTCATATTGGACTCGTATGATTTTGAGAACTAGGTATGGTACTAGATTTACCATACTAGGCTAAGCCTATATTGTCTTATCATATTTATTTATATGACCCCACCCCTATCTAAGAAAATTGTCTAATCCTATAAAATAAGGAACAAGATTTAGTTTCAGAACAACAACTTACTTCTCCTCCCATGCCATACTTAATGTTATATTAATGGGCTAAAAGAGATAATAAATTTTATCACTATGATGAGGAAGCCTATGAAACTTGTTTAGGTACTTACTTTGTTCTTGAAGAGGAATTTATACTACCTAACATGCTTAAACAGAGAGAAGAAGATGCTTCAATATAATGGAAAATGTTTTTTGATGGTTCTAAGAGTAGGAATGGAGCTGGAGTGGGTGTTGTGTTGATTTCTCCTAAGGTGGAAAAGTTTTTCTTTACACACAGATTACAATTTTCATGTTCCAACAATGTGGAGGAGTACGAAGCATTGGTCCATGGCTTGTTGATTTTTAAAAGGAAGAAAATTAAAATGTTATAGGTTTTAGGTACATGGAATCAGTGATTCACTAGGTCACCAGAAGGTGTGCTGCAAAAAATAAGTTATTGAAAGCTTATAAGCATAGAGTTTGGGATTTTTGGAAATATTTGACACTATTAATTTTTTTGGTGATACCAAGAAATTTAAACAAATAAGTAGATCATATGGAAGCACTTGGATCATAATTCTCACCTGCTGAGGATTTGATCAAGGGAAATGTACAACACATTAAAATGGTGGTTAGGCCATCAATTCCAGATAATGAAACCAGCTGGAAATTTTTTGATAGTGATGAAAAAATTATTTAGTTCATCCAAAATGAAGTTGATTTTTCTTCAAGTATGTAATTTGATTTGCAAGAAATTTATGGTGAGCAGATTATTCAATTGAAGACAAACAGAGTTGCCAAAGGGTCTAGTTACTTTGGAGCATATTTTTGGCTCAAATGATGAATTCAGAGGGGCTAAAAAGAATATGATAGCTAAGCAAGAATATTTTAAACTAGTCACCATTGCATAAGGAAAAGAGATTCTGTTGGGAAAGGTATGTGATGAAAATGAGAAACAAGCATTTTTTTTCCTTGTGTAAAAAATTTAGTGATGTATTTTCTTGGGACTATGAGGATCTGAAGGAATTTAATCTAAATATTGTGCAACACTCTATAGATCTTAATCCTAATGTCAAGCCAGTAAGGTAGAAGAAAAGGTTGTTCAACCCTAAAATAAATCCCCTCATGAGAAAAGATTTATCCAAACTCATTGAGGCCAAAATAATCTTTCCAATCAAATACTCTACCTAGGTGGCCAATTTGGTCCGGTCAGAAAAAGAATGGGGAAATCAAGATTTTTGTTGATTTCCATGATTTAAACAAAGCTTCCCTAAAATACCACTACCCTTTACCCTCTATGGAGCATATTTTACAAACTATTATAGGAAGCATAAAGGTTTTCTATGTTGGATGGATATTCAGGTTTCAATCAAATCAAGGTTAGGGAAGAGGATCAGTTCAAAACTACATTTACGACAAAATGGGGTACATATTCCTATCAAAATATTCCCTTTGGCTTGTCAAATGCAGGTGCCACATTTTAGAGAGAAATGGATATTTCTTTCAAAGGTTACATTAATGAGTTCATCCTTGTTTACTTGGATGATATTACCATTTTCTCAAAGCAAAGAAAGGATCACATCAACCATTTGGAGAAGGTTTTTGAGAGGTGTAGAGAGTTTGGGGTGTCTCTTAATCCTAAGAAGTGTAATTTTGTTTTTCTAGGGGTAATATTTTGGGGCATATTATTTCAAAATATGGCATTTCTATTGATTCGGACATAATTTTAGCCATCCTCTCTCTCTCCTTTCCTACTCATAAAAATCCTTGCAATATTTTTTGGGAAAGATTAACTTCATCAGGATATTTATTCCTAATTTTGTAGGACTTGTCAAGCCCATCACCTTAATGCTAAAGAAGGATGCAAATTTTAAATGGAAAGTAGAAGGGAAGGAAATTTTTGAGAAAATCAAGCAGGAAATTGCTCAGGATCCTACACTTGTTAATCCTAACTATGGTAAGGATTTTATTTTGTATATATATGGAGCTGACACTAGTATAGCTGTTGTTTTGACACAATAGAATGATGGAGGAATGGAATAACCAGTGGCCTTCTTTAGTCAAACACTAAAGGAATATGAATTAAAGTATAGCCACATTGAAAAACAAGTGTTTTCCATCATGAGAGCTCTAAAGAAGTTCAGGAGCATGTTGTCCTCCAATCACATCAAGGTTTTGGTCTCACATTCTAGTGTGAGAGATTTCATTATGGGGGAAGATATTAATGAGAAAAGATCTAGATGGGTGACAAAGATAATGGAATATGATGTGACTATCAAGGCTACAAAACTGGTAAGAGGGAAAGGATTATGTGAGCAACTTTCTTCAGATGCTCAAGGTGATAAAGATACCTCCTTCATGAATAACCAACCTTCGCATGATGCTGAAATTCATCAGAGTGAAGAATGAATAGCCAATGGTCATAGTTGGATGAGTGATATGATCATGTTTTTATCTATAGGTGCATACCCTCTTGGTTTGAGCAAAGCAAAAAGGAGATGTTTAAGGCTACAGTCCATTCCCTATGTTTTTGTGGATGGTATTTTTCAAAAGAAGCATTGACAGAGTCTTTCTCATGTGTATTGAAGGAGAACAAGCGGAGAGAATATTGACAAAATTTCATGGTGGCTTATCTAGTGGTCATTTTTCAGCCAAATCCACAACAATGAAAATTATGAGAGTAGGATATTTTTGGCCCACATTGTTTGTTGATTGTCACAAATGGGTCATAAAATGTAAAGATTGTGATTTCTTCACCGTAAAAATCAGTTTGAAGCTCTTCCTTTAAATCCAATCCAAGCAGATCTACCCTTTTCTCAGTGGGGCCTTGATTTTATTGGCATGGTCAACCCTCCATCAAGTTCTAGTCATAAATGGGTTTTAACAGCCAAAGATTATTTCACAAGGTGGATGAAGTTATACCTTGAAGGAAGCAATCGAATCAGCTTATTCTTGACTTCCCGAGGAGATTGTTGCAAGATTTAGTGTCAAACAAACCATAATTTCTAATAATGCAAAGGATTTTATAATATCCAAAATTTATGATTGGGCTCTAAGACTTGGTATTTATTTGAAAACTTCTTCTAATTATTACCCGCAAGGTAATGGTTTGGCGGAATCTACTAACAAGAACCTGATTAGGATTATGAAAAGGAAAATGGATGTCAATCAAAGACAATGGAACTCAAAGGTAAGTATCCCTTTGGGTGGACATGATCACCATGAAAAAGGAAATAGGTACTTCATCGTATAATTTGGTTTATGGAAAATAAGAAAGGTTACCTTTGTCAATGGAATTACCTTCACTTGAATTGGCCCAACAGTTGGAGTTGGAAGGGGCAGATCAAATAGAAATTAGACTTGGTGGATCTTGAAGAAATGAGGACTTATATAATGATTAAGTTAGAGTATCATTAGGAATCCACCAATAAATAGTTTTAGAAAAAGGCTAGATTTCAAAGTTTCAAGGTTGGTGATTTGGTCTTGAAGTGGGATGTTGATCGGGCCAAACCAGGAAGGCACTCCAAGTTTGATGCAATTTGGAGTGGTCCATATACCATTACAACTTGCAAGGAAGTAAATTCTTTTGAGCTTACTGATCTTGATGGTTATGTACTACCAATCCTAGTTAATGGGATTTATCTTAAGCATTCTCATTAAGACAGCTTATTGCATCATTGTACATAATAGTTTAGATTTTAATTCCTCCAAGTGCTTGCAACACATTTTTGTTGGTAGTTTAGGTCTACTTTTAGATAAGTGTTGGTGCACACTCTACATGTTCCATTTGGGATATGTATGATCTTTCATGTTTGTACATAGTTGTGCCTTGTTGCTCTTGCACTTTTCAGTTTCAAGAAAGGTTTTGTTACGGTTCCAGATCAGTACCAATTCATGTAGTACTTCAATAAATTCAGGGGAGTGTTTTCAATGACAGAATAGTTCAAATTATATACTAACTCCATGCCCAATAGATGCTTAGAGGCAGTTAGTCTCTCCATCTAGTAGGAATATGTCCCCTAGAGGTCGCCAAACTATTATCCCAAATTTGTACCCTTAAAAATTCAGATAACCTATTCAAAATTTGAAGTACGAACATATGACGTTATGATGGCCATCATTTTTAGTCCTAGTTATCTAGGTTGGATAGTCGGGTTAGATAGTTGTGTTGGACGGTATGTTAGATGGTTGGGTTGGATAGCTGGTTAGATGGTTGGGTTGGATGGTTAGGTTGGATGGCTAGTTAAATGTTTTGTTGGATGAGGTTGGATGGCGGTGGTTGGATGGTTGGTTGGATAGCAGAGATGGATGACCATCCAACCCTCTAGTTGAATGGTTAATTTGAGAAAATTGATGGCAGCTCCTATTTGGACAACATAAGGACCGAATAGATGGCTACAAGAATGATCGTGTGGTACATCATACAAAGATCAGGTTGGACATTTTCTAACCCCATTATTTGTATGGACTATGATAGATGGTCATCCAAAACCCCGGGTTAGATGACCCATGGTGTAAGGAAAGAATTCTTTAGTTTGGTCGGATCACCATAACGATGTACGACCTAGAATTTTAGACATCATCCAACCATCCCTTGGTTGGGACAGAAATGAGGTTGGACAACCCACTCAATTTGTACGACTTCCCAATCCAAATATGATAGTCATCCCATAGGTTAGACTGGCCATCAATAATATCACCTGTGAGTAGAACATTGATGGTGGTTGTTGAGGTAGTTCAACTACACCTCGAGAAATTTAATGCAGGTACATGGGAAAAATTTTCCTATATAATGTAATTGACCCCCTCATTTTTTGGGGAATTTTCTAAGAATTGTAAAGGAACTTTTTCAAATTTGTTCCAAAAACATATATGAGTTGTAGGCCTTGGATTTTATCATTATGCAAAGGATTCTTACCTTGTTTCTACTTTATAATGGATTGTGCATCCTTTTTAGAAATAAAATTCATGTTTTGTGGCCTTTGTCACCCTAGCTTATTTTATATTGAATTTATTTCCTTCCATTTCTTTGTAGGATATTGTGCATACTTTAATCTTCCCGTAGGACTCGAGTCTTTGTGTTCCATGAGAATGGGGATTTTAATATTGTTTTGGACTGTGGCACTTTTTTCTTCCCTCTCCTACTTTTTTTTCTTCCTGTTTTCCCTCTCTTGGAATATCTCCAACCCTCTTTTGGTTCTATCACCTCCATAGTCTAGGATTTCATTTCACGCACTCTTTTTCTCTTCCTAGTCTCTTGGAATTAGTAGTTAGTTATATTTTATTTCCTAGGAGTAACTTAGCATTAGGAGTAGGTAGAGGAACCAGCCTTCTTCAGAGGTATATCTCAATTCAGGTCCCATATCTTAGAGACAGTCTCATGTTGTCTCAAATCCCGAGTTGTCTATGACTCAGGAGAGGGTGCAAATTTGAGCTCCAAAAGTAGATGTGACCATATAACCAATACATGTGGATGATGTGAGATGCACCCCAAGCGTATAAGTAAGTGGTGGGTAACACGTCGATGGGTGTTATTGTTTCTAGTTGTTAAAGATACGATAGATGGACCACCGGTTGGAGGAGTAGAGGGGAAGGAACCTTTCACCGATGGATATGGCCAAAGCATCGGCACTAGCTAGGTGTAAGTATTGTTTATTAGTATTTTTGGGTTACTACTTATTTTTGTATGAGTGTAATAACTAATGTGATGTTTAGATGGTTACGGGTGATACATATTGGTCATTGATTGTTGATTCATCAATTTACACCTTGATTTAGAATGTTCCTCTAGATGTGCTCATGGAAGGTGGGATATTAGATCGAGTGGATGATATTTTGGGTGAGCATGCCCACTTATTTGAGCCAGTGGTGATAGCAGTAGCCACATGTACTATATTATTGAGGTATCATGATGAGTCTCATGTGGAGATTGAGCGAGCGAGGAGGCTATAGGAGGAGGAGCCCTAACTTAGGATATATTCACGATATATGTGGAGATTCAAGGCCAATTCACATATCAATCAGCTAAGGTGTATTTACTATAGAGGTAGGTGGAGAGATATAGAGGCTACAACTAGCGGCATAGATTGAGTGGTGAAACATCTAGTTCTAAAGATCCCGTGATTAGATATAGTGATAGTGAGGATGACATTTTATGTATATAGTTGTATTGATAGATGAGGGGTTTCCCCCATAGATTGTATTTTGAAACTATGATTTTTGATGAGATATATATAGATGGATTATTATTATAACTATGTTATATTGATGTGTATTTATGTATGATGTGATGATTGTATTATGTTGTTGTAAAATTTGATATGCAATGCATAGATGGTTGTTTTTATTTGGAATGGATAAGTAATGTGTGAAAATAGGATTTTGTAGTGAAATGGTAATGATTCATAAAATATATTGTGAATATAAATAGATTTATGTGATGTGTGTAATGGATAATAATGAAGGGGAATGATATGATATGTAATAGTAGAAGATTTATTCCTTTTTAGTTGTAAGATGAATATGATGTTTATAGTTTCATGTGAGTATGATGAAGAGGAGGGAAGAATAGAAATGCCCCTAGTGTATGGGTAAGTGCACCAATTTGGGGGACAATTAAGTGGACATCAAATCTTGAATTTTACATTAAAAACATCAAAACATAAAATTTAGTCTTCCGCGGACTTGAACCATGCCAAAAAGTAAAAAATATGTCATAAAAATGGTGCCATTACGTAGGGGAGACTGTTAGATTTGTATAAATACTAATTTTAAAGTGAATAGAATAGGATAAATATCATTTTATAATTTTTTACTAATAGTAGGTCTTTAAGATCCCTGTGAATGTTTATGTCTACGTTTAAGACTGCAAATTTTGTTTCACTTATCGAATGTGATAAAAATTATACCATCCCAACCATGGTTAAATTATATACATGTTCAAAAAAAAATTTATTTGATTTCAATATTTTTGATGAAGTTATGGCAGGCAAATGGAAAGTGCTCTGTTTTCTTTATATTTTCATACCACTTTCACGGAAAAAATCATAAAAATAAAATATAGCTAAAAAAATAGAAAATAAAATCCATCCCAAGATAGATAGTTTCATCTAACTACTCACCAAAGGATAAAAATATATATCAATCATTGGTCATCCAAATCGTGGGCAAACGGACTATAATCTTATAGGCATTTTTTTTTAAAATACCAAGTCATTGAATTTTGAGTGTTTAATATAGCTAATCTTGTCAAAAAAAATTTAAAATTAGTATTTTAGAAACTAGATTCCAGATGCTACGATTCATATTAATATTTTTTTTTCTAAATTTGAGTGTATGTATTGCTAATAATCCCTACAAGTTGATATTATGTTGTTATTTGCAATATGACGTCCACTTATGACCCCTTTTTGTCCCCCAACTTGCTGCACTTACCCGTATTTTTATTTATATAACCCCTTAACAATCAAGAATAAACATATAATAAGAGTGTGTCATCAAGAAATGGTTTAAAAGTGTATCACTAGAAAGATAGAGTGTGAAGTGCAGAGCATGAAGAATGAGTGTGGTTATTATTATAATAGATCCCCCAATAGTCATGTAAGAACCTTAATAACATGATTGTGTCATTGGGTAATGAGGTGATCATATAGAAATCATCTACCAAATATGGAGATTCCTATAAGAGATGGTAGAAGCATGTGAAATGGTGGCGTATGAGTGTAAGAGCCAAAATGAATGTCGGATGAAATGGTGCTAGTGATGAGAGATGTAGTGGTAGGAAGCAAAAATTTTGATGGCTTAGGAAGCCAAAATGAAGTAGTAGCATTGTGATGTGGGTAAGATGATGTTGTGATAGATGAGCTATATGGAGGATTCTGATGGAGAATGATTTTAGGAGGTGGATGAGTGACGACCAGTAGAGGTAGGTGGAGGATACAAGTGAACATAAGTAGAAGAAAATTTATGTGGACTTGGAGAAAGAGAGTACTCATGAGAGCAATAGCTAAAGGAAATGACACCCTTGTCTTCTAATTATTGTAAATTTTCATGAAGGGCACAATATTCATTTTCACGATGGCCATTGATGTGGTGGAAATTACAATAATGGTGATCACACTGGTGATGCAAGTGATGAGGAGGAGGATGTTTATTAGAGGGTAAGAAAATTAAGAAATTATCAAGAAAATCACGTAAAATATCATGAGGCTTAACAACATGTAAAAATTTAATGGCTTCCGAGTAGGAGATAGATAAGACTTAGGTGGAGAGCAATGCGGTGGAGGAGATGGAGGACGCTTATGCAGTGGAGGGGATGGAACATGCTTGCGAGGTGGAGGATATAGATACCTTGGAGGAAGCTTAATAAATGGAAGAGGAGAAGAAGTATAATATGATGATGAAGTAGTAGAAGGAATAGAATGGGGTTCGATAACATGTGATGTAATTAAATCTTATTCTATATCAATGACTTTATAGCATAAAATCATAAATGATTCACATGTATCATATTGTAATATTTTTTTCAATGTAGGAATCAAGCCACAATAAAAGATAAATTGCTTTTCTAGATCAATATGCTGAAATAATAATTGATGCATGCAAGAATTAAAGCGTAAAATTTAATCTAGAATAGGTTATTTCTTTCCTTAATGCAATCTAGCTAAGTGATCATGTGTCACTCTCGAGGCCATTGTTAATTATAAATCATCTAATAAAATCATCTTCTATTTTACAATATATACTAATAGATACATAAGGAAAATGAGTATACCATTGAATAACATCATCAACAAGACTATATCTAAAAGCTTTTAGTAATAATCAATGATAATAATAAGAGGCCATAGCTAAATGATAATGCTTAAGATGCAAATATGGATTGTCTAGTGCCATTAAAACATGAAAATTTAGGCATGATAAAATCCTTAGGAAAAGTTGAATTGTGAATTTTCTTTGGAATAAGATTGTCATGAAGAGAGTTATTTTCAATGGAATCATAATAGGATTTTCTTTCGAGAGTAAGAGATTGAACTTGAGATTGCAAATTTCCAACAACATGCATGAGTGATAAAATATCATGTGAAGGAATCATAGAAGAAGTGAGAGGAACATGAAGAGGTTGAAGTTTACCATTGTGAGTGATCATGGGAATGTGAGAAGAAGAAGTGGAAGATGAAGGCTCTATGGGAATGTTAGATGTAGATGTAGAAAGAAATAAGAGGAGGTGTATTAGTAGGAATGGTAGAATCAACATGAATAACATCTAGAGAAGAAGAAGAAAGAGGTGGAAGGGGAGGAAGAACATGCAATATCGATAGATATTATAGGAGTAGAATTGGAATAAATGATAAGAGGTGAATTAGTACAAGTGGTATAAATAAATATCATCTTAAGAAGAATAAGATAGAGGTAGGAGAGGTGGAGAAGAACATGGAATATCGACAAAAATGCTAGGAATAGAATCAGAAGAAATGATAATAGGTGAACTAGTGAGAGAAGTAAAATCATCATGAATGTCATTAGAAACAACCTTAGAAATGGTAGAAAGCGGAGTGGAAAATTCACATTCAATAGTCTTAAGATAAGTAACATCCTCACTAACATGTTCATAATCAAAAATATAGTTGGCATTACTATCAAAAAAATTTCACATGCAAGTAATTCAACAAGAGAGTCATCAACATATAAAGAAGTAGCAGGAGAAATATCATAAGATGTATCTTTTCAATCATTAGAAACATTTTCAGAAATAGAAGAGACATGAGATACAACTTTACATTCATCTTGACTATTATTAGAAACATCATCATGCACATGTACATTTTCAACATTGGAAGTAACATTATTTACATCTATAGTGGCACAATCAAGACCAAGCATATAATCTATAAGAGTATTATCATGTGTTATAATAGGAGTAGAAGAAGGTGGAGCAACATGGATGGCCATCGAAGAAGAAGGAGAACATCAAGTAAAATTTTAGTCAGAGAAACAATGCTCATGCTAGAGTTGCAAAAACTAATTTAACAAAAATAAACTAAAGTGTGGAGTAGATTATTTTTTAAATTATTATGTATGATACTGAAAATTATATATGACAAAGAAAGTACAAAAATGACTTAAGAAAAAAAAATAAGAAAGGGAATTAAAAACCTAAGTGCAATAGAGAGTTAGGTTACTTAGCTGATTTCAAAAACATCTTGGTAGTATGTGAAGGTGGACGAATGGAATAATAGTAAAGTACATGACCTCAAAATGAACCTAGAAAAGTGTAGGAGGAGAAAAGACTAGGGCACCTAGACTAGTACCGAGGTGCCTGGGCACTAGGATCCCTTCCTAATTATTAGGGTCTGCACAAGAGGTCTAGAGATGAATTTTATAGGGTTGTTGGAAGATCTGAAACCCTTTTTTTTTTTGCTATATTGTTTCACTATGATCGTTGATGTCACCGATAATATATAATTAAGTGATCTTATGACATGTGATTGTTACACTAAATCTCAGACCCAATATAGTTCTATGTGTTTTGTGTGTAGAATCATGCACAAGGTGGCTCTTATGTGTGTCACACTTGATAGAGAGTAAAGTAGATAGATGTTAAAATATGTAATAGATGTTTGCATGGAATAAAATGAACTTCTCTTATGCATGTGATATAGAAAACCATCCCTTGTCCCTTATAATGGTGTTATATGAATGCAAAGATGCTCTTGAGTGCTAGTGGGATGCAACCTTAGGTGATAGTATAGATGCTTAAAGTTTGGTCCTTATTTTAGTCACATAACTTTATAATTATATGATTTTATTGTTCAAATTATGTAATTTATCACTAAAAGGTGACCCTAAGAAATAAGGATTCCCAATGGCTAAAAAGGAGTGAGAAAAGTAAAAATATTCCTAGAGCACCTAGAGGAGATGAGGGCACATGGGCTCTATCATCCTGGTTGGGTGTTCTTGTTTAGAGATAGAAAAGTCAAGTATGAAGGATCGGACTAGGAAGTGAGTTTTGTAAGGCCAAGGAGGAGGCTAGAAAATAAACTAAGAGGCCAAGTATAATGATCAATTATTGATTTTCTCCCATAAGAAGCATATGAATAGTAGTATGTGATTAGGATCTATTAATGTACCCAAAGTACATGATTTAATGTCTACATTTTCCCCACTTTATGTTAGAGAGAAAAATCTTGGTAAAATAAAGTAGATAGATTTGTGTACCTAATAACCATGTAGATTGATGTATAAGAGTGTGTCAAGACAATAAAATTGTGGAGTAATAAAAATGTGAAGTGTAGATGATAAAGAAGAGGAAGCAAAAAAAAGTGATGAATAATGAAGCTAAGTGAAAATGCATGTGTAGATGTGATTTTGTCCCTATTGTTGATGATGGTATTGGAGTGTGATGGTTGTGTGGTGATGTTGACTACCACTTCCCATAAGTATGAACTTGTAAAAGAGAAGAATGAATAAGTAGTCAAATATGTGTATAGGTGCATAAAATGTATGTAAAGAGTGTGTAAAATATTGAAAAGTTGAAAAAGGAACTTGTTAGTGCAAAATCAGAAAACCCCGGATGTAGATCAAAGTTCTAAATGATGTCTTAGGCATCCAATGTGAGGCACAACATAGAAACCTCTCTCCAAGTGTGGGACTTGTGAAATGCTTCGAGAGAGGAATCTCTAGATTAGAGGCTGGTTCCTCAAAATCCTCTGATTTAGATCTATATTTGCACAACTACAGAGGTTCAGATCCTAATCCTACTCTAAATTGCAAGGAGACAAGGATAGAAATGCAAAAATTGAAACTAACTAAAGATGGTGATGCACCAAAAGGAGTGGTGAATATTTTTGTCATGCAAATAGACACAAACCAAAGATTGCAACATAAAACATACACAAGCTGATAAGATATAATTTAGGATCTGAAATGAAGCAAATAATACAAACAAAGGACTGAAACCCATTCACAAAGCTTGCATTATCATTTCCAATGTCAAAACCACTGCATTACAACCTCAGAGAGGTAGAAAACTGTTACAATATTTGAAGAGGTCTGATTCTTGCAACAATCACTTGTTAGAGGTGAAAGAAGAATTTTTCTATGCCAAAAAGTGTTCCACCCGAAGAAATGAACCAAATGAAGCTTTTATATTGCATGGGTCGAGCCTTGAGAGAGAAAACATACAAAACATGGGAGCCCATTCCTCATTGACTATAAATGCATTAAATCAGCATGAAGGGCCTTAAAAACCCATACCCTATCATTTTTGACCAAATTGGAGGAGAATGTGACCCATTATGTATTAAATTTGGTCGTTGAAATGTCATTTCTGGCCATGGACGCGTGGCAAAGCCACTTTTGAATTTTCTCTCTTGAAACTGAACCAAAATTTGATATTGACCATGGAATCCTGTAGATAATTTCATAAGCTTTCCAATTATATAAAGAATGAAAAAATCGAGCTCTGGATCAAAAGATATGAAGGTCTGAAGTTTTAGGGCAAAACGGCCCAAAAAACGGATCGGCGGGCAAAACTTTAAAATTTTGACCTTTTTGCATTTTGGAAAATTTTTGAAAAATTTCCGCACTCCGCCGGTCGGATGCCACGTGTCAGGTGCTGGTTCGTTGACAGGGGTGCGGGGGCATCTTTTACCTTTTAGTTTTTTGGCCAAAACTTTTGCCAAATTCTCTTAAGTCCTCCCGAGCTCCGCACTCCCCTTCTCCTTAGGACACGTGTCCTGTGTCTATTGGCTCGGGCCGACCCTTCAAACCTTGCCCTTTGAAATTTTTTGGCCAAAAAACACTTAGCCAATTTACATTGTGCTTCTTCCAAGGTAAGAGGAACTATTTTTGTGACACGTGTCACAACCCGATTGATCAGCGGCTCTTTCGGCTCCCGCGTCCCACAATACATTTGGAGATGTCCCAAATGCTGGGACAAATTCTCTGAACCACCCGATTTGGGATTCCTTTTCCCTCTTTGATGCGAAGACACGTGGCAAGATTTGATTCGCTCTGCTCCTTCACTTTTCGCATCCCGCGTGTACTTTTGGGGTACGGATGTCCCAAATGAAAGTTCCTTGTTTCGTCCGAAGACCGGTTCACGTCCTCCGCGTACTTTTGTCCCAACTGTCCCGGAACAAAGACTTAGGCAAATTTTCTTTCTTTCGGCCGATTCAGGCTTTTCGCATCCCGCGCGTACCTACGGCCCAGATGTCCCAATCGCTGCGCGGACTGCCTGGTGGCTTTTCGGCCGGTTCGCGCCCCAACGTCCCAACTGTCCCAACTGCCTGGACTTAGGACTTAGCCGATTTTCATGATTTTTCCTGGCCCCCAAGATCTGATGCATGTTATCAAAATTTACCCTGAGGGGGTGAATTTTGGATAACAGAACATGTGTTTCTAATCCGTGATGAGAAAAAGTGATAGAAAGGATGTCGAAGATGTTGATGAAGATCGATTTTTCTAGGCAATCTCATACCAATCATGTTCAAAGTCAATTTTTGGGTGATCTTACACCACGTAAGAAGTAGTGTAGGAAGAAAATTCTAGTGTCATTATCCAACCTTTGACTTCTTCCCTAGGGAAGTAATAACACCACTATAGATGATGTGTACAAATTCAATCCAATGTGAATAGTACGATCAAATGCAATTGACAAGTGCTAAAGGATTGTCGCCTCAATGAAAATACTCGTGACAATGCTAATAATTTCATTGAACTAAAAACATTGTGTATCTACCCCCTGGTCTCAGTTCCTAGGAAGGGAAGGGACGAAGACACCTAGGCCCCCAAGTCTAATTTTAGGCGCTAGTGTCTCAGATTAAAGTAAGGACCAGTGTCCGATTTTGAGCCATGTATGAGTTTGTAAACTGTGCTTAATTTTTGTTGTACTATATTAAAATGTGACTATAAATCACTGTTGAAATGTGAGTGTAACTATTGAATGGGGTGACTGATTCACCCAATAGATGTCCCCCCTCATTTGGGGTGAATTTGATGTCAAAACTAGGAGGATGCGGCCTAAAAGAGGACCCCATGCTAAAGTGATGCCAATATGTAGAATGGAGTGTTCTTGGTAAATACCAAGGCACATGCAAACAATGGATAGAATACAAGTGTTAGTATAGACAAATATGTATATAGAAAAAATGTAAGCTACTTAAGCAAGAAATAAATTAGACCGTGAAAATCATGTTGTAAACAGAGACATCATTCACGATGTCACAAAATAATCAAGGCCATAATGGCTGAAATCATACAAAGTGTGCACATAAGACAAATCATAGGGAAAATCCCATAAATAATGGCACACAAGAGTAAGAAAACATCAGATAACCATGGTGGCAAGTATGTCATGTAAGGAAAATGTTGACATGAAGCACTCCAAGTTAGCATGTTAGAAAAATATAAATTATTTCAAAGCATGTATAATATGATATAGTAATATGTTATGCACAATAATGAAATAATAGCACTGAAATGTATGAAAATGTGGACTCCCTAAGGGGGAGACCTGTAGGACTAGTGTAAGGATCGCGCCAAACATCCATGCTACGTGTATCGTTCTATGTAATGTTTTTTATAACAACTAGAAAAAATTGAATGCACATGTGTGTATGATAAATATAATGACATATAGGATGTTTATTTATCATGTGTAATAAAGTTTACATATAAGCATAATCCAATTAAGAACTATGAGCAACCAAGATATGCAAAGTATGTTGTGGATGAGATGGAATGGAATACAATATAATTATGATAGGGCAATGTGCCCCCGAGTATGGATTTAGGCATGAGTGAAATTAGGTTCATTTATACAAGACCCCTCAGAAGTCAATAATGAACCATATAAAGCAAGAGTGCATCATCAAGAAATGGTTTGAATAGTTTTTGTAACCAAAAGAATGTGGAGCATATAATATATGTATGATGAAGCATTGTGTGAAGATTGTAAATAGAGAGGTGAATAAAATTATAGAAAAAAATTGATTAGGAATACCAAGCATGATGATGTATCTTAAAGCATAGATTATAGAATGTGTGAATAAGATGTGAGGAAGAGTTATTATGAAGATGTAGAAGCAGTCTTGGATGATAGAAATGGTGAGGTTCAATTTTTATTAAGACCCTCAACAGTCGAGTATGAACCTTGAGACTAGAGTACTTCATTTGGGTAGTATGCCGTAAAGGTTTGATCATGATACGTATAGAAGTGTATAATAGAATAACATGATGTGTGAGTAGAATATGCTAGAAAGATGTAGATCTATTATAGCATGGTGAGAAATGAGGAGGATGCATGTGAAATGGGCCAAGTTTGAGGATGTGCAATATGAAGTGAAAATGTATAAATTGTGTGTGGAAAGTGCAAAGCACGTATGATGCATAGTAGAAGTAGGAAGATAATGTGAAGATGTGGATAGTGTAAAATATGTAAAATGTGTAGAATGTGTAGGTGTAGAAAGAACAAAGTGCATATGATGTGTAATAGATGCAAGGACAAGATGTAGGAAGCACATAACATTTATGATGTGTAGGAAGAAGAAGATGTTGTAGATGTGAAATGTGCAATGTGTGAGGTTCATGTGTATAGTATGCCCTCAATAGTCAAGTGTGAAAATAGAACAAGAGTGTGTCATAGGGTAATGATGATACTAATGTATCAATATGTGTATGTGATGAATGCCTATAGATGTGAAATAGGATGTGTGAAAATTTAAATGAAGGACTCATAACGATAGTATTAGAGGGTGGAAAGCATGGTTCCCCCACATGTGTAAGGAAGATTAGGATCATGTAATATCATCTAGAATATCATTGGTGTTATGTTCAAAGCCATATGGAGAGGCATTAGAGAGACATGGTAAGAAATAGTGTCAGGATGATCACGTAAAGATCCATTGATGCATAAATTGTACATGCCCATAGCATATTCCTCATCAATGAAAGGAGGTAATGGACATCCATGTGCATACCATTGAGTAATATTTTGTGTGTAACCAAGAAATGAATACATGACCAAAGGGCATAGGAAATGAGATATTAGTATGATTAGGGTCTAATTTTCCCCAACGTAATCAAGAAAATATTTCCCAACTATGAGTGGGGAAGAGCAAGGAGCTCGTGTAATAAATACTATGAGATAAAAAAATCTGAACCATAGTAGTAGCAGTGATGGTGATAAATCCATGATATAGATGAGGATCATGAGATGGAGGATAAAGATCATCAAAAGCGAAGCCTAGTCGAGTCAAGCCATCACATGTACATATAGTGCTTCAAAGTGCAAGTAGAATAAATGGAATACACTCCTAATAAGAATCATTAATGAAAATCATGCATGTAAAGGGAGGACATGCTAATGGTGGTTACACATGAGAAAGTGAAGCAGGAGGAATAACATCTAATGGTTGGACAGGCCCTCGATAAAGTGCCATAGAATTTTTAGTAACAAGAGGGGAAAATATGTGGATGGAACATCATATAACATGTAAACAGTTCCTTCTAAGTGAGGTGGATAATCTATAAGTTTTGGTTCGTTAGTAGTAACATATCATAGAGTGGGGAGTGTAGTGGTGGGATTGTGGCAGCAATATTTGAATGGTTCATGATCACTAGTAATAGTGTATTTAACACCTTCATGTAATAATTTGACACATCAATGCACTATGGAAGGCACTGCTTGCATGACATGAAGCCATGGTATACCAAGTAAACAATTATATTGAACTAGAAATTTAATGACAAATCAAATTGTATGAATGGTTTTAGCCTAGTAGTGACAGGTAAAGTGATATGGCATATGCATGGCCGAATGGAACCATCATATGTGCGAAGAGAAATAGATGAAGGACTGACATTAGTAGTTAAAAGACATATAGCCTCAATGAAAGATAAAGTGCATAAGTTAAGCTCAGAGCCATTATTGACTATAACTCACTTGACACCTATATTATAGATGCACATTGTAATGTATAAAGGGGGATCATTGTTGAAAGGAGAAATGTTAGCATGAAAATTACCTTGAAAAGAAATGTGTTAAGAAAATACATCTACATTTTTTTATAAGCTATGTCTAGATGAATATCAATAGGAACGTGAGTAGTAGCCAAGAGAGTGATGATTTTAGCCCTTAATTTAGGATGTAGAAGCAAGAAATCATGGATGGAAATATCCATGATGATGAATGGAGATGTAAGAAATAATGAGAGATAAAGCCTAAAGGTGTGTAAAGAAGATGGGTTCACCAAATGATTTAACAAAAATAAACTAAATTGTAGAGTAGATTACTTTGTTAAATTCTTATGTATGCTACAATAAGTATATATGATAGTAAAGTATAGAAATGACTTAAGCAAATAAGTAAAGGAAGTAAAATCCTAAGTGCAATAGAGAGTTAGGTTACTTAGATGATTTTGCAAACATCTTAGCAAGTATGCAAAGGTGGAAGATTGGTAGAAACGGCAAAGACCTCAAAACTGAACCCAATAAAAGTGTAGGAGTTTAGGTGGAGTAGGCACCAAGGCGCTGGACTAGTATTGAGGCACTTGGGTGATAGAATCCCGTTCATACACTAAGGTCTACATAGGAGGTATAGAGATGAATTTTACAAGGTCTCTAGATGATTTGAAACCCTCATTATTTATTACTAGATGGTCATACTATTATCAATGATGTTGTTGATAACCTGTAATAAATAGATCACCTACAAAACCCTCAAAAGAACATCAAATCCTAAAAAGAAATATGCAAAATGATGGTTCAAACTATCCTTAGTTTTCAAACAAGTGATCTTACGACGAGTGTCTCACTACATATTTGACCCAATGTAGTTGTGTTTATGTGTAGAATCATGCCCTAGGTGGCGCTTGTGCGTATCACACTTGATAACAAGAAAACTAGATAGATGTAAAAAGATGTAATAGATGTATGCATGGAATAAAATGAACTTCCCTCCTATGTGTGTGATGCAGAAAACTAGCCCTTGTCCCTTGTAATGGTGTTAAATGAATATAAAGATTCTCTTAATTTCTTGTGAGATGCAACCTTAGGTAATAGTATAAATGCTTAAAGCTTGGTACCTTAATTTGGTCACATAAATTTATATTTATATGCTTCTCTTGTTCAAATTTCATAATTGATCACTAAAAGGTCAATCCCTAAGAGATAAGTATGCCTGATAGCTAGAAAGGGCCCAAAAAGGAGTGAGTAAAATATAAAGAGGTCTAGGGTGCCCAGAGGGGACAAGGGCACCTAGGTCATTTGGTCCTAGTTGGATTAGTGTCAGAGCCGAAAAGCTAAAGTATGAAGTGTCAAACAGGGGTAAGAGGTCGTAAGGCAAAGAGGGAGGCTAGAAAGGAAACTAAGAGGCTAAGTATAATGATCAATTAGTGATTTTCTCCCATAAGAAGCATATGAATAGTAGTATTTGATTAATACCTAGTAATGCACCCAAAGTTCATGATGTAGTGTCTACAAAAACTAGTGGAAGTATTGTATTCATGAGCAAGAATGGTGTCCCGAATTTCACCCGAAATGGGACAACGCCTTTTCAAAAAAATTGTTCTTTTCAAAGTAACGGGTTGTTTTTTGTTTTTATTGCCTACAATTATTTCCATTGCCTTAAATTGTTTCTGATGGATCATATAAGTCAATTTTGACAAATACCCATATGCTAAAATTCATTTTATCTCTTTTCCAGGTTTTTTCTAAGAGAATTTTATTTTATTTATTTAATAAATAAATTGTGTCGTAATTGAACCCGCTTTCAAGATTCACACGCCATTATTCCCACATATCGTAGGGTATTCACCAGGAGGATTTTCTACTAACCAGTTATTCAAGAAAGCAATTATCCGCAACTTCGGCAACATTTTTTATTTTTATTTATTTCTTTGGTGTTGGTTTTTGGTTTTCTCCGTAATCTGTCTGTTAAATTCCTTTTGATTTGTTTGTTCATTCTATATAGCTTTTTTAATTTCTTGGAAGTTTTGGAAGTCAAACATGGCCTCATACAAAGGAATAAATTAATCATAGAGTGTTAATTTCTAACGAAGAAGGATGCAAGTCACACTTTATGAAATAAGCTTCTAGGATGCAAGTCGCACTTTTTGGAAGGAGAGGTTTGAAGCTGCCAATGGGAATTTTGGTAGTGGCAGGTAGGTGGGAATTTTATTCCTTCCTAGAAGGTAAAAACTTCCCATGATGAATTCAATTCACTTAAGCTTCCAGTGGTAATTTTGGTGGTGGAAGGTAGGTGGGAATTTTATGCCTGCCTAGAAGGTTTTTTTTCCCATTATGAAAGATAAATCACTTAAAGTCCCGATGGGAATTTTAAAGTTGTTAGGAAGGGTAAGAATTCCCATCAAGGAATTTTTATTCACCCATGCATGTCACATTTTTAAGAAAGAGGCTCTTTTTATGCAAGTTGCACTTTTTGGAAGGAAGGCTTTAAGCTGCCAATGGGAATTTCGGTAGTGGCAGGCAGGTGGGAATTTTATGCCTTCCTGAAAGGTTGTTTTCCCCATCATTAATGACAAATCACTTAAGTGAAGGATGGGATTTTGGAGCTTCTGTTAGGGTAAAACTTCCCATTGCTTTGACTTCTTATTTTTAGCATGCCTTCAAGTCAAAAAATGTGACCCAACTTGGCATAAATACAGGCTTTAATTAATATTTATTTTATTTATTCCTAGATAAAATTAGTGCCAAAAATAGGAAGAAAGTAAAATCATGAAGGAAATCCAAATAGAAGACAAAGAAGCATGCCAAAAATAAATAAAATAATTGCATAAAAATCAAGCGAAGCATGCAAACTTGGGTGCCCAAATGGAGAGAAAGAGCATAACTTATTATTAATAATTGCCAAAAATAGGAAGAGGCAATTATTAAAAATATCATGCAATTATCTATATAATCATGGGAGGCCATAAGGAGGATATAATTAATTATTTTTCATGGATCATACTACCCTGGAGAATTTTTGCACCAAGGGAAAGAGTGATTTGTATTAAAGACTATTTTTCATTGTCGGGAAGTTTCTAGTTTTAGTGCCTAGGGATGGAGAAGATTTCTTTTTTATTATTCAAAGAATTTACATATTGGCATAAGTGCCTAGGTGAATTAAATAATATTTTATCTTTCTTAAGCATGCAAAAAAGTCTTGAATTTTAGGCGAAGCTTTATAAAACATATTTTGGTGACATAAATTGAGTATTTATGCCATGAACTCCATATTTGTCTAAATCAATTGTAGGTATTCATCATAGGTGCTCATATTGGTGAAAAGAATTCAAAATCAAAGTCGATACATTGAATATATCTTCTGAGTTAGAGGTAATTACAGGATCTTCTCAAATTGATCCAATTGCATGATCTTCTGGAAAAAAATAAAAGAAAAAGAACTCAGACAAATATTATCCTAGGCATGATGAAGCATGATGAAAGAGAATGGTCAGCAGAATCATGCATGAATTCAATGCTTACCGAAATCAATGATACAGACATGGGCCCTGAACCTATCATTGATTTGATTGACATATCCAAGGCCATTGTTATATCATCTCTTATGCGGGAAATAAAAAGCAGTAGGATTATTCAAGCTTCAGCATTTCCAATCACAATGCCTTAATTTCCGAGTTTTTTTTGGAGTGTGCAAGGTCTTATCATCCTCTTTCTAGGACAATCTGAGATGTTGCATGGAAGATAATAATCAGGTTGGATGCACAATTTTTTAATTATTTCCTTAAGCTTTCAGCACGGCCAGTGGTGATTATAATTAGCATGTAGGATGTTGGTAACTTATGGGAAAAGAATAAATCAGATTGTGTGGGTATAATGAACATCAAATACATGAATAATCCCATATCACCATCAAAATTTTTGAGGACTTTTATACGGTCCAATCTTGTGCAGGAAGTTAATGATATCAACAAATTACTTTGCAGGATAAATGGGGAAGCCAATACCAATAACTTCCACTCATGGATGTATGCCTTTGTGAGAACCATTGAGATCAACAGAGTTGATTCGATGATTAATTGGGCAGAGATCATTAGTGAAAACATCAGCGAGTAACTCAAGTGTGAGGAATACATTCCACTTCAAAATGACTTCATACCTTGTATATACAGCACCTTTTTAGGGGATATTTTCCAAACTGGATAGATGGGGCATATTGTCAAAAGATCTTATTTATGAGTGCTTCCTGCAATTGACATTCCCTAAATTATACAAATATTACGGTGGTGGTCAACAATGGATTCTTCTACGTAATAATTTGTAAGTTAAATAGTGATCTCAAGACCAAGAGAGTGAGAAAAGAGGCCTGACAAGCTATCTCGCAGTAATGTTGTAACTTCATCCAATTTGTAGACTTCACATATCTCAGGGTTAGTGGTTTCTCAGGAGAACCAGTTAAGTTGGAAATATACCTGAGTGATAAGTGGTTAATTATGGAGTTTTACAGTAGCTCATAGAGTTTCATGACTTTCGTTCAAAATGACATAAGTCTAAAGGTAGCTTTCCAATCACAGTGGGTCATTATAGTTGTCGAGCATGCAAAAATCCAAAGGAATTAAAGCATAAATGTTTTCAAGGTATGAATGGCTTTCATTCAAAATGACATAATTCTAAAGGTAGCTTTCCAATCATAGTGGGTCATTATAGTTGTTAGAGCATGCAAAAAGTGAAAGGAATTAAAGCATAAATGTTTTCAAGGTATGAGCATGAGTTATTCCTAGCATGAATGAACTTTGACCCATATGGGATAGCAAAGAGAAAATTCTCCCAAGAATACTCACATGTTCCTTCACTTGAAGACTTTTGGATGAGGTGCAAGAGTGAGTACGAAGTCAGAAAGGGAGATTTCAAGAAAGTTATTAGTAAAGCAGGTTTCTGACTATGGTTTAGCATAGATACTTCAAAATCTCGCAAATGATGGGCATGTGGTAATTGAAACATACCATCAAATGGGAGGAGATAGATATGTTCTTCAGGAAAGTGTAGGTGGTTTTCAAACAATTGAAGAAATTTATTCCTTAGTTCTAGTTAACACCTCAAATTGGTTGTTAACAAAAGCGTATTACATGGATGAGGATTTGATGAACCAGATCACAGGGAATTTCATTACAGGGGATTCCAACAAGAGAAAACATGAATTTCAAAGTAGTAGAAGGCCAAATAATCTCAAAGTGTACGAGAAGTATCATGTACCAGAAAAAGGCAAGCCTACATCCATTATACTAGTGCCACTTTCAGAAGAAGATTCTCCAGCATTAACTCATATCACTTTTATAGCTCTATGATCTCAAATGGATGTTATTATTCCACCATTGAATCCATTATCATTCATATTTGTTCCTCACCCACCCATATCTTCACCTCTCCCTACGGAGAAGTTAAAATCACAAATGGTAGAGTTAGAGAGAGCATTCTCTTTATATAATTCAGAAGAGGGAAGCCATAACATTGTGGTGAATTCAGATGTAGCAGAGTCAGAGCATGACATGGTGGTATATTCATTGATTTCTCATTCCCCAAAGAGAAATTTCTCATCTTGGTTGGCTCTGCAGTTAGTTCCAGAGGCTAGATAATAAATCAACTTGGAAGAGGAAGACTTGCAGCTGCTTATGAGCTTGGAAGGTAGAGGAAAAAGGTATAAAGCTGCTAAAATAACTTCAAGGTTTATTATTAAAGAATTAGGGCAAAATTTCACTGAATTATCAGTTCTAGCTGAAGGGAAATAGAAGGGAGAGATAATTGTTGTAGACATATCGGTGACTAAAGTACCATTGGGGAAAATCACCACGAAGGATTAAAGCAAGATACATGGACACTGATAGATTCTTTATTCCTTAAGCTTGACAAGGAGAAGGCGTAAAAGGTAAGCTTGGGGATGAAGATATCCTAGTTATGTGAGAGATCCACTAAGGTTGCTAAAAATTCTTCTCAACCCGTGTTAGTGTAAGAATATGTATGAAGTTGTTTGGTTGAAGAGATTGAAGATGAAGGGAACCAAGGAAAAGCTATTTCTCAATGGAAAGATAAAATTATTCACCAAGATTTTGAGCAGTTTGAGGGAATACGGATGGGTTGGAGAATATGCACTGTGGCATTATCTCACTAAAGGAACTAGTGACAGGATAGAAGATGAGAACATAGTTGTTGAAAGTCATCTGGATACCTTAGCTAAGATACATTCATTTCCAAAGGATGTGCTAATTGTAGAGAAAATTGTACCTGATGGATTGATAGAAAAGGGAAGTAGTTAGAGATAGTAGTTTCCTTCCACATGGAGATCCTCAAGCTTATGTTGAAGAGGATGTAGTTGCTGGAAAATGATATGGGGAAGTACCAAAGAACATTCCAGATGAGTTGCCTACTTCCCGTGAGGAATTTATTCTAGTTGTGCAGAAGAATATTGATGAATCTGTCATGCCTTTCATGTTAGATTCAATTGGTAGACTCATAAAGCTTCATGCAGATATTGAGGGGTATGGGCCTAGTTTAGAGAAGGTAAAGGCTAACATTGCTACTTTGTCTAGAGGATTGTTGCGGTTTAAGATTGAGAAATAAATGGGTGCTAAAGTAGATGGGAAGTTACTGAGTCACATGTTTGACAAGTATATTTGGTTTCAGAACAAAGAGACATCATAGAGTATGATGTCCAACATATTTTCTTTCTTCTTCCCTTCCCTCTCTTATTCTTATTTTCTCAAAAAAAATTGTAAAACTAAAGTAATTGGTTAAAAGCCATTACTTTTAGTTATCTGAAAAGGTCCGTAATTAAGAATAGGTGGAAAACATGCAAATATTTGATTTAATCTTTAGATGCATGTCATGTAGAGATAAATTTCAATAGAAATATTTCAGCTTGTTTTCTTTATAGCTTTTGTATGTGTTAGTTCAGTTATTGCTTTCCTATTTGTAATTTCCATCCATACATAATAAATAGAAGAAGAACTTATGGGTTAGAGGATCAAAATTTGTAATCAGTATTCTTGAGTTCCGAATTTGTGCTAAAACCCTTGATATCTTTTTATAAAATTTGAAGAATTTACCAGAGGTATATTTCCAGAGAACTTTGTGTCAATGGTGCATTGGCTTCTTACTTCTATGTAGATTTTTAGATAAACTTTGCATTATCTAGGATTTAGATTAGAAGCTTTCCTTTCCTTTGATTTTGTATTGTGAGATCTATTTGTTTTATCTATCTATATGAGACCAACTCTGTAAACTATTGGTTGGATTACACATATTCTTCTCCTTCTTTCCACACTCAACTATTCCCCATTTTAGCAAATATTTCTTTATAGTTTCTTACTTGCTATAGAATTGCTTAGCTATGGTTCATGAGCTTTGTAGTTAAATTAAAACTCACAGATATTTACTAGGATCCATAATAAATAGAAATCTTACATAGGAGCCTCACCGCTAAATGAGAGAGATTTATCTCATGATTGCCTAGGTTTTTAGCTATGCAAAAAATCTAGCCAACAAAGAAGTTATTTTTGAAATTCATCATCAAATCGATCATTTCAATAAAGGGCATTAATTTTAGCATCAACAACATCATCAAATATAGGATTCACACTAACATGATGCATGACGAGCATCGTTGATACTCACACTTTATTTATATTGTGTTTATCAATCTATGGTGGTGTCCATGGCTATTTCAGAATAAAGGAACAATTGAAATTGTTCTCAATACTTATTTAATAATGAAATTAACTGAATATTATAATAAATTTAATTGGGAAATTAAGTTGATTGAAAATAAATTACTATCGAATGTAATGCAATGATGATAATTCAATTTAATATGAAATAACAAAAAGGAAATGAACAGTAAATTATCCCTTCTCATCGGGGACTAATGGCCCTTTCTCCTTCTCTTTAATCCAGTTCAACATTGCAAGTCACACAAGTATAGTTTTCCCTTGAATTCGCACTTTATTGAAAAAAATTATTTTATAGTGATTAATTGAACTGAAATCTTTAATCCTAATACATTTTCTCTTTTATATTAGAGCAGTCCTAATCTCTCTAAGAGAGAACTAGTTATTTGAAATTAATGACAACTACTTAACTGGAAGATACCTATAACAATATTGATTGTTTTAGAAGTTATAATTGTGGAAGGATCGGTTTATATCGTGTTTGGATTGAGTTCATCATGTTAACTACATATGAGGTGTAATATCCCTTTGGGAACAAAACTGAAAAAGTAAGGAAATTAGCTCAAACCCCAATATTAACAAGTCTTATTTTTATAATCAACAACTGAAATAAATCTAAAATCAGCAATCTAAAAGGGCACCGAACTGTTTATGGAATTCAAAACCACTTTTCACCAAGAAAATCATTGAATAACAACACAAAAAAATATTCTAGCCACGGAAATATTTATTGATCATAAACACATCAAAATATTGAAATAATATATTATTTCATGGCTGGAATTAATTATTTAAAATCAGCAATAGACTAGCCAAAATTGAAGGCTAGGAAAAATAGTAAACCCTTTCCAAAAATCACCAAAATGGATATTCTAGCTTTATAAAATATGGAAAATCAGATTATGAAGTGAATTATAAATAATATGTCTTCTAGGGAATTAAACCACTCTTAAAGGTAGGTCACTCCACCTAGGGAAGGCTTCCCAATGCCAATAAAAATCTGAATATGAAGTATCCTCCTCAAATCTACAATAATCTTCAAGCTCAATCAATGTTGAAGGATTTTCGTCCTCCAAAGAAACCACTAGAAGGGTTTTTGTATTTGTAGGAAGCCACACAAGAGGTTTTCCATCCTCAAGTGGATGAACATGGAGCAACAAGCTCACAATGCCCAAATAGGAAAAATGTGTTAAATCTAGATGCCCAAATGAGCTCCTCTAATCTTATTTTATACCTTTCTTTGGCTCTAAAGCCCATAAAGGTAAGGCCGACCCCTAATAAGTCATTATAATATTTTATCAAGCCTCATTAAAGGCTCTTAACCCTACAAAGAATGGGTAATACAAAAATAAATCATGAATATGGATGATGAAAATTGAATTATAATACATAATATTCCATTGTTCAATGGTTGCTTGTTAAGGAATCATTTATTTCATATTAATTCAAAAAATGGTACATTACAATCCTCCCTTACTAAAATTTCTTGTCCTCAAGAAATTGTAATAACCCATATCCCAAAGGAACCTTAACTATCTCTTCCTTGACATATTTGCACATGAAGCAAACATATGAAAGAAAACAAGAGTGTTTAACAACACTTTTACATTCCCTTTTTCATGCCTTAGAAACATGACAACTAGCTCACTTTTGTTGCTTGATGTCACTTCATGATTTTCATTCAGATCATGGCTTCCTATTACTTTATCGAGGTTGTCCCAAAAATAGCTATGAGCATGCATTTTTCCTTCAAAAATCAAAATCTGAAAATCTGAAAATAACTCACCAAAACCTGATCTCTTTCCTCCTTCCAACTGGAATCTTCCTTCCTCATTTTTTCATGAGGAAATACTCTATAAAAATGTAAACATATTGTTGTTCATGACTGAAAATGTCAGTTGTTATCCAAATAACTCTCCTAGTTATTTGGAAAACTTACATACATATTATGGCTCAGAGATCTTCATTACAAGTGGCACATACCTTAGTTGTCTCCTTAGCACATTCACTTGGTCATGACCTCGCATGATTTCCTTTCTCCTCTTTCCATTTTCCTTCCTCTTTTTCCACTCTTTCCTTTAGTGCATCTTTTGTGCATTCACCTTCTTCCTAGGAACTTATTCATCCTTCATGTGCGCCTTGCACTTACTTCAATCAACTAAGTCCATGGCCCTCTCGCACGCCTTGCACATTACCTTGTAATAGTTGTGCCTTGACCATATATTTTATACTCAAAAATTTTCCCCATTTCCTCCTCGCATGTTGTGATTATTCGTGCCTTCCTTTTACCTTCTTCACGCACCTCATTCTTTTGTGTGCATGCCTTTACACCCTCCTTTGTACCATTTCATGCCATTTCATTCTCGAGATATGCTTGTGTGCCTCATGTAATCTGTTGTATATATCTTTCCCAGGTAGATATAGACAAGCAGAAGAATATAGAAATCAAAGAAGCTCAAATCCCTGACATTTATCACCCGCACACAGTAAATGGTGCATGACAATGAGTGTCGACAAGGTAAAGGATGCGCCTTGGCGCACAGAAATGGCACATGAAAATGAGTGTCGACAGGGTAAAGGATGCGCCTTGGCGCACATAAATGGTGCATGACAATGAGTGTCGATAGGGTAAAGGATGCACCCTTGGCACACATAAATGGTGCATGAAAATGAGTGTCGATAGGGTAAAGGATGCACCCTTAGCGCGCAAGAAATGGTGCATGACAATGAGTGTCGACAGAGGGTAAAGGATGCCCTGCGCGCATGAGAAATGGCACACGACAATGAGTGTCGACAGGTAAAGGATATGCCCGCTTGGCACAGTAAATGGTGCATGACAATGAGTGTCGATAGGGTAAAGGATGCACCCTGGTGGTGCATGAAATGGCGCACGACAATGAGTGTCGACAGGTAAAGGATGCGCCTTGGTGCACAGAAATGGCGCACGACAATGAGTGTCGATAGGGTAAAGGATGCGCCCTTGGCGCACAGAAATGGTGCATGACAATGAGTGTCGATAGGGTAAAGGATGCGCCCTTGGCGCATAGAAATGGTGCACGACAATGAGTGTCGACAGGGTAAAGGATGCGCCCTTGGCGCACAAAATGGCGCACGACAATGAGTGTCGACAGGGTAAAGGATGCGCCCTTGGCGCACAGAAATGGCACACGACAATGAGTGTCGATAGGGTAAAGGATGCACCCTTGGTGCATGTAAGAGGATGTCGACACACACATGGATGTGCCAAGGTGCACCTTCAGGAGGCGCAACATTTTGAGCGCTGACAGAGCGTGCCACTGCGCATATATTCAGATGGCCATAACTTTTGACTGGGAGCTCGGATTCATGCAAGGTTGGAATTTTTGGAAAGCTTACGAGGTCCTCTATCCAACTACAACTGGATATCTTTAATTGGGTGAGAACAAATTCTTAAAAATGCAAAATACAGTTCGCCACTTTTGGGTTCACTGGGGTTCTCACCTACCATCATTATGAGATGAGTTAAGTGCATTCTGGAGGTGGTTGGGGCAGATTTCGAATTCCTCTCTTCTCCCTCTCTTTTTCCTCCTATAAATTGTAAGGAGGGGCTTCTTTCTAAAGGTTGGACATTTCTATTTTGCCCCTCCCTTCTTCTCTTTGGCAGGTGAACTTGTGGAGTTAAAACCTCCCATTTGAAACTGTAATGCAACCTTGCCTCTTGGCATTTTGCAATGTGTTGTATCAATCTTTGGAGCAAATTAATGCATGTTATGGATGATTCTCAACGCTCTCTGTATTCATTTGCATCCCCGATCTTTCACTGTGAATCTGGCTATCTGTGCATGATCTTGCATTGCATTTTAATGGTCTGTGTTTATTGGCAAGACAGGTGTTCTTCATTCCTCGGTGCATCACCTTTGTAGTTTAGGTTTTATTTTATGCATTTTCTTACCCTGTCTCCTTGGCAAGTTAGATTAGGTTTTTAGTAAACCCTCTGCATTTTCTACGTGTGCATCTGAACAGAGGAATAGGAACCGGCCTTCATCCGGAGAGCTTTTCCATTTTCGCAATGTCCCACACTTGGGAAAAGCTCCATGTTATGCAATCGCACTGAGAGTCTCAACCCATCGTGTTGCAGACATTCAGGGGTGCTGCAATTCGACATCAATAGTTTTGGCATGCCCGGTGGGACCAAGAGGTCATTCTACAAGATTTGAAGGAACTTTCAAGAAATTCAGACTTAAAAATTGCAGGTTTTACAATTTCATATTTTCACCTTCTAGGCTGAACTTTGAAATCAATTTTCAAGGACTTAACTTGCTCAAAACAAGTCAAAATTTCACCAGTTGATAGATCAGGGATAATCTTCAAAAGGGTATTCTTAGATTTTTGAGATTTTGACTTTCAAAATTTCATGGTTTTTTGAATTTCGGATTTCAGGTTTTCGGAAGTCTGGCATTTTTGGATTTTTGGACTGTCATTCCAAATCAAATTCCAAACTCTAAAATCTCAAAAATACAGGTCTTTCAAAATTCTATTTTTTTAAATATTGTCAGGTTTGGTGTGTAACTTGGCAGAAGCTAGCCTTTTGAGGCTCATTTTTCTAACACATCTGGCGACTCCGAAGGGATAGAATTCAGCGGTGTAGCAGCACAAGTTGCCCAGGCACATGAGAAGAATTCAAACCAGGTCTAATACTTGAGAAGAGGGGCTATTTTTCCACTTGCAACTATCACTAGGCAAAGGGAGGAGAGGAAGAAGACCACAAAGATCACCATCTCCACCTAACAAGACTTTGTCTACACCTCCACCCCGGTAGGCTTTTCTCGCATCGACCGGGGTTCTTAGGCCAATCATAATGGCACATTTACCACTAAATCCTTTTTCAATTTCATGGGTAGTAGTCCACTTGCCCTAAATGCTCATAATCAAATTCCAGTTGCAAAGACTAAAGAATATACCCTATTTTACAGAGAAAATCATACTACTCCTATTGATCACATCCAGGATATTGCTAATGCATGTGCAATCCACGAAATAAATGAAATGGATGTTACAATGATCAAGTTGTTGGCTTCATCTTTCAAAGGTAAGGCCTTACAATGGTTTAGAGCCTAGAAATAGGTCTATTACTTAATTGGAACCAACTTTGTTCATCTCTTTGCAACCAATTCGGGGAGGGCGGACAATTTATCTTTATTAGAACAGTGACAACAACAAAAGGGCTCCTAATGAACAAAACTTCAGATTCCAACGAACATGGGATAGGATTCCAATAGCCATTAGACCAACCGCCGAAGGAGCATTCCTTTATTTCTTAAAGGCTATAAATTCAGACATAGCCATGATGATCCAATCAATGGGAGGGACAATGCTGCCAGGGGCCTACGACATAGCTATCAGAGTAGAGAACTATTTGATCCAAGCTGGAAAGCTTGCACCAAGGCCACCAATGCCTCTCTATCCAGATATGGGAAATCCTACAACCAGTCAAGCACCAGAGTTAAATCCCATTCCAACTCCTAGAAATCAAAGCAATAATGAGGCATCGACTTCTTCAAATACTTCAAAGGAATTGCAGGAGGTCATGAAACAATTACAGAACCTTGGAAATGAGCTAGTGACTATCAAAAGACAACAAGCTCAAAGTGCTAGACCGTATCAGCCTCAAGCACAGTACCAAGCTAGGCCCCCATACCAACAAAATAGACCACCACCTCAGGATACAAATCAAAACCAAAACCAAGGACAACCTCAAGCTACCAGGCCATTTCGACCGTATGATCCAAACGCAACGATGTCATCAAGAGCTTTGATCCCGACACAAAATAACATGGCACAGGAGTACGACTGGTGTTACCCTTGCAATCTACCTCACAATCAGTCAACATGTTTCAATGGTGCACTAAATCAGGCCTTGATGGTGCAAACCATTGGTGTTCCTCAAGAACCAAACCTAGAGGAGAATCAACAGCAAGAAATGCAACAAGAAGGACCTCCAACAGAAACCACATTGGCCAATTGGAAAACGGAAGACTTCTGTGGAGTTAACCAACAGCCTTTTCAAGGCGTGGCTACTAACACACGGTCAAAGAAGAGAAATATAGGAGAGGGACAACCGTGTAATCCAGTTGTTTCTCAGCCCACTCCTACACAACAAGGGGTCAGTAGACCAAACGCAGCTCCAAATGTGTAAAATCAACCTAAGGTACCTGTTGTAGCAACACATGCACCTGTTCAAGCTCCAGAAAAGGTTGCGCCAAGTAAGGGACAACAAAAGGACAATTCATCCCCTTTCAACATCATCGATCAAATGAAGAAGACACATGTGAATATTTCCATGTGGGAATCACTTACGATCCTAGGGCAACGAGATTTATTGCAAGCTGCAATGGCTAATTGGTCTGCCACAAATGTATCAAACCAGGGACATGAGAAAGTTCTCACTAATGTAGTGCAACAGGATGGGTGCCAGACAAGCAAGAATTTGAAGCCTCCACCATTCTATGTGTCATTGGTTGTTGGAAACCACTTGGTACACAACTGCATGATAGATTCAGGAGCAAGTAGTTCAGTGATGCCAAAGAAAATAGCGGATCAACTGGGTTTGAAATATGAGCCAGTGCTGAAAGGAGTAGTACAGCTAGATGGAACGGCAGTGGGAACTGTTGGAGTCATCAAGGGGTTAAGCCTAACACTACATTCCTGTCCTAATGTTACAGTTCTGCAAGATGTGTCTGTGATTGACCTTCCGCCACTCTTTGCGTTGTGTCTATCAAGAGACTTCACCGCAAAATCGGTGGATATTTATCTCGTAGATTGGTCACACATGATTTTTAAGACAAGGTATGGAGCCAAAGCAACAATCAAGTCAGAACCAATTGCCAATTTCCATATTGAGCCTCATGTACCAAATCCTATCAATGCAAATTGCTCGGCTTTTGATCAGGAGGAGTGTTCAAGTGATCTAGAAATAGGTACTAAGGTCGAGGGAATTCCTAATTTAACTTTGGATGAATGGGTAAACAAGAGTCATGAATTTGACCCATACAAGGAAATTGAAGAATCTGAATTGGGCGTGTATTGTATACACAAAGAAAATTCACCCATTCCCAACATCATTCAGCCTAAACAAAAGGATGAAAAAAAAGTTTGGAAATTATTTTTCGATGGTTCGAGAAGTAGACAAGGTGCTGGAGGTGGTGCAATGTTGATTTCACCACAAGACATCAAATATTTTTCAGCTTTTTGTTTCCAGTTTTCCTGTTCAAACAACACAGCTGAATACGAAGCATTGATTCATGGAATTCATTGGGCCAGGAAAAGGGGCATAAAGAACTTGCAGGTGTTTGGAGATAGCGAGCTAATCGTCAACCAAGTTAGGGGACAACATGCTACAAAGAACGACTTGCTGAAGAGCTACAAGAATAGGGTATGGGACCTCATTGAGGATTTCGAAGCTTTCAACATTGTGTCCATACCCAGGAAGAAAAATGAAGTCGCAGATAGGCTCGCAGCAGTTGGAGCAACGTTTGATGTGGTTGACAACATCAGAAGGGGAAAAACACAGCCACATATCCATGTGATTGTGAGGCCAGTAGTTCCAGATAATAACACAAGCTGGCAGGTGTTTGAGAACGATCAACAGATCGTCAATTTCTTACAAGAAGAGGCTGAATTCTCACTAGGAATTAGGATGATTAGAGCAAAGCAAAGATGGGGATCAAGTAGTGCAAATCTGTGGACAAACAAGCTTCCTAAGGGTTTAGTAACATTGGAGTCTATCTTCAACCCTAACGACCAGTTCCGTAAGGAAAAGGCTAACATACAGGTCAAGAGAGAAGATTCAAGGCCAATTCCGGTTGGGGAAGGCAAAACTCTTCAAATTGGTAAAGTGGCCACTGAGCAGGAAAAATCAGATTTCATACAACTTTGCCAAGAATTTCCAGATGTCTTTGCCTTAGAGCTATGAAGACTTAAGAGAATTCGATCCAAATTTGGCACAACATACCATAGAATTGGATCCAGATGCTAAGCCCATCAGGTAGAAGCAAAGACCAGTCAACCCTCACATTGAACCTCTAATGAAGAAAGAGCTAAATAAGCTAATAGAGGCAAGCATTATATTCCCGATCAAGCACTCAAGCTGGGTTGCAAACTTGGTTCCGGTCAGGAAGAAGAGTGGAGAAATCAGGTTGTGTGTGGATTTCCGAGACCTAAACAGGGCATCTCTCAAAGACCATTACCCACTTCCTTCAATGGAACAAATATTGCAAGTAGTATCTAGTTCAGAGAGATTCTCTCTCCTAGATGGCTACTCAGGGTACAATCAGGTGATGGTGAAAGAAGATGACCAATTCAAGACGGCTTTCACCACCAAATGGGGGACCTATGCCTACAAGAAGATGCCATTTGGGCTATCAAATGCTGGGGCCACTTTCCAAAGGGCAATGGATATGGCATTTAAGGGGTTGATCAATAAAATAGTTTTGATATATCTTGACGACATCACTGTATTCTCAAAAAATGCAGCGGATCACCTCTTGTCATTTAAGGCAAGTATTTCAGAGGTGTAGAAGATTTGGGGTATCTTTGAATCCCAAAAATGCATATTCTTGGCTCACGAGGGAAAACTTCTAGGCCATATTGTTTCAAAGGAGGGGTTGACGATTGACCCAGAAAGAGTTGAAGCAATTCGAGCATTGCCATTGCCAAGTCACAAGAAGGCTCTTCAAAGCTTCTTGGGAAGGATCAATTTTGTCCGCAGATTTGTTCCAAATTTTGCTACTCTTGTGAAGCCAATAACGCTGATGTTAAAGAAGAGTATGGCATTTAAGTGGACATCTGAAGGCAAGGCAAGTTTTGAGGCAATAAAAGAGGCTATATCTCAAGCTCCGACTCTCGTCAATCCAGACTTCTCCAAGGACTTCGTGTTATATGCCTTTGGTGGTGGGGACACGATTTCTGCAATCCTGGTACAACAAAACAAAGGAGGATTAGAACAACCAGTTGCTTTCTTCAGTCAAGGCTTGGAGGAATACGAAACTAGGTACTCTTTCATTGAAAAGCATGTCCTTGCAGTAATCAGGAGCTTAAAGAAATTCAAGCACCTAGTCTCAAACAACAAGATCCAATTATTGGTCTCTCATGCGGGAGTCGTGACTTCCTTCTAAACAAAGATCTCGAATGAGAAACGTGCAGGATGGATAACTCGTGTCATGGAATATGACATCGAGATCAAGGTCACCAAACTAGTACGTGGGAAGGGACTATGTGAGCAGCTAGCCTTGAGTCAACAAGTTGAAGCAGGTAATGAAAAAGAGGTTGTCTTGGTATTACAGGATGGTCAAGAATAGGAAAATGATGATGTGCCTACTCCGTGTTGGACTCAGAATATGATACACTTCCCTACTGAGATAGGCCTATGCCCCCGTAAATGAGCAAAGCAAAGAGGAGATACTTCAGATTACAAGCCATTCCATATGTGCTTGTTGATGGTGTTTTGTTTAAGAAAGACATCAATGGAGTTCTATTGAGGTGCATTGGGACAAATCAAATTAAAAGGGTGTTACGAGATTTTCACGATAGAGATTCTAGAGGACATTTCGCCCCACGAGTAACAACTCTCAAGATAATGAAGGCAGGGTATTATTGGCCAATGAGTCTTCAAAGGATCGCTATACATGGATAAGAAAGTGCAAGAAATGTGCACTCTTCACAGGCAAAGAAAGACTAGCAGCACTTCCATTGCACCCAATTCTGGTTGACCAACCATTTATGCAATGGGGATTGGACTTCTTGTCGGGGTCATCAATCCAAACTCAAGCCAAGGCCACAAATGGATTCTCACGGCAACGGACTATTTCACCAAGTGGACCGAAGCAGCAGCACTCAAGGAAGCAAATGAGTCTAACATACTAGAATTTTATGAAGGAATAGTGACCAGGTTCGGTGTGCCGGCCACTATCATATCAGACAATGCATTGGCATTTATAGGTTCCAAGATTACAGAATGGGCTGTCAAGAATGGAATCTATTTGAGCACCTCTTCAAATTATTACCCGCAGGGTAATGGACAGGCAGAGTCCATGAACAAAAATTTGCTAAGAATCATCAGGAGGACTCTGGACGAAAATCAAAGAACATGGCATACCAAGCTAAAATCAGCATTATGGGCTGATAGAATAACACCAAAGAGGTCTACAGGTAATTCCCCTTACAAGTTGGTCTATGGAAAAGAGGCAGTATTGCCTATATCATTAGAACTGCCTACATTGGAGTTCATGAAGCAGTTGGAGTTGGCTGAGTTCGAACCAATGGAGGCTAGGTATGCAGAGTTGATGGAATTGGAAGAAATTAGAGAACATGCAGTTCAAACAATTGAGAAAGATCAGGCCTTAGTAAAAAGATGGTTTGATAAGAAAGCAAGAGCAAGGACCTTCAAGGAAGGGGACTTAGTTCTGAAATGGGATGCAGATCGGGCAAAACCAGGAAGGCATTCCAAGTTTGATGCCATTTGGAGTGGCCCCTACATGGTCACGGGATGTAAAAGTAGTAATGCCTTCCAATTGTCTACATTGGATGGAGAAGAATTCCGATTCCGGTTAACGGAATCCATCTTAAACATTGCTACTAAAAGGAAAAGGTTTACCCTTGTAAATATTAGCCTAGATTTCAATTCCTCTAAGTGCGTATGCACATTGTCTTGTTGTAGTTAGGTTTCTGTTTCCCTAAGTGCTCCGGCACAGGTTTTGTTGCTCTCAGGTTGTTTTCTATAGTTCAGCATGCTCTCGAAGAAGGAGTTGCAATATCAGGTTCGGGATCAGATATCAGGTTGGTTTCAAGTTATTGCTTATGACTCCATGCCCAATGGATTGCTAAAAGGCCACTGATCTTCTACCTAGCAGGTAGGTGATCCCATTGAGTCACCAAATTGTTGTATATATCTTTCCCCCAGGTAGATATAGACAAGCAGAAGAATATAGAAATCAAAGAAGCTCAAATCCCTGACATTTATCACCCTTGGCACACAGAAATGGCACATGACAATGAGTGTCGACAGGGTAAAGGATGCGCCCTTGGCGCACAGAAATGGTGCATGACAATGAGTGTCGACAGGGTAAAGGATGCACCCTTGGCGCACGGAAATGGCGCATGACAATGAGTGTCGACAGGGTAAAGGATGTGCCCTTGGCACATAGAAATGGTGCATGACAATGAGTGTCGACAGGGTAAAGGATGCGCCCTTGGCGCATAGAAATGGCACATGACAATGAGTGTCGACAGGGTAAAGGATGCACCCTTGGCGCACGAGAAATGGCGCACGACAATGAGTGTCGACAGGGTAAAAGGATGCACCCTTGGTGCATAGAAATGGTGTATGACAATGAGTGTCGACAGGGTAATGGATGCGCCCTTGGTGCAGAAATGGCACACGACAATGAGTGTCGACAGGGTAAAGGATGCACCCTTGGCGCACAAAAATGGCGCACAAAAATGAGTGTCGACAGGGTAAAGGATGCGCCCTTGGTGCACAGAAATGGTGCACGAAAATGAGTGTCGATAGGGTAAAGGATGCGCCCTTGGCACATGTAAGAGGATGTCGACACACACATGGATGCACCAAGGTGCACCTTCAGGAGGCGCAACATTTTGAGCGCTGACAGGAAGCAGACCCTGGCGCAGATATTCAGATGGCCATAACTTTTGACTGGGAGCTCGGATTCATGCAAGGTTGGAATTTTTGGAAAGCTTATGAGGTCCTCTATCCAACTATAACTGGATATATTTAATTGGGTGAGAAAAAATTCTTAAAAATGCAAAATACAGTTCGCCACTTTTGGGTTCACTGGGGTTCTCACCTACCATCATTATGAGATGAGTTAAGTGCATTCTGGAGGTGGTTGGGGCAGATTTCGAATTCCTCTCTTCTCCCTCTCTTTTTCCTCCTATAAATTGTAAGGAGGGGCTTCTTTCTAAAGGTTGGACATTTCTGTTTTGCCCCTCCCTTCTTCTCTTTGGTAGGTGAACTTGTGGAGTTAAAACCTCCCATTTGAAACTGTAATGCAACCTTGCCTCTTGGCATTTTGTAGTGTGTTGTATCAATCTTTGGAGAAAATTAATGCATGTCTGTGGATGATTCTCAACCCTCTCTGTATTCATTTGCATTCCCCTGATCTTTCACTGTGAATCTGGCTATCTATGCATGATCTTGCATTGCATTTTAATGGTCTGTGTTTATTGGCAAGACATGTGTTCTTCATTCCTCTGCATCACCTTTATAGTTTAGGTTTTATTTTATGCATTTTCTTACCATGTCTCCTGGCAAGTTAGATTAGGTTTTTAGTAAACCCTCCGCATTTTCTATGTGTGCATCTCGAAACAGAGGAATAGGAACCATCCTTCATCCGGAGAGCTTTTCTGTTTTTCGCAATGTCCCACACTTGGGAAAAGCTCCATGTTATGCAATCGCACCGAGAGTCTCAACCCATCGTGTTGCAGACATTCGAAGTGCTGCGATTCGACATCAACAGTAACTAGTAAAAGTGCACAAACATGGTGCTAAATCCTTGCAACAAATCAATGAGTGACATGTGGCAGAAATGACAAGAACATTTGCATACGTTTCTTGCATGTGTAGATGACTCTAAAGATCTTCTAACAACCATATATTTTGCTACAGAGATGTGATCGGTGTGTGCCTAGTCTTAATCGATAGTAGTTGACATGGGATATAGTGCTAGACATTCAGATTTTTAGTGGCTCGGTAGGTGAGAAATGGGAAAATGTATTTCTAGGCATTAATGAGTAGATCTGATTACTCCAACCACCTGATTTGATCTGATATGCCCTCTTTTCTTCTCCAACATGCCAAGTAGACTTGGGGAAATTTATTTGGAAAATTCCTAGGTAGATTTGTAAGCATTGAATGCTTATTGTAGGTGGTTGTATTTCAAAATTAGGTTTTCCCTCCTTCTTATATTCTTCTTCCATGGATTCATCTATAAATGTAAGAGCTGAGCTCATTGTTAATGTTGGACACTTTGGATCCTTACGCACTTTGCTAAGGACTTCATATTTTTGTATTCTAAGTCGCAAACCTCTATATCTTGCTCGTGCATGTGGATATCGGCCTCTTTCACCATTGTAACATTTTTTTACATTCCTTGAAGTAATTGAATCATTGTTTTGTGACTATTATCTATCTTATACGTGTTTTTTATTCTTTCTTCTTGCCTTTCTTTTACATTGAATGCTTGTTGTGTCCTTCTACATCCCTTGCAGTTCCATTTTTAGTTGTGTTCCATGAAACTAATTTAGTAAATGTGTCTTAGTTGTGCTACACATGCCTAGCCTTCTTTCATGCCTTTCCCTTCATTTTCACTTAGAAAAATTTTGTTCATCCCTCTTTATCTGGTGTTATCACCTTCCTTAGATTCTTTTTCCTTTCTATTATTATTTTATCTCTAGTACCTTGGCTTTATTAGCTTATTTTTCCCTTTCATCATTAGTATTAACAAAGAGAAATAGAAATAGATGGAGGAACCAATATTTTCTCCAGAGATCCATCTCAAGTGCGTAAGGTCCCACAACTTGAAGATGGTTCCATTGTTGTCTCAAATAACTCGGTTCTTCTAACTCCGAGACACAGTGCAAGTTTGACAACCAACAGTTTTAGATCTGGTGGGACCAGACTGAAAGCTTAAATTTCATATTGCTAAGTTCTAGTGTGTGAACTTAGTGTTTCCAGCCTTTTGAGGATTATTTAAACACATCTGGCGACTCCCAAAAGTTCAAGAGATCTGTTTTGCAGTCTTGAGCACCTTTTATGAGAAGAGTGCATACCAAAAAAATGTTTCAATGAAGGATCCTATGGATACCTCCATCTTTCATTGAGAAGCACATGCAACAGATATTTTACATGTGCATCCCCATCTCTAGCATGTCATGTGTACTCTACTCCTCCTCAAAATAGATAAGTATGCCCTACCATGGTGCTTCAACCTCCTCCTCCAAGGAACTTCACCAACTTCACTAGCGGAAGCCCGCTCAATCTCAATGCCCAACATGATATGTCAAGTAGCCACGCTCAAGAGTATTCCATACTTCACAGAGAAAATCAAGTCACCCCTATTGAACACATTCAATATGTGGCCAATTTTTTTCTTTGTATATCCGATTACATATTATGATTTTATTGTCAAGTTACTTTGCATCCTCTTTCAAGGGTAAAGCACTCCAATGGTACCGTGGCCTGAGACCTACATCTATTGCTACTTAGGATGATCTTGGAATAACTCTTTGCAATTACTTTGAAGATAAATTAGATCATTTATCATTGATGGAGCAACTGACTACAACAAAGCGTGTGCCCAACAAGAATATGACTGATTTCAAGATCGATTCCGAACACTTGGGAAAAATTTCCTCAAGTGGTAAGGCCTATAGCCCAACATGCTTTCTTGTATTATCTAAGGGCTTTGAATATTGACATTTCAGTCATGATTCAATGGGAGATAGAACCTTACTTGTTGCATACAACATTGCAATAAGGGCATAAAACAATCTCATTCAGTTGGTAAGTTTGTGCCTAGGCCTCATGCGCCCTTATTCCCAGAGATGTCTCCAATACCCCAGCCTTTTATTACTCTAGTTCTAGTGTAGAACGTGCAACCAGTTGCATCTACATCCTACTATCATACACAACAAAAATAATATGATGAATTGAAGGCCCTGATTAGAAACTTGTCCAACAAGGTCATATCATTAGAGAAGAAGTAGCAGGTACAAGCCTACAGATGAATTCTAAATCGACGTAAATATAAAGCAATTAACCTTCATGGAATTAGTATGGGAATCAAAGGTATGGAAAAAACCAGTATAATGATATATGGCATACTAATAAACATCTTATTCCTCCTGCACCTTCTCTTCCAATTCTCGAAAATTCAAAAACTTGTCCCAGCTTCTAGAACAACATGGCACGGGAGTCGAATGGTGCTTTCCTTGTAATATGCCTCATAGCTAGTATTACTGCACTAATGTTGTGTGTGCATAAGCCTACATGATTATGAACACTTCCATTTGTGATCCTTTGACAAACACACCTAAAGTAGATAACCAAGAGAGACCAAGCTTCTCAAAAGGAAAATTTGATGTTCTTTGGCATTGAGGACTTTTGTGCAATCAATTAATCTATAGAGGATACAAGCAGATTTGTGTGCCCAAGTTCAGCAGACAACACAAGATACAAGAAGAGAATTCTTGAGTCTGGCGCATAGGTCACAATTCCAGCAACATAGGTAGACCCTTAAAATTAAAACTAAGTAGCTAATACATAAAGTAGTAAAAGCACTCAAGTTCCTCCACCCGAGGCTCTGTGTAAATATCCTTCGGAAGTGGTGCACACCCCTCCTTTGGTAGTTCAAGCCTTTTTCATGAGCTAAGGTTTCCATATCTATACCCAAGAAACTAGGCAAGGATGTTGTTGTTCCTCAAATGCGCAAGTCAATGGATTTTCCATTCAGAATTGTGGACTAGATTAAGAAGATAAACATAAATTTTATAATGTGGGATGCCCTGACCATTCCATCCCAAATTGACTTGTTGCTTGAAGATCTTGCCCAACTTCTGCACACTAATCTAGTTATTCACAAACCACACACTTTTGTCAATATTTGTCAACAAAAGGAGAAGCATAAGTGAAGTTGTTAGAACCCCACCCTTCTATATGTCTTTGATAATATGCAAACATCTTGTCCATAACTATATGATTGAATTAGGTGCTAGTACTTCTGTCATGCCTAAGAATATTTTTTATGTCTTAGGTATTAAGTATAGCCCCATGACAAAATTAGTTCTCCAACTTGATGGTTCAATAGTCACTACCCTAGGAATCATAAAGGATCTTGAGTTAACTCTCCATGCATGTCCAAGTCTAAAAATAACTCAAGATGTGTCAATCATTGATCTACCCCCTTTGTTTGCCTTATGTTTGTCAAGATATTTTACTACTAAAGTGGGTGGTTACTTGTCTTTTTATTGGTCTCATATGTTACTCAAGACAAGGTATGGTACCCAATTTACCATACAAGTTGAGCCAATTTTTTCCTATCATGTAGATTCATATGTCCCATCCCCTCTCCAAGCTAACTATTTAATCCAAGAAGAACAAGCTTCAGTTTCTAAAGAGCAGCCTCTTCCACCTTATATTCCTGATCTAGTACTTGATGAGTGGGTGGAGATGCGTCATAAATTTGACCCATATGTTGAAGATTTGGAATCTTATGAAACTAGGCTTGGTAGTTCTTGCATTGTTAAATAAGAATTTTTGCTTCCACACACACTCAATAAAAGTGAAGAGAACCTTGGTATATGGAAGTTAAACTTTGATGGATCCAGAAGTAGAAATGGCACGAGAGTAGAAGTCATTCTCATTTCCCCTAAGGATGAGAAATTATTCTTCACGCACAGGTTGCAGTTTACATGTTCTAACAATATGGCATAATATGAGGTGTTGGTACATGGTCTTCTTATTGCTGAAAAGAAGAAGATTAAGTCACTACAGATATTTGGAAATACAGAATTGGTTATCCACCAAGTCCCTAATAAGTGCATAACAAATAATAAGCTGCCTAAATATTATAAACATAGATTTTGGGACCTCCTTGAGATATTTTATGCTCTAAATATGTAGGTGTTTCCACACAAATTGAATAGGGAATTTGATAAGATGGTCGTGCTTGGTTTGTAGTTCTCTCCTACTGAGGAATTTGTCAAAGGAAACACTCAACACATTAAGATGGTGATTAGACCATCCATTCTAGATAACAACATTAGATGGAAAGTGTTTAACATTGATGCAAAGATCATCCAGTTCATCCAAAATGAAGTTGATTTCTCATCAAGTATGCAAGTTGATTTGCATGACAACTATGGTGACCAAGTGATTCAATTAAAGTCAAATAAGTTTCCTAAAGGGTTGGTCACCTTACAACAAATGTTTAGCCCTGATGATGAGCTCAAGGGTGAATAGAATTATATGCATGCCACACAAGAAGAATACTCCACATTCACTATCATACGTGGAAAGGAGTTGTTGTTCAATAAATCTTGTGTGCATGATGAAAAGCATACCTCCATCTCTCTCTATCAAAAATGTAGTGATCTATTTGCATGGGAGTATGAGGACCTCAAAGGTGTTGATCCTAGTGTTTCTTAACACTCCATTGACCTTGATTCTTGTATCAAGATCGTCATACAAAAGAAGTGACCAGTCAATCCAAAGATATAACCCCTCATGAGAAAGGAGTTATCAAAACTCATTGAGGTGAAGATTATTTTTCCCATCAAGTACTCTACCTAGGTTGCAAATCTAATTCTAGTGCACAAGAAGAATGGTAAAATCAAACTCTGTGTTGATTTCAGATATTTGAACAAGAAATCTCTAAAGGATAATTTCCCTTTTCCTTCTATGGAGCATATTACGTAAATCGTGTCCTAGTGCGTAAATATTCTCAATGTTGGATGGATACTCTAGCTTCAATCAGATCCTAGTCAAGGAAGAAAATCAATTCAAAACAATGTTTACAACCAAGTGGGGAACATATGCATATCAGAAGATTCCCTTTGGTCTATCAAATGTGGATGCAACATTTCAGCATGTCATAGATATTGCATTTAAAGGATATATCAATGAGTTCATCTTAGTCTACCTTGATACAATCATTATCTTCTCAAAGAAAAGTGCAGATCATATGGTGCTCATGGAGAAATTATTTGAGAGATGCAGAAAGTATGGGGTATCTCTTAACCCCAAGAAGTGTAATTTTACAGTGGCACATGGAAAGCTCTTGGGCCATATGGTTTCGAAGGATGGTTGTGCAATTGATCCTAAGCATATTTCAGCCATCCTAACTCTTTCCCTGTTGGTGCACAAAAAGGCCTTGCAGTCCTTCCTTGGTAAGATCAATTTTTTTAGGATTTTTATCACTAACTTTGTAGGACTAGTTCAACCCATCACCTTGATGCTCAAGAAATACGTAGCTTTCATATGGACAGTAGAAGGAAAGGAAATTTTCAACAAAATAAAGAAAGATATTGCTTGAGCGCCAACACTCATCAATCCGGATATTCCAAGGATTTCATCCTTTATGCTTATGGTGCTAATGCAAGTGTTGTTGTTTTCCTAACATAAGAAAATGAAGAAGGGATGGAATAACTAGTGGCTTTCTTCATCCATATGTTGAAGGATTATGAATTAAAATACAGTCACATGGAGAAGTAGGTTTTCACCATTATGCGCGTGCTCAAGAAATTCAAAAGTATGCCTTCTACAAATCAAATCAAGGTGTTAGTATCCAACTCTTATGTAGAGACTTCATCATCGGAGAGAAATCATGGGTGAAAAACATGGAGTATAATGTGACTATAAAAGCAGACTTGCTTTGAGGATGTGCACAATGAATATGAGACTTCATTGTTTCTTGATGAAGCTCTCCCATGCATAGAACTTGAGTAGAATATAGATCTGGCATGCCCGACTAGATGAAGGACATGATCACATTCCTTTTCGAGGGCGCATACCCTCCTAGCTTGAATAAGGAAAAGAGAAGACATATGAGGTTATAATTTATCCCTTATGTTTTGATTGATGGACTTCTCTTTAAGAAGAATCTTGATGGTGTGCTGTTAAGGTGTATCAACGACGCATAGATCGAAAAAAAAAAGTATTAGTAGAATTTCACAATGGATTCTCTAGTGGACAATTTTTATGCCAAGACTACAACAATGAAAATCATAATGGCATGTATATTTTGGCCTACTCTATTTATAGATGCACACAAGTGGGTCACAAAATGCAAGGAATGTGATTTCTTTACAAGTAAGAAGACACTAACAGCACTTCCCCTCCAACTAATCTAGGTGGATCAGCCTTTTGTGTAGTGGGGTCTTGACTTCATAGGCATGATCAATCCACCTTCAAGCATTGGATACAAATGGGTGTTGATAGCTACAGACTACTTCACTAGATGGACAAAAGTTTCGCGCTCAAAGAATCAACCGAGTTAGTCATCCTTGACTTTCTCGAAGGTATAATCACAAGGTTTGGAATTCCTCAAACCATAATATTTGATAATGAAAAAGGTTTCTTGGCACTAAAATCGCTGATTGGGCTCTAAATATGGGCATCTATCTGAAGACTTCTTCCAACTATTACCCTCAAGGCAATGGTCTGGCAAAGTCAACAAACAAGAACTTGATCATGATCATGATCATGAAGCACACAATGAATATCAACCAGAGATAGTGGCACACAAAGGTCTCACGTGTGCTTTGGGAAGATAGAATTACAGTAAAGAAATCAATAGGAACTTTGCCTTATAAGATTGTCTATGGTAAGGAGGATTCTCTTCCTTTAACACTTGAACTAAACTCCTTATCACCGACCAAACAAGTGGATTTCAAAGGCGTAAACCAGAGACAAATCAAAATGGCATAGTTGTTTAATATTGAAGAATCAAGGAACTCTCACATAATCAAGCTAGAACAACATCAGCAAGCAATAAAGAAATGGTTTGACAGAAAGGCTAGGCCAAGCTTTCAAAGTTGGGGACTTGGTTTTGAAATGGGATGCTGACAGAGCTAAAATAGGGTTCCATTCAAATTTTGATGCACTTTAGAGTGGCCCATACATCATCAATTCATGCAAGGAGGCTAACTCTTTCAAGTTAACTCATCTTGATGAAGGCACACTGCAAATCCCAATAAATGGGATCTATCTCAAACCTTTCCATTAAGTTTACTACATCATTTTGTATATATTAGAGTAGTTTAAATTCCTCCAAGTGTGTTGCATGCACATTTTTTTCTTGTACATAAGTTCTTTCTTCTTGCATGCCTCTCGTGCGTGCTCTTCTTTTTCTTTTAGGGTGTCGGTCAATTTTTCAGAATTTTGAAGGATTCATAATAGTATAAATAAATGATCCTTCAAGTGAGTTCAGGGGTAGTTCTTTAAAGTCTGTAATTCTGAATTTCATGATCACATAACAGACTCCATGCCTAATGGATGCTCCAGGATACTGATCTCCTTCATCTAGCAGAAGATGGCCTTGAAATTCACAAAAGTGTTATCCAAATAACTCTTCTAGTTATTTGGATAGCTTACATACATATTCTGACTTAGAGATCTTCATTGCAAGTGGCGCACACCCGGTTGTCTCCTTGTCACATTCACTTGGTCACTATTTCCTCGCACACCCTTGCACACTTCCCCTTCTCCCCTTTCCATTTTATTTTTCCTCTCTTTTCACTCTTACCTTGCGTGCATCTTTTGTGAATTTTCCTTCTTATTATCAGTTATCCATCTTGCACGCGTGCCTTACACTTGCTTCAATCAGCTAAGTCTTTGGCCCTCTTATGCACCCCTCACATTACCTTGTAATATTTGTTCCTTGACCATACGTTTTCCGCTCACCAATTTTCCCCATTTCCTCTGCGTGCTGCGCGTTTGCGATTTTGCATGCCTTCCTTCTACCTTCTTCCCATGCCTCATTCTTTCATACGCATACCTTTGTGCCCTCCTCTACACCATTCCATGCCATGTCATTCTCATACATGTTTATGTGTCACATGCAACTAGTCAAAGCGCACCAACAGGGCACCAAATCCTTGCAAAAATTAGTGAGTAACACATTTTTCCATCCTTGCAAAAAATCCTTGTAAAAACGAAAATAACATTTGCATAGTTAGCCATCCTTTTGTCCAATCTACTCACATTATGTGTCTTACATGTGTAGACGACTCTAATAATCTTCTGACATCCATATCTTTTGCTACAGAGCTTTGATTAGCATGTGCCTAATATTAATTGATAGTTGTTCACATGGGCTATAGTGCTAGACATTCAAATTCAAATTATTGGTGGATTTGGTAGGTGAGAAATGGGAAAAAATATTTCCAGGCATTAATGAGCAGATCTAATTACTCCAACCACCCCATTTATTCTCCAACACGCTAAGCAGACTTGAGAAAATGTATTTGATAGATTTATAGGTGGAGAATAAATGGAAAATGTATTTGATAGATACGCATTCTATTATAACATGATCATGTTATGATTTTCTAGGTTTAGAATTTACCAATTCATAACACGTATGCATTATAATGTGTACGTGTTATTTCGCTATAAATAAAAAAGAATCTTGAGCCTCTATCATTCTATCTCCCTAAAATGTGATTTGCAGAGATTAACTATGCCCTCGTGTGTTTTTCATTAGCTAGATTTCAAGCTCAAATGATTTTCTCTAAATCGACGATAAGCACCATGAGAGAAGAGGTAGGCACAATTCTTTTCTCAAAATTGCATTGAAATTTGATAATTATAGATTAGAATTTTAATTGAATACATTTTTTATTGTTATAATTCAAGGTCGAGGAATCAACCATAACAAAACCCTGCTATTCATGTCATCCCTCCCAACCCTTCCATAGCTACTCAATATCCCCTGGTAGTCAAGAATATTTAGTAGCCCACATAGTTGAAAACAAATTGAAAGTGAGGCTTTAATCAAAAGAATGAGGGATTCACAATCTACAAACCCCCATCATGTCTCTCTTGCAAACACATTGGAGGCATTAGTTTCTCAAGTTGACATGACAACGGGGAAAATTGATCGTTAGACATCTTACAGAGAGGGTTGTAGGGTTTATTATTCCAACAAATTGTCATATGTGGATGTAAAGAACAAATAAATTACAAAAGACCTCATATGTTACTTATTCATAGTCTCCCACACTAATTATCGTGTTTCATTGTCATACAAACAATTTCCCATCCATTGGTGTAATAATAATTTAATTAAAAATAATTTTTGGGACTGATGGTGGATGGTGTTTGATTTTCCACCGTGAAATAGCAACGAGGTGTCACTATACTTTATGAGGAAACTCTATTGCAATTTTATCCTCAACGAGATCCCAAATTATTTTTATTTCCAAGATTTCTAGGGCTGAGGAAAAGAATATGCACAGGATCGAGTAGGTGTACAACGTGCACCTATTCAATAGGGTAGAGTCCCCGCATAGAATCGCCCTCACCCTAATATTGTCCCTCCAACAATGAAGGAGACAATAGAGATTGATACACTCCACACACTTCGGTGGCTATCTCTGTGACCCTTATTTGACATACGAGGGATATTTCTAAGCTATATGGTCACCGAGGTACACAAATTATTTCATCGGGAGTATTAGCATGAGGCCACATCTTTACTCGTCATGTGGTAGCATATGTTTGGGGCCTAAGGAGGAAGATACTTTCATGCGTACTGATTTTGGTGGAGTTGGCATTGAGGAGCACATGATAATTTCCTATGTCGATGCCTTTTTTAGCAAGACATTTGGATTACATTCATTAGTGTCACCTTCGCAGTATTTGTTATGTTTTATTATGTGTGTTACAAGAATATCGCAGAGACTGATTTACTTATATATGTTAAATTTTGAAATAAGTGTACTTGTACATGTATACATTGATATTATAGCACACGAGAGGGCCTTCTTCATCCCGACCATAGGTGGAGAGCACCATGCATAGACATACATTCAGAGAGGTAATTTAGAATGTTAATTGTGTAAAATTTTCAAATACATGCATATATATATAACCTTTGAAGTCAAATATATGTATGTTCTTCTATGTTCATCTAACTCACATGATACATGTTTTATAAATATGTTAACTTCACTAAACACCCCACCATCTCTCGTGACAAGTAGAGAAAGGTGTTGCCATTACAATTTCATTTGCATAGAAACTCACTAAGGTATTCAAACAAAATGTAATTTTTTTTAAATTTCTCGTGTAATTATATTATGTTAAATTACATGTTAGTAATGTCCTCCATTGTATAATTTTTAAATTATTTTAATTATGTCCTTCACTATGTATATGCAGGAGTTACCTATAATAGGTAGCACCTTTTTCATTTGATTCATAGGTGTGGTGGGGTAAAAACAATAGTTCTATATTGATAAAATTAGAAAAATTCTTGTCATTACACATACATGTACTTAGTTCTATTTTGACTAATTTTGATGTTAGATTTTTTGATCTTATGTGTATGTAGGGAACTTCAACCCCCTCCATTTTGACTTCAAGGTCACGGACTCCTCCATCCCATTGTCTTCGTACCCCCGTTCGTACTCCAGAGCTCCCAATGACTCATTTGAGCGTGAGATGTAGATTCGGTGTGATTGAAAACTTGCTGTAATTTTGTGTATTTATGTAAATACTTTCATTAGCATGGTCTTAAATACATTTTAAAAATATAAATAAATAAATTTTTGACAAAAAAATGTTTGCATTTACAGGTTCAACTACAGGTGAGTATTCAATGGAAGAGGACTCATAGCATGGGCTCGGACGATCCAAAGTCATCTCATATATCTCCATCTTCGTCTAAGGGAGGGCCTTCTTTGAGAAAGGCCAAGAGAGGGATAGATTTTGGTGATTAGGAAATAGATATTTCTTACTTCACATTGTTTTGTATGCCTATGTGTATGGCATTGTATGTACGCCTATATGGCATTTGAACTTGATGGTATATGACCTATTTGGGCATTTTTATATTTATTATGCACATTAAAATACTATTTGGAACTTGATATTTTTGTATGAGACCTTACATTTCTGAGATTATTTTTGCATGAAACTAATATTATGGATTATTTTTTCATTTATTGGTGATGTACATGTACTAGCGTTTTCAATGTATAATATGCATCAAACTTTAAAAATCAATATTTATATAATGTATGTATATAAAGAGTTACCTAATCTAAGTAATTATTCATTCAATTTATCAATGTGTATATGTGTATTTACCTTACTTTCTCTTCTTCTTACTTATGGTCTCTTTGTACGGGTTCATGTCTTATCATACACCTACTACATTCTCTAATTCTTTTAGTCTTATCCCCTATTAAAACTCCTAAACATACAATCATTAGGACCATCATTAAGACAATGTTTTTACAACAAGCATGGATAGAAGGATCTAAGGATTCCCATAAAGTCTTACAAGCTTCAATAGTTCAAAGAGAGTCGTCACAATTTTATTCCTTTCATTTGTTGATATTTTGAGAATATCTCTCCAAATGCAATGACATTCGATTCGGACACTCAATTATTATTTATTGTCTAATCCTATCCAATTCAAGTTATTACCTCTATATCTGTAGGCATTTCAATTTATTTGGAAATCACATCACACCCTTCACTAGGCTTGATGACTACCCCTATCTTTTTAAGGCACTTTTGAAAGCATCCATGGGTTTATCATAGCATAAATTATCAATGAATGGAAGGTCACTAAGCCATAGGCCAATTGACTCCCATTCAAAACTAAACAAGAAATATTTACTAGGTGATTGATAACTCCTGTGTGTTCTTAGCCATTCCCCTATCAAATTCATTCTTAAGCTAATCTAGTCATTGAACAAGAACTCTTGGATGAGGTATCCGGAAGCACCTAGAGCTTTGGCCTTTGAAACAACACCTCCCCTAGTGTTTACCTGGCCACCCCAACTGTTGGCGTAGTTGGTTTGGCGCCAAGAGCTTTTATTTGCAAAGTATTGCGTCTGGCAACCTTACACTGACTCAAACTACAATATTTCACATATTTGCAAACAATAGGACAATGAGATAACCGAATGGAAGTGGAAACAATTGCGAGAGGATTTTTTAAAGGGTCTCGATGTGGAGATTTTGGATCCGATGAGACGTATCTAGGTGCCACGAAGTCTAAGAAATCACTTGTCAAAGATATAGCATGTTTTGGTCTCAGGGATCTTAAGGGACTACACCCGAATGAGGTAGCTTGGAAGCACCTAGAGATTTGACCTCCAAAATGACACCTCCCTTAGCATTTATCCTGCCACCCCGATGTGTTAAGACAATCGGTTCGAAAGTGCCAAGAGCTTCATTTGCAAAGTATTGCATCTAGAAGTCGACACTTACTCAAACTACATGTATTTTGCACATTTACAAACAATAGGACAGCAAGAGAACTGAATGGAGATGGATAAAATTGCAAAGGGCTTTTGTATATGTTCCCAACATGGAGGTGTAAAATCTAACGAGATGTCTCTAGGTTCCACGGAGTCCGATAAATGACATGTCGAAGATATAGCGTGTTTTGGTCTCAGGGCTCTTAAGTGACTACACCCAAACGAGGTAGCCCGAAAGCACTTGGAGATTTGGACTCTGAAATGACACCTCCCCTAGCATTTACCGGTCACCCCAACATGCTAGAAAATTCAGTTTGGCATCAAGAGCTTTTGTTTGCAAATTATTACGTCTCGATAAATGACCTTACATTGACTCAAGCTACAACATTTCGTGTGTTTGCAAACAATAGGAAAGCGAGAGAACCAAATGGAGATGGATAAAATTGTGAGAGGATTTTGCAGAGGGTCCTAGCATGTAGGTTTCAGATCTAACGAGGAATCTTTAGGTGCCATGGAATTTGATAAATCACTGTCAAAGATATAGTTTGTTTTGGTCTTGGGGCTCTTATGGGACTACGCCTGACGAGGTATTTCGGAAGTACTTGGAGCTTTGTCCTCTCGAAATTACACCTCTCCTAGTGTTTACCTAGCCACCCCAACATGTTGGCATAGTTGCTTCAGTTCCAATAGCTTTCATTTGTAAAGTATTGTGTCTGGCAACCTTACATTGACTCAAATTGTAGTATTTCACATGTTTACAAACATTAGGACAACGAGAGAATCAAATTGAGATGGAGAAAACGGTGAGAGTTTTGTAGACAAAGTCTGATGTAGAGGTTTTAGATCCAACAAAATTTCTCTAGGTGCCAAAGAGTCAGAGAAATCACCTATCTAAGATATATCAATTTTTGGTTTGACAACCTTGAACAAAAGTCTATTTTATAAAAACTCATATAACTTGAACAAATGACCTAAAGTTGACCTAAAATTTTGTAGGAAGCATCATGACACCTTCCTCTATCATCTCCCAAAGTTTATAGAAAATAATAGGTCTACATTTTTCTATCCCATCTCATTTTCATGCTACAATAGTGCATGCTAGAATAGTGTAAGGCTATCTCGATGCAATATTTTGTAAATGGAATCTCTTGGCACTAAACCATTGTGCAAAAACATCAAAGTGGCTAGGTAAACATTAGGGGAGGTGTTTTTTTATAGGATAAAGCTCCAACTACTTAGGAGGACCTCGTCTGGGTGTAGTCCCTTAAGATCCCTAAGACCAAAACACGTTATATCTTCAACGGGTGATTACTCGGACTCCGTGGCACCTAGAGATGTCCAATCAGATCCTACACCTCCACCTAGCAGCCTCTACAAAATTCTCTTACATTTTTCTCCATCTCCTTTCAATTCTCTCGTTGTCCTATTATTTGCAAACACATGAAATAGTGTAGTTTAAGTCAATGTAAGGCTACTAGATGCTATATTTTGTAAACGGTAGATCGTGGGACTAAACCGCTGTGCTAACACATCTGATGGCCTATTGAATCCTATTGGAGGAATTGTTTTGTTCCCTACGCTCCCCGTGCTTCGAGCTACCTTGTCTCGGGCGTAGTCCCTTAAGAGTCCTAAAACAAAAACACACTATATCTTCAACAGTGATTACTCGACTATGTGGCACCTAGAGATGTCTTATCAATTCCTACACCTCCACCTAGGGAGAATCTATGAAAGTAATCTCATAGTTTTTTCCATTTCCTTTTGGCTCTCTTGTTATTCTATTGTTTGCAAACACATGAAATAGTGTAGTTTAAGTCAATATAAGGCTATCAGATGCTATATTTTGCAAACGGTAGCTCGTGGGACTGAACCGTCTATGCCAACACATTCAAATGGCCTAGTGAACACTAGTGGATGCCTTGTTTTGGTTCCCTGTGCTCCTCATGCTTCTATGCTACCTCGTCTGGGTGTAGTCCCCTAAAAGCCCTGAGACCAAAATATTATATATCTTCGATGGGTAATTATTTGGACTCCATGGAACCTAGATATGTCATGTCGATCCTACACCTCCACCTAAGGAGTCTCTACAAAATCATATCTCAATTTTTTCCATATCCTTTCGGTGTTCTTTTTGTCCTATTGTTTGCAAACCTATAAAATAGTGTAGTTTAAGTTAGTGTAAGGTTGTCAGACCTATATTTTGTAAACGGTATCTCGTGGGACCAAACCATCTATGCCAACACGTCTGGATGGCTTGGTGAACACTATTGGAGGCATCATTTTGGTTCTCTATGCTTCTTGTGCTTCCAAGCTACCTTTCTAGGCATAGTCCCTTAAGATCCCTGAGACCAAAACACACTATATATTCAATGGGTGATTACTCAAACTCCGTGGCACCTAGATATGTTCCATCAGATCCTACACCTCCACCTAGGGAACCTCTACAAAATACTATTTCATTTTTATCCATCTCCTTTTGGTTCTCTCATTGTCCTATTGTTTGTAAATGCTCGAAATAGTGTAGTTTAATTCATCAGAAGGTCGCGATGTTATATTTTGTAAACTGTAGCTCGTGGGACCAAACCATCTCGCACCAACACATCTAAATGGCCTGATGAACTCTATTGGAGGCCTTGTTTTGGTTCCCTACACTCCTCGTACTTCCAGGATACCTCTTCCAAGAATAGTCCCTTAAGATCCATGAGACCAAAACACACTATATCTTCGACGGGTAATTACTCGGACTCTGTGGGACATAGAGATGTCTCGTTAGATCCTACACATCCACCTATGGAACCTATATAGAATAATATGTTTTTTTCCATCTCCATTCAGTTCTCTCGTTGTCTTATTGTTTGAAAATGCATGAATTAGTGTATTCGATTCAATGTAAGGTTGTCAGACGCTATATTTTTCAAACGGTAGTTCGTGGGACAAAACCGCTCTGCACCAACACGTCTAGATGGCCTAGTGAATGTTATTGAAATCCTTGTTTTAGTTCCCTATGCTTCTCATGCTTCCAGGATACCTCGTCTGGGTGTAGTCCCTTAAGATCCCTAAGACCAAAAAATGTTATATATTTGATGGGATATTACTTGAACTCCATGACACCTAGAAATTTAACGTCAGATCCTACACCTCCACCTAGGGAACCTCTACCAAAACCTATGCCATTTTTTTCCATCTCCTTTCAGTTTTCTCGATGTCCTATTTTTTTCAAACACGTGAAATAGTGTATTTTAAGTCATTGTAAGGTTTTCCATTGCCAATCACGTGAATAATATAGGTGGTTCATATAATATAGGTGGTGAAATGAGAATTTTAATAAGATATTTTTACAATATAGGTGGTGAAATGAGAATTTATGTTTGTTTTTCCTTTCTAATATTTAATTTCTCTTAGCTTCACTTCACTTTGAGAATAATAAATTATCTCTTTGTGCTACAACCACGTGAAGGTGGAATATTTTTGGCACCACTAACCTACATAAACATGTTAGTAGGAAATTAAATAGAATTCAAAGAAAATCATTAAATTAAATATTCAAATTAAATTCATGAAGAACATACCTTTGCAAATTCAATCCAATGAACCACAAGGATCAACTCTACTCTTGACAATAGCAATAATTGCTTCATGATCTGATTCACAAACCTTCCATAGATTCTTTTTTAATGGCCTACCTCGATATTTGATCAATTTAATATTTGTTGCAAGAACCAAATGTGAATAGTGAAGTATCTTTCGATGTACTTCATAGTCTTCAAACAACCAAGTGTTTGATTTTTTGATAGGATATCGTCGAAGCCAAGTTCTAGTGACTACCACTGACCCAGTGGGATACTCAAGGTCTTCACCATCAATGACTATGGAAGTAAATTTTTTCCCCTCTACACAATGAGACAAGAAGTAGTTTGTTCCCTCTTTGTTAAATTTTGTCACAATAACTGCAAAAATGTGCCCTACATCACAAAGTAAAACTCAAGTCAAATTTAAAATACATTAAGAGTTAACCATTTAATAATTTATAAATCTAAAACATGGCATGTACATATATGTATGTACCTTGTTGCACTAAATCAGAGACTTGGTCAAAGTCAGGTGATGTTGTCATTTGATCTGAAGACACTACAAGTTGTAATGCTTGTGAAACTTGATGTGTTTTGAGTGGAATTAGAGGTCTACAAGTCCATTCATCCACTCACTTTTTTGACTCACATTCATTCTATGCAAAGTCAATACATGATATAAAAATCATGTGATGCACCTATTATAAATAGTCTAAGTATTTGCATTTGAACTATGGAATGAGTTCATATCACTTGATCCTACAATTGTCATATAATATTCAAATTTTGTCAGGTGTACTTCCTCTATCAACTAAAAATATCTACGAATATTTGATCTCTCTTGAGATTCATGGCCCATGTTCTTGACACACCAATCAACAATATTTTTACATCTGTAAATTTAGCACCATCCTTGAACTTTAACTCTTCTCTTGCAAGTTCTCTTTTCACACATGCTCCTACACCATCATGCTCTCCTTTTCCATGCCCCGTCTCCAGTAAAAATCCATATATGTTGTACATTTGTTTCTTTGTGCATCTTTCTTAACCAATAAAACATTTGTGCATTCTTGAATTATGATGTGTAGTTTTCCGACCAAATGTAATGTTGATTGAAACTAATGTTCCTCTCATTCAAGTTCACATAAAACACCTGGAAACACCCTTGCACATATTCTGTAGAATGTGTCTGATCATCATTGATGTAGAAATGATACTCTCTTAATATTTTTCAATCTTTCTTAGTGCTTTCTGGAGAGTGCATGAAAATAGAAACTTCAGATTCGAGTGATAATATTGAGACCAAACCTTCATTTTTGGTTGCAATGTCTAATTCTCTATGAAGTCAACTACTGAAACAATAGTACCAAATGGGAATGTTTCCTTTCTTAACTTGAATTTTTAATCTGACCATTGAGCTCATGTGTGTGCCTTGCATACCAATAAACAATTTCTTCTCTAAATTTGACCATATATTTCGATACAGGTAATTGTTTTGTAACAAGCTCACACCTCTTAGATTGTTTTTCATCTTTTAATTGATATACCACCAATTTATATTTGTTGAAACCAACCAATTCTTTTCCTATTGAATTTTTACTCTCCTCATGGGTACAAATTTTTAGATTTGGAAAGCCACCACATACATCAGACGTTCCATCCAAACATGTTTTGTTATAAAAAGTTGTCTAGTTGATTTTTCACAAAATATTGTTAGAATAAATTCCCTTGAAGATTTTGGTAGGAAATTTAATCTAGACTCTCGCAATATGATGTTAGTATGCAAAACACAATGCATTTTTTTAAAAACATCATAATGCATTGAAAATTCAACATGATGCCTGCAACAACAAGTGATACATGAGTGTTTGATTTTCACATAAAAGGGTTTACTCATTTCAAAGAATCTTTGGCTAATGTTAATTTATGGATTTTCATTCTTAAACTTAGAGAAAAATTGTGTTTGATTCATATCTAAGAAATGCTTTGCACACAATTCACAATTACAAGAACTTATTCTTCTTATTACTATATCTCTTCTATTCGGTGACACCCTTGTGTTTTCATTCCAAAATTTTACAATTAATTCTTTTAGAATATCATATGTATTTTTTTCTTTCCTCGAAGTCTCGCTAGAGAAAGCCCAATAGTCAAGTGTTATTGACTCGACTCAAGACGTTTACATCTCTCTATTACTTTCATTAGTATTTTTTTGTTGAGCTTCAAAGAATCGCTTGTTTTTCTAATCAAGCATTTATTAATTGTTTTATCACTTACTATACAATTATTAAGTGCAAGTTGTGTAGCATTACTATATTTGGTGTGTCTTTTTCCACCTACACTTTGGTATGCTTTATGTATGTTTTCAACAATCGACGCATTTTGATCAGCAACATTAAATGTTCTTAACCCCATGGTCTTCATTATAGGACTCATCTTAATTAATTTCATCAATGTAACAAATAATTGACATCTTTTTGTGTCATTTAAATTCTCAAATTAATTATCCCAAATTCCACTAGTTTTTCTTCTCACATTTCTTTCAAACATTTTGTTAGGCATTGGTTTTATAATGTTTTTATCAATTTCAATTAAGTGAATGTGTTTTCTTCGTAAAATAGAAGGAGGTGTTCTTAGAGGTGAATATTCATTAATAAGGCTACTTTCTTCATTTAGTGTTTCCATACAAATTTCGAGGTTAACATTTGGATTCTCAGGTAAAGGTTTAAAAATTAGATTCATATCAATTTATTCATCCATACCAACATTATCATTCAATTCAATATCATTATTCATTAAAAATCATTATTCTCTACATTTTCATTATGTATTTCATCCTCATTTTCTAATACATTAGCTACATTTGATATAGCAGATGTACCTTCCTCGCATGAATTTTTGCATTCTCTTCAATTTCTTTATTCTCATCTCTTCCAATTTCTCTAGTGTCTTGTTCTTGACTTTCCTCTTGTCCTTAGCTTGAATTTTATCACCCATGATTACAAAAATTCAACTAGTGGGGTAGGGGACAAAATGAACTACTAAAAATCATGTAAGAATGTACATAAAACTGCAGACTAGATAGAATGGATGTAAAAATCTCATGAAAGCTATGAAAGGGATGTTGAGGGACCACAATATATAAACAAAGCACAATGTGTACGCTTTATTCTTTTCCCTTTTCCAACCCATGCATCAAGGCTTGAGATCTGGTTTAGATCCCCAAACTGAGCAATGGAGTTGCACAAACATGGAAAACTACATGTTTTTGCAAGAAAATACAAAAATCCAACTTCCGCCATGATAAATCAACATCAAATGATCGATTCATTTTAAAAAAATTATACCATGACGTAAAGTAGAGTTTCTTCTTTGTATAAATATAATTTTCCAATTTTTCTAACAAATATAAGGTTTCCATATTATTTATTTTCTAACTATGCCTTTTTATAGCTATTTTTTGAAGTTTAAACATGTCTATCTTTTGTCATGTATCTTTTTTTAACTCATCAAAATTGAATAAAAAATTTTAAGCACAAACTAGGACTAATTCTATACATATTAAAAAAACTAATTTTTGATATTTTTGAGGTAGTTAGGGGGCATGGTGAAGCTCCGTTATTTTTCAAAACATAAAATTTCTATACTAGAAAAATCATAAAAAAATAATCGCTAAAAAATCTAAAAACTCTAACACAAACTAGATGCTCCTAGCTATCTTTCTATCTAAGGGTTTTCAAAAATAATAAATGGTGCTCATAAAATGGTGGGGGGCACAAAAGTCAATCTATTATGTTTTTTAATAAAAATAGGAGCACTTGTTGGTATTTTAGTTATTTGACCCACTTAAACTCATTTATTTTCAATAAAATTTAGTAGCTTAGAAACTAGACTCAAAATGTTACGATTCATGTTTATAAAAAATCTTCCAATTTTGATTGTAACTATTTCAAATAACTCATAAAACTGGAAGTTATTAATTTTTCAAAAAAATGCGTCCACTTAAGACCCCCTTTTGGCCCCCAACTCGGTGCACTTACCCCCTTATCTTCTTCTTCCATGGATTCATATATAAATGTAAAAGTTGGGCTCATTGTTAATATTGGACACTTTAGATCCTTACACACTTTGTTAAGGAATTCATATTTCTATATTATGAATCACATACCTCTATATCTAGCCAATGCATGTGAATATCAGCCTCTTTCACCATTTTAACAGTTTTGTGCATTCCTAGAAGTAATGGAAACATCATTTTGTGACTATTCTCTTTCCTATGCGTGTTTGTATTCTTTCTTCTTACCTTTCTTTTACATTGTGTGCTTGTTATGTCATTCTACATCCCTTGCAGTTCCCTTTTTAGTTTTGTTCCATGAAAATGATTCAAGAAAAGCATTTTAGTTGTACTACACATGCCTAGTCTTCTTTCATGCCTTTCCTTCATTGTTTCTTAGAATGAGATAGTGTTCATCCTACGTTTTCTACGGTGCTATCACGTTCTTTAGTTTAGTTTTCCTTTCTATTATCATTTTATCACTAGTCCCTTGGATTTTTTAGCATAGTTTTCTCTTTCATCATTAGGATTAATAGTAGCAATAGAAATAGATAGAGGAACCAGCCTTCTCTGGAGATCCATCTCAAGCGCGCAAGGTCCCACAACTTGAATATGGTTCCATTATTGTCTCAAATGACTCGGTTCTTCTAGCTCTAAGACACGGGTGTAATTTTGACAACCAACAATTGCCTCAAACCCAATTTTTGTAATTTTAGTCTTATAATCATGGCATAACAACTAGCAAGCTGAAATCTTATGAAGAAAAGTAACTTTATGAGTAAATAAAGGACTGAAATTTGATCCACATATGTTTAAAATAAAGGAACAACATGCCTTATCATGGGGTCATAAAACTGAAAAATAGAACCATTATTCTCTTCTTTGGTGGACATGTGAACATTTGCAATTTTATCATAAGTGTTTCTTTTTTCTCATACTTCTTTTGGTTCTCTCATGGGACCATAGGTTAACAACTCATAGAGAGAAAAATCAGAACTCCCCTCGAGCTTATGTTTTCTTAAACATGTTATGCTAGCATTCTCTTTCATCAAATTCCATAAGCAAAGAGAAAAATTGAAATTTTTACTTTTACCCTTTTTGTGTCTCATGAAGTAGCTCGAGGAAGTTCATCGCGCGGGGTATCATGAACAGCCCATAATTTTATGTTCTTCATCCTTGATTCAAAAGCCAAATAGACTCCATTCTTGTAGTGAATGATTCCATTTATTATTTCAAATTTTTCATCCACAATTTCATCCTTCAAAACAACATTAGCAAACTTATATTCCACTGCAATAGAAGGCTTCCAATCAATTGTTGTCCTAGATAGAAAATGTGATTCCCATGGAAAAGTAGCTTCAATCAAATACTTAAATTGAGATAGTTCTAGAAGTATACTTTGAAAAGTAACCTTCTTAACCTTTTCTAAGAATCATATTTTCATGCTTTCATAATTGAAGGTGAGCTCTCCCAATGATAGCAACCCTTAGATCCCAAATATGTTATTCATATCAGTTATGTTAATGAAATGAAAATTGGCACATACCTCATAATTTTCCAATGTTTCATGGATTTGGAAATATTCCTTTGAGAATGGTATAGAGTAACCATCCATTATCTTCACCATGTATCCAATCAATCCCAAGCACTCACTCGATGGAATCATGGTGACTTCCCCATTAATCAAACCCGTCACTCCTTGTTCTTGGAGGGTATAATCCTTCATAAAATTGTTAGCATACATAATGATTTCAAAATAATCCTTCATCAAAATTTATTCTAACCATGTACATGGGGTAAGAATATCAAATATTTCCTTTCTACAATGCAAGATTTCAACCAAAACCATGTACCCTTGCAAGGAAATATCTAATTGTCATGTGTCATCCCACAAGTCCTTCACATTATCATCAAAACTTGGCATTTGATCTTTAACAAATTTCCCATGATGAAATAAGTATGGTAGTGATATTAAAGGAGATAAAATGTGATTTCCATCATAACTTGAGTTTTTCACCACATATCTACCCTCCCATGATGGATGAGGAGTGATCAAAACATCCTCCATACTCCCAATCTTGTGACTCGGAATTTTGAGTTGAAATCAGCCTTCTTCTTCTCCTCATAATCAACAAATGAAGTTTTTCTTCCTTGGATACAACCATATATTGATAGTGTTCACATAGGGAAAATTTGTAGCTCTTATAGGAATCACGGGCACCATAAATTTTCCTACTATTGACTAATGTTCTGAAAATTCCAGCAAACCTGAAAAATGATCATAGGCACCGAAAAGCACCTTCTTCATCCATGTGACCCGAACAAGGTCACTCAAAAGTCTTGGTCCATGGACCCTCTACAAATCATAATTTTTATCATACTAGCATAATGAAGACTACCCATTTTCCATGATTTTCTTTGGAGCATTATATTTTCCCCAAGGTTAACAAAATTACCATGATCATAAATTTGAAATGGCATGGCATAACGAAATAAATTTGAATTACCTCCAAACCTTTGGTTTCCTTGTTTGTGTGTGTTTTAAATGTCTTAATAGCTCTTACCAAGGTCCAATCAATCACCACTTTGATCTTTACTTATTGCTACTATAATCAAACCAATAATCTTATTGTCATCATATTTCTTTGGAGGATGGTTTCCAACAAGCCCTTTCTCTTCCCCTTTTTCTCCACACCCCTTGTTTCATCTCTGGATTCATCACAAGTCAAAACATTTTAAGTATTAACCACATAATGAGAAATTTTTGCCTCATGTTGTAGACTCTTTGGAATGAGTGTAAGTTCAAAGGGCTTAAGTCCCTTGATCACTAACTCTTCTTCCTCAATGGTTACATTATTGCATGGTGAACTTGGGGTTTTGATCCCCTCTTCCTCAAACTTTGTGCTTTCTTCATGTTTCTTATGTGGTGTGTGATTTCTAGGCTTGGGCCTAGGTCTTCCTTGATTCACTCCAATGAATTTAGTGAGTGAAACTTGACCTCACGAATTTCCTTGGAAGATCCATATACTCTTCATATCTTGCAGCAATATTTTGTCAAGCGAGGCTTGTTTTTTCCTCTAGAATAGCTTCTTCTCTAGGAAGGAAAGTTGAATTTGTAATAGATCCTTGAGTTTATCCCATTGGTTGTCATGTATTGTTAGTTTCATGTGAGCTGCTATCATCATTTTGAATACTAGGTTCAATTATCCTTTGGAGGGATAGGACAAGAAAAATCCATTGTATCTACAAGTCTCCTTGGCTAAGTAATCAACTTGTTAACATTTTCTACTTAAGAGTCCATATTGTTCTCCTTCTTTGATAGTATCAAACCCTTATTTCCTTCTTCCACCGAACCCTAGGAATTTTAATCTCCGAGCTCTAATACCATTGTAACATCTATTTTGGGGAAAAAACTAAAAATTAAGGAAATTATCTCAAACCCCAATATTAACAAGTCTAATTTTTATAATCAACAACTAAAATAAATCAAAAATCAGAAATCTACAAGGGCACCAAACTATTTATGGAATTCAAAACCACTTTTCACCAAGAAAATCAATGAATAATGCCACAAAACAATTATTCTATCCATGGAAATATTTATTAATCATAAACACATCAAAATATTGAAATAATATTTGATTTCACGACTAGAATTAATTATTTAAAATCATTAGTGGACTACCCAAACCCGAGGGCTAGGAAAATAGTAAACCCCTTGCCGTAGTCACAAAATCATGCACTTACTACCATATTTATATTGTCGGGTATGTTATTTTATATATGGATATTTTATAATAAAAGTATTCAGTAGTTACTCATCTCTTGGTCTTGTTGTCAAGTGGTCATTTGTCATTATTGTTTGTTTGGTTCGGTGGTTACTTGTTTATACATTTTTGGGCATCTTTTAGGGATTCGAGGTGTCGTCATTTGCTTACTTGTCATCTCTAGTCCTATATTGGGGCACCTATGGTTACACTAGGGATCCCCAAGGTGCCTCGATCCATGATTTTAGGCACCCTTGTTTTCGTAATTTTTCGTCCTAATTTATTTATTTGAGGTCGGTCTTTTTATTGTTGTGTGCATTCCCTAGGTTATAGTTGGTAGTTTCGGGTCACTAGTATCAAAATTTGAACAAGAGATCCCTATATAAACATACCATACTCACTAAATTGTGGGTGAACATCTTACTATAAAGGGAAACTATCTACTAAGACAAGGGGTTGCATTTGGGCATCTTCTACATCTGCTTCACACAAGTATAGGGGGCAATGGTTGTATTCTTTATATTCCATCCACCATTTTCATTTTTACATCTAGTTACTACCCCCTACTTTTATGTCATTGGCGCTAGGGCATCTTAGGCAAAAAATTAGTCACACACATGCACACATAACTACATGGGCTCTATAATGTAGTGCAGCGCTTAGTCGCAAGTCCACCATTGTGGTAGTTAAGGTTAGTCTAACCTATTCATATGCATTTTTATTTCGTATGAATTAATGCTTTGAATAGGGTTTTGTAGGTGGATCTACACATAGCATTTGTAGTGACACGGATGATATTATTACGACACCTGTGTGACATGAACAAAGGTAATACAAAGACATTGAGATACTTCTGAACTCAGATCTTGAGATTTTATCTAGTCTACAACACCTAGATCACAAACCAAAACACCCTGGGAACTCGAGTATCCTCCCAAGAACCTTAGATAGTCGGATACCTAGCTTCTTCCCTTCCCAAGGTCATTCAATCCCATCTTTCCCAGTCTACATAATAGTCCGCTTGATTGAGCACACGGTGAGGTAAGTCAAATTGAGGTTAGTACCATATCCCTCTTATTCCCATTATTTCACTATATTTAAATAATAATAGAAAATATTTAGATTCATCATTTTAGTATAGAATTTTGTTTCTATTTAGATTAACTCATAAAATAAGAAAATTCCTCTCTTTTTCTATTTTTAGTTAATCATTTTGGTGAACCCTACTTTTCGAATACTTTGTCTTTGGATCATTTTTAATTCCTGAGTGGTTGAGAATAGTTTTTATTTTCTCCCATCATGTCTCATTTTAGTGTCAATCTTATCTACGATGAGGTTGTAATAGCTGAACTCGAATGCTTTATATACTACCCCCATGTCTCTACCTAGCGATACTCAAAAAATCCTCTTGGAAGGCCAACAACATGTGCCAACTATTCTTATTGATTATCCTATAATTATATGCCTTATTGATGTTGCTTTCACTCATTGTACACCATGCCATCTAGTTGCATATGGTCCTTCTTTTGATATGTCACCCGATGCTTTAGATGATTCTATCATTGATTACTTATTAGGAATTGATCCATAATCAAGTGTCCCTCATACCTCTTCTCCTTCTATTATTGTTATAGTTACTCCTATGTCTTCTATTACTTTTGATCGTACTCCTCCCACATCTCATTCTAGAATGCATTCTCCTTCATATTATATTGATGATCCTATTGATTCTCTTGATGGAAACATCATTATTTTTGGGACCCCATATTCTACTAATGATCATCATGGGTTTCCTTATTTCTATACCAGTAGTATGACTCTCTTACTCCATTTTCATCCTCTCCTAAAGTGGCATCTACTATTATGCATGAGTCACCACTACCTATGGCTTCTTATTCTTCTATCCCCATGTCCTCCATGGCTCCTACTACATCTTTTCCTATAGAGATTTCTTCTTTACTCACTATACCTACTAGGAATGGTAGTGATCCTAGTCATACTATAGCTTCTACATCATCATCTATCATAGCTCCTTTAGCATCTGGCTCCACTATATCACCTCTTGATATCCCTATGATCACTCATCATGGTAAACTTCAACCCTTTAATATATTGTTTCCATCTCCTACCATCCCCTCACAGGATATTGTATCTCTCATGCATGTTATAGGACAACTTTAATCACAATTTCATACTCTTAATTTAGAAAGTAAATCCTATTATGCCTCTCTTGACAACAATTCTTTAGATGGAAATCTTGTTCCTAAAAGATTCATAATTCTGCCTTCCCAAAAGACTTTACCATGCCTACTTTCACATGTTTTTATGGTAATGGTGATCCTCGTACTCATATCCTACATTATTGCATGCTTATGGATGATTACTCTTATGATCCTTTGTTTCTTAAGGCCTTTTGATATAGTCTTACTGATGAGGCACTACAGTGGTACACCCATCTACCCTTTAGGTCCATTAGCACTTTCTATGACATGGAGGATGCTTTCCTTTTCCATTTCATTCTTAACAATGGCCCTAGAGTTACCTATGACCACATTCCTACTTTACATCAAGGCTCCTCTGAACCTATCTAGGACTATATCTTATGGTTTAATGCCTGTATTCACCAACTCATCTTCCAACCTAGTGATTTAGAAAATAAATTCATCTTTTTTCATGGTAGTCTCCGCCCTCCACTTAAGCAAAGGTTACAATAAGAAACTTGTGAGTAATTCATTCTCCTGTGCTATAAATTTATCGATCTCAAATATTATCTTCTATCCTCACATATTATTAAGCCCACACATGTATCTCTGACAGTTCCATCTTCTAGTATTACACTCCCACCTCTAGTTGTGCATCCAAAGCAATCTCCATCTTTTCCTAAAGTGTATTCCAAACAAGCTCAACCCTCTCCTTCAACACCTTGTCCTTCTCTAGTTCCATAGTAATTTCCTACTCCCACCACTCCACCCCCATCACAAGATCCTTTGTATTTCTCTCCTCATGCTTGACCACATGATGTGATGCACATATTACTCAATGAGTGATTAATTCAGTTACCCTCTAATTAGCATCATCCCTCGCACTACTTACAATGTCAACATGACCAACACTATTGTAATTATCATCACATCATTGGTCATAGGGACAATAATTCCCTTTCCCTACATGAGAATATACACCAACTAGTGGGCTCTGGAGTCATCTCCTTTACCTCTCATGAGCGGTCATTGTCTCCTCTACCCCATCAGTAGCAGGCATGCCCCACTTGAGATTTCTCTATCGAGTTCTCGGTTCATTCATTGTGCTCAACCTTCACACATCCATTATCCACCTCATCCATCATTTCCACCATCACATTCATTACATCCACAACATACACACTATCCATCATTGTATGTTGTTGCATCTCATAGTTTTATGTTAGTCTCTTCATATCTCATGGTCACTACACATAACATTCCATATGGATCATACACTCACATTGCATCCATTCCACATGTTTCCACCACCACCCATTGTCTTGGTCTTTGGTAGGTGATTATTATCACCTTACCCCCCAATGATGTACTTGTGTTCTTACAATTCTTACATGATTGTTGAGGGATTATTTCTAAGAACCTTTCATCACGCACTTCGTCATTTCATCTAGCACACTAAATCATTTCCGATGATGCACTCTTGCTTATACAGATCATACTTGACTGCTGAGGGTCTTAATTACATGATCCTATTCATTCACATGTTGGGGGCATCATTAATCCCCCTCCTATTTTCATCACCCTATCCTACTATGACTATATCAAATTCTCACACATTCATTACGGTACATTCATTTCACTATCATACATTTTTCTATTTTCACATCTATTCTACTATAATCATTACATTACCTATGCACTACATATTTTATTCATTCAACATTTCATCAATCACATTACATTGGTTATATATATTGTCATCATTCACCATACACATTTTATCTACCATTACTAACATCAACATGCAAATTTATATTCATCACATATACTACAATACACATGCTAGGACAATAACCATAGAATCATATAATATCCATTACAATACTATACGAAAAACATTCCTACATCAATATTTATCAAAAATAGGTGTCCATACATATATCGTTAATACAATCATCATCCTAAAACATTTCTCACAACTTTGGGGTAAATCCGCACATCATATACAATAAATATATCATCATCATTATCACTCTAGTGTAATATGACAGATCCTAGAAATGGATGCCTATCCACCAATGCAATGCTTTGCATTTCGTGGCCCCAAAATTCTCCACGTGCCTCTGTAGCTTAGTAATTTTTGTAATATACTCAAAAATTGATACTATAAATCTACATACCCCACAAACATGTCTTGGGCCAAGGGACCACCTCCTACCACCTCTTGAGTGCATCAATTCTCCTCACGTGCCTCATCCCTCTCGCTTAAAAGCATGATACATGTCATCGCAGCTATGGCCACTAGATTAAAAAGATGGGCATGTTCACTGCAATCTCATCAACATGCTCTAAAGCATCCCTCTACATAGCATGTCATTTGGCACATTCCATGTCAATATAGAGATTTATGTGTCCACTATCAAGAACCGATAGGAATCTCCAAGTGAACACAACATATGACCCCATGTTAGCCAAATACATGAAAAACAACATAACCAATTCACTAAACACAATATAACAAGACATAAACACTTACGATCTACCACCACCACTACAACAGGATCGGGGACACCTCCCACTCCTCCTCCCGTACGTGGAAACTTCATAGCACACCCGTGAATAAGTGGGTATAGTAATACCCACCAATGTGCTACCCACCACGCTTGATACTCCTCGGTGTACCCTGTCTCATCTCTATCCACAACTATTATAGTGGATCTATCTCATCTAGCCCCGGTGGTGTCAATCGCTCTCATGTGGGCCCGAACCTCGCACCTACCCTCATAGGGGCCCTAATAGCTCTCAACCACATATATGGTTCTATGGGCACATCCGTACCATACCAAACTACCGTGATACTCTCACCACCTAAAAGATCTTTGCCACACCTGGAAAGTGGTCCTCTAACCACATAGTCCTCTAAATGTATCACAACTATGTAGCATCCCCCATAGTCATGGTATGGCCTCCATATAACTGATTCGGGCCCCATCCTATCTATAAGTAACCTAAAGGTTTCAATTTCCATCTACCTACTTTGTGAATATCCACCCAATGTCGAGCATATATCTCAGGCCAAGACCACTCTCCCTGTGGGCCCCGTGAATGGTCTCGATAAAGTTATGTTCTCTTATGCCCACACATGCAGCAGTGTGGTGGATCATATACCTCCACCATACTCATCCTGTGTAAATCGATACAAGTCTCTATATAAATGGGCTAACATATACCATGCCCACGTGTATCCCATCCCCTATCTATTGACATATTTTTGCATCTTATACAAGATGCCAACATCCCCCCCTCCATAGTTATACAGAAGTAATCACCACCTGCATTAAATTTCTACAAACACAGAACCATAGACTACAATATTACATCAAAACTAATATGGGCCTCAGTAGGTACCTAATCCCCTATAAAATATTACCTTGATGAGCACATCTACCACTCCATATCCACTATGCTATCACTCATACCCCTCTCTCAACAATTGTCAATCACAATATACGATATACATCCTCGCAGTGTGATTGTCATCTCCCCAGTAGGGAGCCAAAATATGCATGTGTCTGCACACCATCTCTCACACAATGCAGTCAACATGGGCATGTTATGGGAACATCCCCATCCATGTTATATTCTATAGGCCGGGCACGGTCCATCACATCCCACTCATCATCTAAGAACCCTGGTCCAAGCAATGTACTTAGGTGAAGACCACCATGGAACTCCTCGAGTGGATATCCCTCTACACAAACATCAAACAACAACAAATGCAATGTTATAACACCTTACACAACCAAAAATACTCATTCAACACACTAAAAACACATTTTTTACCAATATCCATGAAATACACAAATTTCTGGACCAGGGCACCCAAATGCAAGACTGGGAACCCCAAAGCGGGACACTAGCAACCGATTTTGGGCTCTCGAGTCCCAAGGGTCACTAGTGCCCTCCTCACTCTTGTGAAACTCCCAAATGCCAAGAAAATCAAAAACCCCACATTTAAACAAAATTCAACTCAAATACCTATTACACCCTACATTTTTGCAAAAATAATGCACTTACCAAATTTCCGGTCATATGCGATGTCACTTAGAGTTAAGTACTCGCTCAAACTAACTAGGATGCATTGGTCTCACTTGAGGCATCTTCACTCACTCCGTACACACTCTCCCACTCACACAAAAGATAAATGAAGTAACAATTTACTTTTTCACTTCTCCATTTATAGTCACTTTTCATCATTTACCTTTGTTATGACCATTATTTTGCACGTATTAATACAACTAATACACAATGCACTCTTTCACTCACATATTGAGTGTTTTTACTCTAATTTACACCCCGTTTGCATGCATTATTTTTATAATCCTTCCTACCATTGTATTTTACATGTTTGATGTATATTATATATATTCATCACTATTTCATATTCACTACACCTATGTTTTAACCTCTTACCATTACTTTTGGCTTAGATTCTGTTCTTCTCCTCACTCCCTCTTTCATCGAAACAGGGGCATATTATTAGGGGTCCCCTATAATCCCCTCATGTCACCATACATTCGAAAACTACAAATTTGACACTTGTCAATATATAGCATGATATTTCACCATCAATTCCCCCTAATGACCTAATCTGGGGGCAACAAATGTTTAAAATTTCCTAAACATGATCACACATTACTTTCCATCGATTCCCCCTAATGACCTAACTTGGGGGCGACAAGATATTAAAAACTTTTTAACGTGACACTTCATCAATTTCTATCGATGATTCAAATATTGACCGAATGTTTCCCTTGATCACGGACCCCTATAGGCATTAAATTCTTTTCCAAACTTACCCCATTAAAATCAACTTAAAACAATGCAATAATTCAAGTACACTGCACACAAGTTGATAACAAAGTTTGGCAAAATGCCTATCACGGGTTCCTTAATAGAACCGATATATTATCAACTTCAAATGATTGTAATAAATAATACAATCTAAGCATGATAATACTGAATACATAAGAACAAGAATCTTTATACCAAGTAGCGACCTGGACGATAGATTCGATCCAATATTCTCCTTCAAGCACGATGTCCTTTGGTTTGTCAATTGGTCTTTCGGATGGCTCCCCAATCGATTCTCTAGGATCTGCATTTTCAAGTGTGGCTCAAATGTGGCCTAATGGATTGTTTTGTAATAACTCCTAATTACATTTTTCCTATTAAAATAGGTCTTATTTTCTCTCCATATTTCCTATATTAAAATAGGTTGTGCATCTCCATAATGTCACCATGATCACCATTGAACTTCACTAGTCGTCCTTCTCGGCTCGAGCTCAGAGTATGTCTTCTCGAATGGAATTCAGAGCTACAAAATAATATTTCTCCTATTAAAATAAAAATAATGCCTATAATGATAGGGCTTACATATTTACATGCATATAATAATATGTCTTAGCTCCAAATGTGCCTATAATAATATAGGACTTATTTTCTCACAAATGTGGGCCTTCACATTTTATTATGGCCATACATTATAACACAACCATATTTTCCTATTAAAATAATAATAATAATAATAAGACTTATAAATATTTCTCCAAAATATTCTCCCCTCCTTTGAGCTTAAAGAAAATAGCTTAGAATTGTGTGTGTGTTTACAATGTACAGTGTCCCCTATTTATATTGATTAGGAGCTCTGTAATATAAGGATATTTGATAATATCCATGGCTTATTTTTTAAAAGATCCCGTAATAATCCTCAACGGATTAGGCTTAGCCAAATTCTCTATGGCATAAGAATAATTTAGCCACCAAATATTTAATCCACTTCAAATAATAGCCTTAATAGGCTTTGAGCGGATTATAAGGGATTAATTCTTTTTAAGATTTTAAATAAGCTTAAGCCATATTTTTAAAACTCAACCCCATAATAATATCCACTCTTCACGTGGATGGAGCAGATTTATGTGGGGAAAAATCCCACATTATATGCAAGCCTTTTTAATAGGCTTTATCCACCAAAATTTATTCTCACGTGGACTTTTCCTCTCTTTTTTATAAAAGATTATAAAACCTTTTATGTGGGTAAAAACCATAAACCCACCTTTAATGCCACATGTATAAATAATAAATCCATGTGGTCACATGTAGATTTTACACGTGTCAAATGCAGTTGTGTAGCTATGCCACATGTCACCATGTCATTTTTCCATTTGGCGTATCCTTCGGTTGTTGACTACTAATTAACCGAACTTTGACTGATCATAACTTTCGCATACGGACTCAGATTTGGTCCATTCAAAATGCATTAGAAAGGTCTTGGTGAGCTATACGCAATGGTACTAACATTAGAAAATATCAAAATTATCCATTTTTCTGTTGACCAATGTTGACCAAGTCAGAGATGTGCATATGGACTTTGTTTTCAACATTCAAATAGTCAACGGAAAGCTCTCGAAGTCATCTTATGCATTATAGTGATCCAACGAGATTCAAGGAACTTTTTTCCTCCATAATATCCTCCAAATCACACCTCCCCAATGCGAAAGTATTTTTATCCCAAAAATTTTGTAAACTCCAAATCACATTACTGAGAAGAGATCTACACAGTATTCTGCCAACTCCACAATCAAAAATGATGGTTCATACTCTAGGACCTATGGCACTTGGGCTCACTACCTCCTACTATGCCACTCTAATATCTCGAAGAAGACCTCCACATCTCCATTGTATGGTGCTAAGTTTCCCAATGAAACCTCAACACTCTCACTGTGTGGTGCTAAGCTTCTAGATATCTGACAACAAGGATCCCCTTTTACTCTATAAAGAAAGCTCCTAGATCCGAGTTGATTCCACAGAATCCAAACTGGTCCGAAGGAACTCCATGCTACGCAGAGCTAAGAGTGATCGATGTCGGTGATGGAAAATGACTTGTTAGGTACCATCCTGCTACAGGGCCATAAGAGACTCTACACAGAATGAAGATGCGACCGATGTCACGTCCCTTTCCAGACCTCAATGCTCCCGTTGCATGGTGTTAAGTCCTCTTTCAAGACCTCAATGCTTCCAATGCATGGTGTTAAGTCCTGATGATCAACTACCATTTTGTTGCATAGTCATAATGCCTCTACACAGAATGACGATCCGAGTTGATTTCTCATGAGCTCAAAAATGGTGACTCCAACCCCACAGTATGGTTGTTACTCTATATGGTACAAATCTTCCTATCAAGATGACTATTAGGTACCACTCTACTGCATAGTCACAATGCCTCTACATATAATGAATTTTTGACCTGTTGTTAGATGTCAATGATGTTTAACTACCATTCTGCTGCACGGTCACAATGCCTCTACACATAATGAAGTTCCAAACTGAAACTAGTGAGCTCAACTCTCTACACATATGGATGAGAGATCTCCAAGCTTAATATAAGTTAAATCTTATATCCAAGCTATAACAGGTACTCACAAGCTGATTAGGATATATGTCTAAAGTATTAATCAATTTTTCTAAGTAAATCCACTGAGTATGGTAAACCTTTCTCTCAGCATTTTCTCACAAAATTTGATCTCCAAACAAATACTGCATACTATTCATCAACCTGAATTATGTAATATATAATTGAAAAATTGTTGACTTACCCATTTTAAAGGACTTTCACTTTCAGGTATTACCTAGTCCTGGGTTGAATTGTCAACTGGTGGTGGATTAGGAACCTCTTCTACCTTTGCAATAGGCCTTCACTCCATATTTGGCTTGTCATTACTCTGATGGCAAGATGGATGCATTTTCTATTAATTTTCCACTCAGTTGCCCATTCCTCTGGCAATGAGCACAAAAATTCCTCTTAATATCCTTCTTTTGGGGTGAGGAACTCTTACTGCCATTTCTTGACTCTACATGATGAGATTGGTCTTTCTAATTTTCCATGTTCTGATGAATGGCATCAACTTCTTTGTCATCGGTGTCCTTCTCTTCCAATATCTAGCCACAAAATGATTATGCAATCCACGTGAAATTACATGGAAAGGCATTTTGCATTTTTCAAAAATCATAACCCTACTTCTTAAGTGAAACAATGGATCAAAAAGTTTCATTGTGCTTATGATTATGATAAGAATCTGGAGGTGTAATTTCATTACCTCTTTGCTGATTTTTCTTACCACATCCTTAATGTGATGACAAAGCACAATTTTCTTGCTTAGAATCTTCTTACAAGACTAGTGGGTTATTCACTTTGCTTTCAAAAGCTTATCTCCCGTTAGCATTTTGAAGTAATCTCTAATATCCATTCCCACACTAAAAAAACCCAAACCTATAAAATGAGGACAATCCTCGACCTGTATTGGGTTAGCAATGCCTTAGCAATTTTTACCAAGGCCTCTTCCATCAAATCTCATTCTAAATAACAATTTGGATCCAAAGGCATCATTACCTGAATCTAAAACCAAATGGGAGGAAGAAGATTCATGTGGTGAACAACTTACAGTGCACTCATCTGTCATGGTCTCTGCATTTGAAGTTGAAGGTATTTCCTTATTTTGGTCACCACATTGTAACCTTGCCAAGAGCTCATCCTTGGTTTGCAATTTTTTTAATCAAGCATTCTCCTCTTCCAAGGAGTAATACATTAATCGTAGGAGAGAGTTCTCTTCCTAGATCTAGTGATTATAAGCTTCAACCTCATCGAGATTAGCCTATTTAGACATCTTTCCCATAGTGCACTTGCACCTTGTTCACAAAAAATGAACCAACTACACCAACTTGAAGCAATCGCTCTATTAATTAGATTTACTGAAAGCAAATATGGAGCTAAACCAGCTCTAATACGAATTTGATATGAAAATTGACCGAAATGTTTCCCTCGATCACGGACCCCTATAGGCATTAAATTATTTTCTGAACTTACCCCATTAAAATAAACTTTAAAAATGCAATAATTCAAGTACACTACACACAGGTTGATAATGAAGTTTGGAAGAATGCCTACGTCTCTGGGTTCCTTAATAGAACCGATATATTATCAACTTCAAATGACTGTAATAAATAATACAATCTAAGCATGATAATACTAAATACATAAGAACAAGAATATTTATACCAAGTAGTGACCCTAGCTGATAGATTTGATCCAATATTCTCCTTCAGGCACGATGTCCTTTGGTTTGTTGATTGGTCTTCCGGATGGCTCCCCAGTCGATTCTCCAGAGCTCTGCATTCTGAAGTGTGGCTCAAATGTGGCCTATTGGGTAGTTTTGTAATAACTCCCAATTACAATTTTTCCTATTAAAATAGGTCTTATTTTCTCTCCATATTTCCTATATTAAAATAGGTCTTATTTTCTCTCCATATTTCCTATATTAAAATAGGTTGTACATCTCCATAATGTCACCATGATCACCATCGAACTTCACTAGTCATCCTTCTCGGCTCAGGCTTAGAGTATGTCTTCTTGGAGGGAATTCAAAGCTACAAAATAATATTTCACCTATTAAAAATAATAGGACTTAAAAATAATAATAATTCCTATAATGATAGGGCTTACATATTTACATGCCTATAATAATATATGACTTATTTTCTCACAAATGTGGGCCTTCACATTTTATTATGGCCACACATTATAACACCACCATATTTGCCTATTAAAATAATAATAATAGGACTTATAAATATTTCTCCAAAATATTCTCCCCCTCCTTTGAGCTCCAAGAAAATAGCTTAGAGTTGTGTGTGTTTACAATGTACCCGAGTCCCCTATTTATATTGATTAGGAGCCGGAATATAAGGATATTTGATAATATCCATGGCTTATTTTTTAAAAGATCCTATAATAATCCTCAACGGATTAGGCTTAGCCAAATTCTCCATGGCATAAGAATAATTTAGCCACCAAATATTTAATCCACTTCAAATAATATCCTTAATAGGCTTTGAGCGGGTTATAAGGGATTAATTATTTTTTAAGCTTTTAAATAAGCTTAAGCCATATTTTTAAAAAAATCAACCCCATAATAATATCCACTCTTCATGTGGATGGAGCAGCTTTATGTGGGGAAAAATCCCACATTATATGCAAGCCTTTTTAATAGGCTTTATCCACCAAAATTTATTCTCACATGGACTTTTCTCTCTCTTTTTTTATAAAAGATTATAAAACCTTTTATGTGGGTAAAAACTATAAACCCAACTTTAATGTCACATGTATAAATAATAAATCAAGTGATCAGATGAATATTTTTCATGTGTCAAATGCGGTTGGCAAAATGCTATGCCACATCTCACCAATTCATTTGTCCATTTGGCGTATCCTTCGGTTGTTGACTACCAATTAACCGAACTTTGAGTGATCATAACTTTCGCATAAGACCTAGATTTGGTCTATTCAAAATGTGTTGGAAAGCTCTTGGTGAGCTCTACAAAATGTTACTAACATTAGATTATTTTAAAATGATTCATTTTTCCCATTGACCGTGACCAAACTTTGACTAGCCACCGATGTGCATACATGACTGCTTTCGACATTCAAATAGTCAACGAAAAGCTCTCGGAGTCATCTTCTACACTATAGTGATCCTACGAGATTAAAGGAACTTATTTACTCTATAATTTCCTCTATATCAATTGACTCCCCTTAATGAACTAACCTAGGGGCAATTAGCGAAAAATATCTCCAAGAGTAGCCAATCAAAAAACAATCAATCAACCAATCAAAATCAATGCATTTAAATAAAAAATCATATCATTCAAATCTATAATAAGTCTCCCAGATGACCTAAATTTGGAGTTACATTCGTCATTTCTTTCCCATATGACATAACTTGGGAATTTATTCTATATTTTGTGCTTGCTTCTAGATGACCTAACTTGGAAGCCATCATACATTTTTTGCTCACTTCCAGATGACCTTACTTGAGACCACCTCTTTCATTTTGTGTTTAATTCCTAATGACCTAACTTGGAAGCTACCTCTTTCATATCACTTTCACTTCCAGATGACCCAACATGGAATATTTCACATTACGGAAACACCCGTGGAGTGGGGGCAAGAGTGCCTTTCCTCTATCACTCCTATATGGGTCAATTGTTTAATCAAAATCATTTGGATCCAAAATCACAAAATTTGATCTAATTCCATCTGTAGTGGCTAGATCTTGAGGATATAGTTAAAGATTGGAGAATAACACACTTTTCTCCCTACACTCTTCCTCTAGTGGTAGGACGCCCAAATCCTCTGATTATTCCATTCATATACAAGTGTTCGGGTTGGGAACTAATCACTCCCTACCCACCTATTCATTATTAAACCGCATTCAAAATCATCATACATCCTAATCATCATTTTCATTTAGCACACTTCATCACAAAATTTACAATTTTTCATTACATTGCATGGATCAACTCGTTGATCCATGGTTTAGCACACTTTTATAGTTCTATCAGCATACTTCTACTACACATATGTGTGTTCTTCTATAGCATGGGATTCTTTGACTCTCTCTTAGGTAAGCATCTCTATATACTTTATGGTACCAAGATTTCCGCTCACCAAAATAAAGTGGGGGAAAATGTAGTCACAAAATCACACACTTACTACTACATTTATACCGCCAGGTGTGTTATTTTATATATGGATCTTGCATAATTAAATTATTCAGTAGTGACCCATCTCTTGGTCTTGTTTTCATTTGGTCGAGCTTGTCATTATTTTTTGTCTAGTTCAATCGCCACTTGTCTATACATTTTTGGCGTCTTTTAGGGAGTATTAGTTTTCGTAATTTACTCATTGTCATCTCTAGTCCTATATTGGGGCACCTACGGTTACTAGATGGGGTGCCCTACTAGGATTTTAAGTGCCCCTATTTTCCTAATTTGTGGTCCTATTTTATTTGTTCAAGTTTGGTCTTTGTTGTTTCCTTGTGCATTCCCCTAGATTGTAGTCAGCATAGCTTCGAGTGTCACTAGTGTCAAAACTTGAACAAGATATCCCTATATAAACATAGCATACTCACTACATTATGGGTGGACATCTTACTATCAAGGGAAGCTATCTACTAAGGCAAGGGACTACATTTGGGCATCTTCTACATTTGCATCACACAAGCATAGGGGAAAAGAGTTGTATTATTTCTTTTCCATCCACTATTTGTATTTTTACATCTAGTTATTGCCCCTACTTCGTGTCATTAGCGCTCGGGCATCTTAGGCACAAAATTACACATATAGACACACATAACTATGTGCGCCTAGAATGTAGTGCAGTGCTTAGTCATAATTCTACCATTGTGGTAGCTATGAGTCGATCTCGACCTATTCATATGCATTTTTATTTTTAAGAATTGATGCTTTGAATAGGGTTTTATAGGTGGATCTACACACAACATTTACAATGACACAAATGACATTATTGTGACACCCATGTGATAGGAATGAAGGTACTACAAATACATTGCAACACTATCGAACTCATATTTTGAGCTTTTCTATAGTCTACAACACCCGGATCATAGACTAGGGTGGCTCAGGGGTGCTCTAGTATCCTCCCATGTGCCTCAATACAATTAGATGCCCAGCTTCTTCCCTTCTCAAGTTCATTTAGTCCCAACTTTCCCAGCCTACACAACAGTTTGCTTGATTCGGCCAAAGACAGAGCGAGGTAAGTCAACCCGAGGTTAGTACCATATCCCTCTTATTTCCATTATTTCACTATATTTAAATAATAAAACAAAACATTTAGATTCAACATTTCAAAGTATAGCATTATGTTTCTATTCGATTAACTCATAAAATAAGAAAATCCCTCTCTTTTTCTATTTTTGTTAATCACTTGCCAAAAATCACCAAAATGGAGATTCTAGATTTATAAAATATGGAAAATCAGATTATGAAGTGAATTATCAATAATATTCCTTCTACAATATTAAACCACTCTCCAAAGTAGTTCGATTTACTTAGGGAAGCCTAACCAATGCCAATAAAAATATGAATATGAAGTATGCTCCTCAAATCTGCAATAATCTTCAAGCTCAATCAATGTTGAAGGGTTTTTGTCCTCCAAGAAAACCACTAGAATGGTTTTCATGCTTCTAGGAAGCCACATAAGAGGGTTTTCATCCTCAAGTGGAAGAACATGGAGCAGCAATCTCAAAATGCCTAAATAGGAAAAATGCATCAAATCTAGATACCCAAATGAGCTCCTCTAATCTTATTTTATACCTTTCTTTGGCGTTAAAGCCGATAAAGGTAATGTTGATCCCTAATGATTTGTTATAATATTTTATTAAGCCTCACTAAAGGAACTAAACACATCTCACCCACTAAGAATTGGTATTACAAAAATAAATCATGAATATGGATGATGAAAACATAATTATAATCCATGATATTCCATTGTTCAATTTTTGTTTACAAGCAATCCATTATTTCATATTAATTTGAAAAAGGTGACATTACATGAGGTTTGTAATTGACTCTTTTGAGACATTCAATCGTGTCATAAGATGTTGTAGATCCTGATTGATACCCTATAATCATGATGATTATAATTCCATGAGTGTCTATGTGCTTCACATCTTCAAGCAACTGGAGTTGAGTTGGGATTGCATGAACCTTATCATCCATTTGAAGTTTGAGGTAGTAGTACATGTTTCATGTTCCTATCATTGTGTCAACTAGTGTGTTAACTATATTGAGCCATTCACCTCTTTTGTGTGAATCCCTCATTTTGAGTGAGTCTAAATTAGTGATCTAGATGATTCATGCTCTAATGCAAAGGAGAGTCTTATGCTATAAGTAAATTCTTGTGATAGTGCATAAGTGATTCCTACGCTAGTTTGTAGTTAGCTCCTATCATGATTCCAAATACATTGTTAATACTCATAAAGGTTTATTCAAGCTATATTTGAAGAAGCAATAACAAGATGAAAACAATCAATAATATGCACAGCATTTCCTTCCAAAACATAGTAAAGTATTAATTATAAAACGTCAATATTATACATAGTGAAAAATGATATTATGGTAACACAGGGTTTCACATGGGATAAAACATGCAAAAACAAGGGTTCATCACTCCCCACACTTAAGACCTAGCAGGTCCTCCTACTACCTATTTAATCTCTCAATGCTCCTTAAACATCTATATTTATTGGAAAAGGTTTTCCAATTCTCATCTAACTCAGTGTTAAAAAAACCAAAGAACTTAATGATCACATTCCTCCGTGTCACATAACTATCTTCGGGATGATCATTTATAAATTCCAACATGACACTAGGGCTATGACTAATGGAGGCCTATACATCATTCCAATTCACTTCTCCTACATTTCTAGAATGATCTTGCAGAGATCCTTGGCCCTTTTAGTGACCAATGGAGGTTAGTGGGTGAAATCACATCCTTCGTCTTATAGTGCTTTGCGATCATTTAATATCTCAACTGGAAAGCAATTAAATTAACATTAAACATTGGGAGTTCTTTCTCCTTGAAATCCTTTACACAATTTCTCATAATTTCCTATTATCTATCCACCAAATATAAACAATATATGTGATACTGAAATATTTGTAAAAACTAAATGAGGGTAGGAAGATCATGTCTCGTTAAGAGACCTATATTATATTTTTCTTGAATATATGTTCCTTTTTTCTCCCTCCATTCATATTGATGCCTCAAAAGTAGAGATTAATTCCCTTAGCTTAACATCTCCCATATATAAATTTATTGGAATCTCGATATTTTCAGGAGAAGAAACTTATGAACATATAATTCATAGAGTAGATTATTAGAAACATCATTTCCTATTGTGTATGTGTTGGGTTTCAGAATGGAACACGGCTAGAAACCACAGTAATGGGGAAAATGTGTCCCTCCTCTTTAATGGGAGAGGTTATCTTATTAAAAGTAGGAAAACAAATGTACAAATATACAACTCTCAATGTTTGGACCCTAATATTCTGGAATGTTTTCATACTTAAAAGATTATCAATACGAAGGATTGGAAGAGTAGAGAGATGAAGAAGGAAGAAAACAACAATGTTTTTAGGAGATATAGGTAGCAAAATATATCCTTACTCACATTGAACCAAGAAAATATAGGAAAAGATAAATCACTTCATCACCAATGCGAATCAGACACAAAGTTCTAAATATTACACAAACAAGAACACAAAGTTTCTTTTGAATGCAAAGACAAATGATCCATTGAATCGAGCAAGGAGAGAGAGATATATAATAGAGGAAATGAGAAAGAAAGCTTCTGTATTGAATTACTTCCAAATTTACAACGTTCCTAGAAAACCAGAATCCTTTTTTCCATGGCCAAAACATGTTCTTATAATAATTCGTGTACATCCATACTTTGTCCCCAAGAAAATAATATCCAAAAGGAATAATGTTTTTGTAGATCCATTTTTTTAAAAGTGACATGAAACAAACACACTCATGAAAACTAAAGGTTCAAAAAGGAGAATATTTCATCAGTTCGAGCATGATTACTTTAGCAAGGGGCATCTCATGATTTTCTTCTTCATGTGGTCCTGTCATTTCCACCTTTTAACCACTTTCATAGCACTCAAGTGCTTACTAGTAAGTTTTCCCCTTTTTTATTGTGTATGCCCGATAAACTCTATTTTCTAATAATCAAACTTTACATCTCTTTAAACTTATCAATTTGGCTCCACAACAAACCAAAAATGCATCTCATGAATAAACGACAAGGAAACAGAGAGAGAAGAATGAAGAATGGTTCACATTTGTATTCTTTGGAGCTCTGGTTCGTTAATGGTGTCAAAAACTAGATGAGTGTATTTTGGCCACTCTTTCCCTTTGTCAACTTTGAAATTGGACCCTACACATGGCAAGCTCCAAGCAACGACGGACCTGGGAAAAAATCCACATTTTAAGACATTTGGGAGAAAAACACAATTTCTCATTTTTCTCCGCCCCTTCGCATCCCCACCAAAGGTCAGACACATGGCACACCCTGATTGGAAATGGGGTCGTAGCTCAAATTCTCATTTTCCTCCACCGCCCACTGTCCTAATTTCATTCTTCAACACATGGCATCACCCGATTGGTTTTAGGGATGTGCTTCACTTTTATACTTTATTTATTTTGAAAAGGGGAAAATTCCAAATTTTCCCAAAAGTCCATTCCTCCCCGTTGGCTTTTCAACGTAAGCCACATGTCTCTTTCGATTCTCTATGGGATTCAACTCAGAATTGATCCCTTCGAATGAGCGGGGCCGCAATTCATTTTAGAACTTTTAACCCTTTCACCATAATGCCTTAGAGAATAAAATGTATCCATCACCCCGAACTTCTGCCAAAACTACTCGCCAATAAGGGACCCGTGGGGATGCGGGGAAAATCTGACATTTTTTCCAAAATCACCAAAAGTGATAAGTTCAAAAAGGAACCCATTTAGCTGCATCCAATGAGAATCAAACACGTAGCTTCACCTTCTGAGAAAGAATTTGATGGGGAAAAGAACGTAGAAAATTACAAAGAATGAGAAAACACCATTTTTTTACCCGATGAAGATTTTCTTTTTGCACAAAGTTAATATGTGAAGAATGCAAGTTTCCATGTCCTTCAAATGCATAAAAGAAGATCATAAACCCCCTCCCATCCATGAGAAATAGATAGAATGTTATAATGGCTGCAGACTGAGGAAATGCATAAAACATCATGGGGGATCAAAATGAGCACTTGAGGGGCTCAAAACATGAATTCCTCCATGGCAAGACTTCAATTTTCACGAAATTGGATTTCAAAAAAGGGGGGAAAATTGAGGGGACAATAGCTGGCTCCTTCTGGGGATGATTTGGCAGAGGAAAGATGTAAAATCAAGAACCATAGATAATTCTAGGGATGAACAGATCAGTGCCTTATCCATTGGGAAATGGAGTCAAAAAGCAATATCAACACAGAAGACAACACACATAAGGAAACAAGCAAAAACAAGAAAAACTAGAAACAAAACACTATACAAAATGTACAGAGGGACTGCCAAAACTCCTAGGTTTTGAACAACTTCAAAATTTCCCACTATAAGGAAGTGGGAGAGGAGAACCATCCATGTAATCTAGGTAAAAGAGTTCTCACCAAAAAATGTCTAATTTTAAAAGTATCAAGCCAAAGGGAATCAAATTTACCATGGCTGCCTAGAGATTCATGCCTTTTTCCCAAAGAAGAACACTATCTCCCACTTGAAAAGTTCTGGGTTTAGCTTTTTTGTCAAAGAGAGCTTTTACCTTGAGTTGATGAGCTGATATTCTATCAACCACTTGCAATCTATCTTCATTCAACTTCTGGAGGTACTTAATTATTTTGTCTAATGAATTGGTAAAGTTGGCTTCCTCAATGGCCTTCATCAAATGTAAGGTTGGCAGTTCCAATGTCACTGGAAGCTGAGCTTCAACTCCATATACCACTTGAAAAGGAGACATTCCAATGGCTCTCTTAGGTGTAATCCTATCTTCCCATAAAGCATCATATAGTTTCTTATGTCAATTCCTCTTAGAGTCACTAACAAGCTTCCAAAAAATGGTGACCAAGTTCTTGTTAGTTAATTTTTCTTGCACATTCCTGGGGTTAGTAATCTGAAGAGTGGGCAAGGAAAATGCCATAGCCATAGCAGAAATCCATCATATCAGCAGAAGAAAAATTAGAAGCATTGTCAGTGACAATCTTGTTTGGTATCCCAAACCTTATTAAGATGTGCTCCTTGATGAAGTTGCATACTACTTCAGAAGTAGTACTTTTAATTGGAATGGCTTCCACCCACTTGGTGAAATAATCAGTGGCAGTCAAAACATGAGTATGCCCTACACTTGAAGGTGGATTGATTTTCCCCAAGAATTCCAAACCCTGTTGTTGAAAAGGTTCCTCAATCACCACTAGTTTGAGAGGTAAAGTAGCCAATTTGGGTCTTCCAACAAAGGTTTGACATGCTTCACACTTTCCTACCCACTTTGATGCATCTTTGAACAAGGTAGGCCAATAATATCCAACACAGAGGATTTTGTGGGCTATGATAGCAAAAGAGAAATGACCTTCACAGGCCTGGTCATGAAAGGCTGAGAAAAATTCTTTTGTTGCTCTTTGTCAACACATTTCAAAAACCTTCCATCTATGCCTCATTTGAACAATGCATTTTCCCACAATACATATTGTGCAGACCTTAATTTGATGGCTCTCTTCTCCTTGGCATTCAAATGGGATGGAAATCTTCCATAAGTAAGAAAGTGTGCAATGTCAGCATACCATTCATCAGTTGAGCTAAGGAAAAGAACAACAGGGATATCAACTTCCTCCTTGGACAATTTGGCATCAGCTCCTTCAGCAATGAGTTCACATAAGCCCTTTCCTCGAACTAGCTTGGTGGGTTTGATGTCAAGATCATACTCCTAAAATTTGGCTACCCAATTTCCTCTCTTGGTTCCAAATTCTTGTTGTGTAAGAATGGATTTAATAGTTGTATCAGGCACAAGCACAATAGAATGAGAGTTGAGGATATAAAATGAAACTGCTTTACATCTTTGACCACTGCAAAAGAATGTTTCTCCATCATGGTGCACTTCAGCTCATGGGCTTTCAAAATATAACTCCTGAATGCTATGGGGAGTTCATGACCTTCAATATTCTCCTAGGTTAACACGGTAGCTAGATTACTTTCAAGATCATAACAATAGATAATGAAGTCTTTGTTATAATCAGGGCATGCCAAGATTCGAGTCTTTGTTATAGCTCTCTTGATATCTTCAAATGCAACCTTTCCTTCAGAGGACCAACCAAAATTCTAATTCCCTTTCATCATGTGGGCTATGTTCAAAGTAAGTTCAGAAAAATCAAGTATGAATCTTCTTAAGAAGTTGATCTTGCCAAAGAAAGAGTGCACACCATTCTTGCTTGTGGGGAGACAGATATGCTGAATTACTGGACTCTTTCGGATCAATATCGATTCCCTCCTTGGAGAAAATGTATCCCAATAATTTTCCTCTCGTGACACAAAAGATAGATTTATTGAGATTCAAGGAAATGCCATGCTCTCTATACTTTTGGAGGATAGTTTCAAGGTGTTGGAAATGATCATCTCTGGTTTTTGAAAACAAAGTTAGATCATCAAGGTATACAACTATGCATTTTCCCTTAAGATTTCCAAAGGCCATGTCCATTTCCCTTTGAAAGGTGGCACCAGCATTGATGAGGCCAAAAGGCATTCTCCTATAAGAAAAGGTGCCCCAAGGAGTGGTAAAGGAAGTCTTATGTTGATCTGGCAGACTTACTTCTACTTGATTATATCCTGAGAATCCATCAAGCATGGACAACATTTCTAAACTTGTAACAGCCTGCAACACTTGATCCATTACGGGAGAGGATAATTATCCTTCAAAGAGGCTTGATTCAAATTCTTAAAATCAACACAAATTTGGATCTCACCATTATTCTTCCTAACAGTGCACAATATTAGCAATCCACATTGAATGGTGAATGGGGAAAATGATCTTAGCCTTCAATAACTTTTGGATCTCTTGAAATATTGTATCAGCAATTTTAGGGTTATACTGCCTCTACTTTTGCTTCGGAAGGGCTTGATCCCAAGTTTTAGAGGAATGAAATGTTACATCTCTTTTGGCTAAAAAGCCTTGAGATCATCATAAGAATATGCAAGAACATCAGCATACCTTTTCAATAGATTCACTGCTTTCTCCCTCTCCTCTTGTGTGCAACACTTTCCAATGTTTACCAAGCATGGGTTCATTAAGACTCCTAATTTTTATCTTTTCATAGTCAGCAGACTGTTGAGCTCCTTTGGAAGTTTTGGACTTGATGTACCTATCATGTTTATCAAATAAATCTTCCAAACTTACCATCCCTTTAGGTATCTTATTACCTTTCAGTTTTATGCAGCCATCATGATCCATTTCTTCTTTGTTATCTTCTTCATTTGGGGCACACACTCTCTAGGAATATTTCCACTTCCTTCAAAGTACTGATTGGTCAAAATTATCTCTGAGTTCAAGGAAGGAAAGCAAGTGTTGATCATCATTAAATACCTACCAATTGTTTGCATTGTCAGGCACACTAGGCCTATGAATCATCTCAATGGTGAATTTATCTTGGGAGAAATCTGGATGAGGGATCAGTAGAGACCCCAAGATAGCTAAGGAATCAGCCTGGTGTTTCTTTCCCTTGGCATGGCTTCAATGGAAAAGGCATCAAGGAACTCAATGGAATCCCAAACCAGATTCTTGTAATGTTTCAACCTTCTATTCTTCACTTGAAAGAGATCTCTGACCTATTTTACAATCAACTCTACATCTCCACGAGCAAGGAGATTCTTGATCCCCATATCTTTTTCCATGCTTAAACCAAGGATGAGAGCCTCATACTCAGCTGTATTATTTTTTTTTCAAATTGGAGCTTGAAGGAGAAAGGATGAATTTTCCCTTCAGGAGAAATAAGCACCACACCAGCTCCAGAACCAGCTAAGGAGTAGCTCCCATAAAATTCCAAAATCCAAACTCCATTAGGATCAAGAAGCACTTCCTTAGGATGGTTAGCCTCATCTTGTGACATGATCATGTAGTTACCATGACCAATGTCCTCATAAAGTATTTGTGCCTTTGGGTCATATGTTTTTGCACGATGTATTCGGGTTTGTTTCTCAGCAAAGAGCTTCTTCATTTTCCCATTCACTAGAATAAGAGCATGTGACCAATCCATCATGATTTCTCCTCTAACATCTTTACAAAAAATTCTACTCAAAGCAACATGCTATAGGAAGGGGGAATATCAGCTACCAAAATAGTGGCTAAAACTCTCTTCTCTGGAAAAGAAGAAAAGGCTACTTATGCATCCTTGATCCTTCCAACCAATGGCACTTCTCTACTTTCCATTGAGTAACATGAACCAAAAGTGCAAGTTAGGGTTAAGCCTAGGGCATGAGATACCTTAATAGGCATCACATTATCTGAAGCACCAGAATCAATAACATAATTGTTGAGTTTGTGGCCAGCTATGAGGAGAGTGACATAAAATGGTTTGATCTTCTCATCAGATGAAGTGACTATTGCCACAAGGCTTGGTTGAGATGAAGGATAAGGAGTGGGAAAGAGACCTTTAGAACTAGGGGATGAAGGCTTGGATTTGGAATTTACAAAGTCTACCATCTTAGTAAAGGCCTTGGGATGGGTTTGGTAGAATTCGGCTTCTGAGATTTGGATCTTAGTTTTCTTGAGATGGTCAATAATGTCAAAAGAACCAGAGGTAGATGGAGCATCATTGATAGGAGTAGATGAAAATTTTGACTTATCAACTCTATCATTTGAAGGGAAAGAATTTTTAGGAGCAGAAATAGAGGAGGAAGGAACAATAGAACCTACCTTGGGTGTGGAAGAAGTTGGAATAGGAGCTCCTCTCCTTGCAATCACTAGAATGGCTGTAGGAGGTTCCTTAGATCTTTTAGCAGGTTGCACCACTTTCTCCTTCTTGTTGGCTTGCTCACGAGTCATGATAGCATATGATTCATTTTTCATCTCTGCAACTCTTTCTTCATAATCATCCTCTTCATCTATACCTTCAGTGGTGAGAAAATGGACATGAGATCCACTCAACTCTTCTAATTATTCATCAGCTTCCTCTTCATGTTCTTCACATATTTCATTCTCCTCCTCATCATCAAGCTCCAGCACTTCACATGTTGCATTGAATGGAACTTTAATAGGTGGGCCTTCAATTGCCAATCTGGTCTGAGGAGAGGGAAACCGATTCCTGGGCTGAAATTTCTTCCTAGGAACATCCTGATAAGGAGCATGCTGGGCTAATTGCTTCTTGAGAGAAATGAGATCATTAGCAATTTTCTATACTAACTAATCTGCATTAGCTCCAAGAGAAGATGTGGAAGAAGGAGATGCTTTGGATTTGGATTATTCTTTCCTTAGCTTGCCAGACATGATCAGATCATCTTCAACACGACAAAGCAAATTTCTCGATCATCATCTAAATAGGCAAGATTAGTTCTTCTAAGTGCGTATCTCACTTCAGATAATTGGGCATTAAGGAAGAAACATTTTGAATCTGATCCACATGGTGTGTGTTTTGTGGGATCTTGTTAACCAGCCTATTGAATTTGGCCACAAATTCCCTCATGGGCTCATGTGACTCTTTCTTGATTTGAGAAATCTAGGCCAAGAGGGCATGTACATCCTTAAAGCAGGTTTGAAACACTACTCAAATTGGGTTGTCATGGTGTTCCAATTGGTGATGGATCCAACAAGGAGATGATAAAACCAATCAGTAGCATTATCTTGCAATGTCTCTACAAAAATTCTAATAGAGATATCCTCATGTTCAACTCCAAGAACACCACAAGAAACAATGAAGGCCACAATATGTTCATCTGGATGAACCTTCCCATCACCTCTGAATTTAGGGAAATTCTTTCTATTGCCTCTAGGAAATTCATGCAATGGCTGGGGAAGAGCAAGAGGCCCAACCCTTTGGCCCCAAGGTAGAGGAGCTGCCATCCTTGGAAAGATTGTTTGGAGAGGAACTGAAACACCAGCAAGAATCAAAGCATGCAAATTAGGACTAATTTGATCTTGAGGGATGTCACTCCCAGAAGTTTTGTCTCTAGTAGGAGGAGTGCTTATAGATCTTTTTCTTGATGAAGGGAGAGAGAAACCTTGATGATCCAGAAGTTGGAAATGAGGGTCTTCTTCCCCAAGGGTTCTTCTACCCCGAGTGTATCTTATATTTGTTAGATCAAAGATGATCAAGAAGTTTTTATTCAAAGCGGTATCCATTTGCAATGAATTCCCTAGCAGAGTCACCAAAAACTGTTGGGTTTTAGAATGGAACATGGCTAGAAACCACAGTCAAGGGAAAAATGTGTCCCTCCTCTTTAATGGGAGAGGTTCCCTTATTGAAAGAAGGAAAAACAAATGTACAAATATACAACTCTCAATGTTTGGACCCTAATATTTTGGAATGTTTTCATACTTAAAATATTATCAATACAAAGGATTGGAAGAGTAGAGAGATGAAGAAGGAAGAAAACAACAATGTTTTTAAGAGATATAGGTAGCAGAATATATCCTTACTCACATTGAACCAAGAAAATATAGGAAAAAGATCAATCACTTCATCACCAATGTGAATCTACAGACACAAAGTTCTAAAGATTACAGAAAAGAACACAAAGTTTCTTTTGAATGCAAAGACAAATGATCCATTGAATTGAGCAAGAGAGAGATATATATAACAGAGGAAATGAGAAAGAAAGCTTTTGTATTGAATTACTTCCAAATTTACAACATTCCTAGAAAACCAGAATCCTTTTTTCCATGGCCAAAACATGTTCTTATAACAATTCGTGTACATCCATACTTTGTCCCCAAGAAAAGAATATCCAAAAGGAATAATGTTTGTTGTAGATCCATTTTTGGAAAGTGACATGAAACAAACACACTCATGAAAACCAGAGGTTCAAAAAGGTGAATATTTCATCAGTTTGAGCATGATTACTTTAGTAGGGGGCATCTCATGATTTTCTTCTTCATGTGGTCCTGCCATTTCCACCTTTTAACCACTTTCATAGCACTCAAGTGCTTACTGGTAAGTTTCCCCCTTTTTATTCTCGTATGCCCGATAAACTCTATTTTCTAATAATCAAACTTTACATCTCTTTAAACTTATCGATTTGGCTCCACAACAAACCAAAAATGCATCTCATGAATAAACAAGGAAACAAAGAGAGAAGAATGAAGAATGGTTCACATTTGTATTCTTTGGAGCTCTGGTTCGTTAATGGCATCAAAAACCAGATGAGTGCATTTTGGCCACTCTTTCCCTTTGTCATCTTTGAAATTGGACCCTACGCATGGCAAGCTCCAAGCAATGACAAACCTGGGGAAAAAAATCCACGTTTTAAGACATTTGGGAGAAAAACGCAATTTCTCATTTTCTCCGCATCCCCACCAAAGGTCAGACACATGGCACACCCTGATTGGAAATGGGGTCGCGGCTCAAATTCTCATTTTCCTCTGCCGGCCCGTTGTCCCGATTTCATTCTTCAACACATGGCATCACCCGATTGGTTGTGGGGATGTGCTTCACTTTTATACTTTATTTATTTTGAAAAGGGGAAAATTCCAAATTTTCCCCGAAAGTTCATGCCTCATTGTTGACTTTTCAACGTAGGCCACGTGTCCCTTTCTGATTCATTGTGGGCTTCAACTTAGAATTTATCCCTTCGAATGAGTGGGGTTGCAAGTCATTTTAGAACTTTTCACCCTTTCACCATAATGCCTTAGAGAATAAAATGGATCCATCACCTGAACTTCCACCAAAACTGCTCTAGCCAATTAGGGACCCATGGGGATGCGGGGCAAATTTGACATTTTTTCCAAAATCACCAAAAGTGATAAGTTCAAAAAGGAACCCATCCAGCTACATCCAATGAGAAGAAAATGTGTAGCTTCACCTTCTGAGAAATAATTTGACGGGGAAAAGAACGTAGAAAATTGCAGAGAATGGGAAAACACCATTTTTACACCCGATGAAGATTTTCTTTCTGCACAAAGTTAATATGTGAAGAATGAAAGTTTCCACGTCCTTAAAATGCATAAAATAAGATCATAAACCCCCTCCCATCTATGAGAAATAGATATAATGTTATAATGGCCACAAAGTGAGTAAATGCATAAAACGTCGTGGGGGATCAAAATGAGCACTTGAGGGGCTCGAAACACGAATTCCTCCATGGAAAGACTTAAATTTTCACGAAATTGGATTTCAAAAAGGGGGAAAATTGAGGGGACAACAAAGTATGCAACAAAAAAATGTTTATCATCATCAAATTCTATATCTTACATAGAAAAAACTCTAGAAATATGCCACTTTAGAAATTGTTCCTTTAAAAATAGTGCATAGAATTTAGACAGGGGCCTACATGAGAGGACTTAATCATATAATTGGCATACATTAAGCACAATCTCTTTAAACATCTTGTTCCCTTCCTTTAAATCCTTATTTTCATCATCAACTCCCCTAAACCTATAACACTCTTGCATCCATTTAACCATTCCTCTCAAGACAATAATTTGAGGAAATACAAAGTTTTCTGGATTATTTGTTCTATGGTGGCCATAGGCTCTATTTCCTTTCTATTCTCTTGCAAAATTACAAGTGATGTATTTATCTCCTTTGTCTTGGTTTGAAGGGAATGAATTTATTGTTCTTTTTCCTCCAAAGCATGCTGAAGTTGAAGAGTGGCCTCTTCATGTTGTTCTATGGTTTGATGGAGTTATTGAATTTTCTAATCTTTTTCAGACTCCATCTAAGAGAGACTAGATTCTTTGGCTTGAAGGAGGAGTTGTAGGTGTGTAATTATCTCTTGGGCATGTTGGAGTTCAAATTGAATTTTGGAAAGAGACAAGACTTGTGGAAAATTTGTATTAGAATCTGGAGGGGAACTAGGTTCTCCTTCTATCATGGGTGCCTTACCTTTGTCCACAATGGAAGATTTATCAATAGTGGTTGGGATTTGATCAATTTATTTTTCATAAGCTGGGAACATAGGGTGATCCAGTTGAGGGGGAAACAAAGGTTTTGTCGGGAGTATGGTTTGCGTAATAGTAGTTGCCTCTTATTATTCTTAAGAAGGAACAGCTTTTTCTTGGGGCTCATTGATGCTTTGAGCATGCCTAAATTTCTAGGGAATTTCTTAGGCCATTCTGAAGTGGAAGGTTTTGGATCTAGAATCAATTCATATTAGTACCGAGATATTAGGAAACTATATAACATACTAATTAAATCAACCAAACATTAAACATTTAACAAAGTAAAATGAAATAACACATTTACATAGGACAACAGATATAACGTGGCAAACCCTGATGGGGTAAAAACCCATAGAAGGATTTTCCATTAAATGAGAAACTATTAACCAGTCCAGTAAGTCCCTTCCTCACTTCTGCTCCATGTTTTTAACCCGAGTAATTTGATACATCCAATTATGGCCCATGCCATATTTAAATAACCCAAAGGGTTATAACTATTAAGTGATGGGGTACACCTCGATTTAATAAATAATTAGTTAATTAATAACTAATAAAATTAATATAAAGTTTATATTAAATAATAAATAATATAAACTAATGGACATCGCCTCCTACACTTTTTTTTTTTGATATGCAGCAACTTTTCTCGTAGTTGTTTGTCTTTCGATTAGAGCCTTCTTAGTTTCGTTCACAACTTCCCATATTTTATGAGCCGTGAATTATGCCTTTAACCCAATCTTCCAAATGTGTTAATTATTCACATTCAACATTTGATATTTTTCAATCAAAACCTGATTAGACCCCATTTTTATGTAAATAAAATTTAAATAATTAAAGAGGATTAAAAAAATTAAGGTTTAGGAAGATCCCCTATCATCGTTTTAAGCCTCGTAATTGAAATTCGATGAATTTATGTTGAAAAGAAGGTCTGTCAAACATATAATCTACACAAAAATGTCTTAGTTTGAAAATAATAAAATTCAATTGAAATGAGAGTGACATTTTTTAGTATTCTATACAAGCTTGAAACGATGACAATGATTTAGTCATTGTATCACAAAATCATCATTTTGAAATTAACTTATCTAATTTTTTTATTTTTTTATTAAGGGCAAATAGTTTTGAAGGGACTATACCCTGTATACAAAAGGGCTCAAAAGCTAGATAGTGAAGATGAGAGAAACAGCCCAGAGAAGGGAAAAGCAGACCATATACAAAAATATATTACAATGTGAACCCATCAACAAAAACAAACCATCTATAAAAAAAAGAGCCCAAAAACAAAAACCAGCTCGAGTCAAGGAGACATTGACTCTACTTTATAGCTGAAAAACAAAACAAAAAGGAACCATCCTAACTAGACCAAAGACCACTAGATACAGAGAAAACTTGTCAGCAAAGGAGTCCCTGAAAAGCTCCTCAGTACTTTTAGCCCGTGTCCTTGAACTAGGGCCTATAAAGACATCTTGACCAGACCCCCATATTACCCTCTACCACCATCTCCTAAAGCACATCAACCCTACTTCTTAGCAACCCTAGCTCAGCCCCCCCACCATTGCACCCTATGAATTAAGATTTTATTTTCCACCTTAAGCCATAACACCACATCCTCCAAACTATCAATTTTATTAGCTAGAAATCTCACAAACACATTGGTTTCAGTCTTCCCCTCATCATTACTCATTTCCTTACTCTGACCCACAAGAAAATGAAGGGCCTCCACAACATCCAAATCCTTCCTAGCTCTATCCTTTAAAGCCATAATCTTACCCCTATCAGCCAAGACTAACATGATCCTCCCAATCATCCCCAAAATTGATAGAAACATCTTTTGAAGGAACAAGGGAACCAACTTTAAAGAGTAACAAGATTAAACCTTGATGCAATGGCACATCCACCATTTTAGCCTTGAAATCCTTCACCGATAAACTTAGGGAATTGAATAAGTAAAAGGGAATACTAACCTTCTTATTCCTTCAAAATGATTTAACATAATGAAGTGTTGGGTGTGGAGTTTCCTATATTTTTCATCAAGAGTAATATATTTCATAATGTTAAAACAAACCTCAGGCCACCACCATGGTAGAGAATTATGAGCAATCCCATCCTCCATGTGTACAATATTTTCATCCACACTCAAGAAATTAAAAACCTCTTCCTGAAACCTCTTCCTATCTTTGAAAACCTTGCAACCAAGTACACTCCATATCAGTCACTTTACCTATAAAATCTTCCGAGACCAAAAACTAACACCATGCATAACTACAACCCCATTCTTCAAGCCTATGAAAAGTCCTTGGAAATATTTTCATCACATCCCTAAAGTCTCTAAAAGAAATGTGCCACACCTCCATTTTGAAAGATATCCCATATCATTGAATCCCTTTCCAGAGCAGTGCAAGAGGATGGTTCTACCCTAACACGATTTCCACCCATAATGGTAAAACTAGAAACACACCCAACAATAACTAGCCAGAGTAAAAAACCGACTATATAAATTTCCAACCTGGGTAATAAAGAAATAGAAGCCCACACAATTGGAAATGATGAAAAGGATTACATGAATCCACCTCTCACACTTAACATTAAAATCCCTCATCTTTCTATACAAAGGAAAAACTTTTATATCCGATGGTAAGTCCATCTCATTAAGCCATACATGCTCATGATGGGCTCAAACTCCCACACTTGCTAATGAGTCAACACCAACATTAGCTTCCCAAAAACATGTGTGACACCAATCTCCTCAAATTTTGATACCAAAGTCCTAACTTCTTCCATGATGGGGTTTATATTAATATGATGCTTTAATTCCCCTTGTATAGCTTTGATAATATACAAGGAATCCCCCTCCACATAATTTTTTTAACTTGATGTCTATTAGCCCATCTTAGACCATAAAGAGCTACAAATGCCTCAACATAATTACTAGTTTTATTACCAATGGGCATGACATAAGCCATAACTAAGGAACCCCTATCATTTCTAATAATACCTCCAACACCCACCAACCCCAAACTACTCTTAGCAGCTCCATCAAAATTTAACTTCAACCAGCCATTCCTTGGTTTTCCCACTTCACATTATGCCTGTCATTATTCTTTATCACCAAAGTCTCTATGGACACAATTACCATACCCCAAAGCTTTAATAATCTCCCTTTCCACACTTGATACCTCCTTAACTTCCTTAAATCTAATAATAGATAGGTTACTACACATAGAGCTCCCAATATCAAATTCCCCACCCTTTCCGAGGATTTCTGAGTTTCCCTGAAAATTTGATGATTCCTTTCCAGCCAAATACCCCATAAGAAATGAGGTAGCACCAATTTCAGGATTTTTTCAGACACTTAGAGATAAAAGGCCCTTCCATTGATCATAACATTCAACAAGAGTTTCGGAAGCACCCACAAAACCTTAAAAAACCAAGAATTTTAGAGCTCACTTTTCAAGCATAGGGGCATTGAAGAAACAAATGTTGAATAGTTTCATTATTTGATTTGCATAAAATGCATCTATTTGGAATCATCATACCTTTAACCTGTAGATTATCAATTGTAAGAATTTTATTTTGTATGACATGCCATAAAAATAAATTCACCTTAGGAATGAGATTCTTATCCCATAAAGATCTCCACCATAAATTTGGTTGTGGACCATTATGGACAATTTCATACCCATATTTCACTGAGTACTCCCCATGCTTAGTTCCAGCCCATATACAAACATCGGTTTATGCCTTAAAGGGATAAAACACCTCCCAGATTGATATTAAGATTTTGGAGAGCCTCCTTAATGTCTTCTTCCTCTCCCTCCCATTGAAGAGATCTCCAAGTCCAACCTCCATCCAACCTAATCCAATAGTCCCTCAAAAGGCTGCCCATAGATAGATATAAAGTAGTTTGCAACATTTCTCCATATCATTTGATTTATCAAAGGTTCTTCATTAATCCACCAATCCTACCAAAAATTTATCCTGTTACCATCCCCTATTTCCCATTTACTTCCTTTTATCAACAATCCCCTACATTTAGTCAACCCATTCTAGAAACAGGAACCTTGTGGAAGGATATCATCTGACATAAAATCAGCTTGCTCACCAAACAAATATTTATCTTTAAGGATCTTAGCCCACAAACCATCCTCATGTTGAAGCCTCCATCCCACTTTAGCCATTAAAGCCCTATTCATACATTTTAAATCCTTCAAACCCAAACCACCTGCCTTTTTTGCCAAAGTGACCCTATCCCAAGCCACAAGGGGAATTCTATCCTTTGATTTTATACCGACCATAGAAATATCCTCTGGATCTGAGTAATCACCATTCTTATCTTAGCATGCATTTTAAATATAGACATAAGATAGACATGTAGACTTTGTAAGGAGCTCTGAAGAAGCTGAAGTTTTCCTTCCTGTGAAAGTAAGGTCCCCTTCCAAGTAACCAAGTTTCTTTTGAAATCTACTAACAAGAGCATTCCAACTCTCAAGACCCATCCTTCCTTTAAACAAAGGCATACCCAAGTAAGAACCAGAAGAGAGGTGATTGGACATTCCAACAACACAATTCTATTCTGAACTTCAACATCCACATTCAAGAAAATTATAGAGCTTTTAAAAGTTAACTAACTGGCACTAGTAACTTCCTCAAAGTCTTGAAGAATACTCTTAAAATCCATTGCCTCAGAAATAGTAGCTTTTCCCAATAAAAAAGTATCATCAACAAATTGCTGCAACGTTATAGGATCAAGCCTATTAGATATAACAAGACCATGAAGACTCCTCTTGTCTCTATGGGCAGCACAAAGTCTACTCAAAGTCTCGCCACAATGATATAGAGAAAGGGAGACAAAGGATCCCCTTGCCTCAGACCTCTTCCTGAAGAAAAATAACCTTTAGACTTACCATTAACAAGGATAGAATACTTAGGAGTAGTTACACATTCCATGATCAACTTTATAAAATGTTCATGAATTCCCAACCGATGCAAAATGATACTAGAAATCTCCAAGAAATCCTATCATAGGATTTATTCATGTCCCATTTTAACTAACATAGCTTCCCTCTTAGAAACATCCATAGAGTGAATAGTTTCATGAATTGTAATAACACTATCCAAAATTGTCTACCTTCAACAAAAGCTCCTGGTTTGGGGAGATAAAAGCATTCAACACATCCTTAAGCCTGAAGGATATTATCTTGGTTATTATTTTATAAACAATATTGCAAAGGCTAATAGGTCTAAAGTTAGTAACCTTACTAGCACCAAGAATCTTTGGCACGAGGGTTATAAAAGTACTGTTAACTTCTTTTAGTAGTTTTCCATTTCTAAAAAATTCTTGGACAACTTCCTCCACATCCTTATGCACAATATCCAAAACTCCTGAAAGAAAAAGGCTGAGAACCCATCTGGTCCAGAGACTTATCTCCTTCAATATCAAACACAACCTCCTTAACCTCCTGAGCAGAGGGAATTTTCACTAACTCCACATTTTCCTATTGAGTAATAATTGGTTGAAAAAGATCCACAATTTTACTCTCTTTAAGAAGATCTAGTTGTCCTCCCTCCGATAACAAATCCCTGAAAAAACTTATAAATTCACTTGATATCTCAGCCTGATTTTTCAATTTTACACTCTTCTATCCTCTATCTCCAAAATGGAAGTTCCTCTGTTTATGGATAGAGGCAGACAGATGAAATTTTTTTGTGTTCCTATCCCCCTCCTTTAACCACAAAGATCTTGAGTTTTGTTTCCAATAGGATTCTTCTTTGGCTTCTAAGTTATGAAACTCCACCAGTAACCCTCTTTCTTTATTCTTGATTTCTTGATCATAGTGCCCACTCTCAATAACTTCCTCAATATTTTTAAATCCTCAAAAACTTTTTTTTTTGGGAAAAAATATTCCCAAAAACTTCCTTATTCCAGATTTTCATTCTAGCCTTAACATTCTTTAGCTTGAACATAAGTTTGAACATAGCTTTACCTCTAACTTGAATTCACCAGCATGATTGAATCTCTTCCCTCAACAATGGATGATGTAACCACATTCTAAAGAACCTGAAAGGTCTCCCAACAATAGCTAAACCACTATTAGATTGAAAACAAATGGGACTATGATCAGACCCAATTCTAGGGTAGAATAGAGAGAGAACCATCAAGGACAAAGAACCAACTTGTATTAATAAGCAACCTATCTAGTTTAATCTAGATAAGCTCCTCTCCCATCCTTCTATTAGACCAAGTAAAGTTCCCCCTCTTAACTCCATATCCATCAAATTGCAATTGGAAATGAAATCCACCAGATCTTCCATACTATCACTAAACATATTTGACCCACCTTTCTTTTTCTCTAGGACTAAGAGGAGTATTAAAATCCCCTCCAATCATCTAGTCAAACTCCTTATAATTTGAATGAAACTTGCACAATATCTACCCACAACTTCCATCTATCACACACTGAATTAGGAGCATATATATTAGAACATATCCAAACCAAACCATTTTCCTTTTCTAAAAACAAAACAACAAGGTGATGAGCTGAATTACAAATAACCAAACCTTCCCTATCTTTTGAAATCCAGAAAGTAGCAAATCCCCCGAAGCTCCCATAGAAGACACACATTGCATTTCCGCATCAAACCACAACTTATGCTTTATATCATTCATCTTTTCCAATTTCATTTTTGTTTCTTGTATCAACAAAATGTCCAACATATGTGTTTTTCTAAAATGTGACATAATACTCTACTTATTGGGATTATTTAGACCCCTAATATTCCAAGAAATGAGCTTCATTTAAATTTATTTGGAGAAATGCTCTATTCAATAGAGTGTTGCCTACCTGAATCAATTTCTTTTTCCACCACTTTCTCCCTTTTTTCCCTATTTGAACATTCCCTCTTTTGGTCCAGGGCCTTCCACAATCAGCTTTAAGTTTCTCCTACTTCTGGGCACTCCTAGTATTAATATTTTTATCTTCCAAATTATTTTCAAGATTTAAAGAACATAGCACAACCTCTGAGTCCAAGGGATCTTCTTTTTCATTTTAACACAACATCTCTTTTTACCTTATCCTTCTCTAGAGATTCTAGGACCAAAATCTCTTCTCCTTCCTCCTTACTAAATTGACCTTCCTCTTCAAATATTTTTGTCAAAATATTCTTATCCTGACTATCGCTGAAAAAGTGGTCTACAACTGGGCTTGGAGAGGGTTGCTCAATCTTATCACATTCTACACTTAGATCTGGTTTTGGAAGTAATTCCTCCAAAGTGGGTTGTTGATCTCCTATTTCAATCATTGAAGAACATGTTCTTCCACTTCAAGAACACTAAAAGTTAAATTTTTTTGAGGATGAACCTGTTTCTTTTCCACTTCCTTCTCTTTTTTCTCCCAAACAGTTTGTAGTTGTTGCTTTCCTTTCTTGACCTCTTTACATTGCCTCTGTTCATGTCCCATCTTCCAACATTTCTGAAAAAACAATGGAGAAGCCTCATATTCAATTTTTTGATTCCACACCCCAAAATTTGATTCCAATTCAATTTCCTTTTGTAGAATAGTCCCAATTTGGACATTAACACAAAACCTTGCATACATTAACCTTGTTCGTGCCCTAGTAACTGGGTCAAAAATTACCAATGATCCAATCGCATTGGAAATAGCCTTTAGAATTTCCTCCTCCCAAAACTCCATAGGAAGCCCAGGAAGTTTGACCCAGACATGCAGCTCATCCAGAGTTTCATTATAGGGATCAAAACTAGGGCTCCACTTCTGAACCAACAAACTAGATCTCCCCAGAAACCAAGGACCTCCTAAGAGGATGTTTTTACAATCTTCACCATTGGAAATATTTATTATGAAAAACCCATTAACATAAGAAGTTATTTCCATAGATCCTTTTGGTCTCCACTTCCTTCGTGCCCATTCCCTGAACCATTCTACATTTGGTCGAGACCCATAAAACTTTCCAACCAGGGAGTACTCCATCCGAGATCTAGCTTTCTCAGCCAAAACATTGGAATAGCCAAACTCAAAATACCATTCTTATCAATAGCTTGAATAGTCGTACCTATCGATTGAGGCCCAACACCTCTAGGATGACCCAAAATCTTATCATCCCAAGAAGGAGAACATAATACATTACCATTATCAAGTCGTGGAAGTGGGTCCCCAGTCTACGACGTCTCGATCTAGGGGTCACAAGTGTCCTGCGCAGTTCCTCGCCCATTAGGTTTTGAAAACCTCCTATTCCCACACATCCCATGTGGGACTAATTCCACCATATAAAAAATTCCACAAGTTTAATATGTTAACCATTTCATAAAACATCATTGAGTATATTAAAATAATTGTGGCCCACCTTATTCTCCACATGGTTGAACTTCCATTCACAATGCACATTGACAAGAGGATAATTAATAACCTCTCATTTGATGGGAATCAAAGTATGCGTAGCCTTTGTAAATGCTTAGTTACCTCCATGTACTCTCGGCCTTTTTATTTTGAAAGGACAAGTGGCATATTCCTTTGCCAACACATAGCTTGACCTCGATACTCCAAGTTAAAGGACCAATTTAGGATGTAACTTATCCATATGTATGTGTATTGATAGTTGGAAAATGTGTGGACATTTTTGTAAAGTGTTCCATGTGCTTGACTTAGCATTAGAATAATTTGAGGTGGAATTGAACTTGCCCCTTGGTTGTTTGTGATCCACCCATATCACTTCAATGCCAAACTAGCAAGTGCATAGTGGTCGATGTTTCCACCAACCACCAATGAACTCAATGCAATCATTAAGGTTAGCGGTCAACAACCACATTCCATACCACATGGCTGAATATTAGAACCAAGTGGCCAACAAGGGGAAGGAGAGGATTTTTTCGTAGCGGAGGATCCAAAGTGAATGTGGTAGTGGAGGATTGAGCTGAAGGTGATAGCAACAGGGCTACCCAATTGATGGAGATTGGAATGTGGGGAAAGAGGAATGAGGCCACCCCTTCTCCACATGAAAAATCTGTCTAACAAATATATATCATCCCAATCAAAATTTATAAAGATGGGCCACAATATATATTAAAAACATTTCCTATTCTCATGGGGTTTTTCTCTTGGCCTCTCGAAACCCTTCTTTTTACTTAAATTTACCATTTGATATTTATTTGCGCACATTAAACTATAGATTTATAGGAAATATTTCAAATATAAATGATCTTACCTAGTCTCATAAAATGTTTTTCACATGCCGATAAGAATGGAATCACTATGCACACACCAATCTCCAAATAACATAACATGTCATGGAGAGGGGAGGGGGTTAAATAAATTCCTAACCAACCAACCAACTACCCAACTAACATGTCTATTGATTAGTTAAAGTAATAAATATTACCTAACCGCTCAGGTACCATATTAGGACCAAGATATTAAGAAACTATATAACATATTAATTTAATCAACCAAACATTAAACATTTAACAAAGTAAAATGAAATAACACATTTACACATGACACCAGATATAACGTGGAAAACCCCAATGGGGTAAAAAACCACGGAATAATTTTCTATTAAATGAGAAACTATTAACTTGAGCCTAAGTAACTCCCTTTAATACATCCGATTATGGACCACTACCATATTTAAATAATCCGAAGCTTTATAACTATTAAGTGATGGGGTACACCACGATTTAATAAATAATTAGTTAATTAATAACTAATAAACCTAATTTAAAGTATATATTAAATAATAAATAATATAAACTATATTCTATATTATTTAATTATAAACTAAATATTATGAGCACTTAATATTATGTTCTAACAATTCAAGCCACAGGGCATACTTTTTCTATAATTTCATCCACTTCTTAAGGCCATGCCTTTTCTTAACAAAATGATGTTTGCAAATCAAATGTATTAGGCCCTGGAATTTCAAGTAAGAGGTACCCCAACGGAGAATTTTTTAGTGGCAGAGGAGATAGAATCAAACAAAATCGAGGCAATTTTACTTTTAAGGCTTTAACTTGGTCATGGAAAACGTGGATAAGAATTCTCAAAACATGGCCCAAGATGATCTTGTACTGACCCTCACAAGTAAAATATTTAATTATCCACTTAGCTACTTGAGCCCAAGGTTCAGGGAGAGTACTTCTTTTTATGCCTTTGGAATTTCCCTTATTTTCCATAACCAGTTCTAATTTTTCCTTTTTCCCCACTAAATATCTTTTAATAATTTCATAATAGAGTTTCCTATTACTAATTTATCGACCCTCTTCTAGTATCCTTGAAATATGGCTAATTATAGTGGGACCGAACAAAATTTTCTTACATATTACAATAACATATCCCTCCTCCATGTTCTGGAAAAATCCTCTGTCATTTTTGGGTTAAACTCTTTATATTCTAATAAGAAATCAAGGCATCCCTCATTTTCAAAGATTTTCGTTGATCTTGCATCGCCTAATAGTTAAACTAGATTTTTGGTTCATGTGTAAGTCTCGAACCCCATGACTAGTGTGTTACGCATAGAAAGTAACTTTTCATAGTTGTAAAATAGCAGAGAATAATACTAGAGATGCAATGTTACAGAGATGCAAATAAGCATAGGAATGGATTTGGTAGTAGTGTTGGAGTGCAATGGTGGAATTGGGAAAAAGACAGGGGAGACAAAATAATGATATATAAAACAACACAAATTAGGAAAATTTTAACAAATCCGAAGGTAATAGCAAATAAAGGATGAAGTAATTGGGTATGTGAGGGAGATTAATCTAGAGATGGATGTCAGATTTTTGGGATATGCAAAGCATGGGAAGACATTGGGAATGAGGAAGGTTAGAAATTTACATGATTACAATAATGAATATTCCATAAATTAAACTTAATAACATTTAAGAAGGGAATAATCGCACATACCTAATTAATTTCACTTATCACATCATTGGCCATCATTTAAATGTTGCTTTGATCCTCCTTCCATGTCATGTTCTTCATTTATTATCTCGCATGATTCATAGGTGGTGACCTCCATTGCTAGGTTTCACCACTTGCACCGATTATTATTTTTTCAAGTTTGTATTATTTTTTAGAAGCGGTGGCGTCCGTCATTGCTAGTTTTTAACCAATATGGAAAAGGATAATGGCCATCATTACTAGTTTTCAGCCATATCCTCTTTATTATTACTGATAAATAGCTCCATTCTAAGTTGAATTGGAAAAATAAACTTTGTCCAAACAATTCCGATCTGAATCTTATAGAATTATTTTATGGAATTCTTCTCTAGATGTTGGTTTATGGTATAGCCTCAATCTATTTCCATTAACTAACATCACTTTCTTCTCACCATCAATTGGAATTAATTTAACTATCCCATTTTTGAATACTTCTTCAATTTGGTATGGGCCCATCCATCTTGTCTGCAGCTTTCCCTTGAAATCCTTGTATTTTGAATCAAATAATAGATCCCAATCTCCTTTTTGGAACTTCCTTGGCTTAATGTGTTTTTCATGCCATACCTACCTCTGATGTTGGATGATTTTAGTTTGATGTAATGCTTGTAGTCTCATCTCATCTAACTCATTTAGTTGAAGAATATGTGCATGTTGCACTTCGATAAATTAATTCCTACTTGTAGTTGTTCTCAAGGTTTGAATCTTAAATTACATTTGAATAATGGTCTTCTTCCTATAAAAACTCATAAGGAGTGAATCTTGTGGTTGTTTTCCAAGTAGTATTGTAGGCCCATACTGCTTCAGGTAGTTTTTGAACCCAATTTTTCCTTGAGATGTCCATTATTTTTGTTAGGATATTCTCCAACTCTTTGTTAGTAACCTCCACTTGACCATTGGACTATGGATGGTATGGTGATGACTTCTTGTGCTTCAGCTGGTATGTTGCCACAAAGGAACTGATTACACCTAACATAAATTATGGTCCTTGGTCTGAAACAATGGATCTTTGTGCTCCAAATCTCTGAAAGATATGTTCATATAAGAAATCTGTAACTTTTTCATCTCTTGCATATTGTAGTGCTTGCACCTCAACCCATTTGGTGACATAATCTGTAAAAAATAATATACTCCTTCCCTGAAAGGTTGGGTCAATTGGTCCAATGAAATCCAACCCCCACTTCTTAAATGGTTCCAAAACAACTTGAGGTTGGAGTGGCATCTCAGATGTAAATGTTGGTTTTCCCATCCTTTGGAATTGATCACACCTCCACACATAATTTTTGACATCTCTAAAAAAGGAAGGCCAATAGTAACCAGCTCCTAAGACTTTGTGAATGGTTCTTTGAACTAAATAATGTCCTCTTGATGGCTCATCATGACATGCCCTAAGTATGTCAAATATTTCATATTCAGCTACACACCTGTGTAAAACATGGTTAGGTACACATTTAAAAATAATTCCATTTAACCATGTATACATCACACTTTTTTTAATCAATTTATTTCTTTTTTGTGTCAAAATGTTTGGGAACTTTCATCTATCAAAGTAGCTATACATATCTACAAACCAAAGAGAGATTGTATAAATTAAAAACATATGTTCATCGGAAAATCATCATTGACATGTTCTTCTTTTCTTGAAGTGGTCAACCTTGTAATAAAATCAGCCACCACATTTTATTTCCCTAGCTTTTCAATTATTTTAATATTAAATTCTTGTAGTAACAACAACCATCTTACAATCCTGCCATGCACTAAAGGTTTATTCATTAGATACTTAATAGCAGAGTGGTCAGTGTGAACAATCACTTCATAGCCTATGATATAATGGTGAAACTTGTTGATTACATATACAACTACAAGAAATTCCTTCTCTGTGGTGGTGTAATTCCTTTTAGTAGGGGAGTTTTACTGATATAATAAATAGCATGCATAGATTCTCATTCTTCTTGTTTTCTAAGAACAACCCCTACTACTTCATTGGAAGCATATGTCTGTATATGGAAGGGAAGCTTCCAATTTGGGCCTCTTAATACTTGGTGAATTTATCAATTTATCTTTGATAGCATCAAAAATTGTTGGCATGCCTCTATCCATTCAAATTAAGAGTCTTTAGTTAGAGAGAAAACAATGGAGAAGTTATCTTACTAAAGTTTGAAATAAAACTTCTATAGTAGCCAACATGCCCGAGAAAACTTCTCACCTCTGTTTGGTTTGTGGGAGATGTGAGCTTTATTATGATACTAACCTTATCGGGATCTAACTTTATTCGTCAGCTCAAACATGATGTCCTAAAACTATCCCTTGTTCCATCATAAATAAACATTTTTCATGGTTTAAGGATAATTGATGTTTTTCACACCTAGAAAGGACTTTTTCTAGATTGTCAATTTCCTCTTGGAATGTTTCTCCATAAATAGTGAAATCATCCATGTAAATCTCTACACAATCATGGGTGAGATCAAAAATATTTCCAACATGGCTCTTTGAAAAGTGGCAGAGAATTACATAAACCAAAAGGTAACACCATGTAAGAAAATGTTCCCCATAGGAAGTAAAATTGGTTTTGTCTTGATCCTCAGGTGTTACTTGTTATTTAATTGTACCCACTGAACCCATCAAGGAATGAAAAATACATTTTTCCAAATAAATTGTCTAAGACTTGATCAATAAAAGGTAATGGAAAATAATCCCTATGAGTTTCCTTATTTAATTCCATATAGTCCACACAAACCCTCCATTTCCCATTATTTTTAGGAACTATAACTAATGGGGAAACCCACTAGCTATTTGAGATTAGATAAATGAATCCTACTCTAAGAATTTTTTCAATTTCAATTTTCACAATGTCTCTTAATTTAGATTTTATCCTTCTTTGTGGTTATCGGTGACTGCGGAATCAATTGTATAAATGTGGTGTGTACAAATACTGGGGTGAATACCTTTCATGTCACTATATTCCCAAGTAAAGGCTTGCAAATGAGAGCATAAGATTTCAAACAGGTATTCTCTTCCTGACTAGTTAGCCAACTATTGATTGCCAATGTTTTCCCTAGGAAAATAGGTAGTTATTGGTATCTGGATGAAGAGAATTTACAATGGGATAATCTCTCAATAATGCATTCAATGGGCACTGTGGGGAAGTAATATATGAATAGTAGTGATATTTTAAAATATGGACTTGGTCAAATCTATATTTTGTGAAAAAGGGTAGATGATAGGTTGGTTATTTTCATCCATCATATCATCTCTTATTTCCACTAGTTGTAGCACAGGACTAGAAATAAACCCCAATTAGGACTCATGCTCGGGAATAGGACTTATACTTTGTACAACAAAGGACTCATGGTCACCATCCTAAATTTGATCTGAGTTTTCTTGAATTATGACCATGGCCAAAGAAGAGATGATGTCCTCTGATTCATCTGAATTGTCCTTCCACCATTATTTATCTTTTGTAGAAAAATGTTTTTGGCAAGATAAATTGATAGCTTTTTGGAATCATGCCCATTTTAATCACCATATTTCCTATTCTACAATCAATAAGGGCTGAAATAAAGTGGCTAACCAAGGGTGTCCTAGGATTAAAGGGTATCCAATCTTCCTATTCTTCATTTTTATGATCATGAAGTCTACCAAATAATCCCATGATTCTATGGTGATGGTAACATATTCTATAATCCCTTTTGGCTTGTTTACAGACTAATCTGCCATTTATAAAACTATAAAGGTTTACTATGGTTCAGGCAGTGACAATGTGGACAAATAATATCTGGTCATCACATTGATAGTAACTCCTAAGTCAATTAGGATGTTTGGGATCTAGACATCTCCTATGAAAACTGTAACAATAAGACTTCTAAGGTCTCCATATTTAGGAGGGGTCATATTCCCTTCTAGTATACTAGCAAGTTTCCCATCAACATGGATGGTTTTAGGTTGGTTCTTTCTTCTTCTTGGAGTCTTAAAATAAATCTCTTTAATGGTTTTGTTTAATTCAAGAATTTCCTTAAGATCTGAAGCAGAGGAATTCCAATAATTAATTTTCTTAGTCCCTGAATTAAATATGACTCTAGTTGTTCATGAATTACAGTGTTTTGTTTTTCCAAGAGTCTAGATGGAAAAGGAATATCAACATTTGGTTGGGGTGTTTCTTCAACAACAGGACTGGGTTGTGTTTCTTCTAGATTTTCTTTATCTTTAGGGATTTCTTCTATAACAAGAGATGAAGGTTTTGAGGTAATCTTTCCTAAACATAGAAAGATATTCCTATAATCCACAAAGTTTATTGTGGGATTTTATCTGATTCCACAGTGTATGTTGGGTTACCCTACCTCACATTTTTTTGTTGGAATCTATGGTTGGGTAGGTTGTTTAGATGGGGTAGCATTTGTAGGCCTAATCAACAAAGCTTGTTGACCTTGGGGTATTCTTTGGTTATAATATTGCTTCCCTAATCCTTGAGGTACATTCCACTTGTTGTTGGTATTGAGGATTAAACTATTGAAATGGTGGAATGTTTGGGTGTGGAGCCCAGGGTTGTTGATAGTAACTTGGTGGTGCATTCCACTAAGGACTCCACTCCTGTGGGAATTTTTGATCCCAAGGCTAGGGGTATGGCCATGGTGCATTCCATTGGTTTGGGACCCATTGTGATTTTGGTGTGTAGGACTAATTTTGATTTGATTGAAAATTCCCTCCTTTCCTCTGAGCCATATAATTTAACTCAAATTCATCTTGTGTGTTTTATTTTAGATGGTTCTTCAACAAGGGAAGCAATCCACATTGGTCTGTGGCATGCTTTAGATCATAGACAAGACAAATGTTTGTCTTGTCTAAGGGGCAGTCCTTAAGCCCATGCTTTTCCCTACATCTTGGGCAGTAGATGAACAAAGGCTTTGTATTCCTAGATTTCTCCCTATCCATAGTTATATTGAGTTGAACTAAGAGGTTTGTTCTCAAATTTGTAATTTCTTCCCTTAGTTTGGATATATTGCCACTAGCCATTTTGCCTTTCTGTCTACAAAATTTGGGGTGAGTTTGAGATTAATTCCTACAGAGGTCAATGATGTCTATAAATTCTAATTTTTTCATGTCTCCTTTTCCCATAAGATTGAAGGCTTCCTGTGTGTCTTCATCCAATCCCTTGAGGAATAAATTTTTGAGAAGATTAATATCCAGACTAGTACCACACCTCATGTGAAGGAAGAGGAACCAATCAAGATAATCTTCCACACTCTCATCCTCATTTTGTTGAATTCTAAAGAGTTATTCCTTCTGTCCCAGACTCTATAATAGTCTTGGTATTTATCCAAGAAAATTTTTTCCATCTCTTGCCAACTATGGATGGAGTTAGGGTTTAATCCCATGAACCATCTCATAGTTTTATCCTTTAAGGTGGAGGGAAATAACTTGAGCTTCTGTGTGTCTGAGGTATAATCATAGGTTTGACATAGAACTTTGAACTCAAAGAGGAATTGATCAGGATCTTCGAGACTAATCCCAAAAGGTTGGTAAAATTGAGGGGGATATGTTTTTCATAGGGGCTTGATCATTAGGATCCAATTGTATGGGATAGGTAAACATTATTCCAAGTGGAGGGTTTCCATTTTCTATACCATTGGGGTTATCTACTTCATCAGCCATCCTTTTTTGGTCAACAAGTTGTTCCACAGGTTGGTTTTGAGGGGGTTTTGAAAATTTACTCTAATAAATCTACCTCTATGGTCTCTAGGTCTAAACATAAAATCCTATCATACTGAGGATATTTAAGTCCAAAGCACAAAATATTCTTGTTGTCACTACAAGGTCTTCTTACTTCAAAAGAAAGAGTTATGGAAATAAAATTTCTAAATGGAAACTTACTAAGAAATCAAGAAGCACTTCTAGCTAGCACCTTAACCTTTGATAACACCTTGAGATTTTCCCAGTAGTGGCACCAAAAAGTGAAGAGCATTGTTGATATTCACTCTTTACTTATATTGTGTTTTTGAAGACAATGCGGTGTCCATGGATATTTGCAACAAAGGGAACAGTCAGAATTGTTCTTAGTACTTATTTAATAATGAAATTAACTGAATATTATACTAAATGTAATTAGGAAATGAAGTTGATTGAAAACAAAATACTATTGAATATAGAATTAAAGGTACTAAAAATAATGCAATGTTGATAATTCAAATTAATGTGAAATAACAGTAAAGGAAATGAACAAGTAAATTATCCCTTCTCATTGGGGAGGAGTGTCCCTTGCTCCTTCCCTTCGATCAGTTCAACGTTGTAAGTCACAAAAGTAAATTTTTCCCCTAAATCCACACTTTATTGAAAGAATTTTTTTATAATGATTAATCGAACTAAACTCTTTAATCCTAATACATTTTCTCATTTATATCGAGCAGTCCTAATATCTCTAGGAGAGAAATGGTTATTTAAAAGTAATATCAACTACATAACTAGAAGATACCTATAACAATACTGATTGTTTTAGAAGTTACAATCGTGGAAGGATTAGTCTATGTCATGTTTGGATTGAATTCATCTTGTTAACTACGGATAAGGTCTCAGTAATTGACTCTTTTGAGATAGTTAATCAATGTTAGAATATATTGTAGATCCTAAATTGATTCCTTATAATCATGATGATTATAATTCCATGAGTGTATGTTTGTTTCATGTCTTCCAACAACTCGGAGTTGAATTGCAATTACATGAACCTTATAATCTACATGAATTTTGAGGTATTAGTACATGTTTCATGTTCCTATCATTATGTCAACCGGTGTTCCAAATTTACATCGATTCATTCACCTCTTTTGCATGATTCCTCATTTCAAGTGAGTCTAAATTAGTGATTTAGACAAGTCCCGCACTCCACACGAGTCATGCACTAATGCAAAGGCGAGTCTTGTGTTATAATATGATTCCTACGTTAATGCATAAGTGATTCCTATGTTAGTCTATAGTTAGCTCATGTGATGATTCCAAATATAATTTTCTAAATACATTGTTAATACTCATAAAGTTTCATTCAAGCTACATTTGAAGAAGCAATAATAATATTAAAATGATAAAGAATATGCACAACATTTCCTTCCAAAAATAATAAAGTATTAACTATAAAATGTCAATAATATACATTATGAAAAAATGATATTATGGCAATACAGGTTTCACGTGGGATAAAACATGGAAAAATAGGGGTTCATTAATGTATAGCTTTCTAGGAGAGGAGGATCTATTTTTATCCATGAGGTTTTTGTAGATCCTAGGAAAAGGGGTTTGTGAGGAGGATAGGGTTCACCAAATGATTTAATAAAATATGAATATTGAATCTAATTTCAGAGTCACCACTATGACAAAATACAACAAAATATAAATTTTAAGCACTCTAAATATGTAACCATGTAAGCAAATAGGATATATATGGCACTTATATTATTTGTGCTTATCCCAAAGAAAATTTGAATTGGAGTAATCGATGAACAAAGCTAAAGAGTGTTGAAATTACTCGATATTAATTTTGGAGTTTGGAGACAGAGCTAGACATGAGCATCTAGGCTAGGGAGAGGGCTTTTGGGTGCCATAGACCTCTTTCAAGTTATTGTGGCTTTATAGAGGGTCGAATATGATTTTTCCGTGTCTTTAAGGTTTTGATGTCACTTCTGTTGGTCATCGATCGATATTCGTACTTGGATCACCAAGGAACCTAAAAATTATAACACAAACCCTAGTAGCCTACACAAGCTCATAAACACATCAATTTGGAATTAAAAATTTAATATGTGAAGTCGACTAACCTCCTAGCATTCATCCAAAGGATGACCTTATAACTGAGCGTTGCACTACATTCTAGGCTCCATATAGAGATATGTTTCTGTGTGTGAAATAGTGTCCTTAGGTTGCCCTTGTGATGATGGCGCCAAGATATCAAGCTATATCTAGATAAAATGCAAATGTGTGGGATGGAATTCAAAACTTCCCCTTCCTATGTAGTGTATGTAGAGTAATCAACCCAAAAATTTAGTCCCTTTGATAGTATGTAGATATGCTTTCCTTTAGAATTTCCTACCCCTATAATGGTATGTATGTTGTGTATATATAGGGATCTCTTTTTTGAATTTTGACACTGGTGACATGACATACTTGAATATTACCTCAGGATAGGAATAAGAAAACTAAAAATTTTGTGCAAAAATTCAAAAATGTGAACAAGAACAAAGACCGAAGCACCCAAGGTGGACAGGAGCACATGGGCACTAGTGTCCAGACAAGGCGTTGATTTCTAGGATAACCGACTACAAATGTGAGAATACTGACAGACAAGGATCCATGTGGCCTAACTATAATCGGGTATAGAAGTGATAGATGTGATAGAGAAATCCAATAGAAATAACTAAAGAAAGCAGATGGACCAAAGAGTGTGTCACTAGTGAATACGTTTCTTACTCAAGATCCATGAAAATAACAACATACTTGTGGTATAATAAAATAGTAATATGTGCATGATTTTGTGTCTCAGTATTAACAATGCTCTTGATGAGTTGGATTCTTGTGATGAGATCACTTCAAAGATGTGGGAAAACATAAATAAGAAAGTGCATAATCTTGGAGCACCTTCGGTAAATGAGAATTCTTCAATGAATGATTTTATGAATCCATTTGCGGAACTAGTTAGGAGAGAGGCATAATATCCCTTCTCCTGAATAATGAGGACACTTTGGAATCCCTTAGAGAGACCAGGTGTGTTATTTCCACCATTGCTAAGGAGCACCAAATCTAGTCCAAGAAATCTAAAAACATCAACAAAACTTCGATAATTGGTTTAAGGATTTAATCTTCATGTGTGTTCCTCAGCGAGAGAAAGTGGTACCCACATCATCTCATTTTAGTAATGAGTTACAAGGATTTGATATTTCTCCAGGAGAAATCTCTCGAGTCCTTGATTAGGTAATCTTCATTGACAAATGCATCATCTCCTTTTGCATAGATATATACATTATTTTTCTTCCCCCTTCTTCTCTTCTCGCATGTTCTAGTTCATCATTAAGGGGTTTAATTTTCACAATTTCATCTTATTGATCTAGATTTGACCTATATTCAAACATTGTAATGAGTTTCCTTTAGTTAATAAAAAGGGACTCACTTTTCTTCCCTAGGAATATGAGGTCACAAGTTGTAAAGGTAATTGAAAATTTATGTGGGGGTAGGTGAAGAGGTTTTTGTAAATCTATATATTATATGACTCCCTCATTCCAAAGGTTTTCCATTCATGAGTATCTAAGTACATAGTTATTTCATTAATAAGAAGTAAACAAAAGATAGCATTATTTTGTTCCTTTTCTCTATGTTTCCTCTATCTCTCTACTTTTTAGCTTTGTGCATATGATAATCTTATACAACCAAGGAAGGTGTTAGTTCCTTTGATGAATGGATTAATGAAATTTTGTGTCCATGATTTATTGATTCTTATCATGGTTGGAAAAGTTTTTTCTTCTAATTGATTGTAGAATAATTTTGGTTAATACTTGTGAAACTATGCTAGTGCCTATTTATAATTTTAACCCCTTCTCCAAAGTTCTTACGGCCCTTACCTCACCTCTCAAGAAAACTCATCTCTTTCTCTAGGTGTAAGAAATTTTCCGCAAGTCTAGTGGAGTAGTCTTATGTGATCCCTAGCTTGATAATGACCCACAATATTTAGTTTATCTGCATTCAATAAAGGGATCCTCCCTTCATAAGTATAAGGGACATAATCCCATAATGTTGGTGGAAATCAGCTAATATGTCCTTGTGAAAAATTATTTCGCCAACATTTTTTGGTGGCCACCATGGGGAATATTTTTTTTTCTCTCGCACCACTTCATTAAACCAAAAAATCCATAAAAATCAAATAACTAAAAAATTGAAAAGAAAAATCATAATTTGAAAACCATAATAGCCTTATGTCTACTCTTTATTTTTCACACAATGACCATTCCTAGAAATTCTCTTGTGTTACAACCTAATCTCCTTTTCTTTTATGATACAATATCTCACAATTGATTTAAGGAATTGGATCTGGTATAATAGAGAAAATTTCAATCACTAACCCGCATGACCTCAATAATTTTTGATTTGAAATAATAATATGCATATGCTCAGTAATGTGTAAGATAAGCTCCTAATCAGCTAAGGGCATAGAAGAAATTTGTTTTGATATGTATATCAATCCTATAATTAAGGGAATTTTTAAAAAACATACACTTAATGTACATTTGATTCTCATAATTTTCAACATCATTATTTATCTTGTTTTTAAATGATCCAACATTATTAAATTATTCATAATCCATCCGATAACATACAATTACCATGTGCGGTTGTAGAATTCGGTATATCCAGATCTCCACGATCTCCCTTAAATCACCCTACTACGAGTGTGTATACTTAGTATACTTGGTTTGACTTTTTACAAAGTTATGAGAGCTATATGCATCTCCTAAGTTCTTACCTGGAAGACAATCATGTAGCTTCCATCCGGTATCCAAAACTAATAAATTAGGGGATTAGTGAACAGACAATGTAGTTAGCTATTACATTACTTTGGCCAAATTTTCAAGAATTTTTGCAAGCTTAGTTCTGAAACTACACAAAATTCTACAAAAAGCATTTTCCATCACCACACAACCATCTCAATATAGTTATATAAATTCATTGTTGTTTAAGAAGGTGAATTAGTTAAGATGAGGGAGATTCCACTACTAGCTCATTTCTAAATGAAAATAATGCCATCCTTGTCGCCTTATGATTCTTATGAGAAGATAGTGACCACGTAATGATTACTCATCATTACGTACTCACTAACCTTCCCATATCCATCCTAAATTGGCTCAAAGCTAAGATTATTTTAGCAAGGATTTTATAAAGTATATTCTCATAATATTAATAGGTTTTCATTAAAGGGTCTTAATAAATCCACGAGTTACTAAGATATATTACTTCCTCTTTTTGTAATCTTAAGAACTTAGTAATTGTCGTTAGGTGTAGGTTAACTATTCATTTTCCCATACTGAGTTACTTTATTATATTTACTCATCATGTATAGTTCAATAATATCATTAAGTGCATAAATCCTTATTTCGTTTCCTATGTATCCTTTTGGTTTATCTTTCAATATTCTTTTTTTTTTTTTTGAATTAATGAAATCAAAAATAATCTCACAACTTAAGAATTAACATATTTAAAAGTAGATTATCTATATTTTCAGTTCAAGTAAGACAATTTATATGACCATATTACAAATAAGGGATAAATACCCCAATATTCATTAACAAATGTTTACACTAATCATTAATATTAATACATTGGGCCATATTGCCTATTATAATATATGATGAAATTTCAATCACATATTCAAATTGAATACAAATAATCCGTTCGTATTTATTTCCAAGTAAACTCAAGACATGAAAGCAATAAAAAATATAAACCAAACAATTAATTCAAGTATGTCAATATTTCCTGCAAAATTATAAAAGAGATATAGATATGGGTCAGTTCATATGAACTCGCATGAGTCCATATACTCTTATTCTATATTGAAATTATATTGAAATAACATAATAAGAGATGGCTAATAACTATTCTCTTAAATCCCATAAGTTTATGTTATGAAATCTACCCAAAAATATATCATAATGAGACTTAATAATTATATAAAAACATTATTTATGTTGCCACAATATACAGCCAACTTGATAAATCTTGGAAATTTAGTCAGTAATGGATCATAAACTACATCGCAAACAACAATTTTACAAATATAATAACTAGTGATATTTTCCAACTAACTTCACAAAAGTCATGCTTAACTATCACAAAATCAAGCCATTGAACACATATATTAACAACAGTATCTAAAAGCTATCCAAATTAAAATCATATAAATGTTGAATGAAAAGGTCATTTAATTTGATCAAAGAAGTTTAATGTTGTCCCAAAAATTCCCTCATTCACATTTGAAAACAATAATCAAATGAGTTGTAAGTCAATTAAAATTTACCCATCTTTTATTCTTTCAATTTTCTCTGTTCACCCAACAAAGTTACTGACTAGATTCAAACCGATACTATGAATGAAAAATCAAGAGAAATATTATTTCAAACACATATCTATGATAATATGTAATTTATATAGAAGTAATGGAAAATAAATGTACAACTACAACCCCTTAATTCCAAGAAACTTTTATTTAATTTTATAACCCACACAAAGCAAATCGATTAACTCGATACGTCAGGAGGGAGAGAAGCCCAACATTCCATAAATTTACAAAACCAGTTTTCCCCTAACTAAATCTGGTTTTTAAACAAACCCCGCCTAATATCCACATATTACATGCAATCAAGTAGGGTATTTTCTCTACCATTTATTCATATCAAAGACAAGAGAATGAAAAAATGATTCTCTAAAAAGAGATATTAACAAATAATAATGGAAAATATCAAAGACAAGTTATAAATAAAACAAGTTTGTTTTTATTTCACTCAACCCTTTAATCATTTTCTAGATCTAATAATAACCCAAATCAGAAGTGTATTCCCTTTCCATTTTTCACATTTTGATCAAACTAAAAATTGTATTCATAATGTAAACACCAATTCTCTAGGAAGAGCTATAAAAAATAACTCCTTGTTTATTTTCCAAATCATAAAACCTAGATCCAAAATGATTTCAGGTGAGTGATAAGAGCAAGACTCAAAAAGGAACTATAAAAATTTCTTTTATTTCTTTTTACATATCCTATAACCAAACCAAAAGCATTTCTAGAGAGAGAATGAATTGTACACTCTTATTTTCTTTTCCCATATTTCACCAAAATAATCAAAACTCAAAACTTGTGCAAAATGATAGTAGTAATGCTCATGACAGAGTTGTGTCTAACTTTTATCTCATTATTAGATCCGAAAAAAAAATCACCCAACAACAAGACATATTCATTTTCCAAACTTCTCACAAGAATAAAAACAAAAATGTTTTTATTTTCTAATTTTACAATTAAAAACCAAAGAAAAAATATTCATATTTCAATAATAAAGATCTCATGCCAAAAATGTATCTAGTTATATCATCAAAATAACAGTAGAGAGTAAAAGTGTAAAAACCCATGCTTATATTTTACCTCCAACTCCTCTCGAAATCTTCTAAGTCGAAAGCTTCAAAACACCATCAAATATTCAAACAACATATCTAAATTAAAAATGCCATGATAACTAGAGACAATAATAATAAATTGTATGCAATAAATCACCCAAAGTAGATTTCCCCAAAAACTCTATGCATAGCTCCAAATAGAGCTCCAAAACCAAATATGAAATGAAACAATGTAATCAATGCATGCCTTAGCTTCCTAAGAAGTCGACGGTTTCAAGGCAACTTCCCATTATAAATTTTCACTAACCTCGTAACTTTTGTGTTGCGTCGTGGCTTAAACCATAAACCTTTCTCAATACATGTTTCAATTTTTCCATTAAGTTTATTAAAATTTTCCAAAACCACATAACAATACCCACATATTAATCTAACAAAAAATATTCCATGTAACAATCAATCCAAGGTCTATAACAAATAAGTTAAGCTCAAGTGGTCTAATGACCATTTTAAATGCCAAACATTATTAACCCACGGTAATCCTTTAACCCATAACATGCTAAGAATATATATCTATAACAATATACATACATACATACATACATACATACATACATATATATATATATATATATATATATATATATATATATATATATATATATATATATTCATTAGATTGTCATTAAACACACACACACACACACACACATATATCTTTATATATATGTAGGTATATGTATATATGTGTGTGTAATTAATTTATTATATCATCAACAAACACCTCATTACTTGACAAGTAATAACATAATCGATCAAAAACCATTTACAAGGGGGAACAATATAAACCAATAGATGAATTAAATCGAGGATGTTACAAACTTCCACTCTACAAGAATCACTATCCCGATGATTTAATTATAATCATTGCTAATATATCAATCATAAACAAATTTCAAAAATAACATTGAAGAGTAAAATTCAGTTTTTCTCAATCAATTAGAAAATTTTCTAGAATTTAACCAAATCAAAGTTCTAAAACTTGGTTGTATCAGCCTTAACTCAACATATAATTCCCAAAAAGTCTTTTAGTATGGCTTAAATTGTCATTTATTTATAATAAGTATTGAATAGTTTTCAACAAATTCATCACAAATTATCAAAACTACAAATTGTTCACTTAAACAAGAAAGGAAAAGTAGTCATCATATCATCCATATTCTCCCAAGTTGCATTGTTCTCATAATATTGGTCCCATTAGACCTTACATGGAGAAACTTCTCGATTTATGAGATGCAATTTGTGACTTTCAAAGCACTCTTATTGGTTCAATTATGATGATTCTCGGGTCCCTGAACATGTAATGAATTCTAATTAATAATATGTGATGTAACATAAATATACTTTTAAGAAAAGATATATGAAAATCATTGTACATCCTGGAAAATGTGGGAGGTAAAGCTAATTTTTAATCCACCAAACTTATAACTTAACTTCAAAGGCTCCTACATATCTAGAAGACAACTTGGCAGCCTTGCCAAATGAAAGATAGCTCTTTTTGAGTTTTTCCCTTAAAAATCCTTGTCTCCTTGCTTTAATCTTATGTCAATCCTTTTCAAACCAACATATCTTTTTCCTATCATGCACTTCATTCAACTACTCACGAATGAGATTAAATTTCTCTTCCATTTCAATCAACATTTCGGACCCACCACCTCTTTGTCCTCCGTGTTATCCCAACTAATAGGAGTTCTACACTTTCTGTCATACAATGCTTCAAATGGAGACATTTTTAGCGAGGAGTGGTAAGTGTTATTATAAGAAAATTCAACCAATGGTAGATATTCCTCCCATTTATATTGTTGATCCATGCAATACATTATATCTTCCATAACTTGGTTCACTCTTTTTGTTTAACCATCTCTTTCATGATGGTAAGCCGAAATAAAGTTTAATTTTGTTCCCAACACAAATTTTAATGTTTGTAAAAACCGAGAGGCCATCCTTGGATCCTTATATAAAATGATGAGTCCTGGAATTCCATGTAATTGAAAAATTTCTTGCACAAACCTTTTTACAAGTATTGGGAATCATCCTTAAGATTTACTAGTACAAAATGAGCTATTTTGGTTAGTTTATCCAACCAAAAGCATATCATGTTTATTTTTAGATATTGGTAATCCTTACAGAAAATCCATGTTGATTACATGTCATTTATATTACGGAATACTGTGAGGATATAGCAGACTGCGGGATACAAGTGTTTTGTCTTTACACATTGGCATTCTAAATATTGTGTAACATAATTTATCATATTTTTTTCATCCCTTTCCAAAAATATTGTTTTTTTACATCATCCAACAGCTTTGTTACTCCTGGATGCTCGAATATGGTGCATCATGAAATTCTTGCAATACTTTCATTCTAAGATTACTACCCAAGGGCATGTATACTTTATTATTAAATCATGAATTTCTATCATTGTCAAACTCAAAACCTTTGTACCTTCTAGCATTTGAATGTGTTTCTAACGTAGTCTTCACTTGTTGATAGTAAGAATCATCTTGAATTTTTTTCTTAACTTCTTCCTTAAACTGAGTTCTAAGGGTTACAATTGCGGAAATATGCTTCCTACAGCTTAGCACATCGACCACTCAATTTTTTTCTTTTGATGTAACTAATATCAAATTCATATTGGGATAGAAATTCCATCCACCTACATTGTCTTGCATTTAAATTGGGTTTCATAAAAATGAATTTTAGCCCTAAATGGTATGTTTTCAATTCAAATGGATTTCTAGAAAATAATGCCTCCAAATTAGTAAAGCATGGACTATGGAAGCAAGCTCTAAGTCATTGTGAGAATAGTTTTATTCATGCATGTTATGTTTTCTACTTTCATATGTAATTACATGATCATTTTGAAGAAGTATTCCACCCAATCCTTCACCTAAGGCATTCGTAATGACGATAAAGTTTCCATTGGGAACAGGACCTTTAATATGGGTGCAGATGTAAGTTTTCTCTTAAGAAGTTAAATTCACTCTCACATTTGTCATTTCATACAAAAATTTTATCCTTTTTCTGCAATGAATTAATTGCTCCATCCACTCTCTAAAAAAATTGTAAATTTTCTATAGTACCCAAATACCCAATAAAAATTCTTACCTCATGTACGTTTTTAGGTGCTATCCACTCACGAATAGATTTTTTTATGGGTCAAAATAAATCTCATCCTTATTTATGATATGGCCAAGATATTGTACTTCACTTTGATAAAAGGAAGATTTCAAAATATTACCATAGAGTTTCTTGTTTCTCAATACCTTCAAAATTTTCTTAAGTGTTCATTGTGTTCATCAATGTTCTTTGAGTAAATCATAATATCATTAAGAAAGAATAGAAAAAACTTATCTAAGTATGATCTGAAATCGTGAGTTGTATTTTTTTCACTTTTATAAGTTTCCAAAGATCGTGATTTTCTTAACCAATTTTAAGTATTCTAAACTCCACAAATTGATTAAATTATGATTATTATGCATCCATATAAGTGCGGAAAACTTGTGTAGAAAATAAATAATCAGAAAATTGAAACATTCAGATAACAAAAGAGATTGTTTACGGGGTTCGAAATTCCTACGTCCCCGGGTTCAGATTGAACCGATCCATTAATAATATTGAAATGCAAGTACAATAAATCTTACAAACAACCAATAATGAATCAAAACCTGCAAATGAGCTCATCACTGTCCCAAGAACTCTAAAAATAATGAAAACTACCCCAAGAACGATCCGTGGCTCCTACAGTGTTTTCACAATGTGATCTCCCTGCAACTGTGTTAGAAAAACACCTACAAATGGAGATTTAAAAACATTCTATGAAAAAAATTCATATATCTGAGATCATATCTGAATTCTGAAAACTTTTCATGTTTACACAAAGTCACAATTCGGACCAGAAGTGCATTGAAATTCATGTTTTCCAACTAGTTTGTCTTGTAGATCCCTCGTTAAAATCTGCATTCAAAGCTTCCAAAAACAGGATAAAACTCAACAAAAAAATAAAATCTTATATGGTTGGAATCGTCTAATAATTTTCTACATTTCATCTTTTCACTCCGAGGTCCCAATCTAAGCGCAAGACCTTCAAAATGGCATTCTCTCAAACCCTCCTCCTTCGCTTTTACATGCACTGCACCCTCCTGTATAAGTGAAGCGCCCCATTTTATAGCTTGTTGTGCTCCTAGGCGGGTTGGGTTGGTGGATTAGTCTTGGAGCGGTGAGGGGGATCAAATCCCAGAGGCCATCATTTTGGCGGAGTTTGTTTTTGCATGGGGATAAGAATCCCACATTCCCCGCAAAAAGGAAGGATTTGTGGTTTAAATTGGGCATGCCGACCCATATAATACGTGACTAAGGTCACGTACGCCCCCATTTTACTCGGGCTGTGCATTCTTCTCCCACCGAGTCATGTGGGTTCTGTTTGAGGATTGTGTCACCACTCCATGTGGCGAGCTAGATAGTTATTCGCCCATCAATCCAATCGGGCTTTGCTTTGGTTTGTTTAACCACCAAGTCATTTGAGGGGATATTAAATCCCAAACCATGTGGGATATATTCCAAACCCATCCACGAGGCTTCAACCAATCCCAAAAATATGGGATATAAATATGAACATACGTGCCATGTGGAAATATGATCAACTCGACCATGGAGAATAATATAAGCCTCGAACATTACCAAGAATAACATGGTGAATAATTACGAGGTAATATAAATTTCGACACAAGCAATATAATGACATTCCAAATGAAATATGGCAATAAATACCACTTGTCAACCCTCGATAGGCAAATCGAGTGAATTCACGCCAGTGGTGGCTTGTGGACCCACCACGTTGGCGATAATACCTTAGTCCACACGGCGGCCGGGCTCCCCTCCGTAATAAAAGTTGAGCCTCTTGTTCCCGTGCACCTTTTTTTTTACGCTCATCGAAGACCGGTGATCGAAAACCCACAAACAACTCCCTTTCGTCTTTTCGCCACGTGTGCAGTGCGATTGGTCCATTATTGACCAATTGACTAGAGTTGACTTTCCTGTTGACCGAACTTTGACCGGACATAACTAGAGCTCCCGATGTCCTTTTGTGCGTTCTCACAGTCGTTGGAAAGCTCTCGAGATGATCTTCTGCACTGACACCATTTAGGGATGTTTAGGGAAATTTTTCAAAAATGATCCCCTGATCACACCTCCCCACTGAGAAAGGCTTTTTGTCCACAAAAAGTTGTGTATCAACCCACAAAAACATGCTATCTCTTCCTGCATTGCACAAACACATACAAGAACCCAAAATAACATTATGGGTTAAATAAATGCAAATAGTTGATTAGCTAGTCACATAATCGATCAGATAATAACACCTAATTAAGCTAGTGTTCAACTGAAACGCTGCAACCCTGTCAACTCTACGCACAACTGTGAACTGTCATACCCCACTGTAATGCCATCACAAATAATGACCCAGATAATAACACCCATTCTATTACGGAAAGCTAGTGTTCAACTGTCACTTTGTGATACGGCTGATTACCAAAAATTACAATTCCATAACACAGATCAATATACAAGACATCTAAACTGCCCCAATTAGGCTAGTGCCCACCGCCAAATCAAATCAGAATAACTGCAAGTATTCACTATCAGAATATAATAGACTATCAACGCCCAAAAATAGCTATAGTCAACAACTGAATCAACATGAATATGCCCAAAACATTGTATCGCCATCACAAATAATAAGTCAGATAATAACACCCATCTATAATACCTAGTAGTCCACACGTGATTATGGCTCCCCTCCGTAATAAAAGTTGAGCCTCTTGTTCCTGCACCTCGCATAGTTTTTTTACGCTCACAAAGACCAAGTGATTGAAAACCACAAACAACTCCTTTTGTCTTTTTGCCATGTGTCACAAATCGATTGGTCCATTATTGACCATTGATTGACTAGAGTTGACTTTCCGTTGATCGAACTTTGACTTAGGACATAACTAGAGCTCCCGATGTCCGTTTATTGCGTTCTCTCACAGATCTTTGGAAAGCTCTCGAGATGATCTTCCTGACGACACCATTTAGGGATGTTTGTTGGGAAATTTTTCAAAAATGATCCCCCGATCACACCTCCCACCGAGAAAGGCTTTTTGTCCACAAAAGTTGTGTATCAACCCACAAAAACATGTTATCTCTTCGCATTACACAAACACATCAAGAACCCAAAATAACATTATGGGATAAATAAATGCAAATAGTTGATTAGCTAGTCACATAATCGATTAGATAATAACACCCCCAATTAAGCTAGTGTTAGGAGAAATGCTGCAACCTGCCAACTCTACCACCCGTGAATTGGTCATACCCCACGCGTAATGCCATCACAAATAATTAACTTCATAATAACACCCATTCTATTATGGAAAACTAGTGTTCAACTTTTACTTTGTGATATGGCTGATTACCAAAATTACAATTCCATAACACAGTGTATTAGTATACAAGACATCTATTTTCCTTTCTAATTTTTAGTGCCCACCGCCTCTTCGAAATCAGAATAATGTAAGTATTCACTATTAGAATATAATAGACTATCAACGCCCCAAAATAGCTATAGTCAACAACTGAATCAACATGAATATGCCCAAAACATTGTATCGCCATCACAAATAATAAGTGGATAATAACACCCATCTATAATACCTTAGTCCACACGGTGCCGGCTCCCTCCGTAATAAAAGTTGAGCCTCTTGTTCCCGTGCACCTTTTTTTTACGCCGTCGAAGACCCTTGATCGAAAACCCACAAACAACTCCCTTTCATCTTTTTCGCCACCCAAAGGATGCGATTGGTCCATTATTGACCATTGACTAGAGTTGACTTTCCGTTGATCGAACTTTGACCGGACATAACTAGAGCTCCCGATGTCCGCATTTTTGTTGTGTTCTCTGATCGTTGGAAAGCTCTCGAGATGATCTTCCAAGACCGATACCATTTAGGGATGTTTAGGAAATTTTTCAAAATGGATCCCCGATCACACCTCCCCATTTGAGAAAGGCTTTTGTCCACAAAAAGTTGTGTATCAACCCACAAAAACATGTTATCTCTTCTGCATTGCACAAACACACATAAAGAACCCCAAATAACATTATGGGTTAAATAAATGCAAATAGTTGATTAGCTAGTCACATAATCGATCAAATAATAACACCCAATTAAGCTAGTGTTCAATCAAACGCTTACAACCTCGTCAACTCTACGCACAACTATGAATCGTCATACCCCACCGTAATGCCATCACAAATAACTAACCGATAATAACACCCATTCTATTACGGAAAGCTAGTGTTCAATATCACTTTGTGATACGGCTAATTACCAAAAAATTACAATTCCATAACACGATCAAGATACAAGACATCTAAATCGCCTTGATTAGGCTAAGTGCCAAGAGCCCATTTTAATATTGCAAGTATTCACTATCGAATATAATAGACTATCAACGGGAAAAATAGCTATATAGTCAACAATGAATCAACATGAATATTCCCAAAACATTGTATCACCATCACAAATAATAAGTCGATAATAATAACACCATCTATAATACCTTAGTCCACACGGCGCTCGGGCTCCCCTCCGTAATAAAAGTTGAGCCTCTTGTTCCGTGCACCAAGTTTTTTTTTATCGTCAAGACCATGTGATCGAAAACCCACAAACAACTCCCTTTCTTCTTTTCACCACGTGTCGTAATATGCGATTGGTCCATTATTGACCAGTTGACTAGAGTTGACTTTCCGTTTGACCGAACATAACTAGAGCTCCCGATGTCCGTTTTTGCATTCTCACATCGTTGGAAAGCTATCGAGATGATCTTTTGACCCATGATACCATTTAGGGATGTTTAGGGAAATTTTTCAAAAATGATCCCCGATCACACCTCCCTACATGAGAAAGGAATTTTTTGTCCACAAAAAGTTGTGTATCAACCCACAAAAACATGCTATCTACCGTATTGCACAAACACATACAAGAACCCAAAATAACATTATGGGTTAAATAAATGCAAATAGTTGATTAGCTAGTCACATAATCGATCGGATAATAACACCCAATTAAGCTAGTGTTCAATCAAAAATGCTGCAACCCCTCAACTCTACGCCGTGAAGTGCGGAAAACTTGTCATACCCCACCGTAATGCCATCACAAATAATCTGATTTAGATAATAACACCCATTCTATTACGGAAAGCTAGTGTTCAATGTCACTTTGTGATACATCCGATTACCAAAAATTACAATTCCATAACAAGATCAAGATACAAGACATCTAAATCGCCCCAAATTAGGTTAGTGCCCACCGAACTCGAAAATAACTATAACAACCGCAAGTATTCACTATCATAGTATAATAGACTATCAACGCCCAAAAATAGCTATAGTCAACAATGGAATCAACATGAATATGCCCAAAACACATATGTATCACCATCACAAATAATAAGTCACTAATAACACCCATCTATAATACCTTAGTCCACACGGCGGTCGGGCTCCCCTCCGTAATAAAAGTTGAGCCTCTTGTTAAAATCGTGCACCTTTTTTTTTACTCTTCATCGAAGACAAGTGATTGAAAACCCACAAACAACTCCCTTTCATCTTTTCACCACGTGTCAAAATCGGTCACGATTGGTCCATTATTGACCATTGACTAGAGTTGACTTTCACGTTGACCTGGGACATAACTAGAGCTCCCGATGTCCGTTTTTGCATTCTCACCCAATCGTTGGAAAGCTCTCGAGATGATATTCTGCACCGACACCATTTAACGATGTTTAGATAAATTTTCAAAAATGATCCCCGATCACACCACCCCAGCCTCGAGAAAGGGTTTTTGTCCACAAAAAGTTGTGTATCAACCCACAAAAACATGTTATCTCTTTGCATTGGACAAACACATACAAGAACCCAAAATAACATTATGGGTTGAATAAATGCAAATAATTGATTAGCTAGTCACATAATCGATCGAGATAATAACACCCAATTAAGCTAGTGTTCAATCAAACGTTTACAACCCACAACTCTACGCACAAGCTTTGTTTGTGAACCACCATAGTCATTCGTAATGCCATCACAAATAATTGACCTATAATAACACCCATTCTATTACGGAAAGCTAGTGTTCAACTGTCACTTTGTGATACGGCTGATTACCAAAAATTATAATTCCATAACACAATCAATGGATACAAGACATCTAAAGCCTCGCCGAACAATTAGGAAGTGCCCACATGCCTCTTGAAAATCAGAATAAATGCAAGTATTCACTATCGTAATAATATAATAGACTATCAACACCCAAAAATAGCTATAGTCAACACTTGAATCAACATGAATATTCCAAAAAACATTGATCGCCATCACAAATAATAAGTCGATAATAACACCCATCTATAATACCTTAGTCCACACGGCGGCGGCCGGGCTCCCCTTCGTAATAAAAGTTGAGCCTTTGCTCCCGTGCACCTTTTTTTTTTACGCTCGCAAAGACCGGTGATCGAAAAACCCACAAAACAACTCCTTTCTTCTTTTCGCCACGTGTCGCAAAGATGCGATTGGTCCATTATTGACCAATTGACTAGAGTTGACTTTCTCGCGTTGATCGAACTTTTTGACATAACTAGAGCTCCCGATGTCCGTTTGTTGCATTCTCACAATCGTTGGAATGCTCTCGAGATGATCTTCTACATTGATACTATTTAGGGATGTTTAGGAAATTTTTCAAAAATGATCCCCGATCACACCTCCCCACCGAGAAAGGCTTTTATCCACAAAAAGTTGTGTATTAACCCACAAAAACATGATATCTCTTCTGCATTGCACAAACACATACAAGAACCCAAAATAACATTATGGGTTAAATAAATGCAAATAGTTGATTAGCTAGTCACATAATCGATCAAATAATAACACCTAATTAAGCTAGTGTTCAATCAAACGCTTCAACCTCGTCAACTCTACGCACAACCGTGAACTGTCATACCCCACCGTAATGCCATCACAAATAATCACCGATAATAACACCCATTCTATTACGGAAAGCTAGTGTTCAACTGTCACTTTGTGATACGGATGATTACCAAAAATTACAATTCCATAAACACAGATCAAGATACAAGACATCTAAATCGCCCCAATTAGGCTAGTGCCCACCGCCTTCTCAAATCAGAATAACCGCAAGTATTCACTATCGAATATAATAGACTATCAACACCCAAAAATAGCTATAGTCAACAACTCGAATCAACATGAATCTGCCAAAAACACTGTATCGCCATCACAAATAATAAGTCAGCTAATAACACCCATCTATAACGGAAGCTAGTGTTCAACTGACACTTTGTGATTATGTTGATTACAATCGCAAGTTTCAAATTTAGACATGCTCGATGTCTATCCTCGCATAGTGTTTTCAACAATGGAACTACCAACCAATATGAGAAAACAAAACATGAGTATGATGAACCTATCACTCAAATCTTCTCTTCATTGTTTCCATTCATTTACAAAGCTTAAATATCAACTTAGAACAAATCCTTATCAATCAACAGAATCCCTAAAATATAGCTATGAAATTTTTTTCTTGCCTACTATCAACAATTTCATCAGAGTGCAAATATAAAGTTGAGGAGTGTTTTTCCAAACCAATCACTTGGGTTTTTTTGTTTTGGTTGTTTTACCTTCTCCGTACCAAAATGAGTTTTAGTTAGGTTTAACACTGTTGGTTTTACAATATTGTTCTTTTTAACAACTTTCCAATTTTGTTGTTTAGAAACAAACCAACAAAACTTAACATCATGACCATTCCTATTACAATGGGAACAAAATTTAACTTCCCTTTTTTTAGGAATCTTACCCATTTTACCATTCTCATAAACTGTCTACAAGAATGATTCCCTGTTTAGAGAGGTAACATTCTTGCCATTTCTCACCTTTCCTTGGTGAGATTGGTCTTTAACACTTGCCTTATCATTCACAAAAGGCATTAACTTCTTAATCAAATTTTTCCTCTTCCAACAATATGCAACAGAATGATTAGTACCTTCACAAAATGTGCAAGGGAAAGCATATTTTTGCCTACCAAAGCTATATTGTTCCAACTGAAAGAGTGTATTAGAAGTTTTAGGATTTGATTTTCCCTTAGTGCTATTTTTAGTGTAAGTGGAAGGAGGTGGAATATGATTACCTCTTTTACCTATTTTCTTACACCTTTCATTGTTCCTCCTGATGGCGGAATCTTGCAATTCTAGTGGTGTAGATCCTTGGCTGTTGGAAGCTTGTCTTCCTTCAACTACTTTGGAACTTTCTCCAATTTCCATTTTCCCACTAGAATAACCCAAACCTGCAAACCGAGGCTGATCCTCTACCTGTACTAGGTTAGCATCACCTTGTCCATTTTTACCAAGGCCCTTTCCATTAAATCCCATCTTAACCATTAGCTTAGACCCAATTCCCTTAGTGTGTTTTTCAAACTGACCCAAAGGAACATCTAAAACTGAATGAGAGGAAGAATTAAAATGTGAACAACTTACAGTGCATTCTTCTGTCATAGTACCTACATTTGCTTTGGAAGGCATTTCCTTCTTGTGTTCACCTTGTTGCAGCTTTTCCAAGAGGGCATCCTTGGTTCGTATTTCTTCCTGCAACTCTTTAACAAAGCCCATCAACTTCTTGCTCTCTTCAAGCATCTTGTTGACATACTCCTCTTTCTTGGTTATAGAGGATTGTGGCTCAGATTTTAACCGCACGATTTCCTCTTCTAAGGAATAAAAATTAGCTCTCAAGAAAGAGTTTTCTTCTTGGAGTTGGCGGTTTATGGCTTCAAGCTCATCCAGTTGCTCTTGTTTGGATGACTTGCCCATGATTCCCTGTTCCTGCAAACACAACCTGTACTTCCAAAACTGCACACTGCAAAAGAAGATTAACAAGCCCCAAAATGTCTGCACACTGAATACTAAAATCAATACTGAAACTGAAGCCAAATTTTCAAACACAATTAGAAGCTAATCCGGCAATCTAACTTCTCTGATACCAAACTTGATCTGAAAACGTGAGTTGTATTTTTTTCACTTTTATAAGTTTCCAAAGATCGTGATTTTCTTAACCAATTTTAAGTATTCTAAACTCCACAAATTGATTAAATTCTTATTATTATGCATCCATAGAAGTGCAAAAAACTTTTGTAGAAAATAAATAATAAGAAAACTGAAACATTCAGATAACAAAAGAGATTGTTTACGGGGTTCAGAAATTCCTACATCCTCGGGTTCGATTGAACCGATCCATTAATAATATTGAAATGCAAGTACAATAAATCTTAAAACAACCAATAATGAATCAAAACCTGCAAATGAGCTGATCAATGTCCCAAGAACTCGAAAAATAGCAAACCGCCCCAAGAACGATCCGTGGCTCCTACAGTGTTTTCACAATGTGATCTCCCTGCAACTGTGTTAGAAAAACACCTACAAATGGAGATTTAAAAACATTATATGAAAAAAAATCATATATCTGAGATTATATCTGAATTTTGAACACTTTTCATGTTTACACCAAGTCACAATTCGGAGGAGAAGTGCATTGAAATTCATGTTTTCCAACTAGTTTGTCTTGTAGAGATCCTCGTTAAAATCTGCATTCAAAGCTTCCAAAAATAGATAAAACTCAACAAAAAAAATAAAATCTTATATGGTTGGAATCGTCTAATAATTTTCTACATTTCATCTTTTCACTCCAAGGTCCCAATCTAAGCGCAAGACCTTCAAAATGGCGTTTCTCAAACCGCCTCTCTCTTAAGCTTTTACAAACCCGCACCCTCCTTGTATAAGTGGAAGCGCCCATTTTATAGCTTGTTGTGCCCCTTGGCGGGTTGGCTAGTGGATTAGTCTTGGAGCGGTGAGGTCGGGGGATCAAATCCCAGTGGCCATCATTTTGGCGGAGTTTGTTTTGCATGGGGGATAAGAATCCCACATTCCCCGCAAAAAGAAGGATTTGTGGTTTAAATTGGGCATGCCGACCCATATAATACGTGACTAAGGTCACGTCCTCCCCCATTTTACTCGGGCTGTGCATTCTTCTCCCACCGAGTCATGTGGGTTCTGTTTGAGGATTGTGTCGGCCACTCCATGTGGCGAGCTAGATAGTTATTCGCCCATTGAATCGGGCTTTGCTTTGTTTGTTTAACCACCAAGTCATTCGAGGGGATATTGTAAATCCCAAACCATGTGGGATATATTCCAAACCCATCCATGAGGCTTCAACCAATCCCGAATAATATGGGATATAAATACGAACATACGTGCCATGTGGAAATATGATCAACTCGACCATGGAGAATAATATAAGCCTCGAACATTACCAAGAATAACATGGTGAATAATTACGAGGTAATATAAATTTCGACACAAGCAATATAATGACATTCCAAATGAAATATGGCAATAAATACCACTTGTCGACCCTCGATAGGCAAATCGAGTGAATTCGACGAGTGGTGGCAAGCCACGTGGTGGCTTGTGGACCCACCACGTCGGCGATAATACCTTAGTCCACACGGCGGCCGGGCTCCCCTCCGTAATAAAAGTTGAGCCTCTTGTTCCCGTGCACCTTTTTTTTATGCTCGTCGAAGACCGGTGATCGAAAACCCACAAACAACTCCCTTTTGTCTTTTCGCCACGTGTCGCAGTGCGATTGGTCCATTATTGACTAGTTGACTAGAGTTGACTTTCTCGTTGACCGAACTTTGACCGGACATAACTAGAGCTCCCGATGTCCGTTTGTTGCGTTCTCACAGTCGTTGGAAATCTCTCGAGATGATCTTATACACTGACACCATTTCAGGATGTTTAGGGAAAATTTTCAAAAATGATCCCCTGAACAAAGTACTCTTGAAAAAAACTATTCATAAGGTTTATAAATGTTGTTGGTGCATTAGTGAGTCCAAATGGAAAAACAATAAACTCATAATGCCCATAGCATGTTTTGAATGTTGTTTTATGAATATCCTCATATTTTATTCTTAATTGGTGATAAAAAATCATAAATCAATCTTATATTTAAAAAAATGTATCTCTCATGTGATCGAAGAGATAATCAATTCTTGGCAAAGGATATATATTCTTTATCGTTTCTTTGTTAAGCATGTGATAGTCAATGCATAACCTTAACATTCCATCCTTCTTTTTAAAAAAATGACCGGTGATCCCAAGGATGCACATTAGGTCAGATTAATCCTTTATACATGAGTTCATGTAGTTGTGCTTTCAATTCTACTAGCTCTATTATTGTCATTCTATAAGGTATTTTTGATATTGGTTATGTTCCTGGTTTAATGTCAATTGTGAAGTCAAACTCTCTTTTAGGAGGAAGTCTAGGAAATTCTTTTGGAAATACATCCTTAAACTCACATAAAAGTGGAAAATATTCCAAATAATTCTTACCTTCCTCACTAAAATATGATATTTTAATAATGTACAACATGCATCCTTTGTTTTTGGATTTTTTTAGTTACATTGTAGAGATTTTTCTAACTTCAAAGTCTCTTTTTATGCCCTAAATAATGGTTGTTTTCTACTTTTCATCAATACATTATATAAATTTCTCAAATTATTCTAATATTTCCTTGTATTTGGACAACTAATTTACTCCTATTATGATTTCATAAGACCCTAAGGGAGTCACATAAATGTTAAGTTCAGTGGTAAAACTAGGTAATTCTAATGTTGCTTCAAACAGACATTGGTCCACCGTATGAATAACATCATTCCCGTATTGGATAGTCAAAGTTTTTTCCATAAATCCATATTTCTTAGACAATTTTCTAGCTAACTTAATAAAAAAACACCCAGTAACACCAAAGTGTCAATTAAAACAATAATTTGAAAACCATAAAGCTTACCTAGTAGTTATATAGGTGTAGGTTGTTTTTCTACTTGGTGATTACCCACCGCAGCATGAATTCTTTTTGTTATTTATTTCCCTTATTCATTTCGGATATTTTTTTGTATAATGATCACCGCCACATTTAAAACATCCCCTAATAGATCATTTTATATGAAATTTATTTTCAACAAAAAAATCATTGTTCTATTTATTCTTTCTTGTGTTTACAAAATGAGGTTTATTTTTATATTTTTCCCGAAGTCTTTTTTTTTTTTTGCCTCTTTCTTCCACCAATTTTTCCTATGAGTAAGTGGTGCATGTGAGCTAATGTTATTCTAACATTTCTCTTCCCTAAAGGAAGAAATTGTTTGCAATTTTTGTTCTTTCCTTATAGCCTTTTCAAACATCGTTTCCATTGTAGATGGTCCATGAACATCCGCCTCACCTCATATGTTTGGTTTTAATCCATTGATGAAATTACGAATGTTAAAATTTTCATCCTTTTTCTATTAGGGAATGTATTTTAACAACTTATTAAAACATTCCCAATATTCCACAACACTTAGTTTTCCTTGAATTAAGTTATGAAATTCGGAAATTTTCTAATCAAAATAAAGTTAAGGAAACCAACATTGACAAAAAAATACCTTGAATTGATCCCAAGTAATGGAGGAGATCTACTTCCAATTCCATCTTACAATTATGCCACCATGAAGATGTTTCATTAGAAATTGGAAAGCACCCCATACTGCTTTAGTTTCCTCAAAAAATCCCTTATTTCAAAGTACTTCTCCATCTCACTTAACCAGTTTTCAGCACCATCCCCTAAGGTAGTTCCATCAAATTTGGGTGGGCTGATCCTTTTTATGTCTCTAGAAAGTTCAATAGTCAAACGATCTCTTTTATCCCCTCATTTTTGTTGTCATCTTGTTGTTTAGGTTGTTCTTCCTCATGCTCTTCATTTTCACCCACTACTTGCGCTTCAAGGCATCTATCCAATTATAAGTTTCTGAAGGACTGTTATTATTTCATCTAAATTCTCAATCGTTGAACCTTCAACATTAGTTGAATTGGTTCCAACTTCATGGTTCACCCTTCTTCTAACCATCGTATCATGTTAATGAAAGGATAAGATGTCTGTTAGCGTTATGAACCCATTGATTCCAAGAGTTGATAAACCTACAACTCTGATACCAAACTATAACACCCATGTTATGATCATCCAAATTAAAAGGGATTTTAAAAAAACATACCCTTAATGTAAATTTAATTCTCATAATGTCCAACATTGTCCTAGAGTATTGGTGAGAATCATCTAAGTTGTCCTTGTGAAAAATTATTTTTCCAATAGTTTTGGCACCCAATGTGGGGAATATTTTTTCATCTCTACACCACTTCATTAAACCACGAAATCCATAAAAATCAAATATGTGACAAATCAAAAAGAAAAATCAGAATTTTAAAATCATAAGATCCTGCTCATTGTCTACTCTTTATTTTTCCCACAATGACCATTCCCATAAATGCTCTGTGTCACAACCTAATCTCCTTTTTTCATGATACTAAATAAGATCTCACAATCTGATTTGAGGAATTTCATCTAGCATAATAGAGAAATTTCAATCAATACCATGTAGCCTCAAGAATTTTGCATTTGGAAGAAGAATGTGTATAAGGTCTACAATGTGTAAGAAAAGCTCCTAATCAACCAATAAGGGCATAGAAGAAACATGTTTTGAGCCGTATATCAATCCTACAAACTAAGAGGAAAATTAAGGGGAATTTTTTAAAAAAACATACCCTTAATGTACATTTAATGCTCATAATGTTCAACATCATTATCTAGCTTTCTCGCTAAATGTTCCATCATTATTAAATTATTCACAATCCATTTGACAACATATAATAACCATGTGCAGTTGTAAGGGTATATCCAGATCTCCACAATCTCCCTTAAATCACTCTACCCGAGTGTGTATACTTGGTTTAACCTTTTACAGTTTATGAGAACTATGTGCATCTCCTAAGTGCCTACCTAGAAGAAAATCATGTAGCTTTCATCCAGTATACAACACTAATAAATTAGGGTATTGGTGAACAGACAATGTAGTTAGCTATTACATTACTTTGGCCAAAGTTTCAAGCAATTTTTGCAAGCTTATTTCCAAGACCACACACAATTCTATGAAACTCCTCCATCGTCACACAACCATCTCAATATACTTATCTGGATTCATTGTTTTTTGAGAAGGTGAATTAGTTAAGACGAGGTAGAGTCAACTACTAGCTCATTTCCTTAAATGAAAATAATCTCATTCGTACCATCTTAGGATTCCTACGGGAAACATAGTGACCATGTAATGATTACCCATCATTACTTCCTCACTACCTTTCCCGTAGCCATCCTAAATTTGAATGAAGTTAATATTCTCTTAACAAGGAATTTATAAAGTATATTCTCGGGATACTAATAGGTTTACACAAGAGGGCCTTAGTAACTCTATGAGTTACTAACATATATTAGTTCCTCTTTTCTTACTCTTAACAATTTAATAATTATCATTAGGTGTAGGTTAACTATTCATTTTCCCATACCGAGTTACTTTATTATAGTTACTTATCATGAATAGTTCATTAATATCATTAAGTACATAAACATCCTTATTTTGTTTCCTATGTATCCTTTTGGTTTATCTTTCGATATTCATTTATTCTTTCTAAATTAATGAAATTACAAATAATATCACAACTTAATAATTATCATCTTTAATTGATAAATCATATTTATAAGTAGATTATCTATATTTTTAGTCCAAGTAAGACAAGTCATATGACCAAATTACAAATAAGGGATAAATACCCCAATCTTCATTAATAGAGATTTACAAGTAATCATCAAGATTAATACATTGGACCATATTTCATTATAATATGTGGTGACATTTCAATCACATGTTCAAATTGAATACAAATAATCTATTTGTATTTATTTCCAAATAAACTCAAGTCGTGAAAGCAATCAAAAATCTAAATAAGGGAGTTATTTCAAGTATGTTGATATTTTCTACAAAATTGTAGTAAAGAGATATAGATATGGGTGTTTATGGTGTTTTTTGGTTAAGTTCAAATACGTTGAAAGTACTAAAACTCAAATAAGACATGGTTTACCAATGCCTAAATACAAAGAAATAGATTCCTCCTTTTGTCAAGTGATAAGTCCTTCATACAAAGACAGGTTGAAGAAAGAAGTATTAGATAAGGATGATAATGAGTTTCTTGGAGAATGTCAATCCCAAGAATCCGAAGGACTTCTTGAAGGGTGTCAACTTGTTTGATACAATTAAGTGATTTGATAATGATAATATAAATGATAACAATGATTTATAACTCAATGGGGGTGGAAATATCATGTTCAGTGTTGTAAGTGGCCGAGCTAGAAGCTAGGCGTAACAAGCTTGAAATCCAAAAATTATTCAAACGAGGCTTGTTCGGATGTTTCATGTATCTCTCAAATGATTTCCAATTGATCCTTAATGTCTTTGATTTCTGGTGTGAGTATGATGGCACACAAACTAAGCTCGTGTGAGATGTTGAATTGTTCCCACATAAAAGTTTGTTAGATGATTGGGAGATCGTATATGTTGGTGATGGGGTGTGAAGGACCTAGAACAATCATCTACAGAACATACATCTTGAAAACAAGTGATGAGATCAAAGCATATTGATATAAATATGATAATGCTAAAAATGACTAGAAAAGATAGGGATCAACGATGATTCGGGGAAAAATGTTGGTTTTGATAAAATACTAATAAAAAAATAATTGATGCTAGACAAAATTGACCATGCTTTGAGATAAATTACAAGGATCCTATAAAATGGTGAAATTTAGAAAATAGAGATTTAGATATATTTACGAGGTTAAAGAAGGAAAAATAGGTCATGGCACCAATCGACAACAATCAGAATCGATGATGATCACTATTTAAACTACATATATCCTAAAGATTGGATAAATGAATAAATTAGAGACAGAGCCTAAAGGAGCTATGAAATATGGCATAAGACCGATTAAAGATTATAATGAGTATGAAAACATGCTTGATAAAGGAAAATATTGTTGTACTAACCTTGATAACCATTCTGAATGTGATAGATCTCCCAAAAATGTTGAATGGTGATTTGGTGATACTCTTCAAGACTTAAGAAATAGGGTGTTGATGATTCAAAGCATGATGATGTTTTTTGTAGGTGCAATGGTTTGTCCTCGCATCTAGATTCTAACTAACTGGGGAAATGGAGGAAGAGTTTGGTTAAATAGAATTGACAACATCCACAACAATCACAGATCATCGTTTATTTGTTTAGAGAAGTTACAAACCAATAAAGGAAATATGGAAAATGGTTGAAACCACTTGTCATCCGAGGTTTTAGGTTGTTTTCTAAATGGTGGGAGGTTAGGGATTCGGGTAGGAAGAGGTTAGGGGGTTAAGATGGGTAGGGTAAATTAGGCTAGGTTGGTTTTAAGTGGTTAGGGTAGGGTAAATGAGATTTACATGGGTAATTTAGGATTTATGATGGTATTTTATAATGTACTTAGGATAGATATGATAATGATAACTATGATAATGTGATTAATGTGTGTCAGTCACCTAGACGTGAAAAAGTGGTGTCTACAATGGGTCAGTTCATATGAATCGGCATGATTTTACATACTCTTATTCTATGTTGTAATTATAATGAAATAACATAATAAGAGATGGCTAAGGACTATCCTCTTAAATCTCATATTTTATGTTATGAAATCTACCCAAAAACATATCATAATGAGACTTCATAATTATAAAAAAACATTATTTCCACTTCCACTATATACAACCAGCTTGATAAAGCTTGGAAATTTAATCAATAACGGATCACAAACATTTATTACAAATGTTATAACTTTCGATATTTTTCAACTACTTCACAAACATCATGCTTAACTATCACAAAATCAAGCCATTGAACACATCTATTAGCAACAGATATATGAAAGCTATCCAAACTGAAATCATATAATCTGTTGAATGAAAATGTCATTTACTTTGATCAAAGAAGTTGAATTCTATCCAAAAATTCCATCATTCACATTTGAAAACAATAATCAACTGAATCATAAGTCAATTAACATTTACCCAACCTTTATACTTTCAAGTTTCTCGTTCACCCAACAAAATTAAAACTAGATTAGAACTGATATTGTGAATGGAAAATCAAGAGAAAGACTATGTTGAATGCATATCTATGACTATATGTAACTTATATAGAAGTAATGGAAAACAAATGTACAACCACAACCCCTAAATTCCCATCATATTTTTTATGTTTATCACCCACATAGAGCAAATCGATAAACTCAATACATCTAGGAGGGAGAGAAACCCAACATTCCATGCATTTACGAAACTAGTTTTCCCTAATCGAATCTAGTTTTTAAATCCCCCAATCCACATATTCCATGCACTCAACAAGGTATTTTCTCTACCATTTATTCATATCAAATAAAATAAAATGAAACAACAATGCTCTAAAAATATCTATTCACAAATGATAACAAAAATCTCAAAGAAGAGCTATAAATAAAACAAGTTTTTTATTTCACTCAACCCTTTAATCATTTTTCGATTGAGATAATAACCCTATTTCAAGTTTATTCCTTTCCAGTTTTCACATTTTGATCAAACCAAAAATCATATTCACAATGTAAAAACAATTATCTAATAAGAGCTATAAAATCTAACTCCCTATTTTTTTCAAATCATAAAACCCATATCCAAAAATGAGTTCAGAGGAGTGATAATAAAGAATGCTCCAAAAAGGAGATATAAAATTATATTTTATTTCTTTTTGTAGATCATATAACCAAACTAAAAGCGTTTTTAGAGAGATAATGAATTGTACACTCTTCTTTTCTCTTCCCAAATTTCACCAAAATAATCAAAACCCAAAATGTAGGGAAAATTATAACAAGAATGCTCATGATGAGTCAGATCTAACTCTTATCTAAAATAAAATTCACAAAATAACCCAACAACGAGGCATATTCATTTTTCAAACTTCACACAATAACCAAAAACCAAAACATTTATATTTCCATATTTTGCAATCAAAAACCAAATAAATCATATTCAAATTTCAATAATAAATATCTCATGCCAAACAATGTATCTAGTTATATCATCAAAATAATAGTAGAGAGTAAAAGTATAAAAACCCATGCCTGTATTTTGCCTCCAACTCCTCTGAAATCTTCCAAGTTGAAAGCTTTAAAGCACCATCAAATATTCCAATAACATATTTAAATAGTAAAAATGCCATGATAACCAGAGACAACAACAATAAATCACATGCAATAGTCACCCAAAACAGATTTCCCTAAAAACTCCATGCATAGTTCCAAATAGAGCTCCAAAACCAAAAATTAAATGAAACAATGCATTCAATGAATGTCTTATCTTCCCTAATAAGCTAACAGTTTCCAAGGCAACTTCCCATGATAAATTCATACAAACCTCGTAATTGTCATGCCACTTCATAACTTAAACCATAAACCTTGCTCAATACTCATTTTAACTTTTGCAACCAACTTAAGTTTTTTAAAACTTTCCAAAACCACATAACAATGTCCACATATTAATCTAATACATAATATGTCGCGTAATAGCCAAGCCAAGGTCTATAACAAATAACTTAAGCTCAAGTGATCTAATAACTGGTTTAAATGCCAAATATTACTAACCCATGGTGGTCCTTTAACCCATAACATGTTAAGAATATATATCTATATCAATATGTGTGTGTGTGTGTGTGTGTGTGTGTGTGTGTGTGTGTGTGTGTGTGTGTGTGTGTGTGTGTGTGTGTGTGTATAATATCATCAACAAACATCTCATTACTTGGTAAGTAATATCGTAACTAGATCAAACAATCATTTGTAAGTGGGTAAATTAACGATATTAATAAACTAGTAGATGAATTAAATTGAGGTTGTTATGAGAAGGGCATAGAAGAAATTTTTTTGAGTCGTATATAAATCCTACAAACTAGCTAAAAGAAGACATGCAAGGTCTACTCAAACTAGTGGTGTAACTAATCCAACAATTCAAGAGAAATAGTTAGCTGATTTAATACTTCCCATTATTAAACTAGTAAGAAGAACTAGTCAAGATTATTTCCCTGATTTTGATCCTAATTTCCCTCTTGAGGAAACCGAATATGAACCATCAAACCTCATTCCTCTAGAAGAGAAGAAGTAGAAGAATAAAAAGAGGAGGAGGAAGAATAACTCATGATGGCAGCATAAACACAAGTGCTATGGGGATAGAACATGGGCTTGTTGGCTCTAAATCCTCCATTACACAATGTATCCAATGGATATGGAAAGAAATTTCCAAATTTCGAGGAGATGGAAAAGAACACCCGATGGTCACATCGCAACATCCATAATAGCTTGAGGGGTGTTAGTCATGGAATACAAATATGTTTCAGTCCACCTATTCATGAAATCCTTACAAGATATCACTGTGAACTAAAACTATCATTTTTCAATAAGATGAATCACCAATTGGGTAGGTATGAAATCTAAGTTTGAAGATATAGTTAAACCATCTGAATATTCCCATGCTCTCCTTACCCAGTGGTCTCAATTAAATAAAGATCCATATGAACATATGAGGGATTTTGTGGCTAAATCTAATAGGATTCTCTATAAGATCCCATAAGCTTCCCGACCTACTAAAGATAATCAACTAAGGTTCTTCACCAATGCACAACTTCCCAAAGTTAGCTTCATGCTAAGAAGAACTCAACCTACCACCTTAGACAAGGTGTAAAGAATTGTAGTTGATGTATAATATGATTTATAGATGTTTGGGAAGATCAAGAGAGGTATAACTAAGGAAAAAGCTCAAAGTTCATGTTCTTGAGCCATAGACTCATTAGTGAAAAAATTGGCTAATGATGTGCTTTCTCTTAAAATAAACTTGCACAAACTTCCATGTATAAGGACATTCCAAGAAATAATTTCTTAAACAAACAAAGAATTGGTCCTCCACCTCAAAGGATTTCACTTGAATCCACTCCCATGAACGTAGCATGTGGGACTCGGTCAGATGAAGAAATTGAAAAAGAAGCAGGTTCAAAAATTGAAGAATATTAAGGTGAGTTGTTAATATAGGATATTGGATCTACAAAATTAGGTTTTTTTTAGTATGCATCCTATTTGGATGATGAATATGAAGATTTTGTGGTTGACATGAACGTACATTCTTGTGTTTTTTTCACTCGAATGAATACTCTTGAGAAAGAGAAGTCCTCCAAGCATAAAGATAAGGAGAGATAGGATCCTTAACTAGAGACTCTACTTCCTAAAAATCATAACAAAGAGAGGATATCCACTCCCCCGTATTTAAAATCTGCTAAAAATAATCCTGTAGTTGCACCCCTTTGCAACGTATTTTCTAAGCAAGGTAAGTCAAATCCTTCCACAAATGATGTTTCTACTTCTACAAAGCATAAGAGTGATGAGAAATAAACAAGTACCTCATATAAGTCAAACCAAGCCAATGTTTCCCACACTACTGAAAAACCCTTCTTCAAATTTTGACATCATCGACCATGTTAAAAATTCTAAGGTCCAAATCTCAGAGTCGAATATTTACAAACCCACCTTAAGCAACTCGAGAAACTTATCAAGATCATCAAGGGTGGAAGCTCCAAGTCTAAAGTTTCATCCTCTTCAAAAGTATCATCTATTTATAAATGTCTTCTTCCTACTCCTCTATCAAGTTTGAGCTAAAAAATATTAGCCTCTACCCCTTCTTCAATTGGAAATATTGAACCATTATATGTCTCCTTGTTGATTAATGGGTATAATCTAAATAATTATATCATTTATTCTTATTCCTTTGATAATTTCATGCTTGTCAAGGTTTCCCAAGCCCTTGATTTGAGGCTCTTGAGAGCATTTTGTCATTGTTACTCTATAGAGACCAAAGATGCTCCGCTATTTGGGAGGATTAAAGATGCAGTGATGGCCCTTGTGGCTTATTTGGAAAAGATGGTAAAGGCAATGATTCTGCAGCTAACATGTTGGCTACATATGGAATGCTTCTCAGCAAAAGATTCTACCCAAAGATGGGAGGTAAAATCTTATTGTGTTGGTCTTCTACATTATTTCTAATCAAGGGTGAGATGAAGAAACTTCTTCCTAAGCCCAAGATGAAGTACACAATGCAGAATTCAGATGACCCTAGAGCCACCATCCTCTTCCAAAGTAGGGAATTGGGAAAGCTTCATTTGAAGAGTTAGGAAGAGTGTCATATGAAGAAAAAGGAATTGTTAATTACTTCATGAGTTTTGAGTAGAGTGAAGAACTACTTATTCTAGAGGAAAGACCAACAAACATTGTTGATGAGGTTTGGAACATGGAGTTTGATTTCATATTTTATATAACAAGATTGGGATCAAGAATTATCTTATCATCCCCACAAAGATATTTGTATCCCTTATCATACAAGTTGAAATTCTTGAACACAAATAACGTCAAAAATTATGAATCTTTATTATTGGGATTGCAGGAAGTGAAGAGATGGGGATTTAAAATCTCATTGCACAAGGTGATGTTGAACTAATTGTGAAATAGGTGAGAGACATTTTTCAAGTAAAAATTCTCATCTTCTCCATTATATGAATAGGGTCTGGGATTGTATTGAATCCTTTAATACATTTGACATTAAAGAGGTCCTCGATATCAAAATTCTAGAGCTGATTCACTAGTTGTGTCCACATCATTGATGATTCCACATCCTAACTTCAAAGGAGAAAGGTTCTCGGTGGAAATGGTATTTCGGCCTAGTGTGCCAAACAATTTAGAGAGATGGAAATTTTTTGAAGATGATAACCATATTATGTCCTTGTTATAATAGACAGGGGACTTCATGTCCATGTATTTCGAGGGAAGTGACTCATTCCCAAGGGAATTAACGAAGAATGATAGTGATAATAATTCAATTAGTCGGGTGGATGAAGAGTGGGTGATTCAATTAAAAGTCAACAGGTTTCCAAAGGGACTAGTGTCTTTGGAGGAACTGTTTGACAAGCACGATATGTTCATTCCTAGAAAATCAAAGGATCAACCCATGTCTTTTTCAAAGTATGATAAAATTAACATTGGAACAAACAAGCATCCAAGGACGGTGAAGATAGGAAAAATTTCTTCACTTGAGGAACAGAGGAATTTCATGACTCTATTATAAAGGTACATTGATGTGCTCGCATACTCATATGGTGATTTTAAGTCCTTCCAACCAAGTTCATGCAACACTCTATACCCATGAAACCTAATACAAAATCCTTCCATAAGAAGAAAATGAATTGTAATTCCAACATTGTAAGAAAAATTAACGCAGAGGTTATGAAGTCTTTGAATGCTTGCATCATCTTTCATATCCACCACTTAACATGGATAGCCAATATTTTACCAAAGTGAGGAAAATACTGGTGAAATTTACATCTACGTGAATTTTCATAATCTAAACTAAGATTCTTTGAAAGACAATTACCCACTATTAGTTTTGGACCACATCTTGCAAGAGGTTAATGGTTCAGAGATGATGCCCATATTGGATGGATTCTTGAGGTACAATCAAATTTAGGTGGCTAAAGAATATTAGTTCAAAAATTCCTTCACTACCCCATGGGGAACATTCACTTACCACCACATGTCATTCAACTTGATCAACTAGGGTGTTATATTTCATTGGGTAATAGAATTGGATTTTAAATATATGAATGGAAATTATATTGTAGTGTACCTTGATGACTTAAAAGTGTATTCCAAGAAGATGGGATAACATCTACAACAAATTGAGAAAGTTATAATCCATTTTAGGAGGAATCATATTTCCATAAACTTGAAAAAGTCCATATTTGGAGTTATTGAGGAAAATATCATTAGTCACACCATGAGTAAGGAGAGCACTAATATTGATACGGAGAGAGGCAGAGGCTATCCAAAGATTATACCTTCCTACTAGTAAGATAAGTGTGCATTCCTTCTTTGGTAAGTTCAAATTCTTGAGAAGATTTGTACTAGATTTTATAGAGCTCACAAAGGATATTTTCAATATATTGAAGCCAAAAGTATGCTTGAATTAGAGAAATCAAGGTAAAGAAGCTTTTAAATCCATCAAATATGCCATTACAAAAGTTCCCACTCACAGTACACCCATATTTTGGTATGGAATCCATCTTCTACTATTATTCCTATGAGCATAATATCTTTTTCATCCTCGTGTAAGAAAATGAAGACAAAGTGTAGTCACTCATCACCTTCATGAGTGCCCCTAGAGGTCACATGAGCTCAATTACTCACAACATAAGAAACATGCTTATGTGGTGGTAAGAGCATTGAAAAATTTTAGATTCTACCTTCTAAATTCTCGTGTTGTGGTTATGGTCCCAAGTCCGGTGGTCAATTCTATTTTGATGCAACAAGATCCAGTGTACAAAGAGAGAAAATTAGGTCTCGAAGGTTCAGGAGTATGATCTTGAGATCAAGCCCTCCAAGATGGTGCGAGGAAACATATTATGTGATTTTTTTTTCTTGAGAAGAGTGGTAAGATTGCTCAAATTGTTACAATTATTTGATCAAGGATCTTCCTCTTGTTTTTTTGTAAGTATAACCAATCTATGTTGCTATGATATAAAATATTTCTTGACCTATGGATATTTTCCTCCTAGCCTCGATTAGAATCAAAGGAGAACTCTATGCCTCATTGCAGAGAAAAAAACATCATCGGGAAAATGTTTTTTACAAAAAAGGTATGGATGAAACATTCTTGAGGTGCATAGAGGAAGAACAATAAAAGAAAATATTCAAGGCATGTCATGATCAAGCATGCATAGGCCACTTATCCATGATGGTCACAACACACAAGATATTAAGAGGTGGTTATTAGTAGACTACTCTATTTTATGATGCATACAAATGGGTCAGGAAGTGTGATCCATGTCAATAGTTTATAGGAATGCCAAGGCTCATTTACGTACCACTCGACCCAGTGATCATTGAAGAGTCTTTTCAACATTGGGGTCTTGATTTCAATATTATATTAAATCCTCACTCCATCATGGGCCACATGTATAAACATACTACCATAGAATACTTCACAAAGTGGGTAGAAGTGATTTCGATGAAGCATGCAAATTTAGAAACTGTGAGCAAATTTTTAAAAGAAAATATCATTGTCGATTTGAGTGCCTAGAAATATCATAGTACACAATGTCGCTTAATTATCCTCAAGATATTTAATGGACTTCTTCTATAACCATCGCATTTATTTTTCTCACTCCTCTTATTACTACCCACAAGGAAATGGCTAAGTAGAGTCTAGCAATAAGAATATTGTCACAATTATTCACAAACTAGTGGATGTCAATCAAAGGGATTTGCATAAGAAGCTATATGATTCCCTATGGGATGACTGAATCACACCTAAAAAAATTATTTGGAATTCTCATTTCTAGCTATTTTATGGGATTGAGGCTTAGATTCATATTTCTTAGGAGTTACTTTCCTTACAACTTGTGAAGGCGGTTGAAAATGGAGAGTATCTAGATGCTCTTGATAAGTGAATCTACTACTTGGAAAATTTGAACGAAGATAGGTTGGTAGTAGTAGACACATTGAGGAAACATTATTCTAAGGTGAAAAATATCTTTAATCAAAAGAAATATGATATAATATTTCAAATCAAATACCTTTTCCTGTTATGGGATAAAATAAGAGAACCCAAAGGAAGCCATGGAAATTTTGATTCTCTCTGGGTTGGTCCATTCAAAGTCAAACACTTCTGTAGGGAGAATGCTTATTACCTAGCATACCTGGCTAGAACCCAATTAGAGTTGCCTCATAGTGGGAAACATCTAATACTACAAGCAAGTGACTATTCTTAAATCATCATTTGTACTATAGTTTCCCTTTCCTTTTTGTGTATCTTCCCTCTCCAATTTTTGTGTGTTTCCTTTCTTTTGTGTGTGTGTGTTCGTATCTATTACTTGTAAATAATGAATCTATTGCCCAATGGATAAGGAACTAGTAGACTACCCAAGAGAAAGCTAAGGTCCTCTATTTCTCTTTATGATCCAAATTCCTTGAGTTAGAGCCGAGATGTTTTCATGTGAAATTACCAGCCCAAAAATGTAAAATTTGATCCATGACAACCAAACCACAAAGTGAAAATATGCTTCTAAACCTTCATGAATACATCTCCGATCATTTTTCTTATTTTTCGTGATCATTCTAACCTTGAAATTCCTTGAAATATAATGAAAAATCATGTATAATTTTTCAACATGATGTGATAAGGTCAACTCTTCCATTCAAAGAAAAATACAATGAAGACTAGCTCTTCGCTAGGCTTAAAAAGGTTGATTTTGGCCATTTCAAGGAATGTGTGCATCTTCCAAGAAGGTTCCAAAATATCATAATCATATTGAGGTGTCATTAGATAGATTTGAATGTGTTATAAGTTGTTCAGAAAATTTTAGGAAATATTTGATGATTTAGGGATATTCTGTGGAAAATGGGGTTTTTCAGGTGTAAGGAATGAGTAGTCAAAATATGAACCTGCACTTCTCTAGATGATTATGGGATCTCGAAAGGATTTATAATTAAAACAAATATGCAATGGAAATATAATTAAATTATCTACATGGTGGAAGAATCAAATTTGTTCCAAGACCTAAGAGTTTCTCAAGACAGTTAAACTTTTACAGGTGTACCTCATTGTCCTAATTAAAAAGGGGGTTTTTTTGGAGTTGTAGGTAGAATAAAGATCTAAAACTTGTGTAATTGATCTTATAAGGTATATTTTAGTCATATTCGTATATTATTTCATCTCAAAAGACCAATCCAAGATCTGGGAGTGAAAGATTTCAAGTTCTTACTAGTGAAGATTGTGCAGGCTCTATACTTAGCCAAAGTTTTAAGCGCCACACACAAGCACCTTACTCCATGGTAAAAAAAAAATTCCTTCTTGTCACTTTTTCCCAAAGTGTTATAGGGGAAAAAATGAGATCTCATGAGAAATATCTTCCACGAGTCCTCTATGTGACCCATTTTGAGCTCCACATGATGCTTATCTAGCTAACCCTATTTCCTCGGGCATGCTCAGATTATGCCACTCGTCATCATCCATCTATAAGTACCATTTTTGTCCCTCTTTTCCCTTTATTCCAAATGGATATAGGGTACAAACATTAACACCCATGAGCAAGCCCCCTCGTAGTTTTTATGTGAGAATTTTTCAGCTCCTAGGTGTTTACCTAGATTTGTTATCCTCATGCACACCTGACCAAATGCTTCCACTTGTCATGATATCTTTTAAGTTCCATTTTGTTTCCATCTTGTACATTTATCCCAAGGGGACAAAGGGCTAAAAATTAGGCCTATGAGAAAGCCCCTTATCTTGTCCCCCATGTGATCTCTCTCATGCTCTGCAGATTGTTTAATCCACTTTTTCATCTTCCTAACACTTCACAAGATTTGCCACTTGTCATGATCCCTCTCAAGCACCATTTTTTGTCCCTTGTGTCCCATTTTACCATTAAACCTAGTTTTTAATTCCACTTAATTTTTCATTCAACCCTGTGGTCAAACCACAATTCGTTGGGATACACAAAAGTAAAAGATAACTTGTTTTTAAGTTACTTTCTTTGCACACGTTGACATATTCATAATTTTTTTTTTGTAATACCTCCAAGAACATCAAAATATACCATACATGCTTCTATAACATCCATAGCCTTGTAAATTTGTATTTTCTTCATATCTTTTACACAAAAAACCAAATTAAACTAAGATTTTCACATAATACTCTACTCCTAAGCACCTTAGAGAAGACTGTTCTTTCATATTAGATGATTCCTGATTTATTTATAGAAAAAAATCTGAAACCCTACCTCTGTAAGTTACTTTTTTAGTTTGTAAGAGTTTTAGCAGAAGAATCACTGTGAAAATTGGAGCATGAGATCTCATTGTTGAGCCAAATCCGATGAGAGTGTTTTTCGTTGCCAATGACACTAGTAAGTACACTTAATAAAAATATCAAGTACTCTATACATTCATATATTAAAAATAGTAATCCTCCTAAAACATTAGACAAAAAATCACACACTTTGGGAAATTATCTATTCATGTGATTCCTAAGTAAGAAAAGTACTAATTAACCCATGTCTTTGGCCACCTCTCTTTGCTTTCTCATATTACTTTCATCCTTACACCATTACTTGCTCAATCTCCCTTTTCATACTTTGGAATTTTTCATCCTGGACACTAGCACCAAGCACCCCCATCCCCTCGGGTGTCCCCTGTCCTCTTTGTACTTTCATCACTTTTGGGTTCTTTCTAGCCATTTGAGCATCTTATATTTTCAAGTGGTCAGCCTTTTGGGGTTAATTATGTTGAGGCCCTAAAATGACCAAGTACCCGAGGCATGAAGGGTTGTGGCACGCATAAAAAGTGTGTGAAGGCACACGTGGAAGTAACTTTGGGGATGCATGAAGGCTCATGCCCGGAGTAGGATGGATTCGGGACTTAGTCATTTTTAGACTATGAGTAAAGTCGTGTTAAGGGGACAAATGGAAAGGCGACCATATACATTTATGGATAACATTAAGCTATGGAGACTTACAGCTCAAGAAAAGCATATTCTAGGGTATCATTACGGTTATCATGACATGATAGGAGCTGATTTTGTTATGGATTATCCAGCACTTTCCTACTAAGGGTACTTGATTAGGGAAACACATGATGACATTTGGCATGTTCTTTTGTAGTGGTTAGGTAATCATGAAAGATTCCTTCAGGCCTTTTCTTGTAATGATGACTTAGTGGAGGTAAGTAGAAGTTTGCATATAAGTAGAGAAACTGAGATGAATGGGATATAGAGAATAGAATGGATAGGTATTTGTATGGACAGAGAGAGGAATAGCGAGTTTAATATGTAATTGTAAGCTCTATAATGAAGATATCATAGAGAACATGTTGAGGCTCTGTTGATGTATTATCTCCATCCATGGAATCTTTAATGTAATTTTGCTATTGTAATGTGATGAATTAATACAATGGAGTGGTTATGAACATCTGTGTTATGGATCTTGATGTATGTGTTTTCTTTATTGTCTATGAATTCAAACCCTTGTGTTCTTGATACTATTTAGGGTTTATCTATGATATTGTTGTAATGTGATCATGTTTACTTCCATATGTGGTGCACCCAAACCTAGATCTAGTTCTTGATCTAGATTATAAGAATGAATGTAACCAATTTATATCTTTACAAAAACCTCTTTGTTAATGGAGAAAATTCTCATGAAGCTCATATAAAGGAGAGGCTTGGCACCTTGGGTGAGCTCCGAGTTAGGCTGGGTGATATGCCGGCATGTCTAGGGTTTAAAGAGAAGTTAGAGGTAATTAGAGACTACATTTTTGTTTCATTTTCGGGACCTCATTTGAACTTTTTATGAGAATGATGTTTAATGATGGAGAGCTTGACCTTAGACACTATCTAAGTATGGATTAAAAGCATAGAGGATGATTTTTCTTAGATATTTAACACCGGACCTGAGTTTGATGCATGTAAATGGGTAGAAGAACACCTATATGATGACCTATATGAAACATTTTTTGTTGTTTCCCTATGGAGTTGTATGAATGGCTATCAGCATATGCATCAAGGTTAAGTTGGTATTATAGACCCCGTGTATGGACCTAGGATGAGTATCAAAGACTACATGATGATAATATGACATGGACTCATGTTGTTGATCACTAGTGGTGTAGAGTGTTGATGAGTTATACCCTGGAATATGTGATTTATACGTATTCCTTCCTAGAGGTTATTGAGTGTGAGTTCTTGAGGGAGTCTAGAGGATAGTTCTTGTGTGTTATTCCACTAGCTATCAAGATCCTAGTTATTATGTTGATTTTGGAAGCCCTCCCCATGGCTAGCTAAAATCTTGCTAGGCATAGGGCACAGAAGCTGGCATGGTAGAAGATGGTGGACCTTGCGGTTGAAATAGAGAGAGAGGAAAGATGGATCAAGTATAATGAAGCTCGGGAGAGGGAGTTGGTGAGACAACATGAAGTTGCATGAGTGATGGATTTATGGAGGAATACTTTGTGGGAAGGATTCAAAGTTCATGTGAAGGATGTAGAATCGCGGCGATCTATGCTACCCCATCTTGCCAAGCCCAGGAGAGAGACCCCTTGGCTTCTAGTGAGAGCTCTTCATTTGGAGAAAGGAGAGCCATATGTGTGCATCTAATCCCACCTGATGACTAAACACTTTGGCGCTTAGTTTTCGGATCCAAAGATAAGTATTGTTAACCTGGTTGGTCTTGGTATTGGTGGTCAAGCAACACCTAGGAGATATAATTTTTCATTTGGTACATCTACATAATATTATAAGTGTGAGTGTCTGATTTGTTATAATGTTCATGGTGTGAAAAGAAGCGCAAGTATGAAGAGTGCCCAAAGTTATATGAACACATGATCCAAAACCAGAAGAAGGATACGGGCATGGGGATGGTGAGTGTAAAGTGTGTTGATCCATAATGGATGTCGTGGGTGGTGCATGAATATGAGTTAGAGCTGTATTGGTGACAACGCAATACCGAGGTTGCATGTGCCGGGAAGATACCAAAGTAGAGGCCACTTGTTACAAGAGAGGAAGTGATACATGGGAAGTATCTGGACTGAATCATCAGAAAGAATTCTATCAAGAGACCATGGAGGTGATTAGGAGTCTTCAAGGGGAGATTCAGTGCTTGAAGGAGAAATCACGGAAGTTGGAGTAGAAGAAAAGTGTTGAAGTCCCTTAGGTGGATATAGATGAAGTCAGGGAAGTATGTAAGATGTTGCGCTAAGAGAATATCATCCCTCTGTTAAGAGAATGGCTAAGAGGAAAAGTACCAAACATCATAGGAGAGTGTAAGAGGTAGTTTGTGCATGTTAATCTGCCTCCTCATAGTCTTGACTATCATAAGGAGATTACCTTGAATGCAATTGTTGATGGAAGGCTCCTAAGTAATATTCTAATTGACACGGGAAAGGAAGTCAATGTGCTCACCTTGGATGCATGGAATCAAATAAGAAGGCCCCCATTACATGCATCTTCAAATTTGTTGTATATGGCTAAGAATACAAAGGTGATGCCCATTGGTGTCTTAAAGGATCTTTGTTATAACTATCAAGGGGAAAATTCACTAAAGATTTTGAAATCTTAGTGCTTGCTAAGGCGTAAAACTTTCTAGCGTTAGTTGGGTACCCTTGGAATTATAAGGACAATGTTGACTTATGTTTAAATAAGAGGTATATAAGTTTTGAGAACAAGGATGAACGTTTTATCATTCCTTTGACAGATGGGAATTCAACGCCCTATATTAAGCCCTTGGGAAAAGAAGACCTGGATAGAATCTATGTGCACACTATCAAAGACCCTAAGGTTGTTCATCCAACTAGATAAGGATTTATTCGGTGGGAAGATGTTCAATCTATAAGTGATACAACTAGTGTGGCATGTGACAATTATGTGCATAGGACATATGAGCTAGTGGAAGGTAGTTAAAAGGATCTTTGATGATAGTAACTAAGGCATGCTCGGTCAGTGCACAGGAGGAAAAAAGTTATCATGTTACACTTTGGGAAGGAAACCTTGATGTTTTCCTACAAGTAATGGAGACCAGTGGAGATGTTATATCAAAAGGATAAGTATGATTATCTATAATTTGCGTGGGATTGTAGCACATTTGTGGGCTTCCCATCAGGATAACCTTCTAGAGTGGTACGAGGTGAGAATCGTGTTCTCTATTAGGTTTCTCCAAAGAAATGCACCTACTACTATACAAGACTATCATGGGAAGGAACCTACCTCATTTCATGTCCAAGCATGTGAGAAGGCATGGATGGAAGGCATGAAGCCTTACCTCCATCACTATGGGTGCATAATATTTACTCCACCTTACAAGGTTACGTGTGCGCATGGTACATTCATTCATAGATGAGATGTCAGACAAGAAACTAGCAGGAGTTAACAGTTGATCTAATTCAAACTTTTGATTATCAAAGTACTAAGACATCAATGAATGAGGCGGTGTAAGTTGTTAAGCACCTAACTATGGGAGATAGTGTCATGGCATAGGACAGAGTACTAGAGTTGTTAGGTGAAAATGGTTTGGAGGCATGCTTCGATGAGGAAGAATAAGAGGAAGTACAGCTTGAGTGCACCTGCATGGAAAAGGAGAAAGGAAAGGTTGTCTACAACTTGAGTGCGCACTTACCAAGAACCCCTAAAAACTAAGAATTTTAACATTGGCTTGAAGATAGAACCCAAGGTACTATTGGAGATTACTGGTCAGAAAGGGAGGTTTCAAAGATTATTGATCTATTGCATAAATTCCAGGATTTATTCCTATGTGGGTACCATAAACTCAAGGGGGTTCACCACTCTTTAGGAGAGATGCAGATCAAACTAAAGGAGGGTGCATGCCCAATTTAGAAGAGACCTTATCAAATGAATCTAAATTTGCACGTCAAGGTCAAGGAGGAGATTGATAATATGATTGCATCAGGCATCATTGAGGTTGTTGAGGAATCAGAGTGGATAAGTCCGATGGTCATCAGCACTAAGAAGGATGGGAGGATAAGGATTTGCATTGACTATAGGGATTTGAATGCGGTGTGTGTCATTGATCCTTTCCCAACCCCATTCACTGAGGAGATCCTGGAAGGAGTAGCTGGGCACGAGATCTATTCATTTATAGATGGATTTTTGGGGTATCATTAGGTTAGAATTGTAAAGGAGGACCAAGAAAAGATGACTTTCGCCACTGAATGGGGAATTTTTTCCTATACAGATCATGCCTTTTGGACTAAAGCACTTTGTTGTGTTTTCGTGCATTGTGGTTTAGGTGTTTTAGGACTTCATCCATAAGTTTCTTCAAGTCTACCTAGATGATTGGATAGTTTACAGACTAGTAAAGGACCATTGTGACAATATGAGGTTGATGTTTGAGAGATGCTAGCAGTTGAGTATATCTCTAAACATTAAGAAATGTGTTTTTCTACTCCATTTGGCACCCTGTTGGGACATATCATATGTAAAGAAGGCTTGTTGGTGGATCCTGCCAAATTTGCCATTATTGTGGGATTGGGGGAACCTACCAGCTAGAGTGTGGTGTGTGGATTCCTTAGACATACAAGGTATTACAGGAAGCTCATAAAGGGTTATGCTAATATTTTCACACACAGTTGGAGGAGTTACCAAAACACAAGAGTATGTTCTATTGGGGAGAGGTGCAATAGATGGCTTTTGAAACACTGAAGAATAAACTCATTACTATGCCCATATTACAGTTTCCCTCTTGGGATAAATCTTTTCATGTGCATGTTGATGCATCCGGGATGGTGATTAGAGAAATCTTTAGACAACCTGGAGAGTGAATTCTTAGCCATCCCTTTTTCTTTGCTAGTAGGAAGCTAACCTAGCATAATAGAATTATCCTACCACAGAGCACGAGGCATTATCGATGATCTATGCACTACAAAAATTCATAAATTATTTTCTAGTGACACCTTTTATATTTTATACAGACCATATGGCATTAAAGTACTTGGTGAATAAGCTCGTCTTGCAAGGGCACATATGCAGGTGGGTCCTATTGTTTCAGGAGTTGGAGTTTCTTGTTGTTGTACAATTGAGTAAGAGTAATTTTAAGACCGACCACTTATCAAGGATTAACTCGAGAAGAGGATGCACAGAGCAATGAGGATACAATTCTAGATGCACAATTGTTTAAATTGTAGTGTGTGCCATCTAATTTGGAAGATATCATTGTGTTCTTAAGAATAGGTGTGGCACCAAAAGGGATGAAGGCCTTGGAGATGAAACATTTATTTGTGCACGCGTCACACCCTACATTTTAATCAATGGAGACCTATACAAGTTAGGTCGGGATGGGGTCTTATGTCAATGTGTCTTGGATCATGAGCATGCTACTGATCATGGGGAAGCACATGGTGGAATTGCATGAGGGAACTATGCGGGAAATACCCCTGCGAGGAAGATCTTATTGGAAGGTATTTGGTGAGAAACCCTTTACCAGGATTTTATTGAGTATTGCAAGGCCTATGATCATTTTGAACGCCTTGGTAATCTAGGAAAAGGGATGAAATGCCATTAATACCAATAGCTAGTGTTGAACTATTCAAGAAATGGGAAATTGACTTTGTAGGCCCTATTTCACCTGTCACACAAAGGACGGGTTTGTGGTACATCATTACTTGCACTGATTATCTCACATATTGGGTAGAATCAATGCCTACTAAGGATTACACGACATCGATGGCAGCTAGGTTTTTATGGGAAAACATCATTAGCATATATGGGTTCCCACTGAGTTTAACAAGTGATAGGGGTATGCATTTCCTAAATGAAACAATTAGGATTCTGTTGGTAGAATTCATGGTGGCCCATCACAAGACTACCCCTTACCACCCACAAGCTAATGGGATAGTAGAATCCTTTAAAAAAATATTGAGTCACACGTTGACCAAGATTTGTGACGTTGTGATACTGAGGCTAGGATGACAAAGTCTTGACCATGTTATGGGTGTATAGAAAAATTATAAAATATTGAACAAAGCCACACCATTTCAATTGGTGTTTGGCATAGAAGTTATTTTTTTGGTAGAGTTCATGCTACCCTCTCTATGTATTGCACGCATAGGAGGATTGGCCAACGAAAATACATTGCAAGAGCACATTGATAAGTTAATGCAATTGGATGAAAGACGATCCCTTGCTAGATGGAGTTAGAGGACTGAGAAGGCATGACACGATTATCACATTAAGAATAAGCAATTTGAGGTTGGGAAGATGGTTTTACTTTATGATTCTAAGTTTTTGTGCCATCCTAGGAAGCTCAAATTCCATTGGTTAGGGCCATATATTATATCCTTCATATTGGATTCAAGCATGTGCCGATTAAAAGAAATTTGGATGTGACACGGTTTCCATATTATTTCAATGGGAGTAGGTTGAATCCCTAATATAAATAAGGCTTCTATGTGTTTGTAAATAAGGTAGTATTTCCAGTTAGATTAGGTTTCCCTTAATGCATTTCCCTTTTTGTGTTTCCTTTTGTCGTCATTTTTCTTTGTCTTCTTTGTTCGGTGTTTTGTTGTGTGTTGGTGTGCAGTAGCTAATTACATTGTAAGTGATTCCATGTAAAAAGGGTGTGCATACATTTAGTTTGGGGTGGATTGGAAAATATGTTTGGTTATGGTTGAAAAATTCTTTGAGAAGATGGATTGTTGGGAGACTCATTTTTAAAAATTAGCAAAGCGAGAGGAAGGAGTAGTGCTTTGGGTATAAGGTGCTAGAATTTGTGCGGTTATAAAGTTGTTTAAAGACCACAAAGAAGAGAAAAAATGATCACACAGTATAACAAGAGGAAGGTGGCACCATGAGGAACTACTTGGTGGACAACGTAGAGGTTATGTACTTTGGCACGGTGACGCATATGAAGGAGGTGCTGTGGCGGTAAGAAATCTTGTTGAGCGCTAAAAGGTTATAAGCTGCAATGCATGGAGGGAAGTTGTGAAAGTTGATTTAAGTGGAATAAAGTGCTTTATTAAAAAGAGATGTTAAGACATGTGGTCGAAGGAACTTTAAGGTGTTGAAAAATTATAAATAGAGGGTAAAGGTAGTCATTTCGACTACTTTTCCTTAGAGAATTTTTGTGCTCTGAGCTTGAAGTGTGATGAGGGTTTTGAGAAGAAAGTGAGGTACTTGTCACAAACCAATAGAGCTAGGTGAATTGTGATGTGATCTTGTGGTAAAGCAAGAGGGGAAGGAAGACAACAGAGTATGAAGGGGTTGTGTGAGAGAGAAGCATGGAATTCGTCAAGTTTGGGCAGATGAAGGAAAATTTGAAAGCACCTAAGGAATGAAAGAATGAAAGAATGAAAGAGAAAGGAGATGGCACCCAAGAAAGCTCGTAAAAATATACTAATGGTGGAAAAAGAAGAACTCGTGGAAGTTTATTCAGAAATGTAGTATCCCAGGGGTTATTAAGGTATAGAAGTGGAGCTCGAAGTTATATAGATGCAAAATCAGTGAGTTCAACCATAGAACCACTGACTATGATGAGTTAATGCGGGTGGATTTGTACAAGGAGATTCTAGGGTTAGATGAACAAGGAAACCCTAGGGTAGATGATTCGATGAAGGAGGAGTTATATAAAACTAGGTTTTACAAGATTGGGAGTTATTATTCTTTATTAAACCCACATCGTTGTTGTTAGATGGTTGATGTCACAAGTGCATGAAGAATTTTTATACTTTTTGGGGAGAAGGATGAGACTCACAAGAAATTTAATCCATAGGGTAATGGGCCTACAGAACAAAGGTGAAGACATGACCCTTGATTTAGGTGTCACTACGAAGATAGAAGAGCTAGCCAAGAAATTAAACTATGAGAAAGGGGAAGGGCACAATTTATTACGGATCTATTGGACCAAGCATTTAGAGTCACTTCCTGACTCATTAGTTACAAGTTTGTGCATCGAGAGATTGATGGACATAAACAATATGTTCATGTACGTACACACAGAGTTTCAAAGAGCGCACATTACAATTTTGCACAATTCATTGTGAATGGTATTATTGAGGAGGCACAAGTACATAATGACTTAGGAGCAAAGATAACTTGGGGGTCCATTATGTTATTAATTTTATTCTAGGAAATTGGTGTCCTAGATGGACTAGATGATAATATGTGGGTCTACCCACCGGTACACTCATCTCCTGCAGTACAGTTCAAACAATTCACTTGTGACGGGAGTATATCTAATGCGTACAAGGCATAGATGAACAAATGGTATGAGAGACTACACGTAACTTTTGAAAATGAATGGTGCATCCCGCATGAGCTTCTAAAGATCATTGGGGACCAAGTTTAGTTTGCAGTCATGCAACATTTTAGTCTGACACGGTTTGTGATGGCCAAAGGAGAGAAAGGGTTGTGGTGAAAACTCCCATTTGCATTCACCACTAAGTACTTGAAGTGTTCCATCAACTAGTTGAAGGATGCACAGTTGTTGACCTTCGATGCAGATAAGGTGGACATGGATGTTCACACCCTATGTGTGACTCACGAGATACAACTCGGGGCCACCGTACATGGAGACCACGGAGCAGATTTCTTAGATCTGTATTGACATTTCAGTATTACCATTAAGGGATACATCCACAGGGTGTTCGTGCGGTGTGCCCCAAGACAAAGGGAGGAGTGGAGATAGAAGTTAGAGATGCTCCCTTCCCTAAGCCATGAGAAGCTTTGATCCCACCTATGAAATTAGTTCAAGCAAATGAGGAGGTAGTAGTAGAAGAAGAAGAGAGTGAGGGGAAGTTGGACACCTCCTGGAAGAGAAAATATTACACATGTTGAGGAAGTAGTGGGGAGCAATTTCTTCATAGCCAAGAAGCACCAAGAATTTTCAAGTGGGGCACAACAAGGTTGAAGTACCTAAAGGGGAGGATCCAGAAGAAAAGAAACATAAGATACACGATGTGTTAAGTTCTATGACAAGATTAAGAAGGAAAGGAAGAGGACCACAATACCTTTAGGGATGATTTAGAAGTAGAGCTTGAAGAATAGGAGAAGGGAGCTGAAGCTAGGGCCAAGGCTATGGGTGAGGTGCATGAGAAGGAAAAATATCATTCTATAGAAGGAACAGAAAAGGGTCCAATGCAAAAGGCTTCCCTACACAACCCACCAAACTAGATGAAGAAAGTAAGGGAGACTCCTTTACTATAAAGGAGGATAAGGGGTTCATACCAGGGTCGAAGAAGCAATGCACAAAGTGTAAGGCCACAAGGAATAAGTGGATGCCTAGGTCCCCACATGATCCCATGAAGGTACTACACACAAGGTTCTAGGGCACAATCCCGTAGAGAAGCTATATGGATGGGATCTATTGGATCAAAGTGGGGGCATGCCAAGAACTAGGAAAATGCTAAGTTGGAACCTACATTTCCATTCTGAAGAGCCTGAATTTGAGGTCAATGATCACGTGATCGAGACCATTCATTTAAAGAAGAAGGGAGGAGAGACATACAAAGTGGTGGATCCTAACCACCTCACAGATGAGAAGGCATGTAAGCGTTGCGCAGAATATTTCCTCGAGAGGTGATTCGACACACGGACTTGGATGCGGGGACCTTTGTTTGAACCTTAGTTATGGTGAAGAAGGAAAAATAAAAGGAGGTAGAGAGATTGCACCAAGGACTAAAGGGTGAGCAAGTGTGAACCAAGGAGGCCTATGATCGAGATGGTTCCCTCATTAAAGGTATTTTGGGATAACTACCAAGTATTGGTGAGCTAGGCCAGGAAAAATTACGGAGATGAGATGGAGTATCTTGAGGACCTTGTAGGGATGTTACTTGTAAACATCAAGGATGGCATGGGGCCGATAAGCTGTAGAGCTCGCCAAGGAAAGAGAAGAGAACAAAGTTTATGTTGAAGCCTAGATCATTGAGTTGAAGGATTTACTTACTCAACTCAAGGAATCGATCATGTTGGTGGATAGGGGCTTCAATAGTTACAGGAAGTGTTAGCCCATCATTGATGCATGACTAACAAATGAGGAGGTTTCCCCCAAGGCCTTACAGGAGAAGATACCATCTAACAAGTCTAAGTGCACACAATTGATTGTTGATACCACATATTAGAAAGAGAAGATAGAAAAAAGCATGAAAATATAGATTTCGAGGATTGGCGAACTGGAACTCCATCATTGAGTGGATGCATGAGTTCGAAGGTATCTCTGTGAGAGATATTTGTAGCCATAGATGAGCTCAAGGGGAAAGTGGAGGAAGTCAACCTAGACCAAGTTCCTAGCATTATAGGAGAGGTGTTAGGAAAGGCTTTAGCATAAGTGAAGGCATAGAGAAAGCTAAAGGATGAAATAGATGCATAGTTAGCTGAGCTCCTCTAGGTAGTCGCTTAGTGGTTGAACCATGCAACATTTTTTCCTTAGCATATTTTTGGTCGTTAAAGTTTTATTCGGGAAGTGTGAAGGATTTTTCGGGGTGGAAATCGAATTAGTATAGGGTGATTTTGAGCCCCTAAAATGACAAAGTACCCTAGGCGCGAAGGGTTGTGGCATGCAAGAACAGGCGTGAAGGCACGCATGGAAGTAACTTTTGGGGATGTGCAAAGGCTCATGCCCAGGCAGGATGGATTTGGGACTTAGTCATTTTTGGACTATGAGTAAATTCACATTAAGGGGATGAATGGAAAGGTGACCAGATACAGATTATGGATAACGTTAAGCTATGGAGACTTGCAGACTCAAGAAAATCATATTCCAGGGCATCATTATGGTTATCATAACAGGATAAGGAGTCGATTTTGTTATGGATTAGCTAGCACTTGCATGCTAAGGATACTTGATTAGGGAAACACATGATGACATTTGGCATGTTCTTTGGTAGTGGTTAGGTGATCATGAAAGATTCCTTCAAGCCTTTTCTTGTAATGATGACTTGGTGGAGGTAAGGAGAAGTGTGTATATACGTAGAGAAACAGAGATGAATGGGATATAGAGAATAGAATGGATAGGTATGTGTATGGATAGAGAGAGAGGAATAGAGAGTGTAATACGTGATTGTAAGCTCTGTAATGAAGCTATCATAGAGAACATGTTGAGGCTCTATTGTTGTATTATCTCCATCCATGGAATCTTTAATGTATTTTTGGCTACTGTAATGTGATGAATTAATACAATGGAGTGGTTCTGAACATATGTGTTATGGATCTTGATGTGTGTGTTTTCTTTATTGTCTATGAATTCAAACCCTTGTGTTCTTGATACTATTTAGGGTTTATCTATGATATTGTTGTAATGTGATCATGTTTACTTCCATATGTGGCGCACCGAAACTAGATCTAGTTCTTGATCTAGATTGTAATAATTAATGTAACCAATTTATATATGTGTAAAAACCTCTTCGTTAATGGAGAAAATTCTCATAAATCTCATATAAAGGAGGGGCTCGGCGCATGAGCATGCCCAAGATGAGCTCCCAGAAGCCCGAGTTTGGTGATATGCTTTAGCATGTCTAGGGTATGAAGAGAAGTTAGAGGTAAGTAAAGACTACAATTTCAAAATTCAAGCAAAGGAATCATATAAATATAAAGTTATGTGATCATCTTAAAGGACCAAGCACTAAGCATTATCTATCACCACCTAAGGTTGCATCCATCTAGATCCACCACAAGGACATAAAGGTTGGTTTTTACATCACACTTCATAGGACAGAAGTTCATTCTATTCCATGCACACATTTACTACATTATACATCTATCTACTTACTCGTTATCTAAGTGTGACACACACAAGAGAAACCTACAACACAATTCTGCACACATAGAGAACTACATTCAGTCTAAAATGTATTGTAGCATTCAGTTGTAAGTTCACCATTATGAAGGTCGAGGATAGTCTAACCCCTCATTTTGCATCATTTTTTTTTAGGATTTGATGTATATTTGAGGGTTTTGCAAGTTCATTCTTCATTGGAGATCTTGGTGTAACCTCGAGTGATAAAAGACAACTAAATGCGAACACCTTGCGACACCTCAGAGGAGGTTTTCTGAGCATTTTCGTAGACCCAAGTGCCCAAAAAATAGTCTAGGGTACCCACAGGTGCCCATGTCCCTCTCAAAACCCAAGTCTAGCCTTTTCCTCCAGATCTACATTTTTCTGAGCTCCAGTGTGACGGTTAGTGCTTCACATTTTCCAGTTTTCCAAATTTTTGTATTCTCCAAAACTTTATGAATCAGCTAAGGCTTCTTACCCTCTCTTTGTAATAAGGGTTTCATTATTTATCACTTAGTTTTTGGTTATTTATGTGTGTACTTGATTGTTATTCATTTATTATTACTTATAACATTTAGATTATGCTCATATATTTACATTTTAACTTAATCATTTTGGTGAACCGATCTTCAAATCCAACTTCTTTCTATGGGTTTTCTCCTTCTTATGCCCGTCACCCATAGTGGTCATTTTGGGTCTTTTCAATATTGTGAGCTTCCTTCATCTACTCATAGAATTTCTAAATCAATGGCTGATATCCCCACATCAATGGCCATGAACGAAAATCCATTAGATAACTCTCGCAATGTTTCTCTTAGCAAAATAGAAGCATCTAATAGTGAAAATTCATATGATGAAGATACCAATGTTGACCAAGAAAAATTAAACACACTCATTGATTTTTGACAAGCTTTGCGAAATAATCCCACTCATCTTCCGCATATTCTATATACTTTGATTCTTTGTCAAGAACACCCATAATGCTTTAGCACCTCTTGTTACTCACTCTTTGGCTCCCATGGCTTCCACTCCACCACTTTATATTTTAGTTCTCATTCCTACCACTAACGTACCCATCATTCACCCTAGCACTCCCAAAGCACATCTTGGCTCTTCTTCAAATACTCCTGATTTAACTTCTTTATATCAAGATTTGTGTTGTCACAAAATCACTTGCACCCCGAATGGCACGAAAAGCGAATCACAACATTCGGTGTGATATTGACAAGTGGGATCACCTCTCAAGTTGTGGGACTTGGGGTCGAGGTGAACCTCCAGAGAAGGCTGACTTCCTTTGTTTAAACTAGGTGCTACGACTCTTCCTGAGATTACGGAGAAATTTTAAAGAAATAAATCCTAAACTAGAAGTGGTGATGCACCAAAGAGCAGGGATGTTCAACTTTTGGAAGGGTTATGTGAGTGAGATGCTAGCATCCTAAATCACTTTCACCTATTGTAACTAAAAGGGTACCAGTACCGTAAACTAGAAACACACGTTCCTTTGTTAAAATTATACAAAAGAGAAAGAACATGATTTGGTTTTAGATACACAGATAACTTTATTGGAAAAATTAACACAAGCACATCTTAAACACCCACTTTATGCAAAATAAAGATAATGTAACCTCTAATCAACAGTAGGAGAAATACAATCACAGCTGAAGAGAAAATAACCTCATCACTTAATCTTGGCATACAGTAAATAATCTAAAGTAAAGGCAAGTTACTCAAACATACTAAGGAATCACATTCACAAAGCATGTAATAAATAATTATTTCACACGGTAAATTAGACCTTCAAATGGCGAGAGTGTAATTCTCAATAAAATTAAAAGGGACTTCACAAATATATGAAAATACTCTTCCAAGCTTGAAGAGTAAAATCACCAAAATCTCAAAAATTGTATATCTATGAACTCTAAGCATTCATCTATTTATAAGTTCTTTAGGTTGAGCCATTACAGTTGGGCCCTTAACTAACATTTACTAAAAATAGAAATGTCATTAAATTAAGGGAACAAGCTCCCATGAAAATAGCAAAACTATTGCAAGGGTTTGACCGAGTCAACCCTACAACTCTGACCAATCTGGAGCTCAAATTTTTCCTTCCATGGTTGTTCAACCCTGATTTGGATCTACAACTTGTTCACCCTTTTCAAGCTCCTCCTGACTTTCCTTCCACACAGCCAGTCTTTGATTGTATTCAAAAAAATGTTTGATTATTCCCTAGATTTCTTCATCTTTAGGCCCACATGCATAGTGACTTACTACATCTTGTCTCAATCTCTCTGGTAATTTAGGCTGGTATCCTCTTCATTTGAACATGACCTTGGACATCCTTCCAATGAAATTCGACACAAGACCATTCGATCAATGGAATCAGAATTGAAAATCCTTGTGACATCGTCATCCTGCTTTACCAAGTCTTTAAAATTTTCCTGAATCTATTCTTTAGGGAGGGCATCGATATTCTCATTGAAGAATTTACAATGAGCAATATCAAATTCTTGATATGTCATTCAAGGCATCTGTGATCTCTAATCGCTTGTCATCCAACTTTTTAATCAAGTCTTGTAACACTTGGCACCTGAACTCCATAGCCTTCTGATATTCAAATAACTTTGAAGTATCATCAATCACCCTTCCTGAAGAAGTAAGTCGGAATCCACTGCCCTAACTTCTTCCCATGTTGCTAGATTTAGATTCAGAATATTGCTTTCCTCATAGAAAGCCTCATCCATCTTCTAAATAGTTATCTTTGCCTCTTGCAAATCATTATAGATTTCCACAGATTCCTTGATCAAAGGATTTGCCTCTTGTAGTATTCATTCGATCCACCCATTTATTGATCTCCCTTTCTAGCCAAGTTTCTCAAGCTCGTGATAAGAGAAGTCATCAATAGAAGCTGAAACTGTTAAGGCCATAGTAGATGAGGACTCAGTAGATGAAATGGGTTGTGTAACTCTCCGTAGCAAAGATGTGAACTTTTCAACCTTAGCCTTTAGTTCATCCTTCATAGCTTTATCCTTGTCATATTTCACCATCGGGGCCCCAGAGTAGTGTGAACATCCTATTTGGCCCCCTCATGAGTGGCCTTTCCCAATGAAAATCTAGAAATCTGATAATCAGTAGTCGTGATTGTTTCCTTGGTTTTTCCCTCAATAAGAGTAGCGGCTGTATCACCCGTTCTCTGGATGAATTTACTATCAGATTTGACATGGTCCTTGGTCTTTTGGCCTACCTTTTGGGTGTTTGCTCCAAGATGCTGAGATCCATGACATCTCCTAGAGGCACCTTCTTTTTATGCTTGGGGGTTTTTCTGAATAACCACTCTGGAATAGCTAATAATGAAGAAGATGGAGTGGTAGGTGTGGCACTTAGGGTCTGAGTTGAGGTAAGGGTACTAGGAACATTCATAGGTGTTTGGATAGAGGTGGCAATGATGGATGGGGTGGATGTTAACACAGCGGTGGGAATTGATACAATGTAGTCTTGGAAGATATAATGGTAGGAAAAGGAAGTGACAAAGGAAATGGAGGAGGAAAGGTGATCAATATTCTCTCCAGTGAGAGAGTGGAAGGGATGAGAATACTTGAGCCATAGAAGGAGATGGGAAAGATGAAATGTTGGCGAAGTGGGAGGAACTGATGGAGGAAGGGACGATGGAAGAGAAGAAGGAAGTGATGAACCTTGTGAACAATCAGGAGAATTGCTTGACCACAATCACATCCGCCCCAGTCTTGGCTAAAGGTATTTCTTGAGAAATAGGAGTTTGAGGAAGAGATGAACTTCCAACAACAAATGAAATTTTCCTTGGTATTGTGGGGGTCTTCTGAATCGATCACTTTCCCTTTATGGGTATTGTTGGGCTTAAGACTAGTGGGGCTGTTGTACTTATAACCTGCTCAACTCCCTTAGGTTTGATCCCAAAAGTAGCTAACCACCTGTAGGTCCTTTGAAGAATGGGACCCGCTCTATCCTTTGTATTGGAGCATTCTTCTTGATACCAATCAATCCATGGAAGTGGTTGATTGGCAATACCTTCGGTCTTATATGCTTCATCCAATACTTCACCGTCATCTTGCAAATCTGTCGGGATCTTAGCTATCCCATACTAGCAAATTTCATCTACATCCAATCTTTCATAATCTCTTTGTCGGATGATATACTCATCCCGAAAATGAATCTAGATGTCTTCTAGTTGAGATGTGTGGGAAGTTGAACGTCCTGTTTCACCAAACTTTCCCAAGTAGTTGAAGTTGGTTCTTGGATGAAAAGTCCGTAGGGTTACCTCGGCCATCTCCGCGTCTACGTTCTTGGCCTTGTGAATGTTTTGACAAGAATACCTGCCAATCGAAACCTGGAAAATGCACTCCTGCCTTGTGGCACTTGTTTTGGATCCGATGGTAATCCAATAGTTGTTGAACCAACTCCAGTAGAACCCATTTGTCTATAGGACACCTTGGCAATTTGCTCGGGGCACCAATGAAACGGAATTTGAATGTAGGTGAAAGTGGGAAATTGGAGATAGATCGCTCCCCATTCCTGTACTTCTTTGAAGGCCTCATCGAGAAATTCTCCAATTGTATAACTCTTTGTCAAAGTGGTAGTAGATGACTGTGAAGAAAGCATCATTGACCCGTCGAAAGTGCTTGCACCCCTCACTCAGAGTGAGCTGGGGATAGAAATCATAAATTTGGGATGTGCTGCGAACCCCCTTGGTATTTAGTCTGGGAAAATCTCCCATAGCAGTAGCATAGACCAAGAATGATGTCATGTAAAATGAGTTTGTAGTTGACACTCTACCCAGCTGATAGCGAGATGGAGCTACTGATATGTTCTCCCCACCTGATAAGCTCCTTGTTCTTCTTGATAGTGGAAATGTATAAAAACATCCACTCTTGGAATTCCTTGGTAGTTGGGAGGCCTGAGACTCGGCTGAGTAGTATGATTATGTCATTGACTTCCTGGATGAAGTCAGCCCTGTACAAGGTTTTTGGTAACTTGGCCATGCTCTTAGCCAAGTAGCTTTTCATGACAATCTTGGAACATGAATCAACATCATTGTTCCAATGTTCTACTGCGCTTTCGGGTGAAATAGTGGCATAGTTTGGAATGTCAGGTAGCCTGAGAAGATCTTCAAAGAAATCAAGATCTAGGTAAATGACCACCTTGTCATCATCATCCTTAACTGACATAGAATCTGCATCAAAGTGGGCAGTTGTAGCTAGAATAAACTCGGGACAATGCATTGAAGCAGGAAAACCAGCCGCAAGGACAAGCCCGCTATCATAAATTTCTGCATCCATGGCTTCTTGTTAGGAGCCTTCACTCTGCTCCAGAAATCTGGGAAGTCAATCTGACCTAAGTCAGTATCCCCTATGTTACCTAGGTCGGAGGTTAGGCAAGACTGAGGAGCAACTCCAAGGAATGAATATTTCATCTTCTCTTTATCTTTCAAGTAGAAGTAGACATGAAGTTCTAGATTTTAGATGCCGAAGAAGAAAAACTCCGAAAGTCTACAGGATGGAAATATCTGAAAGAAATCTCTGAAATCAGGATCTCGAAAGTCTCGAAATGCCAAGTTCCGAAAGTCCAAAAAAAAAAACACCAAAAGAAATCCCGAAACGAGAGTGTCTGAAATTCTGAAGTGAAAACCTTGAAAGAAAGTTTCCCGAAATGTGTTTCCCAAAACTCCAAAGTGAATTTCTTTGAAAATGTTTTCTATAAAATTCTTATTCCCGAAGTGCGTTTCCCCAAAACTCCAAAGTGAATTTCTCTGAAAATGTTTTCTCGAAATGGGAATCTTGAAATGATTTTTCCCAAAACTCCTTTCTCCGAAGTGATTTTTCCCAAAACTCCTTTCTCCGAAATGGCAGTCTCCAAAGACACTTCCTCAAAATGGCAGCCTCTCAAATTATTTCTCTGAAATCCACACATGATTCCCAAAATTTTGAAGTAAAGTAATCTCCTTTGAAGTGAGTTTTCCCAAATTACAACTACCTTGAGATGATTTTGTGAACAACCTGAGAAACTGAAGATAACTAAAAAATGAGAACATGGTGAGTAGGAAGTCCATTATTCAAAAACACCAAAGAAACAAAAAGGAAAGAAAATGAAAATGGGAGATGAGAACAAAAAGAAAATCTAAAACCAAAAAGAAATAACAAAATTAACATACCTTGAAAAGGACGTTGAAAAAGACAAGAAAAAATGGATGTCAGAGATCATTTTGTCGGTGAAAATGACCATAGAAAATTGAGTTTAAATAGAAAAACATGGCATTTATGGAAAAAATTTGATCCATATGGGGTTGGTGAAGAAATAAATGCTCAAGAAAACTCCAAAGTTGAAACCCGAAAAACCCGAAAGTCCAAAAATTGAAATTCGGGATTTTGGACTTCGGGGAAATTGGAAACAAAATGTGAATTGGCGATGAAAAGTTCGAAACAGAAAAAACCCAAGAGTCCAAAAATTCATAAATTCGGGATTTCGGACTTCAGAAAAAATGAAGCCAAAACACCAAAAGTTGAATGAAAGCTTGAATTTCAAAACACGAAAAACGAAAATTTCAAAATTTTAGACTTTCAGACTCGAGAAAACTTCCAAAATGAAAACTCCAAAAATCTGAAAATTTCACTATTAGACTCTAAGACTTGGAAATTCATTGTACAGGGATCTCTAAAAAAATTTCTGACCTCATTTGACTTATCTTTCAGGGTAAGTTAAATTGCAAACAATATGCAAATGCAAATTTTCCATATCCAACTCGCATTACCTCTCTGTATCAATATCTCTAGACTCCACTTCGCCGCATTCTCCTTTCACATATTTCATTTCTGCCTATCCAATACCACCTAAATTCATCTCCCTAGGATTACTCATATTTAAACGCAATGGTGACCCACAAGAGCACCTCTAAGATTTGTTGTTGCGAGACTCACAAAGCACCTCGGATGCGAGATCGGGCTTCTAATTTGATCACTCTAGCATCCAGTGTGATTGCACAACATGGAAACCTCTCTCCAAGCGTGGGACTTGTAAAACCGAGAGAGGAATCTCTAGAGAAGGCTGGTTCTGCTCCTAAAATACCCGCCACAAGCTATTCCGGTTCAGGAAAGCTAATCTAAACCTAATCTAACCATGCGAGGAGACAGAGAGAGAGAGAGAGAGAGAAAAGGGAAAAACAGCAAAAGCCTACACTAAAAAAAGTGATACACCGAGAGAAGGAGAATGTTGAACATCTATCAAAACTGCCATGGGACAAGGAGAGGTGAGCAATGGGAAGGATGGACAGATGCATCACAGGCCCAAAGATAGATTTCACACAGAAAATGCCCCAAAACTCCGTGAACACAGCTCCAGACCTGTAATGAACATCAGAACATGCACAAATACCTGCAATGAAGAGAGGCAAGAAGAAAACAAGCAAAGGAACGAGTAAGGATGGACAGATGCATCACAAAACACGTTTTTGTTGCTCCAGAAGTTTACACAGAACATCATTTCAATAGTAAAAGGCAAAACACCATTACAGAGCAAGGGAGGAGGTTTGAACTCCATTTTCAACCCTGGAGAAGAAAAAGAAGGGAGGGCAGAGCAGAAAAGATGAACAACTTGTCATTATTTGAAAGAAGCCCCTCTGTACAATATATAGGAAGAAAGAGAGAGGGAAGAGAGAGGAGATTCGAATCTACCCCAACCACTCCCAGGTCGCATTTAACTCATCTCATTATGATCCAAGCGGCGGATCCTGGCAAAGCAGCAGTCGTCTAATCAGCAAGCGAAGCGGTATCTCTTGTATTAAAGTTGGTTGTTGAAGCATTACACGCGTCAGAGACATTTTCTTAATTTTCTCCCTCTAGACTACACCAAAACTCGAGATTAACCCCAGAATCATGTAGAGAATTTCACAAGCTTTTTGTTGATATAAAGAACGTGCAATCGAGCTCTGGATCAAAAGATATGGAGATCTGAAGATCTAGGGCACAAAACAGGCGAAAACGGATTTTTAAATTTCTTCCCACGCTCTGCCACCTGGATGACACGTGGCACGTGCTGATTGGATATGTTATTCTCTCATCTGACCTGTCCCGTGGGTTTTCCTTGAAAACTTTGACTTTTTGATGATTCGGAACATTTTTTACTTTTCCTCCGTGCCCCCGCCACTTGGGACACGTGGCATGCATTGATTGGTCGACACGGGGCGCGGAGTAGACTTTCACTTTTAGCTCTTTGGCTGAACTTGGCCAAATTTCCCAAATATTTCCCTGGCTCCACACTTCTCTGCTCCATTAGACACGTGTCCTGTACTAATTGGCTCGGGCCAGCGCTTCAAACCTTACCCCTTTGACTTTTTGGACCTTTTTCCCTGGCGACACGTGTCATGCTATGATTCATCCACGGGCCTGCCGGATTTTTTCGTCCACCGCGTCTTTTTGTCCCGGATGTCCCAGTGCTGAAGTTTCCTACTTCGGGTGAACCGGCTGGTTCGCGTCCTTCGCGCACTCACAGCCCAGATGTCCCTGTGTGAAAGTTTCCCGTTCCGGCCGAACCGGCCGATTCGGGTCCTTCGCGTACTCTTGTCCCGCTTGCTCCCGATTAAGGACTTGGAAAAATTTTCTTCTCTTTCAATTTGATTCGGGAATTTTGCATCCATTTGTCCCAGATGTCCCTTTGTTGTTTGGGCCACCTATAGGCTTTTCTGTCAATCCGTGCCTTTTAGTCCCAAATGTCCCGACTGTCCCGGGGACTAGGACTTAGCCGATTTTCACAATTTTTTCTGGCCCAAGCTTATTTTCTGCAACTTTCTTGCATTTTCTCAGAGCTTGTTCTTTTCAACCTGGACAGGAGAGTTAGAAAAAAATTCTGAAGGGACCCTAGAAACATGATTTTTGCCCTGGATCAATCAATCTTCCTGGGACTTGAGAATTCTGATGTATGTTATCAATTCAACCCTGGGGGGTGAAATTGGATAACAATTTGGCGACTCAGCGGGGTCATCTGCCTGCTAGATGAAAAGACCAGTTTCCTGAAGCATCCATTGGGCATGGAGTCATGAGTTGTAACCTGCAACTGATCTGAACTTTGAAAACCTCCCTCTGAGCCACTTGAAACCCACCGGACATGGAGTTGTTCTCACCAAAATGCCACTGAAACGAACTGTGCAAGAGCAGAACCAGCAACACCAAAACTATGTACAGAACTAAAAATCATACATGCTCCAAATGGAACATGCAGAGTGTGCACAAGCACTTCTTCTACTGAAAGCAAACCTACCTACTCTATCAGAATCGCAAGAAAAGGCAAGCTAAACAAACCCTGTAATTGGTTGTGAGAAATAGCTTCCCTTTCTCAAAAGTGGCAGCCATGCAATTGATTTGGAGCTGATCATGGCTGTTAGGATGAGTGGAAAATCAACAAGAAGCTGGTATTCCACCCAAATCATCAAGGTATCAGCTGAAGGCAAATTCAATACCTCTTTTAGTTGCTCTGCATTTGGATTTAAGGGGTATGACAGCTGATCCTTGGTACTTTGTAGCTCATCCTCATGCTCAAAAGCAAGCATGACTGGTTGTGACTTCTCCTTTGGCTCCAATGAAGCCAAATACCTGATTGGGCAAGGTCTGATCCATTTGATATGCCCATAGCTCTGATTTTCAACTCCAAAAATGGAGTCTTCTTGTAGACCTTCTTGAATGGATGGTGTGGAAGAAATAGTGAAATTCCTCTGTCCTTTCTCTTCCTCCAATGAAGAACATGAAAGATTAAAACCTTCCAATCTCAATTCCAAAGAGTCTGCTTATAAGATGCAAAGCTCTTTGCAAATGAATTCTCTCCTCCATGACAGCAGGCTCTAGTGTTTGGAATGTGGATGATGGAAGAGAGAATGGTGGAAACTCAACCGGTTCTTCTCCATCAAAACAGTCCTCCAAATCTGACAGATAAACTGCCTCATGGCTGTCCTGCTACAAATGTTCAACTTCCTCCATGGTGTCCTCTTGATCTGTAACTTGACCACCATGGTTTCTTTCTCCCTCCAACATTGAGTTTGAGAGGTCAAACTCCTCTTCAGCATTGGAACTTGAGAGAGGTGAAGTAGAAAGAAGAACTGAAGGTTCTCCTGTAGCCTGCTTTGTGCTCAGAGCTCTTGGATCTGCAACTTTCTCCTCCATAGCTAGAATGTGCTCCTCTGCTGCTGGATCTGGAGCAGCTTCTCCTTCCTCCAATGTTCGAAGACAATCTTGCTCTTGAATGAACTCCTCCTCCAGCATGAAGTTTGTCAAGTCAAACTCTTCAATCTGCTGCTCTAGAGGACAAGTTGGGACTGCAAGAACTTCTTCTTCTGCTGCAACAAAATCAGTCCTGACCACCATTTGTTCTCTGACTTCAACCTCTCCTACAGGCTTAACCATCAAGGGGATCTTTGTTATCCCAAATTTGGCAGCCCAACTCCTCAAGTTGTCTGTCATTTCTTTTCTTCTTGGCTCTTCCTCTTGCTCTCCTTGATGGCTGATTTTTGCAATTTCTTCTTCCCTACATGGAATTGGGAATGCAAGAGGAGGGGTGGGTTGCAACTCAATTGATTTGGCATTTTTTTGTGGTGGTAAAGGAGATGAAATCTCTTGTTTCTTTAGAGGAGGGGGTATTTCTTTTAGCTCTTGTGGAGAGGATGACTGTTTGGAAGGAAAAAGGAAAGAAGAATTGAGGTGTGGTGGAAGACTGAGAGGTGAAGACATGGGATCAACATTTGGGACAGCAGATGGAGAGTTCAAAATTTGCAAGTCCAGATGAGATGATGCTGCTTGAGTAATGGGAAGAGAGAAACCAGATGATGGTGTAGAACTTACCCATTGACAAGGTTGTTCAACGGGTGTATAGGCCTCTATCTTTCTTTGTCCATTGTGCAAGTTGGGGCAACATCTTTATCATGAAGTCTAGCTTCTCCTGAGGGCTTAAGTGTCTTAGAAAGGGGCCTCCCCATGGACAAGGAGTCCTGCAACCAATTCTGAAAGCTCTCATTTGAGCTGTTGCTCTGGACTGCACCATCTTTACCTCCATCTTTTGGATTTTCTCCAACAGACCAGCATCTTGCATCTGATAGTCTTCATAACCAGCATACCCTTGCTCTTGATGTGCTTCGTATCCAAACTGACTTTGGCACTGCTGCTCATATGGGTATGCATACTGATCTTGAATCTGCTCAAAATGCTGATTTGGAGGATTTGTAAAACATGTTGGAGGTGGAATATACTACTGTTGTTGATGTGAATTCCATGATGGAAATGAAGTCATGATTGCACAACCTCATGGAATGGAAAATAATGAAAGAGATGGAAAGAAATATGGAAGGAAATGGATGGAAAATGGGTCTGCAACTTCAGAAATGAGTTGCTGATCAGATGGAGTCGCCAGATGTGTTTGCAAGTGCCTCCAAAGGCTGAAATCTTCACAGGAACACACCAACCTGCAAAAGATGAAATGGAAGACCTCTAAGGTCCCACCGGGCATGCCAAAACTATTGTTGCAGACTCACAGCACCCCTGGATGTAGATCAGGCTTCTAAGTTGATCACTCTAGCATCCAGTGTGATTGCACAACATGGAAACCTCTCTCCAAGCGTGGGACTTGTAAAACCGAGAGAGGAATCTCTAGAGAAGGCTGGTTCCTGCTCCTAAACTACCTGCCACAAGCTATTCTAGTGCAGGCAAGCTAATCTAAACCTAATCTAACCATGCCAAGGAGACGAGAGAGAGAGAGAAAAGGGAAAAATAGCAAAAGCCTACACTAAAATGGTGATACACCAGAGAAGGAGAATGTTGAACATCTATCAAAACTGCCATGGGACAAGGAGAGGTGAGCAATGGGAAGGATGGACAGATGCATCACAGGCCCAAAGATAGATTTCACACAGAAAATGCCCCAAAACTCCGTGAACACAGCTCCAGACCTGTAATGAACATCAGAACATGCACAAAATACTGAATGAAGAGAGGCAAGAAGAAAACAAGCAAAGGAACGAGTAAGGATGGACAGATGCATCACAAAACACATTTTTGTTGCTCCAGAAGTTTGCACAGAACATCATTTCAATAGTAAAAGGCAAAATGCCATTACAGAGCAAGGGAGGAGGTTCGAACTCCATTTTCAACCCTGGAGAAGAAAAAGAAGGGAGGGCAGAGCAGAAAAGATGAACAACTTGTAATTATTTGAAAGAAGCCCCTCTGTACAATATATAGGAAGAAAGAGAGAGGGAAGAGAGAGGAGATTCAAATCTACCCCAACCACTCCCAGGTCACATTTAACTCATCTCATTATGATCCAAGCGGTGGATCCTGGCAAAACGGCGGGCTGTCTAACAGAAGCGGCGAGCTGTCTGCTGTATTAAAGTTGGTTGTTGAAGCATTACACGCGTCAGAGACGTTTTCTTAATTTTCTCCCTCTAAACTACACCAAAACTCAAGATTAACCCCAGAATCATGTAGAGAATTTCACAAGCTTTCCGTTGATATAAAGAACGTGCCAATCCGAGCTCTGGATCAAAAGATATGGAGATCTGAAGATCTAGGGCACAAAACAGGCGAAAACAGATTTTTAAATTTCTTCCCGCGCTCTGCCACCTGGATGACACGTGGCACGTGCTGATTGGATATGTTATTCTCTCATCTGACCTGTCCCATGGGTTTTCCTTGAAAACTTTGACTTTTTGATGATTCAGAACATTTTTACTTTTCCTCCGCGCCCCCGCCACTTGGGACACGTGGCATGCATTGATTGGTCGACACGGGGCGCGGAGTAGACTTTCACTTTTAGCTCTTTGGCTGAACTTGGCCAAATTTCCCAAATCTTTCCCTGGCTCCACACTTCTCTACTCCATTGGACACGTGTCCTGTACTAATTGGCTCGGGCCAGCGCTTCAAACCTTGCCCCTTTGACTTTTGGACCTTTTTCCTGGCGACACGTGTCATGCTGTGATTCGTCCCCACGACTGCTTGGATTTTCGCATCCACCATGTCTTTTTGTCTGGATGTCCCAGTCTTTGAAGTTTCCTATTTCGGGCGAACCGGGCTGGTCCGCATCCTTCGCGCACTCACGGCCCAGATGTCCCTATGTGAAAGTTTCCCGTTTGGCCGAACCGCCGGTTCAGGGTCCTTCGCGTACTCTTGTCCCGCTTGCTCCCGATTAAGGACTTGGACAAATTTTCTTTCTTTCAGTGATTCGGGAATTTCACGTCCATTTGTCCCGAGATGTCCCTTTGTTGTTTGGGCTGCCTATAGGCTTTTTGGCCGATCTGCGCCTTTTCGTCCCAAATGTCCCGACTGTCCCGGGGACTAGGACTTAGCCGATTTTCACAATTTTTTTCTGCCCAAGCTTATTTTCTACAACTTTCTTGCATTTTCTCGAGCTTTTCTTTTCAACTGGATAGGAGAGTTAGAAATTTTTTGAAGGGACCCTAGAAACATGATTTTTGCCCTGGATCAATCAATCTGCCAGGACTTGAGAATTCGATGTATGTTATCAATTGACAACAGGGGGGTGAAATTGGATAACAAGATTGTCATGTGGCATGCCTCGACTATGCAGATGACCATCCCATATTAGAAAAGCTCTTTCCTATAGCTTACAATATTATGCGATGCATTGGTTCTATGACCTACTGTCCACTTGGTAACATCTTTCACACATATGGCTGATGTTTTCTCACTTACTTTCTATCAACATTGGCTCTAATATCTCATATGCTCAACTCATAAAACTTAAACAAAGATATAATGAATACTTAGCAGATTATGTCTTGTGATACAAAAAAATCTAGTTAAGATGTCAAATGTGCTTGCAAACTCGAGCTTTGGGACTTATTCATTCAGATTTTACTACCATATCTCTGGAGATTGTTCTTTTGAGACATCTCCCTCATTCGATCATCTATGTAATACTATTAAGAACCGCAAAACTAAGCTCTTATCTAAAGGTAATCTTAAATATCACGAGCAAGCATCATCATCTACATGATTTCAAAGTAATTCAACATTAAAACAATCAATAACAAAACCAAGCGATATAAAAATCACCATCAACACAGTCTCCACCCCAAAAGAGCTTGATCCACAACTTCCACAACATATATACATAAAGTTAAATGCTTTTCCACATATTCTTCTTCCACAGTTTGTCGAAAGTAATCTTGTCACACTTCTTCCTCCACTCCAATTAGATCCATCTCATCCAAAAGGTCGTAATTGTTATAAAAACTCCCATTATGACTATCATTAATGTGTTGGGAATTCTACATATCATAGTTTCAAACTTTGAAATCTCATTCAAGATCGATCGACAATAATAAAAATGAGCTTCCATAGCCTACGGTTTCTTCACCTGCCAATGAAAATCATAAACTCGAGATATTTTACAATCCACTTCCAAAACATGACAAGAAAACACCTAACTCCTCGGATAATCATATATATTGTGCAAAGTGCCTCTTCCTGCATCGGGGCTATTGATTTTCTAGTTGCTCATCCGACACTTCTTCACCAATTATTTCTTTTCTCGACCACGATTATCATGTGTCATTTTATTCTAATCATTTACACATTATTGCCTCTATGGATCTATCCTATCAATAACACCAAGGTTGATCTGTCATGGCCCGTCCGCCGCATGTTCTATTCCACTTCTTACTATTATTAGCTATCCACTTTCCCAAATTGCATATCCAATGAACAATTCCTACGGTGTTGTCAAACTTCACATTATAGTTGGTCATCTTACTATGATAGTGCCCTTACTTTTGGAACAAGCATTCAAAGGGTGTGACATACTCTTAGGCCTCAATTGGATTCGTAGGTCACAGTCTATCATCTCCATGAATTATTTACGTCTAAATTTTATTCACAATAATCAACTCATTTCTATCAATGGTGTGACTCCATCTACTCCATGGTCACCAACCCATCAAACGGTTGTCAATGCATCATCTAGTCCATCTAGTATGCTACGGCCTCTACAACCTAAAGCAAAATCTTCTCCTAGCTCACCTACTCGCACATGACCTACGCGGTCTCATTGCTCTATTAGTCCGGTCCATTAGTCTAGATCAATTACTTTGATAGCTCTTCAACCAAACACATTTTTCAACCCGGTTTTATCCCACACGGTGCCCATCACTACATCATTCTACTTCGCATAGGTCTCCATCACCTACACATTTTGTTACACTAAGGTGCCCATGATCTACTCATGAGTGGCATACATATAGACTTCACTCACCCGCATAATGTCTATCTCATATACCACCACTCTTAGATCGGGGTCACATGCTTTCGCCACCTCCGAGTTGGGTAGAGGACCTTCATCATTTACTTTTATCGGATAGTTAATTCATCAACACACACTTGGGGGGCATTATGCTTATTTCTCCCCCTAGCATCGACACGCATCTTATATTCACATCATTTCACACATAGAATTTAGCATATACATCTTCATCCACACTCTAGTATTGTCATTACCCTATGATACACTCTCGTGCCTTGGTCACACTTGACTGTTGAGGGCATATTATACACATGAACCTCACACACTACACATTACACACCCCCACACAACATGTAATTTTGTATATATATATCATCGTCTTCTTCAATCTACCTTATCATCCTCTATGTGCAGCACTCACTACCCTATAACGCACTTTAGTCACGCGGTCCTTACTTAACTAATGAGGGTATACATATCAAATGGACCCCATCAAACTCAAACATCCAATAATTAAATCCTTTTACCATGCAACATTTCTAGCTAGTGCCTTCTTCACGCATTTTGCGATATACAATTTTTTCTACATCATCACATTTTCTACCATCCTACTCATATATCTCGTGATATACGCCTTATGCTAAATCATCACACTTGCTATAATATTACTCACCCATCTAGTGATATCTCGCTTTAGGATAAATCATCACACATCCCAAAGACCTCATTCTACAACTTTAGAATCAAATCATCCCTATGTCACAATTAATATCACCTACACATCATCAAGATACAACCAACAATCTACACTTAATTCATCAACTCTTTCCACATGACAACATTTTTCAAACCATTTCTTGATGATGCACTCTTGTTTTCTGATTCATTCTTGACTATTGAGGGCACATAAACAAATGCACCTCATTTCATACATACACATCCATGCGGGGGCACATTACCCTTATAATTTGTTCTACATTCCATTCCGCCTCATTCACAAACATGCATATCTTAGTTGCATTTACTCTTGCTTACATTTACTTGTTAAATGTTCATCTTATTACACATGATAGATAGATATCTTGTATGTCATTATCTTTCAATACACACATGTGCGTTCACATGCTTTCTAGTTTTGATTGTGGATTTTACATATCCATTACACAGAGCATGGATGTTTGGCACAGTACCTTGTACTATTTTTGTAGCGGCTCTAGGGGCATCCACTTTCGTACACTATAGGTTTTATTGTTTCTTTTTTTTTCATAACACCTTACTTTATATGATTATAAATGTTTTGGCATACTGTTTATCTTTCTAACATGCTAATGGGTGCTTCATATACAACATTTGTTACGCAAGGCTAATTATTTACATGGTTTTCTATTACATTGTCGGTCATTACTTGCTCTTTATATGCTCTTGTTTGTGGGATTTTCCCTTTATCTTGTATGCACACTTGTCTTCTTTTGGACACTATGGCCTTGATTGGCTTATGACATTGTGAGTGGTGTCCCATGTTTACAACCCACTTTTCATGGTCTACATTGTCTTATGATTGTGTCTTAGCTTATATTTTATCTACTTACCTTACATCTCATGCATGTTTGTATTTTCTTGTACTACCACTTGTCTCTTAGCCACTTTTTTGTGTTTGCCTTGGTTTATAGTAAGCACATTCCCTACCCACTATAGCGAACAATTTCAACATAGAGGGTGGTCCTCTTTGGTCTCGCATACTCCTTCAACGATGTCGCATGCACCCTAAATGAGGGGGGAATAATTTGGGTGAATCAGTCACCCCATACAACATTATACACAACACAATATCGGTACAACATAGTTTTTCAGTTTTAGAAAGGTCTTATAATTATACTTTGGTTCTTAGCACAACAACCTTTCCTGGATACTTGAAACCATGGGCAATTACACAAATGATTTGTAGTTTAGCACAATCTCTGAGAACTCCATACACAATGACTTTTACAAGGTAGATAATTCTTAGTACATACGTTTATACACACCATTTGCGGTGGTGTTCTACATTACGGGAAGTATTTAATATTTAGAGGATGACACCAAATTATTCTCCCTACCTTTCTTCCATTTTATTGGCATGAGATTTCTGAAAAACTTGTGTATCTACATCATCTATAGGATCCTTTCTACACCCTTTCCTCATCATGGATCAAGTGCACATGTTCCTTTTTTCACATTTTCAACATTTTAGTACTTTCCTTACAAAATATTTACCTATTTTGATCATATACATGTGTATTTGAATACTTGTCGCCTTCTCTTTTGTAGGTCTATCTCGTATGGGAAGTGGTAGTATACATCAACGGCGAAAATATCACACATACCAATAACAACATCAACATCAAAAATAAGCACATTGTGACATCTACACATGCATTTCTACCCTAGGTTCATTTTCATCACTTTTTCCTCTTTATCATCCACGTTTCACATTTTCATCATCCCACAATTTCTCTAATCCCTTAGCATGCCTTTCATCATCAATCTATATGGTTATTAGGTACGCATCTCTATCTACTTTATGTTAGTGATATTTTCGTTTACCAACATAAAGTGGGGGTAAATCTAGACACAAAATCACACACTTTAGGTAATTATCTAGTCCTGATTACATACTACTATTCATGTGATTCCTAAGTAAGAAAATTACTAATCAACCCTTGTCTTTGGCCACCTTTCTTTTCTTTTTGTTGTTACTTTCAATATTATATCCTTACTTTCTCAGTTTGCCTTTTCATACTTCTACATTTGTCATCCTGGACACCTGCATCTAGCTAGGACGCCAACATCAAGCACCCTCGTCCCCTATGGGCGCCCTTATCCTCTTTATACCGTACTCACACTTTTTGGGTCCTTTCCATCCATTTTAACATCTTATCTTTTTGGTAGTCATCTTTAGGGTTAATTACAAAATTCAAGCAAAGGAATCATATAAATATAAATTTATGTGATCATAATAAAGGACCAAGCACTAAGAACTATCTATCACCACCTAAAGTTACATCCATCAAGGATTCTAAGAGCTCCATTGCATCCATCTAGCTCCACCACAAGGGACATAAGGGCTTGTTTTCTATATCACACTTCATAGGAGGGAATTTCATTCTATTTCATGCACACATTTACTACATTTTACATCTACCTACTTGCTCGATATCCAAGTGTGACATGCATAAGAGCAACCTAGGGTATAATTCCATGCACACACACATAAATAACTATATTGGGTCTAAGATGTAGTGCACCTCTCATTCCTAAGTTCACCATTTTGATAGTCGAGGATAGTCTGACCCTTCATTTTACATATTTCTTTTTTAGGATTTGATGTCGATTTGATGGTTTTGTAGGTTCATTCTTCATTGCAAGGGGTTTCAACAACCTCGAGGTGAGTGACAAAAGGTGACTAAATGTGAACACCTTGCAACACCTCAAAGGAGGTTTTTATGCATTTCTATATACCCATACACCAAGAAATAGGTCCAGGGCACCCATGAGCGCCCATGTCCCTCTCTAGGTGCCCCACCCAGCCCGTTCCTCCAAATATACTTTTTTTTAGCTCCAATGTGACGATCAAGATTGCTTTGCATTTCCTAGTTTATCAAATCTATGTACTCTCCAGAACTCTATGAATCAGCTAAGGCTTCTTACCCTCTCTTTATAATTAGGGTTTCATTATTTATTGCTTAGTTGTTTGGGTATTTATTGTTGTACTTAATTTTTATTCATTTATTGTTATTATAGCATTCATATTAGGCTCATATAATTACATTTTATCTTAATCAAAAATAGTAATCTCACATTACTAGAACATCCGAAATAGTATAAAAACACAAACATGGTAAAATAGCAACTTTCCCAAAATAACAGGTTTAGGAAAAAACAACTTGCTAATAATAGAAACTTTCTAAAAATAGTAAAACATCATCGATGGAGGTAATCTAAATGTGTTAAGAGATTAAGAAGATAAATTTTGAGCAAAAACCAAACTTTCCCAAAATAACAACTCCTAACCCCACCGCCAAAAGAGAAAGTTTTGGATTCTAGTGTAGAAAGTTGTTGTTGGCTTCATTTTCACTTATTTTGTTGATTTTTAGAATCATGAAGTTAAAATTCTCTGGCATTGAACCTATTTCAACACTATCCATTGAGTATTCAGGTGTGGGTGACAATGATGTCACTCACATGGATTTAAAGGACATAAAAAGTAGGATACTCAAAGGACCGAGAGAACTCATTGAGGAAAATATCTTGAGACACATGTTTTTATAGTTGAATGACATCCTTTGACAATATAGAGTACATAATTTGTGCTAGCATTTTCTCATTGTTATGAGTTGGAATCTAGGATTGTAAGGCCATATGACAATTTTATACTTGTAATGCTCACTTGAAAAGACATTTCACAATGTATGTGGATTCCAACTAGCAATAACATGCTCATAATATAAAATAATTTACATCTAGTGAGTGGTCAAATACTAAATCCTATCTCCAAGGCCTCGCATTGGGATCATGTTGAGACAAGGAAAGAACCCTCTCGAATGCCCAAAAAATTGTCAAGAAGTGATTTTTATGAGGATTACTTAGATGTAATCATATTATTGAGAAGGGTAATGGGTGAAGAAACCACAAAGGACTTTCAAGATTAAATGGCACAATTCATCCTCTTTGTCACTAAGGGGGTAAAATGGTTGATTGAGGACAAATCATAAGTGATAACATCCACTTTGTCAGTTTCTCCGATTCTGCAAGTTATAAATAAATTCACAATGACATCATATCTGGTGTATGCCCTCACGAGCACAAGACCATTTAAAGGCTTAAATATTTCTCTCGAATGTATTTTGAAATCACCGACTTATGAAAGGTACTCTCGACTTACAAAAAAAGTAACTACCACTTTTCCATGGTGAATGATGCATTCACTATGTTCGTCATCCGATTGCTTGAAGGCAACCAAAATTTGAGATTGTCTTCCCCACCACAACATTGATTGAAAATTATGGGTCCTACTTCACTCAATTATCCACCTTCTCCTATATCAGAGTTTCAAGGTTTGACCTCACTCCTCAAAAGATCCTAAGATATCTCAGTGACAAGATAGTGATGATCGAGCTATGTAGGAAACTTTCTCATATCCATAAAAATTTTAGGAACCCCAAGAATAAATGTGTATCTTTCTCCATTTCTCTTAGTATTTACTCTTTCAAAAGTTTTGTTGATGCCTCTAATCTTGAAGCTTCATTTACCTCCTTAAGCCTTTATTCATACACGTCGAGGGAATATTTTGACATCGAAGCAATCTCAAAACCTTCAATATCCCTGATTTATTCCATGTTCCCAGTTGAAGATGATTGGGTCAACTACTTGGATGATTTTGAGATAAGAAAGTGAGATCACATGAGGATGACCATTGGACAAATGAGGAAATTCAGATTTTATTGGTTCATAAAAGGTGTGGAAGATGATGGAACTAAGTTGTTTGATCCTGAATATCAAGTAGGTAAGGCTTCTCCACTCCCACTAGTTTTATGGAGTGTTCGAGAGTCGGGGACATCAATGAAATAACTACGGTAGTGATCCATAGGTCTAAAGTGTGGTTCATGAAAAAGAGGCCTACATTCATTTAATCAAGTGGTCTTTAGACTCTCTCAAGGAAAACATATCATCTCTCATCTCTAAAGGAACCCAAGAGGACTATGAGCTCTGCTCATTCAAGAGATCCCATAAAGAGAAAAACAATGGATGTTAAAATTCCCACTACATGAGGTTGTAAAAGGAAGTAAAAGTAACTCGGGACCCTACGAGAAGATCTAGAGCAAGAAGAGATAGATCCTTCTCATCCGAGTAATTTTGCATTAGTCTATAAGCATCTCTTCTTCCACTTTGCATATTCAACTCACTAAATATAGGAGGCACCCCTTCACACCAAGCCTGAAATTGCAATCATGCCTCATGTCGAACCTACATTAATGGAGATATTTTTATATATCCAAGAGTTTATTAGAGGTGAGACTAAATGCAATGCAACAATAAGTGGTGTCAAAATTTCAAGATATTTTAATTATGGTGAAATAAAAGTGAGGTATAAATGCCTAGACAACTTCCCGCTTCTTCAATGGTGCCTCAGGAAACCAATATGTAGAAGTTTCTTAGATAAAGGTAGTAAATCCCATTGAGGAGATGACTCCATTAGACTATGAAATGACAATAATTCCCTTGGGACCAGCAACACATGAAGGGTATGCTCATTTGTTCCAAGAATCTTCCGCCCATCTTCTTGTAAGAAATGAGGAATACAAAGGGAATATTGAACAATTGGAAGAACATGTGAGAACTATCACTTCATATGTTCAATAATTTATGGATCCTAGTGTCATCCCATCTCTCCCTATCAAATAGGTCAATCCAATTAACATATTTGATCCAAATTACATCAAGAAGGCACAAGGTTACACAATGCAAGGGAGAGCCAATGAAAATTGGGTGGACAAAATCCTCAAGAAATGTAAACCCTTGTTTCTAGATATTCTCTTATTGTTTCATTCCATGCTTTCCATAGCTGCGAAGTAAGGATGTGTAGACACCCAAAATTGGGTCGCAACCCTCTAAGCTCCTTTCAATCAACACACCCCCTTACAACAACCACTTCCATACATTATTATTAATTTAATTATCAATTTTAGGTTAATTACCACCTTACCCCCCACCTTACCTCTCCACCTTACCTTGGACCAATTCCAAGGGAATTTAACTAATCGAGACTAGGTCATTACTCCAAAGCATTGATTCATCACTTGAAAAACTAAATAAGACTCTTTCTAAACCTAATATTTATTGCTAACCAATTTTTTTATCAATTCCCCATGTGTTTAAACGTGAACTAAGACTCCTAGCCCATAATCAATTCTTAACCCAAACCAAAAAGGGAATGAAGACTCCTAGATATCTTATTGTCTTATGTTGTACTATTTCTTTCTCACCCGAATACCATAAATCATCCATCTACCTAATAACCTACCCACCTAAACCTCTCTACCTTTCCAATCGCCTCTCTCACCCTTGTTGAAGCTTCACCTTGTATTCACTATTTAGATTAGATTGTAATTTATTGTGCCTTTTTTGAGATACCTAAATTATACAACTACAAGTAGGACTCTCTATTTCATGTTCTTATCAACATTTAATTTGTTTTAAAATGTGGATTGACAACCTTCTAGGAAGTACCCTTCTTCCGGATCTAGCTCGCTAGGAAATCCACCAACCTATGATTTTAATTATATCTTGTGGTCTTGTGTTTCTTTTAAGTAGTCCTTCCTAGAAAAAAAAGGAGTGCTCTCGATCATCCTGGTCTTTAACGATGTGCAACCTCTTCATGACCTCAGGTATTCCTCACATACCCAACTTCTACCTTAAACATTTTTCTCATACATATGCTTCTTATTGGTGAAACATTTTGGCATGCCCATGGGACCCTCATCATTTGTGGGTTTCTTTATATTCATTTAGGATTGCATTTTTATTGTTTCTTTTTTGAAATATTCACTAAATCTCTCCTTGGTAACATTCTCTTTCTTCTATTTTCTCTAAAGGAAACACTTCATTTGGTGCAAATTAAAATAAATCATTTTTTTTCTTTCTTGCATTAGTGAAAGACATACTCTTTCCTATTCATTATTTCTCTCATCCAATTTCATTTTTGATTTGGGCTTAAAATTATTGCATTGCATCCTTGTATTCTTGCATTTAGCTCACATAGTCTAAATAGCAATCAAATATAATAGAGGTCATGACCGGTTGATGATTGGGTAATTAAGCATAGTTCACTATTACACACACTTCTTTTCCAAATCACTCAAACAAACAACACATTTCTTAAACATTCCCCAAATCCCAGGAAGAAGCTATCAAGGATTTAAACACCCATTGATAGTGGGCCCGACCGGTGTTCTAGTCGGATTGTCATATCAAAGCTCGGACCTCACATACCTTGAAAGGTATATCGAGGAATCCCCACCAAAAAATTCTTGAAACCATCCATAGTTGGCTTTTAGGTACCTTATATCCATTCCTTTCTATATATTCATAGTCAGTCCTAAGGCTTAAGCCATCAAAACACTAAAATATTATTCCTAGGATAACATGTTTGTTAGATTTTACTTGTTGGATTTTGACTTTCTTTCTTGTCTTCTACTATTTGAGGTGTGAGTTCATACTTCATCACTTTTCTTTATTTTTCACACTCAGTCATCACAACTAGTTAATTTTGGTTCTCTGAGTGTGTTAGATTAGATTTTTATATACACAACCTCTTTCTTGGCTTCTTTTGACCAAATCTAACTCAGAAATTTCAAATTTCTTCATTTTCATAGTAATGACATAACATTGGTTACCTTCCACTGACATCGGTTCAACAACCGATATTGGTCCTTTCATCTAACCAACACGGTTCACTGACCGGTATTGGTCTCTGTGTTTTTGAATTTCTATCAAAAACAACAACCTATTTTCACCTACCAAACTCTTTCAAAATTTTTTTTAGTTTTTGTCACTTTCACAAACCCAAAGTACCTATTTTTCATCCTTTCATATGGTTTGGACTGCCAATAGGCATGAGCTCTTACTTTTCACGTGAGTTGTATACCTATTACCTACTACCCCCTCGTTGCCTTCTATTTCTTCACCAATGGATCCTAATGCACCTGTGATCATACTGAGGGTGATGAGGAATTCACTAGATTCCTTGATCATAACACCAAGGCCTTGCAACATTACCTTGCTAATTCTTCCACCCGTGACTCATCAAGTCAGACCTCTTTATGGAATGCCCACTTCCATGCCCCCATTTCTACCACCTCTGCCATATCAAGGAATGCTAATGTAGCTACCCAAACTACTCTAGCATCGACCAACCCCATCTCACAACCACCTACTTCACAAGTGACCTCTACACCTTGACATCTTCTCATCCCCCGACATCTTCCATACCCTTAACCATGACCCCTCTTATAGGGGTCCCTTCATCATCATCATACCTTATGTACCTATGTCTACATGCAACCACTAGTTGCATCGACATCTTCCACTCCATTTCAGAGTTTGGTGGTTTCTATTCCCCAAACTCTTCCACCCATCACTATGAGGATCTTTCCACAAGCTCCTCCCACCTACACCTTACCTCAAACACAACCTATCACCTCCACTTCATATTCAGGTATTTTCCCCTCCTTCTACCACTTCCTACATACCTACATCTCAATTCACTGTACTCAACACCACCACACATTGGTATGCCTTTTATGACCCATTCATCTTATCAAGCCCCTTATACCTCAAGGGGCATCCTCAATCAAACCCCATAATGGATCTCATTAAAATGATGATGGAAAAATGTAGATGCTGAGGCCTCCATTTTTGGATCTCGTAACATCTTAACCTATGATGAGATTTGTAATGAACCCATCCACCCCTCCATACCTATTCATCCCTATCCCTGTAATGGGAGCTACCCAAATTCAACCATTTTAATAGTAAGGAGGACCCCCAACAACACTTGCATTCATTTAAACATGCTTGTTATTTGATAGGCCATGATGATGCCTTACTCCTTGAACATTTCCCATGTCCCTGTCAGGACCCGCCTTAGACTGGTATAGTGTTTTTCCAAGAACTCGATCTTTTCCTTTAACCAATTAGGCATAGACCTTTCTTGATCACTTTTTGATAAATATCTCTAAAAAGGTCTCTATGACATATTTATATTCTATTCATCAATATGATGATGAGTCTATCATTGATTTCATCACATGTGGTGGTGAGGCCTAATCAATCATACTCTCCTTCTCTCTCCCGCAGCTAAGCTCATAGATTTTTTTACGAGGGCATGTGCTAGACACATTTCCCAACTCTTCAAGTTCAAATGTTTTCATATGTTTGATGAGGCTTTCACTATGGCTATCAAAAGCTTGAGATCCATGCCCTCAAAGAAGACAAACTAAAACTATGTAACAAAAATGTCACCTTCAAATCAAATGAGTCTTCTTCCAAACCACCTAACAACCATTCCAAGCCCAAAGGATCTACCAATGTGGTGGTTATAAAGGCTGGCCCTTCTCATCCATCTAATCAACCCAAACCTCCTACCAATCTCTCTTGCCTATTCAAAATTTTCAATACAAATATGAACAAAGGAGTTACACTCCCATTGGAGAGCCATATTCTTCTATATTGGACAAATTTGTTGAAAGGTTAGAGCCATCACTCTTCCTCCCATCAAACCACATACTGGTTTTGATCCTTCTCACCCCACACCGGCTTGGTATAAGGAAAATGATTTTGTAATTACCACCACGTAAGAGGCCATAGTGATGGAAATTGCAAAACCTTTCAAAAACATTGTCCAAGGAATGTTAGATAGTGGTGATCTTGTCCTCAACAACCCTAACACACCTACTAATGCAAACTTGGATGTTTTTAAAAACCATTTCCTAACCATGCCCCTTCATCAAATCATGTTGGTGAGACATCTAAAGAAGAAACCAATGTCCATGTGGTTCATGTAATCTTCACTATGGCATGTCTGATCCTTCTATCAGTGAGCATCCTCCTCTAGCATCTATTGAGGAAATTCTCACATGAACTCCCCTACCCAGAGGATCCCACCTTACCAGTTCCTTTACCCATAGAGGAACCCACCTCACCTATTCCTTTAGCCATAAAGGAACCCTCATTATCTTTTCTACCCATACAAAAGAGCCTACATCACCCACCTTGCCTTCTCCTCAACCCATAGAGGATTAACCTTGTCTATTTCACCCACCTTCCTTCTCCTCAACCCGTAGAGGAGCTAACCTTGTCTACTTCACCCACTTTTCCTCCTCCTCTACCCATAGAGGATTCAATCTTATCTACCCATTCTATTTGTGATACCTCACCAAAGGACCTCACAAATCCCATTACTCTTCTTACCTCACTCTTACCTACCGAATATGAGGCCAAGACCTTCCCTATCTCACAAACCTCAGAGCTCATCATGGGGATTAGCACTAGTGCATCATCCTCTTCATCTAAACTAAAACCATTCTCATTTTGGTTGATCACATGGAGTATGTCGATTACTCTACCCTCTGGGGGGTGCCTTAGACTCCCAGTTTCCACCCAAATGCAAGATGTTATCCCTGAGATACCTCGACCATTTACCCCAAGGTATTCAAAGTGACTAAGACTATTACACCTGAGCCCATGATTCTAGCCCCTTCTTCATCACACCCCTTTCACTCAAGCCTTTTCTACACAAAACCTAACACCACCTTAGGGATCTTACCAGTACCAAGTCTAGCACATCCCCCTGTGAAGCTAGACTTGTCAACTTCATCCCCACCCATCACAAAATCTATTCCAGCACCTAAAAGGAAGACCCAACCTTTTAGGGCTCACACCCCGTATCTCCCACACCTTCTCACTCACCTTCACCTCTGCCATCGATTTTAGGCCCACATCCTTCAACCTTGGTTAACCTACCCTTCACCAAGGAAAATCTAAAGTGTGACAACCTATACCCTCACCTTCACCTCTCCCATTTCTACCCACACCTTCTTCATTACCTTTACCCTCACTCTTTCCAACACCCCCACTTTCACCTTGGCTTACTCGGATACCTACACCTTCTAAGTCTCCTTCATCCTACCTACCATGTTGTTCCTCCACCTTTACCCAAGAAGGTGCAACCTAAACCCAAACCTTCACTACCTACCAAAAAAAAAGTAGTTACACCAACATGATCTCTCACCTCACCCTCCTCATGAAGGTCACCTACCCTTCACCCAAAGACAACCTTGACCTCTCATTGTGATCCTTTGGTAGGATCCTACTCTAACATCCTTTCTTGGTTGTTAGAGACACATCTATATATCACTTCCACCTATCAAGCCTTATGATCCTCTCAAACCTAAACTAGTAGGGTTTGATGACAAAAATTTGTGCTTATCATCATCACTCTAGGGCATGATGTCGAGAGTTGTAAGGCTCTTAAAAACATTCTCCTTTAGCTTTGTGATTTTGATGGTCTCTTCAAAGAAGATGATCTATTGGAGGAGGATTCATTCTTTCTTCACCTATCACCACACAACCTCTTTTCCTCCTCCTATCTTTGAAATTAACATGGTGTGTGTAGCCACTCATCACACACACAATGAAAGAAAAAGGAAAGGAAAAATTTGGTAACCCTTCTAGTTCACCTTCACCTACCATTTCACACTTACACCTCCCCCAAGATAACCATCCTTGGGATGACACCCCCTACTTCTTTTGGGGTTACCCATCATTCAATGATCAAACAACTTCACCAATCCCATTGAAGATGTCTTTATTTGACTTGATTCAAACCTCTGATTCTCATCATGTCGGCCCTCATTGAGGTCTGTAATCCATCGAGGTTCCACCCAATGACACTTCACCTATCACCCCCTCATTTCCCCTCATCAGATTGCTTCCATTAATTTCTCCAAATCAGAGATTTCCCCTTCACAACTTGATGATCTAGATCCCTCTCTTTTCATCTCACTTACATTAATGATATTCATGTTAAACACATCATGATTGATGGGGGTGCTAGCATCAACATCATCTCCTCTCATGCCTATGAAAAAATGGGCATACCCGCTAATTGTATGTCTAGCAACCCCATCATGCTTTGATCCTTTAATGATGCCATGACCACTACCCTGGCACCATTTTCCTCCACATCATGTGTGGGTCCCGAACCATTCCCAAACTCTTCTACATTCTCGAAGGAGAGTTCCAGTATAACATGTTGTTAGGTCATCCCTAGATTTTGCCATGGCTTGTGTACCTTCCACCCTTCACCATTGCCTCAAATTTGAATATGAAGGGGAAACTTACACCATTCGAGAAGATCCCCCCCTTCAAAACCTATAATATGCTTTACCATCCAAATGATGTCTTAATCCCAATTAAGGAAGCTACCATCTACCACATCTACCACATCTACCACATCTACCACTTCACTTCAGCTTCACCTTCCTCATCTAGCCCACCTACTAACCCTCCTATTCCCCCTCTATTGATGCCCCATCTTCTCAGGCTTCTAGATAGCTCATCAATACCTACTACCCAAGTACCAACCACAAACCCCTTGGTAGGCATTTTTCAATGCCTTTCACTTGGAGAATACCACCTCCTTAGCATTGACGCATTCCTTACTCCTCAGGAGTATGGAAAACTACACCAACACCCACATTATGATCATCATATAGGAGAGGTCATACCATATGGCCCTCCCCACCTTCATACCAACCTAACCTATGGGGGCTGACACATTTCCTCTTATTCTATTGAACCTCCCTTCCAAACCAAACCTTTTTCATCCGACTTCTCCTACCTCACCAAACATAGCTTCACACTCACTTTTCTTCATTGTTGCACTTGGAAAGGCTTTGGATTTGGTCATTATGAACAAGGTCATCACACCATCATACCATGCACCACTAAGAAACAAAAAGACCATTGTGGTCTTGGATTTCCTTCACAACCTCCTCCTCCTAAGAAGGCCCACATCACCCTCGTAGAAGATGAAAATCCTCCCCACCTTCCTCACCTATCATGCCACCTTCTCCCATGGAGTCTATGGATCCCGAATCCATTCCACCTAAATTTTTTTTTCATGAACACCATCTCCTTGGGACCTCTGACCTATCAATGTGATGGTGAGGTTCCCTCTTCCCTTCCTCTTCTTTATCCTGACATGTTGGATGATGATACACCTTCTATAAACATCATTCAATGTCAAGATGATGATTCTATTTTGACCTATTTAGGTGTGGAGGATTCTTATATTCAAAGGTCATTACCCCTCGACACACAAAACCATGTTGAATGAATCTACCATAGAAATCAACATTCACACTCAAGGATGACCCCAAATTCTAAAGATAGGCCAATCTTTAGACTCACGTGGAACAAGAATCTTTCACCTCTTTTCTTTCGTGATCATACAAAGCATTTTCTTGGTCTATAGTGATATGTTAGGTATTGACCCTAATATCATGCTTCACAAATATCATAACTATCCCTGATGCCAAACCAATGAAACAAAAGTTACGTAAAATGCATCCTCGCATTGCTCTTCTTGTGAAAGAAGAACTTCAATGCCTTCTCTTTGTTTCCTTCATCCTACCTATTGACTATCCACAATGGATCTCTAACATTGTTCTATCATGAAAGTGACTAGGGGACTTTCATATCTATACTAAATTTCATGACCTTAACCTTCCTATCCAAAAGATGACTTTCCTCTACCAAGCATTGACCAACTAGTTGATCTTACACCAATGCCATGAGATGTTATCTCTTATGGATGGGTTTTTGGGTTATAATAAGATATTAGTCACTCTGAGAATATCAACACAAAACCACCTTCATAACCCCTTGGGGGACCTTCTACTATCATGTCATGCCCTTTGGCTTGAAAAATGTTGTGCTACCTATCAGCATGACTATGACTTACATCTTCCATGACATCATGCATGACATTTGGAAGACTATGTGATGACCTTCTTGGTAAGTCCAAGTGTCATGTGCACCAAACACCTGGCCATTCTTAAAATTATCTTTGACCACCTTATCCAATATTTTGTTCACCTTCAACCAAAGAAGTGCATTTTTTAGTTCTCTCGAGGTAAGCTCCTTGGTTTCATCATCTCTTTGTGGGGTATCAAAGTTGATCCCACTAAGATCAAGGAAATTCTTGACATGCCTCCACCTACTAACCTTTGGTAGCTTCGTAGCTTGCAAGGAAAATTGCAAATCCATCGATGCTTCATTTCTCAACTTTTAGATCGATGCCAACCATTTCATCACCTCCTTAAAAAGGATGTTTCTTTCCATTGGAATGATGAGTGTCATAAAGCCTTTGAAGCATTGAAGAACTACCTTCTTCACCACTGTGCTCATTCCTCCTAAAGATGATCAACCTTTTTACCTTTACATTTTCTACTATTGACCATTCCTTGGGTGCCATGCTCACTCATCATGATGAGAAACATAGGGAACAAGTGTTTATTACATAAGTCATACTCTTCTAGACTATGAAACTTGGTACACTCATGCTGAAAATATTTTCTTAGCCCTAGTCTTTGTGGCCACCAAACTTTTCACCACTACCTTCTTAATCAAAAACATTTTTTCATTACCAACACTAACCCTCTTCATTACATGTACGCCAAACCTTACCAACATCAATGCACCACTGCTCGTTGGCTCATGCTTCTTGCAGACTTGGAGTTGGAGTTTCATTCATCAAAATTTTTCAAAGGAAAAACCATGTGGATCAACTTGCAGATGCTCCTCTTCCTGGAAATCAATCCTCAAATTTTGATTTTCCGATGAATCTATCACCACCCTCTCCCTTGATGATATTGTTTATCAAATGACATTATTCTTTGATGGATCCAAATGTCACCATGGGGGAGGTGTGGGGGTCATCCTCATTCCTCTTGATGGTGAGCCCATGCCACTATCCTTTAAACTAGACTTTGACTACACCAATAACATAGCCGAGTATGAAGCACTTGTGTTAGGTCTTCAAACTACCATTTCCCTAGATGTTAAATCCATTAACATATTTGGTGACTCTCAACTGGTTGTGAACCAAGTCAATGGTTCATACTAGTGTCATAATGATGATGAGCTTAAAAGTATAGACATCATGTCCACCTACTTTTGACCACGTTTGATCACTACCTCATTCAAGCCACTCTCGTGATCCACTAAAAATTTGTAGATACCATGGCTTGTCTTGCTTCTCAAATACCTACCTCACCTTTAGACTCAAAAATATTTATCACAATACAATGGTTGTAGTTTCACCTTCTTATATTATCCTTGGTGTTAATTTTTTGGGTAGCATCGATACTGACCCACGTGACATTTGGTATAAAAGTTTGTTGACTACCTCTCACTTTCAATCCTACCTCAGATCTCACTCACAATGGATGATGAGCCTTCCTAAAAAGTGTCTCTCATTACGTCATCATGGGAGGTCTTCTCTACAAATGTGGCTTTGATGGTATCCTCTGTGTGCCTCACCAGTTTGAAATCCCATACACCATCAAAGAAATTCATGATGGGATTTTTGGGGGACATTTTAGTGGCCTTGTTGTTCACAAAGTGTATCCTTTGACTCTTACTACTGGCCAACCCTTAACCAATACTTTTGTGACTATGTTAAATGTTGTGTGAAGTGTCAACAACATGCTAACCTTCATCATACTCCTAGTCATGCCTTACAAGTCCAGAGACTTTTGGCCCTTTTCTCAATGGGGTTTGGATCTCGTTGGAGAGATTAACCCTCATTCCTCACAACATCATCACTGGATCATCATGGTGACTGAATATTACACTAAATGGGTGGAATCCATCCCTCTCATTTCTACCAAATGAGAAAATAGTCAAATTTATCAACCACCATATCATTTTCACTTTGGTGTTCCTCATCACCTTATCACTAAAAATGGAAAACAATTCAAAAACAAAACCCTACTACAATTTGTGTGAAATTTGGTATTCAACTCAGTTTCTCTTCACCATATTACCCACAAGAAAATGGTCAAGCCAAATCTTCTAACAAAACTCTCAACAAAATTCTTATGAAAGTGGTTGATGAACTGGTAAGGATTGCACACATGCACATTCCTTTCACCTTATGGGCTTATCATACCAACATTCACACCTCTACCGACTGCCACACCTTTCTCTTTGGTCTATGGTATAGAGGTCATCCTACCTCTCAAAATCCAAATTCCATCTCTTCGTATATCACTTAAAGATATCCTCTCTGATGATGATGATTTTTCAAGAACATTTTTGGCACAACTTGAGCTACTAGATGAATGTCATTTAAATGCTCTAGACCACCTCCAAATCTACCAAAAACATGCATTAAGCGTGCCTATGAAAAAACATGTTGAGAACAAACATTCAAGATCGGTGATCTTGTCTGAAGGAAAATCAACATGTAACCAAAATGGAGAAAAGTAAATGAGGCAAGTTTTGCTCCTAATTGGCTTGGACCTTATATTGTCACCCATACCTATGGATCAGGAACTTATCATTTATCTTCTCTTGAGGTAAACTGAACCTGAGCCCCTTAATGCCTTGCATCTTGACCATTCTATTGTTGAATAAAGTACTACATCACTTTATGTCTCATATATGCTCATCCCTTGAGAAAACCTCTCCTTCCACCTACCTCTTTTAAGGACCAATGACTTAAACAAAATTGTGTGATTATCCATCACCATTCAACCTTATCTTGAATATGAGTACCATGGCTCTACTCATGGCATGATTCTCATGGATACTTTTTTCCTTTTTAGGATGGAATCCCATGGTGTTCATCACTTAAAACCCCTCTTTCATAGCTAACCTTTTGTGTTATGGTTTTTCCTTCATAAAAGAGGCCTATACTCCTTTATAGTCTTGTCCATGACTACAAGTCCAAAATAATGCAAAAATTTTGGGATAACAAAAATTCTACTCCTTGAGTCAAACTTCTCACAAATAGATGATTCCCTCAAAATGAACATATATCTCTCTATTTTATTATAAGTAGACTTCTCCCTCAAAGGACAACTATAAAAATCCAGCCACATGTTGTACTTAGTCTATCAACAAAAATAAGACTAATCTATATTTGTAAAAAAAAAAATTATCTTGGAGCTTCCCACATCGATCAACTTCACGAAGACCTCAAGGAGACTCTACTATTCATCCCAATATAGACTTCCCACATCGATCAGTCTATGAATGCAAAAAGAAAAATACAAAAAAAAAAAAAAGAAAAAATCAAGAAAAATACAAACTTTTGGTCATGGACTTTGCCTATTTTGGTTTTGGGTATCTTGTAGAAGGGCATGTCATCCCACAACAAGGTTATGCTAAACAAACCACTCCACCCTATACCCTTTTTATTTTCTCCTATCTACTCAAGGGACATGGTGCACATGTGACACTTTGTGATCATGAAACTTCTTTCAACCATAGACCTATCAATCATGCAATGTATCTAGGGCTTATGTTCATAAGCCTATTTGTATGGCCATTATGGTCCTTGCCAACTATGGAGCATTTCACTTCTTTTTGGTTCACCTTTCCTACTTGTTGCTTCTTCAGCATAGACGAGACCAAAATTAAATATCTTGGTTGATTCTCATTTCACCCACACCCATACTAATCATCATTTCCAAAACATTATACATACTTCATCAAAAATCAAAATCAAAAAAAAAACAACACCATACCCATACCATCACACAAGTTAACTTAAGTTACCCTTTTCTTTTTTCAACATTTGACCCATTTACCTTGCCTATTTTTCTACCTTGCCTTACCAAGACCATTTTCCTTACCCAACCTACCTATCAAAATATTATTCTTCCCTATCCTATGGGAGAACTACATTGGCCTGAGGCCCCTTTTGCAAGGGCTATGTAGGAAAGCACTTCAAAGACATGGGGTCTTGAGGTTAGGTCATTTTTTCATTTACCACCATTTTTTCCACTATTTTTCCCATTTTCATCATTTTCCACTTTTTTAATTCAATACTTTTAAATTTCTCACATTTCCATAATATCAACAACAACCATATAACATCTAGTTTTAAATATAAATAACTTGGAAATTAAACCAAACCATGCCTATACATCTAGTTTCCATAATATCAATAACTTGGAAATTAAACCAAACCAAAACCACCAAACCATGCCTATACATCTAGTTTCCATAATATCAATAACTTGGAAATTAAAAACCAAACCCAAACCTAATTTTCCATAAATCAATAACTTCCAAACAAAATCAAACCATGCCTATACATCTAGTTTCCATAATATCAATAACTTGGAAATTAAACCAAACCATGCATACATCTAGTTTCCATAATATCAATAACTTGGAAATTAAACCAAACAAACCATACATCATAACCATGCCTATACATCTAGTTTCCATAATATCAATAACTTGGAAATTAAACCAAACAAACCATACATCATAACCATGCCATATACATCTAGTTTCCATAATATCAATAACAAATGGAAATTAAAACTAAACCAAACCAAATCATAAACCATTATACATCTAGTTTCCATAATATCAATAACATTGGAAATTAAACCAAAAACCAAACCATAAATCAAAACCATGCCTACACATCTAAGTTTCCATAATATCAATACATTGGAAATTAAACCAAACCATAACATCAACCATGCCTACAACTAGTTTCCATAATAACAATACAATGGAAAAAAACAAACACAATATATATAAATGTCATCATCTATATACTAGAAATTTTGTATGTCAATACACTATATATACAGATATAAATAAGTCTCTAAAAAAATCTCATGTACATCTCACCTCTTGACACATAGGCCGGTATATATATAAGTCAAAAATAAAAAAAAATAAACAACATCTCATAATCTATCCTCATCCCTGGGAGGGCCCTGTGCCTCTCCACTCTCTCTCTCATGTCCCTCACCTAGCCTTATCTCTCATGAACTAGTCACCTCCTATTGGCCTGCCCATGAGAATGGTGGCTCCCTGAACTACTAGACACTATGGGTCCATGAGTGACCTGGACTCTAACTATACTTGCCTGTTGAGCTCTATAGGTAGCATACTTGAGAAATAGGGACACCAATCTCTATAATCTGATCCTCATAATACCTAGCCTTGGCCACAACCTCTATATCGATCCATATATATATCACTGTGGTGGTGGCATCACTCTAGCACTCTCTGTGGACCCTGTCCCAGTGGTAGTGGTCCATGTCCCCTATACTCGAGGCTATGGGCCCTGTCTCCTAGTACTATACCTATAATGATGGGGACCATGTCCTATCCCTATACTTGTGTCCCATCATGTGCCCTCGAGAGAGAAGGAGGGGCCATGTGTCCCTGACCAGCCTTGCTACATGTGTGTCACTTACTACTATGTGTGTTATAAAGTGGCCACATGCCTGTAAAGTAGTAACTTGTAACTGGGCTCTATGTGCCCGTAACCTATCCCCATCATCACATGCTTCATGCCTATGCCACCGCTACTATTTGTGCTTGTAGGGTAGCCATTGTGCCTATAATGTAGTGACCTAGGGCCTGTAATCATCACCTACCTCTGTATGCTTATCTCTCTCACTAATGATTATGGCCAAATCATGGTCGGTCTGGCACTAGCTGGTGCTTTCTGTACTACTGTGTGGCCCACCACTGACTATAAACCTAGTTATGCACCCAACATCATCTATAGTCATCATTCACTACCTTCTCCTCCACTCCTACTGGATCTATGGTTATGGAAGAGGTAATGACATCTCCACATCCTCTCGAACGGTACTATGGGAATGGGGGGCACACCCTATCTATAGGCCAAACTATCATCTGACCCAATCTATGGGTATGCACTCATGCTCCCCCTCCCTACCCCCTGAATCCATCTAAGAAGTTGTAAACCCTCTAGCTCCTCCTCCATGTCTATGAACTCTGGATACGTGAGGTAGGGCCTCCATAGAATCTCTACCGGTGATAGCTATCCAAGTACCCTCTGATAATATGTTATATCCTAGTCACCCCATCCACCCCTCACCTTCTCTCCAACCCATAGCCACCACCTATATCCCATCCCTATATACACCCACCTCCCACCCCTATGTGGTAGACCAAGTGGATGAAGGCACACAATGTGCTCATATGCCCAATAATGTAATAAATAGGTACAACAGAGACCGTATATCATTGTATCCTCTATGTAAGCCCACAACTCCTATATAACTACACCAAGTATGTTGGTGCCCATTCAAAAAAAAATCTGTCAAACACCATATCCTCTAGGACTCCCATCAAGGCCCATGGAAACCTCCCACCCTCTGAGTCTAGGAGGGGAAAAACAATTCAACCCCAACCATCATCACACATTTCTAGATGAGTCTCCTGAGGGTGCCACATACATCTCACCATAACTAATACTGCATGGCTTATGATAAAAACTCTACCATAGCCAGCCCAAACACCATAGCCATGTGATCCACTACATCTGAAGATGAGACCTGATATAATGGCTCCCAACAAATGGCAGCCATAAAATCTTGTAGACATCCTCTAGTGTGATGGTCATCTCTCCCATCGGTAGATGAAAGGTGTTGGTAGTTGGATCCCATCTGTCGATGAGGGCTATATCATGTTGTGATCTTGGGAAATCCTCCTATATCTCTCACCATGCCTAACCCAATTTCCCTCATATGCTCCCCCCTCCTCCGGAATGGTAGGCCTCATCATTATACTAACAAGGAAGTTGATCCCTCATCATCATTGTTGCCTCGCCTGCATCATCAACATTCACACAAGTTAATCATTTACCCTTTTGAATTTCTATTCAACACTTGACTTAGCCTATTTTCTACCTTGCCTTACCTAGACCATCCACCTTACCTAACCTACCCAGAATCATATTACTATTTCACTATTTCACCTATTTAACCTACCCTTCCCCATCCCCCACAAACTCATCCTATTGCATCATCATTTACCTAAACCTCCCTCAATTTCTTTTGGACACTTTTACCTAACCTATACCTACCTTAGACCTAGCTCTGACACCCCATCTAGCTTAAACATACCTTTGACATCCCAAAACCACCATTTTTCTAAAACTTAACCATTCCCTACCTAACCAACATTGGTCACCCTACGATGGTCCCCATTATTCCCATCATTCCCATTTTAACCCACCATGATGATCGATAACCGATGACGTTGGTTATTGGTTCAGCCCCAAAGTCGAACCCCCATGTCCCCCTAATCCAAAAAATTACAAAATATACCTATTTTACCCACCCAAACACACCCACATTGCCCCAAAATTCATTTTAACCCCTAATTAAACTAATTCCACCCTCCCCATAGCCCAATTTTCACCCCATTTTTTTCAAATTTCAAAAAAAAAAATTTTCATTTTCCTACCCTATTTTTCTACAAAAACCAAAATTCAAGCTTAAATCCTACCTCTACTCATCGGTGCCTCCATGTTGGGACCTCTGGAGCTACACTGGAGCACCCCCTAATCCTTCTCCTGCCTCTACCATGTCAAATGACTCTCCAAACTCTCAACCAATCAAACTCACTCAGGTGGCTGCAATGTAGGCCCCAAACTCACTCCTCTAACCACTAATCTCTGCCAAATCACCCTACTATTGGCCCTCTCTGTCATTTTCTCACAAATATTCTCTCCACCAATCATTTTCCAAATTACCAAATGCTCAAATGAGCACTTTTTGGGGTGGGATTTCCATTTTAACTCACCATTTTGGTGACCGATCATGTCATCTGTGTCATGCCAGGTGATGACATCATCGATCACTCACATAGTATCAGTTCTCCACTGAACCGGCATCGGTCACCCCTACAATCAATAACCCAACCAACCTCATTTGACCTAATTTTTTTGCTATAGGGTCCCCTTTTCTTGTTTCCACACCCTAAAACATCCCTACATACTCACCTACTAGCCTCACCACCTCACCAACTCCCTAAGGATACTTAGGGGCACATGTGTTTTCCTCACCTATATACCCTCACCAAACCAACCCCACCTATTTGACAATCAAACTCACTTACTCACTCTACCGTGTGATAATGCTACCAGTGTTGTTTTACCTACCGAACCTTGCCTTGCCTTATTTTGTGATGTTTATCTCAACAGACCAAACCTTTTGGTGTTTTGGAACACACCTATACCCATTCTTACACCTGACCCATTGTGTTTCTAGGATCACATCCTATACCTTGGATACCTGGACCACATCACCCTTGTTTGGATAAACTATCGACCTTTGACAATGTAGAGTTTGTGTGCTCTTCAACCTATTGTGCCTTGTTGCATTTTGAGTGTGTGTGTGCATTTGATTGCCTCCTCCACCTTTATCACACCCATTATCACCATTACCTACACCTACACCTTACCCCATTTTTCATCACCTACCACCTTATCAAACCCATCATTGATTATCCTTCCACTTAATCAATTCTTGGTTTGAGGGGGATCACCTCCACCCTTACTTGGGGCAACCTACTTTTTTTTCATCATCACTTATTAGTACAAGCTACATGACAACAAAAGGGAAAATGTAGACACCCAAAATTGGGTCACAACCCTCTAAGCCCCTTTCAATTAACATACCCCCTTACCATGACCCCTTCCACACATTATTATTAATCTAATTATCAATATTAGGTTAATTACCACCTCACCCCTCCACCTCACCTCTCCACCTCACCTTGGACCCATTCCAAGGGCATTTAACTAACTCGAGACTAGGTCATCACTCCTAACATTGAGTCATCACTTCACTTAACTAACTAAGACTCTTTCTAAACCTAATATTTATTTCTAACCACTTCTTCCATCAATTCCCACATGTGTTTAAATGTGAACCAAGACTCCTAGCCCACAATCAAATCTTGACCCATGCAAAAAGGGAAGAAACATAGCTATTTTAAGAAAATTGGACTATTTCTCCCTAACCGATGTTCGGTTATTCCTCGTGAGCATCGGTCAAGGAACCACCATCGGTTCCTTTAAATAAGGATTTCAACTCTTTCCTAGGTTCTTTTTTGGTTGGATTTTGGATTATTCATTCACATTCTTGCATTGATTGAGCATCTCGATGATCAAACATAACACTAGAGCATCTAAGTTCTTCACCAACCAACAACTCTTGCTCCATAGCCTTAGATCATTCACAGGAGGAAGCACATAGGATTTGTTTCCATGACACTGGATCTAGACCATTTCTCCTATGAACACCCACCAACCACCACATCTACCAATCTCAGGTCTTTAGATAAGTATCTTAACCAGTTGTTAGTTCTTAACTTTGGTTTTAGATCTCTTATTGTCTTTTGTTGTACTACTTCTTTCTCACCCAAATACCATCCATCACCCATCTACCCGATACCCTACCAACCTGAACCTCTCTACCTTTCCAATCACCTCTCTCACCCTTGTTGAGCCTTCACCTAAATCCCAACACCCTACCTAAGCCTTTCAACACTCTGTGTAATCACAGAGAGCTTGAACCAACCAACCTTATTTCTACTTTGACACCCAATTTCCCCTACGTGATCGGTTAGCCAACCGATACCGGCTAAAACCAGTTACCAACATCGGTTCTCCCAACCGACATCGGTCTCTATGTCTGGCATTCTCCCTCAGACCAACAAGCTAATTTACCTACCCAAAACCTCTCAAAACCTCCCACAACCTCCCACAACCTCACCCAGACCTCCATAACACCCTCTGTTACACCTACAGACCTTAACAACCCACCACCCTACTTTAAATTTAATCTTGTATTCACTATTTAGATTAGATTTAATTTATTATGCTTGTGTGAGATACCTAAATTATACAACTATAGTAGGACTCTCTATTTCATGTTCTTATCAACATTTAATTTGTTTTAAACGTGGATTGACAACCTTCTAGGAAGTACCCCACTTCGGATCTAGCTTTCACTAGGAAATCCACCAACCGATGCTTTTAATTCTATCTTGTGGTCTTGTGTCTTCTCATATGGGCAGGATTTTTGACCCATAGGTTTATGGGATAGTTTTGGCCCATGGTTTTGGTACCCACGGTATTGTAAAATTACTTAAGCAGTTTCCTATTTATGTGGTTTTGTGCATATGGTAGGGTTGATGTAACATTGCAAATGTGTGTGAATTTGGGTGTGAATTCTGTAGATTTTGTTGAGCATAGCTCCAAACAGATCTGGGTATTTTATTGAGAGAAGAGGTGACTTGTAATAAAATCTAAGCAAGTGATTCTTAGTGGACATAGCCCAAATTGGGTGAACCATGTTAAATATTGTCTCTTTGTGTTGTGTTCTTTTTTATTCGCACTTTTATTTTAGATCTATAATAATTTCTGCATATTAGTTTTCTATTGTTGCAATTATGTGAGGGATTGTTCTATGTATTTTATCCCTTATTTCCTAACAATGGGGTACCTTGATTCTTTTATGTTGGTAGCAAAAATGTGTTTAATTCCATAACTGAGAACATGTCTCCAATTTGGTCTCAAACGTTGGTTTCTGATATGAGATGTTGAACAATGATCTTGATGATATGGATTCTTGTGATGAGATCACTTCACAGATGTGGGAAAACATAAACAAGGAAGTGCAGAAGCTTGGAGCACCTTCGGTAAATGAGAATTCCTTGGCAAATTATCTTCTAAAGCCATTTGTAGAACTAGTTAGGAGAGAGGTAGGAGATCCCTTCTCCTTCAATGAGGAAACCTTGGAATCCCTTACAAATATCAGCTGTGTTATTTCTAAAAGTGCTAAAGAGCACCAAATTTGGTTCAAACAATGTAGAAAAATCAATAACACTTTTAAGAATTGGATTAAAAATTTAAGCTTCATGTGTGTTTCTCAAGTAGAGAAAGTGGCACCATGATGGCTCGTTTGATAAAGCGTTTAAAGGAATTGATATTTCTCTAAGATTAATCTCTCATAGTCCTTTAGTAGGTGTATCTTCATCTGTGGATGCATCATCTCCTTCGGCATAACTATCTCCCTTATAATTTATTCCCTTCTTCTTATCTTCTCCCATGTTCAAATTCTTCATGAAGGGGTTTAGTTTTCACTATTTCATCTTATTCATTTAAATGTGACCTATAGTCAAACATTGTAATGAGTTTCATTCAATTAATAAAAATGGACTCACTTTTCTTTCCTAGGGATATGAAAGTTCACAAGTTGTAAAGGTAATTGAAAATTCATGTGGGGAGTAGGTGAAGAGTCTTTTTGTAAATCTATATATTGTATGAATCCCTCATTCCAAAGGGTTGTTAATTATGAGTCTCTAAGTAGATAACTATTGCACTACTAAGAAGTAAGAAAAAGATAGCATTCTTCCATTCCTTTTCTCTATGTTTCCTCTATCTCTCTACTTTTCATCTTTGTGTATATGATAATATTGTACAACTAAGGAAGGTGTTAGTGCCTTTGATGAATAGATTAATGAAATTTGTGTCCATGATTTATTGTGTCTTGTCATGGTTGGAAAAAAAAATTCTTCTAATTGAATGTGGAATACTTTTGAAACTTTTCTAGTGCCTATTTACAAGATTAACCCCCTTCTCCCAAGTTTTTACTCCCCTTACCTCACCTCAAGAAAACTCCTCCCTTGCACTAGGTGCAAGAAATTTGTCGTAGTTCTAATGGAGTAGTTCTGTGTGATCCCGAATTAATAGCTAGCCATAATATTTGTTTTATTTGCATTGATAGAGGGAGCCTCCCCTTTCACAAGTAGGAGGTACATAGTCTTGGAGCGTTAGTGAAAATAAGCTAATTTATCCTTAGGAAAAATTATTTTTCCAACATCTCCATAGTGAAAGAAGAGCGAGAACTTCATCATATACCATCTTCTCTTGATCACACCTTCTCTCTCTTCTTTTCTCCCTCTAACATTATAATTCTCTGTTGATGAATTTTTTTGTTGAAGTGACTTAAGTCACTAAAATTTTTATTTCTTCATTGAGATTACACTTTAAGTTGAAAGGACACTTAGGAATTCGAAGAGTCACTGGATTTGGATATAAATTGTAATGCTCTCTCCATTCCAAGGGATCCATTTTTTCCCTCTATAACAAGTCATATTCTTATATTTCCTACCTAAGCACTTTTCCTCCATTCTCATCTTGTCACTTAGCTAAACACATGCTAGAATTTGTAAGAATTTGAAGGACTTTGTGCCTTCTTTGTGGAATTAATATATATTGATGAGGCTTTGTATTTATCTTATATTATCTATTTCACTATTTTGTCATGATGTTGTGTTGTGCTTTCCTATTTCCTCCAATTGAAACTAGAATCACCTCTAAATTGTAGTTGATGAAATTTTTCTTCTACTCATTAATAAAATTCCCCTTCTCATTTCTCTCTCCTCACCTATCTACAAGTTTCCCTCTCTCTCAACTATTGTTGCAGTCACAAAAGGGTGTTTCTACACATTCCTCGACCTCTAGCCACCCCGGATATTAGTCTAGTGTACATAGTTTTCCAACTTTCAATAAATGGGATCCTCCCCATTCCCAAGAGGAGGGACTTTGTCCTGTGAGCATTGATGAAATTGCACATTTTTTCCCTTACAAAAATATTTCACCAACAACACGTTACATCTATTAAGCCTTCTTTGGAACATGTTACTACAAAAATCCCACTTGTATTTGCATCATCACTAACGCATAAATCTCCATATTTTGTGGCATATTCTTCACCTCCTCGAGAGGCTATCATTGGTTAGATATTTTTCAAATCAAATATTTTATGCATAGTTATACACTAATAAAATACAAAAACATTCAAATATTTACAAAAATACAAAATTAGGACCTATGTATGTTACTTGAGTTGTTATCACTTTACATTACACATGTTGTTTCTCACTTTGGTTTGATAGATATCATGTTTTATTTATTTACGCACATGTATTCACTTAGTATATTAAGTTGGATGCATGACACATAAATCGGTACATGCGTATAGGATAACTCATGTCTCCTTACAATCTCATCACGTGGGGACAATCCCTACACATCCTACAGTTGTTATTATTCTATTATAGCTCATTTACACTTCCTCATTTATGCTCAATTATATATAGTATGTACTTTCTCCTTTTCGGGTTAACAATGCTAACACATGTGTCTTATGAAGCATTGACATATCTTGTTTCATATACCTCACTTATGTTGGTTATCATAACATCTTATCATGTTACAATTTGGTTTCATTTTTACATGTGTGTGTGTGTATTCTTGTTTGCTTGTTTTCCTTGCTTGTGGTAGATCTTAATTGTCTTATGTCACCATGGGTGTCCCATGTTTGTTACATCATGCCTACCTTGTTTGTAAATTAATTAATCTTTTTGCAATCTTACATGCCTTGATTGTCTCACAACATTGTGTGTTTCCCATGTTTGCGAGGCCTAAAAATCCTAATGTGTGTTTTTGTTCTCCATTGTTTTCCTTTGGATGCATTTATGATGTTCATGTTTTCTTCTACATACGTTGTTTCTATTGGTTTCTTTAGTCACTACTATCCTTGTTTTTTAATAGCATTGTTTTTGTTGTGTTCCATGGTTGTTACCATGTGCAAACATTGTTTCCTTTTATAAGTACGGGTTCTCCAAGGTGGCCACCTCTTCAACACTCAATATAGCTTTTAAACATATCCTTTAGTAGTATTTATTTTGATTCACATGCTCAAACATGATTTTCACGTATGCCTCAAAAGAGGGGGTATTTATCTGGGTTTATTCTACATTTTCAAATGACACAAGATTTTTAGGGTAGATGCAAGTAAAAACAAGATCAAGCACCCAAAAATGTAATCACACATTGAATTTAACAACACAACATAGGGTCAAAATTTTACAATTTGGTCAAGACCATATGGTACAATCTTGACCCCCCATACATTTTTAATCAGGAGCAATTTCAACAATTTTTGCAACATTTTCAGGTTTTCACCTATTTATATTGGGTTTTATGTAAATTCTCACACTCAAATTACTTAGTTAAAACTAGTACATGGGGAAAGAAATATTTTGTTCCTTCATCACTCGGTTTTAGTTTCAAGAATCTTGGGGACATGGATATCCTTCCCAGTTCACTATTGTTGGCACATTTTTTAGCATATTTCAGTGTTTGTTTCAATTCATACTTAGTTGTGTGGCATATTGGGAGAGTTTGGGGGCACCTATTCTATTTTATATTGTATGTATTTATTTGTAAAATCGAATCTATATTTGTTTGCACTAGTTTGATACATGGGGTTATGAAAGGCAATGAAATAACTAAGGGCTTTGTGGGAAGGCTTTACTCTCTATTACACTTTAAGGGAAGATATCGAGTTATTGGATAACTTTGATATAGGGTCTTCTTCCTTTATATGGGTGCATTTGTACCTCTTTCTTCTTCTCTCTCTCTTACACTATTTTATGTTGGGTTGTATGCACCTAACACTTCGGTTTCTCCTTGTCACTAATTGGGGATTGATAACCTCTAATCCTTCAATGAAGTTTAATAGATAAAAATATTTGAGCACAAGAAAAACATGAGAAAAAAATTGTATTATTTCCCTATTTACATTTTTGCACATTACATATATGAAAATGAAAATGGATCACGGAGCATGCCAACACCAAGCAAAAATGCAACTACAAAAAAAACATTCGAACAAATGCAAAGGGTGTTTACAAACTTAGGTACACATTCCTTTAAGCATGACATTTTTAATTTTACACTCAAGGAGAAAATGTAGACACTCAAATTTGGTAATTTACACCTTGGAAACCCTTTATTTAATTATGAACTCTTGCTATGATAAATGGAACTTCTCTATTCCTTCTTAGCACTTTTAAAGGTCCATTGTTTGGCATGTTTATCCTTACAAACTAACATGTCGACACATCATGAGAATACAATGCACAAAATTAATAGAGAAACATCATCATATCATCTCTAAATTTTTATTTCACATGTTTTCTACTCCTAGTTGGGGCCATATATTTTGGTTAGGACCATACCATATTGTCTTGACCTTTTTATAGGTTCTTGGACCTACATGTTCTCTAACTACACTTTCATATTGGAATCTTATGTTGTGTCTTATACTTCATCTCGGTTGGCCTTTTTTATAAAAATCATCTACAAAACCCTATATAAGAAAGTAAACACTACCTCATTTACTAACATGGAAATCATAAGGAAATACACTAGAGAACTCACTTCATACACTTGCAAAAGACATCCAAATCTCCTAAATATTGGAATTGCACATCTATAGTCATTAAGGCAACACCCACATCAGGTATGAAGCTATAAACCAGGTCAAGATAGCCATATATCTCATCTATAATCATTCAAACATCCTCTTTCCAAGTTGTTTTAGTAAGAGAAAAGTCAAAGAAAGCACGATCAAAGTAAGTTCCAAATCCGATTGATCTATCTAGATATCACATGTTATGTGGAGAACGACGTACGGTTTGAGGCCTCTTCAAGGTAGTGCAATGTCTACATGGTGGATGAGGGCCCACAACCCTTTTAATGTTTATTTTGCAAGACTCTTCATCCATGGATAGGGTTTGAGGTGATGTTTAGTCCATTTATAGATTCGTTGCGTGTGTAAAAACTAAGGTTTAACAATAACAAAATAAATCCAGGAAGCTAAGCAACTCGAGAAAGTTACAAGAGTAGAATTAGAGTAGGTCCAAGACCATGTAGAAGGGGTTGGACCATTTAGAAGAAGATCTTGCAGTCCCAACTTGTCCTCTGAGAGCAGTAGATTGAAGAGTTTGACTTGACAAACTTCGTCTTTGGAGGAAGAGTTCAATCAAGAGCAAGATTGTCTTCAAGTAGTAGAGAAAGGAGAAGGCTCCGGATCCAAAAGAAAAGGAGCACAATCTAGCTATGGAGGAGAAAATTGTAGATCCAAGGGCTTTGAGCACAAAGCGAGGCTACAGGAGAACCTTCAGTTCTTCTTTCTACTTCACCTCTCTCAAGTTCTAGTACTGAAGAGGAGTTTGATCTCTCAAACTCAATCTTGGAGGGTGAAAGAAACCATGGTGGTCAAGTTGCGGATCAAGAAGACACCATGGAGGAAGTGGAGCATTTGTAGCGGGACACTGCCATGAGGCGGTTTATCTGTCGATTTGGAGGATTGTTTTGATGGGAGAAGAACCGGTTGAGTTTCCACCATTCTCTCTTTCATCATCCACATTCCAAACACTTGAGTCTGTTGTCATGAAGGAGAACATTCATTTGCGGCTGCCCGCATCTTATAAGCAGCTCTTTGGAACCAAGATTGGAAGATTTTAATCTTTCATGTTCTTCATTAGAGAAAGAGAAAGGATAGAGGAATTTCACCATTTCTTCCACACCATCCATTCAGGAGGGTCTACAAGAAGACTCCATTTTTGGAGTTGAAAATCGAGCTATGGGCATATCAAATGGATCAGACCTTGCCCAATCAGGTATTTGGCTTCATTGGAGCCAAAAGGAGAAGTCACAACCAGTCATGCTTGCTTAAGCATGAGGGTGAGCTACAAAGTACCAAGGATCATTTGCCATACCTCTTCAATCCAAATGCAGAGCAACTAAAAGAGGTATTGAATTTGCCTTGGTGATACCTTGATGATTTGGGTGGAAGACCAGCTTCTTGTTGATTTTCCACTCATCCTACATGACCATGATCAGCTCCAAATCAATTGCATGGCTGCCACTTTTGAGAAAGGGAAGCTATTTCTCACAACCAATTGCAGGGTTTGTTTAGCTTGCCTTTACTTCCAGTTAGAATAGAGTAGGTAGGTTTGCTTTCAGCAGAAGAAGTGCTTGTGCACACTCTGCATGTTTCATTTGAAGCATGTATGATTTTTAGTTCTGTACATAGTTTTTGTGGTGCTGGTTTTGCTCTTACACAGTTCATTCCAGTGGCATTTTGGTGAGAACAACTCCATGTCCGGTGGGATTCAAGTGGTTCGAGAGGAAGTTTTCAAAGTTTAGATTAGTTTGCAAGTTACAACTCATGACTCCATGCCCAATGGATGCTTCAGAAATGGTAACTTCATCTAGCAAGTAGATGACCCCGCTGAGTCGCCAAAACTGTTATCCAAAATTCACCCCAGGGTAATTTTGATAACATGCATCAAAATATTCAAGTCCCAGGCAAGTAGATTGATTCAAGGCCCAAAATAATGTTTCGGGGTCCCCTCGGCTTCTTTCTAACTCTCTTGTCCAAGAAGAAAAGAGCAAGTTCTAAAAAAGGGTGAAAAAGTTGCAAAAACCAAGCTTGGGGCAGAAAAAATCATGAAAATCAGCTAAGTCCTAGTCCAGGCGGTCCTTGGGACAGTTGGGACGTCGGGGCGCGAACCGGCTGAAAAGCCTCCAGGTGGTCCACGCAGCAATTGGGACAGTTGGGACAAAAGTACACGAAAGACGCGGATCGGCCGGTTTGGCGCAAGTCAGTCCATTTCGGGCGGTTCGGAGAAATTTGTCCCAGGCAGTCCGGGACAGTTGGGACAAGAGTACACGCGGGACGCGAGAGCTGAAAGAGCCGAGAGCGAATGGAAATGTGCCACGTGTCTTCACCTTAAAGAGGGACAAGGAAGCCTGAATCGGGCGGATCGGAGAAATTTGTCCTAGACGGTTTGGGACATCCGGGCCAAAAATACGCGAGGGACGCGAAGACCCGGAAAAGCCGCCAACGAATCAGAATGTGATGCGTGTCCTAAGGAAGGGGAGTTCGGAGCCAGGGAAAGACTTAGAAAATTTAGCAAAAGTCTTGGGCCAAAAAATTAAAAGACAAGGATGACCCATTTTGTCCTCCACTAGATCATGCCACATGTCACAAGTGGCGGGGGCGCGGGGAAAAGATGGAAAATTTTCCAAAGTTATAGAAAAGTCAAAATTTTCAAGGGAAACCCATAAAAAGGTGGAGGAGAGAGAATTTCTCATCCAATCAGCGCCCGACACGTGTCATCCAGGTGGCAGAGCGCGGGAAAAAATTCAAAATCTGTTTTTGCCTGTTTTTGCCCTAAAATCTTCAGACTCCCATATCTTTTGATCCAGAGCTTAGATTTGCACGTTTTTTATATCATTGGAAAGATTATGAAATTATCTACGGGATTCGAGGTCAATCGGCATTTTGGTTTAGTTTGGAGAGAGAAAATCAAGAAACGTCTCTAGTGTGTAGTAATGGCCAGAAGCGATGTTTCAACAACCAGTTTAATGCACATGGGTCGCATTCTTCTTCAGCACGGCCAGAAGTGACGTTTCAACAACCGATTTAATGCACATGGGTCACATTCTTCTTCAGCATGGCCAGAAGTGATGTTTCAACCACCAATTTTAATGAAGAATGTGTTTTGGTCAATGGTTGTGCTGCTTGCATGTTTTCCTACGTTTTCTCTCTCATGGGCTCGATCCATGCAATGTAAAGGCCAGATTTGGCTCATTTTGATAATGGATTACAGGTTGTTCATCTTTTCAGCTCTGCCCTCCCTTCTTTTCTTCTCCAGGGTTGAAAATGGAGTTCGAACCTCCTCCCCTTCTCTGTAATGGTGTTTTTGCCTTTTATTATTGAAATGATGTTCTATGTAAACTTTTGGAGCAACAAAAGCATGTTTTGTGATGCATTTGTCCATCCTTGCTCATTTTTGCTTGTTTTCTTCTTGCCTCTCTTCATTGCAGGTATTTGTGCATGTTCTAATGTTCATTACAGGACTAGAGTTGTGTTCATGAATTTTGGGGCATTTTTTTGGTGTGAAATCTATCCTTGGGCTGTGATGCATCTGTCCATCCTTCCCATTGCTCACCTCTCCTTGTCCCATGGCATTTTTGATAGATGTTCAACATTCTCCTTCTCTGGTGTATCACCATTTTAGTGTAGGCTTTTGTTGTTTTTCCCTTTTTCTCTCTCTCTGTCTCCTTGGCATGGTTAGATTAGGATTAGATTAGCTTGCCTGCACTAGAATAGCTTGTGGCAGGTAGTTTAGGAGTAGGAACCAGCCTTCTCTGGAGATTCCTTTCTCATTTCTGCAAGTCCCACACTTGGAGAAAGGTTTCAATGTTGTGCAATCACACTTTGGATGCGAAACATCAACCTAGAAGCCCGATGTGCATCCAGGGGTCTTTGTGATTTTGCATCAACACTTACTTCGAAGAATTAAAAGAGATTGAAGAGCTGAAAAGGGGTATAAAGGTGTATATTGCACTTTGGGAAAATATTTGTACAAATGGAGGGGAAGATTTTTAGGTTCCAAAAATGCAATATTGAGAAAATATTTTATTTTCTCAACACAAACCCCTTGTCAACTATAGTGGGTGTTGGGAATTCGGGACTAAGGAATAGTGTTATGATTCAATAACAAACCCAATCATGCACACAAGATCTAAAAAATTCCCCAAAATCTACAATAGTGGAAGTATAAACTAGAATAATCCAAATCAAAACAAAGTACACACACATAACATAACATGTACTGTGGTTCACCCAATGTGGGCTACGTCCACCAAAGATAGAGATATCATATATATAATATAACAAGAGTACAAACCAACTCTTTAATACAAGAGTATAATGCATCTCTCCAAGAGTATCTCCTCTCCTCTAGATCTCTAAATGGATCTACATGAGTGCACTAAAATCGTGCCTGAAAACACCACCAAATATCACATACCAAGAACTACTGCATCTCTCACTGTGCAACCAAGATCTCTTGTGAATTTGCAAACAAGACCTCTCACATGGGTCTACCAATGTGCAACCATATATGTGCACCAAGAAGTAAGTCTCTCCTCCATCTCACTGCATCTTCCACTAAAAATAAGAAGACAACATCCTCTACAATATCTAGATACTATTTGTATCCATAAGCTCTCCAATGAGCTACAATACTAGATTCTTATAGATCAACAATACAATATGATCTCATGGATCTACAATACAAGATCTCACAACAACCTGTGGATCTACAAGATGAAAGAGTATGTTCTTTGCATACTATGCAAGCCATTACATTTAGACAAGACAATATAGAAAAGACATAACCAACTTCTCGCCATTCAGATGTACCTGTTATTTCCTTCTATCCGATTCTCTCCATTGAAGCTCTGTCTTCATGCAACCTTTTCTTCTTTTTCTTCTTCTTCATCTTCAACCAAGGAGAATTAACATTCTTCCTCTATCCTTATGTTCTAACCCTAGTTTTCTAGCTTATATAAGCTTAGACAAACTTAGGGCACCTTAGCTATGCATTTACAACCTTTAGATCAACTTTATAATAAATTTAGATCTAATTCTCGTGAGTTAAATATAAACTTTCATGCACAGTAACTGATGCCGATTAGCCCTAACCGATGACGGTTCCTACTTTCCGGACTGATGCCAGTCATAGGTGACCGATGTCGGTCCCTTCATAACCAATGTCAGTTACTATGTTTTCTTACAAGTTGATAAAGCATGCTAATTGTGAAACAATTCAGCTCCACAATCCTAATAGTGGGGAAGAATGTTTTTGACAACAAAAAAATCCAGGATGTGGAAATGTATAATCATATAATGGGAGTCACACCCTTTCTCATGGATGAATACTTCAATCAAAATATCCCTTTAAATGATGATGTTTATGTTGGGCATATTTGTGATAGACCTAAAGAGGAATTCGATCTAATTATGTATGTGTATGATGGCAAAATGCTTCTAGTACAAGAAACAAATGAACACATCCTTATATGGATGGGTATGGTTGATGGAAACAAGAAGGCTAAAAAAGTGACACTAGATTGGTGGGAACCCACAAGAAAATCAAATATATAATTAGAAAAATATCTAGAATGTATCCAAAAAAAATACTAACATAAATCAAGAGAAACATCGAGATTGATGTAGACAACATTATTTGGGCATGGAAACCAAGAAATAACTAGAAAGGAAATCAAATTAAAATACCAATTCATGGACATGAAGCCATTCGGACATACCTTGATCAACTACAACAAGAATAATTATTATATTGTGTATTCATTGAACCATGTGATGCTTTATGTGGTATAGCCTTTGAATATAGTAAATGTAGAGAACAATGCAACAATTACATACTTATGGCCTATGATGTGCATTATTTAAAATTTATTTTCCAAAGCATGCTCGATTAAGAGTTGAATTATGTATGTACTATTTAATACATAATTGAAAATTAATTAAATATGAAAAAATATTCCTTCCACTTGTTTATGCAACACTCCACCAAGACTTTAAAAAAATTCATTGTCTAGCAAATTATTTTTCAAATTTGGTACTCTTTAACGTGTTTGAGTTGTAGGCTTAAGGTTTGTGAATGAGCAACAAGAGGTGACAATTTATGATTGTATGAAACGAAAGGAACTCATGGTAAGAATTCATTGTTGATATGTGATGTGCCTTATGATCTTTTGCTCTTGAAAACCTTTGAAGTGGATGAAATTGTGAATATGATTAAGGATACAAAAATGTGAGATTGAAACATGCATTAATATCTCATATGTCCGGATGTTAAAGAGATAAAAGGGTTAATTAATGAAGTTGGAAGATGTCTCACAGAAGCTAATGTCATAGATGGAAAACATGTGACACAATTTTGTGTCTCCGATAACTTCTACAAGCTCAAACAATCATAAAATCTTATTGATGTTGTAATACACAGAGAGAAAGAATATAATATACAAAGAATGAATGAAGACTAACCGGAATGCATGTGTTATTCATTGTGTTTCCATCCTTTTATTACGTGAAAGATGGTTCTACAAAATGGTTGAAGTAGTTTCAACCATTTATTAGTTGATATTTAACTAATATTAACTTAAGACTAATAAAGAAGCCTTATATTCTAATACCCCTTTTTAAGGATTACACTATAGAACATCTTGACATAAGATTAAGATAATAGAACCAAATAAGATCATGCGATCTTCATAAGCCTCCTCTATGAATGCAATTCTTTGACCAAATAGAACTCTATCAAGTTGCCTTCCTATCTCTCGAAAGGTGTTGTTCCCAAGATGAATTCCCAAGTTCCCAAATTCCGCCTTTTTGAACTCCCAAAATACAAAATCTCTTGAATTTTTAAACAACCATCCATCTGAGCTACTCCCCACAATGCTCTATGAAGTTATCTTATGACCCTCGTAAGGGTAAATTTATAAGATCTACAAATTCTTGAATTATTTGCCATGTTTTACCTACAATGGATCCCTTACTATCTTCAAAGTGAGAGGGTTATTTTAAAATTCACATTCTCTATCAATGAATATTTCACTTTCAAAGCATCCATTGGATTTTCAACAATGGCTACATTAACTTCATTTGGTTTGTATTTCATCTGGATTTTTACTTTTCAAGTATGAAAGTTGAAGCCATAAAATTTGTCTAATAGAATTTCCAATCTCAGACAAAATACCTCAAAAAATAACCATTTCCCAAAATATAGAATGACCCATAAATTAATGTGGCAAGATTTTAAAAGCCGATTTTTAATTTTTAAAGTAAAGAAAGGAAACTATATCATGTGGGTTTGTGCCCTAGATGACTGGTTGATCTGAAAATTGACAAATTGTGTGCCCTAGCAGCGATTGACCTTTGAAAATTTATAAATCTAAAGATGCATTATTTGTTTTGCACTAGCTACTTCAAAATTCATGTTTTTTCTCTATCTTGTGATTATGGATTGCATTTTTTACAAAAACGCTTCCTAAATCATGTTATTTTGTGTTGCATTCTACTTGTCATGTTTTACGATAAAAATGTCTTATTTTCAAGCCCTAACTACAGGAACAACGCCAAAAAATTCTTCAAAAATGAAAAAATCTTGTTTGTGTGCCCTAACACTTTGAAATGCCCAAAATTTGTTTGAAAACACAACCAAAATTGTGCCATTGAATAACGTTTTCATGGATTTTAAATTTACTTTTATTCTTTTGCATCTTTGCAATGTTATCAACTATATTTTGTGGTTATGTTCACTCTAAATGCCTTCAAATTGAAAGCTGTGTCATTTTTGCCCTTTTTGATGGTTTTTTTGCCCTACATCAAACTAAAATGGGTTGTTGTATGCCCTTTTTGATAATGTTTTTTCTTCCCTACATTATTGCTCGTTGCCCTACGATATTACGCTTATGTCTAGCAGGTGGTCTCAATCTCCTTTGTGCCCTAACATGACTCTGGTTTGAACTTCTTCCCTTCTCTTTCTCCTTGTTTTCTTGTCTCGATACCAATGTTAGAATACGTGGAGGGAGAAAGAATAAAGAAAGGATTAAATGTACAAAGAACGAATGAAGAGTAAATGCGAAACACACACATTATTGATTGTGTGTCCATACTTTATTTTGTGAAATATGGTTACAAAATGGTTGAAGTAGTTTCAACAATTTATTAGTTAATATTTAAGTACTATTAACTTAACACTAATAAATAAGCCTTATATTCTAATAATTTAGCGAGAAAGTTTTCATCAAATAACAACATTAAAAATTTAGAACAATTTACATATCTTCTCCATTAAGGATTCTACCAATTGCAACCATTATAAGGTTTGAAATACCCACAAATCTCTAGGCCATGAGATGGACGCACACACATGGTAGTGTCATGGGTCCCGTAAAGTAAGAGTTATTCAACATAGAGACAAAACTACAATTTTATTTGTATAAGATTATAAGTATACATAATGGACACATTATCTCCAAGGCTAGTAGGCACTAGCTCTCTTTATGACATGTACCGAGGTATCTTCGATATATTTTTAGAAATTCATTATCAATATTTAAGGCATGCTTTATTGCATGGACTCTACATGACACAAAAATACTTCAACCAAATGAACTAATAATTAGAACATAATGTTTCTTTAAGAAATGGATTAGGAGCGTTACATAGTTCAAACCAAATAATATTAATTATATATAGTGAACACAATATCTCTAAGGCTAGCAGACGCTAGCTCTCAATACAACACATACCGAGGAAATTGTTGATCTATTTTTGAAAATTTTATGTCAAACTTTCCAACATGATTTATTGCATGGACTCTATACATATGACATAAAAATACTTGGGACAAATGACACGATAATGCGAACTTTAAGGTTCTTAAGTTTTTTTGAAAAATTACATTATTAGAATCCAATGATATTGAAATTAGAATCCAATATTTGCAATGATGGAATCCAATATATGTAATAATGGAATCTAATAGTGTTGATATTAGATCGATAATGTTGATATTGGATCGATAATGGGAATATTGGAATCCGGTTGTAATGATAATGGAATCCAATAACGGTAAGAATGAAATCTAATATAGAGACTAACAAGTGTAGAAATTCACCAAAATGTGAGATAATGATTGTCCAAATTTATGGGAATATGTCTAGATTTAATGAAATGATCGTTCTTTGACAATGCTTGGCGTGACTTTACTTTTGCTAAGACATGACTCTATGACATTTGGATGCTTGGAAATGGAGGAAACTAGACTCTTTGACCTAGTTGAGTGCTTTAGACTTGTAATAGGGGTTGCTCTAATTGATGTGCAATCGATTTGGGTAGATTTTGGAGAGCCTTAAGTGCTTATGGAGTGGCATTTGCAATAGGAGCTTATAAGAGTGTCGAGTGAGTTATAAAGTGACATTGACTTGCTTATATAGGCTTTGTAGGTGAAATATTCTAATAAGGTCGACCCTAGGAAGGTGAAACGACGTAATCTGAGATATTCACATTGAAAACAAAGTTGAAGAATATGAAAGGTCGGGATTGCACAAGTTAGCTAGGATCATATTAGACATCTTGACCATTTGTACACTCTTTGAGAGGAGGACTATGGTGCAAAATAGAAAGTTGTGACATGATGTACATGGCTAATTTATTGCTTTGATTTAACAATGTGCCTCAAATTGATGATAGAGAAAAGTGTAAAGATGGGCAAGTTAAGAAGAAGCTAGAGAGAGATATTGATTGGATTTGAAAGTGAGCATTTTTCTTATGGAGGAGCATAACCAAACTTGGCATTATAAAAGGACAAGTTACGATATTTTCACATTTTTCTTCAAAATTATAGTTTGAGGAGAAATGTTTGTTGCCTCAATTCGAGTGAAGAATAAAGGGACTAGTCAACAACCTAATCAAATGTGGGATAACAACTATTTCTTATTATAATTTTATATAAACATATATAATTCAAAAATAATAACCAAAACATTTGATTATGAAGATAATGAAATATGATCGGATAGAATAAAAAACGCAATTGAAACCTTTAAGAAGATTTTAAAGATAAAAATGTTGGTATGGGATTGCTTAATTAATATGACACTAATTTATTTGTCATATGAAAATACTAACATATTATTGACTAAAAACTTGAAATTATTACAACCAATAAATGTTAATGTGTGTGCATATATATCAATTTTTTTGATATAATTAATCATGCCACAATAACATCTTTAAAGAATATTCAATATTCTTTTATAATATCTAAGACATTAGAAATATCTAAGATGGATTAAAAACTTGAAATAAAATTAAAACACAAAAGCTAAAGATAAAAACTTATTATAAGATTTGAGTTTTTTTATTTAATTGTTATATAAAATGGATGGTGGAGATGTGCCTTATTATAAGTAACCAAGAAAAAGATATTTTAGCGTCCAGGAGACTACAAAGACGGCGTATGATAAAAGACCATAAATCTCGAAGACTGCGGAGCGGGACGCTATCATGGTATAATACAGATTCAGAGGGTACGGTCGAGTTCTTTACTGGTAAGATATTAAAAGGCCGTGAGAATAGGGTTTTAACGATTTGTAATTTAATAATCTTTAGTTTTGTCAATTACTATGTTGTAATCGCCGAGAACCATAATATAATACAATAAATAAATTTGTGGACCAACCTGTGTATTGAGAAACTCGGACTGAACTGGGATGGGCTGAGGGCAGGTCCGGACCTAGCCTGAATTGTATGTGTTTCTCTATGCACAGGTTGGGCCAGAAACCTATTGTCTTATTTTATGGACTGTGCCTAGTCAAACTCCCAGGGGGAATTGAATTGAAAGATTTTAATGACGTCCAGGAAGCAAATCACCACGCACGCATATTGAATTGGAAGCTCGCATGGAAATCTTAATATTGTATACACATTTATCAGTTGATTTATATCTATCTGACATTCTGATGTAAGAGCTACTTCCTGTTTGCAATTCAACTCCTTTTTCATAACACCTAATTCTCTGAATGCCTCTGTACATTTCAGCCGAATGAATACTCTCAATGGAATGTTTGAAGCCTCCACGCTGGTAATTTTGATTGATTATGTGCTTGTGGGAACTAGTGAGGCTAGTTTTGTCAGTTAAAAACTATATTTTTTTGAAGTATGCCATTGTTCATGGATGGTTCAGCGTGTTCTGATACACTAAACCTAATTTCTAAATAGAATGCGTGTCATATATCCTCCAGTTTTTCAACAACGATTCCCAGCAGTATTTAATTGTCTCGTGCAATAGCGATTTGCTCATTCATGGGTTTCTCATTTGCCTTTTGTGATACTATCCATTCAAAATGATATACAGAAGGTTTTGGTGTGTTATCTGAATGAATTGTTGTGACTTGTACTTGTTTTGCCTTGCAATTATCTATTAGCAGTATAAACAGTCCAGGTCTTTATATGCAAGATTTACCTATTTAAATAACATCATGTCATCTAGCATTGTATTTATCTTTGGGGCGCATTATGGTTTTTTAGATGCAATCTACAGGGATAGTTGTAGCTTTTCAAATTTTCAATTTGTATTTTCCCAATGAGCTGCTATATTTTAGTTGCAATAAGGACAGTAGACACTTGCAGATTTCGATGTATTAATGAAACAAAATGATTGATTCGAGATGAATCAGGAGTCACACATAGTCTCTCTGAAGTGGTTGAGATCCGAATTGCTGAAGAGGCAGTGCATATGATCATGAAACTAGGAATGGATAGTGAGTTAACTGTTGTACTTTTGCTTGATCATGTTCCACAGTTTGAAATGTGTGTATAAGTAATATGTGCTACTGCAAATTAATTAGTTTGGTTTTCTGAATCAGGTACAAAGTTTTTGAGTATGGGAAAAATTTCAGCCGCAATACATTTCCAGTTGGCTTCAAGCAACCGGATGACGAAATCAGGATTTATAGCAGTTTTGGGTTGGTTGCATCATCTTCCACTGGAGCAAAAACTTGAAAAGTTGGCCCCCTCAGCTATACAGACTTCTTTCTTCGCTTTATTTCTGGGGTTTGGATTACATGCATTGCTAGATGCAAAGTCTAGACGTCACCACCAGATGACATTTACAATTAGAGAAAAATTGCACAGTGTTCAAATCATCACCACAGTTCTAACCATGATCTACTCAGTTGCTGTAATCGCCTATTGTTGGATTGCTTATCATACTAGACAATCTCATACCTATTTGCCAAACATAGTATATTTTTCTACCCAAACAATGGCGTGGTCCGCCTCACTTGTTCTTATCAGTTTTGAAAAGCGATGTACTTTGTCCACTCGCCATTTGCTTTTAAGGGGTTGGTGGGTCGCTAGTTCCTTCATGTGGGTATACCAAATTCTTTTGCGTGGTGCCCAGTTCATTACTGACAGTTTTCATTCATTTCATGTGGTATTTGATGATTACATTTTGTTTGCGACTCTTCCTTTAGTCTCAACACTTCTGGTGATTGCTGTCAAGGGCTCAACAAAAGTATTGGTCATAGAAGAAACCGATTATCTTTCCACAAATCTATTAAGTAAAAAAAAAAGCAGCACTCCAACAGCAGGATGCTGGAGTAGTGACCAGTTATGCCGGTGCAGGATTTATAAGCAGGTTCACTTTTATGTGGATGAATTCTTTGCTGGAAACTGGTCACAAGACTGCCATCCAAGTTCATGAAATACCAAGGCTTATGATCGAAGATAGAACTGAAAGCGTCTCTGTTTTATTCCAATCAAAGCTGCAAACAGCAGGAGGTTCCCTTGCATTAGCTCTGTTCCAGTCCTTCTGGAAGCAATTCGTCTTAACTGCTGGTTTGACCCTACTAAAACTTTCTGTGATGTATGTGGGTCCCCTTCTAATTCAACGCTTCATAGATGTCACATCAAACAAAGAGGTTTTGTGGTACAATGGACCTACACTTGCATTTATACTGTTTGTAGCGAAGTTCTCTGAATTGGTTATAGATCATCAATACAACTTTTATTGTTGCAAACTTGCCTTGTCTGCAAGGTCGTCGATGATTACCAGAGTTTATCAAAAGGGTTTGTGCCTCTCAAATTCTGCACGGCAGAGCCATGGAATAGGTAAAATTGTAAACTATATGTCTGTTGATGTGAAGGAAGTTGTTAGCATTGTACAATCCATTCATGATCTTTGGGCAATGCCAATACAGATAGCTATTGCATTGCTTATTCTCTTTGATGTGATACGACTTGCTATGATGGCGGCCTGTGTACTATGCTAATTGTCATGGTTCTTAGTCTATTAGTAGCCTCTAGACAACAGAAATACATGGTGCACGTACTTGCTTGCAAAGATAATCGCATGAGGGGGACTAATGAAGCGATTATCAATATGAAGATAATTAAGTTACAGGCCTGGCAAGAATGGTTTCAAAAGAAAGTTGAGGCTGCTCGTGATACTGAACGGATCTGGATAATGAAGCTTATGTATGCCAGCGCTATTAATGTTTTTCTGCTATGGATATCACCTTTAGCAGTTTCTGTTGTCTCATTTGGTGCATGCTTACTGATGAAGATAGAGCTTACACCAGGGCGAGTTTTTACTGCTATTTCAACTTTTCGCATTCTCCAAGAACCTCTAAGACAATTTCCTCAGCTAATGACTGCAGCAGCACAAGCCGCTGTATCTCTCAATCGTCTTGAAAAATATTTCAGCAGTGAAGAGTTGAATGGAGAGGCTGTTGAGAGGTTATCTGGAGGAGCTAACTATGCTTTATCAATTGTAGAGGGATCATTCAAGTGGTCTCTTGAAGACGAAATGTCGATTCTCAAGAACATAAATTTAAATTTCAGACCTTCATCTTTAATAGCAGTTGTAGGGAAGGTTGGCTCAGGAAAATCTGCACTTTTATCATGTATACTTGGAGAGATGCAGAAAGTCACTGGAACTGTGAGTAGAATTTACCCTCTTATAACTTTGCTGTCTTGTAGCTGAAAGAGGATGATTTATCTTTATGTTTTGATTTTCTGAGAAAAATTTAGAGAAGATTTTAGAGAATGTTTAATGTGCATTAATAATTTTTGTTTAGTACTCGAATCTTTCTCCAAAAAAACAGTGTGCTATTTAGTGTGGTTTTGAATCTTGATAGGAGTTCGATATTGTCTATGGAAATTGTCCATTGACTTGAAGAGAACTTTGTATTTAATCTATATCATAGTATTTGTTATTTCCAAAATAGGTATACTTATCTCTTTTGGCATTTGTAATCAATTTTTATATCATGATTGGCAAGCTCAAGTCTGTTTGGCGGTTTTCTTCCTTACTTTAGATGTTAAATAACTTGAAGCTAGTTTCAATGTGCCATGGCACAAGTTTTCAGGCATGTATGAAAAATAACCAAGGATTTGGAATCCATTGTCACAGATTTCTCTGAAACTCGAGAAAGGTATAGTCTGCAAGAGATTCGAGCCATCCGGCATCTATACTTATCTCTTCATAGAAATACTGAAATGTGATTCATCTGTTTTAATTGCTTTGCATCAAGAGAGCTTGAAATGTAGTACTTAATAAACTTGTATCCAACATGCATTGCATTTCATGACTTGGTACCAACAATGACTTATTTAGTACTAGGGTTCCCTTCAGAGTACTCTTTGATTTCCATGTTATATGATTCCTGCATTCTAGCATTTTGTTTTTGGCGTAAATAGAGAGAGCTGCTTGTAGGTGAAGGTGAACGGAAGCATAGCATATGTGGCACAGTCAGCTTGGATACAGAATAGTACAATTCAAGATAATATCTTATTTGGAAAAGATATGAACTCCACCAAATACATAAACACTCTTGAGGTGTGTGCACTGGATAATGATCTATCTCAGATGTCACATGGCGATAAGACTGAAATTGGTGAAAGAGGCATCAATCTGAGTGGTGGACAGAAACAACGTATCCAGGTAGCAAGAGCTTGTTATCAAAATGCAGATATTTACCTTCTTGATGACATTTTCAGTGCTTTAGACGCTCATACTGGAAGCCATCTATTTAAGGTAATTTTTTTAATAAAAGGATTGTCTTCTGTTTTACATGCATTTTGTGCAATTGGAAATGAAAAGTTTTGAACTCATTGTAATTGGCATGTTCTCAAAATGAGTTTAGTGGTTCTTTGTAGTGGATGCTATAAACTTAATATATTAGTCTTCTCTGCATAGTTGTAAGCAGTCTGATTTATGAGATTTAATAAAAAGGTTCATGATATTGGTCATAAGTCATGCATTATGTGAGGAAAACCTCATTGTTTAATAGTGGTCATTCTTGGATGTGGATGGATAAGGTCACTCATAAGGACCCTATGGACACAGATTTCTAAGCTTTTAACATCTTTGCAGAGATTTGCTCTACACATGGTATTGATAGGTTGATGGAGGAAAGTTGAATGATTCTGAAGAATGTTTTGGTCATATTCTCTAGGGCAATAGAACATATTCAAGAGAAATTTTTGAAACAGCCATATCTCAAGACAGAAGTCTTTATCAAACTCTAGCCTATTTAAGCAACAAAATGTACAAATTTGAGACAGTTAAACTTGAAACTTAGAAGTTCCAAATAAAAACCAGTACAATGGAATAATATATATATATATATATATATATATATATATATATATATATATATATATATAAATCTACAAAACTGAAGTTAAATTTATTTCAATAAGTTATTGATGGAATTTGTATGGAAGCTGTTAGTCTTGACTCTTCAGAAAGACCCGGTTTTGAAGAGAGACTCACCTATTCCAAGAAATTTGATATACTACTATTGGCCTTGGCCCTTGGTGGTCTCTAAATAGATGGAGTAACCATCTACTTAATTAAAGTAGAAAGAATTCACTTGCTGAAAAATTCCTGTCCAGCAAAGCTCCTTAAATGCTGATGAAGGAAAATATAAATACGAACCAACCATAATCAAAATGGCTATATCCTTTCTATCTTTCACAAGCCAGTAAAAGAGATATGCGATTATATTTGTGCATATTTAGCACTGTCTGGGAAACATATAAATATCTCAATTAATATGGCAATAGAATCAGAAGAAAACATATTTCTTGGGAAGACCTTGCTCGTTTTTCATTGTTTATCAGTTGGCTTTCGCCCATAATTTAACAGCTTCAGTTGGTTTTCACCAATAATTTAACAGGGTTCTATCATGCGGCCTTAGCCAGAAGAAAACAGAATACCCATATATCTTAGTACTGCACATGAAAACCGCTGGAGACATAAATTTCTGTCGACTCCTACTTATCAGAGCTTCATGGGACCACTTTATTCTACACTCTTGTCCCAATAGACTACACTTAGAAATATCAGAGGGGATGATAGAATGCAGTAAAACTGTGCCCCTTCTAGAAAACATCTGCTAGCTTGGGCTGCATGACTAACTCTCTCTCTGCAACTCGAGAACATGAAGTTGGAATCGCTAGTAATCGCGGATCAGCATGCCGCGGTGAATATGTACCCGGGCCCTGTACACACCGCCCGTCACACCCTGGGAATTGGTTTCGCCCGAAGCATCGGACCAAGAATCACCAATCCGCATAGCCCCCAGGGGACCCCAGCCTGCCCCATATCTATTTCTTTACACCGACTCGACTATCCATATCTGCATCCGGGTGGGTACCCTCTATATAGATATGGCGACTAGACTGAAGGGCATTTGACTACATCAGTTCCGCATCTCGCCCTATATATACAACTGGGACCCCGGTGGATGTGGCCATATATATATAGATAGGCACCGTTCGTGAAGTAAATGAAGCCTAAAAATGATCAAAACCAGAAAAATATATTACAAGCTATGATAATGGCCAAGAACATGAAAAACATATTACCATACATAACAACAACATAGGATAACCCCAGCACATCTGAGATTAACATCTGCTGAAACTGTCAACTACCGGGAGCTTCCAGAGAAGTACCAAGCATTTTATCCACGAGTTCTTTTCCAAGGGTTGAACTTTGCTGATAAGGAAGTCCAGGTGTTGATTTCATGTATCAGTGAGATAACAGTTACATTTCTGAAATATTGAAAGCCTCTATATGAGCACAGGATTTCCTGCCTCCAAATGCCTAACATTCAATTATAATATTCTTGACTACTGTCCAGGGCCTCAAATGGGTTTGAATATTTTGGGAGTCAGGATGAATAAAATCATCCAGATCCTACAGTACTCTTGTCTTAATATTCATCTTGAGAATCCATTCCAAGCTAGCCGGGCCTTCTATTCTATTTTTGAAAGCCTGGTGAAATCCCTCCTTTAAGAATGACTCCAATTGTTTAGGACCAGAATATTGTAGTAAGTTACAGGCCCTAATATTTTGTTGGTGAGTCAAACAGCTCAATGATCACAGACATGAAATTCCCTAGCAATGTCATCACCAAAAATCAGAAAGGCACATCTCTTGTTTTTGCGCCGTTGTGAACTATGACAGAGAGGGAGGAAGGAACTAGTTTTTTCTTTCCCCTTACCTCTGCCATTGCTTCCCATGGCAAATGGCATGCTAACACAATTCCACTTAAAACACCACGATTAGGCCATAAAACAAATATAGGACGAAATTCAGAAAAAAGTGTGCCAACCTATTCAAATGATCTTTATTGTTAGACTCGCGTGGAAACAGACTTGCAAACATTAAGTACAATCTAAAACAATATCTTAAGTACCTATCAATGCTACTGTCTGTAAATCAGACTTGCTGATTTTTAAATTGCAGCAAGTTTGAAGACACAGTAACATCTTTAAAACACCATGCAAGCAACATGATCAATTCAAAGATATTTAGGAGAATAGTAGAGGAAGAAAAGAGAAATTACTGACTTTAACACTTAAAATATTCATGACCAGCAAAAAAATGACTGCTCTGATAAATTCCAGCAACCTGCACTTAATTCATTCATCCAACAACTGTGTATGGATATTAGCACTTATGTGCTTTAATAGAATTCACATCTTGATGATCGCCTCACACTTTGGAGTTATCATTACACCTCATACAGTCATCAGAAGTTCAGAACACTTAATACATGCAACTAAAGACCTGTCTATCAATCAAATCACTTGATTGACACATTAACTCAGGACACACAGCTGAACTAATCAATCAGATTCAATCACCAAGTAGGATCATTCAGATAGAGCTAGTGCAGTGCTTGCCAATACAGATCAGCCCTCTAAGGCTGATTTTCAGGCAAAAAGGGTTGGTAAGCCTCCTCCTTTCTACCTTTCTTTGATTATTGGTGATTATTTGGTCCATAATTGCATGGTTGACAATGGTGCTAGCAGTACAGTTATGCCTAAGCAGATTGCAGATAAGCTAGGACTCAAATATGAGCCACATGACAAAGGGGTTTTGCAGTTGGATGGCACAACTACTAAAATAGTTGGTATAATCAAAGATTAGAAGCTAGGCTTGCATGCATGTCCAAGCCTTCCAATCTTATAGGATATCATGGTAGTAGATCTACCTCCATACTTTGCTTTGTGTTTATCTAGAGATTTTACAGCTAAGATTGGAGGTTATCTATCATCAGATTGGTCTTATCTATTTTTTGAACAAGGTATGGCACGAAGGTAACAATTAATTCTGAGCCTCTTGCTAAGTTTCATATTGAGCCTTATGTACCTAATGCATGCAATGTAAATTGTACTGTTTTTGACCAAGAAGATCATCTAGTTGTTCATGATTCAGACACCCACTCTGAGAGCATACCAAATCTATTATTGGATGAGTGGGGAACTGACCATCATGGTTTTGATCCTTATAAATATGTTGAAGAAATACATTAGAGATGTTGGTTTGAGAATTTATTGCATGCATCAAGAGGATGCTTTTTACCATTGTTGGTCAAAACTGATGAGATTGATACAGGATTATGGAGTTTATACTTTGATGGCTCTAGAAGCAAGAATGGATCAGGTGGAGGTAATGTTTTGATATCACCAGAGGGTCAAAGGTATTATTCTTCTATTCGATTTCAGTTTAGTTGTACATGCAATGCAATTGAATATGAGGCACTAATCCATGGTTTACAGTGGGCTAGAAAGAAAGGAATTAAGTACCTGTAGGTATTTGGTGATAGTGAATTGGTCATAAATCAAGTGAGAAATTTGAACATTGCAAAGAATCCCTTGATGAAATCATATAGACATAGAGTATGGGATCTTGTAGAAGATTTTGATGCATTCAATGTTCAATCAATACCTAGATCTGAGAATAAACAAGCAGATAGATTGACAGTTGTTGGGGCTGATTTTGATATTCCTAGTGAGGTGAAAAGAAAGAATAATCAACCTCATATTAAGGTGGTTGTAAGGCCATCAATTCCTGATAACAATACTAATTGGCAAGTGTTTGAGAATGATGAACAAATTGTACGTTTTATTCAAGAAGAAGCTGAATTTTCCTCAAAAAATCAGTCTAAATTGCAGTAGCAGTATGGTGAACAAATCTTGCAATTAAAGACAAATAAGCTGCCAGGATAATCTTGGTATTCAGCCTCTGCGGCACGTTAGGATAATGCTTGGGGTCAAGCATTTCTCAGGAAGGGAGGATGGTAATGTCCCTTTTTTTACGCCTAAGGCTAAGGGTCAAGTCGAGTCCAAGCCGGGTCATACCCAAGGGGCTGTGGACGCTGGGGGCTATTGTGAAGGGGCCGCATGGTACTAATACCCACGTTTTGCGCTTGGGGGTCACTTTTGGACCATGGCGACTTAAAAGGGAAAAAGTAACTTTAGTTACTTTCATTTTGTTGGCCCCTCCATGGAATGAAATGCGCTAGGGTTATTGGGGCTCGTTTGCTGAGGAGAAGTATATAAGGAGCGGGGAGAGTAAGGAAAGACACTTTTGATATACATTTTATTGACCCCTTCTTGTGCAGCTGCTGTTGTTGCGCATCTACAGCTTGTGGAGTCAAATCCCATAGGGACCCTAGCTTCGGTGGTGAGAGACTCATCCCTAGCTAACAGGGCATTCTTCGGTAGTGAGAGATCTACCCTAGTTTGTCATTTTGGAGCTGCTTTCAGGGCCGTGCAACAGAGACATTAACAGAGGTTTCAGAGGAAGGATCTCGAGGGTCTTGGGGGCATTTGGGGAAGATAAGCAGAGGGGCTCCATATTAGATTCACGACAGCCATTTGGGCTGGGCGTGGCAACACGTTGAAGGCACCTCCATCATTTTTCGACCCCATTCCAAGTGAGGCGACTTGCAACCTTTATTTGGGGGTTTTCCAGATGGTTGTTTTCAGATCTGAAGGTGCAGCCTTTATTTGGAGGGTTTTCCAGTCGGCCATTCCCAGATCTGAAGGTGGAAATATTATTTCCTTTATCTGTTAATGTTATTACCAAAGACCCTTAATTTCTGCTCCGGTATTTGGAGAGTTACGAGCCTCTGAAGTTTCCAGCTGTCTAGGGCATTTGTGCTTTTTCTGGTAGCATTTTAATTTATGTAAAACTCCAAAAATAGTGTTATTATGTCCTTTATAATAATATCAAGCCCTCTTCAAGTTTTCAAGTAATTCGAATGAATATTTAGGGAGATATAGATTTTATTTAGTTCGCTGTCCTTACTGTAAAAATCTGGTAAAATCAGTATTTTACTTTGCTGCAATTTTCTATATTTTGTGCATTTTTAAGTGGTATCCCATTAGGGATATTTCAAAGAGGGCTGATTGGATCACGAAAGTCATGGAATATGACGTAGACTTCAAGGTAACAAAGCTGATCCGAGGTAAATGGTTATGTGAGCACTTAGTTTCAGATTTGGAGTCAAAGAAAGTTGTTGGTTTTGCACTCATAAATCCATCACAAGCAGCTGAAATACCATCTTCTGTGAGTTGGACACAAGACATGATTCAGTATTTGCATGCGGGTATTCTTCACCAAGGTTTGGGTAAAACAAAAAGGGAGGTATTTCCGGTTACAAGCTATTCCTTATGCACTCATTGATGGTATTTTATTTAAAAAAGATATTAATGGTGTTCTTCTGAGATGTGTAGAACCTTCACAAGTTGATGATTATTGCAAGAATTTCATGAAGGTTTATCAGGTGGCCATTATGTTCCAAGGACAACTGCTCTCAAAATCATGAAAGCAAGTTATTATTGGCCAAGTATTTTTAAAGATTGTTATGCATGGGTCAAAAATGTCGAAGTGCACCTTCTTCGTGGGTAAGGAAAAGCTTGCAGCAACCCTTCCTCTTTATCCTATTTCAACGGATTAGCCTTTAATGCAGTGGAGATTGGACTTCATTGGAATGATAAATCCACCATCCAGTCTGGGACACAAGTGTATTTTCTTGATTATTTTACAGTGTCGACAAAAGTTGTACTAAAAGAAGCGAATGAAACTAGTGTGCTTGACTTTTATGAAGGTATTGTTACTAGATTTGGAGTTCCTGCTACTATTATTTCAGATAATGCTTTGTTGCTTTTGTTGGTGCTAAAATTACAGAGTGGGCTGTCCGGAATGGTATTTACTTGAGTACTTCATCAAATTATTACCCACAAGGTAATGGTCTTGCAGAGTCTACAAACAAGAATTTGTTGAAGATTATCAGAAGACTTTTGGATGAAAATCAGAGATCATGGCACACTAAACTCAAATCAGCTTTATGGGCTGACAAAATCACTCCTAAGAGATCTATTGGTAACTCTCCATACATGTTGGTTTATGGTAAAGAAGCAAGACTTCCAATTTCTCTTGAGCTGCCCGCTTTAGAGCTTATTCATCAGATGGAATTATTGGAAGCAGGACCAATGGAGGTAAGGTATGCAAAACTTATGCAGTTGGAAGAGTTAAGACATGAAGCCATGCTCACCATGGAAGCTCATCAAGCTTAGGTAAAGAAGAATTTTGACAAGAAAGCAGTTGCAAGGGTTTTCAGGAAGGTGATCTTGTTCTTAAGTGGGATGCAAACAGAGAAAAACTAGGAAATCACACCAAATTTGATGTTATTTGGAGTGGTCCATATGTTATTTCAGCGTGCAAGCCTCACAATGCTTTTTAGTTATCTCGGTTGCATGGCGAAGAACTACCAATCCCGGTTAATGGGATTTTCCTCAAAGCTTGCTATTGAGGATTTAACATCATTAGAGTAGTTTATTTTCAATAAGTGCTTGCATGCACATTGTTTTTCAGTTTTCTTAGTTAGTTGTCTTTCAAAGAAGTGTTTGCATGCACATGTTTTCCTTTTGTTGGAGAGGGTATTTCAGTGGTTTTGTTTCAGAGGATGCAAGTTATTGACAAAAGTATGTGACTCCATAGCCCAATAGATGCAAAAGGCTACTACTATTTTGTTTAGCAGGAAAACAATCTTGTGATGTCGCCAGAATGTTACCACGAATTAAGCACACATAATTTGCGCCAAAGTTTTGAATGAAATAGAAGTGCATGCAAAAAAAAAGAGAAAAGGGAAAAACAAAACAGTCCTACAACATGCGCCAAAGGAGAAAATAGGTGCATGAATGCATAGGATTTTTTAAAAAAAAGCAGCATGTTAAGTTATATTTGGCGCCAAAAATACAGTGAATTGAATGAAAGTAGAGCTCCCATGCACAAAAGGGGAGAACAAGGGGATTGTGCATGAAGGAGGTAAAAATAGAAGATCATATTTTTAGGAGTTTTTTTATTAAATTAGAGGAGCATGCTGCTCTTCTAATTTTAAGAGGTTAATGTTAAAAATAGGTGCATGAATGGATAATCAAAGAAAGCAACTCTTGTTCTATTTTTAGCATACTTCCCATGCGCCAAGGATGAATTAAAATAGAGTTATTAAAATTAGCATGTTGACTTCTATATGGTGGCGCCAAGATTGGGAGAGATAAATTAATCAAAAATCATGCATGTTGCTGACTTATAGGGGTATGGCGCCAAGGAAGGATAAAGGGAAATAAATATAAATAAAGATGCATGTAGCAGTAGTGTGGGCGCCACCAGGGCAGCAAGAGGGGAATTTAATTTATTAAAATTAGCATGCATGCAGCCTAGGCGCCACAAAGATCAGAAATAAATAAAATAAACAAAAAACAACATGCGAGACAAGGCTGATTTTGAACGCAGCAGTCCATGTAGGTAGTCTTTTGTATAGAAAGGGTATGAGACACATACTTGGGCTGTTTTGCTATTGAAATCCTAACTTTTTACTTGCATCTTTGAGTAAAAGCTTCATTTGCCCTCTCATATGGCTGTTTTTCTGAGTTTTTCATTGTGTTTGATAGAAATATTGTATTGCTTTAGTGTGGAATTCACTCCCTATACCGTTGTCCTTTCTCCTAAACCTTTGAATTAATTTTGCAAAATAACTTAGAATTGTGTAGGTGTGTGGATCTTTGATTTCTCCATTTGCAAAGTTACATACATGTGGTAAATTATTGGCGTATCACCCTTATTTCCCTTTTCCCGCATTCCTTCTCTCTTTTCCTTGTCAAAGTTTTTAGTTTTTAGGTGATTCACAAGGGAACCGGTCCTCTCGGAGGTTCACCTAAATCATAGGTTACCCTGAGCCTTGAGGTGTTCCAATTTTGTCAACAGGAGATAGAGTACACACCATTTTATCAAGGTGCAACTTCTAGGTGACAACAGGTGCCTCCTCACAAAAATATCTACAAATTGCAAATGTTTTGCCATTTCAAAATATATTAGTACTTCTTACTCTCATAGGCACTCGGAGGAAATTTATTTGCTACTTGGCGCTTGAAAAGGAGTGCAATGGTGCTTTTACTTTAATTTCCTTTTGGCTATATTGGGATCACTTTGCTTTCACAGATTGGGTTTTCTCACGAAATATGCCACTTGAAGCTTTGTTGGCTAGATTTTATGCACATCTAAAAACCTAGGCGATCATGAGATAAATCTCCCTCATTTATTGGTGAGGCTCTGTGTAAGATTTATCAATTATATTTTTTAATATTTATCTGTTGGTTTTACTTGAAGCGTGTAACTCATGCACCATAGCTAGACAATTTCGCAGCAAGTAAGCAACTGTAAGAAATGTATTTATGCAGAAGAGGGACATAATTAAATGCGAGTAGAAAAGAAAGAAGATGTGCAGCCTAACCAATAGTTGACAGAGTTGGTCACATGCACATAGACAAAACAAATAGATCTTGAAATGCAGAATTCAAAGAAAAGAAAGTTTTAGATCCAGATCTAAGATAACACAAAGTTTATGCAAAGATCTAAAAAGAAATAAGAAACAAATGCATCGTTGACACAAAGTTCTTCGGAAATCTGCCTCCTCTCTATTCCTTAGCTTTCAGAAAGATATCAAGGGTTTCAACTCAAAGTCTGGAACACAAGAATGCTGATTACAAATTCTGACCCTTTAACTGTAGGTTCTTCCTCTATTTATAGTGTATAGAGGGCAATTACAAATAGGAAACTTCAACTGAACTATAACATGTGGAAGTTGTCAAGGAAACATCTGGCAATCTTTCTCCTAGAATTCCTCTCTAAGTGACATGCATATGAAGTTTAAGTCAAAATTGTGCACATCTACCACTTATCTTAGAGAACCTTTTCAAATAACTTAAAGTATTGGCTTTTAAACCAATAACTTTAATCTCACAATTTCATCTGGGAACATAAGAAATAAGAAAAGAAAGAAGAGAAGAAAGAAGATCTTGACTATAAAACCCTATGCTTTCTTTTTGTTCTGATATTGAATATACTTGTTGAACATGTAATTCAACATTTTCCCATCTATTATCACAAGCATCCCTGCATGCTAATGCAATCACCATTGGTCGTGCCGATCTTTAGGATCTTGAGCAATTGAAATTTGTGGAAATCTTGAGGCTTGAATAATGTCGATATTAATTGCCCGCCTAAGAGATGATCTTCCAGCTCTGGATCCGTCAATTAAATCGGTGATAGGTTCAGGATCTATGTTTGTATCATTGATTTCAGCAAATCTGGAAGCAATGTATGATTCTGCTGACCCTTCTCTTTCATCATGCTTCATCATGCCTGGAATAATCTTTGTTTGAGCTCTTTTTCTTTTAATTCGTCGGAATCCCTTGTAATTAGATCAATTTGTGCAGATCTGGTAATTTCTTCTGATTCGGAAGATATATTCAATGTATCTAACATTGATTTGAACTTTCTTTCACTAATATGAGCACTTGTGATGAATACCTGGGCACTTATACCAACATGCAGACAATCAGAATAACAAAAATCAGGCTATTCCAACCCAATGAGCCAAAACCGAAAGCTTCCCGACAATGGAAAACACTCTTTAATGGAAAATCCACTTTCCTTGGCGCCAAAACCTATCCGGGCTGCAAACTTCATTAAAAATAATTAATTGCTTCTCCTTAATGGCACCCCATGCTTATATAGCCATCTCCATGCTATTTTTAATAATTGTCTTTCCCTATTTTTGGCAATTAATTAATTAAAAGCCATGCTCCTTCACTCAATTTGGGCACCCAAGTCTGCATGCTTCTGCTTTTTTTTTTTATGAATTTATTTTATTTATTTTTAGCATGCATCCTTGACTTCTCTTTAGCTCATCCACTTGCCTTGACTTTCCTAATGGGAATTTTCACCCTGCAAGGTAGGCAAGAAATTCCCGTTTGCTTGCCATAGCCAAAATTCTCACTGGCAACTTAAATCCTTCCTTCCAAAAAGTGCAACTTGCATGGGTGAATAAACCTCTTTGATGGGAAAAGTCAACCTGCTAGGCAGACAAGAAATTCTGCCGAGTGCTTTAAGTGATTTTTTCTTTTATAATGAGAATTTTCACCCTGCAAGGTAGGCAAGAAATTCCCGCCTTTCACTTAAGTGACTTTACTTTCATAATGGGAATTTTCACCTTGCAAGGCAGGTAAGAAATTCTTGCTTTTCACTTAAGTGACTTTACTTTCATAATGAGAATTTTCACCTTGCAAGGCAGGTAAGAAATTCTCGCCTGCCTGCCACCTCCAAAATTCCCATTGACAGCTTAAGTGATTTGACTTGATGGGAAAAAATAACTGTTTAGGCGGTGCAAGAAATTCCCGCTTGCTTGCCACTGCTAAAATTTCCATTGGCAGCTTAAGTGATTCCTTCCAAAGAAATGCGACTTGCATGAAAAGATAACTCTTCCAAAAGTGCGACTTGCATTATGACTTCCGCCTTTAAAATTGCGTGAAATTTCGTCACGTAAGGCAACGTGGAAATTGGACGCGGAACACTGACCTTGAAAATTGTGGTATCGCATGAAGACAACATTTCTTTCCTTTTTTGGATTTTTGGTGAAAAAAACACAAAGATAGAATAAAATTTGTCATTTTTAGAAAGGGTCCGAGAAGATGTAGCGTGAAAACTTGCGTGTGCCATAACTTTCATTATGTGTCTCCATTTTAGGTGCCGTTTTCTCTAAAAGTGCATATTTTCTCAAGCTCTACGCATTGATGGCAATATTTTTCTTATTTTCATAAAATCCATTTTTGCACCTTTTTGGACCAAGCAACTTCTTGCAATCTTCTGAAAGAATCTTGAGCTCTGATCGCCTGTAGACAGATTAGTAATTAAAAATAGTGGATAGCTTTTCAAAACCCTATGCCTAGGGAAAGATCTGGTAGGAATAATGAATATGGTACAGGAATTACTGGAGAAAACAAACCAAAACACAGACAAAAAGAAATAAAACAAAACAAAACAATTGCGGGCAATTGCTCGAAAATTTCTCCAATTAGTTGATCTGCAAAAATTCTTCCCCTCGGGTGAATGTTCTATGGTAATAATGATGGGGTGAAGTGCTTTATATAACCTAAATCCTCCAATTTTAGCTCAATCTATTTTTAAAAGAACTTTATTTATTTAATAAATAAATAAATAAAATTCTCTCAGACAAAACCTAGCGAAGGGATAGAGTGAGTTTTAACATGTGGGTATTTGGTGAATTTGGCTTTTATGACTCTCTGGGGTTACCTTAGAGCGATGCAAACAACTGCAGGCAAAACAAACACAAAACGACCCGTTACTTTGAAAAGAATGAATTTTTTAAAAGGGGTAGTCCACGATTTGGGTGAAATCTTAGGCACACCAAGCTTGCGTAAGAAATGCAATGGAACTCTTCCCTTTTGTTCTCGCCATCCAAACTTTCCCTTTGATACCGAATCTTACAAATTAGAGACCTTGAATCAATTATTTATTCAACCATGTAGGGGTATTTTGATAAATTTGGTCGAGCTTGACAAGATTACAAAATAATAAACTTCTTCACAATTATACATTTGGTGAATTATATATATAGGATTTCTATCTCCTAAAAATAAGAGATTATATTTACCACATATCTCACAATCTATTATTCTCCCCTAAAATCACTCCACAACTATATATCCTATATTAGTGCTTCGTTAGAACTATGCACTAATATTACACGCTCATATAGGTGTATATGGAACACCTTTATTTACTCTTAGAATATCTATCTCATAGATATATTATGTTATGAACCCATATTAATACTAAATAACGTGAGCATTAACATTGATAGCTAATATTTGTAACTTCCCCCACCTTAGTGTGAGAACATGGGAGAAGAGAAACACATCTTGCAAATGTTGCTCCTTGAAAACACTTGCTTAGACCAAGTGACACTTCATCGGGTTGTAGTTGTGAATTGATTTCCATTAAGGTTCTCGGCTGCCCAAATTTCTGAATCTCTCTGGATTCTGAAACTCCCTTGAGTTGAATTCCTTCACCTAGTTGAGCCTCGAATTCCGAATCTCTACGATTCCTAGAGCTCGTAGACTAAGCTGTACAATAGAATCTTACCTGCAAAATATTTCATGCCACCCAAGAGTCCGATTCTTTGGAACATGTGAAATGTTACGAGAAGAGGTTTATCAATACACAAACAAAATAAGAACCATAGTTACCTAAGTCTTGGGGACGGGGACGTTGGAGCAGGGTTCATGGGATGACAATTTTTTTCAAATTTTGGGGATGGGTACTAAAATAATATATTAAAATTAATATTATAATATTTTACTTTTTTTCAATGGAGCTTACGTATTTTAGGTACTTTCAAGATTATAATTTAATGTTCTTGATGAAAATAACAATTTTTTAAGATAAGATAAATATATTAATGTCCGACAAATGACCACAAGAGTAGGTCAAAGGGACTGCAGAGTACACATGTGCCAATACAAAGCGGGAAAACCAAAAGGTTTCCAAAAGAAGTAGTTAGCATATGGATTTGCACGCATCGCAAATGACATGCAACAAGCATGTGGGACGAAGTCCCTCAATGAAGGTGAGGCTACCTTTATTGAAAACCAAAACTGTATTTACACCTATACATTCAAAATTGTATGTGGGGGTGTTTTGGAACATTAATGGAAAGAAAAGTGAATGAGGGAGATGGAATGGAATGAAGGAAAGGAATGCAAATGAATGAATGGAAGGAACATGCAAGAGTTAGGTAAAAGCAGAACCTAATATTGCATGGAGAAGAACAATAAATAACTAACACAAATAAAACGGAGTTTGCATCAGCTAAACGATAATGAGTAAAAGGGAACACACGTGAGCAAGTAGATACTCAGAGCTTCATCACTGTGAACTAGAACAACATATTAGTAGCATTGACAATAAGATCAAAGACAATATTTGCATGCAAGATTTAAACACTAACATCTAATGAACATAAGAACATCAAATGCTATAAGAGACAATGATGAATGGGACTTGCAAAGTTCATATTTCATTAACTCAAAATGTCTTCTCAAAAGAACACAAAGTTTCTTTCTTTGAAGTAAAGCTTGCATACAAAAGTATTTTTTTCTCTCTCAAAGTCACCCTTTACAAATGAGCTCTGACTTCCTTTTATAACCCAAAAATTGGTTACAAAGTAGTTAGGGTTTACATGATCATTAAATAGGGCACTTAAGTGACTTTGACTTTTTCAACCAACTTTATTAAAAGCAACTAAAAATAGAAACCACTTAAGTTATCCATAGTTTTCTAAAGGTGAGTTTAATAATAACATTGTTTTTTAAAATAGCACTTTTAAAACATATGATAAAAACCAGTGCCTTATCCATTGAAATGGGGTCCGCCTATCTCAAATGTATGAGAAATGGACTCTCCCACTTCGTTAGATACCAAGAAAACTATCTCCTTGTCCCATCGGTGAAATTAGGATCCGCCGCCTTCGCCAATTGAAAGGATCTAAACCTTCCCAATGTTTGAACATCTTTTCTTCTTTTGGAGGTTCATTTGGTCGAAGAATAGCCTCACAAAATACCTGTAATTCCAAGATCCTACCTGGCATATCATTCAGATTGACCATCTTTGATTGAGCATTCTCAAACAAGTTCTTTAATTTGATGCAACGTTCCATTGAAGCTAAAGAGAAATTGATGGCGGGAGTATACATGTCCTTAAACAATTGTGAAAATTGCTCTTCCACATGTTCCGATGAATACCTTTGATTTTGCTCATTTACTGAGATCATGAGGATCTCGATTACGAATTCTTGAATCAAGGCGAGTGAAGTGAAGGCTTCATTGCATACGCTCTCATAATGGATCATAGAATCCTCAAGAAGTGTCTTTCTTGATTTGAGATGTAGACACCAAAGAAAACGTGTCCCTCGACATTCAAATTCAAGAATTCCTTCGATGGCTAAAGTTGAGGACTCCATACTTGTCATCTCCTGTAGACTGGGAAATATCTCATCCAAATTTGATATGTTAGAAACAAAAGTTTCCTTGAAAGAAAGAATTGGATCAAGATATGCACTGATATCTTCATGGAGCTTAATGGCTGTTTTGATCGTCTCTTGGCCTAAAACGAGAATCTCTGAAAGCCAAGTTTTAGTGACATGGCCCAATGTGTTTATTTCTTTTGATAAATTGAGAGTTTCTTCATCAGGGGCAGCCATTGCATCGGGTACTGGGAAAGTGGATGATATGGGATTTATCAGATGTTGAACATATTCCACCAATTGATTCTTTTCGGCCTTGAGCTGAGAGTTATGAGACTTATATTTCTCAAGTCTCTTTAGCACAATATCAATTGAATCTTGGGCCATTGCCATGTCACTTTCCAATGTGGACTTCCCAAGTCTAAGTCTGGAAACTTCATAATCAGCAGATGTCATGGCATCACGCTCCTTGTCAACTTGTGGGATGGCAAGATCCGCAAATCTGTTTCTGTCATCATCCACCATTATTTGGGAAAGCACTATAGTCGTTTTGGGAATGACGTCATTTGAAAGTTTGAAAAGGGCATCGAAGTCAATTTGATTGCCTTGTGACCCTCTTCCTTTTCTTGATTTCGCAATCAACCCAGAAAGGAGTATCATTCACTATTTTTGCATACAAAAGCTGAATTTGTCTTTGCGTGGAAAACTTGTTTTTGCCTTATTCACTGCGTGGAGTGTTGGAAGCTGTTTTTGTCTTATTCCTTGATGAATGCGTGGATTCCTTCCTTGGGCGTGGGATCTCTTTGGATTGTTTTGTGCTAATTTTGGAGCTTGTTTTCGCCTACGAGGCTGCGTTTTGGACTGTTTGTTTTTGCCAAGGTGAGTGACCAACAACGTTTTACCTTTCACTTGCGTATTGCCTTATGCAGTGTAGACAAAGTGGATAGCTCCTTTCACTTGTGTGGCTTTTGTGAACAATTTGTTTTCCTTTTTCTTGGACTGCGTGTACAATCTCCTCTAGCTTGCATGAAAGCTTGTTTTATTTCTGCCTTCCCTGCGTGAGCTTCTTTGTATGCAAACTCTCCCCAATGCGTGATAGATCTTCTCCCTGGCGTGGTGTTTTTGTTCTCATGATAGCTAATGTAATCTTTTTCCAATTGCGTTTATAGTAAACTAGAAATGCGAAGGAACAAATTAATTAAACGGAACAAAAATTCTTCCAACTATTTCCACAGGAACGCTTCTACAGAGGAAATAAGAAGTTAGAAATATTGAAAGCTTCAAAGCTTCTTCGCATGACTTTTTCCAACGAGTTTGACGGAGAAATGGTTAAAGAAGCTTATGTAACCATTTCTTATTTCTGTTGGAATAACCAATTCCATCTTTCCGGGTAGTTGCATTAATTGCTAGGGGAAAGTGGGAAATAAACAACCATTTTCAGCGAGAAATGGCAAGGCGGGTTGACAATCCCCATTTTATTTCCCCATGTGGGAAATCGGAGATTTTTTTCCCGTTTGCCAATCAATTGAATTGGCAATCAGTGGAAGAAATCCCACAAGCGGGGAAATAAAATGAATTTGCCAGAAAAGGGAAATCCGGGTACGGGAAGCCAATTTGGCATCCTCGGCAATTGGAAGTGGAAGCTTACTTTCCCCCCGGCAATTAAATAAAAATTTATCGAATGACTTTTAATTAATATTTATTTAATTAAAAACCCAAAAGTTAATAAAAATTGATTTTATCAAATAAAGGATAATAAATTAATTAAATATTAATTAATTAATTTTCAATGTAGTTTATAACTTGGCGGGAGGAGTTCTTGCCCAAATGGACGAAAGCGAAGACCGAAACTATCACAAAGCGAGACGATCGCAACAAGGGAGTTAAATCATGCAAAATAATACTTGTGAAAAATATAAAAATTTTCATGTTTATTAATTTTGTGAAGTCAAAATTAGCTGATAACAATTGGCTCTAATTGGGGACAAGGACTTTATGGACACAACAATGGACCCAAACCAAAATATTAATGAACATGATCCCAAAAACGATGGTGCACAAAAATGGGATGACACAAGAGAGGAGACCGAAAAACTGGGGAAAAGAAACAAATCAAAATCCTAATTACCTATGTACATACTGGGGACAACCCCTTTTCAATTTTGATAATGCTTGAGATATTGCTTCTTGCTATAGGGCAAAGGCAAATGAGTTCCATCGGGGTATGCAAGTAATAGGTGCTTATCTCCACGAAATGCTTGATCTTGAAAGGGCCTAACCACAATGAATCAAACTTCGCGTGCTTTCCTTCGGTTCACATCTCTTGTCCCAGAGAGAAGAACTAAGTCATTGATTTGGAATTGCCTCTCTAATCTCTTTAGTTTTCTTGTCAAACAACCTCTTTACAACGGATTGATGTTCCTTGATCTGTTTGCCACTTGACTTCTTTGTTCTTGAGCTTTCTTAGGAACATGATCCTTTTATCTAACGACCTTTGGCGAAGCATTCATCATCAATGCTGAGCCAATCGTAATTCTGGTAACTCTAATGTGATGGGAATTTGGGCATCGGTTCCATACAAGAGTTGGAATGGAGACATCTCGATTGCCCTTTTTGGAGTTATGCGGTCAGCCCATAATGCATCATATAACTTTTTGTGCCAAGTTTTTTCATTTTCTTCGACTAACTTGCGCACGATAGTAATGATGTTTTTATTATGCATTCTACGCTTGATCGTTTCTTGCGGTAGTAATGTCGATGAATGAGATAAGGATATCCCATACCCATAACAAAAACCTATCATCTTTGCAGAAGAAAAATTGGAGGCATTGTTCGTCACGATCTTGCGTGGAATTCATAACGAATCAATATATTCTCTTTGATGAAGTCACAAATTACCGTAGTAGATGTTTGTTTCATTGGAATAGCTTCTACCCACTTCGTAAAGTAGTCAATTGTAGTGAGCATGTGAGTATGACCAGCACTAGAATTAGGATTCAAAACTCATATGAAATCTAAACCCCATTGTTGAAAGGGTTCTTCAATGACAACTGGCTTCAAAGGCAAAGCTGCCAATTTAGGTCTTCCAACAAACTGCTGACAAATTTCACATTTTGTTACCCATTTTGAGCATCGGAAAACATAGTAGGTCCAGTAATAATGTGCTCGCAAAATTTTATGAGCTGTCACTGGCCCAGAGAAATGACCACCGCAAGCATGATTATGAAAGGCTTCAAGCAACCTGTGTTGTTGTTCCTTATTGACACATCTGATGAACATGCCGTCAATTCCTTTCTTGAACAAAATGTTGTCCGAAATGACGTACCTAGCATCTCTTAGTTTGATAGCTTGCTTTTCCTTATTTGTCGATTCTCGGGACATTCGCCATATGTGAGAAAGATGGTAGAGATCATGTGCGGTGAAGCATAGCAATAGATTATAAAATCCTTTTTAAAATTGGGGCACACCAATGTAGGAGCTTTTACTGAAATAGCACCCTTGATTTGTTCAAATGCTTCTCTACCTTCTTTCGACCATTTGAAGGATTCTTTGCCTTTCATCATATCAGCGATTTCTTTGGTTAGCTCAGCGAAATCGCACGAACCTTCTCAAAAAGTTCACCTTCCCAAAGAATGAGTGGACTCTAGGATTACTTGTAGGTAAGGAGAGATTCTTGATAGCTTGAATGTGCTCAGGATCGATCTTAGTTCCTTCTTTAGAAACAATATGACCTAGGAGTTTCCCTTCTGTAACTCCGACCACAGACTTTTTGGATTCAGAGAGATCTTATGAACTCTGCACCTCTACAATATTTTATCTAAATCTCTAAGGTGATCTTCTCGTTTCTTTGAGAACACTATCAAGTCATCTAGGTATATCATGATGATCCTGTCTTTATAATCTACGAATGCCATATCCATAGCCCTTTGAAAAGTAGTGCCGACATTGATCAAACCAAAAGGCATTCTTCTATACGCGAACGTATCACCCGAGGGGGTGGTGAATGCGGTTTTATGTTGGTCCTCTCTAGCCACTTCAACCTGATTATATCTAGAGAAACCATCTAGCATGGATAACATTTTGATCCATTACTACTGCGAGAATATGGTCCATGGTGACGAGTGGGTAGTGATCCTTAAAGGAAACTTGATTAAGATTGCGGAAATCCACGACAATCCTAATTTCTCTATTTTTCTTGCGAACCGGTACAATATTAGCTATCCAAATTGAATGTTGAAACTATTCGTGCATCTAACATCTTTTGAACCTCATGGAATATTGTACTCTTATCTTGGGATTCTCTTGTCTTTGTCACTGAATGGGCGCACTAGGTTTCAAGGGTATGGCATGCTCCATTTCCCTAGGTTGGAAAGACTTCAAGTCTTCATATGAGTAAGCCAAGACGTCAGAATATTTGGTAAGGAGGCTTACAAATTTTTGCGCTCCTTAGGTGAGCAACACTTACCAATGTTGACTAGGCGAGGTTTGTCCTTGGTACTCAATGTTAACTTGCTCATAGTCAGCAGAATTCGCAGGTCCAGCCTGCTCTTTCTCTTTAATAAACTCGTGGTGTCCCCAAATTTCACTTTGAAATCTGAGACTACCCCATGTTAAAAAAATTTCGTACTTTTAAAATAATGGGTCGTTTTGTGTTTTTATTGCCAGAAAGTTTCTGTATTGTGTCAAGATATTCCCAAGGAGCCATATAAGCTATTTTTGACAAATACCCAGATGCCCAAAATTGTTTTATTCTGTCATTTGGGGTTTGCACTGCAATGGAAATTTGTAATTAATTATTTTAAGCCTCGTTTGAGGCAATCATGTACTCTGGTTTAACTCTGTTGTGATCGTACATGTCAATTTTCCCATATACCAGTAGGGTTTTAACCAGGAATGAATTCTGGGCTTTATTTGTGACTTCTGGCAACGTTTTGTGTTTTTGGTGTTTTTCTGTTTCATTTTCTGTGAAATTTCTTTGGATCAATTCCTTTGCCGGTTTGGTCTGATTCTTTTCCTGGAGTATCTGGAGATCACGTATGCACGTTGTGCCATAAGGAATTCGCCATTAGAGGTCTGGTTCTCTTGGAAAAGACGAAGTCGTGCACCAAAAAGCTTCTTCTGGGCAGAGCCGCATTTGTGGAAAAAAAGGATTTTAAGTGGATCATGGGATTTTTGGAAGCAGCAGGTAAGTGGGAATTTTGTACCTGTCTTGTAGGGTACTTTTTCCCATGGAAGCAACGCCACTTAAGTCACAATGGGAAAATCAGAGGAGGCAGGCGAGAATTTCTTACCTGCCTTGCAGGGTAAAAATTCCCATTGTGAAATAAAAGAAAAATCACTTAAGGCATTGATGGGATTTTATTACCTGCCTTGCAGGGTAAATAATCCCATTATGAAAGTCAAACAACTTAAGTGGATCATGGGATTTTTGGAGCTGCGGTGCAGGGTGAATAATCCCATTGTTAATTGGCTTTTAAAAATAGAAATTGACTATGCCAAAAAGTGCGACCCCTTTTGGGAAGGAAGGGCAGCTTTAAATGCATTAAATTAATTAATTTCTTCTCTAAAATTGGTGCCCAGGTTTGTGGAAAAGTCAACAAAGGAAAGTGGATAAAGGGAATTGGAATTAGAAGTTCTAAAATTAAATAAATATTATTTATTTAATGCAGCCCCTTCATGTCAAAAAGTGCGCCCCATTTGGGAGAAGAATAATGTTTTTAAAGTATTAATTGATTTAATTAATTCCTATTTTCGGTGGAGGAGGTCAAAGCATCTTGTGAGGCTTAAGTTAGCTGGAAGTAGAGAGCTAAAAATTAAATAAATTTAATTTATTTAATGGCAGCCATGAGCATGCACAAAATAGGCGCCCCATTTGAAGAGGAAAGCTTATTAATTAATTAATTGCCAGGAATAGGAGGGGCAATAATTAATTATAGAATGGTGAGGATTATATAAGCAAAGGCTGCCATAAGGATGAATTAATTAATTCAATAGCAAAGAAATGCAGCCTAGACAAAAGGTGCGCACCATTTGGAAATGAATTTTGCTCAAAAGAAGGTGGAATTATCTTTGGAAGCTTCAAATTTTGGTGCCTAGGTTTGAAGGAGCTTGGTTTGTGTCTGAATAATTGTCTGCATAGTGGTATAGGTGCTCAGGTGAAGTTGGTAAAATTCATGCTTGCTTTGCATGCAAATAAAACATCAAATTTTGGGGCAGCAGGCTTGATATATGCAGATTTTTATAATTAAAATCCAGTGTTCATATTCCGGTTGCCATCTTTGTCTGAATTAATTGCAGGAATTCATTACAGGTGCTTTTATAAGAGAAAGGGAGCTTAAATCAATGTCCAATACATTGAACATATTTTCGAATCTAAAGAATTATCCATATTGCACGGTTGTGAAGAATTTCGGCGAATAAAGAGGAAAAGAATTGTTTAGACAAAGATTACTCTAGCCATGGCAAAGCGAGATGAACGAGAAAGATCAGCAGAATCATGCATAGATCCAGATCCAGATCCAAATTCAGATTTAGATCCATAATTGCAAAGGCTTTATCCTCTTGTTTGAATACACTCGTGAAGAAGTCGGTGCATGGAGAATTCCTTCCAGGACCTTGTGGCAAATTCTCCCGAACTTCTAGTTGAAACCTTCATTAAAGTTGCATTCACCGGAGTGCTTTCTAGAATTTTTAATTGCTCATATGTAATTAAAAATAAAAATGATGAGTTATTTACGGTGGACATTGCAGCGATGCATGTACGTAGAGAAGAATTGCAAAAGCTTCAAGGATAAAAGGAAGATAAGGCAAAGACAACACTTTCGTAAGCAAGTTTCCAGATCTAGCTTGTTTCTCGAACCAGCCTTGCTTCCAAATCCATCCGCTTCCAGATCTAGCTACTCCCAGATCCAGTTTGGTGAGAATCAAAGGCAAAAGAATCAGCTGCATGCAGAATATGAAAAAGGACAAGGCTACAACTTTCCTCTTTATTCTTCTTTCTCTTATTTCCTCCGACAAAATAATTGAGCGATCAATTAAATTATACAACTTAAGTGATTGGTTTAAAAGTCATTACTTGAAGTCAACTACTTGGAGATAGGTGGCAGACGTGCAAAATAGAAGGTTCTATTTTGTTGCTGAATCATGCATGTCATGCAAAGAGGAATTTCAGGAGGGAGATTGCCGGTTGTTTCCTTTTCGACTTCCACGTGTGCCGAGTTCACTAAAAGCTTCCGACTTGTAATTGCCCCTCTACATTCTATAAGTAGAAGAAGAACCTTTGGGTTAAGAATCAAAATTTGTAAGTAGCATTCTTGTGTTCCACATTTTGTGCTGAAACCCCGATAGCCATTTGAAGGAAAGGAATATAAAGGAGCAGGTTTAGGAGAACTTTGTGTCACGGTGCATTTTGTTTCTAGCTTTCTATCTTTAGATCTAATAAACTTTGTGTTATTTTAGATCTAGATTTGGAGTTGCCTTTACTTATAATTAAACGTATGTTGATATTTATTGGTTTTTCTTATATGCATGCAATCAACTCTATTATCTATGATTGGGTTGTACATCTTCCCCATTTCTTCCCTGTGTTTTATTTCTTTCTTGTATAAATATTTCCTTTCTTAAGCATTTGCTTACTTCTACTGAGCTATACTGACTATGGTTCATGAGTGAATAGTTAAAGTAAAACCCCCATATAGATACTAGCATATTTTTATTGACAAATCTGACACGGGAGCCTCATCGGTAAATGAGGGAGATTTATCTCATAATGTCGCCTAGGTTTTTAGCTATGCAGAAAATCTAGCCAACAACCTGTCATGTTTATCAAAAAGTTCTTCAAGTGAAACCAATCCTTTTGGAATTTTATTTCCTTTGAGTTGAATGATTCCATCGCTAGGATCCTCATTCTCAACTCTTGAATGGGCGAGGTCGTCGATTCACAAAATGCAGAATCACTTCCTTCAAAGTACAATTGTTCAAAATTATCCCTCTTTTCAAGAAGGCAATAATTTGTTGATCATCATTGAATACTTGCCAATTTTCTGCATTGTCAGGAACACTTGGCCTAAAAACCATTTCAATGGTGTATTTGTCTTGATCAAACTCTGAATGAGGGATCATTAATGAAGTTGAGACTGCTAGAGAATCTGTTTTGTCATTCTTTTCGTGAGGGATGGATTCTATGGAAAAAGCATCGAAGGCTTCTATCGCGTCCCACACTTTATTTCTGTAATGTCTCAAACGATCATTCTTTACTTGAAATTGATTTTAACTTGTTTACGATCAACTCTGCATCTCCGAAAACTTTCAAATTTTTGATCCCTTTCTCTTCTGCAACTTGAAGGTCAAGGATTAATGCCTCGTATTCTGCAGTGTTGTTAGTATTTGAAAATTGGAGTTTGTAAAGAAAAAAATAATATTTTACCATTCGGAGATATGAGCACCACTCCTGTGCTTGGAACTGCTTTGAGCAACAACTTCCATCGAACTCAAGAGCCTAGACTTCATTGGGATCTTGGCAAGTGACCTTAGGTGCATGAACCTCTGCAGCCATAATATAATTACCCATACTTGAGTTTTGAAACAGGACTTGTGCACGAGGATCATCGGTTTTCATTACCGTGAACTTTGCTTGAGTTTATGGCATTAGCTTCTTCATTTCTCCATTGATAGGGATCATAACATGAGACCAGTCCATTTGAATCTCACCACCCAGATCTCTGCAAAATTTCCTGCTCAACAACATACCATATGAAGTAGGAATGTCAACAACTAGAATAGTTACCTTAACTCGCTTATGAGGAAATTGGGCTAAAACCATTTGAGCGTCTTTAATTTGCCCAATTAGAGGAACTTGTCTTGTCTCCATGGAGTAACAAGATCCGAATGTTCTCGTACAAGTTAACCCAAGAGCATGTGCTACTTTCGCAGGCATCACATTATCCGAGGCTCCATAATCTATAATGCAATTACTTAATTTGCATCCGTTGATCAGAAAGGACACAAAGAAAGGTTCAATCTTTTCATTTGAAGGTGTAGTGGCCGCCACAATATTTTGAGTCTTCCCATCTTTGGGAGTTTTAGGATTCCTTTAGAAGAATGAATAGTAGAGTCGCCTTTGATAAACTGGACCAATTTCTCGAGTTGATCCTTATTGGACTTCAAGTACTCTACCTGTGACATGGAAATTTTTGTTTTATTGATGTGATCAATGATATCAAATTTGGGAAAAATGACCGTACTTGATGTCTCAGATACTAGTTCTTTCGAACTTGATGATGGCACACTTTTGACCTTTGCTTTGGGCTTGGTTGATACTGATGTGGAAGAAGAAACTTTCTTCGTAGCTGATTTATCAACTGATTGACTTGACAAAGGCCCTCCTTTCTTTAAGATAGTTTTGACCTTGGAAACCTCGGTTGCCTTGGAATTTTTAGGAATCTCGGTTGTCTTGGATTCTTTGGAAGTTTCCTTAGTCTTAAATTCTTTAGGAACTTCCTTGGAGCCCTTTTTATCTTCCACCTTAGTGGTACTCTGCCATTTCTTCTGAGAGCGTGTGAAGACAGTGAAGGATTGACTATTCATATCTTCTATAATTTCTTCGTATTCATCTTCTTCTTTTGAACGGTACTCGAAGAAATGATTATTACTTTCTCCTTCAGGCTCTTCGACTTTAGGTTCAAATGTTCTAGAGTTTGGCTCTTCTTCATCAACCTCGACGACCTCAACTTCATCATCACTTTCTTCAACGACATCACACTTTGAGTTAGTTGTAGGAGCCGCTTCAATAAAGAAGCCTTGTTGGAGCGCTGCAATTCTGGCTTTGTTGGGAACATAGCCTTTTCTTGGGATGTCTTTGTAAGGAGCAAGTTTACTACTTTGAGCAACTTGCTTTTTCAAAGCTAGCACATCATTAGCCAACTTAGTGAGTATAGCCTCTGAAGCATTGGGGTTTCTTGACTCTTTCCCTTGAGGGAAGTTTTCTTGAATTTTCCCGCCATGATTAAGTCATCCTCAATTTCTATGGCCAAGGATTGAGCAAGTTCCAAAGTAGCCACTCTAGCCCTTCTCAGTTGATAGCACACTTGGTTGTTGTGCGTTAATAAAGAAACATTTTTGTCCGTCAGGGTTCGGGTGAATCTAGCAGGAACTTTGTTCACCATTTTGTTGAATTTAGCCACGAAATTCCTCATGGGTTATGTTGGCTCTTTCTTTTCCTGAGATAGTTGGGCAAGAAGGAATGTTCATCTTCTCTTTGTCTTGAATCGATCTTCAAACTTAGTTTTCATATCATTCCAGTTTGTAATGCATCCATTTGGCAGATGATGAAACCAATATGTGGCAACATCATGCAATGTTTCAAGTTTTCAACGAAGAGGCGAATAAAGCAACATCCTCATATTCCACTGACAAAACTGCACATGCAACAAAGAAAGTAGAAATGTGGTCATTTGGTGATGTCTTCCCATCCCCATCGAACTTGGGAAGAATCTTCCTCGATCCTCGTGGGAGGTCATGTCGAGCTAGTAAGGCCAATGGGCCTATGGCATTTCCCCATGGTATGTTAATTGCCATCTTGGGAAAGGTGGTATGTGAAGGCAAAATAACATGAGCAAGAACAAGTGCTTGACTTGTAGTGATTCCTTCCTTGCTTGCTCTTTTAGGACTTGATGCAAGGCTTACAGATCTACGGGGCATTTTCCTCCTTGGAGGAGATAACTTGAAACCAAACTTCCCTTGAAAGTCGAAAACAGGATCTGATTAACCTTTAGCTTTTTCTCCTCGTGTAAACCTCTTTCTGCCGAGTTTGAAATCTTTACTACGAAAGGATCATTGACATGTTACGATAAGGTGTAATGTCCCCATTTTACGAAAACCCTTAGCCTATACTTCCTGTGGGCTTCGGGATGTTGCAAGGGGAACACAAGAAGGCCTCACACTCTCCAAAATATGGTGGTGTTGATCAAACACCTATGTTATGAGAACTCGTGGGCATACATCCCTCTTGAGCATGAGGATAATTTAAATATAATCAACAACATGCCCTGAAGAGGTCACCCCCATCTTCTTTTATATCTTTTGGTGTCCCCAAATTTCACCCTGAAATTTGAGACTACCCCATGTCAAAAATTTCACACTTTTAAAATAGTGGGTCGTTTTGTGTTTTTATTGCCAGAAGATGCTTGTATTGCGTCAAGATATTCCCAATGAATCATAGGAGCCAATTTCGACAAATACCCAGATGCCGAAAATCGTTTTATCCCTTCGACAAGTTTTGTCTGTGGGAAAATTTTATTTAATTATTTAGAGCCCTGTTTGAAGTAAATTGTGCTCCGGTTTAGCCCTGTTGAAGTTTTGCATGTCAATATTCACATATACCAGTAGGGTTTTCACCAGGAATGGATCCTGGGCTTTGTCTGTGACTTCTGGCAACATTTTTCATTTTTTTATTTTTCTCTGTGAAATTCCCCTAGGTCAATTCCTTCGCCAGTATAGTCTGTTTTCTTTCCTGGAGTATCTGGAGATCATCTACGGCCGCCATGCCAGAAGGAATCAGCTTCAGGAAGTCAACTTCTCTTTAAAAAGACGAAGTCATGCACAAAAAGCCTCTTCTAGGCAAGTCGCATTTTTGGGAATGGATGGATTTAAACTGCAGTGGGATTTTTGGTAGCAGCAGGCAGGTGGGAATTTTGTACTTGCCTTGCAGGGTACTTTTTCCCATGAAGGCAAAGTCACTTAAGTTATGATGGGAAAATTAGAGGTCAGTAAAGGCAAAGGGAATTTCTTACCTGCCTTGCAGGGTGAAAATTCCCATTATAAAATAAAGAAAAATCACTTAAGGCATTGATGGGAATTTCTTACCTGCCTTGCAGGGTAAAAATTCCCATTATGGAAGTCAAACAACTTAAGTGGATGAAGGGATTTTTGGAGCTGCCATGCAGGGTGAATAATCCCATCAAAGATGACTTTTAAATATAGAAATCAGCCTTATTCAAAAAGTGCGACCCCTTTGGGAATTAAATAATAACTTTAATGCATTTATTAATAGTCTTCCTTCCTAATTTTGGTGCCCAAGGATGATGGAAAGTCAATGCATGATGATAAGAGGTCAAAGAAGACTGAAGGAAGAAGGCTAAAAATAAATTAAATTAATTTATTTAATGCAGCCTTGAAGCATGCTAAAAAGTGTGACCCATTTGGTGAATAAATAATGCTTTTTAAAGCATTTATTAATAGTTTTTATTCCTAACTTTGGTGCCATGGAGAAATAGAAGGTCAATGCATGATGTGAAGTCAAAGAGAACTGAAGGAAGGAGGCTAAAAATAAATTAAATTAATTTATTTAAAGGCTGCCATGAGCATGCAAGTTTAGGCCCAAGTTGAAAGAAAAAGCATGTTTATTTATTAATTAATTGCCAGGAATAGGAGGGGCAATTATTAAAAATAGAATGCTGAAGGTTATATAAGCATGGGCTGCCATAATGATGGATTAATTAATTCTTTTAGCAAAGGAGTGCAGCCCGGACAGTTTTGGCGCCCAAAGGAGAAGGATTTTTGCATAAAAAAGTGTTTTTCATTGCCGGAAAGCTTCAAAGTTTGGCGCCTAGGATTGGAGGAGCTTGTTTTATGCCTGTGTAATTATCTGCATATTGGTACAGGTGCCCAGGTGAAGTTGAAAATATTTATGCTTGCTTTGCATGCAAGCAAAGCCTCAAATTTTAGGGCAGCGGGCTTTATATGCAGATTTTTATGATAAAAATCAAGTGTTCATGTTTCGGTTGCCATCTTTGTTGAATTAATTGCAGGTATTCATTACAGGTGCTTATATAATTGAAAGGGAGCTTAAATCAATGTCAGATACATTGAATATATCCTCCGAATCTGAAGAAATTCCCAGATCTGCACCAGTTGTAAAGAATTTCGCCGAATAAAAAGAAAAAGAATTGCTCAGACAAAGATTGCTCCAACTATGGCAAAGCGGGATGAACGAGAAGGCTCAGCGGAATCATGCATTACTTCTAGATTTGCCGATATCGGTGATACGGATCTAGGCCCAGAACCTCTTTCCGAGTTGATTGACAGATCCAGAGCTGGAAAGACATCTCTCATGCGGGCAGTCAAGAGCAGTGGAATCATTCGAGCTTCAACATTCCCATTCACAGCTCAGTTGCCAGAATTCGTCATGGAGTGTGCAAGGTCGTACCATCCACTATCCAGATCAATCCGGATGTTGTGGGGAAGACAATAATCCTGGGCGGATGCACAATTTATCAATTATTGTCTGAAGATTCCAACACGACAGGTGGTGACTACCATCAGCATGTTGGACGCCGGCAACAGATGGGAGAAGCATAAAGTCGACTGTGTGGGCATAATGAACAACAGGTATATGAAGAAGCCCAGATCTCCATCAAAGTTCCCGAGGACTCTTCCACGATCCAATCTGGTGCAGGAGGTGGATGACATTACCAAATTGCTATGCAGGATAAATGGCGAAGCTAACGCTCACAACTTCCGCTCATGGATGTATGCCTTCATCAGGACCATTGAGATCAACAAAGCAGATTCTATAATCAATTGGTCGGAGATCATCAGTGACAACATCGGTGAGCAACTCCGAGTGTGAGGCGGACTTACAACTTCAAGATGACTTCATATTTGGTATATGCAGCAGCCTCGCAGGGTATCTTCTCCAAGCTGGATAGATGGGGTGTACTCTCGAAGGATCCTATTTTTGAGTGCTATCCGCAACTTACTGTGCCTGAATGCAATAAAGATTACAAGGTGGTCAACGATGGATTCTTCTACGGATTCATTTGCAGTCGAACGGTGATCTGAAGACCAACAGGGTAAGCAAGGAAGCTTGGGAAGTCAGATCCCAAAGATGGTCAGATCTTCATCCAATTCACGACTTCACATACATCAGGGCAACCAACTTTTCAGGGAACCAATCAAACTGCCCAGATATCCAAGCGACAAGATTGGTCATCATGGAATTATGCAGACAACTCGTGGAGATGCATGACCTACAGTCAAAACGGCACAAGTCTACAGGCTTCTTTCCGATCACAGTGGGCTATTACAGCTGCCAGAGCATTCACAGAGCCAGAGGAATTGAAGCGGAGATGTTCTCTGAGTATGAGCATGAGTTCTTCCCAGCACGGCTGAACTTCGATCCATATGGGGTAGCAAGAAAGACAATCTCCCAGGAATACGCGCATGTGCCTTCGTTAGAAGATTTCTGGATGAAGTGCAGAAGCGAGTACGAAGTTAGGAAGAAAGACTTCAAGCAGTTATCAGCGCGACAAGTGTTTGATTATGGATTAGCACGGATACCTGCGGATCTTACAGACGATGGGCCTGTGTTACTTGACACATACCATCAGATGGGAGGGGATAGAGCTGCACTTCAGGAGAACATTGGTGGCTGCCACACGATCGAGGAGAGGTCTGCCGCTGTTCTGGTCAACACTTCGAACTGGTTGCTGACAAAGGGTATTGCCTTGATGAAGCTTTGATGAATCAGATCACAGGCAACCTCAGCACAGAGATTCCATCAAAAGGAAGCACGAGGGAGAAAGCAACAGAAGCCTGAAAAGCTTAAAGTGCACAAGAAGTCTCATTCGAGGGAAAAGGTCACTTCTACGGCTATGGTGCTAGTTCCGACTTCTCCAGCGTCAAGTACTTCACCAACTTTTGCACCTCAGCAGGATACTGCCGTTCCTCCGTTGAATCCGGCAACATTTGTGTTTTCTCCTCAGCCACTCCGATCAGCACCTCTTCCTGAAGAAACGCTAAAGTTGCAGATGGCAGAATTTGAAAGAGCTTTGTCTTTGGACAATACAGAGGACGGTAGCCACGACACTGTAGCAATTTCGGATGGAGAGGAACCAAGAGCACGAGATGGTGGTACATTCGACAACTTCTCATTCTCCGAGAAGCAATTTCTCAAAGTGGTTGGCTTCACAGTCGGTCCCAGAGGCTAGAGAGGAGATCAACTTGGAGGAACATGACTTGCAGCTGCTCCTGAGTTTGGGCGGAAAAGACAGAAGACCTAAAGTTGCTAAGGTGACTTCGAGGTTGATTATTGAGGAGTCAGGGCAGAAGTTCGCTGAGGTATCAGTTCCAGCAGAAGGAAAGAAGAAGGGCGAGCTCACGGCAACAGCGGATATAACAGTGACCAAAGTACCGATAGGTCAAACCACTACTGAAGGATTGAAGCAAGACACACAGACATTGATAAATGCTTTATTCCTTAGGCTTGACAAAGAAAAGGCGGAAAAAGTTGAACTTCAAAAGCAGGTGTCTCAGTTGTGCGAGATTATTGCCAAAGTTGCCAAATCTTCCACTCAGCCAATTTCAAGCACATAAGCAGGTGAGTGATCATCTGATGCAGGAAGTGGAAGATGCAGGTAACCAAGTTAAAGCTATCGACGAATGGAAGAATCTAATCATTCGCCAAGCTTCTGTACAACTCAGGGAGGTGCCGACCCATCTAAAGGTTATGAAGGATGCATTGGTTCAGCTGAAACAACTAGTGACGAGCACGATGGACATGAACACAGTAGCTGAAAGTAACCTGAGTACTTTGGTCGAGATAAATAAGTTGCCGAGGGAGGTTTTGACTGCAGAACGAATTGTGCCCGATGGATCGGTTGAAAAGGGGAAGCAACTTGAGTTTGTAGTTTCTTTCCGCTTGGAGATCTTCAGAATCATGCTGAAAAGAATGGGTGCTCGAGAGTATGGCATCATCACTATCAGACAATGTCATTGCTTTCACCAATGAGGAAGTGGTCGGGAACGTTTCTTCATACAAAAGGACCATTCCTAACAAAGTGCCTGATTCCCTGGAAGGATCTCTTCTGATGGTGCAAGAGAGGATTGATGGAGCTGTTAGGCCTTTCACGATGGATTCCATCAATAAGCTGGTAACGCTGTAGTCAGACATTAAGAAGTTTGGGCCTAGCTTGAAGGATGTGGAAGCGTGCATCGAGGTTTTGAACGAAGGCTTGTTGCAATTCAGTGAGAAAAAGAAGTTGTGGCTAAAACAGATGGGAAGTTGTTGAATTACATGTTCGACAAGTATATTCAGTATCAAAGCAAAAAGAAGATGTAGGGGTTATACAAGGCAGATCTTTCTTCTTCTTTTCTTCTTCTATTTCTACGTTCCCGGATGTAATTGTAAAACTTAAAAGTTATTGGTTTGAAAACCATTACTTTAAGTTGTGTGGAACGATTCTATAAGTTAATGACAGATGTGCATAATTTTGACTAGAACTCCCGATGCATGTCACTTAGAGAGGAATTAAAGGAAGATGATTGCCAGATGTTATCTTTACTTCTTGTTTATGTTCTAGTTTAGTTAAGTTTCCCATTTGTAATTTCCCTTCTACATTCTATAAGTAGAGGAAGAACCTTCGGGTTAATGATCAGAATTTGTAAGCAACATTCTTGTGTTCCAGACTTTGTGCTGAAACCCCTGATAGCTATTTGAAGCAGAGGAATAGAAAGGAGCATATTTCCGGAGAACTTTGTGTCAACGGTGCATTTTGTTTCTAACTTTTCTGTCTTAGATCTATTCATAAACTTTGCGTTATTCTAGATCTAGATCTGAAAGTTCCTTTGCTTATAATTTTGTATGTTAATATCTATCTGTTTTATCTATGTGCATGCAATCAACTCTGTAATCTATTGATTGGGTTGCACATCTTCCCTCTTTCTTTCCTGTTTTTTCGCTATTTTCTTCTTCATCGATATTTTTCTTTAATTTATCTTATGACCTGCCTAATGTAGAAAATCTTGCTTATTTTGCCGCAAATCTTCATGTAGGAGGGTTACTTTTAAAAAAACTATATAAGAGGAGAACTATGGTTCATGAGTTCTTGCATGGTTAAAGTAATACCCACAAATAGTAATTGAATACATGAGTAATCCATTTCTCTCCCCAAATTTAATCCATTGCCATATTATTCTTTCCCTTCACATATTCAATGTCAAAGTCAAAGGCTTGTACCTTGCTTACCCATTTTTGTTGCCTGTCATTCAATTCCCTTTGATTAAGAAAGAATCTCAAACTGTTATGATCAGATTTAACAATGAATTTGCCACATACCAAATATTGTCTAAAACTTGCTCAAAGCTGTAATGTTCCTTTTTCCAAAATAGCAGATTAAAAAGGATCTTTCGGCCATTCCTTCTTCATGGTCCGAAAGAGGAATGCAAGGAGAAAGCCAACTATATGTTTTCTATTATTTATTAGTATGTTTTTAGGGGTTCATAGATTAAAGTATGGGTCGGCCATGATGAAGAGAAAATAATACTAAAGGGGTCGGCCAAGGCATAATAAATGGACATAAGGGAAAGGTCATGTCTTTTCAGTTTTGGCGCCACCCTTAGAAATAGTATAAATAGGGGTTGGAGGGTTCATTTGTAAGCATGGACTTTCATTTGTAAAATCTGATTTTGAGAGAGATCTCTCATTGTCTTCCACTTGGGACGAAAACCCCTTGTGAGGTCCATTGTGAGGGACGAAAACCTCTCACTTTTGACTTAAAACAATTCATATTTAAAGAATATTATTTTATTAAAGATCATTTGGTGCCAATTCTGAGTTTTCCAGTTTATTCTATCAGTTCGACTTGAATGTGATTGAAATCTGAGTTATTAAGTGCAAATAACATTCATTTGAATTATTAAATCAAGTCGCCATACTCTAAGAAGTTTAAATCTGCAATTGCACGCAATTCAAGGCACTAATTGAGGCAAATCGAACCCCTTTTTTAGCTTCTGCGATTTCCCAGTCTGAAATAACATTTCTAGTAGTTCGATTTTGGCACAAATCAATTCGATTTGGCCTTGTTTCATTGCAAAATCATTAATAATCATTTGAGAAATATTGGTGAATGTTTGTTGGTGAATTTTGGCTCTTTTTACGACGAAAGTAAACGCTGTAATTAATTCTCAGTCTGCTGCAAATAATTTCTAGAATTCGAGAAATTTCATTAAAACCCTAAAAAGGGTCATTATAGTGGTATCAAAGCTTGATTCTCAAAGGGCTTGAGGGAAATTCAATGGATAAATTTATGGCGGGACAAGAAAGACTCACGGAAGCCTTGGACCTTCTTGCCATGTCTATCCAAAATCTAATTAATATCAAGCAAACAATAGGAACACCCGAGGATCGAGTCGAAGACCGAGTTGAAGTCCTACCAAAGAGGATCCAAGCACCACGGGAAGAGAAAATGTTGAAGCAAGCTATAAGGAATACATGGCTTTTCCCAAAGAAATCCGTGAAGCAATGTCATTCACAGAGTTCATGGAGTTGGAGAGTGGAAGACCTAGGCCTAAACCTAGGCATGCCAAGCACGAAGGGAGAAAGAAGAAAAAGCTTCCAAATTGCAATGGAGGCTCAAAGAGTGGAACAAAGGAAGACCGGTACCCAACATGAAGGTAAAGGTTTATTGGTGTCTCATTGAAGGGAGAAAGAAGAAAAAAGCTTCCAAATTGCAATGGAGGCTCAAAGAGTGGAACAAAGGAAGACCGGTACCCAGCATGAAGGTAAAGGTTTATTGGTGTTTGATGATATTCCTTTGGCTTCCAATGATTTCATATGGCAAGGAGTTGAAGAAAACCCAAAAGTATTGGGTATGGAGCAGACCTTGGAAACAACAGAGGCTTCCGTCACCTTTGTCAAATACGAATCAAGGACTGACATTCAGAACAGCAACACAAGGGAGCATGTTCGTGAAGAGGAAACCTTGGAGCATGAACCCAAAGAAGAGCAAAAAACAGATTTGCACATGGGAAGAGTGAAGCTGATGATGGAAGACCAATTTCCGGGAAAGAATGAAGAATATGAGCTTGCTGGAATTCCCAAAGCAGCAGCTCATTGGAGGCAAATTGAAGGCATACATGATCATGGAGAGAACTATGAAGAAGTTCCATGCATAGAAAATTTGAGGTATGATGACATTTTACCTTCTTTTATACCGCTGCCATATTCATATCATAATGAGGGTTTTGTCAAGGAAGCATCAGACAAATGTATAGTGAAGGCAAGCACCGAAAAACAAAGGAGCATGGAGGTAAGGTGACCTTAGAATTCGGTTTACATGCTGATTTAAACTCAGAATTTCTGAGTATTGTGGGCAGCATTCTTAGTATAAGAGGTGGCACACATCACCCACCCTGGGTGAAGAGTCTTCTTCATGATCAAAGGGACACCATGCTTATCGAAGAGGGCAGCATGCATCAGCTTATTGGAGAAGAATTACCAAGAAGGATGGAGCCAAACAAAGCTAGAACAAGGAAGATACATAGGGCAAGTATGATGCTTCATGGTGGCCACTCGGAAGGATTCAATACAATTATGGTTAATGAGTGTTTGTTTCCATGCATGCATTCACACCACTTGGTGAAGGGGCACCAATTATTCAAGATAACTTCAAAAAGGCACATGGTAAGCTCTGCATTTCCATTTCATCAGTCATTTGACATAATGGTTGTATGCATAAAGTTGGTATGGAATGAGTGTTATTCCTTTGATCCGGGCATAATAACTCAGCAGAGTTTGAAAGATATGATCGAGAGCCATAAAGGGGGTGGCTTATGGTGTCTTAAGCTTGCCTTTGTGAAATTTTATGCTGCTGATTTGGAACAGCAGTTACAGCAGCTCCTTTCATGGATGATATGTTATGAAAACAAACCCTTTGATTCCATTTTTGAACAGCAGTCATATCAAGGAAGAATTTCTCTCTTACTGTGGGCAATATGTGCAAGGAAGGGCCCCATACTCGCTGGTTCTGATCAGCAGTATCATCCAAAGAAAATTTCACTTGTTTCTTGGTTGGCACATGCTAACAACTCTCCATTTCCAATCGATTTGGTGCAACAGTCATTGAAGAGCAGATTTCCGCTATGTCACCATGTCAGAAAGGTTGAGAAGGATCCAAGAATTGAGGGTAACAAAGGACCTTTAAGTAAAAGCATGGAAGTTGAGATGAGTGGGCTCCTCTTCGCCATCATATGCATTCCATTCCAGCTGGAAAAGGTATGTGGGATGACTGATTTATATGTTGATTATGATAGAAGCACTACTCCTTCCCAAATTTGCTTGGTATATATGCAAGTTGGGAATGTTTTGGGAAGAATTCATTATAATACTCTTCTTCACGAATCAGCCCTTTGGAAAAATGTATTTTGGTTGGGTTGGCGCAAATTCCCCCACTCCATGAGTTTAGAAGAAAGGCTAAATCAGATTATGAGTTATTCACGAAGAAGAATGTACTTCCTAAAGTTACTAAATAATGAGGTAATGGTCTTGCGGTTGTTGGGATGGAGAAAGAATACCATATCTCTTATTTTCAAGAACGCTGCCATAAGCTTTCGTATGGGCATCTTCAGCCATTTCTTCAAATTTTTATCAGCTGAAATCTTGTGGCCAACTTCCTTAGTATGGAAGACAAAAGAGACTTTGAAGGTATGTTGTGAATTCATCTATTATACTCTCCTTCCTACTGCTGATCACAAATTTTTCAGCCATTTAACAAAGAAGGAGCCTCTAAGTACATGGTGGAGAAGGTACCGAACACCTCTTGGTTATGGTAGTCACTTTGCAGCTCTCATTCAGCCACTTTGGTGCTATTTCCCTCAAGAACCCAATGGTCTAAACATGGGAGAAAGATGGGAGGGCAAATGCCTTGACCAAAGGGTCATATCGAAGGTGGTTCCATTGAAGGAGTACGCTGATTTATTCATTTTCAGTTTGTTCTTCTCCAAGCCTTGGTTCTTACAGAGATATCTCTATAGCTGGAAAATGTATTTCCTACATAATAACACTTTTGCACTATTTGGAGGTGGAATTCTAGCTTCCTTCATCTTGTATTTTCAAGCAGAGCGAGACAGCAGGAAAGAGATGATGGATCACCATTGTTTGGATGGTAACTTTTCAAAGAAGCAGCTGAAATTTGTTTGGGATCCAGGCACTAGTAATTGCTTGAGGACAAGCAATCTTGGGGAGGGAGGACTGTAATGTCCCTTTTTCCAAAATAGCAAATTAGAAAGGATTTTTCGGCCATTCCTTCTCCATGGTCCAGAAAAAGAATGCAAGGAGAAAGCCAACTATATGTTTTCTATTATTTATTAGTATGTTTCAAGGGTTCATAGATTAAAGTATGGGTCGGCCGTGATGAAGAGAAAATAATACTAAAGAGGTCGGCCAAGGCATAATAAATGGAGATAAGGGAAAGGTCATATCTTTTTGTTTTGACGCCGCCCTTAGAAATAGTATAAATAGGGGTTGGAGGGTTCATTTGTAAGCATGGACTTTCATTTGTAAAATCTGATTTTGAGAGAGATCTCTCATTGTCTTTTTTATTAAGGATAAATAGTTTTGAAGCTGGACTATATTTCTAGTAGTTCGATACAAAAAAGGCTCAAAAAAATAACCATTTGATAAATATTGGTGAATGTTTTTTTATTAAGGATAAATAGTTTTGAAGGGACTATACCCCAGGATATCAAAACAGGGTATAGCAAAAAAATAACACAAAGAAAAAAGGGACTAACACCCTAAACAAGGAGGCTCAGCAACCAGATATAACAATGAAAATAGCAAAAAGGGGATCAACACCCACGAAGTTTAAAAGAACCAACAATAGTTCAACCGAGAACTAAAAGAGGAACCAAAAAAGAATAGAGTAGCATCAAAGCAGCTTGAAACTTCAACTTGACAACAACAAAAACTGGGAGCAACACTATTTGACTGCCTTGTCAATCTTTATCTTGATTTTCTACAACGAACTGAAAAGTGCAAGTGCCGTGACTTGAGAGGGATCATTCTTATCAATTTGTGAAAAGACCAGGTCCCTTATAGCGTTAGACTCCCAGATGGCAAAGTAGGAATGTCACTTAGGATACAAACACTCTTCACATGTTGTTCCATGAAATTGTATACCACTTTTAGCATAGAGATGGTACAATCATGTCATCCTTTAGCATTACCCAATCTATTATCCAGAGAATGAAGTTTCTTGAAGATTTATGTATTTTTCTCATTATCCCCAAAAGTCTCAACCTGCATCTTCCTTTTACCTGTATTTTTATCCTTCCTCTTGATTTCTTCCTTGAGGTTCATGACCTCACTCTCTAACTTCTCAATCCTACTAAGAATCCCTTCATCTTTGAAGTCCTCCATGGATTGCTGATATGGAGCAGGTTTTTGGCCGACTCTATCTCCTTATTACTGTGAAGAACCCTCTGAGAAGGAAGCAAGGGATAATGGGTATTCTTAAACCTTGTTTTGCGGCTAGTGGAAGCAACAACAAGGTCTTTGACGACTGGAAGAGGGGGTTAGCAGGGGCCACAGGCACGGAGAGAAAGGGATAGACAAGTGATGGTGAATCAACAGAATAAGGCCTTGATGAAGGGGTACAACACGAGTATGGTTTTGGACCTCAAGAATAGAATGTTCAGAGAGTTCAATAGGTAGTGTGGGAAATTCATAGTTAAGTCCCTTCTAAAATGATTAAGAAAGATCAAATGCTTTAAAGGGATGGTTACATATCTTCCCTCAAGAGTAACATACCTGACCATCATGCGTGAGATTTCAGCAAAAGGCTCAGATAGAAGAAACTTTGATGCCAGCCGTGACAAATTCAAGGTTTTCACCTTCTTCAAGAAATTTCTTTGCTTCAACATTCTTGTCTACCCGCTTGCTGAAGAATTTCCCCCTCCAAACTCAAACCCGTGACTTGAGCAATGAGCTCTTCAGTAATTTTAACACTGATATCTCCATACTCAACTATTCATTTCTTCCATCCATTCACAAATTGCACCGAGATATCCTGATCATGGCCCTGCATTCTTTCTATGAGGTTGAAATTCCCCCATTTGTAAATACTTCCACAATATTTCGTCATTCTTCTAGGCTGGGTCGTGAATGGGCTTTGTTTTGCAAGGAGGTCCCCCATTCTGCTATTTTTTCCCTTTTTGCTTGCTCAACGGTAAAGTTTTGATTCCAATACCTCCTTTCACTACCGCCTCTATTTTTGGAAACCCATAAGGCATGCGAAATTTTAATAAGCATCATTAAACCTACATGCGGAGTTAATAATCACATCTTCAACGATGGAGGGAGATCTTTTAATGATTGTTTTGAATATCATGCTTATCTTTTATGATGTCATCAAGTACCTTAGCTGGGAGAAGATCACCGCTAAACCAGTTTTGCATTTTGTTTCTAACTCCAAAATTGGCCAAACTATCTGCCACTTTATTACCTTCACGGTAGGTATGTATGATCTTGTAATTATCAAAAATTTACAAGTCTCAATAGCTTCACAAATAAAATCTCTAATAGTCTAACTTGGGGGTTGATTTTTGTTTAATAGATTTATGATGTTTAAAGAATCCCCTTCAATTATAATATTTGAAATATTACAATCTCTCGCAAGCCTTATACCCCATAATGCTGCCAAAGCTTCAGAATAATGGTTTGTCTGTTGACCCATATTTCAACAAAAGTAAAGCAACAAAGCAGCCTCTGTGATCTCTGATCACCCCACCTCCTCCTGAAGCTCCGGGATTACCTTTTGAAGCTCCATCAAAATTCAATTTGTACCATGAAGTGGGTGGCTGAATCCAATGCACTGAAGATCTGTCAATGTTGTTATTGCCTTTATTCTGAATGTTGTCAGTGTCAATGCTCCAGGAAGTAAGGATGTGTTCCTCTTCCTTGGGATATAATCTATTTTTTGGAGGCTTAAACCTTTCAATGTTATCCTTTACAACAATAACAATTTCTTTAAAAAATTTGGTACACACCGTCTTTTATTTCTAAAGATGACATCATTTCTTGCTTTCCATAATCTCCATATGGTGTGAGGAAGAACCAAGCTCCATAATCTCCTAATCATACAATGTTTATAAGGAGAATCCCATTGCTCCCATGTCTATAAGCAAGTATGAGGAAGAATCAGTGCAAATTGAAATTTGCAAAGATAAGATGCCAAACATTTTGTAGCATACTCACAATGCAAAAAAAGGTGTTTGATATCTTCAGCCTCTTCTCTACACATACAACATCTGTTAGGCATAATAAATCCCTTTCAAATAAGATTATCACAAGTGAGAATCTTACCTTTGAGAACCAGCCACAAAAAGAAGTTAACTTTAGGAGTTAATTTTGGCATCCAAAGTTTGTTCCATTCTATGTCACTTTGAAGAGTAGCAAAGAAAGTGTTGTATCCCGACTTTATAGAATAATCTCCATCAAAAGAATCCACCCAAATAAGCTCATCTTTGTTGTCCTACTGATTGATAGGAATGAGTGAAAGTTGAGTCTACAGAGCGAAACAACAGGCTGCAGATTTTCCATATTCACTTTAAGTTGCTTCCAATTCCTCTTATTTCCATTCAACTCAATGTAGTCTTTGACATTATTACCATAATTTTCAATTAGGTTATCTTTTATGGAGCTAAAAGTGTCACTCAAACTTATGTCAGTCTAGGTATCATGCCAAAAATTAATATCTGTCCATTTCCAAGTTTCCATCTACAACCCTTAGCAAGCATATGTCTAATTTGAAGCAGGTTGTTCCAGAATATGGATCCATTTGGAAGTTGTTGATCAAAAAGAAAAGAATTCATATTTTGATGAGATAAATATTTAACCTGATCAGTTCAGTCCAAGGTTTCTTTTCCTTTACCAATCTCCAACCAAGTTTGGCAATTAAAGCAACATTCATTTTTCTGATGTCCTTTATTCCCAGACCACCAATCTTTTTGGAATACAAACCTGATCCCAAGCCACTAAATGATATCTAAATCTTTCTTTGTCCCATGCCATAGAAAGTGTTTTTGAATTCTCTCAATACTATCCACAATTGTGTTGGAATGTTGTACATTGACATGATATATATGGGTAAATTCTGAAGAGTGCTTTTGATTAACAAGCACTTGCCAACACTGGAAAGGGTAGCACCTTTCCATCCAGCTAATTTTTTCTGAAATCTATCTAACAAGGCATTCCATACCCCATTAGAAACTTTAGTAGTACTCAATGGAAGACCTAAATAAGTTCTTTGGTAAGGAGTTGATTTTACATCCTAAAATGAGTGCTATTCTTTTTTGCCTCTCAAGAGGAGTATTAAAAAAATACACCGAGCTTTTGTCAAAATTGACTTTTGACTAGAAGCTTCCTCATAAAATCTGAGAATGGTTTTTATAGCTTTTGCTTCAATAATAGAGGCCATCAAGAGTAAAATGGTGTCATCAGCAAATTGTTGATGCGAAGCAGTTTGATTGGTAGAAGTAGGTTTAAATCCTTTTAGCATGCCATTATTTATAGCTTTAGTTATAGATCTACTAAGACTGTTGGCCATAATGATAAACAACAAGGGGGATATGGGATCCCCCTATCTTATACCCCTACTACTTGCAAAAAAACCCATTGGTTCACCATTAACCACCACTGAAAATCTAGAAGAGGAGATGCATGCCTGGATAATTTTCCTGAATTTATTTTGAAAGCCAAATTTGGTCAGAACCTTATCAAGAAATTTCCAAGAAACTCTATCAAAAGCCTTATGCATGTCCAATTTTATTGCCATCCCAGCTTTTCTACTTTTGTCCATTGAATGAATTGTTTCATGTACCATTATTACCTCGTCTTGAATGATCCTACCTTTTATGAAGCCACTTTGTTCTACTGGGAGATTAGTTCAATAAGAAGAGGCTGCATTCTAGTAGTTAAATTTTTTTGTAAAGATTCTGTAAACCACATTTACCAGACTAATGGGTCGAAAATCTTTAAAGTCTTTTGCATCCAGCTTCTTTGGGGCTAGCACAATGTGAGTATTATTCAATTCCTTTATAAGGTTTCAGTTCTATAAAACTCATTGACAACTTTCAACAAATCTTCAAAACAAATGTTTGTTGGTGAATTTTGGCTCTTTTGCGAAGAAATTAAATCGCTGTAATTAATTCTCAGTCTGCTGCAAATAATTTCCAGAATTCGAGAAATTTCATTAAAACCCTAAAAAAGATCATTACAAAAGCATGCATGATTGCTAACATTTCCTTGTCATACACACTATACCCCTTCTCATGATTTTTCAATTTTCTACTTTCAAAAGCAATGGGGTGTTTGTTTTGCATTAGGACAACCCCTATACCTTCTCCGGAAGCATCACATTCAACCACAAATGGCATAGAGAAATCTGGAACAACAAGTACCAGACAAGAACACATTACCTCTTTCATCTTTTCAAAAGCTTCTTGGGTTGTTTTGGACCATTTGAAGGCCCCTTTCTTAGTCAAATCTGTCAAAGGAGCAAAAATTGTGAGAAACCCTTCACAAATCTTCTATAATAACTACAAAGACCACAAAATCCTCTCAATTGTGTGAGAGAAGTGGGAGTAGGCCAATCCATGATAGCTGCAATTTTTTGTTTATCCACTTGCACACCATTAGCACTAATAATATGTCCCAAATACCAAATCTCCTTAAGACCAAATTCACATTTAGACCTCTTGGCAAAGAAAGAATGTTGTCCCAAAGTAGTCAAAACCAAATCCAAATGCATCAAATGCTCTTCCCAAGTCTTGCTATATACAAGAATGTCATCAAAGAATACTAACACAAACTTCCTTAGATACTTGCTAAACACATGATTCATGCATGATTGGAAAGTAGCAGGTGCATTAGTTAATCCAAAGGGCATAACTAAGAATTCAAAATGCCCAAAATGACACCTAAAAGCTGTCTTGTGCACATCTTCTTCCCTTACCTTGATTTGATGATACCCGGATTTAAGATCTATCTTGGAAAAATATGTAGCACCATGCAACTCATCAATTAATTCATCAATCCTAGGTATTGGGTACCTATTTTTGATGGTCTTCTTGTTCAACATACGGTAATCAATACACATTCTCATAGTTCCATCTTTTTCTTAACCAAAACCACAAAAGATGCAAATGGACTAGAGCTAGGCCTTATGTGTCCCATATCAAGTAATTCCTTAATGGTCTTTTCAATTTCTTCCTTGTAGACTCTTGGGTGGCGGTATGGAGTAATCATAATGGGCTTAGTACCTTTTTCTAACTCAATAATGTGCTCAAAACCCCTATTGGGAGGTAACCCATGAGGCAAATCATTGAAAACATGAGAGTGCTTGTCCAAAATACCTTGTAACTCACCTTGAAGAGACTGCTGTTCTGATTTTTCTGTGATAAAACAGCTAGTTGCCCATGCAATTTGCCCTCTCCTAAATGCCCTTTCCATCCTCTTCATTGATACTTCTTGTGGTGCACCATTTGCCAAGCCTTTTAGGATGATTTCCTTGCCATCTTTGGTGAATTTCAGCTCCATGGTCTTGTAGTTTTGAGTGAAATCACCTAAAGAATGCAACCATTGTACACCCAAAACAAGATCAATCTCACCAATGTCAACAACATAGAAATCATCAATTACCTTGTGTTTCCCAAGAGTGAGGGGAAGTTGTGAAATTTTTGTGGAACATGGAATAGAGGATCCATCTGCAATAGTCACCTTGAAAGCTTTACAATTTGTGGTTTCCAAACCCATCTTTCTTACCAAGCTTCCATCAATGAAGTTATGCGTGGCCCCACTATCAACCAAAGTAATGACCCTTTGCCCTTGGATGGTACCCTTCACCCGGAAAGCATGGTATTTGGGGATGCCGGAAAGAGTGGCAAGTGTGCTCTCCATTTCTTTTTCTTCCTTCTCTTGCACATGCTCAACCACAACCTCATTAGTCCCATTGTTAGCATCATCGAATCAGAATTAAATTCAAAATCTGAATCAATAACCTCAATAAAATGAATTTGACCTTTACCCTTACAATTGTGGCCTCTTGTCCAAGGAGTCTTACAATCAAAACACAAACCTTTTCTTCTCAACTCATCCCTTATGTCTTTTTGCATGTTGTTTTGGGGTTGATTCCTATGTGGCGGCACATAGGGCTGATTTGGCCTTTTTGGGGCCTCTTTTGATGACCCAAGGGGCTGTCCCCCTTGTGCTTGCATGGGTTTTTGCAAATCAGACCTTGGCTGTCCTTGAGTTCCACTTTTGGACAGCGAATGAGTGGCATTAGTACGCTGTCCTCTTGGTCCCAAATTATCTCTATAAGCTGCACATTCCAAATCTAAAGCCTTAGTAATAGCATCTTGTAAAGAAAGAGGATTAAATGCTCTTACCAAGCCCTTCAAAGGCTCAACCAAGCCTTCCGTGAAGAGGACTACCAATCTCTTCTCACTAACATCCGTTACCATGACTGCAACTCTTTGGAAATCCGCCACATACTCCTCAACATCATGAACTTGCTTGAGTTGTGCTAATTCACGAAAGTGTATCTCCGGATCTTTCCGGTCAAACCTTTCCATGATCCTTTTGCTAAACTCCTCCATGGTGTGGATCAAATCATGCCCTTGTGTGTGCATGCCATGGAACCACCATTCATGTGCCATACCCTCCAAGTGAAGAGTAACAAACTTAAGGGCCTCTTCTTCATGCATGGGGTTAAGGGAGAAATAGGTCTCCATCTTTTGCAACCATGCTCTAACCGGATCTTGCTAGATCCATCAAACTTGCAAATCAAGTTTCTCTTTCCTCTTTGACTCATCTCCCATGATCACTCTATCATCATGCATGTAATCATCAAAAGGCAGAGAAACTTCTTCAATCAACAAAGAATTTTTACCTTGCTTATTTTCATCTAGTGGCTCTTCTTCCTTCACTTCCTCTTGAATCAAATCTGATTTTTTTGTGCAATCACCAAGTTGGATGCAAGCATTAGATATCAATAATTTATCACCAAACACCAAGTGACTCATACCTTGGAGAGCTGATCCTTCTTGCTTCATAGGAGACCTTGCTAACATATATGCCTTCACCTTGCTTGAACATTGATCCAAAACACCTTTGGCTAAAGTATGAGCAATACATGACTCCTCTTGTCTCAAACCTTCCTCAAGCATGGATACAATGGTTGTGGGGGATCCTCATATTCATTCAACACTAGGGACAAGATGGTTTGCATTGCAACCATTATTTTTTGGGAGTGATCATCATGTAGGACAACAAAGAATACTTCAAACATGTGGAGAATGAGATCATCACAATCAAGATCTAACATTGGTATACAAGATCTTACCTTTGCCATATTCTCCAAGATCTTAACCCTCTTATCAAAGTAAGGGTTTGTGGTGTCCCAAAGCTTTTGAAAACTTCCTATCATGAGCTCAAAGACCTCTTCCATGGTGGTGTCATTGTATGGAAAACTTGGGGCTGTTATCCTTGTAACCTCGCTAATGCAAGTGATGACCATGAGCCTCACATCCACCTCATCATGCCTCAATAGTTCGAGATCTAGCCAAATGGGTCACCAAAGAGTACATCGCTGAAAACATGGAGCCATAATCTGATTGTTCTATCATAGACAAACAACTTGCCGCTTCTTCTAGAGTGTTGAGCAACACACTCTTCACATGTGGAGGATACTCGAGCCATCTCCCAAGTCTGTAGAGCTTGGTCCTCAATTCCCCATCACTTGCTAGTTCCATGATTCAAAAGACTCTGCAAACAACACCCACAAGAGTAGAGGAAAGTTGCTCTGATACCACTGTGATGTCCCCTTTTTGGACAAAATGGAAATTTGCAACTTCAACATAAATCAAACCAAGAAGGATTAGATCCTTTGATTCGACTTCAAATAACCCAATGTCGGCTAATTACAACCCAATGTCGGCTAATGTTGGAAGTAGCCAAGTTGAGGTGAGATGGAAGAATCAATTGGAATCCAAATCTTTTCCAGTTTTGATTTTTATAGCAGCAAATATTAAATTAAAATAGCTTGCAGACAATTGAAACTTCAAAATTCATAACTTAATCAATACTTCGTCTTTTCACATGAAACAAAGTGCATTATAAACTAGATTTTTAGATCTTTCCAATGCACTAACAATCAGATTTTTTTGAGCATGCAAACCCTTCCAAAACAAGCCCAGAAATACTAGATTTAGGCGCTAGGGTTAAAGAAAAATAATTTAAATAATTCTAGCCCTTTCCTAGCTTCCAAACACACCAAATCAACTCCCCTTGCTCAGAAATAAATGCTAACATAAACCAGATTTCAGATCTAGCTCATTTACCAATAAAACATGCCAAAATAATCTCCCATTCAAGTCGCCATAGCTAGGAAAACACAACAGTGAACAACAGTAGTAAAATAGCTCAAACCCTTCAAAGATCCACTCTAAAATAAGCAAGACACATGCAGATTTGTCCCTTAAATAAATGCGCCAACCTCTAGATCAAGTCGCCAAGCTTTAGGAGGATTTATCATGCATAAATACACTCAACAATAACACAAGAAGGCTTCACACTCTCCAAAATATGGTGGTGTTGATCAAACACCTTTGTTATGAGAACTCATGGGCATACATCCCTCTTCAAGCATGAAGATAATTTGAATATAATCAGCAACATGCCCTCAAGAGGTCGCCCCCATCTTCTTTTATATCTTTACTTTTCAAATCTCCAAGTTTCCCTCCTCTTTTTGGCGCAAATCTTCATGTAGGAGAGTTACTTTTAAAATAGTCTTCTTTCTGAAAGTCACACTCCAATTAAAACATTAATTTCCCCTTTTTATTATTTTAAATAAAAACATAAGAGGAGAATTAATATTTAATTTTAAAAATAAAGGAGTTATGACATTTTCCCAATTTTATCCTTTAATCCATGGGAAGGGTGGATTAAAGGTCTTCAAAATTTAATTTAATTAATATCCTGAAAAATGGCACATTACAAGGTGTAGCCAAAGATGCAAAGTATGTGCTGATTTCTATGTGAAGGCTGATTTGGGTGTGGTGCTTGGAGTTCAAGGGTGGCATTCGTTGGGAGAACACACTCTCAACTATCAAAGCATGAAGATAAGCCACATAGACAAAGGTAAGAAGGTCTCTATGCAAGGTATGCTTCCGGAAACACTTGAAATTTGTTATTTGGTGGAAGATACCATTTCATGTGAGCCATATTTATGTCCTTTATCAAAAATTACAGCGGATTGGAAAGCATTAATTTCAGCTGAGTATGCAAAGCATAAGTTTGCTAGTGATGTCTTTGAGGGAGAAATAAGTGATGAGAAGTACAAGGTGACAAGCAAGATGGGTAAGGTTTGTAACATAAGCATGGAGAACATTATTTTTAGATCTCCTTTCATCATACTTGCTGATTGGCACAAGGAAGCAACCATAATGAAAGATAATTTTCAGATTTTCAAAGCATTATGGGTCACCATTGAAGCACTTTCAGCTATGGTCACTTCAATTGGGAGTGATATGCAGATTTTCAGGTATAGATTGAGCAATTCGAGGAGGTTGGGTGCAACAGTTGATGGTTAGTCGGAAATCAAGTTTGGGTGTTCCAAACACCCCACTTGAGGCAACCAAAAGATCTTCTACAACAAGGTAACCTTTCCGGTTCATCAATTTTGAGACACACTTGTTTGTTGCTTCCTCATTTGTGTGATTATTGTGGAAGAATGGAAAATAGTATGGTGTGCATTTCAGAGTATCATAGGACAACCCATTTGCATGATATAGGAGTGCCTCACATTCATATTGTTTGGTTCCTTAGGGTCATGATTTGGGTTCAAAGACCCAACCAATCATTAGAGAAGTTTGGGAAAATATTCCACTTTGCATTGAGGGTGGAATAAGCATGTTGAGACCATTAGAGATGTTAATTTTCAGATTTTTAAAACTCTTATAATCACCCTTGATGAATGTCGAGTTGTTGCCACTTCATTGGATGATAGAATGCAGATTTTCAGTCATGAGTTGGATGAATTGTGAGGATTATGGACAGCTGTAAGCATGCAACCTAGAATACGTATTTTGGTATTCCAAGTATTTATTTTTATGGCAAGGAAGGAATGCAAGAATATTGTGTTAAGATTTAACATGTTCGCTGATTTCAATCATGAGCTTGTTGATCGTCAATTTCCAGCCCATGTAAGACAATTTTTAGTATTCACAAATTTGGTTTTCCCTATGAGATTTCAGTTTGATAGTTGTGTTATGGCTATTGGGATGAGTTTGCAAAAATCAGATTTGGGGCTGCCATTTCTAGTCATGAACAACGGTGTATTTTCATTTTTTGAGTGCATTCTCTCATGGCCTAATGAGGGAGAAAGATTTTAGTTGAATGAAGGAACCAAATCAGATCATGGTATGATATTTTCAGATTTGAACATTCTGATCTTCGAAGGAACAATGCATGATTACAACTCTTATGAGGACAACACTATTGAAATTAAGGGAAAGCCTAGTGTGGTTGCGGATGCTTTATCAAGGATGCCACTTCCTACTTCATTAGAGGATGTGGAACTTCAAAATGAAGAAGAAGAAGTTGGGGCAACGGATGTAATGAGTTTGCAATTGCTTGAGGACAAACAATTTTGGGGAGGGAGGACTGTAATGTCCCTTTTTCCCACCTAAGAGCTGGAAATTGGTCTTCTTGCCATTCCTTCTCCTTGGCAAAGAAGCTAAAATGAAGGAGAAGACCCTTGGGCTTCTTTATAATATATTTTATCTAATATTTTTATATTTCTTTAGTGTTCTCTTGCTTTTGACAGGTCGGCTGGGTTTTAATTGATTAATGGAAGCTAATGAAGGAAAAGAACATCTTTAAGAGGTCGGCCTTTTCTATTTGAGCATTGGCGCCAAAAAGGAAGATATAAAAGGAGATTAGAGACTTCATTTGCACCGAGTCTTGGTGCATTTTTATTACACTTGGGCAAAGAGAGCTAGTTGCTCCTTGGTCATCCACTTGAGGACGAAAACCCTCTTGTGAGGCCTCATTGAAGGACGAAAACCCTTCATGTGGCTTAGGTGAAGGACGAAAACCCTTCATCATCCTTTGGTATTGATGAGAAGAGCTGATTTGAAGATCTTTATGTAATTTCCAGCCATTATTGTAATTATTTTGGGTGGAGCAACCTACCTTGGGTAGGGTTTGGGGACTTTGAAGGAGAATTTGATAAATCTGATTTGCACTATTTTTAAAGGCCGGAATCTGAAGTTTGGTGATTTTTGGGGCTTTTGTGCCCTAGATATCTAATTTTTATTGTGGCTGCAATTTCCAGAATATATTTAATTTCCAGCAGTGTGTTCTTTGCTTTTCTTGGTCGATTTGGCTTCTAAAATTCAGTAAATCATATATAAAATATTGGCAAATTGATTGGTGTTGTTTAATGGTGATTTTGGTAATTTTTGGTGCAAGTATAAGTCACTGATTTTATTCTACAGTCTGCTGCAATTTATTTTCAGATCTACATTTTTGTTTGAAACCCTCAAAAGAGACATTACAAAGGCATTTTTTTGCCTTTATTACGATAAAAATTGACTTAAAAAAACTAACGTTAATGACACTAGACACGATTTTGACTATTTTGATATACAATACTTTGATAGAAGAGGAGACTTCTAAACACCATATAAAAGACAATAACACTTAGAACACCATTTAATCTCTAATATAACTATTAGTTATTTATTAGAAATTAAACCAACTTCTAAATAAACTAGTCTACCACCGAAGAAAATAAGAGACTAAAAACTAAGTGAAAAACGCAACTCACAAACTTCCACTTGACCACATTAAGAGGCAAATCACCAGAAATAGATTGATGATGCATTTGGGTTTAACAAGAAAAGAATTCTTCTATTCAAATATGCATAGAAAAAGCCCTAATATCCACACTTTGGTCTATCAGTTATCCCAACTATGCTCAACAAATGTATTTGCAATTTTGGCTGGATTCTTGAGTGATTGAATGCTTGATAGAGATGGATAAGAATGTTATATGATAATCCAAGTCTGCATGTTGCCACAACTCCACGAAGGTCTTTGTATGGATGTCGAATTGAAGCAAAATGGGCACAAATCCTAACCTATTACAGATCTGAATCTGCATGCAATTCAAAACTCCAACAATAATTGTTCACATTGTTGAGAGTCCCACTACCTTGGAATGCATGGCTACGATCTGCCCAGTCCATGAACCCACAAGAGAATATATCGGCTGATCACAAGGGGAGACTGAAAATTTGTAGTTCGTGAAAACTAAACAACACACAATGAAGGACGTCTCCAAACAAACATGAATCAATGTATGAGATAGAGATCACATTGCATGTTGAGTGCAAACAAATATTCAAAGGATAAAACCAAAATTGAATAACACAAAATCTTACAAATAAAGCCTACAAATAAACTAATAAAACTAGAGTGTACCATCTATTATTTCTAGAAGTAATTTCATAAGACGGGACAAACAACAAATATTGTCCCCAAATAAATCATTCATCCATTTCAGTGTCTTCTCCTCTCGATACCAAATGATAAATTTGGTCGAGTTTGCGTAAGATTACTAATTTTTTTTTCTTCATAATTATACATTCGGTGAATTACATATATGTAGGATTTCGATCTCCTACAAATGAGGAGATTATATTTACCACACATCTCACAATCTTCTCCCTCTAAAATCACTCCACAACTATATATATCCTATATTAGTGCTTCAACATAATTACACACTAATGTTACAAGCTCATATAGGTGTATATGGAACACCTTTATTTACTCCTAGAATACTTGTCTCACAAATATATTATGTTGTCAACCCGTATTACTACTAAATAATGTGGGCACTAACATTAATAGCTAATATCGTAACATATTTATACATTAGTATAACATAACAAATATTTGCAAATAGACTAAGCTCCATCATCCATATTCCCACAGGAGTGGAGCTTATCACAACAACCTTAGCATATTGATAAATTATTAGGATTATCTCCTAGGGTTAGAACCCATCCAACGAATTTGTGTTTAAATAATAAACTATTTAGATCTAGGTATGTAATAAATTACTTTATAACTAAAGCGAGAATCATGACAATAAAATACAATATGACTGAAAGTAGAGCCTTATTGAAGTATATGACTGAGCCACTTCAAAGGGGCAACCTCAACGACCTTACAATAAGAACAAAAGTCACAATATGATGCTCTAACACTAACCACTACCTCCTGTATATATACCTCGCTTAGGCTATGGATGCCCCATGGTGACCCTACTAATATAAAGATATAGAAATTATCATATAACTTAGTTAAAGGTTATGCTAGCCACAATTACGTCTTGCATATCCCAACATGTGCCATAAGCTAAGGGTGTAACATTGCCCCGTCAAATAAGTGTTGTCCTCAACGTTGACCATTTCTCGGATGCTTCCATATGAAATCTTCGTCCTCCCATTCAACACCCTCTCTTGATAGGTTCTTACACTTGATAAGATACTTGGTGATCACCCTTGTCTACAACTCTTTGAAATGAGTCTAGAGAATATCCTTTTCATCAAGCTCGGTAACTTTGTCTTGTTGGGAATATTTTGGTCAATACAAGAAACATGAAATGCTAGGTGTATTTTTGTTGATTAAGGTAACTCCTATTGGTGTTGAGTGTCTTCCTTGATTGCTTGAACTCATGGTTGTACTTTCATAGATGAGGTGATGGATGGTTGTTGGTAACCATAGAATGCCCCGAATTGATACATTTTGGAAGAACTTAGAAGTATCTCTTTTAGGCGAAGGTATTTCATCATATCCCAAAAAATACTAAATGCTTGTCCACCCTTACCCAAAGATCTAGTGGTATTTCCACATTTGAAGATCTAGTGCAGATTTGTAGGCCCCACTGACTAAGTTTTGAGAAACTTTTGCAGTTATTGAAAGCTTACTATCTCGTGGTGACTTTGCACGCGACCCTCTCGATTGAAATCTCTTGCGTTTTGAATGAAAACACATGAATGATTCAGTTCATCTTGATTGTGCCCAAGGTCATGGGCCATTGGACTCCCAACATAATTTCAGCTTCCTCATGAATGAAAAAACATAAGGCTATTCAATATGTAGCCCCCATTGGGATTTTAACACTAGCATTTTCATCAACAATTAAAAGTACCCCTATCCACAATCATAACCTGAAATTTCGGTGTTGGATAAACAAAAGCAGTTCAAACATGTCACCAACTTATTGTTGATGAAATTATGTGCAATTCCCGAGTCATTTAGTATTGCCTCCCTTTGTTTTTAAGGAATCTCACCACCTTGAGGATTTGTGGGATACTATGTTGGGAGAAAATGGAAAGAAATATTTGGATTTGGATCTTTAGATGTTTCCCCTGTGCTCCTCTGCAATCTCGACTTTGTCTTCTTCCTCTTCTTTAGTGTCACCTTCAATGTCGAAGAGTTTCTTTTTCGGAAAAATTTATTTCCCCACTATTTTCCAACACTGTTAAAACATAACCCTTTTGAAATATTTTTCTTCAATTTGTTGGGGTGTTAATCATGTTAGTTGAGGGAATGATGGTGCAAAAGTACTATCATCTCTCGATTCTAGTAAATACATGTCTATTAGCGGCCATGAATCTCTCCTCTATCCCGCATTCCATGATAATAGAATTAGATACATTTAGTGGATTAAACAAGCATACATCATGTTAAATGTGCTCCTTGAGCACGCCAAGGAACAAGTCTTTTAAGTTCTCATGTGTGATTGTCTCCACTTACAAGAATAGGTTTTGGAAGAGATGAATATAATCCTAGACCGACCTTGTTTGTTGCACCTTTGCCAACTAGCTGAAATAATTCTCCATCACATTGACCTAGTGACATTGAGAGTCATCTTCTTTTGAGCACACAAACATTGATACCAAATGAATTGCTCATGTTCCAAATATAAGGATGTCATCGTAACTATTTTCCAACATGTCATGTCCCTTTTTGGAGACTAGCGGATTTGAAGACCTTATCCCATTTCTTCCTCGTGGGACTAAGGATTGGAGCAAGAGGAACATTTCTGAAGATATTTGATGCCAGTTTAGAGAGTGTTTTTATTTTTATCATTGGGAAGCCAAGCGCTCCAATAGAGGGACTTAATAAATTAATTAGTTAGTTAATTTGGTGAGCATGTAGGCTCAAGTTGTAATAGATTATTAAAGTACTTTATGAGGTCGACCATTATTGTATTGTTAGCACCCCTTAAAATATTGCTTGTGAAGCATCTCTCTTCCTCTCCTAAGGACGAAAACCCTTGGAGAGTCTTGTGTGAGGATGAAACCCTTCACCAAATCTAGGGAAGACTTCAACACGGGAGTCTCCACCCCCTTGAGGGATCTTTTGCTGCTGTTATCTTTATTTCCAGCCCTAGGCGAATTGCCCTAAGGTGCTATTTGGTCATCAATTGAAGATATTTTTCCCTACTTTTGGTTAATGCATATTTGCCCATTTTAAGGTGGAGTGACCTACTTGTGGCGTGTTTTGGCATGTTTATTGGCCTTTCCAAGGTGGAGCGACCCACTTAGGGGAGCAATTTGGTACTTTCTTGCAATAATTTCGTGGTTTTGAGATTGGAATAACATTCTCCATATTTTTAAGAGCCAAGTTATGAAGTTTCATGAATTTTGGTGGTGATTTGCTATTTTTCCAAGCTCGTTGAAGTTTATTTCAGATCTGGAAATATTAATTAATTTCTGCAGTCTGAGGGTTTCATCTAAAAATCAGTTCTCTTATTTCCAAGCTTGCAAATTCATATTTTCTTGCATGATATGATTGTTGGTAATTTATAATAATTTTGAAGACTATCTAATAGTTGTTTCGAGGTGTTTAAGGGTGTAAAAGCGAGGTTGAACCTCCAAAAGAGGTCGCTGCCCTAGGAGAGAGTTTTCTAGCAACTTATGAGGGTTTCACACATTCAATTTCAGTCACTAACAGCCTGCTCATAAATCTGAAAATTGTATTTTGTGCTCAGCTTTGCATAGTTTCCTAAGAGTCCCCAAGAAGGGACATTACACGACATGGGATCTGGTATACATCAAAAAGATTCTCCATTTGATTGATCTATATGAGTTGATCATTGCCATCAAACTTATGGGCGTCTATCTTCGATAGCAAATTCTTAGACTCAAAATTAGTGCTAGCCATGGGTTGAGGTCTTTGTAGCATTTGGACTAGGAGATTGTTGTGTGGGGACATGTCCCCAGGTTCCTAACTATCTTGGATGTATGAAACATTTCAAGGACTTGGGAATAGGGAGGAAATGTCCTCCTCCATGCATCCTCCTATGCAAAAAGGGGGACATCCCTAGGACGTGCCCAAAAAGGGGACGGTTCTGGAAAATTATCAATTTTGTTCTTCGATTTTAAAGATTTAAATACTTGTTTAGATATCCTAAATATAGCTTTTTGAAAACACCAATATGTATCAATCCCAAGGTGCTTATCTTGAATTTATTACATAGTTTTTTCCCATTGAAGTGTTCCGTGTTGATTAATGAATCAATTGCCTTCTCTAGAAATTTGCCAAGGTTTGGTAATGGATTGCCTCAATCTAGTTGCAACGTTGCATTGGGTTTAAATAAACTTGAAAATGATATAAATTTGGTAAGGCCCTAATGTACTCTTTTTGTGTAAGATTGTTTTTGGAAGCTACTCATATATATTTCAAAAAAAGTCTGTAAGTATAAATTTAATTAAAATTTATTGTGGAAGCTACAATCACTTAATAAACACCGTATGTATAATTTTATATAAAGAGAAAGGCTATGTAGATGATAAAAGAAACAATGCATAGACCAAAAGATTTACCCATAACCCGACTGTATTGAATTACAAAGACAATAAGAATCAAGAGTGATATATGAATACATTAATTTTTGAGCACAAATGTGGATAATAAATTTTCACATATTTCTATTAATAATTTAAAACATTTATTAGTATATTTTAATATTTAATTTTATATATTATTTTAACATCCGTCCCCAAAATCTGGATTTTTTTCCATCCTGGAAACCCCATCCCTACTCCCCGTTCTCACATCCCTACTTCTTACATAACTATGGATTAGGATTTGGTTGTCCCATAGATCCACACCGGTAGGTTGGGACATTGTGATTGGTACATGGGGTTGTGAGACTGACATCTTTTTGATGTAATCCATAAATGAAGCCAATTACATACTCATGATAGCCACATCCCCTTTCATTTCAGTCTGCATGTTGCACATACTCTCCATATCTCCTATTTTAGATTGCATGTTGCGCATACTCTTATCCGGATGACACACCTTTTCATCCAATGAAGAAAACACTATATTGGAAGTCTCACCTAATCCAAACTCCAACTCTTTCTCCTCTTTGTTAGAAGTTTTACTTGGGACGTATAAATTCTTATATAGCCTCAATTTTCGACCCTATCATGCTTCGAGGCTTGATAGTGAAAATTTTGATTTTCACTTTTTATAGGACGGTTTTAGAATGAGGCAGGCCTCAAATCCAAAAACTCAAAGAACAGACCCTCAATTAAATTTGGGAGCTTTTCCGAAAATGTAAAGAAATCATAATAATTCTAAAAATTGTACTATGTAGAGAGAATTCATTGAAAAACCTAAAATTGAAATAAATCATTAAAAATTGATCACAAAAAGCTGAAAACTGAACTTTAGCTTCCTTGTGTGAATCCCCAATGTTCCTAAATCAATATATAAAAAAATTGCAATGGTTTGCAAGATATAAGAGATTCTTCAAACTTAGGGTTTCAACCCAAACTTTTGCCCAAATGGAGCTTTGATAGCACTTGTAATGAAATTGCTTTATTGTTGACGCAAAATCACAACAAGAGAATACAATATGATTGAATGGAGAGAATAATATTGAAATTTATGACTGTGTCCTTTTGGGAGGGCAACTTCCACAACCTTACAATAAGAACGTAATTTGTAATATGATGCTCCAATACTAGCCTTACCTCCTTTATGTCCTATATATACCCTACTTAGGCTATGGATATCCGAAAGGCTGACCTAATGACTGACCCTATTATGAATATGATAGAAATTATGATTTGTCTAAGTTAAAGGTTATGCTAGCCTCAAGTTGGTCACACATATCCCAATACATGACATAGCCTAATTGCTTAGCAACATCTAACTTATTTGACTTATTAATCAAGTAAATAAAAGTATACACTAAAATATAATATGTCTATCCTAATAGGACCATACAGACATATCAGCACTTCAGATCAAAAATTCCAAATACTGACTTCTTTTTGATCTTGGATCTTAGAAGTAGATGATGATGCCTTTATCTTGACAGCATTCTAATTTCTCCTTGAAGGTTCTCATCATTGTCATAAGTAGTTCTAAAAAAATCTCTTGGTTTCTTTGGGAGCTCCGATTATTGACTACTTTTTGCGCTGGATGTAATGGTTTGGTTCGGATACCAGAAATTTATTTTCTACCATGGTTCCCATCATTATCATTTTTGGTTTAGAAAGAAAGAGTGGCAGAAAGAACAGTCATAATTTATCTACTTTTCTATTTGACTTGCATTGAGCACTTGTCTTTGTTACTTTCGTAAAAAAGTTGCAGCCTCATTAACCTTAATTCGTGGGCATTGATGGATATTTCTCTTAATATAGGTGTACTCGTCTCTAATGCCATCTTTAATGTTTTATTTGTTTACAGGTTGGTGCTTGTCATTTCTAAATACTGTTGCAATAAGCCACCCTTTCTAGATGTAAATTAATTGATACTATTTTAATGATGCTTTTCCATTACAGGAATGCATTAGAGGTGCTTTGAAGGATAAGACTGTTGTTCTAGTGACTCATCAAGTGGAGTTCCTTCGCAAGGCTGACTTGATAGTTGTAAGAATACTAGTATTATTTTATGAAAAAATCTGGTCTTATCTGCAACATGTTTTGAGATTTTGAAGAAATCAATGAAGTCCATCAGTTTTAACTAGGCTTTATGCCTTGCATAGCTTCAAAATGACATTAAAAATGTTTTCAGGTTATGGATGAAGGTTGTATTATGAGTTCTGGCACATATGATGAGCTCTCTCTGGATACTAGCTTTGGGGCACTAGTTGATGCTCACAAAAAGGCATTAGATGATGCAACAATAACATGTGATTCAGATTGCAGCACTGAAAGAGAAGACATGATATGCCAACAATCATGCTCAATAGAAACTGGTCCATCGAGGTTGCCATCTCCAAATCCTTCCTCTAAGAAGCAAGTGAGAGGGAATTTTCTAGAAAATCAAGGTGAGTACAAAAAGAGGAATGTGAAACTGAAAGGAATGAGATGAAGAATGAGTCTGATGGCCTCTGTGTTTCTACGCTAATAAATGAAGAGGAGAGAGCTATTGGTCGTGTAAACATGTCTATTTATTTGGCCTATTGGACGATGTCCTTCCGAGGTTGCATTTGATTGTTTTAGTTGTCATTCAAATATGCTGGCAAGCTTTGCAAATATTAAGTGACTTCTGGCTAGCTTTTTTACCTCAGAAGGAAAAGCAAGTATGAAGCCTAGAAAGTTTATCAGCATTTATTCGTATTTAGCATTTGGTAGTGGATTTTTCGTTCTCATCCGGGCCCTTCTAATTTCTTATTCTGGACTGAGGACAGCACAAAAGTTTTATGTTAACATGTTGAACAGTGTTTTCCGGGCTTCCATGTCCTTCTTTGACACTACTCCAACTGGAAGGATACTTACAAGGGTTAGTGGCAGATAATCTCTCAACGTCTTTTTTTTGTGTATATGCTGGGGATTGTATGGTTTACATGAATATTTTACCAAAGTTTTCATGCATGGCCAAGTTAATAGAACACTTTGACAGATTTGGAGTGAATGTGCTGGTGTTTCAATTTAACATACATAATATTTTGCCAGGTTCAATGTAATTTACAATTAATTGAAAAATAGGTAGGTATATTAAAAAATCTGAAAGTTTATCAAGTGACTTTGTACAACATTATACATACAAGAGAGGGGGTTTAAAAGCTATTGTACAAATCTCCTATATTATCCCTCAGATGTAGTAGAGGCAATTGAACTGATGTTATTGATTTCTGAGCTTGTGGTATCCTGCCTAATTGTTTTTGATATCCATTATATTTTTGATTGGAAAAATAAGAATCTTTTGTATCCTAAATGGGATTTAGGAAAGAGGATTCCATTTATCAAAAGCATGATTATAGGGACAGTTGTCATTGTCTATAAGAGTTCACAATTGTTTTTCATATTTGAACAAGTGCAGTGGTTGCTTAACTTTGATCCCATTGAATGAGTGAAAAAATACCTATCTCAGATAACTCAGATAAACTAGAAGCTTTCACGCCACTGAATACCTGTTTTCAAGCAGTCACTAAAAACTATAAGGATGATTAAAATAGATTCTATTTTAGATTTGAGATTCTTTTTGCAGGTAGTCATTATGGTGAATAAGATTTTGATTATTCAAAAAGCTTGAATTTATGTGCAACTAACATGTTCCTTCGATGTTGGCAGTCTTCTTCAGATCAGGAGGCGTTGGACTTTGGTATTCCAATGCTTTATGGGTCAATTCTGGCAGTTACTTTCCAGCTTATCGGAGTTCTTTTTGTTACTTGCCAAGTAACATGGCAGATGTTACTTGTCATCTTTCCGCTAGGATGTGTCTACGTGGTCTATATGGTAAGTTTTCGATGTTAATAAAGGAAATATTTAAAATATCAAACATTAGCTAGTTAACTATTAGTTAATGTATGTTTGTTATTCATGTAGAACTTCCTCACTTGAATATGTAACTTCTTTATGCTTAACAAAAGTTGGACACAAGTATGTCAGCCTGCTGTGTGCCTTCTACAAGGAGGTTGTAATGTCCCTTTCCAGGCTGAAACTGAAAAACAAGGAAATAGCACAAACCCCAATTGATAGTAAACTGAATTTTATGCAAGAACTAGGGCAGCGACCTGTTTTAGGTCCAGCAAACCCTATGCAACCTAGGGTAAATTCAGATTTTTGCCTTCTCCACACACAAATTTTTAGAAATACATCAACAACACGAAACCCTTGATGAAATCATGCAAAATATTTGCTTCAACCATAAATTGTGAATTACTGGGATTAATCAATGCTCAAAAACATCTGAAACTTCAAAATTCCATAACTCCATAAATACTTGGAGAAAAAATGCAAATAATAGCTCAAAATGACCAAAAAATGGCAGCTATCAAATTAAAATAGAATAATATTTTTCTAACCATAAGAACCCACTAAAAAGTGATCCTGAAATCTCCAAATGGGTAGATCAAGTTGGAAATGAATGTGGCAGCCCCAAAAAGGCGTGCCCTAGCTAGAATTTGTGCCCTAGCATTGATAGAAACCCTTTCTATTCTGAAATTTTGAATTTTGAAGCTCAAATGTGACTCCCGAATGAAGCCACCAATGCAACAAATGAGGGTTTTCATCCCCAAGTGTTGTAACTATTGAGGGTTTTTGTCCCCAATAGGATCCAATGAGAGTTTCTGTCCTCAATGGATGAGAGAAAGAGGCAAAGCGTGCTCCAACTCCAAGAAAATATCAAGATCCCAAAAATGCATGATCTTCTCCAAGCCAAGCAAACCCCTTATATAGCTCATATGTGGTGCCAAATTTCTAAAACACAATCCCCAAGAGTACCGATCTTATTGGGAGATGTGTTTCTCCTTTATCTTAAAACATACACTCCAAAGACCGACCTCTTTATGAAAATATAAGTTTATTTTTCTTTTCTTTTTTCCCATTCCATCTTTTTATTTATTTCTCCTTTTTGCCGACAAAAGAAATGAGTATTAAAAATACCTTTATATTACTAATATTATTAAGTTGCCCCTAACATGGAGAATTGACTGGGCCAACTTAAAATATTATTAATTATTTTCTTTTTAAAAAGGGGACATTACAGATTTTGAAACACAAGGGCATTCAGAAATTGTGTCGATAAAGACAGACTCAATCTGCTGTAGGCGTGAAGACAGAATGCTGAACGAGAATTGCTGAAGGCATGCAGACAGAATGGCGAATGAGAATGTAAAGGACATATTTTCAGTTTGAAACATGAAGAACAGGAAAACCTCAAATTGCAAAGACGAAAATGGAAGCAGTCATTGCAGGAATTCAATAGATGATCTAGTTTCAAATTGAAGAGGAAAAGATTGCGGTCAGTGCAAGATTGTGAGAACAAGACACGTGCAGGAGAAATGAAAAGGACATGAGTCAATTTGATGAAGAAACAGACCAGAACATGCACAAATTTGCAATCTAAATCATAAAATTGCAATTTTCAGTGAAGGACGAGTGAGCAGTCCAGATGAAGGAGAGACACAAATTCCATTATATGGTGAAGATTTTAAGCTCAGAATGAAAAAGAATAAATCTATAGACTCATGCTAGGGCATGGTGTCATTTTCTAGTTGTGATTTTTCTGAGTCTCAAAATTTTTGTATACAGTCTTGATTTTCATTAGGAGATTCTTTATGCAGTCAAAAATGCAATTTGCAGCGATTTGGTGTTTCTGTGATCAGATGAATAAAAATCATGGCATCTACCAGTTGCTGGTTCATTGATTCTGGTCCATCTAGACATTTCTTATCTTAACGATTAGTATGTGAAATTTACTGCAAATACAAAATGTTTTGATTTAGCTACATTAGGTGATGGGCGAACACATGTTGTAGAAGGGAAAGGAGATATCCACATGGTATCAAATGATGCTGAAAAATTCATGGTCACAAATGTTAGATATGTTTCTAGAATGAATAAAAATTTATTATCTATTAATCAGTTATCTGAAAATCCCAACATCACCGTGAGTTTCTATGGTAAAAAGTGTGTTGCGTATGATGTAAAATTAGACCGGGTAGTTTCCCTAGGTATTGGGCAAGATGACTTATATATGCTGTTGACCTTTCCACAATCAACATACATGCATTGGTTGTGGAGGGTAATACCAACATTTTTCGCATAAGATATTTGGATATCTCAACCTTTAACACTTAGTCAAATCTAGAAGAGTTAATATGGTTCTTGGTTTGCCGATTATCTAAGAGAAACATGATATGAGTGTAGGTATTTGGTTGGTAAGAAGAAGTGGAAGCCATTTTTGACTCAAGGTGCTTGACATGCTAAGGGGCTCTTAGATCTTGTTCATGTAGATCTTTGCGAGTCATTCTAAAAATGACCAACAATCCTTGGTTCAAGGTATTTCTGTTGGTGGACGACGATTTCTGCAGGAAGATGTGGGTCTACTTCTTGAAAAAGAATCCTAACTATTTTGTAGCGTTTGAAAAGTTCGGTGTTGGTGGAAAACTGGACAAGTAGACAAATCAAAATATTGAGATTTGATAATGGGGGGAATTCAATTCTGAGCAGTTCAAGGACCACTGTAGCAAGGAAGGAATTCAATGACAATTGACAACCCTGTACACTCCACAACAAAATGAGGTGGTTGAGAGGCGAAACAAAAGTGTATGTATTATTTTGTTGGCTAGATTTTATGCACAGCGTAAAACCTAGGCAGTCATGAGATAAATCTCCTTCATTTAATGGTGAAGCTCCCGTGTAAGATGTCTATCTATTTGCAGTGGTGAATCCTAATAACTACTTTTTGGGGTTTTACTTTAATTTCCTCAGCTTGTGAACCATAGTTGGGTAATTTTGCAACAAGTAAGTAGTTGTGTTGGGAATATTTGCAGAAGGGGGAAAAACGGAAGTAGGGAAAGAAGGAAGATGTGTTGAATCAACAAATAGTTATCAGAGTTTGTCTCATCCACACAAAGTAAATAAACAGAGAAATCACAACATTCAACAATAAGGGAAAGAAATAACTTCTAACCTAGATCTAAGATAACACAAAGTTTATCTAAAACCTTTGAATAGAAGTACTCAACAAAGCACTGTAGACGCAAAGTTCTCCAGAAATCCACCTTTTATTCAATCCCAACTTTTACAGAAATCACATCAAGGGTTCCAACACAAAGTCTGAAATCTTAAAAATGCTCCAGTTACAAAAGCCTTTGCTAAACAAGTTCTGATTATTGATGATTAGCCCATAGGCTTCTTCCTCTATTTATAGTGTATAGAGGGAAAATACTAATGTGGAAGCTATGAAAAAGGAAACAGTTGGGAATCTTTCTCTTAGAATTTCTCTTTACATGACACGCATGATTTTCAAGTGAAGACTAAATCAACGCTTTACATGTCTGCCACCTATTCTTAAGTAAAAGACTTTTCAAACAACTTGAAGAAATGGCTTTTAACCCAATTACTTCATCTTTACAATTTTTGTCCGAGAAAATAAGAAAATGGAGAAGAAAAAGGAGAAGAAAGAAGTTATTCCAGCTGCAACACTTCATACTTGCCCTTTGTTTTGATACTGAATGTATTTGTCAAGCATGTAGTTCATTGTTTTCCCATCTGCCTTAGCAATAGCTCCGCTTTCAGTCTTGAACCTTAGTAGTTCCCTGGATAGGATATTAATGCTTGTCTTTACCCTCTCTAAACTAGGTCCAAATCCCTTGACATCTGCATGAAGCCTTACTAATTTTTCAATTGAATCAAAAGTGAAAGGTATGACGACTTCATCAATCTTCTTTTGGAGAAATGGAAGAAATTCTTCAAGGGAAGTTGGTGGTTTGTCGGGAATGAACCTTGTATAATAATGGACACCATCAATTACTTCCTCTGTAGTGAAAGAGATTACACTCCCGACACTTCTTCCATTTTGTCTTCCAACAACTGCATTTCACCCAACATATGTTTGAGAACTTTCATGTGGAAAGACACTGTCATTTCCAGTTGCTTACCCTTTTGTATTGATCCATCTAGTACAATTTGTTCTTCAATCAATACACTCTCAGGCAGTGAATTTATTTTAGCCAAAGTCTCCAAGTGGCTTTCAACAACTGCATTTTCATCTTCTATACCTGTCATCAATTCTTTTAACTGAGTCAATGCTCTTTGCATATGTTCCAAGCTATCTGGTACTTCTTTGAATTGCTCTGCCGCTTGGTGGATGATTTGCTTTACCCATTCATCAATAGCCTTGACTTTATCACCTGCTTCTTCAACTTCTTTGATCAAATGACAACTTACCTGCTCCTGTACTAGTACTGGCTGAGAAGAAGGTTTAACAACCTTGGTGATAATTTCACACAACTGGGAGATCTGCTCATGGAGTTTGGCTTTCTCTGCTTTCTCCCTTTCTAGCTTGAGGAACAAAGTATCAATCAATGTCTGGGTATCTTGTTTTAATCCCTCAGTTATGACTTCCCCCAGTGGCACTCTGGTCACTGATATATCCGCTGCCGTCAGTTCTCCCTTTTGCTTTCCCTCAGTTGGAGTTGATATTTCTGCAAACTTTTTCCCTGATGACTCAATGACCAGCTTTGAAGTTACTTTGGCAGCTTTTGGCTTTTTAACTCTTCCTCCAAGGCTTTTGAGCAGTTGTAAATCTTCTTCTTCCAGGTTTATTACTTCCCTAGCCTTTGGAACTGTTTGCAAAGCCAACCAAGATGAGAAGTTATTATTTGGGGAATGAGAAGCATCAATATGTATCACCATTTCTTGTTCGGGCCTGTCTATCAGAATTTAACACTGTATCATGGCTCTCTCCTTTTGTGCCATCTAGGGAAAGTGCTCTTTCGAATTCTGCCATTTGTGCCCTCAATTTTTCTGTAGGAGGTGGAGAACTGGGTGGTGGAAGAGGAGTGTATATGAATGATGGTCGCTTCAATGGTGGAATAACTATGACTTCCTGTGGTGCTGAAACTGCTGAAGTGCTATGAGTTGATGTAGGAGAAGCTTTGTCAATAAGCGACACTTGTGTAATAGATGAAGACTTTCCTTTATCCAATGTTTGAGACCTTTTGAGCACTTTTAACTTCTCTGGTCTTCTGCTTGCTTTCACCATCATGTTTCCTTTTGCTGAAATTCCCCATTATCTGATGCATTAATGCTTCATCCAAACAAGTATCCTCTTTCTAACAACCAATTTGAGGTATTAACAAGGACTATTGAAGACCTTTCCTCAATTGTTTTGCTACCACCTATACCGGTTTGAAGAGCAGCTTTATCCCCTCCCATTTGATGGTATGCATCAAGTATCACATGCCCATCGCATCGGGAAGGTCTGTAGGTATTCTTGCCAAATCAAAATAAAAAAATTGTCGAGTTGTCAATCTGTTGAAATCTCTTTTCCTGACTTCAAATTCATTCCTGCATTTCATCCAGAAATCTTCCAATGAAGGGATGTGCATGTATTCTAGGGAGACTGTTTTCTTCGTTATTCCATTAGGATCAAAATTCATCCTGGCTTGGAAAGATTCTTGTTCATTGTAAAGAAACATTTCAGCTTTGATATTTCTGGCTTTGTAAATACTCTGGCAACTATAGTGGCCAATTGTGATTGGGAAGCTAACTGTTGGCCTGTGCTGTTTTGATTGTAAGTCTTGCAATTCCACGAGCTGCTGCATAGCTCCATGATAATCCACTTATCATTGGGATATCTTGGTAGCTTGATTGGTGCACCTGAGAAGCCACTAACCTTGAGATAAGTGAAATCAACAAACTGAATGAAGACACAGACCGTATTGAGAGATAACTTCCCAAGCTTCTTTGCTTACTCTGTTTGCCTTCAGATCACTATTTAGTCTGCAAATGACTTCATAAAAGAAGCCATCATTTACTACCATGTATTCCTTATAGTATTTAGGTATCACCAGCTGTGGGTAACACTCATAGATAGGATCCTTGGAAAGTATCCCTCTTCTGTCCAACTTGGAGAACACCCCTTCTGAGGCTACGACATACACAAGATATGAAGTCATTTTGAAGTTGAGTGTCTGCCTAACCTTTTTGAGCTGCTCACCGATGTTGTTGCTTATGATTTCTGCCCAATTGATCATTGAATTAGCTCTGTTGATTTCAATTGTCCTGACGAAGTAATACATCCATGAGTGGAAGTTCTTTGCGTTACTTTCTCCATTTATTCTGCATAACAACTGGGTGATGTCATCAACTTCCTGTATCATATTTGATCTAGGAAGGGTCCTTGGAAATTTAGATGGCTGCCTAGATTTCTTCATATAGCTCTTGTTCATAATACCTACACAGTCCATCGTGTTGTTCTTCCACCTATCAATAGCCTCTTGCATGCTGATTTTAATTACTCTGGATCTTGCAGGAATCTTGAGGCAGTAATTGATGTACTGAGTATCCAGCCTTATCACTATATTTCCTGTTGTATCCCTGATTGTTCTAGATAGAGGATGGTAGAATTTAGCACATTCTAGAACAAATTCAGGTAACTGGGCAGTAGCCGGAAATGCTGTAGCTTGAATGATTTCGCTGTCCCTTATAGCCTGCATAAGGGGTGTCCGACAAGTTGCCCTGGATCTGTCAATTAATTCATTGATAGACACATGCCCCATGTCTGTATCACTCACTTCAGCAAGCTTGGACACTATGCATGATTCTGTTGGATAACCTTTGTCATCACACTTCATTCTGTCTGAACCTGCTTTTTCCTGAGATTTCCCTTTTCCACCTTTACCCGAAGCTCTTGCAGTTGTGAAATCTGGATCTCTTTGTGTAGAAACTACAACCGCTTCTCCTGATTCTGAAGATATATTTAATGTATCCGACATTGGCCTCAACTTTCTTCTCACAAGTATGTGCACAAGTGAAATATTCCTGTAAACAATTCAAACAAACATGTAACTCATCACCCTTTTATTTATGCATATGGGCAGCCTTAAATTCTGGGAATTACTTCGGGTGTAAGCAAAGAGAAGTATGCTCAACTTGGGCTCAACTGGGAGATTGGGAACAACATGCATGGGCTTTTGAAGGCTTAACTGGGAGACTTTGCATGCATTTATATTGGCTGCATTTGGGATTTTAGAGGGGATGCAAGGATGTCTGTGTGCTTGGAGAGGGAAATAGTTGCGTGCCAAATAGAAGACAAAGCCTCAAACATCCACGCAATTCTTTTAAATGCCCCTTTTTTTTATAAAACTGCGTAGATGCAAGGAAGAGAGGATGGTGTGGATTTAAGAAGGGAAGTCTGCTTTGCAAAGGCAAGAAAAAGTCTTGCATATCCACACAATCACTTAAGTGATTTTGCTTTTGCTTTAAAAATTGTGTGGATACTAAGGAAGGATGGCTGCATTGAATTTAGAAGACAAAGTGCTCGGAATCCACACCATTTTAAATGCTTTTCAATTCCCAATCAAAGGTTGCGTTGATTTCCTAAGGCTGTGTGGATGCTAGGGTGATTGGATGCTTAGAAAAATAGAAGACAAGCTCATGAACATCCACGATACCACTTAAGTGTTTTTGCTTTTTATTACAAAAGGCTGCGTGGATTATGAAGGAGGATTGTGTGGTTTTGGAACGAAGAGGATGCTTTCACAAAATAAGACAAAGCCATAGACATCCACGATTTCACTTAAGTGATTCTCAATTCCTCATGCGTGGATTTGAAGGGGAAAGGATGATTTCTAATTGGAAGACAAGGTGTTGCACATCCATGCAATTCACTTAAGTGTTTTGCTTTTGTGATTTTATAACAATTGCGTGGATTGAAAGAAGGATGGCTGCATGCTTCTACAAATAAGACAAGGCTCTAGACATCCACGATTTGCACTAAAAGCTTTCCTTCTAAATAAATCTGCATGAATTTGGAACAAGTCAATTTGTGTTGTAGTGGTGTCCCCAGATTTCACCTGAAATTTGGGACTACCCATTTTAGAAAAAAATCGTTCTTTTTTAAAATAATGGGTCTTTTTGTGTTTTATTGCTAGAAGATGTCTGTATTATGTTAGGATATTCCCAGTGAATCATATGAGCCAATTTTGACAAATACCCAGATGCCCAAACTCATTTTATCCCTCCGCCAAGTTTTGTCTGCGGGAAATTTTTATTTAATTATTTATTGAATAAATAATGCCCCGTTTGAAGTAAATTGTGCTCCAGTTGAATCTGTTGAAGTTTTGCATGCCATTATTCACTCATCTCAATAGGGTTTTCACCAGGAATGAATTCAGAGCTTTATCTGTGACTTTTGGCAACATTTTTCATTTTTATTTATTTCTTTTGCGTTTTTCTCCGGTTTTCCTCGTGGTCTTTCTGTTTAATTCCCTAGGTCTGTTCTTTGTCTAGTATAGTCTGTTTAATTGCTGAAGCATTTGGAGATCATCTACTGACGCAGCACTAGAAGGAATCATCTCAAAATGCAAACTTCTGACCAAAAAAGATGAAGTCATGCACAAAAAGCCTCTCCCAGGCAAGTCGCATTTTTTGGAATTAATGAGTGTAAGTTGTAATGGGATTTTGGCGGTGGCGAGGCGGTGGAAATTTCTTACTTGCCTTGCAGGGTACTTTTTCCCATGAAGTCAAAGTCACTTCAGCTGTGATGGGAAAATTAGAGGTGTGACAGCAGAGAAATTTCTTACCTGCCTTGCAGGGTACTTTTTCTCATGAAGTCAAAGTCACTTAAGCTGCAATGAGAAAATTAGAGGTGACAGGCAGGCGGAAATTTCTTACCTACCTTGCAGGGTACTTTTTCCCATGAAGTCAAAGTCACTTAAGCTGCGATGGGAAAATTAGAGGCGGCAGGTAGGCGGAATTTCTTACCTGCCTTGCAGGGTACTTTTTTCCATGAAGTCAAAGTCACTTAAGTTGCAATGGGAATATTAGAGGTGGCAGAGGTGGGAATTTCTTACCTGCCTTGCAGGTAAAAATTCCCATTATAAAAGAAAATCACTTAAAGCACCATCGAAAATTTCTTACCTACCTTGCAGGTAAAAATTCCCATTATAAAAGAAAATCACTTAAAGCACCATCGAGAATTTCTTACCTGCCTTGCAGGGTAAAAATTCCCATTATGAAAGTCAAACAACTTAAGTGAAAGAGGGGATTTTTGGAGCTGCAGTGCAAGGTAGAAATTCCCATCAAAGTTGACTTCCTATTTTTGGAAATTACCCTTGCTAAAAAATGCGACCCACCTTGGGTGAATAACAATGCAATTAATAATATTTATTAATGGTTTATTCACCCAATTTTGGCGCCATAAATAGAAGGAAAGTCAATGCAAGTGGAAAAACTAAGGAGAAGTCAATGATGCATGCTAAAAATAAATAAAATAATTTATTTAAAAACAATCGGCAACGTGCATAATTGGGCGCCCAATTTGGGTGAATAAACATGATTGTTTATTAATTAAATTGCCAGAAATAGGAAGGGCAATTATTAAAAATAGTATGTTGAGGATTATATAAGCATGGGCTGCCATAATAAAGAAGCATTAATTCTTTTTGATGAGGATTGCATCCCAGACAGGTTTTGGCGCCAAAAGGAGGATTTTGCATTAAATTTTATTTTCCACTGCCAGGAAGCTTCTAGTTTTGGCGCTTAGGGTTGGAATAGCCTAATTTTGGTCATTCTGAGCATCTGCATGTTGGTATATGTGCCTAGGTGAATTAAACAATATTTTTGCTTGCTTTGCATGCAAACAAAACTCAAATTTTAGGGCAACAGACTTTATATGCAGATTTTGGTGATAAAAATCAAGTATTCGTGCCATGGACTCCATCTTTGTTTGAATAAAATTGCAGGTATCCATCACAGGTGCTCAAATCAATGTCAGGTACATTGAATATATCTTTTGAATCTGAAGAAATTGTCAGATCTGCACAAATTGATCCAATTGCAAGGGATTCGGATAATTAAAAGAAAAAGAGCTCAGACAAAGATTGTTCCAGCCATGATGAAGCATGATGAAAGAAAAGGATCAACAAAATCATGCATAGCTTCCAGATTTGTTGAAGTCAATGATATAGACATAGGCCCCAAACTTATCACCAATTTGATTGATAGATCTAACTCTCATAATTGCAAAGGCTTCTAGAAAAAATCATTCTCTTGTTTCTAACGCAGCCCATGTAGAAGTCATTGCATGGAGAATTCCTTTCAGAAGCTTGTGCATGTGCTCCCAATCTTCTAGTTGAAGCCTTCATTGAATTTACTTGTGTTTTCCTTCACCCGGAGTGCTTTTCAGAAATTAAAATTGTTCATATGCAATTTTAAATAAAAATTGACAAGTTTTGTCGGAATTATGTACAACAAACATTGCACTAGTGCATGTCTTCAAGAAGAAGCTGCAAAAATTCAAGGATAAAAGGGGAAGACATGTCAGAGGTAGCACCCGCAGGCAAATCACAATTATGCATAGCTTCCAGATCCAGTTTGGTGAGAATCAAAGGCAAAAGAGTCAACCACATGCAAAATATGGAAGAACAAGACTAGGAGGGTTGCAGCTTTCTTCTTATTTCTTTTTCTCTTTCTTTTATTTTCTCTGACAAAGTAATTGAGCAATCAATTAAATTATAAAACTTAAGTGATTGGTTTAAAAGCCGTTACTTGAAGAAGTCAATTACTTGGAAATAGGTGGCAGACATGCAAAATAGAAGGTTCTATTTTTCAGTTATAAATCATGCATGTCATGCAAAGAGGAATTCCAAGAGGAAGATTGTCAGTTGTTTCCCTTTTCATAGCTTCCACATGTGGGAATTCATTTAAAGCTTCCTATTTGTAATTGCCCTTTATACACTATAAATAGAGGAAGAACCTACGGGTTAAAGGATTAGAATTTGTAATCAGCATTCTTGTGTTCCAGACTTTGAGCTGAAACCCCGATAGCTTTCTACAAGCAGAGGAATAGAGAAGAGATTTCCGGAGAACTTTGTGTCAACGGTGCATTTTGCTTCTTATTTCTTTCTAGATCTATTCATAGACTTTGTGTTATTCTAGATCTGGATATGAAACTATCATTTGCTTTAAATTTTGTATTTAAAGATCTATTTGTTTTATCTATGTGCATGCGATCAACTTTGTGAACTATTGATTGGGTTGCACATCTTCTCTCCTTTCTTCCTATTTTCTATTATTTTCCTCTTCTACAGATATTTCCTTTCTCTTACAAGTTGCTTACTTGTTGCAAAACTGTCTAGCTATGGTTCATGAGCTACATAGTTAAAGTAATACCAACAAATAGATATTAGGACATATAACTGACAAAATCTTACACGGGAGCCTCACCGGTAAATGAGGGAGATTTATCTCATGACTGCCTAGGTTTTCAGCTGTGCAGAAAATCTAGCCAACATGTAGATTGATTGAGTCCTTGTGCAGACTTGAGCAAGATCAAGGAGCTTGGTACACTCGCTTTGATCAACATCTCCAAGATTCTGATTTTGGAATTATGTAGGTGGGGCTGAAATTATCAGCCACATGTGATTCATCACCAATCAATGAATCATTGTATGACTTGTTTGTGGACCACTGTCATATTTTATGTCCACATTACGGAGAAATCAATTTCTCTATCACCGACTAATGTTCGGTTATGAACTTCCCCAACTATATTGTTACGTCATTCAACATAATAAATACAAGCACCACACACCTCTCAATGTGTGACATGTTCTTTCTGTAGTCACATATACTAACATCAAAAACATAAAATTGAGTCTTTGCCAAATTGAAAACTAACAATTCGATGGTGAGGCAAGGTAGGAAGGTAAAAACATGAAAGGAAATTTTCCCAATAAGAATGATTACATTTTCACAAGTGGGAGTAAAAGGACATGATATTCAATTAAGCATCAAAATTTGGAGGCAAGTAGGAGACAACTCAATGATCAAGGAGTGAACAACTAAGGGAAGATGTCGTGGATGTCGAGGAAAAGTAAAAGCAAAAATGGTAAAGAAATTAATAAATGTAGATGATGGACCATTTAATCCTGTAAGAAAAAGGGGAAGAGAAACTATAACTAGGTAGGGAACCCAAGTTCAATTTACAAAAACTTTGAGGTGAGAAACACGAGCTAAAAATAAAAGAACTTGATAGAGGGAGAAATAAGAGATTGAGAAATTAATTATGACGAAAGACATAAGAGAAAGCCAAAATGGAAGTGCAACAATGGTAGTTGATACAAACACTAGGAAGCCAAAGTTTAGGAAAAAAACTTTGAAATCATTTCTTTCGGACGAAGGAGCATTATGAGGACACCCACTCAAATCTTCGCAGAGATAGATCATACCAAGATGTAGGAGGAAAAGATATAGATGAACACCCAAACACAACAAATGGATTAGAAATGAAATTTGCAGATTATACACAGTCAAGCTAGATGTCTAGAGTCGGTTTCCCTTTTTCTAACTTGCAGACAAGACAATCCAAATGCTTTTGGGTCGATTAAATGATGGGTTCTTGTTCCTACAACTATATCAAATCACAATAGTGGTTCTTGAGAGAGTCATGGTACTAATGAATGAAGGACATAGTGTACACAAATGGAATAAGAAGCAAAGTGTTAAGTTGGAGGAATTGGCTAGAATAGTGGGCGAGAATAATAAATAATAGTGAAATGAGATATGCCACCAAAGCAATCTCTTGGAAGGTATAACATACAAATAGAGAAGATACAACAACCATGAAAGAGTACCCAAGTAGCATGTGATGTGGTAGAACTTGTCTTAAGTATAACCTATACGAGGCATTGCTAGATGAGATGAAGGAGAATATCGATAAATTTAATCAAGGTAAGTACGAGTTTTGTAATGACTCCCTCCTAATTGTTTTCACAATATATTAATCAAAGACCCTTCTAGGTAAATAAGAAGAGGTAGTAAAGGCATCGAGACAAAACAATCGGAGAACATGAAAACACATATGGACACTTTTCCATCATTGGTAGAGAAAATAAGTAGTATAGGGATATAGGGAGAAAGAACAAGGAAGATACTAGTAGGTAGGACAAGAATATTAAACTTGGTTGCGAGCCAAATATAAAGACGAGATAATGTTTGCCCAATTGGTATAGATTTCTTCTATGCTTGTCCCTATATACCATGGACCAAAAAGGTTGCTCCCCTTTTGTATGAAGTCATAGATGTACAAATAGATAATTTGTTTGCGGGAGTGAGGATGATGTCCATAGATTCTGGCCTTAGAAAATATTACAAATTAGATTATCAATCTAGATTTCTGAAATACTTCACTAAATGTTCAAAATCCTACCTAAGGTAGGTTGCTCCACCCCTAATAAATCAATAACAAGCTGGAAATGACAAGTATCTCTCCAACTTAGCCTCTAATATTGATCCCAAGCCAAGGAGAAGGGTTTTCGTTGTTCCCTCAACCTCTAGAAGGGTTTTTGTCCTCCTAGGAAAATACACATGAGGGTTTTCATCCCCAAGTGCAAGAACATGGAGCAACAAGTTCATAATGCCCAAGTAAAATAAAATGCGCCAAGTCTAGATTGCAAATGATGCCTTAGATGTCCTTTTATATATTTCAATTGGTGCCCAAAGTATAAACGGCAAGGCCAACATGTATATGAAAAAAACACTAAAGAAAATATAAAATATTAGTAGAAAACATATCATAAAGGTGCTCAAGGTTCTCCTCCTCCATCTTTGATTCTTTGCAATGGAGAAGGAATGACAAGAAGACCAAATATCAACTCTTACGTGGGAAATAGGGACATTACATCATCATGGTCATACCTTGGGCTTCCCGTAAGGAGCTCACCCTCCTTTGCCTTCACTCCTTCAACAAGTGAAGATCTTCCCGCTTTGACTCCTTCCATATTTTGTTGACACATGTATGGAACATCATCATGGTTCTCGTTGAAGTCAAGAACACCATCGATTTGCTTCTTATTGATTGATGTTCGTAAAATTCAAGCTGAACATCATCATTATCAACCAAAGATTGAGCTTTAACCAGCAAATTCTCTCCACAATTTTGCAAATCAAAATTTTCTTCTTTCCTTGGCTCATGCTCTACGACTTCTTCATTTTTCTTTGGATATTTTGTTGTATACAAAACCTTTTTGGGTCTTCATCTAGCAACACCTCTCCATGTCCTTCAACATGGTCTTCTTGGGACTCCACCTTAAAACCCTCTTGTAGATCTGATTTTCTTTTTCTTCTTTTAAGAGAAACCCCTTTGGGTTTGGCTCCTTGGCATATTCTTGTGGTCTAGGGTTTAACCCTAGCATCTTCATCCATGCTCTGTTGTCCCCTTGTTGGAACCATCAAATGTGGAGAGTGCCACCTTCCCAAAGCATTTTGAAGATCACGTGGTGCATGAGGTCTAGGCTCTGGCCTTGACCTTCCCTTGCTTACCCCTATGAATTTGGCAAGTGAAATAGCATCATGGATCTCATTCGGAAGAGCCCTATATTCTTCATAGCTGACCACAATGTTGTGACCCATTGAATGCCGTGTTTCCACCTTTGGAATGACTTCTTTCTTTTGTAAGAACCTATGTTGCCAATCCATGTTTGTATTCTTTGTCACCATCTTGCACGAATACTCTAAGGTTGGGAAGATTGATGCTTTGATACAATTGTAATGTCCCTTTTCGGGCTGAAACTGAAAAACAAGGAAATAACACAAATCCCAATTGAGAGTAAACTGATTTTTACAACAGCTAACCAAAAATATTGTAAACCCTAGCAATGAACTGTATTTGCACTTTTAGGGCATCAAACACCCTCCAAACAAGCTGAAAATGGATATATAAATTCTCCAAAATATTATACTTGACAAATGGAACAAATACCAATCAAAAGCACTCCAAAGTATAAGCAAATTTGGAAATTCTACACAATTGCAATTAAATTTATAACAAGGAATCGGGAACTCTGCTAGGGTTTAATGTGATGGCTCTGCTAGGGTTTAGGTCCATGCTTGCTGTTGCCTGTAATGGACTGCTGTCATATTGCCATTTTGGCAGGATTTTTGATATTCTCACATATTTATTTCATTGAGTCGACCATTTACTCTGCCCTTTGGGCAGCATAACACCTATATTTGGCTTCCTCTCACCACCTCCATCTATTGATGCAGGGTTGGTTGAAGGGAAGCTTGGCTCCATGGCTCCCAAGAAAGCGAGGAAGTTTGTCCTGAAGGTCTTCGGGGAGGTATTCACCTTGATTTTGAGATTCCTTTATCGATGTTATTCTTAATTTACCAGAATTTGATAAAGCTTGCAACTGGCTCAAATCTTTTACCCTTGTGGGGTACTTTGTTAGCCGAGGCCCCTTGAAAGCTTGCTGAAACAATGGGTTCACAACCATTGGAAACATCATGGTGTCAAACTTGAGGGAGTGCAAAACCCCACTCAAGGATTCTTTCTAGTTCGTTTGATAATGCCGAGCATTCGCAAAGCATTATCGACCATGGTCCTTGGTTTATTCAAAACACACTGGTGGTGTTCTCGCATTGGACCAAAGACTTTCAAGTTTAAGAGAAAACCTAGCTTAAAATCCTAGTTTAGGTAGAATTCCCTAGGCTTCCTCTTCCCTTGTGGGGTTTTGTTGAACATTTGATCAAACCCTTGGGACGACTTGTGTGTTTGGAACAACCCAAATTTTGCAATGCTCACCCTCAAAAGCGGGTCGCATTGAAGCCGATTTATCCAAAGACCGAAAAACACCTTTGAAATACGGGTTGGGAAACTTACCTAATAACTTCTTCTAAGCTGATTTATCTCAACGTGTACTTTACATTAACTTACCTAATACGTGCTTCTACTGCCAAGTGTATGACCATATGATTCACGAATGTCCTTTCATGGCGAATCCCACCTGTGTCGTAAGAAAAATCTTAGATGAAATCAAAAGCCCCCTCTTTTGCGGACGGTTGGACCACAATAGCCAACAAAAGGGTTCTATCGGTGGCCCTTTAAAAATATCAGCTTCATCTTATCGGCCAGTTAATACTAATGGTGCAAGCTCTTCGCGCTCTCCGGTCAAACAAGTTGTGCCTTAGGTTCCCTCAATTGCTCCTTCACGCTTCCACTCTCTGTTAGTTTGCCTCATTTGTGGTTCCCTGAAAGTCTTATGATCTCTCGGTATCCTTCCCCTTTAGTTACCAAAAGCACCATTCCTAGAAGATAATCATCCATTCTATTTGCTGAATGGCTCGCCTCGGCCGCTCCCATAGCCCTATCCCTACGAGAAGATGACAAATTTGCGCAAGAAAACGCGAGACGGTGGGTAGTGGCAAACATTGCCCAGTCACTTCATTTCATAACTAGTTTTATGCCCTCTCTAATATTGGGAATGAGGGATCTATGTACCTCGATTCTATCCAATGATTGTGTACTCTTGGAACATACATGGCCTTAGTGATCCCACCTAGAGATATCTAGTTAAGAACAATTGTCTTCACTTTCAACATATGTGTGTTCTCTGTCTGCGGGAAATTAAACTTTGGGCTTCTTACTCCGATCTGTAGCTTCACAATTTGGCTCCATGTTGTTTGTCACATGTCCAATCATGAGCCTGGATGTGGAGGGGTCATGATCTTGATTGCCTGACCTTGCACAACATGTGGTTTCTTGGGGCTCTAACCCCACCCACCGTCTAGTTTGGACTTTTTTAATTTTGTGCGGCGTTGCCTCGGGCTTGGCAATATTTATGCATCCAACAATGTTGTTGAACAAGCTCTATTTTAGAGATGGCTTGCTGAATCCTTACCTAATGCTCTATGGATTATTTATGGAGACTTCAATATGGTTATTTGCCGGAAGACAAGGTTGGTCATTTGTCTATGCGTTGGTGTGCGGGAGAGTGGGAGGCTTGGTTCTATCTGAGGCACGAGCTTGGATTGTTTGATCCTAATACCCTCTTTAAAGATAGCTCCTCCTCATCATGGTTCACTTGGTGCTATTTTAGACGGGAAAGATCGTGTTGTCCAGCGTCTCGACCGTGTCCTGATGCCAAGCCAAGACTTCTTCTATCTTTCCCCCAATTTTGTTCGACTCGTTGTTGCTGACACTGCTCTTGTTTCTAATCACTCCCTCATTTTCTTTGATATTACGTGGCTTGCTCCTGCTAGAAAACACAAGGTCAATTCTCAACTGTATCTCAATCTTGTGCACCTTAAGCATGCTCGGACTGTGGCGCACATTCAACATGTTTGGAACTTAGGTCCTCGCCATGGTGGTGGGGAAGGCTGGATATCTTTGTGGAATGATGTCATCACTAGGACCAACACCTTCCTTCGCATTTATGGCAAACAAGTTGCTCTTTTTCAACAGGTTGCGCACAATGCTTCATATTGTGAATTCCAATGAATCTCACAAGAGATTAATGTCTCTCCTTTTAATCAAAATTTGCAACTCCAGGCTGCCCATTGGAGGCACAAACTCAAAATTGAGGAAGCTTACAAAGCCAGGGGTTCCCTGCTTCATGCTCATTTGCATTGGCTCAAAATCGGAGATAGAGCTTCCAAAGAGTTTTTGCTATGCTCGAGCTAAACACACTGCCACACAGATCAAAGCTATCTTCCAAGGAAATGTTCGGCTCACTTCCTTACCGGACATCCTCCAAGCATTTGTCCACCATTATCATGGTGTTTTTGCCTCCCAACCTGCTACCCCTGCTAGGGAAGAGGATCTTCTTAAATGCCTACAAGTTGTGCCTGCAAAGTCAATTATTCCTAGCGAGCTGCATGTGATAGACCTTTGTCCCTCGCTGAGCTTAAGGAGGATTCCTTCCAAATGGCTCCTGACAAAGCCCCAGGCATCGATGGCTTCCCCTCTAAATGTTATCAAACCATGTGGGATACTCTAGGACCTGATCTATATAATGTCTATCTCGAAGCTCTCGCTTATAACTCTTTGGGCGAACTTATTAACCAAGGTAACATCAAGTTTACCTCCAAGTCTGGAGACCCTGAGAAAATATCTTACTGACGACCTATCACCCTGCTCAATGTGTCCTACAAAATCATTGCTAAAGATTTTTCTAATAGGGTTGCCAATCTTCTTCCTCTTGTTTGCGGTGAACAAATGGGGTTCATTAAGCACATGTACATTCTGACAATATCATTCTTTGTGTGGGAAGGTATGGAATGGGCTCGCTCTCAAACCAGAAGGCCTTATTTATCAAAATTGATTATGCCAAAGCTTATGACCGAATTGAGTGGTCTTTCATTCTAGCTATGCTACAAGCTCTTGGGTTTGGGCCGAGGTTTGTTCACACTGTGCAGATGCTTTTTAACAATGATGGAGCTTGCATCACCATCAATGGAGCTCAATTCTCTAGGTTTGGTTTGTTCAGATCCATCCATCAAGGGTGCCCTTTGGCCCCTTTGCTTTATGTTCTGGCAGCTGAAGGCTTTAGCTACCTACTAGCCCAAAGTGCTTCCTAAGGTCTTATCAAGGGGATTGTGTTGCCATCCATTGATCAACTCATTAACGACCACTTTATAGATGATTCTTTTCTCACTCTCCTTGAAGAAGAACAATTTGTTCAAACTTCTTTGGACTATCTTGACACTTTTTGCTTGGCTTTTGGTTCTTCTATTCAATGGGACAAAACCCAATGTTATCGGTAGTCCCAATCCCCTATCCCTCCGTGGTTGGAAGGTCTGCAGTGGATTTGGATCTAGCCGGGCATTCAATTCAAGTTCCTTTGCATTCCTTTTGCCTTCCAAGCTACTTTACGCACAACTGGAGCTATGTTGTTCAACGAGTGGAGCGCAAAATCTCTTATTGGATTACCAAACCGCTCTCTTTGGTAGGAAAATTTCAAATTTTCTCCAAGGTGTTAGTTGCCACTCATGTGTATTATTCCTCTTGTTGGGATCCTTCTAATGCTGCCTATGCCAAGCTCGAGAAACTTGTAAGAGACTTTCTCGAGCTAACTCGAAGGTCCTGAGGGTTTCAAAGAGTTGTCAGGACATCATTGCGAAACCCAAAGAAGTTGGTGGCCTTGGACTACTTGACATCAAGCTTCAAGGACGAGCTCTGTGTCAAATGGTTGATTCATAGCACTGGAAGATTATGCTTCGGCATTGCATCTTTCAAGGTTCTCCTCTGGGAAGACAAGCCTGGAAAGGCCTCAACTTCCAGTCCCTTCTCTTCCTTTTTTCTGTCAAAATCAGACGTACTTTTATAGCTCAAAGTATTTGGAAATCCTGGGAGTTTCTTAAATCACACCTAATTTGGAAGGGGATGGCTTCAGAACTGGTCTTTCTATTAACTCCTACTCTCTCTGGTGGTCATCTATTTTTACCTTCCATGATGCCCCTCTTGCTCTAGCTCCTTGGGCTAAAGCCATTCGGCTCTTCATAAAAGGCATTAAAGTGGTGGGTGATTTATTTTGCAAACTCTCCAAGTCTTGTTTTTCCTGGGGGGGCTTGCTATCAAATTTAACCTTTAACACCATGATGTTGAAACAATTACGAAAATCATTGCTTGCATACATGAGGAATTTATTCACAAAATTGGCATCACTTTAGCGTTCCATGGTGGCATGACTAGAACTAGCCCTTTGCTACTTTGCTTCGCCACTACAAACCCTGCCTAGGTTACTCTTTGCTCACCCCGCACTTGGTGAATGTTGACTCGCTTAATCACCATTGGAACTTTGCCTCCTAGGCATTTATGTGGAAATGACGGTTCAAAAGGGTTTGGTCGTTTCTTATTGAATGCAAAAACGTTTACTTTTTGTGGAGTGTTCTACACCAAGGGCTCCCTACAGGGGATCGACTCAAGCATATGGGTTTGAACCCCTCCTACTTGGTCTGCCACCAACCATGGTCCAAGCATATTTTTTGGTTCTGTCCGTGTGATCAATAAGCATGTAAATGGATTCATTTCCTTTTCAACCCTTCTCTCCTGATTTCTTTACCTGGAAGATGGTTCTTTTGGGAGGCTAGGCCCTATTTCCTGCAATTTACAAGATATTTTGGCACATATTCAGAGCTAATATTCTATTTCATCTTTGGAAAGATAGAAACAATGCCATATTTAATAATGTTCCTATGGATAAAATTTTCTCTATTACTAATAAAGTGGCTATTCTCTCCGTTACGATGCTCCAAATTCAAAACCAGGCCGATAAAATTGGTGGGAGGTCGAACACCTCAACGCCGCTTGACCATGGGTCGCCGCCCTCTGCACGGCCAACTGCAGAGTTTTCTGATGCTCTCTCGTCATTGCCGCTCACCCACCTCGGCCCGCGCCACTCTCCCCCTCCGCCCCAAGTGACGCTCATGAAACCAACGAAGCCCTTCTCTTTGCCGTTGGTGGTCCCCGATCTTGGCCCCCTCCCGGCCCATGGTGGGATTTTTAGCATCTTGGTGATTCTAACGGAGCGGGGATGGTCTGCGCTCTCTCAAAGAAGACAAGTTTCCATAGGTGGCCCTTACCATTTATCCTTCTTGTGATCGATAATCCTGAGCAACAAGAGCAACAACAAGATGAGACTGGATGGGAGCCCATCCCTAACTCGGCTCACCCTGTTTTTGGTTTTGGAGATAAGTCGGATAGTCCTCTGCCTCCTCCACCTGCCGCCATGTTTGCCGTTGTGGCCTAGTTTTTTGGCTCCTTGTTTTGTTCCCACTTTTTTTGATTGGGGGCTGCACTTTTATCTTGTTTTAATCGCCCTCCTTCTCGAGGCCTTGTTGGCTTGATGTGATTAGCATTACGGGTTGTGATCTCTTCCACACATCCTTTGTACGATCAACATTGTAATTACCCCTGTTTTTATCAATAAAAGTGCGCAATTCAATAAAAAAATTATGACAATGAAATTACAGCTCACAACAATCGATGGAAATGAAGATTCCAAACCCCAAAAATCACATGAAAATGTGCATTCAACCTCTAAAATTACGAAGAATATGAATATCAAGTCCAAATGAATAAATGTGCCTTAGATGGCACCCAACTCCACCTCCAAACAATTGCTACCCTAGGAGAAGGCCTAAAAATGGTGCTCAAATCCTAGCAGCTCTTCTCCCATTAAACCGTAATGTCCCCATTCCTACGCCAGAGGCCTAGAGGCTTATTTCCGTCTTAGCTTTGGTCATACCCAAGAGGCTAGAGACATTGGAGGCTATTGGGTATGGGTTTATTTTGTTACCACCTTCACTTTATGTTATATTTCGTCATTGACTTAAGTGATGGGCGACTAGGTGGTACTTTATGTTCTATTTCTTCATTGGGACAACTTAAGTGTATTTTTTAGCATGTGCACAATAAAGTCACTTAAGTTATATTTATGCATATGGAAAATTCCCAAAGGGGGGCGATTAGGGTTTATTGGAGGAAAAAGGTTATATATATCCCTTTGAGGTCTTTTGGAGGTCATTCACACATTCAACTATTTTCAGCCTTTTTGCTTGTGGAGGTCAGATTTTGTAGGATCCCTAGCTTCGGTGGTGAGAGATCCATCCCTAGCTAGTAGAGCATTCTTTGGTGAGGGTTTCCAATCCATATCCCTAGCTTGTTCGCACAATTCAGATTTTTGGATCAAATTTGGAGAATTAATCAAAGATTCAAATTCAGAGGAGGACAACCATTCTTCAACAAGGGTTTCATTTATTTTTAGATTTGGGGCTGTTGGGTGTCTCCCACAAGTGGAATGACCTACCTGGGAAATTTGGGAAGCATTTTGAAGGGGTTTTCGTGGCCCGTTTCGGAGATTTCAAATCTAAAGATGATTGTTGTCATAATGATACCAAAGAAAATTATTCCAATAATTTTCTATTAATTTGGAGTTTACGGTCAGCTGTACTTTTTCCTCATTTGCTGTCATAAAATTAATAAAATAAATTCAGTGTTGGCCATTAAAAATTATTTCTTAGTTGTTTATTGTTCTCTATATTTTTCTGCATCTTTTGAAGCTTTGGGTATTGTAGGAAGTGGTTATTTTGGAAGATATAATTTTTTTTAGATTTTTGTACCTTGCTGTCTGGAAAAATCAGAATTACAGTTTGTGGGTTTGATAAATTTCTGAGTTTTAAAGTGATATCCTAAAAGGGATATTTCAGTGGTATCAGAGCCACCTTTCTTCCATCTGTTGGGTAGTGAATGAAGGTATATTCAGGAGGAATACACCTTGGAAAGAAGGTCAAAATATGACAGATCAAGAAGAGAATGTGGAAGACCTCAATGAGAATTTTATGAAGAAAATGTTCATCAACATGGTGAAACAACAAGAGACAACCAACCTCTACTTGAGCTAGCTCACACAGAACATGAATCAGATCAGATCTGGGAATAATAGGGAAAAGGTGAGAACAATAATTCGGGGCAGCAATCCCCCATTCTTCTAACAAGCCTTTGAGTCTTCATGAGCCCTCTTTCTTGAAAGATTCTGAAGCGTCACATGTAGGGCAGCCAACAGAGGTGCTTGATGAGGAGTCTTGTTGGAAAAATACCAATCTTTGAGCGAGGGTTTCAGAGATAATATGTCATTTCCAGATTATTGCAGGATGAAGATTGGTAGCAAGCCCAAGAGAGACCATCATACGCCGGTACCTGAGTTACAAAGGCGTTTGGGACAAATTTCTATTCCACACTTTGATGGCTCTAAGAAGTGTACCGCACGGTCATGGGTCCAAAAGCTGAAGACATATTTTGATTTGAACCCCATGCGTGAGGAGGATGCAATTAAATTTGTGATCCTACATCTTGAGGGAGATGCACATGATTGGTGGCATCATGGACTAGTGACACAAGGGCACATGCACATTGCTACATATGTAGAGTTCACATGGAGGTTGGAGGACAAATTTGATAGGAGAGATCTTGATAGATTCTTCAGGAGTTGACTCACTTGAGACAAACAGGTTCCTTGGATGTGTACATTGCAGATTTTCAAAGACTCTTAGTGATGGTTCTTGATATTTTTGAGATGAGGTTGACTTCATTATTCATAGCAGGGTTGACAGATGCTTTGGCTGGATTTGTGAAGGCATTTGAGCCTCCTTCATTACATGAGGCCATTAGGAGAGCTCAAGATTTGGAGTTGTCTACTCCAAAGTCTAGATTTCCACCCAAAGTTCAGCAAAAATGCCTCCACCTAGACAGGATGACAAGAGACAAGACTCGGCTAGGAAGCCAGGCATTGCACTAGAGCTTAGGGAGGAATTGAGGCAGAAGAAACTATGCTTGAGAGTCCCGTCAACCATGGGCACGTGGACATAATTGCTCTGGGAAGGGCAAGGCCCATTACATTGAGGTCTACGAGGACAGTGATGATGAGGGAGAGGAGGTAGTAGAACCTCATGAGCTTGATGACAGTGATGCTTTGGATAGTGTGGGTGTTGAGACTGCAGAGGAGACTTTTCCCACTGAGACCATAGCTACATTGTCTAGTACCCCCAGGTACAAGGCATTAAGGTTCGAGGAGTCATGTAGGGACAACGTGTGGTAGTGCTTATTGATAGTGGGGCCACCCACAATTTTATTGATGCCACTTTATGGTAGAGAGACGGGGTCTATGGGCAGAAGACTTTGAGGGCTTCAACATTGTTGTTTCCAATGGGGAGTCCATGAGATGTACACGGAGGATCCCACAGTTGAGCATCACTATGGGTAACTATACAGTTACCGATGATTTCTATATTGTTGGTATTGGAGAGACCAACATAGTGCTTGGAGTGTAGTGGCTCCACTTGCTTGGTGAGTTCGGACTAACTTTTAGACGATGGAGCTAAAGTTTAAGTTCGATGGTAGGAATGTGGTCTTGAGAGGATTATCTTCAGATGCACCTAGAGTTGTCACGACCAAACAGATGGAGAGGATTCTCAGGCACAATGATGTGGATTGGGCAGTTCAGTGCTTGGTTTCGACCAAGAGTTCAAACGCTGATAAATCAGAGTATCATGTTGATGTCAAGCCCTATTAGACAAGCACAATGCAATTTTCAGTGATATACCTCCAAGTGTACCTCCAATAGAGGATTTGAGCATGTGATCGAGCTTGAGGACAAGTCCGTGGTCACAAATCCTTACCATCACCCCAAACGGTTTAAGGATGAGATTGAGAGGACCATACATGATCTTCTAGACATGGGACATATCAGGCCCAATTCCAGTCCCTTTGCTTCTTCGGTAGTTTTGGTGAAGAAGGATGGAACCATGCGGATGTGCATAGATTACCGTGCCTTGAATAAGAAAACCATTAAGAATAAGTATCATGTGCCTCACATTGATGAGTTGATGGATGAGCTACATGGTGCAATCTATTTTTCTAAAATAGATTTGTGATCTGGATACCATCAGATTAAGGTTAGAGAGGGGATGTGCAGAAGACAACTTTTAGATGCCACTATGGTCACTTTGAGTTTCTTGTGATGCCATTTGGATTGTCTAATGCACCCGCTACATTTTAGTCTGTATGAACCATGTGTTCAACCGCCACCTACGGAAGTTCATGTTGGTATTCTTTGATGACATTCTGGTCTATAGCAGGACATGGGAGGATCACATGAGACATCTTGATGAGGTATTGGGTATTCTAGAGACTAATTCGCTATATGCGAAGGTTTCTAAGTGCGAGTTTGGCATGACAAAGTTGTTATACTTGGGCCATGTGATTGGAGGAGGTAAAGTCAAGGTTGACAGAGAAAAGATTCAGGCAATATTAGATTGGCCACCACCAAGGAATTTGACATAGTTGAGAGGGTTCTTAGGTCTATGCACTTACTACAGGAGGTTTGTGAAGAACTTTTCTCAATTGATTGTGCCTTTGACAAATTTAACCAAGGAGGGGCTTCTTGCTTGGTTAGAATCAACAGATTTTTGATCACCTTAAGGAGGTGATGAGCTCATGTCCAGTTCTTGCATTACCAGATTTCACTCGACCATTTGTACTCGAGTGTGATGCATCAAGTGAGGGCATTGGATCGAGTACTCATGCAAGATAGGCATCCCATTGCCTATGAGAGTCGGAAGTTGAGTAATGTGGAGAGGGGGTACTCAATTTACGACAAGGAGATGTTGGCCATTATGCATGCATTGGCCAAATTTAGGCAATATCTTGTGGGTAGTAAATTCGTGGTTCGTATGGATCACAACAATTTGAGGTTTTTCCTGGGGCAGAAGGATCTCAATGACCGCCAATAGAGATGGGTGAACAAGGTACAAACTTATGATTTTGACATAGAGTACACAAAAGGTAAGAATAATGTGGTAGCTGATGCATTATCTAGGAGGCCTCACCTTACCTCTATGATTAGTTCTATGTCAGAGATTTCAGCTGATTGGAAGGCTCACATACTTGTTGAGTATTCCAAAAATCAGTTTGCATGTGAGATCATGGATGACATTATTCAGGATGACAGATACAAAATCTTGGATGACCTCATATACTACAAGGATAAGATTTTCCTTGTACCCGAGTCCAAGTTGAAGGAGAAGATCCTTCGAGCAGCGCATGATACACTTACGGCGAGGATATCCTGGGTATTTTAAGACCTACAAGTATATAGAGATATTTGCACGGAAAGGGTTAAAGGACGATGCCCTTAACCATCTTAGGGAGTGTTTGGTTTATTAGCAAACCAAGGCTGTACATTCTTTTCTAGCAGGACTTCTACAACCTCTTCCTATCCCTGAGTATAAATGGGAGAGCATATCTATGGATTTTATTATAGGCCTTCCCTCAGTGCATGGGCACGATTGCATTTATGTGGTGGTTGATTGGTTGACCAAGTATGCCCATTTCTTTTCTATGCCTTCTAGGCATAAGGCACCACAGGTAGCTCAAACATTCTTCACAGGTGTTTTTAGGCTTCATGGCTTGCCTAAGAACATTTTCAATGACCGAGATAGAAATTTCACGAACATGTTTTAGCAGAGATTTTCAGACTTGCAAGTACAGAGTTAACTCCTAGTACTAGCTATCATCCACTGACAGATGGGTAGACAGAGATAGCCAATAAGTGGATAGAGGATTATTTGCATAGCTATGTTGCAGGACATCAACGTGCATGGGTTAGATGGCTACACATGGGTGAGTATTGTTACAATACCACCTACCAGATGAGTATTGGTGTGGATCCCTTTTCGACATTGTATGGATATGATGCCTCATCGTTCGTGGACCTGGAATTATTAGATAGTTGAGATCTCAAAGCTCGTGATTTGTTACAAGAGAACAAGGATATTCTAAAGGCCCTTAAGGAGAATCTGCAGAAAGCACAAAATCAACAGAAGATTTATGCAGACAGACACAGGGTTGAGAGATATTTTGAGATAGGGGATTTGGTCTTTCTACGATTGCATCCCTATAGGCAATCCTCACTTAAGAAGAGTGGTGTTGAGAAGTTGAAACCGCGGTTCTATGGGCCATACAGGATAGTACGGAGGGTTGGGCAGTTGCATATGAGTTGGAACTTCTAGAACAGAGCAGGATCCACAACATCTTTCATGTTTTGTGCCTCAAAAGGGCACTTGGACAACATATTGTGCCTTCTACAGATTTGCCACCTTTGGACGATGAGGGAAAGCTGGTCTTAGAACTAGAAACTATCATTGAGGTGAGGCAAAGGAAGCTCAGAAATAGGGTTATTACCGAGTATCTAGTGCAGTGGAAGGATTTGCCACTTGAGGATGCTACTTGGGAGGGTGAGCAGATTTTACAACATCTTGGTTCGCATTTGCTTGTGGGCAAGCAAATTTCGGGAAGGGAGGACTGTAATGTCCCCATTCCTACGCCAGAGGCCTAGAGGCTTATTTTTGTTTTACTTTGGTCAAGGCACCAAAGTAAGAGCAAGGCCTTCTGTCGGGCACGTAGTGGAAGAGTTTCTCTTTCACTTGGCCCCGCTTTTCTGTTCTTGGGCCCAGGGAGATAGCCGCGAGGCCTCCTTAAGGTTGGGTGGAAGGACAAACGGTTTTCACCAAGAGCATTCCTTGGAGACTCCCACCTTCATGGTGGGGTCGGTATCGCTAATTGTAGACAACAGACGATGTATGTTACTCAACACAAGGGGAGTAACAGAGATCAGGTTCCACTATTGTATACAAGAGGTCAGTCGTAGAATCGAAGTCGAGGGGTGATTCGAATCACCGCACTTGCCCCCGACCGGCTTAAGCAAGGAACTCTTCCGGTTTAGAAAACTTTGGTCATACCCAAGAGGCTAGAGATGTTGGAGGCTATTGGGTATGGGTTTATTTTGTTACCACCTTCACTTTATGTTATATATTTCGTCATTGACTTAAGTAATGGGCGACTAGGTGGTACTTTATGTTCTGTTTCTTTATTGGCACAACTTAAGTGTATTTTTTAGCATGTGCACAATAAAGTCACTTAAGTTATATTTATGCATATGGAAAATTCCCAAAGGGGGCGATTAGGGTTTATTGGAGGAAAAAGGTTATATATATCCCTTTGAGGTCTTTTAGAGGTCATTCACACATTCAACTATTGCTATTTTCAGCCTTTTTTGCTTGTGGAGGTCAGATTCTGCAGATCCCTAGCTTCGGTGGTGAGAGATCCATCCCTAGCTGGTAGAGCATTCTTCGGTGAGGGTTTCCAATCCATATCCCTAGCTTGTTGTTCGCACGGTTCAAATTTTTGGATCAGATTTGGAGAATTAATCAGAGATTCAGATTCAGAGAAGGACAACCATTCTTCAACAAGGGTTTCATTTATTTTCACAAGTGGAGCGACCTACCTGGGAAATTCGGGAAGCATTTTGAAGGGGTTTATGTGGTTCATTTCCAAAGATTTCAGATTTGAAGATTGTTGTCATAATGATGCCAAAGAAAATTATTCCAATCATTTTCTATTGATATTCTGGAGTTTGGTCAGCTGTACTTTTTCCTCATTTTCTGTCATAAAATTAATAAAATAAATTCAGCGTTGGCCATTAAAAATTATTTCTCAGTTGTTTATTGTTCTCTATATTTTTCTGCATCTTTTGAAGCTTCTGGGTATTGTAGGAAGTGGTTATTTTGGAAGATATATTTTTTTAGATTTTGGTACCTTGTGGTGGAAAAAATAGAATTACGGTTTGTGGGTTTTGATAAACTTATGTGTTTTAAAGTATATAGTAAAAGACATATTTCACAAGCCCTAGCTGAAATTCTGCAACATCAATCTTGTTGAAACCCTTGGAAACAACAAATTGGAGAGTTTTTGTTCTTGATCATGAAAGGAAGGGTTTCGTCCTCCTTGATAGCCACGCAAAAGGATTTTCTCCCTTAAGTGGAAGTGATTGAGCAATCAACCCAAAAACCATGCAAGTTATAATTTTTGACAAGAGATGATCCTCAAATGAGCCAAGCGAACCCTCTTTATACCTTGTTGTGGTGCCAAAATAGATTAGAGTGTCTCCAAACTAGGACCGACCTCATAAGGATGTTTTCTTTTATTTTTACTTTGGTTTTCACCTTCCTAGATAGCAATTAGAGCTGCTAGATATTAAGAAGGAACAACCCATAGAGGAGTCCACCATGCAAGTTGGAGAGGAAGAGTCCTCCAAAGGAAAATGTATGGAATCAAATGAACAAAATGTTGGGGTTAAAAGGAATTCGGATTTTCAACTGCAGAAGATGTAATGAAGACCCAATAAAGGTGTGATGAATGGCTAAGAAGAGCTAGGGAAGCTAAATTGATAACTGCAAGCAAAAAACAACACCTAAAAAAACTTAGAGAAGAGTTAATTTCGTAGGTTGTAAAAAGGAAGAAACAACAATTTTCCCTTCAAATCATGAAGTTTATTAGGTGGAGTTTTGGGAAGACTTCGGGGAAGGCATGCACATGGGAAAGTACGTCATTGGGTACTAATGATTATTTTTAGTGTGCTGGAATTTTCATATCAGCAACTAATGGTAAGCAATTTGATTATTTCCATAGCAAGGATTTATTGTATCACCCTCATACAATGTTTTGATCATCATTAGAATTGTTCTAACAATGAGGATAAGATGAAAGGTACCAAATTGAAAAATGATCTTTTCCAAGAAGCCCCTATCCATTTTCCAAGTATTTCAAAGATTGAGCCATGGCTATATGAGATGGATTTTCAGGACAGCTATGGGAAGGCACTTGACAAGATTAATAGTGTGAAGGCTTTTACTTCAGCCAAAGGAGATGAGCCAAGGAAAAGAAAATATGAATTACAAAATTGTGAACTGAATTTGGTGGTTGAAGCCATATCTCTGTATGATAATGTTGATAATCAGCTTGCTGGAATTTTTCAGAACAACAATCAATAAGAAGCAAGTTGATGGTGTACATGACTTTGATGAGAACCATGAAGATGCTCCATACATGTGTTAACAAAAATATGGTTGGAGTCAAGGCCGAAAGCACTTCACTTGTTGAATTGAAGGTGAAGGAGAATGCTGGTGCTAACTCAAAAATTTTGAGTCACAAGGTTGGCAGTTTTGAAGACATCTCAACCAATAGTCATTCGACAAAGGAAGGTGAACAAGTTGAGAAAAACCAATGGTATGAAAGTGTTGTGAATTTGTTACTTCCTACTATGTTGTTTCAGATATGTCATCATCGTAGGCAGTATGTTGAAAAGAATGATCATAGGTCAAGTTTAATGCTTCATAGTATATCACAGTGAATTTGTGGTCATCATAGACAACATAGTGAAAATGGTGATAGAGTGAAGAACACTATGTGGGGCAAAGGGCACATACACCCTTTCATACATGTTCCAAATTACTTGTAGATGGAAGTTTGGGATCCAGGTGATCTTTGGAGATACAAAAAGGGTAATATCTTTGAGGAGTTCAATGTTATTATTTTTAATTAATTATTTGCCTTATGCATTTGGATAAAAAAGTTCATTGAGGAGCCCTATGAAGTATGTCACGTCTTTTAACGAAATGTTGGAGAATCAATGTTCACAATCCATAGGTCACTCCTTGGAGCCAAGTTCTACACTTAAGAATAAGGCTATGAGGATAGTCACCATTGCTGAGGTAACAAGATGCTTGTTGTGGAAAGGTGGTAAGCATAATAGATATTGTCTTGTTGTTGTTCAAGGTTGTAGCAGGTTTTTATGAAGTTAAGCTACATACGGGATGACCACCATTGGATGGGTGAAGGACTCAAGAAGGATGTGTTTCTTCAAATGGGCTTCACTATTTCGGGTTGTAGAGCTGCTATCATTCATAATTTCAGCTTGCCCAACATTGTACTTGCAGCCATACAAGTAGTCTCAGCCATGCATGGGAGTAATCTTCAGTTTGTTGATATTGTTCAAGCATATTTAGTCACTATGTGGCTGATTCCAGCCCCTATATCACTGTCATTTCTGAAATTTTTGAAGAATTTAAAGTATGACAGCTGATGTCCTATTCTTTTTGCTGCTGTTTGCAACAAAACCAGCCCCTTAACACTTTTTATGACAGTCACAAAAGTGTTTTCAGTCACAAGGTGGAAGGATTTTCTGCTTACCATCAATGAGGGGTTGTTTGCAGCTGTTATAGAAGAGTTTCCAGCCACCACAATGTTGATTGTGAGCAAGAAAATGCAACGGTCCAACTACAGCCATGCTTGGGGCAACAAGAATGGATCTTTGGAAGTCCATCACATGAATGGGAATTTTGAAGAAGATGCAAGCATGAGAAGAGGATTGAATAACATGCCTATGAGGCATGATGAAGTGGTTGAAGGAGTGATGTTGGGAGCTCTTGATTTCATTGACATGTTTGCTCTATGTGCAGGTTCAAAATTTGGGACAGCCATGCCACAATTTCCCAACTTCCATGCTGCTGTCATGAGCATTTTCAGCCCCTACAGTACTGCTATTTCATTGTTGCACTTACTTCCAAGAGCATTTTCAGCTCCTACATGGTTCACACCCTTGAATGGGGCAAAAGAGATCAAATTTGTTGTTATGACATTGTCAAAGTGCTAGAACAGCTGTTAACAGTCATGTACAGCTGTAAATTGGCACAATATGGGGGAGCTTTGTGGATGGAAGAAGCTAGGGAAAGGGTGCAACTGAAGCAAATCATCATGGCAACCATTTTGAAGTCATGGCAGCACCTTGCATGTGTTGGAACAACCTATATGAGTGTTGATAAAGAGACTCTTATGAGTCCAAGAGTGCATTGTTTGCATATGTCTAAGGAGAGTACAATGATCATCGCACGTGACAAGCATGAGTGGGAGCAGTTGAGTTTGTTTTTAGCCCAAGCAAAGGATGAAGAGTATGTTGTTGTAGCAAAGGTGGAAGAGGTTGAAGTTTTTCCACACTCTGAAGAGTTCTTGAGGTTGCTTTGGGATCCTAGTATTTGCAAAAGGGAACAAGGAGTGAAGAAGGGAGCTTGCATTTGCTTGAGGGCAAGCAAATTTGGGGAGGGAGGACTATAATGTCCCCTTTTCTAAATTAAAAATAATTAATAATATTCAATGTTGGGCCCAACAAATTCTTCATTTTGGGACGACTTAACAATATTATTATTAAAATAAAAGGTGTTTTTAAATACCAAAGTAGGGAGAATACCCCTTAGCCTATTCTCACTATTTTTTGGTCGGATAAAGGGGATAGGAGGCCAAATTAATAGTTTAGTTTTAAGTGCATACTAATTTCTATTATAAGCACTTAATTAAATTATCATTAAAAAGTGGTTCTTGGGAGAATCGATTAGCCAAAAAGTAACTTTATGTTATATTTTTAAAAATAGAAGGTGGATCTCTAATTTAAGTAATGTCAATGATAAATTAGAATTAAAAGAAGGGAAAAGGTATAAAAGGAGTTGGAGAGAGTCATTTGGGGATCTTCTAGTGAATTTGATACTTCTCTTTTAGAAAGAGGAGCATTGAGCTCTCATTTTCAGCCTTTGAGGACGAAAAACCCTCATTGGATCCTATTGAGGACGAAAACCCTCAATAGTTACAACACTTGGGGATGAAAACCCTCATTTGTTGCATTGGTGGCTTCATCTGGGAGTCACAAGTGGACTTAAAATTCAGAATTTCAAAATGACAAGGGTTTCCATCCATGTTAGGGCACAAATTCCAGCTAGGGCACACTTTTTGGGGCTGCCACATTCATTTCCAGCTTGATCTACCCATTTGGAAATTTCGGGATCACTTTTTAGTAGGTTTCCATGGTTGGAAAAATCTGATTCTAATTTTGTTTGATAGCTGTAATTTTTTGGTCATTTTAAGCTCTTGTTTGCATTTTATCTCCAAGTATTTATGAAGGTGGTGTCCTTGAGATTTCACCCTGAAATCTGGGACTACCCTAAAAAAAATTCGTTCTCTTTTTAACGTAACGGGTCGTTTTGTGTTTGTTTTGCTTTAGTTGTTTGCATTGCTCTAAGATATCCCTAAAGAGTCATAAAAGCCAAATTCGACAAATACCCACATGCCAAAGCTCACTCAATCCCTTTGCCAGACCTTGTCTGCAAGTGTTTTATTTATTTATTTATTAAATAAATAAAGTTCTTTTAAAAATAGATTGAGCTAAAATTGGAGGATTTAGGTTATATAAAGCACTTTACCCCATCATTATTACCACAGAACATTCACCCGAGGGGAAGAATTTTTGTAGATCAGCTAATTGGAAATTTTTCGAGCAATTGCCTGCAACTTCTTTTGTTTTGTTTTATTTCTTTTTGTCTGTGTTTTGGTTTGTTTGCAATTCCCGTAGTCTATTCATTCTTTCTGCTAGATCTTTCCCCAGGCCTAGGGTTTTGAAAAACTATCCAATATTTTTAATTACTAATCTGTCTCAGAGGATCAGAGCTTAGGATTCTTTCAGAAGATTGCAAGAAGTCGCTTGGTCCAAAAAGGTGCAAAAATGGATTTTATGAAAATAAGAAAAATATTGCCATCAATGCGTAGAGCTCGAGAAAATATGCACTTTTAGAGAAAACGACACCTAAAACAGAGCCACGGAATGAAAGTTATGGCACATGCAAGTTTTTGTTGCTACATCTTCTCGGACCCTTTCCAAAAATGGCAAATTTTATTCTTTGCTTGTGTTTTCTTCACCAAAAATCCAAAAAAGGAAAGAAATGTTGTCTTCATGCTAGTCACAATTTTCAAGGCTGCCTTCGCGTCCAATTTCCATGTTGCCTTAAGTGACGAATTTTCACGTAGATTTAAAGGTAGAAGTCATAATGCAAGTCACACTTTTTGGAAGGATTTAAGTGCCATGTGGGAATTTTGCGCGATGTGACAGTCAAGGGAATTTCTTGCTGCAAGCGAGTTACTTTTTCCATCAAGTCAAATCACTTTTGTCGGGCGGTGGGAATTTTGGCGATGTGCGACAGACGGGAATTTCTTAGCTGCATCATTGTAGGGTAAAAATTCTCATTATTAAAGTCAAGTCACTTAAGTGAAAAGCGGGAATTTCTCGTTTGCCTTGCAGGTAAAATTCCCATTATGAAAGTCAAGTCACTTAACTTTTAAGTGAAAAGAGGGAATTTCTTAGCTACCTTGTAGGGTAAAAATTCCCAATATGAAAGACAAGTCACTTAAGTGAAAAGCGGGAATTTCTTAACTACTAATCAGGGTAAAAATCTCCATTATGAAAGTCAAGTCACTTAAGTGAAAAGCGAGAACTTCTTAATTGCCTTGCGGCAGGTAAAAATTTCCAATATGAAAGACAAGTCACTTAAGTGAAAAGTGGGAATTTCTTGCACGCTTCAGAGGGTAAAAACTCCCATTATGAAAGTCAAGTCACTTATGTGAAAAGCGAGAATTTCTTAGCTGCCTTGCGGGGTAAAAATTCCTATTGCTTTGACTTCCTAATTTTAGCAATTCTTCTAGCCAAAAGTGCGACCCATTCGGCATAGCTAAATGCCGAAAGCTGACTTTTTTAATCGCCAGGAAGCATCCAATTTTGGTGTCTAGGGTTGGAAATGATTTCTTTTTATTATTTAGAGCATCTGCATGTTGATGTGAGTGCACAAGTGAATAAAATAATATTTTTAGCTTGCTTTGGCATGCAAGCAAAGTCTAAAAATAGAGGGCAATAGACTTTATAATCAGATCTTGGTGAAGAAATTAGATATTCATGGTATGAGCTTCATGCGTGTCTGAATTATTTGTAGGACTACTACCTTTATGCCCATATTAGTGAAGAAAGCAGAAGTCAATGTCTGATACATTGAATATATCTTCAGAATCAGAGGAAGAAATAGATCCAACTCTCATAATTGCAAAGACTTCGAAAAAAATTCATTCTCTTGTTTCTAATGCAGCCCATGTGGAAGTCATTGCATGGAAAATTCCTTTCAGGAGCTTGTGCATGTGCTCCCAATCTTCCAATTGAAGCCTTCATTAAATTTATTTTTATTTTCCTTCACCCAGAGTGCTTTCCATAATTTGAAATTGCTCATATGCAATTAAAAATAAAAGGTGACGAGTTTCACCTGAATTGTTTACGACAAGCATTTTATTAGTGCATGCATAGTTCAAAAACGTAAATCGGGATTAATCGGCGAGGCCAAATTTTGAATCGAAAATCGGGAATCGGCGAAAAATCGGCAAAAATCGGCATTAATCGGCAACTTTATCGCTACTTTTAAAAACATTTAAATTCATAAAATATACTTAAATTAAATGTAAAAACAATGTTAAATGATGCGAGAAGTGACTCTATAGAAGTGACTTTACATATTGTATTACTATTATGTAATATAATAATTAATTATTAAACTTATAAATATAGTTATGCTTATAAATATAGTTATGTAATATATTATATAATTATTAAACTTATAGTTATAAATTTATTAAATTATTAACTATTATTATAATTAAGTTATTAACTATTATGTAATACGTATTTAAAAAACCCTATTATTAACTATAATATATAAATACGTATTATATAATATATAATATATAAATACGTATTAACTATATTACATATAATACGTATATGTAATATATTATATAATTATTATGTAATACTGTAGTATTAAGTTATTAACTATTATGTAATACGTATTTTAAAAAAGGAAAAAAATTACTGTGTAACTGTATATTGCGGATTACCTGTTAGCGGCCACGAGCTCTGAAAATAGGGCTGGAAAGACTCAAAACCACCTTCGCTGAACTCGAAACCACTTTGGTAGAATTCGAAACCTCCTAGAATGCCCACGCAATCACGTCGAAGGCCACGATTCCAGGTTGAATGCAAAAAAACGAATCGATTTGGTCTGTTTTCGGGTTATACCCTAGGCCGCGATTTTAGCCGCGATTTTCAACGATTTTTGCAGGTTATTTGAACAAGATTTATTGGAGATTTATCGGATTACAAAAATCGCGATTTTTCAGAAGTTTAATCGTTTTGATGGAGGAACACGATTTATCGCGATAAATTCGCGATTTTTGAATCGAGAGAGTGCATGTATTGGAGAAGAACTACAAAAGCTTCAAGGATAAGAGGGAAGACAGGTCAAAGGCAGTACCCGCAAACAAATCACAGTTAGCTGCTTCTAGATCCAGTTTGGTGAGAATCAAAGGAAAGAATTCAACAAAGCACATGGGAGTATCTCGATCCACGACAAAGATATCATTCAGATCATTCATTGCTAAAATAGATGAAGCAGAAGTACAATGCATATTGGATCAGCATGCAGAGTATGGAGAAAGGACAAAATGGAGAGTGTTGTAGCTGGAATAACTTCTTTTTCTTTCTCTTATTTTCTCTGACAAAGTAATTGAGTAATCAATTAAATTGTAAAACTTAAGTGATTGGTTTAAAAGAGCGTTAATTCAAGATTCTTGGAAGAAGTCAATTATTTGGAAATAGGTGGTAGACATGCAAAATAGAAGGTTCATTTTCAGTTATAAATTATGCATGTCATGCAAAGAGAAATTCGGGGAGGAAGATTGTTAGCTACTTCCCTTTTTCATAGCTTTCGCATGTGGCAATTCACTAAAAGCTTCCTATTTGTAATTGCCCTCTCATACACTATAAATAGAGGAGGAACCTACGGGTTAAAAGATCTGAATTTGTAATCAACATTCTTGTGTTTTGGACTTTTTTGAAACCCTTGATATTTATCTAAAAGCTAAGGAATTAAAAGGAGGTAGATTTCAGGAGAATTTTGTGTCAACGGTGTATTTGTTTCTTATTTTTGTATAGATCTTTGCATAAACTTTGTGTTATCTTAGATCTGGATCTGAAACTTTCCTTTGCTTTAAATTATGTATTTCAAGATCTATTTGTTTTGTCTATGTGCATGTGACCAACTCTGCAAACTATTGGTTAGATTGCACATCTTCTTTCCTTTCTTCTCGTATTTAATTATTTCCCCTCTTCTGCACATATTTCTTTGCTTACTTGCTGCAAAATTGCCTAGCTATGGTACATGAGCTACGCGGTTAAAGTAAAACCAACAGATAGATATTAGAAAATATAATTGACAAAATCTTACACAGGAGCCTCACCGATAAATGAGGGAGATTTATCTAATGACTGCCTAGGTTTTCAGGTGTGCAGAAAATCTAGCCAACAGAAGATATGAAATTTTGAAGTTTCAATTTGTTTTTGAGCAATAATTAATTCCAATAGTCTGTAATTTATGGTTAAGCGGTTATTTTGCATTTCATCAAGGGTTTTATGTTGTTAATGTATTTTTGAAAATTTGTGTACGGGAATAGCTGAAATCTGAATTTAACATAGGTCGCTTAGGGTTTTTGGACCTAAATCAGGTCCCTTACCTAATTCCTGCATAAAATCAGTTTGCTGTCATAAAAATCAGGTTTTCTATATGTGTTTGTCAACATTTCTAATCTTTGTTCCATTAGGGTTTTGGGGAAAATCCAAATTCCTCAAATTTGAGCCCGAAAGGGACATTACAACCTTATGTGCACATTTACCTTCTCGGCTTCGGTTGGATTCTGTGTTGCCTTCCTTCCGTGCGACTCTTCCTTGGGCTCTTTCTTCTCCTTCCTCGCTTTGTGCTTCTTTAAATATTTGTTGTCCCAAATAACTCCCCAAGTTATTTGGAAAAATTATATTTATATTCTGACTCAGATGTTTCACATTTCACATTGCGCGCGCGCTCAGGCAGTTTCCTTGGCACTTTGGCATAGTTGCGAGTTCTTTCGTGCCTTACTTGCGCACCTTTCCTATTTCTTCCTTTTCATCCCTTTTTTTTTTTTTTTTGCTTCTGTCGTGCTTGCTTCACGCGCTTCCCCTTCCTTTTCATTCTTCTATCTCATTCCATTTTTCCTCTGTGCCTTCTTTTGCACACTCGTTTTCATTCCCAGTATTTCGCACACTCCAAGCGCGCACTTTGCTAACTTGCCTTCTAATTTGGCTAAGTCCCTTGCATGTCTTCGCCCTTACGTGCCTTGCACTTTCTACAAGGCTTGCGTCTGCAAGCCTCTTTCTTCTTTGCTGCCACACCTTCCTTAGTTGAAATGCTCCTGTTGCTTGCATACTTGTCTCCTACAAACATGCATTCATTTCTTCGCGCGCTCCTCTTCTACCTTCGCGCACTTGCCTTTGCTGTCTACGCCTCTTCCTTTCGTGCCTTGCGCCTTCTTCCATACTAGTCATTGTGCCACATCATCACTTGTCGGACTATGTTGCCAGGATACGGATATGAGTATCGGTTTGGATACGGATACGATACGCGGATATGTCAATTTTAAAAAACCCTTGGATACGATACGTCTTGGATACGTCCGTACATATATATTAAAAAATTAAAATAAATATATATATATATTTATTTTTTTATGTACATCTACTCATTTTACTCATTTTTTAGTCCATAAAAAACTGAAATAATAATACAAAACTTGAAATTTGAAAAATATACTAGGATCCATGTTCAAATTTTCAAAACATACAATATTCGTAAGATTTTACATTTCATTGTTCATGTGGCTGCCATACATATGATATAGGAATACAAACAAATCTAGAATATATCATCTAGATTTTCCTCAAAATCAAGTTCTTGTGGACCACTTGCGCTAGCTCCACTCTCATTAACTCCACTCTCCACTCCTTGCGAACTCCCTTGAACGTCATCTTCACCATCAAATAATGAAAGTTGGGCAAGCGTGGCTACGGAGGCATCCAAGTCTGTGGTCTCGGAATAAGATCCCAAAGTTTTGAGGCCCTCTCAGCATACTCCTCAGACTTGTGTGACAAGAGACGCAAATTGGAGTGCACATATACCAAATCCTCATCTTTTTTAGATGCCAACTTGTTTCTTTTAGCTGAGTGGATAAAGCTATAAGTACTCCAATTCCGCTCTGCGGAAGAATTACTAGCCACCTATTACAACAAAGTTAGAAAATTGAAATTCAAAGACAAGTTAATATTAGTAACATACTAAAAATGTGTAAAAAATAAATTAAAATTTAAATAAACCTAAATAAAATTTAAAATATTTAAAATGATTCCAAATTTTAAAATTTATAAATGTTATACCTGTGAAAGAACTTTTACAGCAATAGGACGTAAGTACTTGGCATCATGGCCATGTACACGCCACCATGTGGTTGGAGTCAAGCTGCTCTTGTCGAAAAGAGCCTCAATCGATGCCATGTTGCCTTCTGAACCAGTAAACATGCCCATTTCACTTCTAAACACACTGGCTATAGATGGATCAGGGAAAATTCTTTTGAATGCTGCCCTGGTTACATTTCCAACTTCAAAGTCAGAAAATGGTGCTGCTTACTGTTTGGTAGACCAAGTACATCGAGCTATGGTACTTTGGGGTCGGGTGCATAAGCAAGGAGATTTAATGAGGTGGTCATTTTATTCCACCTCTTCATGACCACACTCTTGACCTCACCGTAAAAGGTCTCTTCGGATCTTGCCTTTTTTTTGTATTATATCTCTAATACGCTCAAGCATAGAATTTATGCCATCATATATCTCTTCCAATCATGCTTCATCGCAGTATCTACATATCGGATCATGGAGAGAATGGGTTACAGTAAAACTCAACAAGCACTCAAGCTTGGCCCACCAATCCTCATCAAGGACCCATGATTTTACCCTTGTCCCTTTCTCTGTTTTTGCCTCCACACTTGACCAAACATTGCTGATCACCATCCGCTTAAAGCCTCTCTCACCTTCACAAGCTGTCTCAAAATGAACGTGTAAGAGGAAAATCTAGTTTCTGCAATCTTCAACAACTCTTACCTTGAGAATTTCTGAAAATGGCTTGTGACATATGATGGTTTGTGATAAACATTTGAATGTCATTTGCCTCGAATAAATTTTCTCAATCCATGGGATTTTCCCAATCTTTTGGAGCATCAAGTTATGGGTTTGGACAACACAAGGGGTCCACAAAATGTGCTCATATCTACCCTCTATGATCATTCCTGTTGCTTTACAATTTTTAGCGTTGTCTGTGATGACTTGGACAACATTATGGGGGCCCACCGAATCAATTGCCTCTATTAAAATGTCAGCAATAAATTGTGTATCCTTGACTTCCCCTTCACGATCAATGGCTTTAAGGAACATTGCCCGTTTACGGCATACGCAACAACATTTATGAGGGTCTATTTTTAGCATCTTTCCATCAATCTAAAATCATGAAAACCCCTGTTTCCTTCCACGAGTCTCGATTGGCTTCAAAGTCATGTGAATGTGTTCCACTTCCTTTCCCAAGAGTGTGGTTTGAACTTTTCGTAACTTGGGGATTTGTACCCCTGTGGAGCTTCATTGATACCCTTCATCATTTGATGCCAATATGGAGATCTCAATACATTAAAGGGCAGTCCACATGCATAAATGCATCGAGCAACAACCTCATTAACAATCTCCCTCTTTTCAATATTAAATGCTTTCTCCAAGTGCTTCTTTTGGCCTTTTCGTGAGCTCTCTGGACTCTCTTCATCAAATGGTTGACTTTGAGTTTGAATGAAAGGATGAGAAGTAGGTCTAGGTGTGGGTGGTAGTGATGAAGGCCTTCTTTGCGAAGGAATTATTCTAGTTCTATTTCTCTCAGCTTGTCTATTAGCCTCCTCTTGCTCTCTTAGGTACTTTGCCATTTTTCATTTGATATTTTTGGGCACCTCTTTATCCCCACCTCCAACACCAGTCAAATGGATTTTCACTCGGCTATATGAGGATTTGTACTGAGCTTGGCAACCATGACATATCCAAATCCGACACCCACCACCAACAATGTTGTCTACCAATATCACATGTCTCCAAAGAGGGGAATTAGGATCATGTCTCATAGGAACTGATGTGTTTTCAGCTTGGCCTTGCACTCCACCCGAGCGAGAACTTGATGCCATCCTAATATGTTTTGATCACCAAGATCACCATAACGGTAGCGAGGTGAGAGCATACACGAGTTAGGATGTTTAAAAAATTAAAAACATTTTGCGTTAACATACATAAATTAGTTATGTCCTCCTAATTTGTTTTTGATCACCAAGATTGCCATAAAGGCGCAAGGTGAGAGCATACACGGAGTTTAGGATGTTTAAAAATTAAAAATCAATTTTCCTTAACATAAATAAATTACTAATTAGTTATGTCATCTTAATCTGTTTTTGATCACCAAGATTGCCATAAAGGTGCGAGGTGAGAGCATACCTGATTTAGGAAGCTAAAAATAAAAAAACAAATACATTAACATTGACAATGCATTTAAAATTAAAAAATATTATTTTACCAATTAATAAATTAAATAACCTAAACTATGCTATCCTAATATGTTTTTGATCACCAAGATTGCCATAAAGGCACGAGGTGAGAGCATACACAGATTTAGGATGTGTTTAAATTATAAACTTTAAAAAAATGCAACATAATAAATAAATAAATAACCGTAAAAAAATAAAACAAAAGGATGAATTAAAAATAAAATAAAAATTAAAATACGGTATACCTGTAGTGTAGAATCGTAGATCCTGGTTGCCTCTAAACAAAATTACAAATGCTACCTCTTCCTCTCAAGTCTACTCTTCTAGTTTTGATTCTTGAATGAACAATAAATTTAAAATTTTAAAACAATCTCTTCTGTCAAGTTTCAACAATGGCTTCTTTTCCTTCTCCTACTTTGATAGTCGACTCAAACAATAGAAGCAATCGCTGCCCCTCCTTCAAATCTTTGCCTCCTCTAAGCTCTTTGCAAAACTTTCTTCTAATCTTTGCCTCCACTAAGCTCTTCACAACTCTTCTTTGGCTCTTTGCTCATTCACTTGCAAAAAGACAATGAAATTGTTTGTGTGATTTCAAATGAGAGGGGTGGGTGCTTTTTATAACTTTTTGTGGGGGAGAGGGTGTATTATTTTATTCATTTAGTGTTTAGGGTTCGGTTTTAGGGAGTAGAAAAGTCAAAAATAAAAAAATGAAATAAAACTTAAAAAAGACGTATTTACTGCAGGATACGTGCTTGATACGTACAGGATACGTCACGGATATGTCTGTATGTATCCGTGACATATCCTGACGTATCCGTGCACGTATCCGGAACATATCCATATCATATCCATATCGTATCCATTTCGATACGTATCAAAGGGGATTCGAGGGGGTCTTGGGCGTATCCATGCGCGTAGGTTATCGGACTTGAGTGTGATACACGCGACCATTCAAAGCATGTCGTATGAGTGCCTAATCCTGACGACGAACCAATGTGTGACACGTGGCAAAAACGGCAAAACAAATGAAAAGTTGGCCGATTTCTTGATCAATCAAATCGCGCCACATGTCTTGCATGTTCAGCTTGCACTACAAACCTTCAGATCACCATAACTTTTGCTCAAGGCTTTGACACATGCAGCTTGGGTTTGTTGAAAAGATCTTGACATGGCCTACACGTTGGACTTTTCAAAATTAGATTTAGGCGGGATTTGGTAGGCGGAAAACAAGGAAACGTCTCTCGGCTTATCAATGCACACATCTAATCGACCCAGTCACCCAACTACCAGATTTCTTGAGATCTTGCCCTCTTCCTTCTTCAACACGCCAAAGCATGAGACATGGGGAGGCACATCGATAGCAGATTTTGTAGGCGATTATTGCTTGATGTTGGTAGTTGAAGATTCAAATATCAGTTTCCCTCTTCTTTCTCCTCCCCTTCTCTCCTTCTATAAAATGTAGAGCCATGCTCATTGAAACGGATCCCTCTTTGTTGTAACGACACCATGCCAAAATGGTGGTCGACTTCCCACGAGTCTCAAACCTTGGGCTTGGTCTCTGCAATGTATTCTCGTGTCCTGCCATGAATGTAAAATGGCTGTGCATCCTTATGCAATAAAATCGGTTTTTTTGGAACTTCCGTCTTCCCTCTTCTCATTTACGTTGCATCTTGCCTCTCTTTCGCATTTTCGGCATGTCGTGCACATCTCCCACTTGTAGTCCCCATGTTCATGTGTTGCTGCGCGCTTGTTCGCCCTCTCTCGCGCGTTTTCTCCCTTTCTTGCCCCTCGTGGAGAGTGATTGACCCTTTCTCTGGTGCTATCACCGCCCCTTTTAGCCTAGGATTTTCCCTTTCTGCATATCCTTCTATCCCTGTTCCTTGGCATTGTTAGCTTAGGTTTTCCTTTTAGTATTAGGAGTAGTAGCAGATAGAGGTAAGTAGAGGAACCGGCCTTCTCCGGAGATCTGTCTCAAGCGCGCAAGGTCCCATAACTTGGGGACAGTCTCATTATTGACTCAAACGACTCAGTTCTTTCAGATCTGAGACATGGGTGCAAGTTTGAACAACCAATAGTTTAAAGACGCCCGATGGGACAAGTTTGAAGAGTTATATATCTTCGTCTCAATAGTTTGATGTGTTATTGTTGGTATCCCGCCTTTGGAGGCATTTTTCAACACATCTAGTGACTCCATTGATTGATGCACCCATTATCTCATTCATGAGACCAATTCTCCCCTCCTTTCTTTCATTTATTTTCCTTCTACCATCGTTTCACCTTCCTCTTTTCAAGTTGTGCAATCGTGACTTCTTTCCATTCCTGGAACTCTCATTTGTAGAAGCAAATCTATTTCCCTCCATCCCCACAGTTTCAGAATCCTCCTCCAAATCAGTTTTTGAGCCTCATCAAGAATATGCATATGACCCACTCCCATTAATGAATATGGTTATTTTTCTAACCAAAATGGTTATGAAGAATAGGGTTATGTAGATGATGGCGGTGTTTCTATGACATAAGCTGATTTTAAGAGGAAGGTTCAAGAAATGGAGATGAACATGATGCAGCTTAGAGTTAAATGCTCCATAAAGGCAACTAAAGTTGGCTTCAAGGTCCCTTGTCCATGGGTTGGCCTGTCTTTAGGTGGTTTAGCAGACCGAAAGCGTGGCTGCAGTTTATTTCATAGATCTTGACTCGAGAGTACACAACGGGATGAAGAAATGGAGATTCACAAATCTAGTGTTGAGAAACCCTATCAATGGGGCAACCCTGTGCTACCATTCTCAACCTTCATATTCGTCCTCCCCAACTTACACCATCTCGGGTGTTGTCCTTGTTCCCGACTTTTCGCGCGCTACTCGCACCGAGAATTCCATTGCTTCATCCTTTTCCCTTCCATCCCACCTTCATTTCTCTTCCATCATTCCCCTCGCGTGCGCTTCCTCTCCTCCCGCGCACGTGCCTTCCGTGCCTATTCCCTGCTTTCCTTTGAGTCCCCTCTCGCCTAATCTGTGACAAAAATGAACAGTCCCTCACCTATGCATCATCCCCAACCAATGTCATCATGTTCGATGATTGTAGAATTGTTGAAGAATGGTGTGACTCTAATTGGGAAGATGAAATCATCAGGGCGGCTGTTTCAGAAGAAGATCGAGTTAGACTTGGAGGCGCACTTCAGAAGGAGACAAAATTGCTTGTAGAGGTATAATCGTGCGCAATCCATCCTGCAAGCACTCCCCTTCAGGAGGAAAGCTTGCAAAAGGATCCTATCTGCGGGATCGAGCTTCAAAATAATGGGCAAATCATAAGGATCGAGGCCAGTGACCAATTAGATACCTAGCTAGTCTAGAGCCAAAAATAGAGTTGCCGCCGGTCATGCTCACTTCAGAGCATGAGGTAGAGCTTCAAAGCACGCTAAAGGTTAGCAAAGCGGCGCCTCCGAATCCAAATGCAAAGCAACCAAATGAGGAGGTATATATTGTGTTTGTTGATACTTCGAGGAGGGTGAAAAATCATCTCGCAAGTTAGTTTTCACTCGTGATGAAGACCATGTCAAGCGCCAAATCAGTTACATGGTCGCAATTTATGAGGAAAGGTAACTACTTCTCCCTCATTGCTGCAGGTTTCACTTGAGTGCCCTTTGCCTCTAGTTAGTATAGGTTAGTTTAGGTTTTCTTTCAGTAAGACAAGTGCTCGCGCACACTCTGCATGTTTCCTTTGAGGCATGTATGTTTTTCAACTTTTGTACATAGTTGTGTTTTTGTTTCGGCGCGCTTCTTTTGGCGTTGTTTCATTTCTTGTTGCGCTCCGCGTGCGCTTTGTTGCTTAGGATGACAGTTTTGTTTTGAGAAAGAGGCGGTTCAATGATCTGCGCACATATTTCCACCCTCGTAATCCGATTGAGAACATCTTCGTATGAGAGCAACGGTTCGATAATGCTTCAAGTGACTTGAGAGGTGTTCTTCAAGTTGCAGATCAGACCTTCAAGTTTAGTGCCAAACTCGATGCCCAATGGATGCTTCTAAGGCTATTGGTCTCTTCATCTAGCAAGCAGATGGCCCTAAAAGTCGCCAAAATGTTGTCCAAATAACTCCCCAAGTTATTTGGACAACTTATATTTGTCTTCTGACTCTGATGTTTCACATTTCACGTTGCGCATGCTCAGGCGGGCATTCTCTTGGCACTTTAGCGTAGTTGCAGTTCTTTCATGCACCCTCAGGCACCTTTCTTGTTTCTTCCTTTTCATCCCCTTTTCTTTTGCTTCCGTCACGCGCTTCCCCTTCCCTTTGCATTCTTCTATCTCATTCCATTTTTCCTTTGCACCTTCCTTCTGCGCACTCGTTTTCATTCCCAGTATGCCGCGCACTCTTGCGTGCGCTCTTGCTAACTTGCCTTCCAATTCAGCAAAGTCCCTTGCATATCTTCACGCTTTACGCGCCTTGCACTTCCTTCCGGCTTGCTTCTGCGTGCCCCTTTCTTCTTTGCTGCTGCGCCTTCCTTAGTTGAATCCCGCGGTCCGCTTGCATACTTGTCTCCTACAAGCATGCATCCATTTCTTCTACATGCGTTACATCTGCGCGCTCCTTTTCTACCTTCGTGCGCTTTCCTTTTGCAATCTGCACCTCTTCCTTTCGCGCCTTGCGCATTTTTCCGCCCCCTTGATCACTATGCCACGTCATCACTGTCGACTTGAATGTGATACATGCAACTGACCAATCAAAGTGCGCCATCAGGCGCCTAATCTCTTTGGCGAACCAGTGTGCGACACGTGGCAAAAATGACAAAACAAATGAATAGTTGGCGATTCCTTGATCAATCGGCGTTCGCCACGTGTCTTGCGTGTTTAGGTTACCTTGCTGAGACCTTGATTGCCATAACTTTTGTTATAGGGCTTTGACATATGCGCGCGGGGTTTGTTGAAAAGCTGTGACATGGGCTACACATTGGACTTTTCAAAATGAGATTTAGGCGAGAAAACATGGAAACGTCTCTCGGCGCATCAATGCACACATCTAATGCACCCAACCACCAGATTTCTTCAGTTCTTGCCCTCTTCCTTCTTCCACACGCCAAATAGACATGGGGAGGCACATCGACGACAACAGTTTTGTAGGCAATTATTGCTTGATGTTGGTAGTTGAAGATTCAAATCCGAGTTTCCCTCTTCTTTCTCCTCCTCTTCTCTCCTTCTTCTATAAATTGTAGAGCTCTTGCTCATTGAAACGGATCCCTCTTTGTTGTAACGGCACCATGCCAAAATGGTGGCCGACTTCCCATGAGTTTCAGACCTGGGTTAGGTCTCTGCAATGTATTCTCGCCTCCTGCCATGAATGTAAAATGATTGTGCATCCTTAAGCAATAAAATCGGGTTTTGTGGAACTTTTGTCTTCCCTCTTCTCATTTATGTTGCATCTTTCCTCTTGTCTGCATTTTCTAGCATGTTGTGCGTAGCTCCCACTTGCAGTCCCCATGTTCATGTGTTGCCGCGCGCTGGAGAGCCGAGTTTGTGTGTTTTGATTTGTGGCGCACTTTTCTGCCTCTCTCGTGCGCTTACTCTCTTTCCCCTCGTGGAGAGCGATCGACCCTTTCTCTGGTGCTATCACCGCCCCTTTTAGCCTAGGATTTCCCCTTTCTGCATATCCTTCTATCCCTGGTCCCTTGACATTGTTAGCTTAGGGTTTCCTTTCAGCATTAAGAGTAGCGTGAGTAGCAATAGAGGAACCGGCCTTCTCCGGAGGTCTGTCTTTAGTGCGCAAGGTCCCACAACTTGGAGATAGTCCCATTGTTGACTCAAACGACTCAGTTCTTTCAGATCTGAGACACGGGTGCAAGTTTGAACAAGCAACAATATTCTTGTGCCATCCTCCATGTGCTGCCCTCTTTGTGTCCCACGCAAAGCCTCCACGCAAACTTTCTTCTTTGCACTCCTCCTCCTTCATTTCTCCATTTCTCTTTCATTCATCTAGACTCTTTTGCGCTTTCCTCGTCACACATGCTTGTTTTGCTTGCATTGCTGCTTCGGCATCCTCCTCGTGCATTAGCCAAACTCTCACCTACCTCCTTTAGCTGATCCTTGTGCAACTTCAAAGTTGGCTGATTTTCTTGGGGTGCTCCTATATCCAATACAACCGAGAGTAATTTAGTTAGTTCTAGTGCATACACAACAATTTCAATTTACTTTATTTGTCAAATTGGAAATCTTATAGGAACATAGACTTTTCTGCACTATCATCTCCAAAATATACTTCATAACCAGCTTCAACTTCTTTGAACTTAACAAACCAATATCCATTATATGTCATGTTGAATTATAGTAGGATCTATGTACAATACCTCCACACAATCATCTTTACCAACCAAATATTGAAATACAAATGATTTTGTTCCGTTTAATGAATTTTCAATGATTTCCTAAATTTTTATGCTATATTGTTGTAATTTATCAACAGCTACTAAAACCTTTGAAAATTTATAGTAGCTATTAGAAAGACAGTTTGCAAGTCTTTTACCCAAGGATGTTGTGGTTTTCTCTACCATGGATATTTTTAGGTCGAGTTACGTATTCTTTGATAATTATTTTAATATATCTTGAAGAACATATTTTTCTATTTCAGTCATTATTAATGGTTACAACTTAGTATACCAAGATGGTTCCTCATGTGTTAAATGCATTTTCTCATGCAGAAATATTATCTTAGCATGTCAAGGGAACTCACTCGTTTGGACTCGATTACAATGGCACCTATTATTGACAATTTTTCTGAAACATTAGCTGGAATTACGACAATCCGTGCTTTTGCCACCAGGAAAGGTTCAAGATTATTAACAACAAATTGGTTGACACAAATTTATCTATTGGCTTTCATAACTGTGCTGCCAATGAATGGCTTGGTTTTCGTATTGAAAGTATTGGTACCATTATCCTTTGCTCCTCTGCATTACTTTTGGTTCTCCTTCCAAAAGGAGTTATACAACCTGGTTCGTTGATTTTCAACTTTTATCTGTAAGCTATTTATGTTATTTGTTTTTAAGTCTTTGTAAACCTATGGAGTATTCTATCTATCAGGGAATAGTATAATGAACATAAACTAACTCCAATAAAAGGAACATAAAACTTGAGCTAAGTTCATATTGTAGTGACCTTGGATTTTCTTTCTAATTGCTTATCTTTTTGTTTGGCAGAATATGTGGGTTTATCACTATCATATGGACTTGCTCTCAATGGGTGTGTTTTCTATCTAGTGTGTCGTATTTGTGAAATTGAACAGGATATGGTTGCAGTAGAAAGAATATTGCAGTATTGCAGGATTCCGAGTGAAGCTCCACTTGTACTGCCAAACAAGCAGCCTGAAAAGTGTTGGCCAAATGAAGGAAACATTGCAATAGATAATTTGCAGGTCAACTCATTCTATAATGTTCTTTTATTTTTACTTTTCTATGTGTGAATGCTTTCTTAGGTGAATTAGTTGTTTATAAATTGGCTCATATTATTTGGAAACATTGACAATCCATATTCAAATAATTGCACCATGGCTTAAACTGTTAGTACCAATAGGGGCTGAATGAAATGAGCAAATTTATATTATATAATACTGAATTTATTATGGTGTTGTTTGAGGATTTTTCCCTCATATTTGTGGTAGCTTGGTTGATGATATATTATTAAAACGCAAACTCAATAGAAATTTGAAATAAATAGGGGTTGGGAGAGGTTCCAGAGAGCTGAATCAACTTGCTAAAGTTTCTATGTAGTGGTGGTCTTTGTGGCATGCCTCACCACTTATATCTCTTCATAGCTGTTTCTTTTAGTTTTCATCTTGATCTTTTACTCTCTAGGATTTATCGTTCACTTTCTCTGTGTTGCTTCAATTAAAATGGAATCTTTTCTTTGATTTTAGAAAGGTGCATACAAAAATTGATTAAAATGTGAAAGACCAAAATTATTTTTAAGGCAAAAGAAGTGATTGGTTGATCCTTGTTGTCATCAGTCCTATGAAGGATTTTAGGTGCTTCCTTATTAAAACTGTTTAAGATTCCTTGCCCATTCCATTCATGGATTTCATTATGGAATTGGAAAGAAATGGGTTTCATTTGTCCTTGGACAAAGTCTCAAATTACATTCAAATAACTTGTGTCCTCAATAAGCCATAACATAAGCTGAATTCCCCTAGCAGATAATCCTAGAACTTCTGTACTTAGAAATAGAAAGAAAGTTACAATTTTCTTAACACATCAAAATAGTACATGTTTACCTATTTAGAGGTACAAACATGTTCATCTTATATATACACAAGATAGAATCACACATGTATATATTTGTTTGGTTAACTGGTGGAATTGATGACCCAACAACCTGGCACAATTCTTTTGGTGCACTCTTAGCAGGGCAAGCCCCTATAACCACTAGGGTTGCACAAATTCCCCACTCCACATCCCGCTGGTAAACCAAGAATGGAATTTAAGACCTATGTGACCTAAGTCATTGATCACATTCACTTGAGCTAACCTCGTGGGAAAATAGAAGATGCAAATTGCAAAAGAAAAAGATAAATTAGATGAGATTCCATTAGTCGTGGATCTAACTCCACACTTACAAGTATGCTTTACATCAGGGTCAATGTTCTCATATACAATTACAAAGGAATACAATCTAAAGGGTTAAAACAATTGTCAGAGACTTGTCTCTTTTAATTACTTAAATGATATTAAATAATATTATACCTTAATATTCTATATCTATCCCCCTCTGCCCCCACCTCTCACAGCCCCCACCCCAACATAAGAACATTCCAATTTGCGTTTAGATATGATTATAGCACCATGTTTGGTTAAGGGTTACCAAAATTACACTTTTCCAACAACAAATGTAGGTATATTAAATGACTAGGCAAATTCTATGCTTAAGATATATGGGAACTTTGTTTATGATATTCCACATTCCCTTGAGAAACTTGTATAATATAATGTTTATAAACCTCTTGTAATGTATGAGCATGTCTGCATCTTAAATTGTGTAAGATCCATTGACAGTCATAATTAGTGCTAAAAATGGCCATATTTATCATAATATTTCAATGATATAATTATGAAACTGGGGCATAGTTGACAATGTAATTATTGGTTGGGGTAAAGTTCGTGTCCACCTCTTTGTTGAGATATTAAAATATTATCACGGAAGCTTAACATTATTCTCCTATAATAAAATCTTATCATCATGGACTGATATTCCTCTCATATTTTTTGTTGTCATGTAGGCAGAGAGACATCACCTTCATTGACAAGTGCTTTTTTGTTATATTCTTCGATGAGACACTTTGCATGCTTTAAAACAGATTCATTATTTAAGATTTACTGCTTCTGGACAACAATATGCAATGTGTGTGTGTGTGTGTGTGTATTGATCCATTACTAAGGGTTGGGGGTCCCTTTCCCGATATGATAATCACCAAAAAAATTGTACATTTGGAGTAGAATTTATACCTAAGGTGTGAAACTTGGAACACCAAGGTAGAACTAGAGGAAGCTGATGCCATCGTACTATAAAACCCAAAAAATGGAAAACTATGGCAAAAATATAACTATCTAAGACATTAACCTAGCTAGATTGTTATAGCTAACATACTAAGCCCCAAAAATATAACTACCTAAGACATTCAACTAGCTAGATTATTATAGCTAATATACTAAGCCCCATGGGCCAAGACAAAAAAGCACTATCCCACACAAGGATTGCAAACATATCATCAAAACGAGACATTGTTTCAAACTACCATTGAGAAAAGAGAGAACCAACAACATCGCCACTAGTAGAAGAGGAGGCCCCACCATGAGTATTCATGTGACCATTCAAGCTAACATGAAACCCACAAAGCCCCACAACCATTCACATCAGCACCTTAGCATCTTTTCCAACCAACATCATGGCCCGTTTCTCCATAAGGAAATTACTAGGAAGAATAGGGTGGCATAGAGCAGCAAGATTCACCACCAGAAAGGCCATCCTTGCATTCGCCTATCTAGGCAAGAAGAAAGTTTGAACTCTCTCCATCGCCTGTCACGAGGACTAACAACTGATTTTTAAGATCATGAAAGGAGGCCATTGAAACCAAACTCCTAACTTCAGCCCCGAGATAGGAAAATCACGTGGAACAATTAAATTAATTACCTCGAATGCTTTGTCAAACCAATTTGTTTCTCTGCAGAAACAAACATATTTACGATTTCTTGAATGATGCACTTATCTGAGATGAGATACAAAAGATTGGAGACAAACATTGATGCAAAATTCGAAATCACTTATCTTCTATTTCCAGTTGAATGTATTTGACACACAATACTTCCTTCATAGAGTTGAGAAGTCCAGCCAACTGAACCACAAAAATTATTTTAATTCTTTCATCAATCTATGGGAACTAGAATACCATCTCCCACTTCTCGATAGGAAAAAAGAAACATGGAAACAAATATGACCACATTATCGCAAAGCTTGTTTGCAAAACAAATTCAAGGTCACTAGATGGGCACGAGTGCCTAATGTTTATGCCAATACCAAAGAATGTATAGGCTGTAGTATGTGACAAGCTGCCCTTTGCATTCACTCCATCCATCACATGCCAAGCCACCCTTTGCATTCATTCCAGCTGTCCCCTTCACATGCCACCGCCAATTTATACACCCCCATCTCATCATCACTCAAAGTACTCTCTTCGACGTCAACCGAGAAAGTTTCCGTCATTATTTAGGAAGGAAAAATGAATTAATATGTATAGACCCAATTTACCCTTATAAATGAATAGCATATATGAATTGGTATAGGTTGTGGTTTACACCGATGCCATGAAGGCCCCAATCTAGGCATTGGGAATGAGTTGGCTATGAAAGGTCCCTTTCCCAACAATTGACAAGGCCCCACCACAACTCCGATTCATCATAAGTGCAAAAGTGAATGGTCTTTTCAATGCTCGCATTTGCCAAAATATTCACCATTCCATTAGTTTGTTGAAACAATGCTGAGCATCCTAAGAGTAGATATCATCCAAAAGAGAACATACATATTTTAGAATGGTGTCCAACTTCCAACAATTTGACCCTCAATGTTCTAATGCCTTGATTATCACCATTGAGTCTTCTTCGATGAGGATGTAATGCCCCATTCTAGGGATGAAACTTGAAATAAAGGTTTAACAAAAACCCGGACTGAAAATATTATAATTTTATATCAGCCAACTGAAAAATAGAACAGCAGTGAACAACAATTTGATTTTTAGAACAACAAGGAAAAAACAATAATTCATCAAAATATCACCATTCACATCATCCAAAGTATGTAGAGGCACTTTAAGAATATTTTAGAACAATTATCAACCAAGAAATCAGCCTCTAAACCCAGTTGGAAATTAAATAAATGACAACAGAGTATGCCCTTACAAAATGGCTGGAAATGAATGATTCCAAGCCCTACAAATGAAATACAAAGTAGATTCGGCTGCCAAAAATATGGAGAATGCAATGATGGCTGAGTTGAGTGACACTTTGTGCCCTAGAAACCACCAATCACTTCTCCAAGGTGGGTCGCTCCCCTAGGAGAGGGGCTGAATTTCACTTTGGGACCAAACATTTGCTGAAAATGAAATACAAAGTAGATTTTGGCTGCCAAAAATATGGAGAATGCAATGATGGCTGAGTTGAGTGATGCCGTGCCCTAGAAACCACCAATCACTTCTCCAAGGTGGGTTGCTCCCCTAGGAGAGGGGCTGAATTTCACTTTAGGACCAAACCCTCGCTGAAAATATGCACTATCCACCTCTTTGAAGCACTTGGAACAATTAATTGAAGAGTTTTTGTTCTTCAATTGACAAGGAAGGGTTTCGTCTTCCTTGTGAAGCCACACCAAAGGATTTTCGCCCCTTAGTGGAAGGAATTTGAGCAAACAGCCCAAAACCAAGTAAAGTATAATTTTATGCCAAAAGATGATCCACAAATGAGTCCAAGTGACCCCTTTTAATACCCTTTTGGTGGCGCCAAAACCAAGGAGGGAGTTTCCCCCATGACCAACCTCTATAATGATGTTGCTTTTATTTTTAACTTGGCTTTTCATCTCCTAGACCCAACCAACCTGCCTCATAAGGGAAAACACGAAAGGAAAATGTAAATGCTAACAAAAAGACTAAAATTCTCAACAAATACTTCCCTTGTTCACCTTCTTCTTGCCCATGGGAAGTGGAATGGGAAAAAAGTCTTCAAAACGAACTAGTTAGAAAAGGGGACATTATAGTCCTCCCTTCCCAAAATTGCTTGCCCTCAAGGCAATTGCAAGCTTGGCTGAACTGTAACTTCTGTATCCTTCATCTTCCCATTTTGTATGGCAACATCATCAAAGAGAAAGGAAGTGGCTTACTTGACAAAGCATCCACCACCACATTATTTTTATGCACCTTTTGAAATTCAATCACGTTTTAGAAAGTATAATGTCCCTTTTTCCCACTAAGGAGCTGATATTTGGTCTTCTTTCCATTCCCCGATATTTGGTCTACTCACTGTGGCAAAGAAGCAAAAATGAAGGAAAAGAACCTTGAGAAGCTATATGATATGTTTTTTACTAATATTTTATATTTTCTTTAGTGTTTTCCTTTCTTATACAGTCGGCCTTACCTTTTAGTACTTTGTGCCAATTGAAGGATATAAAAGGAGATCTAAGGCACCATTTGCTATCTAGACTTTGGCGCATTTCTTCTTATTGGAGCATAGCTAGCTAAGAGCTGCTTGTTCTTGCATTTGGGGACGAAAACCTCCTTATGTGACTTGCCTAGAAGGACAAAAACCCTTCTAGAGGTTGAGGGAAGGACGAAAACCCTTCTCCTTGGCTTGGGATTGATGTTTAAGGCTGATTTGAAGAGAGAGTTGTCATTTTCAGATTGTTATTGATTTATTATTAGTGGAGCGACCTACCTTGGGTAGGGTTTTGGACATTTGGTGAACTATTTGTGCAATTTGGATTGATAATCTGAATTATTATATTTTTAAGGCTGGAATTTGAAGTTTGGTGATTTTTGGGGTTTCTATGCCCTAGATCTATAATTTTCTTGTGGCTGCAATAATCTGTTCATAATTAATTTCCAGCAGAGAGTTCTTCAATATTTCCTTGTGATTTTGGCTCTTGTTATTGCATAAAATACATATAAAATTGTGGCGAGTTGGTTTAGAGTGTTTCATGGGGTTGAAGTCATTCTTTCAAGTAGGGACAAGAAGGCAAAGTGAGGGAGAATGGAAGTAGCACAGTCAAGAAAGTGTGGCAATGGATAAATGAAGAGCAAGAGTACCAAAACAACTTGCAAAAGAAATTGAACATGGGAGTTGGGATGGATCTGCAGATCATACTGAGGACCAGGACAGTGGTATAGTTAAGAAGGGGTGTAATTCAGATCATGAAAGGAAAATGCAGCAGTCATACCTAGTAAGGAGTGAAAATAGTCTTGAGGAATGCCTTAAAATAGTCCAAGAACACCAAACAATGCAAGAGCAAGAGGAGAACATGCATGAAAAGGATATAGTGGTCAAGTATGAAGGAGAGACTCAGATTTTGCAAACTAACATTGCTTTGGATGATGTGTATGCAGGTCAGGCACTAGAAATCATGAAAGAGCAGTCACATGGAGATGAATATATCAAGCAAACACCAAACTTTCTCAATCTTGAGGGTGAATTGAGTCAAGAAGAGTCAAAAGGAGAAGTCAGAGACTATGTCACAGTCAAAGAGCATGAAGAAACCTCAAAATGGAGGTGAACCAGGTGCTTAAACTCAGCCAACAATTGGAAAGGACAGTTTACAGTTCTGTGGCAATTAACAAGCTTGTGATGGTAACTCATCCAAGAGTGAGACAACTTGCAAAGGGCATGATACAGTTCCTAGGAACTCTTGAGGAGATAAACTCAGCCCAAGAACACTCTCACAAGATCATGCATAACTGGAAACAAAGAAAGAAAGAACCAACTACCAGTGTGCAAGCACAACACCATGGAAGCTTCTCTTTTCCCCTTGGTAGTATGATGCAGGGGCATCACTACAAGGGTCAGTCTAGGCATGTAGTAATCAAATTTTGGCTTTCTAGGTCCCTTAGGTTGTCTTAAGAGTCATCATGTGGTCCTTTTAGGCTTTAGTGATCAAGAATTCAAATAAGGAGGTTTCCCTCCATTTTGCATAGTTTGAAAATTTTGAATTTTGTTGAGCCATTTTTGGCATCCTTAGCAAATGTAGGTGCTTTAGAGGTCTATGTAGGTGCTTAAGTAGTTTGATTAAGTGTAAGTGTTGTATTAAAGGGATCCATTATGATCTAGAGGGAATATTGTAACTCTCATTCTTTTTGTAACTCCTTCTTGTTATGTAATTTGCACCTATGATGTCATCATTAGCCATGATAGGTAAGTTACACACAAGAATTCGAGCAAGGATGGTATATACACATCTTGTAACTAATGTTGATTTCATTGATCAAGCAAGGAAACTCCAAAAGTATGGGAAAAGGAGAAAAGATACAGTGACACTGTTTTATTCCTATTGCTTCTAGACTGTAAATCATAGGCAGTGACATTTACATGCTTGTTATCAAGTTAGGAGGAGAGGTACAGAGTAATGAAGGATATCCAAGGAGAGTTGCATCGAATTTTATGAGAATTAGTGTCAATAAGATGGTAGTGGAATGTTAGAAATCCAAGAGACCTGTAGCAGTCAGAGAAGAGAGGGAACTGGATTCAAACTTTGTCATTCTGAGAAGCAATTCCACTTAAATGCAAGATCATGCTACTGGGGATTTGGGAGCACGTGTTTAAAGTTTGATGCACCTTTAGGAGACAACAAAAGGTCATCTTTCGAGTGTAAATTGAAGGTATGTTTGTTATAGTTAAGAAACAATGACCAGGGCAGAATTAGCGAGCTTTTCATCTTTTTACAGTTAAACACCTCCAAGAGCCTCACTGTCATAGCAATTAGATTCCATTAGTGAACACATAACGTTTAGATGTGGTTAGGAAGTTTGAAAGAGCATTTATCTTGTTTGGTGAAGAGATTTGTACTCTCGGGCTTGTTATAGAAACCCTTAGGGTTTAGGCAAGTTAAGTTGGCAGAGGGCCAAGGCACCCATCTCAGAGACTAAAAACTTTAATATATCATCCTCTCAATTTCCTAAGGAAGATTCAAAAAGAATTTTGCAAATACATTGTAACAGTGAGAAGATTTTGATGACAGTCCCTTAAAATCCCTGTAGCATGCATTTGGAGGCCTGATTGCAGTCCTGGTTTTGCAATTTTGAACTATTTCATACAAAGGAGGGTAAGGTGAAATTTTGCATATAAATTGTATACCCAAATCGGTATTTGAAATAGTTTTTGGTTGAATAAATGAAGTTTTTAATCAGAAGTTACATCCAACTTTGAATGGAGGCAGGGTTGGTAGTGTGATGTTCGTCTAGAAGGAAGGATTGTGAATAAAGTAAGATTTGCATGAAGAGTTGATCTAAAACCTTTCACCCTCATTTAGACATTGATAAAGTGTAGTCAAAAACAATTAATAACTCCCTTGAGAGACCTTGGGGTTTACTCCAACTCATATCATTCCATTAACATAGTTCTTAATAAGCATTTTTGACAGTTTTGCAAAAGTGAACTAAACTCCTAAATCTTGTGACTTCAATCCACTTGATGGTTGGTAAGGCTTGGCTAGAGACTACTGAATGTGTTGGAAGGTTTGCATGAAGCCATTATCTCATTTGAGGTTAAGTGTGCTTGTTTTGAAGGTGTCTTGAGTTAGGACAAACAATCAATTTGCAAGCTAGGAGTGATTGATTTGGATTTATTGAACTAATCAATTTTGTAGGGTGTGTTGAAGCAGATGATGCTTTGCATCACCAACGTAGGCTCCAAATTAGTAAACTAGGGTGGATCTTTCACTACCGAAGAGTGCTCTGCTAGCTAGGTGTGGATATCTCACCACCGAAGCTAGGGTTCTGTTGGCGAGGAAATTTGTCGGGTGGACAAACTTGTGGATTCCTTGCCAACGCTTTGGGAATCTAAGTCCCTCTACTTAACCGGTGCAACTACCGTGTATGCATGCACGAGAAAGCGTGGATTTGTGGTGGCCTTTCGATCGAGGATCCAACAGGGGCACTCCACTGACCCTGCGACAAAGCTAGCAATCTCTTGCTAGGGAAGACTTTGTCTGAAGGTGGGAAAGGGAGTGAGAAATGAGATAGGGAAACTAATGTTGCAGGTAGGAAATCAGATTCCTACACACATTAGTTAGAAACTTCAACACATGCATTTATGAGAAGAAACAACCCTGCAAATGGCAACAAGACGAGATAAGATTGCGAACTCAAAGTTTCTAAAATCTCCTCATCAAAGAGGCTACAAAATCCTTCTTCTTATATTGATGCTTAAACAAAAGTTGTACATAATGTGGGAATGGAAGAAATTTGAGAATGGAGGAAAGTAGAAGAAAATGGCTATCTCCTTTGCTTTCTCTAAGTACAATGCACTCATGAGTTTACAAGATCAATTGCTAACCCCCGTACAATGGCATGAAGAAGCCATTAAATATCTTGCAAGAAACAGGTACAACTTCTTCTTTGTTAGCAAGAAACGGTTTACAATCTTTTGAGTCATTCGCGTCAGTTGATTCTTGATTCGCAAAGAAACGCATGATGGCGGAAAACACCAAACTTTTCATAATGCAGCTGTTACACTTTTTTGTAACTTTGAATTTGAACCATTCATCTTGCATTTGAAACTTTAAACTCGAGCCGTCCACGTGGGAGAAATTTATTGGAGCGGGTGTGGAGGATGCCTTTTGCATTTTGTGACTTTATAGAGATTTGGCATTTTTTACATTTTTGGTCCGCCTTTCCGCTTTTGATATAAGCCTGACACGTGGCTTCACTTGAGTGGAGACAGTAGTGGGTCATTTTATAATTTTACCTTTTTCAATGCGGGCTCAAAAACACAAATTGCTCCGCTGGCCCGCCTCCCGCTTTGACTCTTTTGATGCGGGCTTAATATTTGACTTTTTCCTTGGCGTGGGCAAGGTGCAAGTCACTTTTTAACTTTAAGCCCCTTTAATGAAAACAAGGCTCAAATTCTCAAATCTCCCCAACGATTCGCCTCCCGCTTTGACTCTTTTGATGCGGGCTCAACATTTGACCTTTTTCCCTCATAGCATGATCGGGGTTGCAGGTCACTTTATGACTTTTAGCCCTTTTTACAAAAAGGCTCAAAACCTCAAATTTCTCCGCCGACCCGCTTCCCCGCTTTGACTTTCCAATGGAGGGCTCGATATTTGATTTTTTCCTTGGCGTGGGCGGGGTTGCGGGTCACTTTTTAACTTTAAGCCCCTTTAATGAAAAAAAGGCTCAAATTCTCAAATCTCCCCGACGATCCGCCTCCCCGCTTTGACTCTTTTGATGCGGGCTCAACATTTGACTTTTTCCTCATAGCATGATTGGGGTTGCGGGTCACTTTATGACTTTTAGCCCTTTTTACATAAAGGCTCAAAAACACAAATTGCTTCACCGGCCCGCCTCCAATTAGATATGTCCACGTACCCGTGGATAATGGGCCAAAATTTGACGGGGAAGAAAACGCCTGTCATTCACGACTGTGGAAAAATGCAAAGAAGAAGAAAACTCCACCATTTCGCGCCCGATTTTCAAATTTCTTTCGCAAACCAAGGGATTGAAAACAATACAAGGTTCGACGATCCATGGCCATAGAAAGATTGACAATTTCATTCAAATGAGGACAACAATAAAATTTTCACGCATCCAGACAGGAAAATGGAAAATTTATCAAAACGTGCAGACTGGAGAGTTTAAACAACTTCAAAGCATGAATTTCTCTATCTTTTGGACTTTCAACTTTACTTGAACACTTCTGGAGGGTGTGAGCTCAAAATTTTCGAATTTGACTTAAAAAATGAGGGGGAATTTTTTGGGCAACAACGAGTTCTGTGGGATCTTACTCCACAAGCAAAAAGTATGCAACCAACAATGGCTTCAATATCATAAAAGAGTGAGTGTATGAATGAATGGCTTCCTCTCCCCCAAGAGCTTCATTTTATAATTTCTCATTGCAACAAAGGGCCCCAAAATAACCCTAATCAACCCCTTGGGAAAAATCCACGTGTTAAAAGAAATAACTTAAGTGACTTTATCACCCATATGCCAAAAAGTGCACTTAAGTCACCCCAATGAAAAATTAGAACATAAAGTACCATAGGGGAGCATCTCACAACCTTATTTCACTTAAGTCACCTCAAAGTACGTGTCCAACTCCAAAACATAACATATAAGTGAAATGAAGGTACAAAGCATTCTCAATAACCATCAACGTCACTAGTCCCTTGGTAATAACCAAGGCTAAGATGGATGAAAAGCCTCCTAGGCCATTTGCTCGGAAATGGGGACATTACATCAAGTTGGGGTGTTGACTTGTCACACGGTGAGTCCTCTAAATGTGCTAGTTACTTCGGGTTTCTGTGGTACTCCTCACAATGAGTTTAAGGGCTTATGGTACTTCCCACAGTTATGTGGATGGGTATTTACCTATATCCGAACTCCGTATTTAATGTGTATGTGGGAGATTGTGGGTTCGAGTCCCACCGTGGTCACCAAAATGTATGCCTAGATTTGGATCACCTGCAAGATGTGTTAGTTGATATAGAAATCTCCAAATCAATGCTACTAAATAAATGGGCTTACATTGCCATTGAGAAAAAGACAATTATGGGTTCTTTCAATGAATAAAGTGGGTAAAATCTCCTTAATTTGAATCTATAACCTGCACACAAACACACCTGGAAAAATGTTAGTTGTTGGTGGTTAGGGGACTTGCCTCGGTCAAATCCCTAACCATTTAAGGAGATAAAAGACATTTTATTGAATAAAAATGAAAAAACAATGCATGAAAATGAAAAGTATACGACCCGATCATGAAGCGATCATGGGTATGATTTGCGAAAATCGCACAATGGTTGTAGGCGATCGTAGGTGCAACTCGCCCTGTGTTGAAATTTTTCCAAAACAATGATCTTGCGAGTTGCACTAGTCCTTTGTGATCCGCCTTCACCTCTCCAAAACTTGCAATACCGAAATATGCAAGCAAAGAAGCAAAAACTCAAGTATGGGCTTAAGTGCGTAAAAATCAAGGGACGATCAAGAAGATTAAATGATGGGGTGAGTGGTTTTTTTATAGTTTTTGAGTGCATAGAAGAATGTGACACATATGGGTGCAATGTGCATAGATGGGTGAGATGATAAGGGTCCATAATGCATTGGGCGCAAGTGGGTAGGTGGAATGGAAAAAATTAAATGTGAGTGAGTGAAAGTTAGTAAATGAGTGATGAGGTGTCTTTTATCACCATTTTGTGGGGTTTTATATTTTTAATTGATTTTGTGGGATTATTTGATTTTTTTTATTATTGTGTTTTATGATGTTTTTGGTATTTTGAATAGGAGACCTTATGCACAAGTTGCATTTTTTAGTGTCTACACGTTCCTCTCTCCTTTGTTTCCCAAGTATGTCTCTTTCTCCTTCTTTTTGAGATAGTAATTTCCTATATATTCATTTTGAGCAGTTGTTTTGTTTTTTGAGACTAAGTCTTGTTCTTTATATGCATTGCCATGGGGCTGCTGTATATTGTGATTGAACTGAGGGTGTTGTTTTATGGTTTGGTTTGACTTTACTTCATGTTTCCACACTTTACTCAAAATTTCCTTTCCCACTTCTTGTTATTCTTTTGCTTCCACTACCTGCGTTTGTTTTGGATAAGTAGTGACTGTTGGGATGCTGGGAGCTATACTTGGTAAAATAACTATGATTTTTACTCATTTTTGCTTCAGTTTCCAGGTCTCCATATGTATCAAAATCCCTTTATACTGTTTTGCATTTATGTATATCAGTCTCTCTCTTGTATTTGATAGGCTGGCTTGTGTGTCCCAACATATGTGGATGAATGAATGACCCACACAATCCAATGGTTGTGCTTGTGTAAGGGTTGAGATTAGGGTATGGGTAAACAACTAGTTTCCCGTGGAGTGATCCATAGTGTAATCCCAAGGGATTATCAAACCCCCAATGGACATCATCAATGGCCCTTGTTTTTTGTTTCTCCATTTGAGACCCTTGTATTACGTTACTATTCGTGGCTGCATGTTCTCTTGAGACTATAATTTTTTCCCTATGTTATTTTACGGCACTCTTTTTGGTGGGCCCTTTGTGTTTGTTCCTTGGGTCTGTTATTTTTGGGTTGTCATTTTCACCTATGACATGCTCCTCAATCCCCGGATCTCTATTATCCTTATTCCCTTCTTGCTGATTCTTCATCACTTTTGTTTAGGTTTCTGGTAACTGGTGTTTGCTTTATATTTTCTAAAAGGGCTTTTAGATCCGTGCCCTAAGGCTCACGTGACCATTGCACGTGTCCCTTGAATTAGATGGTTAGAAGAGACAGGTGTAGAGCAATCCTTAATCAATAGTTGTTGAAGATCATGAGGAAATATGTATTCTGAGAACTGGTTTAAGACTGTAGTTGCTTCCATAAGATTGACTCTCATGTTGGTTGCATCATTTGGCAACTAGTATCACTTCTAATGTGAGCAAAATGGACTATCTCTAATTTCTTGAGGCCATTTTGCTTCCTCCATGATTGTGTTTAATAACCATGATGTTACTTGACCATCCTTAATTGCATTTATCAAAATTTGTGAATCTCTTCCGTTACTATCTTATTCCAACCTCTATAAATGTAGTCTAAATAGCTTTGAGCATTGCCATAGTTTCTGTTTGATTATTAGTATTCTTTCATATGTCTATAGAAAAGATAAGAAGAGGTTGACATTTTCCATTCCCGCTCACCCTCTTGCTCCCTCCTTCCCCCGCCTTGATTTTCTTTTTCCACTCTAACATTATGAAACCCAAGGGTGGGGTGGCCAAGTGGTGATTGAATCCTCAAGCATCTTTAAATTGGACCCATTATTAGGGCAATACACTATATAGTAATAACTTTTAAGCATATTTATTTATACTTTTAGCCCATAGGCATAGGCACCATGCACATCATGGATAACATGTGAACTAATCTATATGTATATCTACTCATCGTATTGAGGGTATACATATGATTTTTTATAAATATATTTTATTTTAATTTAAGATAAAATAAAAAAATTATTTAAAAATTCTATTTGATTTAAGATAAAAATACTAATATGATGTTTTACATATTTTTAAAAATAAATATTAATTTGGATATTTTTATAGAGAAATATTTATATATATAATATATTTAATTCAAAAATAAAAATGCAAAATTTTAGTCATTAGATTGCAAATGGTTTCTGGATCAACTGTGTGCAACTTTTTAAGCTTGACGTGTTTTGAATCACCACCTATGTTTTATTTAACTTTTTAATTACAAAATTTATAGTCAGTTTCGTTCACTAACATTTTTTTCCAAACTTTGTCTTCATTGAATTTGAACATGAACTCAATCAGGGCAACTTAAAATTTAATTATAGAAAATCCCTATTGCTTGATTATTGGTTGTACTTGATTGTATCTTTCAATACGTTAGATATTTTGCTGTCTTTTTAATGCTTGCTTATACATTGTGGTAGGTAACAATTGATGTTGGCTTAATTTTGAAGAATGTATTGCGAGGCAGTTGGGAATCGGACAAAAGAATATTAGAAATAAGATTTTATTTTACTAGTACTTAGTAGTTATAACCTTACAAATAGAAATAGCTTTGACTAATTTATGGCTCGAGTATTGGTTCCAATCTTTTGTTCCCCTTTCTTTACACCAGCTTATATTTGCTCATCTCTTCACTTGTTTGTGTTCTTTATTTCTCACTTTGCTTCAGCTAAGATACCTTCCCGAAGCGCCGCTGGTATTAAAGGATCTTACATTCTCTATTAAGGGAGGGGAAAAGATGGGCATAGTAGGCAGGACTGGTAGTGGGAAGTCCTCTCTTGTCTTGGCTCTCTTCCGAATAGTTGAGCCTGCTGCAGGAAAGATTTTTATTGATGCACTTGATATCAGTACAATTGGCCTAAATGAGTTGCGGTCAAAGATCAGCATCATTCCTCAGGAACCAACTCTTTTGAAGGAACAATCAGAAATAACTTGGATCCACTTGCTGTGCATACAGACGAAGAGATATGGAAGGTTTGTTTCTATAACTACTTTTTATTAACTTTCTTTATTTGAGAGTGGTAATAATCAAACCCTTGCTATTATGATGGTCTTCACACACACCTGCCTGCCAAGTCTTATGAGTTATAATGCAAAAATATGTCTTGTTTACTCCTTTAATAATAAATGTGCATAACATATTTAATTCTTGGGTTTGTTTTGCAAATTATAATCATTTATAGCTTTGTTATGATCTAGTACGGAATTTATGATCGTTTTTAACTAGCATATTTTTAATATTTCCTGCAACAAGTACTAGGTATTCTATGCATAAGGGGAGATTTGGGATTGAAAACATCATTAAGTTATAGAATACGAGTGTGGCTTAGTAAATGAAATTATGTAGCTGCATGAAGCTGAGAGTCTAAGAGAACTATTAATTTTGTGAAAATGTTCAAAGGCTATAGAAATTAAATGTGTTTTACATACAGAGCCAAATTATAAAAATATCAAAATTATGAGCTGACAAATTTTACAGAGCTTAGAGGTTTTTTTTTTTTTTTTTGTATTGGAGTATCGTGAACAAAATATAAGTCCAGAGGGCCAGAACATCAAAGACCAATGTCAAGTATCACCATAATCAAAATTTCAAAAATTGAGCTCCAAGAGCACAAAGTACTAGGAAGAGCATGAATTTATGCACACATTACAAAATTTCATGAGGATTCCCACAGCCACACAGCCAGACCAGACAATAAACAAAGATCAATTGAGCAGGATTACTGTTCTTTCATGTCAGACTCTTCCCTGATATAGTAAAAATCTTCCTCCCCAGCACCCAGCACCCAGCAGCAATACAGGTCCCTCGTTGTGCACAGGTCTGTCTGATAAATCAGGTCCCTTCTTTTCTCAGGTCCCATATTAGCAACAAAATCTACAGGAGGTGCCAGGAAGCAGCAGTGTGTGCATGACTTGCAATCACATCAGAATGAGATTGAAGAGCATCTTCCATAGGAGCAGGTTGTTGTTCATCTGAGTTTGAAAGGATATTTTCAAGGTGGCAAATTGTACTCCTGGCCTGCTTTTCAATAATCTTTTCAACCCAATTTGGAAGTCCTCCCCATAGCCAGATTGAGGAAGTACAATGGAAGAATGGGCCAAAGAGGAAGAAGATGACAGAGAGAAACAAGAAGAATTTTCCTCTTCCACAACACATGGCTGACTGTGATTACCCTCCTGAGCATTAAGAACATCAAGATCAATCTAAGCTTCATTCCGCTCAATTCTGTCCAAGGTGGAGTAAATTGCATTGAGGATGGCATCTTGGGTAAGCGGAATAGTAGGTTGAGTGGCAACCTGTAGGAGAGATCTCCTAGAACTTTCTCCACGTTCCAGCCCATCATCACAAAGCTGAAAGTAAGTGTTAATAATTAGGTTCTAACCCTCCTACGAGATACCCATATTAGCATTACCCTCATCAGGGGCAAGATTGATTTTGTGAAATTTCTAGTGCCCACAAGGTATTCAGGACAAATTTATATATATCCCTCCTTGAAGAACTTCTTTAGCCCATCCTTTGGTATCACTATCTTGAACTGCATATAAACCTGCACATGCAAGATTCTCACTATGATAAGAGATCTTCCGTCTCCTTGAAAAATGCCATCATTCCTAGCTTTTGAAATAAACCAATGAATTTCAATAGATATTAAGAGCTATAACTTATGAAATAGTAGGGGCGATTTCTTGTTAGTACTAATGATGCAAAACACAATATCCATCGATGAGATATCCTTGTTACCACATTTGGACCAAGCTTCCAAACAGATTTAGCATAAGCACAATAAAAAAAAAGATGAACAATAGATTTGGTGTCCCCAGATTTCACCTCAAAGGTGAAATCTGGGACTACCCATTTAAAAAACTTTTGTCCTTTAAAAATAATGGGTCTTTTTGTGTTTTTATTGCTAGAAGATGCCTGTATTATGTTAGGATATTCCTAGTGTATCATATAAGCCAATTTCGACAAATACCCAGATGTCCAAACTCGTTTTATCCCTCCGCCAAGTTTTGTTTGCGGGCAATTTTTATTTAATTATTTATTAAATAAATAGTGCCCCGTTTGAAGTAAATTGTGCTCCAGTTGAACCCTGTTGAAGTTTCGCATGTCAGTATTAACATATTTCAATAGGGTTTTCATTAGGAATGAATCCCGAGCTTTATCTGTGACTTCGACAACGTTTTTGTTTTTATTTATTTCTCTTGCGTTTTTCTTTGGTTTTCTCCTCGGTTTCTTTGTGAAATTCCCCTAGGTCAATTCTTTCGCCAGTATAGTCTCTGTTTAATTGCCGAAGAATCTGGAGATCATCTACCGACACAGCACTAGAAGGAATCAGCCTCAAAATGCAAAGCTGCTAGCCAAACGTGATGAAGTCATGCACAAAAAGCCTCTCCGGGCAAGTCGCATTTTCTGGAATTAGTGAGTGTAAGCTGCAATGGGATTTTTGGTAGTTGTAGGCAGGTGGGAATTTATTACCTGCCTTGCAAGGTACTTTTTCCCATGAAGTCAAAGTCACTTAAGCTGTGATGGGAAAATTAGAGGCGGCAGCAAAGGGAATTTCTTACCTGCCTTGCAGGGTGAAAATTCCCATTATAAAATAAAGAAAAATCACTTAAAGCACCGATGGGAATTTTCTACCTGCCTAGCAAGCTAACTTTTCCCATCGAAGGGTTTTATTCACCCATACAAGTCGCACTTTTCTAAAAGAAGCTATTTTTAATACAAGTCGCACTTTTTAGAAAGTCACTTAAGCTGCAGTGGGAAAATTGGAGGTGGCAGGCAGGCGGGAATTTATTACCTGCCTTGTAGGGTAAAAATTCCCATGATGAAAGTCAAATCACTTAAGTGGAAGAAGGGATTTTTAGAGCTGCGGTGCAGGGTGAAAATTCCCATCAGAAGTTGACTTCTTAAATTTAGAATTCACCCATGTCAAAAAGTGCAACCCATTTGGTGATTAAACAATGATATTAATGGTATTTATTAATAGCTTTTTTGCCTAATTTTGGCGCCATGGATGAATAAAAAGTCAATGCATGAAGGCTAGTCAAAGAGAACTGAAGGTAGCATGCTAAAAATAAATAAATTAAATTTATTTAATGGCAGCCAGCAGCATGCAAAAATAGGCACCCAATTTGGGTGAATAAACATCATTGTTTATTAATTAATTGCCAGGAATAGGGTGGACAATTATTAAAAATAGAATGTTGAGGGTTATATAAGCATGGGCTGCCATAGTGAAGATGTAATTAATTCTTTTTGCAAAGGATTGCAGCCTGGACAGTTTTGGCGCCCAAGGAGGATTTTTGCATCAAAAAGTGTTTTTCATTGCCGGAAAGCTTCAAAGTTTGGCGCCTAGGGTTGGAGGAGCTTGATTTAAGCCTTGTTAATTATTTGCATGTTGGTATAAGTGCCTAGGTGAAGTTAAAAATATTTATGCTTGCAAAGCCTCAAATTTTAGGGCAGCGGGCTTTATATGCAGATTTTTGTGATAAAAATCAAGTGTTCATGCTTTGATTCCGTCTTTGTTTGAATTAATTGCAGGTATTCATTACAGGTGCTTATATAAGTGAAAGGAAGTTCAAATCAATGTCAGGTACATTGAATATATCTTCCGAATCTGAAGAAATTACTAGATCTGCACCAATTGCAAAGAATTCTGGCAAGATTAAAAGAAAAAGAGTTCAGACAAAGGTTTCTCAGATAAAGATTGCTTCGCCATGATGAAGCGGGATGAAAGAGAAGGATCAGCGGAATCATGCATTACTTCCAGATTTGTTGATATCAATGACACGGATTTAGGCCCCGAACCCCTCTCCGAATTGATTGACAGATCCAGGGCTGGAAAGACGTCTCTTATGCGGGCAATAAAAAGCAAGTGGAATTATTCGAGCTTCAGCATTCCCAGTCACAGCTCAGTTGCCTGAATTTGTCATGGAGTGTGCAAGGTCATACCATCTCCTATCCAGAACAATCCGGGATGTTGCGGGAAAGACGATAATCAGGCTAGATGCACAATTTATCAATTATTGTCTGAAGATTCCAACGCGACCGGTGGTGACTACAATTAGCATCTGGGTCTGGAAATAGATGGGAGAAGCACAAAGCAGACTATGTGGGCATAATGAATAGCAGATATATGAAGAAGCCCAAGTCTCCATCAAAGTTCCCAAGGACTCTTCCACGATCCAATTTGGTGCAGGAAGTGGATGATATTACTAAATTGCTATGCAGGATAAATGGAGAAGCCAACACTCACAACTTCCGCTCATGGATGTATGCCTTCATTAGAACCATTGAGATCAACAAAGCTGATTCAATAATCAATTGGGTGGAGATCATCAGTGATAACATTGGTGAGCAGCTCCGAAGTGTGAGGCGGACATACAACTTCAAGATGACTTCATACCTGGTATACGCAAAGCAACTTCGCAAGGTATATTTTCCAAGTTGGATAGATGGGGCATACTCTCGAAGGATCCCATTTTTGAGTGCTACCCGCAGTTGACAGTTCTGAATGCCATAAAGATTACAAGGTGGTCAACGATGGATTCTTCTACGGATTCATTTGCAAATTGAACAGTGATCTGAAGACCAACAAGGTGAGCAAAGAAGCTTGGGAAGCTGTATCCCAGCATGGTTGTATTTTCATCCAGTTTGCAGACTTCACATACCTCAGGGTAACCGGCTTTTCGGGAGAACCAGTCAAGTTGCCAAGATATCCAAGTGACAAGTGGGTCATCATGGAGTTGGCAGATACGGCTCGTGGAGATGCATAAGCTACAATCAAAGCAACACAAGTCTACGAGTGTTCCTTTCCGATCACGGTAGGCTATTACACTCCTCCCGAGAGCATCCACAAGGCTAGAGGAATCGAAGCTGAAATGTTTTCTGAGTATGAGCATGAGTTCTTCCCAGCACGGCTGAACTTCGATCCATATGGGGTAGCAAAGAAGACAATCTCCCAGGAATACTCGCATGTGCCTTCATTAGAAGACTTCTGGATGAAGTGCAGAAATGAGTACGAAGTTAGAAAGAAAGACTTCAACAGGTTATCGGAACAAGTGTTTGATTATGGATTAGCTCGGATACCTGCAAATCTCACAGATGATGGGCCTGTGTTACTTGACACTTATCATCAGATGGGAGGGGATAGAGTTGCTCTTTAGGAAAACATTGGTGGCTGCCACACGATCGAGGAAAGATCTGCCGCGGTTCTGGTCAACACCTCGAACTGGTTGCTGACAAAGGGGTATTGCCTTGATGAAGCTTTGATGAATCAGATCACAGGCAACCTTAGCACAAGAGACTCCATCAAAAGAAAGCACGAAGGTGAAAGCAGTAGAAGGCCTGAAAAGCTTAAAGTGCACAAGAAGTCTCAGACACAAGAAAAGGTCACTTCTACGGCTATGGTGCTAGTTCCAACTTCTCCAACGTCAACTCACAACACTTCACCTGCTTTTGAACCTCAGCTGATCTTGTCGTTCCTCTGTTGAATCCAGAATGTTTTTGTTTTCTCCTCGCCCACTCGATCTTCACCTCTTCCCGAAGAAAAGCCAAAGTGTAGATGGCAGAGTTTGAGAGGGCATTGTCTTTGGACAATTCGAGAAGATGACAAATCACGACAACGTAGAATTGTCAATGACTTCTCATTCTCCGAAAAGCAATTTCTCAAAGTGGTTGGCTTATGAGTTGGTGTCCCCAGATTTCATCCTAAAATCTGTGACTACCCTATCCGAAAAAAATTTCGTACTTTTAAAATAATGGGTCGTTTTGTGTTTTTATTGCTAGAAAGTTCTTGTATTGCGTCAAGATATTCCCAAAGAGCCATATTAGCCATTTTTGCCAAATACCCAGATGCCCAAAATTGTTATATTCTGTCGTCGGGATTTGTCTGCGGGAAATTTGTATTTAATTATTTTGAGCCCCGTTTGAGGCAATTTGCGCTCCAATTTAACTCTGTTGTGATCGTACATATCATTATTCCTATATACCAGTAGGGTTTTAACTAGGAATGAGTTCTGCACTTTATTTGTGACTTTTGGCAACTTTTTGTGTTTTTGTGTTTTCCGTTTTGTTTTCTGTGAAATTTCTCTGGATCAATCCTTTTGCGGTTTGGCCTGATTCTTGGCCTGGAGTAACTGGAGATCATATACGCACGTTATGCCAGAAGGAAGTCACCATCGGAGGTCTGGTTCACTGGGAAAAGACGAAGTCGTGCACCAAAAAGCCTCTTTTGGGCTGGCCGCATTTTTGGAAAAAGAAGAATTGAAGTGGATCATGGGAAAATTAGAAGCAGCAGGCAGGTGGGAATTTTGTACTTGCCTAGCAGGGTACTTTTTCCCATGAAAGCAACGCCACTTAAGTGACAATGGGAAAATTAGAGGCAACAGGCAGGCGGGAATTTATTACCTGCCTTGCAGGTAAAAATTCCCATTGTGGAATAAAAGAAAGATCACTTAAGTGAATCATGGGATTTTATTGCCTGCCTTGTAGGGTAAATAATCCCATTATGAAAGACAAGTGACTTAAGTGAATCATGGGATTTTCAGGGCTGCCTTGCAGGGTAAAAAATCCCATTGTCATGTGTTTCTTAAAAATAGAATTCTTTATGTCAAAAAGTGTGCCCCCTTTGGAGAAGTAAAGGCAGCCTTTAAATTGATTAATTTAATTAATTATTCACCCAAAATAGGTGCCCAGGCTTGTGGAAAAGTCAACTGAAGTTAAAGGACAAAAGGTGGTTGAAAATAGACTGTTCTAAAATTAAATAAATTAATTTATTTAATGGCAGCCCCTTTATGTCAAAAAGTGCGCCCCTTTTGGGAGAGAAATAATACTTTTTAAAGTATTAAATGATTAAATTAATTCCTATTTTTAGTGGCTAAGGTCAAAGCACACTATGAGGCTTGAGTTAACTGGAAGCAAAAATCTAAAATTAAGTAAATTTAACTTTATTTAATGGCAGCCATAAACATGCACAAAATAAGCGCCTCATTTGAAGAGTGAAGCTTATTAATTAATTAATTAATTGCCAGTAATAGCAAAGGCATTAATTAATTATAGAATCACAAGGGTTATTTAAGCAGGGGCTGCCATAAGGATGAATTAATTAATTCCAGGTAAAGAAGTGCAGCTCAGAGGAAAAGTGCGCCCCATTTGAAGAGGATTTTTGCTCAAAAAAGGTGAAATCAATGCTAAAAGCTTCCAATTTTGGCGCACGGAGTTTGAAGAAGTTGATTTGTGTCACGGATAATTGTTTACATAAGTGATACAGTGCTCGGTGAAGTTGGAAAAATTCATGCGCACTTTGCATGCAAACAAAACATCAATTTAACGGGGCAGCATGCTTGAATTATGCAGATTTTTATAATTCAAATTCACGGTTCATGTTCGGTTGCCATCTTTGTCTGAATTAATTGCAGGAATTTGTTACAGGTGCTTTACAAAAGAAAAGGAGCTTTAATCAATGTCCAATACATTGAATATATCCTCCGAATCTGAAGAATTATCCAGATCTGCACTAGTTTTGAAGAATTTTGGCTGAATAAGAAGAAAAAGAATTATTCAGACAAAGATAGACAAAGCCATGGCAAAGAGGGATGAAAAAGAAAGCACAACGGAGTCATGCATCACTTCCAAATTTGCAGACATAGGAGACACAGATCTAGGTCCGGAACCTCTTTCCGAATTGATTGATAGATCCAGAGCAAGAAAGACTTCACTCATGCGTGCAGTTAAAAGCAGTGGAATTATTCGAGCTGCAGCCTTTCCATACACCCAATTGCGAGTTCGTTATGGAGTGTGCTAGGTCTTACCATCCTTCATCCAGATCAGTGCGAGATGCTACGGGGAAAACAATAATTCGGTTGGACGCAGAGTTCATCAATTATTGCTTGAAGATTCCGGCTCGAAAGGTGGTGACTTCCATTAGCATTCAGGATGCCGGCAGGTGGGAGAAGCATAGAGTTGACTGCGTGAACATAATGAACAACAGATACATGAAGAAGCCCAGATCTCCTTCTAAGTTCCCAAGAACTCTTCGCGGTCCAATCTAGTGCAGGAGGTAGATGATGTTGCCAAATTGTTATGCAAGATTAATGGCGAGGCGAACGCTCACACTTTCGTACATGGATGTATGCTTTCATCAGGACCATTGAAGTCAACAAGGTTGATTCCATAATCAATTGGTCGGAAATCATTAGCGACAACATTGGTGAGCAACTCTGGAACGTGAAGCGTACTTTTAGCTTCAAAATGACTTCCTACTTGGTGTACATGCCAGCTTCACAAGTCATCTTCTCCAAGCTGGATAGATGTGGCGTTCTTTCTAAGGACCCTATTTTCGAGTGCTACCCATAGCTTATTGTACCTGCGTGCGAGAAAGATTTCAAAGTGGTCAACGATGGATTCTTCTACGAATTCATTTGCAGGCTAGACAAGGACCTAAAGGCCAACAGGGTAAGCAAGGAAGCGTGGGAAGCTGTATCCAAAATTGGTAGTCTATTCATTCAGTTTGCAGATTTCACATACCTCAAGGTTACCGGCTTTTCTGGAGAACCGGTTAAGTTGCCCAGATATCCGAATGATAGATTGATCACCATGGAGCTGAGCAGACAACTTGTGGAGATACACGACCTTCAATCAAAACGGCACAAGTCTACGGGCTTCTTCTTGATCACCGTGGGACACTATATAAACTGCTAGAGCATTCATAAGGCCCAAGGATTTGAAGTGGAAATGTTATCCGAGTATGAACAAGAGTTCTTTTTAGCATGACTGAACTTCGATCCATTTGGAGTAGCTAGGAAGACGATCTCCCAGGAGTACGCACATGTGCCTTCATTAGAGGATTTTTGGATGAAGTGCAAAAGTGAGTACGAGGTTAGAAAGAAGGATTTCAGCAGGCTATCAACACGGCAAGTGTTCGACTTTGGACTAGCACGGATACCTGCGGATCTTAAAGATGATGGGAATGTGTTACTTGAAGCTTACCATCAAATGGGAGTACATAAAGTCAGACTTGAGGATAACGTAGGGCGCTGCCATACGATTGAAGAAAGGTCTGGCGTTGTTCTGGTGAATACTTCAAACTAGTTGTTGACAAAGGGATACTGCCTTGATGAAGCATTGATGAATCAAGTCACGGGAAACTTCGGAACATGAGATTCCTTGAAAAGAAAGCACAGAGGAGAAGATCACTTCCACGGCTATGACTTTAGTTCCGGCTTCTCCAACATCCAGTACTTCACCGACTGTTGCACCTCAGCAGGACACTTCCATGCCTCCACTGAATCTGGCAACATTCATCTTCTCTCCTCAGCCACTCCGTTCAACACCTGTTCCAGAAGAGACGTTGAAGCTGTAGATGGCAGAGTTCGAAAGAGCTTTGTCCTTGGATGATTCAGAAGATGGCAGCCATAACACTGTAGCACTTTTTGATGGAGAGGAAACAGAGCTGGGAGATAGTAGTGCACTCAACAACTTCTCATTCTCGAGAAGTAACTTCTTAGAATGGTTGGCTTGATTGGTTCCAGAAGCTAGAGTGGAAATGAACTTGGAGGAACACGACTTGCAGCTGCTCCAGAGTCTAGGCGGAAAAGACAGAAGACCTAAAGTTGCTAAGGTAACTTCAAGGTTGATCATCGAGGAGTCGGGAAGAAGTTTGCTGAGATGTCAGTTCCGGCGGAAGGAAAGAAGGAAGATGAGCTCACGGCAGAAGATGTAATAGTAACCAGAGTACCCATCGGTCAAGCCACCACAGAAGGATTGAAGCAGGATACACAGACATTGATAGATGCTCTATTCCTTAGGCTTGACAGAGAAAAGGCGGAGAAAGACGAGCTTCAGAAGCAGGTATCTCAGTTGTGCGAGATCATAGCCAAGGTTGCTAAACCTTCCACTCAGCCCATTTCAGAGCAGGTGAGTGATCATCTTATGCAGGAGATGGAGGATGCAAGCAATCAGGTGAAAGCTATTGATGAATGGAAGAATCTGATTATTCGTCAAGCTTCTGTACAACTTGGAGAGGTGCTTTCCTGAAGGTTATGAATGATGCAAGAAATCAAGCAAGCAACTGGTGATGAGCATAGTAGATATGAACACAGTTGTTGAGAGTAACCTGAGTACTTTGGCCGAAATCAACAAGCTTAGGAGAAGTATTGGTTGCAGAGCAGATTGTACCGGATGGATCAGTTGAGAAGGGGAAGCAGCTAGAGTTTGCAGTATCTTTCCGTTTGGAGATCTGCAGAGTTTTGTTGAAGAGGATGCAGGCACTTGAGAGTAAGACATCGTCCTTACCAGACAGTATCATTGCTTTCACTGAGGAGGAAGTGGTCGGAAATGTTACTTCATACGTACGGATCGTTCCTAGCAGAGTGCCTAATTCCCTGGAAGGGTCTCTTCTGATGGTACAAGGAAGAATTGATGGAGCTACTAAGCCTTTCACGATGAATTCCATTAGCAGACTAGTGGCACTGCAGCGGATATTGTGAGGTTTGGGCCAAGCTTGGAGGATGTGGAAGCGTGTATCAAGGTGTTGAACGAAGGATTGCTGCAGTTCAGGACAGAAAAAGAAGCGGTGGCTAAAACAGATGGGAAGATGCGTTGAATTACATGTTCGACAAGTATATCCAATATCAGAACAAAAAGAAGACATAAATGTTACAGCTGGCTTGACTTCTTCTATTCTTTCTTCTTCTATTTTCCACGTTCCTAGGATGAAATTGTAAAACTTTAAAGTTATTGGTTTTGAAACCATTACTTAAAGTTATGTGGAACAATTCTATTAGTTAAGTGATACATGTGTCACTTAAGGAGAAGTTAGTGGAGGATGATTGCCAAATGTCATCTTTACTTGTTTATGTTTCAGTTCAGTTGAGTTTCCCATTTGTACTTTCCCTTCTACATTCTATAAGTAGAAGAAGAACCTCCGGGTTAATGATCAGAATTTGTAAGCAACATCCTTGTGTTCCAGACTTTGTGTTGAAACCCTTGAGAGCCACTTGAAGCAAAGGAATATACAGGAGCAGATTTCCGGAGAACTTTGTGTCACGGTGTATTGTGTTTCTTTCTTTTTATCTTAGATCTTTAAATAGACTTTGTGTTATTTTAGATCTAGATCTAGAGCTGCCTTTGCTTATAATTTTGTGTTTATATCTATTGGTTTCTTCTATGTGCATGCAATCAACTTTGTTATCTATTGATTGGGATGCACATCTTCCCCATTTCTTCCCTGTGTTAATATAATTCCCTTTTTCAAATATTTCCTTTCTTAAACAATGCTTTTGCTGCAGTAGAAATCAGATGTACTGACTATGGTTCATGAGTGAATTTGAGCATTAAAGTAAAACCCCATATAGATACTAGCATACGTTAATTGACTAATCGACATGGAGTCTCACCGGTAAATGAGGAGATTTATCTCATGACCGCCTAGGTTTTATGCTATGCAGAAAATCTAGCCAACAACGATCAATCCCGGAAGCTAGAGAGGAGATCAACGAAGGAGCATGACTGCAGAATGCTCCCGAGTTTGGGTGGAAAAGATAAAAACCTAAAGTTGCTAAGGTGACTTCTAGGTTGATTATTGAAGAATTGGGGCGAAGTTCGCCGAGGTATCGGCCCAAAGAGAGGGAAAGCAGAAAGGTAAGCTTATGGCGAGTAGATATATCGTAACCAAGGTGCCAATAAGTCAAACTACTACCAAAGGATTAAATCAAGACGCACTGAGACACTAATAAATGCTTTATTCCTTAAGCTTGACAAAGAGAAGGGAGAAAAAGCTGAACTTCAAAAGCTGAGTTTCCAGATTGTGTGAGATCATTGCTAAGGTTGCCAAACCTTTCTCTCAGCCAATTTCAGCACATGAGCAGGTGAGTGATCATCTGATGCAGGAAGTGGAAAATGCAGGTAACCAAGTTAAAGCTATCGACGAATGGAAGAGCCTAATCATTCGCCAAGCTTCTGTACAGCTCAGGGAGGTGCCACTCGCCTAAAGGTTATGAAGGATGCATTAGTTCAGCTGAAGCAACTAGTGACAAGCACGGTAGATATGAATACAGTGGTTGAAAGTAACCTGGGCACTTTGGTCGAGATAAATAAGCTTCCAAATGAGGTTTTGATTGTAGAACAAATTGTGCCTGATGGATTGGTTGAAAAAGGGAAGCAACTTGAATTCACAGTCTCTTTCCGCTTGGAGATCTTCAAAATTATGTTGAAAAGAATGCGGGTGCTCGAGGGTATGGCATCGTCATTGTCAAGCAATGTAATTGCTTTCACTAATGAGGAAGTGGTTGGGAACGTTTCTTCATACAAAAGGACCATTCCCAACAAAATGCCCGATTCCCTAGAAGGATCTCTTCTAATGATTCAAGAGAGGATTGATGAAGTTGTTAGGCCTTTCACGATGAATTCAATCGAAGCAGTGGTAACGCTGCAATCAGACATTAAGAAGTTCGGGCCTAGTTTGAAGGAGGTGGAAGCAAGCATCAAAGTTTTGAACAAAGGATTGCTGCAATTGAAGACAGAGAAAGAAGCTGTGGCTAAAGCGGATGGGAAATTGCTGAACTATATGTTCAAAAAGTTTATTCGGTATCAAAACAAAAAGAAAGTGTAGGAGTTACAGCTGGCATATCTTCCTTCGTTTTTTCTTTCTTCTCTTATTTCTTATGTCCCCGGATGTAATTGTAAACTTAAAAGTTATTGGTTTGAAAACCATTACTTTAAGTTATTTGGAATGATTCTTTGAGTTAAGTGACAGATGTGCACAATTTTGGCTTGAACTCTTGATGCATGTCACTAAGAGAGGAATTAAAGGAAGATGATTGTCCAGATGTTCTCTTTACTTCTTGTTTATGATCTAGTTCAGTTATAGTCTCCCATTTGTAATTTCCCCTCTATGTGCTATAAGTAGAGGAAGAACCTACGAGTTAAAGGATCGGAATTTGTAATCAACATTCTTGTGTTCCAGACTTTGAGTTGAAACCCCTGCTTTCTACAGGCAGAGGAATATAGAAGAGATTTCCGGAGAACTTTGTGTCAACGGTGTATTTTGCTTCTTACTTTCTAGATCTGTTCATAAACTTTGTGTTATTATAGATCTAGATTTGAAAGTTTCCTTTGCTTTGAATTTTGTGCTTAATGATCTATTTGTTTTAATCTATGTGCATGCAATCAACTCTGTAAACTATTGCTTGGGTTCCACATCCTCTCTACTTGCTTCCGTTTCCTATTCTTTTCCTCTTCTACTGATTTTTTCTTTCTTTTACAGTTGCTTACTTGCTGCAGATCCGTATAACTATGGTTCATGAGCTACATGGTTAAAGTAATACCAACGAGATAGATATTAAGCCATATAAACCGACAAAATCTTTACGAGAGCGTCACCGGTAAATGAGGGAGATTTATCTCATGATCGCTTAGGTTTTCAGTGTGCAGAAAATCTAGCCAACAAGATTCCTCATGACCACAAACAAGGGAGTATGAATTACCAATAGCACATTTGACTAACACAAACCCAACAACATTTTTTTGATGCAAAATAAGCCATCTAAGGCAAACATTTTTAGGTTCAATACATGAAGACCACATCACAACAAACCTATTAGCCCACTTAGAATAAGGATCACGAGAGAGTCCATTTTTGATTTACTATTTAGCTTAAAAGGGCCCTCAACGAAGAAGGAAAATCTCTCATACTAGTCCTTGACCGTTATATCCAAGAAGGGGGTCCTCTTAGCCATTTCACAAGTTCCCAATTTTTAAAAATCAGATTCCATTCTAAATACCGAGGAATCTGTTTGTAGGGCCTTGAGGAGCAATTGATAAATTCTAAGCTGGGTTTGAGGGAGATTAAATTTACCTTTGAGATCCTATCAAGACATCCATTTCCCATTTTCACATAAATAAGAAGTCTTTATCCCATGATTAGGCCAGTTAATAACAAAGCAACCCTTGACATCAGCCAAAAACATGTTGTTGGTAGAAAAATTCCACCACAACGATCTAAAGCCTTGAAAATGGTATCATACCACTAGAAGCTTGGTTGAATGACCACAAGGTGCTTAAAAAACCCTCCCAAGCCGTCTAGAGTAATTGAAAAACATCTGAGCCAAGGAGTTTGACAGGGAAGAAGCACAAGAGATCAAGCAAGTACAATACCTTCTGTTGAGGTTTAGCCTTCAGAGAACCATTGGCAATATTGTGTCTAATCAATACCTTCCATGGCTTTGATATCCATTTAGCAGCCAAGGCAGTTCCTTGCAATTTCAGATTTTTAATGCCAAGTCCTCCCAACTTCTTTGGTTTGCAACATACATCCCATGCCACAGCATGCCTCTTCTTATTACCTTTTCCATCAGACCATAGAAAGTCCTAACAATTCTTTGCAACTTGCCAAAATGGGAACTACTAAAGAGCCAACATGAAGAATAATAGATATTAAAAGAAGAAAGCACTTTCTGACAAACTTGAATTCTACGAGGAAGGGAGAGAAGGTGCACCTGCCACTTGACAATTTTTTGTTTATTTTCTTAGACACTCATTGCCACACATTGCTAAAGGAGGGTGCGAGAGAATGGGATGCCTAGATGTTTTACCAATTTGTTAGGCCCGCTCACACACCCCCACACACATCAAAACCAAACTTAGATATCCAATTACGAGGGTACTTGCTCCATCCAAGAGTTATAGACTTGCTCAAGGAGACTTTAGTTCTAGAGGCAGTGCAGTATATATCAAGCCTTTTGACTATTTGGCAAGAATTTTCTTCAAGGACAAGGAAGAGGGTAGTATCATCGGCATGAAAAATATCAATAAATTCTTGATTATTGGGCAACACGATACCCTTTAGCGAAGGGCCAAGAGCAACATCCCTAAGAAGGAAGTGTAGTGCTTCAGCAACAATAACAAAAAGAGTAGGGGAAAGAGAACAATCTTGACTAATTGATCTCTAGAGAGACAAGGCCTCAAACCATTCCCCCTTAACCTCCACTTGGGTAGAGGCATCATGGCAATGTGCACTAACTATTCTAGAGAATTTGTCTTGGAAGCCAAAAGCCTTGAGCATGAGGTCAATAAATGGCCATTCAATTCTGTCATATGCTTTCTCAAAATCCAACAAAACCATCCTCACCTCCTGTCCAAAGCTAGAGGCCCACTGCCCAACTCGAAAAAATGTTGTCAAGGATGTATCTTCCCTCCACAAACCCATTCTGTCTATGATTTGTTGCAGAATGGGGGTAATTTTTCTAGCCATAATTTTGCCAAGATTTTGTAAGAACTATTTAGATAGGTCTCTATTTCTTAACTTGTGTCTTATCCTCCCCTTTAGGGATCAATTTAATCACCCTTCTATTTATCTCAGGCCCAAGTGATCCCACCTCAATTACCTCATGAAATACTTTCAACAACTCCACTACAACCCAATTCTTATTACCTTTGTAAAACTCAGCAAGAAAAGCATCAACCTGGGGATTTTTCATCCTTGAGGGATTCAATGACATTTAGGACCTCATCCAAGGAAATTTCAGGCTGGAGACAACAAGCTTGCTCTGACTTACTTTTCTGGGAATGATCTTTTAGGAAATGATTATATCATGGCTTATATTTTCTTTGGTTCCACTAGAGGAGAACAAGCCCTTATAGAAGGAGAAAAAAACTTTGTTAATTTCATCCAAGTCAACAAAAATAGTATTGAAATATCAATAACTTCAATTGTTACCTAGAGTGTTTTGTTTTGAGGATCTTGAAGTACTTTGTACCTTTATCCACATAAGCTAGGCCATCCTAGATCTGACTCTTTCCCTTGGGATTTATAGTTTTGGGCTACCCTATGGAGATGCTTAACTCTGGTGAGGTCAGTAAGTTATGTATCATTCGAAAGTGAGGTTTATGCTTTGGTTTCTAATTCATTAATTGTCTCTTGAACCTTTCTAGCTTTATTTCTTCTCAAATTTTCTTTAACTTTTCCATAGGTTCTCATGATTTTTTTGCTTAGACACATACATGTATTCCAAGTGACAACAATAGAGTCCAATTTAGGGAATCCCTTACCAATATTTGAAGCAGAACACATCATCCAGGCAATAACTATCCATAAGTTGGGTGACATTCATTTTATATAGGCCATGCCAATCATCTTTTCCTTTTAAAGGGTTGGACGAAAATCAAAAGGTAATATCCATAGGATGATGGTAAGATAGTGTGAAGGGAAGGACCCTCACAACATTTCCATTATTAACATGTGGGATGTTAAAGGCTTCCTCCTTTACATAAAATCAATCAACTCTGGGGTGAAATCTTTTCCCACCCATTTGATTGTTAGACCAAGCTTACCATATGCCCTTGCTGTCCCTTTTCTGAAGCAAGGATACATTATCCTTAAACATCTCTTCATTTTGGACCAGTAGAACTCAATGTCATTCCAACCAAATCTAAGACCACCATCTTTATCATCCCTATTGCCCACCATATTAAAGTCCCACCCCAAAACCCAATGCATGTAGGGAAGATTGAAATCCATCCAATTCCACAAGTCACACCTTTCAAGATAGCTATTTGGAACATAAATTGAGCATACGCCAATTTTTTCATTGTTGTGGATAAGAATAGCCCATACAATCCTATTAGAGGGGAAAGATCTAGTATTCACAATATCCTTAACCCATTTCTTATGCAATAAAACAGCAGTTCCCCCTCTTACTTTATCATGCTAGAACAAATACAAACACTATCAGGGCAAATGCTTTTAAGGACAGATTCCAAAACGAATCCCATAAATTTCACTCTTGTAGTAGTAGGAAATTAACATCTCTAGACTTCCTAAAGGCTCTAACAATAGGATTTTTATCACGATTTTCAACTCCCCTTCCAACCGAACACATCCATTAATAACCACAAGGGTGGGGGCACTAAGAGTCAGACAATGGGGCTCGGTCCCCTCTTTGGTTCGATATAATCTGTCAAAACTAGGAAGCATTTTTGAGGGCTATTTAGAACCAGGTAGAGTAGAGCTCACTGGACCTTTGTAAGCACTAACATCAAAGGCAAGGTAGCCCACTAAAGGAGCTTAAGAGTTTTCTAGCATTTTTGTCTCTTAACACCCATTCTAGCTTTGGGGATGGAAACATTGGGTTTTTTTCACTGTAGAACCCCCTGGTTGCATTTATTTTCCAATCACTCTGGAGGGCTTTGAGTTGGTTACATCCATCAGGGGGCCACCCAGGGTGCTTACATTGTCTCTTTATGCCATCTCCTAAGGCCTCCCACCACCTTCATATTCATTCACATGGCCACTCAACTCAGAGATTTTCTAAACAATACTGGTACAATTTCTAGGTGCTAAACTTTTCGCAAATATGATTTAATACTTATCAGATTTATTTCTCTCACTAAGAGGGTGAGACTGTTCAGGCTCATCACAAAATACAATGGTCTCCATAGGGGGACCATAGAAACATGCTCAACTTTTGGGGAGGAAAAGGTAGGATTATCAATCTAGTTAAAAGATTTCCTGCTAACACCTTTTGTAGAAGAAATTACAGGACAAGAAGAAGGTGAAGGTGTCAATGCCTGGTCAACCATTGCAGTATCATAGTCTACCATACTAGGATTATCATCAATGTCAGAGAGCAAAAAGCTAGCCAAGGCTAAAGCCTCCACAGAACCTTTAACACCAACTTCAAATGTAGGGAGCACCTCTACCTCCTCGAGTTTGGTTTCACCAGTATTAAAGGCCCCGTGTTTGAGAATCTAGGCTGTAATAAGGGGCAACTTTTTTCTAGTGTTCATCTTTTTAACAAAAGAAGCATGCATTCTGTCCCCCTTCCACTCAATTTAGCAAGATGATTTCTATTCATATTTGTAACAAAGGGTATGCAGAAAGGCGTCAGATGGCTTGAGAGAAATAAGAATTCATAGATTCATGTGGGATAGGGTGGATTTTGTGTCCTCCACCCTGAGTACTTCTCCTAGAGGCTTAAGTTCCTGTAGGATAAAATTCCATATTTGCAAAGGCACATTCTTTAATTCAATCCTTTTAGGGGTGGTTTTAATCACAAGCTTCTCCTGATCTATCTTAGTTTCCTCGACAAGGCCTTAAAAACAAACCTTCCCAAATTCCATAATGGTCTAGCTAGTCCACACTTTTGCATATTGGGATTTTTAAGCAATCCTAAAAACACTGTTTTGAACCATTTTTACAAAAAAGAAAACATACATACTAATTTTCTTTCCCCATACTACATTAATCCAATCATCAAAAAAATTCCACAAGGAAAACTGGTTCTTAGTCATGCACACAAAGAAAATACCGAGATTTTTAACCTATCTTCTTCTTTCTCTAGGTCATTAAACATTATTTCATTAGGACTATGAGTGATGGAAATAGTAGAGCTCTCATCATTTTCTCCTCCGCTTGTGTTTTCTTTCCCCTGGTCCCTCGGCTTCATCACCAAAAGTGACAAAATTTTCTCCCACTGAATGCAAACAAGCTTCTTCCTTCCACAAAATTTCTTTGAAGAATTGTTTCAGGCTCTTTTTGTTAGTAGTCTCTATAAGAGGATTTTGATTAGAAACCACCTTGATTTGGTTTATCTATTCCCTCTTTTGTAACATTGTTACCTTCAGGCTTCCCATTAAATGCGAACTTCTTGTCTCTCCCTTCTTCATGCGCAACCAGATCTTCTAGAGATTCCATAGACATGAAATATAACTTATATCAAGGACCACATTAGAGACCTTTCTTTAACCCGTGGGGATTAATACCAAGGTGACACCAACGAACACTGTAGCACACCAACTCCAATATAAAAAAGCAAAGAAAAAAAGGGGTACAACTAAACGACAAACACCAATTCACACAGGCATAAAGACAATGGAAATAACAACAAAGACACACAAAGAACCACTAAGAAGCAAAACTTACAACTAGAGCAGCCAAATAAGCTTGAAGGTGCTCTCATATAATATTACTTTTCATCTCCCACAAGCCAATGCTCCAAGCTTCCTGACCCAAATGATTGAGACTGGGCTTAAAGGATTTGACCAAACATATCAGTTGTTTCTCATAGATTACGAAATTCCTTTCCATCCATTGAAGATAAATTGAACAAAAGCAACACACCTAAAGTATTCTTGCTAGATTCCACAATGGAGGTGTTGGTGAAATAATTTGTCATGTTGCAAATTATATGTTTCAACCAATGCTCGAGGCTACGCCCTCCTTGTGTATGGGGAGGATCCCATTATTGAATGTAAACTATCTAATCCTATCTAAATACGGTGGGGGTGGCCAGTAGGCTAGGGATCTGTTAGCATATGGATTTGCACGCATGCAAATGACATGCAACAGTGTGGGAACGAAGTCCCTCCTCAATGAAGGTGAGGCTGCCTTTATTGAAAACCAAAACTGTATTTACATCTGTACATTCAAAATTGTATGTGGGGGGTGTTTTGGAACATCAATGGAAGAAAAGTGAATGAAGGAGATAGAATGAAATGAAAGAAAGGAGTGGAATGGAATGGACTGAAAGAACATGCAAGAGTTAGGTAAAAACAGAGCCTAATATTGCATGAAGAGAAAAGATGAATAACCAACACAAATAAAATGGAGTTTGAGTTAGCCAAACAAGAACATGCAAAAGGGAACACACATGAGCAAGTAGATAGTCAGAGCTTGATCACTGTGAACTAGAACAACTGATTACTAATGTTGACAATAAGATCAAAGATAATATTTGCATGCAAGATTCAAACACCTAACATCTAATGAACATAAGAACACCAAATGTTACAAGAGACAATGAATGAGACACAAAGTTCTTATTCTATTAACTCCAAAATGTTTTTCACAAAGAACACAAAGTTTCTTCTTGAAACAAAGCTTGCACAAAAGTATCTTCTTCTCCTCTCTCAAAGTCACCCTTACAAATGAGCCCCTGACTTCCTTTTATAACCCAAAAGTTGGTTACAAAGTAGTTAGGGTTTTACATGATCATTAAATAAGGCACTTAAGTGACCTTTGACTTTTTCTAACCAACTTTATTAAATACAACCCAAAAAAAGAAATTACTTAAAATATCCAATGTTTCCCAAATAACAACACCTTTTAAAATATACAATAATAACCAGTGCCTTATCCATTGAAACGGGGTCCGCCTATCTCAAACGTATGAGAAATGGACTCTCCCAATTCGCTAGATATCAAGAAAATCAACTCCTACACCGCCGGTGAAATTAGGATCTGCTGCTTTTGATAATTGAAAGGATCTAAACCTTCCCAAAGTTTCAAACATCTTTTCTTCTTCTGGAGGTTCACTTGGCCGAAGAATAGCCTCACAAAATACCTGCAATTCAAGAATTCTACTTGGCATATCATTAAAATTAACAATTTTAGACTGAGCATTCTCAAACAAGTTCTTCAATTTGATACACCGTTCCATGGAAACCGACGAGAAATTGTTGGCAGGAGTGTACATGTCTTTGAACAATCGTGAAAATTGTTCTTCCACCTGCTCCGATGAACACCTTTGATTATGCTCATTTACTAGGTTGCAAGGAATCTCAGCTATGAAATCCTGGATCAAGGAAAGTGAAGCGAAAACTTCATTGCACATGTTGTCATAATGGATCATAGAATCCACAAGAAGCGTCTTTCTCGATTTGAGATGTAGACACCAGAGAAAACGTGTCCCTCGATGTTCAAATTCGAGAATCCCTTCAATAGCCAACACTGAAGATTCCATACTTGTCATCTCCTGCAGACTGGGCAATATCTCATCCAAATTTGATATAGTAGAAACAAAAGTTTCTTTGAAAGAAAGAATTGGATCCAGATATACACTGATATCTTCATGAAGCTTAACTGCAGTCTTGATCGCTCCCTGGCCCAAAACGAGAATCTCCGAAAGCCAAGTTTTAGTGACATGGCCCAACGTGTTTATTTCCTTTGACAAATTAAGAGTCTCTTCATCTGGGGCAGCCACCGCATCAGGTACTGGGAAGGTGGATGATATGGGATTTATCAAATGCTGAACATACTCCACCAATTGACTCTTTTCAGCCTTGAGCCGAGAATTTTGGGACTTGTATTTCTCCAATCTTTTTAGCACGATATCAATTGAATCTCGAGCCATCGCCATGTCACTTTCTAACGTGGATCTCCCAAGTCCTAGTCTGGAAACTTCATAGTCGGCTGGCGTCATAGCATTACGCTCTTTATCCACTCGTGGAATGGCAAGGTCTGCAAACTTGTTTCCATCATTATCCACCATTATTCGAGAAAGTACCTTAGGCTTCTTAGGAATGGCGTCATTCGATAGTTTGAAAAGGGCATCAAAATCAATGTCGATTGGCTTGACAACTCTCTTCCTTTTCTTCACTTCAGAATCAACCCAAGAAGGAGTTTCATTTACTATCTCAGCATATAGAATCCTGGAGCTCGAATCAATATCCTCATTATCCCTGACATCATGAGATCCTTCTTGAATCCTATCAACGGCCTCGATTTGAGGAGACACAACCTCAATGTCCACTTCCTGATCATTCGGGAGATTTTGGGAAATCCCTTCATGAACTACGTGCTCCGAAGTATTTGATATTTGAATTACTTGCACTTGAGTGGGTGTTTGTTCGAAGCATGGCTGAGGATCATTTGCTACCAGCGTATGAGTGCTATTAATGATGTGAGTGGAAGAATCTCTACTCGAGGTAGAAAATCCAGACACACGCTCCTTTCCTTCTTCAGGGTTTGGATCTTTGGATCTCTCTCCTCGTGACACGTTGCTCGGCGAAGTGGATTTTGGCAACCATTCTTTTCTTGTATGTCGTGTATGATTGGATGGTAACGAAGTTGATCGAGAAGAAACCTTGGTCGAATGGAGGTGTCCTGATATAGGCAATTTTTGTGATTCTGAAACGTGATCCGGAATTGATTGAAATTTGGCAAGCTCCCTATCATACCAAGATATGCTTCTTTCGATAATTGGTTGGTTCTTGCCATCGAGAGAAAATTCATCTCTTTTGGTCCAGTCGATTCGAGGCAACGGTGTGAAGGCAATGGCATCATACGAGGGATCGACGACATCCTCATCATCGGTTATGAATGAATCGGGAGGACTCCGGATGTGGAAGGCCTTGATCTGAGCAAGTGTTAGGCGAGAGTACTCCCGTCTCCTTACCTCATGTTCATCCGAGCAAGCGGCCCAGAAATCCTCCATGGTAGGATTATGTTGATACTTCGCTCCCATAATCATTTGCATATAACCATTGATATCGAACTGGGCTCTCTTCACATATGGATGGATGGTTATGAGAGCAAACTCCTTTTCCATTAGTTGTGCACTGAATAAATTTGGGCATTGGTATTCCCCGATTTGGATCGGGAAATGAATTCCTGGACGGTGCTTGTCACTAAGTAAGCAGTGAACTTGGAACAATTGTCGCGCCAGCTCCATTAACGCCCACTTATCACTGACGTACTTGGGAAGTTTCCACGGGGTCCTAGCAAAGCCACTCACGCGAATGTAGGAAAAAGATGAAAATTGTATAAACCAGGTTCCCCATTGGGAAATGACACTCATGGCTTCTTTGGAAAACCTTTCCTCGGTATTTCGATTCAAGTTCCGGATTACGCGGAAGGTGAATGCATCGTTGACTCTTCTAAAACGGTGAGAACTATTTTTGAAGCTGAGTTGAGGGTAATAGTGAAAAACGTTGTTTGATGACCCCAGGACTCCTCTCGTTTCAAGTTCGAAAATAGCTTTCTTCGTGCTACTGCATAGGTCAGATATGAGGTCATGTAGAAGCATCCAGTCATTTTGACTTCTATCAATTGCTTGTGAATGGTGTTGCTGATGATGGTGGCCCAGTCCACAAACTCCTTCTTGGCTAGGATGATACAGATAAACTGGTACATCCATGGGTGGAAGACCCTTGCAGAAGGTAAACCAAAAACTCGACTTAGGAGAGTGATCATGTCTCCAATCTCTTCCACGAACTCAACGCGGTACAGTTCTTTGGGGAGCCTGTCAATCCGAGGTCTCTTGGTTACCAGCCAATTGTTGTTAACCATTTTGCTCCATCTTAGGGGTTCTTCGTCCCAGAAATCTTGCGCAGACTGGCGAGTGATATCTGCATTCTCAGGAAAGTCAGGTATCCCGAGCAACTCCTCAATGTGTTCAGGTGTGATTAAGAGGAAAGGTTCGCGGTTGTCTTTATAAATTCCTCGTCTCTCAGGATCGTAATGCTCTGCACAAGCAATCACCAATTCCGGACACTGCACCGAGACAGGGAATGCTGCTGCTTGAGGTAGGCCACTGTGGTAAAGCCTATCAGAGAAAATGGTTTTGCCTTCAGTTTTCACTCGCTCGCAAAACTGTTGCACGTTGATGTGACCCAGATTTGTATCGGTGATGTTGTCATACGCCGACTTAATGGAGCTGGGAGGAATAATTCCTTGGAATTCATATTTCAGGGCAGATTTATTAGATCTTTCCACTGGCTTCCTCGATCTCCCTGCAGATTTGGATCTTTCGGCCATTATGAATTTAATCAAAAGGTGACTCAGGCACGCCAAACAACGCAAACGGGTCTGGGTCTCAGTCTCCAACACCCCGTCGATGTAAGAAAAATATTCCTGTTATATATTATTATTATTATTATTTTAAAAATGATAATAATAATTGTCTCGAATTACAACTTTTAGTATGTTAATAAAAACAAATCGAGACCAAGCTCGAATTCTAACTCCGACAATAACAATTAAAATCCCCGATCTTAATATTTACGTGAATGGAGTTTCCTTTCTTCGGCGTTTCTTCTGGCTTTAGGCAAATAAAACAAATTTATTCTCTGGTTGTCTATTGTTGTCTTCCTTGGCTGGGCGTCTCCTCCAAAAGAATGCGTGGTTTTCTTGTCTTGTGTGGGCTTTGGCTTGATGTATTTTACCTCTGGCTGATGTATTTTACCTCTTCTTTGTACTTTCTCAGATTAATCCGTATGCATCACGCATTCTTCCTGAAGGCTGATGAAAATGCAGAATATAACAAGTCACAAAAACAATTCAGTTTTTTTAAACATTCTTGCCCATCGCCATGCTTGTCTGCGCTCGCTTCTTTTTATTTATTTATCTTTTTTTAAAAAGCTACAGGCAATCCTATAATAATGCAAACAAGTATTGTGATAAGGCGCGAGATCAATCGATGATGTTCTCGGAGTATGGATCGCGCTGCCCGTATGCTTCCTAAAGGCCGTCGCGCCTTTGTTTCATATGCTTCCTCAAGGCCGTCACGCCTTCATTAGTATGCTTCTGCCTCCTCAAGTCGCGCCTTTATTCCGTATGCTTCCTAAACTTCGCCCAAAATCACGAATGCTTGTCTGCGCTCCATCAAATGCTGCAACAGATGTATGGCAAGCGTATGTTTTTGTTTGCTGGCTGGAACATAGGTTAAAACAAATGCGTGGGTTTCTCCAATGCTGGGCGGCTGAAAACAAAGCTCCTTTTTATTAAAAACTGTCCACATATATCAGGCGCCCCCTCAAAAACGTTTGGACTGTATTTATTTCCTGTGTTTTAAAAACTGTTCCTTTCTCATTGCCAGGCGTGGCCTTTTAAAACTGTTCTTTATCTCTTCCTGTCTTTTCCTTCAACCAATGCGCATGTATTTGCCTTTAGTCTTTTTGCTGTGATTAATTTCTTTTGCTCACAATGGCGTGGGTTTCTCTTGCATAATGTTAACAAAATATTATGTCTTCCTGAAGAAAAAGAAGCTTCTGACTTTTTCCACCGGGTTTGATGGAGGAAGTTACGAGGATTAATTCAACTTCCTCTCATCCCGGGTAGTGGCTTAAGTGCCAGGGGGAAATGGGAAAAGTAACGGGCAATTGCCAACGGGAATGGCAAAATGGGTTGGCAATCCCCGTCCAATTTCCCCATGTGGGAAATTGGGGAATTTTATGCCCGTTTGCCAATCCATGATTTGGCAATTGGCAGAGGAAAACCCACGTGCGGGAAATTTGAAGGAAATTGCCAGGAAAGTGGAAATCCGGGTTCGGGAAGCCAACCCGGCAGTTGGAAACAAAAGCTTACTTCCCCGGCACTAAAACTTGTCGGATGAACCTTAATTTATATTTATTTAATTAAATACTCCTTAAGTGATTTTTTAAAAATTAATTTAATCAAACAAGGAGCAATTAATTAATTAAATATTAATTAATTATTTTAATGTATTTTAATGCGTTTTATAGCCTGGCGGGAAGAGTTCTTGCCCGAAAATCACGAAACGAAGACCGAAACGATCACAAAAATAAGACGATCGCAAGGAGTCCAATGAACCACGCAAAGTAATACTTTTCAAAATTTTCTAATTTTTAATTATTTAATTGTTTTTTGACAATTTTGCGTAGTCAAAATTGGTGATATGAGATCACATAGGAACACTTCATGAACTGTGGCAAAGTGCTTGTACGACAGGTACAAGGGAGGAAATTGCAGCAACAAGAGGATAAAGGAGAGAAATTAGGAAAGGAAAGCTATTGTTGTGAGTACGCACTAGCAGAGTTCACACAATAACCGGAGTAGTTCAACTATCGATTAGAGGAAAACAACAATGTAAGCATTTAGTAAGACTAACAAATTAGAGACACACAGTTCTTTAGATTCATCAATCAAGGATACAAAGTTCCTTCTTGATCACTATGCTTGCAAAGTGCAAGATAGAGAGAGAAAAGAGGAAAACATGAGAAAAGGAAATGTAGCTTTTATTTCTTGTGTTGGTGATACAAATCTCAACATCAAACCACAATCCACAATTGCTACAAAAAGTAAACTTTCAAAATCTAGGATCCTTTAAAATGGAGTAGCCATTCTAATTTATAGCATTGCAGATTGCCTCTTCATCTACCCCCCACATGACTCTTCAAGTTCTCATTCAACTTGTGACTTTACATCTTCCTAGGAAGTGAGGAAAATAAGTTCCTTTTTATAAATCAAAGGGACTTTTACAATTCAACTTTAGAAAGTCACTTAAGTGAATGAGACAAATTACCATGATTACGTATAATGAAGAATTAGAAGGGGAGAGAAGAAAGAGGGAGAAAGAGAGAAGGAAGGAAGTTGCCTAATTTGATGAAGAAGCTCCTTCTGATGAAGAACTTGCTGATTCATGATCCCGAGGAAGAGTTTTCATAATGGGCTCTTGTCCTTCGAATTCTTTACTAAACTGAGCTATCGCAGTTGTCAACTTGTCTGCCTCTAGAATGTAAACACAACTCAACAACTTGATCCATGCCCCGGGAACATCATTGATCTTCTTGCATCGATCAGACCATCCTTTGAGATCTCTTGCAATGTCGGAGATACATCCTCTGATGCTAGCCAGGGACTCTAAGGTATCTTCATTGAAGGAGAGAGAGTCACCTGCTTCTTTCTTGACCAACTCCTAGAAGGAAACAATGAGTTCTTCCGATGATGAATTATCAAGTAGTGGAGGGAACCCAATTTTCTTAATAGAGTTGCACACTTCATTCAAAATCTCGAAAGCATGTTTTCCACAAGAGTCAAGTTCGGAGATGGCATTCTTGAGAATTCCATATCTTGCATCCATGATGCGGATCTATACTTGGAGACAAGTTCTCAGCATCTAATGCAAACACATTCTTACTCATGAGGGTTTGAGATTCGAATGAGCTCATCTTGGACACAAGTGGGAACACCTCATCCAAGTGAATCACCTCTTTTATAATCTCCTCCTTCGTTTTCTTTACTTCTGAAAAAGTGGCAAGAATGTACTTGATGAGAGAGATGACCTCTGGAAACAATGCCTTTCCTTTCTCGATGATCTTCTCAATCCACCTCTCATTAGCCTTCCCCTGCATCATATAACCTTATGCTTTCTTGATCACTTCGGGGTTGAAGCTAGTGATTGGAGGAATGTCTTCCACGGGGAGTGAAGGTGCTTGAATCAAGCTCCAAGAAAGGTTGAATGTGAGCACTGAGAGTTTTTACTGTTCCTCTAATTGCTCAATTGTTCGCTTGTACTCTTCATTTCGAGGAGGCGGGAAGAGGATTCCTTGAACAGATGAGAATCACCCTCGTGTGAAGCTTGACCCAATGAGATGCGGATCAACTCATAGTCGATGGATTCATCTCCTCAATAGGATTTTCATTCTTAGGCCTAGCAACTTCTACATATTGGTTACCTGAGGTGCCACTAAAGAAGCGAGGAAGTTATTTGGGCCTTCTTCCTTTGCTTGGATTTCAAGGTTCTTGAGATTGCTTCGAGGTTAGGCATGATAGCTTGTTGTGTTGTTCTTGGTTCACTTTCAAGCAATTCTTGAATCCATGGGAATGGCTCTTAGGATTTGACACACAATGTCATCCTTTGAAGCACTTTCACGAGCTTGATGCAAGATGTCTTCTTGTTTATCATGGGAAAGCTCTGCCATTGGAGAAGACATACCTTGATGCTTATGAACGGAAAGGATGTTGCAATGGATCAATCTTGCTTGACTCGAGATGTTCTACAAGATATACAATTGAGCTTAGCCTACTTACAAGCTCTCTAGAATATGGAATCACTTTGTGCTCTTTGTTCATTATCTTCCCTTTTAAAAACTCATGCTTAATAGCCCTTACTTGCAATGCTTCACCTTTGGAGGACTGATCATGTTATCTGATGCTTGGTTGAGTGTTTAAAAACACTATTATACCAATGTCGTCAAATGAAGCTTGGATGGTTTCTCATTCTCATGTACAAGGTTCCCCAAGTGAAGATCACTTATCTAAATTTCTCAACACAAGAGTATCTCTGGAATGAAATCAGATTCAGGGATGCTTGCATACCTCGTATAGGAAAGGGTGAGCTCTTGATCCTTCGCATAGAATGGCTTGAATGTCTTGGATGACGAATGGTTCAACCAGCTCACTTAGCTCACTTGGCTCAACCAGGTCACCCTACCCAACTCAACTCAACCAACTCATTAGAGAGATGATCGTGGATCCAACTTGACCGATGAGTTATGATGACCCCCTTAGCTTCAATTTCAATGGTGATCTTGACTCCTTTCAAATCTTTTTAGACTGCACAATGTCCCTAACTTTCCTGCTTTGCACCTCGATATGCCCTATCTTGTTCCTTGACACAATTGTGCCCAAAATGATGCTTCAGGATCTCTGTGAAGGGTGAATTTCCTTGTTTGAGCTATGTAATCACCTTACAACCCTGTGAAGATGTCAAAAAGTAGCGAGGACAAGTGAAATCGAGCAGCAATGCAAATTCTACGCATCTAAAACTAGGAATTTCTATTTTTAGTAGGTGGGACCAGGACTGCTTATTTTGGGATATTTTTTCTATTTAGTTTTGATCTTTAGAACCTCTTGGCACACTCAATTCACCTCTATTGATCATGCTTTACCTTTTTAGTAAGTTTCTATTTTTGGAAAGTTGCTTTTTTAATTTTTTGGGAAAATTGTTTTTTTGCTCAAATTGCTCGTTTTCCTAGTTTTCATCTTCACTATTTTTGAGATGCTTTGATCTGAGAGAACTTGCTATTTTGGGAAGGTTTCTATTTTTAGTAAGTGAAGGCATCGGATACTTACTATTGTTAGAATTGGCATTTATCCATATCCGTTTGCAACGAAAATGTCCTCATTAGATTTAGCTCAACTCGGGATCCCATGCTCCAAATTTTGCGGTGATCCACGGCGAGAATCCTTGGAAATTGAAAAAGTAGCTTCTAGGGCACATACTTTAGGGTATCATTCATCTTGCAATTACAATCTTCTTAAAGGCACTGGAATGAGGAGCTGTTGAGAAACTTTCACCCGAGTGCATTTTGCGAGGTTTGAAAGTTATGAATTTTCTTCATTTTTGCATTCATGGCTGCCGTGGAAAGGTTTTGACAGCATCCTGGTGCATTTGCAGGTATTTAGAGGTTTTTCGTGGGTCGGACCGGTGAAGAAATGGAGTATAAACAAGGTATCTTCTTGTGTTATGCAGCTTCTGACAGTTGTTTTTCATACACGGATGAAATAGAAACATGTAGTTTTCAAACTAAGGTTTTATTGCTTGGCTTGGGGAGCATTTTTCTGTCCCCATTGCCCCCTTGGGAATGGGGAAAAAACTACAAGAAAATGCGCCCTCACCTGGTCTTAACACTTGTCACCGCAAGATGTGAGCTTGAGGAGATGGAGCAAATGAGCATATAACACTTGGGAGCCGGGTGCAGGTCACATGGAAAACCTTGAGAGGGGCTAGAGTGGGGCACATTTTTATGTCCCCTTTGGGATGGGGACAATGGGGCAGAAAATTGCACCCTCACTTGGTGAGGACAAGTGGCGACAGGAGATTCGATGAGGAGATGGGGAAAGACTAGCTTAAACACTCAGGGGCTTGAACTTGGTCATATTGAAAATTAGAGGGGTCTTTAGAGAGGGGCACATTTTTGTGTCCCCTCATCCCCTTGGGAAAGGAGTCGAAAGGGACAAGAAAATGCACCCTCACCCTATGTTGCCAAGTGTCACCTTCACGTTGCAAGATGGGGGAAGTGAGATAGGTCGAGATAAGTCCTCTAGAGTACTTGTCATGGTCATGTGGAGAACCTGGAGGAAGGGTTGAGGAGGGGTGTATTTTTGTGTCCCCTCTGTCCCCTTGGGAATGGGGACAAGAGGGACACAAAAATGTGCCCTCACCTAGGAGGTGACAAGTGTCCTCACCCAAAAATGGCTAAGTATGAGAAATGTACCTCGCGAGAGAGAGAACTTGACAACGAGATTTCCGGAGCTCAAGAGGTCTTTTTGATGAATTATTATATGATTTTGACTCCCGAGAACAATGGGAGGGGTCTCGACCTTAAATTCTTCTTACTGACTCCTTGAAATAGCTCCTTTTCTTTGAGACAACGGGGTGAGTCTCGCAAAACCGAGCTGTAGTGTTACGCGGGGATGCGTCCCGAGAGGTTTTCATCACGTCCCAGGACGTCCGGGATGTCTCGGGGACTTGGGGATGGGGACGGGACGTTTCCCTGCCGTCCCCATTTTCCAAAAAATAAGGGGGACGTTGCGGGGATGTCCCCTGAAAACTAGGAACACATCCGGGACGTCCCGGGTGCAAAAACTGTTTGGGGACTTGATTGGGGGCGTCACGATGTCCCCAACGTCTTTCATCTGCGCCAAAGGTAAAACAGCTTTTATTTTATCATTTTTATGTTTTTAAAATATTTTTTTAAACTTTTAATGCTTTCTAATTAAAACTAACATGACCTAACCCTAAAAGCAACAAAAAAACTTATAAAAAGAGCATTTCATACTCATTCTAATCACACCAAGCAAGAGCAAAAAAAAAAAAAAAAGAGTAAGAGTAAAAAAAGAGAAGGCAAGAGCAAGGAGCAAGGTGCAAAGAGCAAGAGCAAGAGCAAGAGCAAGAGCAAGAGCAAGAGCAAGAGGTATGTACATACATTACTAATTTACTACCATTCTTTGTTTTGTTTTTAATTTCCAAATGCAAAGTTGAAAGTGAAGGCATTGCATTTGCTTGTATTTTTTTTCCTATTTGGATTAGCAAGTGATGGAATGAGATAAAGCATAAAGGGAGGGCATTTTTATTGTTTGTTTTTTTTAATTTTTAAATGTATTCATCGCTGTTTTTTTAATTTTAAAATGTATTCAAAAATTGTATTCATTGTTTTATTGTATTGTATAGTTATATTGTTTTGTATTTTAATTATTGTAGCTTCAAAATGAGTTCCGATAGTGATTATCAAGATGAATATGAGGTTGAAATGGGTGTGCAAGGAGAAGGAACAAATCGAAACACCTAATACCGCTACTAGTTCACAAGGGAGTGTGGACAAGTTCGGTTTTGCCTCGAAATGTTGAAAAAGTATGCTAGGGGCCTTTTGATAAGAAAAAACCTTTGAAACAATTTGGTCAATTTATACGAGGTCCTAGATCAAATATTTGGGGGCACTAAAATATGGAAATGCAACATTTGCTCATTATCTTAGTCGGAGCAACATTACTAGGTTGAATGCACATTTATTGCACATTGCGGGGGAAAGGCGTAGGCATGTGTGGACATCTATCACTTGAAGAGAGGGAAGAAATGGTGAGGTTGTATAATGGAGATATGGTGGAAAAGGTTCCAGAGAAGTTCGTGGCCGTCATGTTAGTTAGTGGCACTGGCACCCCTTCTAGTTTGCGAGAATCAATACCGGTAGTGTTACAAGTGCATCTTATGAGGTGTATCGAATTGGATGCTTTTGGTAGTAGTAGGGGGAAGAGGAAGGTTGTGGCCTCAATCGGGTTGTTGAAATGTATGATCTGAGGCTAGAGAAGAAGGCGATGATGCCATTGGAAAATTCTTTTTGCTATTGGCATTCCATTTCATCTTTGCTCGCTCTCCTTATTTCAAGGAGGTGTGGCTAAGATAGCCAAAGCAGGTGTGAGTTATGTGCCCCCAATGAGACACGAAGTTGAGAACCACAATCTTGGATAAGAACTATTCAAGGTTAATTTATTGATGGAGGAAATGAGGTGCACATGGGTCTCTCACGGTTGCAGACATCATCATGGATGGGTGGACGGATATCAAACACCACCCACTCATAAGTATCATTGTTTCATGCAGAGAGGGTCCTTACTTTTTGAGGGCAGTTGATTGTTCAAGGAAGAAGAAGGATGCATTGTTCAATTCACTATTTTGCGAGATCTATTGAGGAGGTTGGCCCCGCAAGCGTTGTGCGAGTTATTACGAGATGCGACATATGTGTGCGGGGGCGATAGAGTAAGCTTGTTGAGGCTCATCATTGACATATATATTGGACCCCATGTTGTGTGCATGCCATGAAGAATGCACTAAAAGATATTGGAAAAATTGATTGGATCAAAAATGTAGTGGCGATGCTTAGAGATGTGCGAGATGTTCATCTGCAACCACCATACATCATTGGCACTTTTCGTAGCTTTTCGAGGAAGGAATTCCTCAAGCGGTGGAAACACGTTTTGCATCATATTTTTTTTCTTTGGATAGGATGGTGAGTTGCGGGAATCATTGATGCATGGTCATGACATCGAGTGGTCTAGGTGGGATGGGTCAAAGACAGAGCGGGGAAGAAGGTGAAAGCAATTGTGGTGAATGAAACATTTTGGATAGATGTGAGATATATCACATCCATAATATCTCCAGTTTTCAGTGTGATAAAATATGGGGATTCTGAGAGCCGTAGCCTTGGTGAGATATACAAATGTATTGATAGTATGCTTGCCCGAGATGAAGGTTGTTGTTGTGAGGACCCCACCTTGGAGTTCTACCATCACCATATTCAGCCTATCATTGAGCGGAGATGGGAGAAGTTGAACACCCCTTTACACATGGCTGCATATGCACTAAATCCGAAGTGGTATGTTGAGAGGCCTGGTAGAGTTCTTCTAGTAGATGATGAGGAGGTGAGGAAGGGTTTCTTGAAAGCCCTAAAAAAATGTATAATGCAGGGGATGCTTCACGAGTCAGAAGTGATTGGCTCAAGTTTGCTTATCCGAATGGCTACAAAAATCATCAAAGATAGAACGGGACCACGGTGGCACATGTGAGTCAAGTTAGTTGGTGGCGATTGTATGGACATGTAGGATTGCTACGTACACTTGCTATTCGTCTTCTTTCTCAGGTTTCTAGTTCCTCTGCTTCTGAGAGGAATTGGTCAACATATGGGTGGATCCACTCTCTTAAGAGGAACAAACTTACCTCTAAGAGAGAAGAGAAACTTGTTGTTGTACATAGTGCCTTGTGTCTCATGGATCGCAAGACACCTACGTCTGAGAGAGCCAAGCATTGCGGTGGGATGTGGATCACGAGGATGCAAGGCGGAGTTGATGAAGATCGGGAGCAGCGAGGCTGGTTGATATCTCCTTTGCGAGATGCGAGATGATGTTGATCTGAATACTCTAGTGAGGAGCGGTTTCTGTTGTTCCTTCGGAGGGCTTTGATAGTCTTTTGAGTTGTACTTGTCACTTGTCATTTTGGTTAGGTAATGTCATTTTGGTTATGAGACATGACATAATATTTCATAGCATATGTAATGTGGGTGTAGTTGTACTCTTCTCATGTTGATTATTGAAGAGTAAGAGTAAGACTTATTCTAAATTTTCAACTTTACTAGTTACTATTTAGTCTTTCATTGTCATGTTGAAGTTTTGAACATTGATATAATATATATATTGTAGCATTTTGGGCCTTGGTTTATGTGATGAATAATTGGATTAATCATTAGTGGTTTCAATCTTCAAACTTTCAATTTTAAGTCTTAGGTTATTGAATTATTCATGTTATATTTCTAAAATTAATAAATTATATATATTTTTATATATTTTTATTAGTCGTCCCTGCCATCCCCCTTAGTCCCGAAATTTTAAAAAAATTGCCTTCAAAGAAAACCACGTCCGACGTCCGGAGTCTTAGGTTCTTATCTTTGAGTTGCCATGAGACACCATTAAGTGTTCTCAAATATTTTAGGATTTCATCATGTATAGGACTCTTTAATATTTTCAATGACTATTTGTTTGTTTTGCAATTCGTTACGGAGCTCCCAGAATCCTCTGCAGAAGTTGTGTACCGATTTTGGCTATACACTCCTTGCACCTTAGAAACCCGTTGTTGCTTAGTCTATCCCTAAACCTTCAAAACTTTCCTAAAATTTCTTAAATCACTTTCAACAAGTTCGTAGCTCTTCAATACCACCTCTAGGTGAGTGTGGGCTTTCAGATCCTTCCCAGAGGATGCACACTAGTCCTAAAAAGGCCAAAATTAGCCTTTCCAAGCTTATCGGAGAACTAGCCGTTGGAAACACTTCACCATATGAGATGAATGATCTTTATACCTCATTTAACACATTAGGGCAAGCTTGTTCAACACATGAGGGGAACCTACAAGGTTAGGATGAGCATGATACAAAAGGCAAATATATCCGAGAGAGGGGTTCGGGAAGACTCAAGAGAATTTTTTCAAATTTGGCTTAGTTGTCATGCTTGAAAGTTTGAATTTTTATGCAACACATTTGCATGGCAACAGGAGGTTAGTAAAAATAGTAAGCATAAGAAGGGTTGTATTCTAGTTGGCTTCCACAATGGGGGTAGATAAGAGGAGGGAGGAAGTTTTTTTCCCTTTCAAATCAAATATATTTTCCATCAATTGTCATAGGTCACATTTTGTGAACCATAAAGAGTCAATATATTATGACCGAAGCCCAACCTTGCCCATGATGTTCATGGAGACCTTTCCAATTTAGTGTGACTTTGATTCTGTTTTTGCAATCTAGCTCAACCCTCTAGTGTTGATGTGTAAAGCCAACAAAAGGGGAGTTATGCTAAGAATAGATTTAATGTTTGAATCTCTTGAGTTCAATTGGGCATTAAAACACTTGTTATATGTATTTATAAAGACCCAAAGTTTTGAAATTTCAAAACAAAATCTATTTATGGAAGAATACGTCGATTATTATCACCTCAACAGTTCACATTCTTTATGCATCATGCATACCAAATCAACTGATAAAGGAAACACGTTTTCCTTACCAATTAACAAACATCTACGGTGGAAATAGAAGGGACTCACTCAACACATCGGAATTTGTATCACAAGAATAATTTAACCATCCAAGGGAACTTAGGATGGTATGTTCTAGTCATAGGTCACACAAACTTCATCTAATTCACATCCATGAAAAATCAGCCTATGGTTGTATGTGTAACCTGTCATATGACTTATTACCATTTATATTTAACTACTACTATCGAGAAACATCATCAAAGGGCATCACTATACTAAATTGATTCAGCTCATCTGCATAGTTTCTCATGTGCCATGTGTCTTTCATATGCTCTAAACCTTCCATAAGTCAAACATTTAACTAGTAGCACACTAGTTACAAGCCAACCATGGGCATAATATATATGTAAAAAGCTAGGAATTATGAAGACCCTATTCAAACTATTTTACAGTGTTATCACCAATTTTGATTGCGCATGAAAATTAATATAAAAAAAAATAAAAATAAAAAAATGGAAATTTTGCAAAAGTGTTACTTTGCATAGTATTTTACTTTCATAACGTTGTCTCATTTTTGTGATCGTTCCAGTCTTTGTTTCGTCCTTTTCGGGCAAGAACTCCTCCCGCCAGTCTCAAGTCGCGTTAAATATTAATTAATTAATATTTAATTAATTGATTACTCTTTGTTTAATAAAATTAATTTTTAATAACTTTGGAGTATTTAATTAAATAAATGTTAATTAAAATTCATTCGACAAGTTTTTGCGGGGAAAAATAAGCTTCCGCTTCCCATTGCGGGATGCCAAATTGGCTTCCTAGGCCCGGATTTCCCCTTTCCTGGCAAAATTGCTTTAAATCCCCGCTCGTGGGATTTCTTCCCCCAATTGCCAAATTAATAAATTGGCAAACGGGCAAAAAATCTCCGATTTCCCACATGGGGAAATTAAACGGAGATTGCTAGCCCACTTTGCCATTCCGTTGGCAATTGGCCGTTGCTTTCCCCATTTCCCCCGGCAATTAATTCCACTACCGGGAAGAGGGGAAGTTGGGTTAACCCTCATAAATTCCTCCGTCGAACTCGTTGGAAAGAGTCGTATGAAGCTTTCTAAATTGCTTCTTACTTCTTCTAAGAAGCATAATAATATTTTTATCACATTCCTCAAACTGTGAACGCCATTGTGAAGGAGAAATACATGAAAAAAAGAGAGAACAACCAAAGTAATCAGTTTCTCACGCAATTGGCAAAGGAGGACAGCATAAAAATTTTCTCACACATTAAACAAGAAGACAGTCCAAATCAGCCAAAGGGACAGCAAAGATAAAGCCCACGCATTGGAGGACAATTTTCAATGAAGAAAGAAATAAAAAATTAAAACAAATGCAAAGGAGGTTGGGCGCTGAAGAGGCAAGGAGACAGCAAAACACAAAAGAATACCAATCTCCACGCCTGAGGTAAAAGAAAAACACAGTTCACACAAAAGCATTCCAAAGAGCCTCACATCTGGCAGTGAAAGATAGGATTTCACCTGGGAGAGAAGCAAATTTCAATGCATTTTCCAAAAGTCAGGTAAAAATAATATACAAGTTTCAATGCAGGTTTTGAGAGAAAGCTTCACGTGAAGGAGGAAGCAAGAGAGGAAAATACAAAGAAAAAATGTGCAGGTTTTAAGAGGGCAGCAGGTGAGAGAAATTTTCCACGCATTTACCTGAGATAACATATAAAAAAAAGGGCCGGGACAAAATGTTGTGCAGCTTTTAAAGGAAGATAAAGCAGAAAGACAGGATAAATTTTCCCATGCATTGGAGGAAGGAACAATCCAAAATAGCAAAAAAAGACAAGAAAGAAGCTTCCACGCATTGGCAGAGGGAGGGCAGCAGATGAAGGCATAAACCATTTCCCACGCAGCTTTTCCACACACCCACCAGGTCTATCAAGATAGAAAGAAGACAGCAAAAGACTGCCCAAGCATTGGAGGAGGACGGTTCAAAAAGAAGGGGGACAACAAAGAAAACAAGAACAAATTTCAATGCAGCGGGTGAAAGTAGAAACGAAAATCTCCACGCATTCTCCAGACCAATAAACTTCCAAAACGCAACCATTGGGCAAAGAGAAAATCAACCCATGAGCAAACAAAATTCAGTTCACGTATTCGCCAAATCCCACGCCAAAACCAGAGGAGCAGTTAGCAACTGTTCACGTTGGAAGAAATTGTGCGATATAAATTTTTTTATCCGTATGCGGAATATTAAAATCGGGAGATTTTAATTTTAAAGAAAATATATATCTTTGTATCGCTAGATTTAGAACTCGAGCTTAGTCTCGATATATTTGTATTTAAAAATAAATAAAAATTTTGTAACCGGGACTGGTGGTTATTATTATTTTTAAAAATAATAATAATAATAATATTAAAGCGAGTCATATTTTTCTTGCATTAGCGGGGGTTCAAAGACTGAGACCCGACCCCGCTTGCGTTGTTTTGCGTGCCCGAGTCATTCTTCTGTGAAATTCATTATGGCCGAGAAATCTAACAAATCCATGAGGAAGATCGAGGAAGCCAGTGGAGAAATCGAATAAGTCCTCACTCAAGTACGAATTCCAAGGAATCATCCCTCCCAATTCCATTAAGTTAGCATACGACAATATCAACGATACAAATCGGGTCACATCAATGTGCAACAATTACGTGAAAGGGTGAAAAGCGAAGGCAAAACCATATTCTCGGATAGGCTTTAGCATAGTGGTCTACCTTAAGCAACAACATTTCATGTCTCGGTGTAGTGTCCAGAACTGGTTATCGCTTGTGCGAAACATTATGATCCTGAGAGGCGAGGAATTTTGAAAGATAATCGCGAGCCTTTCCTCTTAATCACACCGGAGCACATTGAGGAATTTCTCGGCATACCTGACTTTCTTGAGACTGCGGATATCACTCGCCAGTCAGCACAAGAATTTTGGGATGAAGAACCCCTGAGATGGAGCAAGATGGTTAATAACAACTGGTTAGTAACCAAGAGGCCTCGAATTGATCGGCTTCCCAAAGAACTGTACCACGTTGAGTTCGTGGAATAAATCGGGGACATGATTACTCTTTTAAGCCGAGTTTTCGGTTTACCCTCTGCTAGGATTTTCCACCCATGGATGTATCAGTTTATCTGTATCATCCTTGCTAAGAAAAGAGTTGTGGATTGGGCCACCATCATCAGTAATACCCTTCACAAACAATTGATAGAAGTTAAGATGATTGGATGCTTCTACATGACATCGTATCGACTTATGCGATGTGAAGAAAGCTATTTTCTGGGCTCGAAACAAGAGGAGTCATGGGGCCGTCAAACAATGTTTTCCATTATTACCCACAACTAAGTTTCAAAAATAGCTCTCACCATTTTAGAAGAGTCAACGATGCATTCACCTTCCGTGTGATTGAACACGAATCGGAATCGAGGAAAGATTTTCTAAAGAAGCCATGAGTGTCATTTCCAATGGGGAACATGGTTTATTCAATTTTCATCCTTTTCCTACATTCGTGTGAGTGGTTTTTTTGGTACTCCATGGAAGCTTCCTAAGTACGTCGTGTGACAGATGGGCGTTAATGGAGCTTGCGCGACAACTATTCCAAGTTCACTTGTCTTCTCAGTGACAAGCACCGTTCGGGAATTCATTTCTCAATCCAAATTGGTGAATACCAATGTCCAAATCTTTTCAATGCACAACTCATGGAAAAAGAGTTCGCTCTTATCACAATCCATCCATATCTGAAGAGATCCCGGTTTGATATCAATGGATATATGCGAGAAGATTCTCGAAGCAAAGTATCACCATAACCCCACCATGGAAGATTTTGGGCTGCCTATTGAGATTTAACATGAAGTAAGAAGACAAGAGTTTTCTCGCCTAACACTTTCTCAGATCAAGGCCATTTGCATCAAGAACCCTCCCGATTCATTCATAAATGATGACGAAGATGTCATTGATCCCTCATATGATGCGATTACTTTTACCTTGTTGCCTCAAATTGTGGGACCAAAAGAGATGAATTTTCTCTTGATAGCAAGAATCAGCAGATTCTTGAAAGAAGCATATCTTGGTATGACAAGAGAACTTGCCAAGTTACAATCAATTCAAGATCATACTTAGGATCACAAAAATTGCCAACATGAGGAGGCCTTCATTCAACCAAAGCCTCTTCTCGATCAACCTCCGTACCATCCAATCATACACAACAAGCAAGAAAGGAGTGGTTGCCAAAATCCACTTCGCCAAGTAATGTGCCACGAGGAGAAAAATCTAAAGACCCTAGCCCGGTGAAGGAAGAGAGCATGTATCAGGATTTTCTACCTCGAGTAGAGATTCTTCTACCCACATTGTTAATAGTGCTCAGAAGCTCGTGGCAAACGATCCTCAGCCATGCTTTGAACAAGCGTCCACTCAGGTGTAGGTAGTCCAAATATCAAACACTTGAGCATGCAGTTCATGAAGAGATTTCCCAAAATCTCCCGAATGATCAGGAGGTGGATATTGAGGTTATTTCTCCCCAAATCGAGGTCGTAGATAGGATTCTTGCAGGATCTCATGATGTCGAGAACAATGAGAATATTGATTCGAGCTCTAGGATTTTGTATGCAGAAATAGTGCATGATACTCCTTCCTAGGTTGATTCCGAGGTTAAGAAAAGGAAGAGGGTTGTCAAGGCAATTGACATTGATTTTGATGCCCTTTTCAAACTTTCAAATGACGTCATTCCCAAGAAGCCTAAGGTGCTTTCTCGAATAATGGTGGATAATGACGGAAATAGATTTGCAGATCTCGCCATCCCACAAGTTGATAAGGAGCGTGATGCCATGACACCTGCTGATTATGAAGTTTCCAGACTTGGACTTGGGAGGTCCACATTAGAAAGTGACATGGCGATGGCTCGAGATTCAATTGATATCGTGCTAAAGAGACTTGAGAAATATAAGTCTCAGAACTCTCAGCTCAAGGCCAAAAAGAATCAATTGGTGGAATATGTTCAACATTTGATAAATCCCATATCATCCACTTTCCCAGTACTTGATGCAGTGGCTGCCCTTGATGAAGAAACTCTCAATTTGTCAAAAGAAATAAACACATTAGGCCATGTCACTAAAACTTGGCTTTCAAAGATTCTCGTTTTAGGCCAAGGGACGATCAAGACCACGGTTAAGCTTCATGAAGATGTCAGTGCGTATCTTGATCCAATTCTTTCTTTCAAAGAAACCTTTGTTTCTAATATATCAAATTTGGATGAGATATTGCCAGTTTGTAGGAGATGACGAGTATGGAATCCTCAGTTTTAGCCATTGAAGGAATTCTCGAATTTGAACATCGAGGGACACGTTTTCTTTGGTGTCTACATCTCAAATCAAGGAAGACACTTCTCGAGGATTCTATGATCCATTATGAGAGCATATGCAATGAAGCCTTCACTTCACTCGCCTTGATTCAAGAATTCATAGCTGAGATTCCTTGCAACCTCGTAAATGAGCATAATCAAAGGTGTTCATTAGAACAGGTGGAAGAGCAATTTTCACAATTGTTTAAGGACATGTACACTCCCATGCCAACAATTTCTTATCGGTTTGATGGGCGGTGCATCAAATTAAAGAACTTATTTGAGAACGCTCAATCAAAGATTATTAATTTAAATGATATGCCAAGTAGGATTCTTGAATTGCAGGTATTTTGTGAGGCTATTCTTGACCAAATGAACCTCCAGAAGAAGAAAAGATGTTTGAAACTTTGGGAAGGTTTAGATCCTTTCAACTGGAAAAAGCGGCAGATCCGAATTTCACGGCGGTTCAGGGAGATAATTTTCTTGGTATCTAACGAGGTGGGAGAGTCCATTTCTCATACGCTTGAGATAGGTGGACCCCATTTCAATGGATAAGGCACTGGTTATTGTTGTATATTTTTAAAAGTGGATTTTTAAGAAAAGGATGTTGTTATTTGCTTTCAAGAAACTATGGATAACTTAAGTGATTTCTATTTTTAGTTGTTTTCAATAAAGTTGGTTAGAAAAAGTCAAAGGTCACTTAAGTGCCTTATTTAATGATCATGTAAAACCCTAACTACTTTGTAACCAACTTTTGGGTTATAAAAGGAAGTGAGGGGCTCATTTGTAAAGGGACTTTGAGAGAGGAGAAGAAAATACTTTTGTGTGTAAGCTTTGTTTCAGGAAGAAACTTTGTGTTCTTTTGTGAAAACATTTTGGAGTTAATGAAATACAAACTTTGTGTCTCATTCATTGTCTCTTGTAACATTTGATGTTCTTATGTTCATTAGATGTTAGATGTTTGAATCTTGCATGCAAATATTGTCTTTGATCTTATTGTCAACATTATTAAGTTGTTGTTCTTGTTCACAGTGATCAAGCTCTGTTATTTACTTGCTCATGTGTGTTCCCTTTTACATATTCTTGTTTAACTAACTCAAACTCCGTTTTATTTGTGTTAGTTATTCATCTTTCCTCTTTGTGCAATATTAGGCTTTGTTTTTACCTAACTCTTGCATGTTCTTTCAACTCATTCCATTCCACCCCCTTCCTTCATTCACTTTTCTTTCCATTGATGTTCCAAAACACCCCCCACATACAATTTTGAATGTATAGATGTAAATACAGATTTTGGTTTTCAATAAAGGCAACCTCACCTTCATTGAGGAGGGACTTCGTTCCCACATTGTTCCATGTCATTTGCATGCGTGTAAATCCATATGCTAATCCTGATTTTTGGCGACTCTCTTTGGGAACTCGAAATCGTTAACCTTGAGTGCTTGGTTAAACCTTTATGACTATCCCCTTTGGAAAAGCTCCAGTTCTTAAACCAAACCTTGTGCCCGACGAAGATTTTTAAGGAGACATTGCTGCCAACCTTCGAACAGTAGCTTGGGAAAACCATGAAAGTTTGCAGCAATTTTTGGTTGTTGATAGAGCCATTGACAAAGAAATCTACATTGAAGACCTTAGAAGAAGAGCACCGCACTTGTGGCCAGGAGACCTCTGGACAAGTGTTGATCGTTGTTCATCGACGCGGTCCTCTTCCACCAAGGTAATAATTTGTATGACTATTACAGGTAACCCACCTATCTTGCAACCAAATCTTGTTTTTGCAGATACTCAAGAAGACATATCATCATATTTGAGGCAAGCTATTTGGGAAAAGCGCACGAATAACTATCATTTTCATCTCGCCGCATCAGTACTAGATAACGAAGAAGAGAAAGCCGCGAGAGTTGCTAGAGTTATTCAGCAAATAGCTCAAGAAAGAGAGCAAAGAGAAAAGGCTAGAGCTGATCAGAACATGCCAGTGATCCCTTCACAATAAAGATTTCAAACTGGAAGGAAAGAGGTTTACACGAGGAGAAAAAGCTAAAGGTCGATCTGATCCCATTTTTGATTTTCAAGGAAAGTTTGGTTTCAAGTTATCTCCTCCAAAGAAGAACATGCCTCGTAGATCTGCAAGTCTTGCATCAAGTCCTGAAAGAGCAAGCAAGGAAGGAATCACTACCAGTCAAGCACTTGTCCTTGTTCACGTTGCTTTACCTTTGCATACCACATTTCCCAAAATGGCAGTCAATGTACCATGGGGAAATACCATAGGTCCATTGGCCTTACTAGCTCGACATGAACTCCCACGAGGATTACGGAAGATTCTTCCCAAGTTCGATGGAGACGGGAAGACATCACCAGATGACTATATTTCTGCCTTTTTCACTACATGTGTTGTTTTGTCAGTAGAATATGAAGATGTTGCTATTCGCTTGTTCATCGAAACATTGCATGATGTTGCTGCAGATTGGTTTCATCATCTACCAAATGGATGCATTACAAATTGGAATGATATGAAAACTAAGTTTGAAGATTGATTCAAAACGGCAGAAGATGAACATGCCCTTCTTGCCCAACTATCTCAGGTGAAGAAAGAACCAATAGAACCTATGAGGAACTTCATGGCTAAATTCAACAAAATGGTGAATAAAGTTCTTCGGGATTCGTCCAAACCTTGATGGACAAAAATGTTTCTTTAATAACGCACTGATAACGAAGTGTGCTATCGGTGAGAAGGGCTAGAATGGCTACTTTAGAACTTGCTCAATCCTTGGCCATAGAAAGGATGACTTAATCATGGCTAGGAAAATTCAAGAAAACCTCCCTCAAGGGAAAGGGTCAAGAAACTCCCAATGCTTCAGAAGCTATACTTACTAAGTTGGCTAATGATGTGCTGGATTTGAAAAAGCAAGTTGCTCAGAGTAGTAAACCCTCTCCTTACAAAGACATTCCAAGGAAAGGCTACATTCCCAACAAAGCTAGGATTGTAGGTCCTCGACGAGGCTTGCTATTGAAGCAGCTCCTGCAACTAACTCAAAATGTGACGTCATTGAAGAAAGCGATGATGAAGTTGAAGTTGTCGAGGTTGATGAGGAAGAGCTAGATTCTGGAACATTTGAACCTGAAGTTGAAGATCCTGAGGGAGAAAGTAATAATCATTTCTTCGAGTACCGTTCAGAAGAAGAAGACAAATACGAAGAAATTATAGAAGATATGAATAGCCAGTCTTTCGCTGTCTTCACACGCTCTCAGAAAAAGGAGCAAAATACCACTAAGGCGGGAGATAAAGAGGTTTCCAAGGAAGTTCCTAAAGAATCCAAAATTAAAGAAGCTTCCAAAGAATCAAAGATAGTTGAGACTCCTAAGGTCAAAACTATCTTAAAGAAAGGAGAACCTTTGCCGAGTCAATCCATAGATAAATCAGCTACGAAGAAATTTTCTTCTTCTACATCAGTATCAACCAAGCCCGAAGCAAAGGTCAAAAGTGTGCCATCATCAAGTTCAAAAGAACTAGTATCTGAGACATCAAGTACGATTACTTTGCCCAAATTTGATATCATTGATCATATCAATAAAACAAAAATTTCCATGTCACAGAGAGTACTTGAAGTCCAATAAGGATCAACTCGAGAAATTGGTTAAGTTTATCAAAGGTGACTCTCTGTTCATTCCCTCAAAGGAATTATGAAAAATCCTAAAGATGGGAAAACTCCCAAAGATGGGAAAACTCAAAATATTGTGGTGGCCACTACTCCTTCAAATGAAAAGATTGAACCTTTCTTTGTGTCCTTTCGATCAATGAATTCAAATTAAGTAATTGCATTATAGACTCTGGAGCCTTGGATAATGTGATGCTGGAAAAATTAGCACATGCTCTTGGTTTGACTTGTACAAGAACATTCGGATCGTGTTACTCCATGGAAACCAAGCAAGTTCCTCTGATCGGGCGATTAAAGACGCCCAAATGGTTTTAGCCCAATTCCCTCAAAAGTGAGTTAAGGTAACTATTTTAGTTGCGTTGACATTCCCGCTTTGTATGGTATGTTGTTGAGAAGGAAATTTTGCAGAGATCTAGGTGGAGAGATTCAAATGGATTGGTCTCACGCCATGATCCCTATCAATGGTGAAATGAAGAAGCTAATGCCGGAAGCTTAGGAAAAGTTCACGGTAACTAAAACCGAAGATCCTCGCGACACAGATCCTTTTCCAAGGCTCAAGTATGGGTAATTATATGATGACTGCAGAAATTCATACCCCTGAGATCACTTGCCAAGATTCCAATGAGATCTAGACTCTTGAGTTCGATGGAAGTTGTTGCTCGACGGGTTTTGGTGCAGGAGTGGTGCTCATATCTCCAAATGGTAAAATATTTCCTTTTTCCTACAAACTTGAATTTTCAAATACTAATAACACTGCAGAATACGAGGCATTAATCCTTGGCCTCCAAGTTGCGAAGAGAAAGGGATCAAAATTTGAAAGTCTTTGGAGATGCAGAATTGATTGTGAAACAAGTAAGAAATCAGTTCCAAGTAAAGAATGATCGTTTGAGACACTACAAAAATAAAGTGTGGGATGCGATAGAAGTCTTTGACATTTTTTCCATAAAATTTGTCCCTCGTGAAAAGAATGACAAAGAAGATTCTCTAGCAGTCTCAACTTCATTAATGATTCCTCATTCAGAGTTTGATCAAGTCAAATACACCATTGAAATGGTTTTTAGGCCAAGTGTTCCTGACAATGCAGAAAATTGGCAAGTATTTAATGATGATCAACAAATTATTGCTTTCTTGGAAAAGAGGGATAATTTTGAACAATTGTACTTTGAAGGAAGTGATTTTGCGTTTCGCGAATCAATGACCTCACCCATTCAAGGAGTTGAGAACGAAGATCCTGGTGATGGCATCATCCAACTCAAAGGAAATAAAATTCCAAAAGGATTGGTTTCACTTGAAGAACTTTTTGATAAACATGATAGGTTTATCAAAGAGAAAGAGCAGGCAGGACCTGCGAATTCTGCTGACTATGAGCAAGTTAACATCGGTACCAAGGATAAACCTTGCCTGGTCAACATCGGTAAGTGTTGCTCACTTGAGGAACGCAAGAAATTCATATGCCTCCTTACCAAGTATTCACTTCGAAGCGTTTTGGCTTCTCATATGAAAACTTGAAGTCTTTTCGACCAGGGAAGTGGAGCATGCCATACGCTTGAAGCCTGGTGCAGTTCCTTTCAGGAAAAAGCAAAGACAATATAATCCCAAGATTGTAGGGACAATATTCCATGAAGTTCAAAAGATGTTAGATGCGCAGATAGTGTTTCCTATTCGACATTTGACCTGGATAGCTAATATTGTACTAGTTCGCAAGAAAAATGGAGAAATTAGGATTTGCGTGGATTTCCGCAATCTTATGTAATATCCCACTTCCGGGATCAATAGAAAATATGCAAATCAACAACTTCAATCAACTGCAAATAGCAAAAGTCAGATCTAAAGTTCTAATGCAATCGCTGTATTGCACCTCAAACAAGCAATGCAACTGCTGTAAATGAATACTGGAATTACTCTAAAGAACTTTACACAACACTCAGCCAATGATGACCAATTAGAGCATACAAATCCAGTGTTAAACTTCTAATACCAGTCGCTGCAAATCAGTGCCTAAGTCGTGATTCCCAATCACCACAATGAGGATGAGCTCGCTGTTTGTAAATACTCAACAATACGTAATAGACATATGGATCTGTGCCCTTCTAACACAGTTTGCTGTCACAGGTCTCAATCAACCACTGCTTGATCAAGTATAAAATGTATGGCAACAATACTCAGAATTCTACCAAACATCCATCAACAAATCGCTGTCAAAGAAGAGACTTAATTACATCCTAAGTACATGCCTATGCCAGTCTATTCACTCAGAGATATTTCATATTAAAATCTGTACCCATAACTCCTTGTACCCAGATCAGATCACTGTCATACATGACTCTAAAACCCTTCTCAAACCATGCCAAATACCAACCGATCCATACTAAAAAACACTTTAACCTGGTACCAATCAATATGCAGATTTATGGAAGGTCACTTAATGGGATATTGGCTTGAAACGAATTGCTAAGGCCAATGAATAAGAACTACACAGTTCGCTGTCAAAGGGGACTGTCAAACATCATACAAACATGCAACTCCTAGTTCGAACCACTCAAATCAATCCGCTTGAATAAAGAAGAAGTCGCTGCAAAAATAAGAGTGTGAATCATACCAAATCAAGCATATATATATCAAGTCATACCATTCCCGAATGCATAGCAAATCGATTTGCAAGGATAGAATAAATACTCCAATCACGAACGTGCCCAGATTGTTGCTGCACATGAACATACACAGATCTGAATATTTATCATTCACAAACACTCCATAAATACTCAGGCACAGGTCGCTGCAATATGAGAGTTATAAACTCACGTCGTGTCACTTCATAGTGCATTAAACAAACATAAGGAGCTCGCTGGGATTAGAAGGTAATAACAAACCACCAGCTGGTCGATTTTACACTAATTGATGCATTCAAATTAGTCCCTGAACATTACAAGATAAATCGCTAGGGCTGGGATGAAGCCTTCAGCCAAATCGATTTGCAACATCACACAAAAACACTTCAAAGGATATCAAAATCCAGCTGCTACAGTGACGCCGCTACAGTAAAATATGCAGATTTCTACTTGCAACCAAGATAAATAACATCTTCGATTTGATATTCCACGATTAACCACAAAGATCTCCCAAGCATGAGAGAGAGAAAACATCAATGGGCATGCATCCCAACTCCAAGCATGGAGTATCAAAATAAGTTCATCATAGCATAATCATAATAGTGATCCTAGCACTCCTTTTATAAGCAAGGAGGCACAAAATTCGAAAACCCTAAGAGAGGGAAAACATTAAATAAAAGTAGTTTGTTTTCCCTAGGTGTGGCGTCCCCTTTGCAAAGGGTGATTTTATCAATGAAAGCCACCTAACTTTTTATTTAATTAATTCCCCATTTAATTTTATATATTTTGGGAATTAAATTAAATAACTTTTATAATTAAATAATTAAAAATTATTACTCCAGGCAATAATATTTAATTATTTAATAAAAATGTTCCCCTTGCACATCCCGAAGCCCACGGGGACGTATAGGCTAAGGGTCTTCAAAAATGGGGACATTACATCTTAATCGAGGCTTCCTTGAAGGATAACTACTTGCTTCTTTAGTCATGGACCATATTCGAAAAATAGTTGTTGCGCACATATGTAAAATAGAAAAGGAGTTGGAAAATATCAATGGATGGTATTGTTTAAGGTGATCAATAGTGTCATGATTGTTGAAATAGGGATTTTGAAAAATTGAGAATGTCTAAGTAGGATTTTAAAGTGTTCTTGTATAGACTAGAGATGATCTTAAGTATAAACTGGTAGATAGAGGTGACCAAGATGATATATGAGTAATTGAAGTGAGGAATGGAATGGTAAATAATGAAATGTATATCAATAGTCCAAGTGTGTCAAAAGTGCCAAAAATGATATTCTTGTGTCAAAGACCAAAATTAGGTGTCTAAGAACCCTCTCGGGGATAACCCAATCTGCTTTTTCTTGGTAAAACCTTCAATTGGCGTTTGGTTGAGTTGTCTATGTCTCTAGCACACTAACATCAACAATAGACACAAGGGATCATGGAAAACGTATAAAGTTTACTACTCTTGTTACGAGAAGAAAACAAGTCTCTCGTTCATGTTTGAACCCATGTGCAGCTATAAGCCTACCTTTACCTAATTTACATAATGAATGCCTTTTTCATCTCAACAAGTCTAAATGACTTAGGAGCATGGAAGCTTTCCATTCATAAGGGCAAGCTTGAAGCCACAATTGTTGTCACAATATTCTAGGAGTGGTTGACATTCCCAATCAATCCATCACGCCTAGCTACTTTCACAATCATCATAATTATGAGTTGCATCCATTCACACTTGGGTCCTCTATGCAATCCAGCTGCATGACTCTAACACGAGTAGAATGTTACCTAGGTACCCATGTTCCAACTTCTCTTTTACTCCTCTTTATAGATCTTTTTAAGTTCCATTGCTTCATCCTAATGAAAGTGAAACCAATTATACATCTCATCATGGTCCATAGGTTTATGCATCCATTGGTTTCTGACCATAACTAGCGACTAGATAAACGTGGGAGGATTACAACAACTATAGTTTTAAACAACATTGAACATTGAATATTGAATAAACAACTATAGTTGGTCATCAAGCTTGAATCTTATCTTCATAGAGCAGTAGTTTTGGTTAAATTCACTCAAGGAATGCAACCATTGTATCTCAAGTACCAAATCCGTATCTCAATACCAAAAACATAGAAATCATTACTTATCATGTGCCTTCCCAAGGTGAGCTTGAGTTGTTGGATCCTCTTGGTGCAAGGGATGATGAAATCATTTTGTAGCATCTCATCCTTCACAATGAGGTTCAAATGTTCAACAACTTTATATGCATTCTCATAATTTTCCTTCCATTCCAAATGCAAGAGATGACATTTACCTTGATCCTCCAAAGACCACTCATGCTAAAGCAATCTTGGCCTTGAATAGAAGAAGCAACATGTTCATAGCTGCAAGTTGTCTCTTTGGACCTAACACGCTTCTTAATTCTTTTTCCATGATGACAAAAATATGGCAACAACATAAGAGGAAACCAAAAATGCGAAATATGGTCATCACTATCATACCTTGGGCTGCCCACAAGGAGCTCACCCTCCTTTTCCTTCTCTTCTTCAACAAGTTGTGATCTTCCGCCTTGACTCTTTCCATATTTTGTTGACACATGTATGTAACATCAATGTAATGTCCCTTTTCCAAGATAGTTCAATTTGAAGACTTTGAGCCCATTCCACTTCCCATGGGCAAGAAGGAAATGATCAAAGGAGTAATTGTCATGTTTTCCAATTATTTTCGTGAGCATTGCATTCTTCTTTATTAGTTTTCTTTAGGTTAAGGAGAAAAGGCGTGAAAAGTAGAAGAGAAAGGATCCATTATGAGGCCGGTCCTATATTGGGGCATTCTAATTGGTTTTGGCACTACATCAAGGTATAAGGAGTCGCTTGGCTCATTTGTGCATCATCATCATCATCTTGTCTAAAATTAGCATTGCATGGTTTTTTAACTAATTGCTCAACTACTTCCACTTAAGGGCAAAAATCCTTTGGTGTTGTCAAAAAGGAGGATGAAACCCTTCCTTGTTTGATTGAAGAATGAAAACTCTTCAATTCATTGAGGATTCTCCATCCTGGGGTTTCCAAAGAGCTTCAAGAAGATTGATTTTGTAGATTTTCAGCTAGGGTTTGATTCTACGGTGATTTTCAGCCCCTCTCCTAGGGGAGCAACCCACCTTGTGGAGGAGTTAGGGGGTTTCTAGGGCACGACAACATCCAACTCAGCCATCATTGCATTCCTCATATTTTTAGCAGCCGGAATCTATATTTGGACTTCATTTTTGGGCTTAGGCTTGGAATCCTTCATTTCCATCCACTTTTGTAAGGGTGTTCATTGTTGTCATTTTATTTAATTAAATAAATTCCAATTGTGGTTTGAAGGCATATTTCTTGGTCAATAATTGTTCTAAAATATTTCTAAGTTTCCCTACATGTTTTGGATGGTGTGAATGATGCATTTTTGAAGAGATATTGCATTTTCTTACTGCTGTTATAAAATTCAGACTGTTGTACCTTGTTGTCCTAATTTTCAGTTGGTTGTCATAAATTTCAGTTTACTATCTATTGGGGTTTGTGCAATTTTCCTTTGTTTTTCAGTTAGATAGCAGAAAGGGACATTACAATGGTATCAAAGCATCGATCTTCCCAACCTAAGGGTATTCATGCAAGATAGTGACAAAGAATACATCTACTAACTTAGGAGAGAGAACATGGATTGGTGACCTAGCTTCTTACCAAAGAAATAAGTTATTCGAGAGAGGTGAAAATAAGGCATTCAGTGGGTCACAACATTGTGGCCAGCTATGAGGAGTATAGGGCTCTTCCAAAGGAGATTCGTGATGCCATTTCACTTGCAAAGTTCATAAGAGTCAACAAGGGTGGGTAATGGCTTGACCCTAGATCTCAAGTGCCACAGGTCAATCCTCATTGTGCCTTGGGGAAAGTGATACTCTCCACATTTGTGGGCTCCATCAAAGGGATAGCCAGTGTATGGATGAAAATGTTCGAGTTAAACCCTAGACTACAAGAAGATGCCAAAGAGCCAAAACCAAAAGAGTTTCTCTTGAAAGAAGAAAAAGAACCAACAAAGGTAGTGGTTACATCAACACCTCAAGAGGTCAAGGAAGAAATCATGGGGCATGAACCGAAAAGAAAAATCAGATCTACAAGAGGGTTTTAAGGTGGAGTTCAACAAGACCAATTGCTAATGTTGAGTTTCATTTGGCTGGAATTTTAGAACAACAACCTATAAGGAGCAAGTTAATGGTGTTCATGACTCTAGCAAGAACTATGAAGATGCTCCATACATATGGAAACAAAGTATGGATGAAGTCAAGGTAGAAAGGGCTTCACTTGTTGAAGATAAAGAGCATAAGAGGAAGGAGAATGCTGATCCTAACTCGGTGAGTGCAGTGCAAGCATGGAGGTGTGGAAGATATCTCAACCAAGCTTCATTTGAAAAAGGAAGGGGAACATGTTGAAGAAAACCAAAGGTATGAACATGTTCTAGATTTGTTGCTTCCTACGAAGTCAATTCGGTTATGTGGTCATCATAGTGAAAAGGGTGATAGAGTGAAGAACACTTTGAAAGGGCATGTAGATCCTTTGATGCAAGCTCAAGTTTGTTTTTGCATATGGGATCCAGGTGATCTTTTGAGGGTCAAAGTGTATAGAGGCATTAATGTCACTATTGAGTTCTCTGATTAAAATCTCAGAACTTAGATTTAAAGCATAGTTAGCGAGTCTTGGGGACGAGGATGGGGGTCTTGAGGGACGAGGTTTCGAGATGGCAAAAAAATCCCAAATTTTGGGGATGGTAGGGGGTCGACATTTAAAATAATACATAGAAATTAATATTTCAATATTTTAACTTTTTTCAATGACATTTATGGATTTAGACTGTATTTAATGTATTTTAGGTACTTTTAAGATTATAATTTGATGTTCTTGGTAAAACTAACATCTTTTTAAAAATAAAAGTATCATAAAATTTTTGAAAGATTTAAAAAAATTGGGGCGCCCCTCTCCAAGTCCCCCGAAAGCGTTCGGGACGTCACCGAAATCTAGGGACGCATGCCCGTGTAACACTAATTTATAAGGAAATTTATGAGCAATCATAGAGGGTTTGTTGTGCATTCTAACCACATTGTGAAGGATCAATGTTCTCGGTTAATAGAACACTCTTGGGGCTAAGTAACACACATGAAGACAAGATCGTAGGGAATGGCCAAAAGAAGATAATTCCAGCTGGATGCTTAAGGTGTAAAGATGGTAAGCAAACTAGATGTTATTTTGATAGTCAAGATTGTATGAATCAGCTTGCTATGGTTTTGTGGGACTCAAGTTACTTTCAAGATTGCCACTTTTGGATGTATGTGAAGGTTATGGATAATTCATCTACTGAAAATATAAATTCAGTTGCATGGATAATTAAAAGGGGACTTGATAAGACTGTTAAAGCATTAAGTGGTTGTGTTGGAGAAGGAATGGTACACCATGACATGGTAAGTGGTGGTGTCAAGATTATTCCAACCAATTCACACTTGGGGAAGGAAGGCCAGCATCTCGTTTGCAACCTAAGGGAAGATTTCAAGAAGGCTGAGATTACACCGAATGACTTCACCATTCCTTGCTTCATGAAGATACAACAATTTCCCACAACTTGGTGTGGAAACAAGGTATGCAATAATTCAGTTTTCATGAACCGAGGTGAAGTAACGTATCATGCTATTGTTTGGTCTATGAGGGATTGGTTCTCTAAAACACACTTAGCAAGAATGCCTAATGAGACATGGATTCAATGGGAGTTTTGTGGTGTAAGTCATCCTTCTAACACAACTGAGATGAGCTTGGGTAATGTGAATCATGACCCCCGAATCATTATGGGAGCTGTCTCGAATCTTGTGGCTGTTATTACCAACATGTCCAGCTTGTTCCACATTCTATTTGCAGCCACCAAGTGGATTTTGATCACAAGGAAGAGGTGCTCTTCTCCTAGTGACATTGATAAGGTATGTGTAGCTATCACAAGATGTTTGCTGGCCACTACAATTTTGAATTTTAGTAAGAAATGGCAATGCTTCAGACATGCTTTGGGCAGCCTGAAAGAGACTTTGAATCTGTTGCATGTAATGGAAGGTGTTGAAATTCAGCCAAAGGTTGTCAAGATAGGAGCTCACTTGGCATCATATAGTCAATTTAGTCAACATGAAAAGATTGACTCAATTATGTCTCCAACAATTTCTAAGGGTATTCAGCTGAATGTTAATACAGCCATAGAAAACTTCATAAAGATGGGAATGAATGGTAGAGTTGTATGTATATACCAGGATGTGACGGGAAAAATAATGCGGTTGGGGATGCTCTATCTAGGAAGCCAACTCCTTGTTCATTGGATGGTGCAAAGGTTGAAGAAGCTTCATTGGAAGAAGCAATGATGAGGGAAACTCTTGTTTTCTTTAATGAGTTTGTTCCATGTGCAAGTACAGGTATAAAAAGAAAGAGCAGCTGAGTTTGTTTTTCCCTCGAGCAAATGATGGAGCATATGAGGTTGCAGCTGAAGATGAAGATGACATAATGAAGGATATAACAAGTTTATGATTACAAAAGATCTCCAACAAAGCATGGAGGGGATGTGGGATTAGGTGTTACGAAAACCAAATGTTAGAAGAGGTGCTTCCAAGACAGCCATGCATCAAATTTTCACCATTAATGCTACTGTCATCATCTTTAGCATCCACCACATTATTTCAGTTGCATTCATGTGTATGGTTAGAGGATGCTCTTCCACCATAGTTGACAAGGTTGAAACAAAAAGTGAAGATGCCACATTGGAATGTGTTTTAGCTTGTCAAGCTGCTGATTATTCCTCAATTTTTTGCTCTATGACTAAGATTACAGCAGATTGGAAGGCTTTTTGTACAACTGAGTATGCAAAGAGAAAAGTTGCTAATGCTATTTTGAAAGGTGAAAGTGAAGAGGGTAGAATTGAGGTAGCAACTGATTTCTTTTTCAAGGAAGTTGTTAAACTTCATGGGCTGCCAAAGTACATCAATAAGAAGAGGGACAACAAATATATAAGCTTGTTTTGGCAAGAGCTCTTTCACTTGACAAGTACAAGATCTAGATTATTGGAGCATTACAACATATTTCTTCACTTTGGCATGATGGTACTTGGGCATGAGAGCTTGCAATTGCTTGTGGGCAAGCAATTTTGGGAGGGGAGGACTGTAATGTCCCCTTTTCCAAGCTAGTTCAATTTGAAGACTTTGAGCCCATTCCACTTCTGTGGGAAAAGAAGGAAATGAGAAAAAGGGAGTAATTGTCATGTTTTTCAGTTATTTTCGTGAGCATTGCATTTTTCTTTAGTATTTTTTTATATAGTCAGGTCGGTTGGGTTAAGAAGAAAAGACAAATGAAAAATAGAAGAGAAAGGATCCATTATGAGGTCGGTCCTATATGGGGGCATTCTAATTGGTTTGGTGCCACATCAAGGTATAAGAAGGGATCATTTGGCTCATTTGTGCTCATCATCATCATCTTGTCTATAACTAACATTGCATGGTTTTGGGCTGATTGCTCAACTTACTTCCACTTAATGGACAAAAAAAATTCTTTAGTGTGGTTAACAAGAAGACAAAACCCTTCCTTGTTTGATTGAAGAACAAAAAATCTTCAATTCATTGAGGATTCTTCATCCCGTGGTTTCCAAAGAGCTTCAAGAAGATTGATTTTGTAGATTTTCAGGTAGGGTTTGATTTTCAGCCCCTCTCTAGGGGAGTGATCCATCTTGTGGAGGAGTTAGGGGGTTTGCAAGGCACAATGACATCCAACTCAACCATGATTGCATTGCTCATATTTTTAGCAGCCGGAATCTATATTTGGAATTCATTTTTGGGCTTGGAATCCTTCATTTCAAGCCACTTTTGTAAGGGAATTCACTGCCGTCATTTTATTTAATTAAATAAATTCCAGCTGTGGTTTGAAGGCATATTTCTTGGTCAATAATTTTTCTAAAATATTTCTAAATTTCCCTACATGTTTTGGATGGTGTGAATAATGCATTTTTGAAGAGATGTTGCATTTTCCTTACTGTTACAAAAATTCAAGTTGTTGTACCTTGCTGTCCTAATTTTCTGCTGGCTGTCATAAATTTCAGTTTACTATCTATTGGAGTTTGTGCAATTTTCCTTTTTTTCAGTTAGAGCACTGAAAAGGGACATTACAATCAACATGGTTCTTACTAAGTCAACAACACCATCATTTTGCTTCTCATTGATTGTTGTTGAGAAAATTCTAACAAGTTCAACATTATCATTATCAACTAGAGATTTGGCTTCAACCACCAAATTCTCTCCACAATTTTGCAATTCAATTTTTCTTCTTTCCTTGGCTCATGCTCCATGATTTCTTCCTCTTCATACATTGGATTCAAGGGCAAATAAGTATCCAACTTTTGGAGCCTTGCCCCTAGCGAGTACTTTGTTGATCCGTCATATGTAGGTGGGGCTATCTTCCTCAAGCCTTTGTTGAATATCTTTCCAGGGGCTGATTGTTACAAAGTCTTCTTCCACCCTTGTGTCCATTCCTTGACTTCAAGGTACAAAAATCAAGGAAAAAATGCTCTTGGCGAGATGGTTGGCCTCAAAGCTTGGTATTCCACATAGAATCGATCCATCTCATCATCTCCATCTTGCTGCCCTACTTCCACTTGTTCCTCTTCTTCCCTTTGTAGAAATTTAGCTCGGAAGATTCTTGTGGGAGGATTGATGGAAGTTCTTTCATTTCCGGAAGAGCTACCCTCACCTAGGGTTTCTCTTGATTCTGGAGCACCTTGGATGGCTTGGATCGATTCAATGGTGAAGCCCTTATGGTCCTTTGGAAGCTTTGCTCCATATCTCTTTGATTCCTCAACAACTTTTTCATGTAGCTCATTTTATCGAAGGCGGAGGCCTTTGTTGTTTATCCGAATCGATGTTCTTTGTTGAGTCCTTTGATAAACTCTTCCTCACCATGGTATTCATGCAAATATGAGAATATGAATTTACCTCACACGGGGATGGGAGGAACGATGCTCGATACCACCTGTAATGTCCCTTTCGGGCTCAAATTTGAAGAATTTGATTTTCCCTAAAACTTAATGGAACATTGTTGAAATGTTGACAACCACATGTAGAAAACCTGATTTGTATGATATGAATATGATTTTATGTAAAAATTAGGGAAGCGTAACCTGTTTTAGGTCAAAAAAACCCTAAGTGACCTACGTTAAATTTAATTTTTGTATCTCCTCACACACAAATCTTCGATTACATCAACAACATGAAACTCTTGATGAAACCATGCAAATGAATGCTTCAACAATAAAATAGAGACTCGCTGGAATTAATTAATTGCTCAAAAATAGTTAAAACTTCAAAAATCCATATCATCAAAAATACTTAGAGATAAAATGAAAATGATAGCTCAAAATGACCACAAAAATGGCAATTACATTATCTAATAAATTTAGAATCATATTTTTCCAAATACCAAACCAGCCGAAAAGTCATCCCGAAATCTCCAAGTGGGTTGTCCAAGCTGAAAATTAGTGTGGCAGCCCCCAAAAAGCGTGCCCTAGCACTAACTGTGATGGCAACCCTTTCTCTTATGAAATTTTGAATTTGAAGATCACTTGCAACTCCTATATGAAGCCCACCAATGACAAATGAGGGTTGTCCCCAAGTGTTGTGACTATTCACGGGTTTTCGTCTCCAATAGGATCCAATGAGGGTTTTCGTCCTCAAAGGATAAAAATGAGAGCTTAATTCTCCAATTTCCAAGAGAGAAGTATTAAGATTCACCAACTTATCCTTACAATGAGCCCCAACATTTACCTTTATAGCCTTTTTCTTTCTTTTCCTTGTGGAGTGCTCCATGTGGGACACTTTATTTCCTTTTTAACATTTACTTTTCCCACTTTTTAATAATTTAATTAAAGTGTCAATAATTAAAATTACTTTAGCACTTAAAATTAAATTATTAATTTACTTCCCTTCCTCCCCCTTTAGCCCATTATGAAAATAATGAAAATAGGCTAAGCGTCTTCTTTCTACTTTAGTATTTAAAAATACATTTTATTTTAATAATAATATTATTAAGTTACCCATAAATAGAGAGTTATCTAGGCTCAACTAAAAATATTATTAAGTATTTCTAATTTAGAAAAGGGAACATTACATATCACCAAGTAGCTCATTTGTTTGGTCTAAGTTAAGCTTTTGGCCTAATGGTTGGAGCGTATAATAAGTCGCGACACGTGTGAAGTTCGAGCCCTGGAGCTTGCCTTTTCGCCACTTTTAATTTATTTGGGATAATATCCACATTGATCTCATAATAACCAATAATTGCTTTTTAAAGGCTTTCCAGTGAGTTGGAATCCTATCAACAAGCACGTTCGTGTTTGTTTTGTTGGGATATCCTCCGAGCTCAGCCCTTGGCTCCTATGCAAGTTGGTTAATGAGATGGCTTGGTTAGTTGTTTGATGAGTTGGTTGTCATTAAGCCTTATGTGCAAGATGAGTCGGATAAGGTAGCTCGGTGATGTGGCTCTTGGCGTGGAAATTGGACTCGTCGAGTTGTGTGGCTATGTAGAGCTCGGTCCAACTTGTTGAGTGGGCTAGGTAGGGAACACCCGATAAAACAATACAGCTTTAGTCCCACATTCGATGGAATTGGGACCTCCATGAGACTTATAAGAAAGAACTTAGAATATACAAGTGTGAAGAAAGGTGGTAGGGTCCCCCTCTTGAAAAAGAGAAGATGGACCCCATGGCCTATTTGGGCCTCATTTGGTTGCACATCATGTGGGCCCCACATCGACCGTCAAAGACTGGAGGATAAAACCAAATTTTGCATACAAGAAAACTGCCACTTGTCTTCACTTGTATTCCTCCACTTGTCATGCCTACATCATTTACCCTCATCTTTGTGCAACCTGCTTTTATTTTTGCCAATTGGAGAGAAATTTTGAGTGGACCATATCTTTCATGCGTTCAATGTTTGCTTTTTTCACCGTTCAAAAGGCGTTGGAAATCTCTTGATGATGTCTTAACATGATGGATGTAATTGCATGACTATGTGCATACCATTTGATCGCCAAGTGAGGATCCTCCTGGATCACTCCTCCCCACTGAGGAACTTTTGGACCACCAAAGGTTTTTGTTTTATTTTGACAATGGTGAGGAGTGCTGGTTCCTCTCCCTTCCAAGTTTCCATCCATTTTTCTTTGGTTTGGATGCATTCCCTTCAAACCCACACGAAGATATCAACATCACCTCTTGCGAAGTCCTCTGCGCTCTCCTATCAAGAATAGCATTTTTTGTAATTCATCAATAAATTTAGGAGCAAATTCATCATCGGAGAGGTACTTGAATAGTCTCATCTACGATAAATGATCATGGGTGGATCATACAATTTCAAGTTTTCAACTTATACTGGCGAATACATCTCGCACATATGGAGGTAATTCTAACCGAAAGGTATTATTACTAATCTTCTCCAAAATTTTAAATGGGCCATATCTAATTGGTGTTAAATTTTTACCTTCACCTATCAATCTTTCACTTCAATGATATGTAAGCCAAACTTGATCTGCAACTTAGAAAATGATGGTCAACACGCGATGTTCATTGGTCATAGCCTTGTACTTTGTTGGCTCTTTTCCAATTGCTCTTGAACTAGACTTGATGAACCATCCTGCCATCTTCTAAATAAACTTCTTTTCCTTATCGGCATCTTTTTGTCTATTCGTTATTGTGTCTTGTCAAAGGAAAATTCCAAAGGTGACTTAGGAAAATAGCAAAACGCAGTCTCAAAAGGAGACTTACACGTGTGGAAGAATGAATGGCATGGTTATAAGCATGTTGTACATAATACGTGTTCATCCCAGAAGTTTAAGATGCTTGCTCTGATACAATCATTCCCAGAAAATGCACTATTGTATAGTTGCCCACTTTTGTTTTCTTGTCGCTTTGTGGATGAAAAGCAATACTTTTCTTCAACTTTGTGTCCATCATGTCCCATAATGCTAACCAAATTTTCCCAATAAATTGAGAATCTCGATCAGAGACAATAGAAGTAGGCAAACCAAAATGAACCCAAATGTTGTTAAAGAATAGATGTGCAGTTTCCTTGCCTATTATCTACTTTTTGCAAGACACTATAATACACATCTTGCTACATCTATCCACAACCACGTACAAATAGTCGTGTTTTCTTTTTGTCATAGGCAAGCCTCCAAAAACTTCCATGGAAATACTTTCCCATAGCTTGGTTGGTACAGGAAGTTGGGTATACAAGCCCAACTTCATGTTACTAGGCTTCTTCACTGTGGCACACAAAGAATATGACCTTTAACATATTTAGATACATTTTCATACATCAGAGGCCAATAACAATATCTTTGCAATTGTGCAACTGTTTTACCAACACCAAAATGACCAAAACAAAGAAGTATGTTCTTCCCTAATCAAATGAACTCTTTCATCTTGCGGAATACAAAGTTTACCAAGATGATAAAGCAATCCATTATGTAAATGATAGTCTAATTCTTCCACCTATTTACCATGAGTTAGATCTTCATAGACATCCTTAAAATCAACATCTCTAGCATATTGTTCCTTATAAATTTCATGCACCAAAGGACTATGTTGTAAAAAGAATAGATGCAATAACAAGAGGTCTAGAAAGCATATCAACAACCTTGTTCTATATACCTTTTTATACCTGATCACAAGATGGAATTGTTGCAAAAACCCCATCCAATAGAAAGTTCTTGGATTGTGAAATAAAGGTAATTGCGAAAGGCTGATGATCCGTATGTATGATTGTCCGATTGCCCATCAGTAATGTTTCCACCTTTTAACACCCCGCTCCAAAGCATACTGACTCCTTGTCATAAGTAGGATAATTTTTACCCACACTTGTGAAGGTCTTCCATTTGAATGTATATGTTTTATCTTAATGCATCAATACGGCACCCATGGCATAATCTACTCCGTTGGTTTCCAATCTCAAATGGATATAGGAAATCGGGTAGTGAAACAAACTTGGGCTATGCTTTATTTTCTTTCAACATATCAAAGGATTTATGGGACTTGCTCCCCACTAAAAGACCTATTTCACACTTGTCCCCGAAGAATGCGAAGAAGGTCTGCAATCGATGAAAAGTTCCTTGATAGACTTCCTCCGATATTTGGACTTCCACTAGGAAGCTTCTAACTGGGAGTTGCATTAGTAGGTTTTGGCCCATTTCTGATAACTTAACTTTGGAGAGGATTGATTTTTCGTTCACCACCTCTGACATGGCCCGAATAAGCCAAAAAGATGTTTTGCCAAATTCACATTTTGACATCTTAGTATAATTTCTCCTTTTGCAAAGTTTCAAGAAATCTTTTAATATGTTCAAATATGATCTTCCCAGCACTAAAGATCAAAATATCATCTAAATGAGGCAAATAGCAAAATCTTTATGAATGCGCATAAAAACATCATGCATAACCAGCATCAGAAGGTGGCGAGTGGATTACGAAGAACGAAAAGGCACCAACGAAGCACTCAAATAGACCTTGTTTAGTTTTGACAGCAATTTTCCAAATATCGGCTTTGTTGACCCTAACTTGGTGATAACCACTTCTCGAAGTCTAACATAGTGGGAAATAAACAACATTTTAAACTAATCTAATAAATCATCAATCGAGGAAGAGGGTTAGGTTTTTCTACTGCAGATCTTGTTTGAGTGCTCGGCATGAATCCACACATCATGCCGAGTGTTATATTTCTTGGAGGCACCGGCACAATGGCGAAGCGACATGGAGATGTGCTTGGCCGTATGACCCCTTTCTCGAGCTTGACTCCATAACTTGCTTCTTGATCTCTTCATTTTTTTACACACAGGCAACTATACCTACTCTGCATGAAATGTGGGAAGAAGTGCATCTTTTATTTTGCTGGTTCGATCTCATGTAAGTATTTATCTTTTTGGAGGTAATCATTGTGGCTCTACGAAACATATCATCATAGTTAGAAATAACTTTGAATTGCTCTCATTCTTGTGTTTAGGATCTGACCTTAGAAAGTCTTAGTTATAACGTATGGC